>CM066991.1:108741670-110130081 GCA_033977485.1 Hydrangea macrophylla
GATTTGGCTAGATTTCTATCTTGATAGGTTTTCTTTTGTGATAGAGTTTATTAAAAGTGAATTTCTGATTTCTTGTTGAACAAAGAATGGTTGAAAACTCTATATAAAGGAATGTTGTATTGCATTGGTGTACCAAGTTAGGGGTCTCCTTGGTGTAGGCTAATAGAGTGAGAGTTCTTCGAGTATTAAGAGTGGGTATACAAGGGGTTAGAGGGCTTGGTTATGAGATTTATAAATTCAACTTTTTTTCATACTATATTTTATTCTCAATATTGAGTGAAAGAACAGTTCTCTCGGGTGTGGACGTAGACTTGCCGAACCACGTAACTAGAAATTTGTGTTTACTTTTGTGTGCATGCTTGTAGTAAGAGAAGATCGTTATTCATCCGTAGATCACATCACAGCGAGACAAATAATATTGTCTTAATTAGGACAAAGAACCAAGTTCTTGTGTACGTTAATGGATTTCTGCCTTAGTTGTGTGTATTAAACTTTTGGTGATGAAAGTTTCTTCTTGATTCATTTCTGTGTCTGAATCTAGAATTATTATTTATAAGTATATTGTACCAATTAAACATCAGAGGCTAATTGTAAAGAACAGGCCAGGCCAGCTTTTGTTGGAGAGTTTTTAAAATAAGGGCAAAAGAGAAAATAAAATTGAAAATTTGTTTTGTAGCCGTACGATTAAGATCGTAAGGTGATGAATTATTTATTTGTCGCATGCGAGAAGCACCATATAATTTTCCATATATGGAAGCACCCAAACAATTTTTAAAGGCATACGTTCAGTTGTCATAAACAATATAAATACATATATTGTTATATCCTAGCACCTATTCATAGGGTGTCAGGTAAATCTAGATAATTGATAAGACACCTATTGATCTAAAAGGTGCTAAAGGCTACGGTTGCATCAACTGGTTCGGTGCGAGTGAATCGATGTATTATGCATCTTTTTAATTCGATATAACAGACAGATTGACCGAATGTCAGATAAGAAAAAGGGGAAAAGGGACGAAACTATCAACAATTTCTGTCTCTGCAAAACAAGTATTTCAGATTCTGTTTTTCTTTGCCCTTTCACAATTTGTAAAAGTCTTATTCTACTGTATTCTATTAACTGCAGTAATAGAAAACAGTATTGGTTGAAAAATATCAGTGATAATTCTATGCTGTCTTCAATAGTGCATTTTGCAGACAGTGATTGCTTCATAGTATCTTGAATACAAACTCGCAGAATACCCAGTTGCACACCGATTACAATATCTGGTGGGGGCAAATATTGTATTTAGGAAAGTGTCTAGTACACGCTTGAAGATCTATTTGGTGACTTTTTGAAGAATTTCCGCCAACCGGAGGACGCAACATTATTTTTATCAACAATCTAAATACAATATTATATTAATGGCGGACACTTCTTCAGCAAAGTCACTTCGTCAAATGACCGAAAGTTTCGTGAAATTGGATTGTTTTGATGGTGGTAATTTTCTTCATTGGCAAAGGAAATTACACTTCCTACTCACCACTTTGAAAATAGTGTATGTGCTCAAAGATGACAAACCTGCTGTAGACACTCCAATTTTGACCGAACTATTAAACTTAGGGGGATTTACCTCTAGAAATCAATGATGAATAATATCCCGGCGATTTTCTTCAAGTTCATCACTTCGACTTCTGAAAAGCTTCAAGTTCCCAAACCTTGCTCCTAATATCCCTAGATTTGGCCAATCACTGACCATCTATCTTGAGCTCACTGGATCATGGGTTACTTTCTAAAAAAAAATGGAATAGATTGAATAATAATAATTATTATTATATTTTCTAAAAATAACATTGTTTTCTGTATTTTATTTAGATTTAAAAAGAAAAAATATACTATTTGGTAACTCATATGATTAATTTAGATTTAAAATGAAAAAATGTGTCTATACATATATATATATATATAGGAAAAATAAAATAATAAAAGAAAGTAGCTCATGTGATTTGGAGAATTAGAGATGCCATAGAATATTCCTAACCCACCATAAATTGACCTATCTACCCTTATCTTAGCCCCTAAGATAATGAAAGTCTATAAAAAAAACCATTTTTCTCTCATTTTGGAGAAGGAAAAAGGGTAGACACTTGAATTGTATAGATAAATATTGGGAGAGCTTTAGAGGAAAGAAATATAGAGAGAGAAACTCTACCAATTATTTTACCCAAATCCCACAAAAACTCTACCCAACCATCAAATCACCATTGAAGGAGCTTGAAGCTTGAGGAAGAAGAAGAGGAAAAGCTTGAGGAATTCAACATCTCTACAAGTTTTGAGAAGATCTAGAGGTAAAGCCTTCAAATATATATATATATATAATAATTCAATCACAAGTTCTTAGATCTAGGAACTTTTCACATTTTCAAAACCTCTCTTCTTACCCCATTTCATCACACACCACCAAGAACTTGTGATTGAACCTCATAACACTTCATTAATTTGGATCTAATTAATGCCTTGGATTTGAGATAAATTAGTTTTGAAGAATTTGTGTTCCTAAATAAAACTTTGATTTCCTTTATTTCTACTTCATTCATAAGGTTCATGAGATCTTCCATATCTCATTGAAACTCTTTGAATTTGATTCCTTAGTTTCGTATGATCTTATGATCCATATGGAAATTAAAATGAATCATGGTCATAATCTACACATAGTTGGTAAGATGCTAGTATCAACTCATGACTAGGATCTCTCTACTATGAATCTTATGGAATTCATACTATATTCCATGGAGATTAGAGTAGATTTGTTTGTTTTTAGTCTCCAATGACCATCAAATGGTAGGAGAAATATTTTAGTTTAAGTCCATCTCTATGGTTTGGACTAATCTCTTCCTTAGGTTTTGAGAAGTTCTTCATACTTCATCCAAAACCTCCATGTATGTGTGTCTTTAGCCTCCAATGACCACCAAGTGGTAGGAGTAATGATTTGAACTCAAATTTTGGTCTATAAGTTTGAATTCATTGTTTGGGATTTTGTGAAGTCCATTTCATACTTCATCAAAAATCCATGGGTCTAAAGATGTCCTTAGTCTTCAATGACCATTATATGGTAGAAGAGTTGGTTTAGTTTAAGTCCAACTTCATGATTTAATAGTTGGGGTTAACAAATAAAGTTGAACTAGCAAAATAAAAACAGTGAGTTCATGAACTGTTTTTGATCAAAGATTTTTAGTTCAAAATCTAACCGTTGAAATCAAGTGAAACCAACGGGAAAGTGTCAATAACACATTGTTTTACCACTGTAATTTTTGTTTTGGTAAGATTTTATGCTTAGAATGGTTTGATCATGAATTTTGTGAGACAACCACAATCTGTCCAGAATTTCAGAATAGTTTCAGAACAGCAAACCGGTTTTAAAATTGATAGATCAGAGCTCTAACCAAGTTTTCATGACCTCTAATAATTTTTTATAAGAACCTTAATGTGTTAGGAAGGTTCCCTAAAAATAATGAAGTAATTCGGATTTGTTTGCTATTTTTAAAAAATCATACAAGATCTCTGGACAGAGAGTTGTAAAATCCTGAGTGAGGTCTAGTATTTTCTGTATTCCCGGAGATCTAACCGTTCAAACCTTTATTTTCTTTTTGGGTTAGAAACTAGACTCACAGAGGCATAACATATCCAAAAATCATTAAGATCCAACCGTTGGAAGTATTTTATTTCTATTTCTTAAGATCTGGTTTGCTCTCTGTAATTCATAAAAAACTGCTACTGTTTTTGTCTAATCTTATTTATTTCAACTCAAATGGTCTCTTAATGTCTTAGGACTCAAACCATGTTTTGAATAATGATAATTTAGATTAAACCCAGAGGCTTAGTGATCCAAATTAGTGAATAAATCCATGTTTTATTCTTATTCACATTCATTCATTTATGCACATCAATGCTTATGATTAGAACTAGCCATTGAATAAAGTTGGATTTCATGCTTAATAGATCTAAGCTAGAGGATTGGGATTGATTTTTGATATCATATTATTATGTGAAGCATGTGGACTAATCTTTGTTTTGTAGCGCATTTGAGGTACAATTACTCATCCCTTCTCTAGTTTAATTCATTTCTTTGATTTTGAATTGATTTTCGATTCCATGTGCGACACTTTAGACTAGGTCTTGCCTTATGTGTTTATATGTGATAGACCTTTTAGGATTTCTATTCTCGCATGCATTGCACGTTTAATATTCGCGGCCGGATCCCGGGTATGTTTTCTAGTTCTCTATTACATATCATGTTGCTTGCTACTTGAATTACGTGGCTTATGAATGATATTTTGCCGTTAACAATTTTACACCATTTCCAACATGCTTGTGTTATGTATACCTATATATGTATTAATAGAGGGTATGCTTAGATTATTAATTTGATTAAAAAGGATGTTGAGTAGAGGCCTATCGCGAGATAGGATGAAAGGGGGTGTTTTAGTCCGTCGGGCTCCTTCCCCTTTCATTCCATAATCCCCGGACCCAGTTTATCTTTGGTTTCGCAAAAAGATCAGTTTCCTTTCAAAATGGTTTCTTAATTTTCCTTTTAAAAATTAAGTGGCGACTCATTTGTTTTTAGAAATTGATTTTGAAAAGCTGTGGGTAAAGAAAAAACCTGCGATATCCACAATCTGGCGACTCTGCTGGGGATCGAACCCAGAATCTCTGGTTTCGCAGACCAGAATTCTGATTTTGGGTTCACTCGAGGATTAGACTTGAAAGCATCCTTTTAATCGAATTAATTAATTTTTGTGTGCCTGTTGCATTGCACTTGCATGTCTCGCCAGTCGATTGCACGGAACTATGACCTTGGAGGCTCGGGGCAACCCGGTCGGTCAAGCAATCATGGGGCCGTGTGATCACCCTTGATCTCGTACCATGTGTTGGTATATGAAGCATCCTATCGGGTGTGTGTCAAGGGTCCCTTATTTGACCAAAACCCGGCCTTTGCATAGTAGCTTCCATAGAACCTTTCGATCTTAGGAAATCAATTCTCGATTAGAATTTATGTGCTAGGGAGTTTTGTATGCCCGAAAGGGATTATTTGAGATGATGACGATGCTTGCTTGATGAAAGATGTTTAACCCTTTAATCACCTTTTAGCAATTCCTTCTCATGTCCCACGACATTTGGGAACATGCTGAATCTTGATTATATGATTACATCTCTTACATCTTGTTAACTAAGCATTATTGACCTTGTATGCATCCGAATTCATGAAGAGTACGACAACAATCCGATCATGTGATCCTCTCACTCAAAGAATTTTAAATACGTCTTTGGAAGCAAATAGATTTTTGCTATCTTTATTCCAAGGTATTCAATCGTTCTTTAAAAAAAAATCTTTGGAGTTCACTTTTTGATTAAAATTTCAAGTCAACCATCTTTGAAGGAAGAACCCAAAATTCTTGAAAGATTTTGAAAAGTTTCACCAACTAAAGAAACGCTTTTCAAAGCAAAATTTTGACCCAATCACCTTTTGGTTGAGGAATATAATCCAAAATTCTTGAGAAATGTATTTGAGAGATCTCCCCAATTAAAGAAATGCTTTTCAAATGAATTTCAAAGCAAAGTTTCAACCTAATCATTTTTTTTGTTGTTGAGAAATGTTGTTGCCTTTAAAGGAAAGCTTCTTAAGAATTTGAAAGATCCCATCATCTAGGGAAATGCTTGTCAAATGAATCTCAAAAAATTTTCAAACTTTGAAGGGGTAAAGAGGATCACAATGAAAGGAGAAATTAGCGCACTTGACATGGGTGAGGAGTTTTGTGCTTATATGTTTATGTGTTAGGATTAGAATTTTCCTTTCTTTTGCATATAGAGTAGGCACACACATACACTTGCATTTCATCTGTGCACCATGTGCGCGGTGCATGCATTTAGCCACATCAAATCATCAAAGCATTGCATGCATATAGAATACAATTTACACCATCCTCTTTCCAGTCAAGATCAAAGTAATCCAATAGTTCCTCAAAATCCCTTGCCTCCTGAAAATAAATTCTGCATGCGGACCTTTTACCTATGTATGTTGTTGAATTTTTAGAAAGAGTGGAACAACTAGATCTCCTAGTAAGGACACTTCTAATCTTCTTGGGTTCATCTTTCTTGATTTAGAGGAGAATATGTTTTTGCACGCATGCTGTTGGGGAGTGATGAACCCAAGGTTCAAATGATGATAGTAGAGTGATAGTGTTTGGAACTGCTGCTGCTAAAGTAAATGTGGATGCTCTTGGAAATCTAACAAATTGAAAATCATCTATGACACTCCAGTTGAGGCCAAGTCAAGTCTAGTCCAGTAATCGAGTCATGTCCAGTAGGAGTCAAGTGTCAAGTCCAGTCGAGTCTTTGAGTCAGTCAGTTATCGAGTTATTTTTTTTTTTTATTACCGAGTCGAGTAATGTAACCCTCCTTCTATCCTAGTTGAATAAAGTCTCATTTTGCTTGATTTAAGTGTGCCAAGTCGTGAATGTATGGATCATTAAGCCAAGAAAGAAAAAAAGAAGAGAAAAAAATAAAAATCATTTTTCAAATGATCATGGAAAATACTTTGTTAATAAATCTTTGCATTAAAAAAGGATCCCCAAATGATCAAATCAAATTCTGTGCCAAATCCAAGGAGGGGTAGAGAATTGATTAGCTTTACTTTAAGAATTTAAAGATGCTCTTGCTCAATCTTGAAAAGATGAACTTGGAACTTGAAGTTTGCCCACCATCCCCTTTTCTTAAATACCAAGCCTAAAAGATGAGCCCAACCAGTCCAAAGTCATAACTTGATCCTTGATGGTAGCCAAATGTTTTAAATGAACTTCTTCTTCTTCAAAAAAAAAAAAAAAGAAAAAAAAAAGAAGAAAAGAAAGAGCTCGCTAGGATGAAAACCCAAAAGGGCGCCTAGGCAAAAGTGAGAGCACGAAAAAAAAAGAGAGAAATTAAAAAAAAAAAAAAAAAAGAGAGAGAGAAGAAAAAGATGAAGATGAAGGAGCTCGCTAGGATGAAAACCCGAAAGGGCGCCTAGGCAAAAGTTAGAGCAAGAATAAGATGCGTGTTGATTTCAAAATCCGAATCCTAGCCAGTCAAAATCATGAAGAGAATAAGAGATACTGAGGTAGAGAAAAGAAAGGAAAGAGAAAAGAAAAGGCAAAGAATAAATAAGATTGAGAATTCTTGAGCACTTCAAAGTACATCATTGGTAGATGAATTATCCCAAAGCTTTGTGTTGTTCTCAACAAAGAAAATAAATTGGAAAGAGAGATTTGAAAGTATCAATTAGTATCAAAATTTTGTGAGAGGCTCATGGCTAAGTGGGCCTATAACAATGCAAAAGTATCTTTAAGAAAAATAAAGAGTGATTTGGAGGGCTGCTATTGCTTTATGAGTATGGTAGATTATAATTTAAACATGATGTGTTATGAGAGTTGTAAACATTGACTGGCTAGTGAAAAGGTGAAAAGAATCAACCACCATAAAAAAAAAAGAAAAAAAAAGAAAAAAAGAAAAAAAATAATAAATAAAAGGGAGAAGTAGTTCATGTTCTCATCATCTTGTTCAAAAGCTACCACAAGGAATTTGTTTCAGAAAATCTGCCCAGGAAAAAAAAAAAAAAAAAAAAGAGCGCTCGTTGGGCCCAAGTGAAAACATGGCTTGAAATGCCCACAAATTCTTGAAGCCTTATTCTTTCAAGACCTCCAGAGTTGATGAACTACGTTTTGACCTGATTCCCACTTGGGGATACGTAGGCGACCGGCTCGGTTCAGTCATCGCCCCATCATCTCATGCTATCTTTCATTCAGGCCTTGGCCGAACTACTTTGGACCTGATTCCCACTTGGGGATAAGTAGGCGAACCTTCCAAGGTTCTCGGTCTATAACCATTCCTAAACCAAAAGCATCACCCTTTGCACCTTTGGTTTCCTTCCTTCAGACTAGGGGCAAACTTGTGTTTGCCTGGAGCCATATATCTATTGCCAAACCAGGGGCAAACAAAGTTTGCCCATCAGCATTGGGTTTCCTGCTTCAGCCCACCATATTCATGATGATTACCTCTAGGATGAGCCTATTTACCCTTAAGACTAGGGGCAAACTTTGTTTGCTAAAAGCCCTCTATGCCAGAGGTAAGTTCTTAAGTAATTGAGTTTGTTTTGAAAGGATTGAAATAGAGTGCCTTTCATTCTATAAGCTAAAGTACTAATTTGAAGCACATTCTAGATGGGCAAATAATTCGCTAACTCAAAAAGGAGAAGTTTTCAAAGCTTAGATTTATCAGCAAAGCACTACCATTGTTAGATGATGAATAAATGAAAGGTGAGATGATAAATTATTCACGATGAAAGCACATTCATTCATAATGAATGTAGAGTTTGAGTCAGTCATCTTGAGTAACTAGCTTTGTCAGGTCTGTCCTCCTTTGATGAGTCAATAAATGGTCTCAAATGTGTGGGTTTAAGATGATGAATAAAGATTTGAAAAGTCTTCATGAGCATCCCAAGATCAGTACGAGCAGAGATTTCAAACACTATCACATCATAAAGTGGCAATATAAGAAGAGTCCAAAACTAGGGGCCAAGGTGACTTCCCTCTTTTGACAGAATCGATGTGTTTCTTCGAAAGGTCCGTAAATATGGAAAATGATTATTTCTATTAGCTCCGTTCAAATTTTTGAGTCTCGTTTAGAAAATAGGTTGATTTGAGTTTGATTGACTCCCGATCTAATAAATTGAACTGAATTGAATTGATTTGAGTCTGATTCTCATTTTTTGAATTAAATTGACATAAGTCCTTGCGAGGCTGTTGATCTTCGTTTTTGCAACATAAGTCCCCTAAAGGGCTGTTGGTCATTGCTTTCGGAACATAAGTCCCCAAAAGGGCTGTCGAATGTCGCTTCTGCAACATAAGTCCTTGCGAGGCTGTTGATCTCTACTTTCGCAACATAAGTCCCCAAAAGGCTGTTTGATCTCTGCTTTTGAAACATAAGTCCTTGAAAGGCTATTGACTATCGTTCTTGCTTGTAAGCCCCTGAGTGGCTATTGACCAATATCTTACCATGTTGTTTAGTCCTCAATGGCATCTTCTCTTCATAAGCATTAGTCCTCAATGGCAGCTTCTCTAAGCATTAGTCCTCAATGGCAACCTTGCATTAGTCCTCAATGGCAGCATTATATTTAGTCCTCAATGGCAACCTTGCATTAGTCCTCAATGGCAGCATTATCGGCATTAGTTCTCAATGGCAACTTTGCGTTAGTCCTCAATGGCAGCATTATCGGTGTTAGTCCTCAATGGCAACCTTGCATTAGTCCTCAATGGCAGCATTATATTTGTTAGTCCTCAATGGCAACCTTGCATTAGTCCTCAATGGCAGCATTATCAGCATTAGTCCTCAATGGCAACTTTGCGTTAGTCCTCAATGGCAACCTTGCATTAGTCCTCAATGGCAGCATTATCGGTGTTAGTCCTCAATGGCAACCTTGCATTAATCCTCAAATGGCAACCTTGCATTAGTCCTCAATGGCAGCATCATTTGTGTTAGGCCTCAATGGCAACCCTCATTAATCCTCAATGGAAATTTCTATTAGTCCTCAAAGGCAATCCCCATTAGTCCTCAATGGAGATCTCTGTTAGGCCTCAATGGCAATCCCCATTAGTCCTCAATGGCAGCATCATTTGTGTTAGTCCTCAATAGCAACCTTGCATTAGTCCTCAATGGAAGCATCATTTGTGTTAGTCCTCAATGGAAACCTTGTGTTGGTCCTCAATGGCAACTTTGCATTAGTCCTCAATGGCAGCATCATTTGTGTTAGTCCTCAATGGCAACATCATTTGCGTTAGTACTCAATGGCGATCTCTTTTAGGCCTCAATGGCAATCCTCGTCACTCCTCAATGGCAATCTTTGCTGAAGTCCTCTAGATTGAGGCAAATCTCTGTTGAAGTCCTCTAGATTGAGGCAAATATGTTGAAGTCCTCTAGATTGAGGCAAATCCGTTGAAGTCCTCTAAATTGAGGCAAATCTCCGTTGGAGTCCTCTAGATTGAGGCAAATCCTTGTTGAAGTCATCTAGGTTGAGGAAATTCATATTGGTGTAAGGCATACAATGCATTCATATCACCAGAAAGAGCATGATCATGGGTCTTCGCATCTATATAGCATGACATTGCATTGACAGTCGTTATTCCATGAGCATGTGCATCACGTTAGGATATGTGCATTCATCCGTGTGATTATTTGTGCTTAGGAGTTGTCCCTTGCCCGAACTACGCCCTGGTCTGATTCCCAAAGGGATACGTAGGCAGCTCAGCGTTGAGCATGACCAGCACCGACCGTCTCTGCGAATGTTTTGCAACGCATTTTATTTTTACCTAAGTTCAATAGCCTGGTCAAAGGCTTGTCTTCACACAGGCTTCGACATTCACTTGTGATACGCGTTGCTTCACAAGCTCTGCCGAAGAGGGGCAAACTGTAGACACCCCAATTTTGACCGAACTATTAAACTTAGGGGGATTTACCTCTAGAAATCAATGATGAATAATATCCCGGCGATTTTCTTCAAGTTCATCACTTCGACTTCT
This sequence comes from Hydrangea macrophylla, assembly GCA_033977485.1. Taxonomy (NCBI): domain Eukaryota; kingdom Viridiplantae; phylum Streptophyta; class Magnoliopsida; order Cornales; family Hydrangeaceae; genus Hydrangea; species Hydrangea macrophylla. The sequence goes on from CM066991.1 coordinate 108,752,255, forward strand.
GAAAAGCTTCAAGTTCCCAAACCTTGCTCCTAATATCCTTAGATTTGGCCAATCACTGACCATCTATCTTGAGCTCACTGGATCATGGGTTACTTTCTAAAAAAAAATGGAATAGATTGAATAATAATAATTATTATTATATTTTCTAAAAATAACATTGTTTCCTGTATTTTATTTAGATTTAAAAAGAAAAAATATACTATTTGGTAACTCATATAATTAATTTAGATTTAAAATGAAAAAATGTGTATATACATATATATATATAGGAAAAATAAAATAATAAAAGAAAGTAGCTCATGTGATTTGGAGAATTAGAGATGCCATAGAATATTCCTAACCCACCATAAATTGACCTATCTACCCTTATCTTAGCCCCTAAGATAATGAAAGTCTATAAAAAAAACCATTTTTCTCTCATTTTGGAGAAGGAAAAAGGGTAGACACTTGAATTGTATAGATAAATATTGGGAGAGCTTTAGAGGAAAGAAATATAGAGAGAGAAACTCTACCAATTATTTTACCCAAATCCCACAAAAACTCTACCCAACCATCAAATCACCATTGAAGGAGCTTATAGCTTGAGGAAGAAGAAGAGGAAAAGCTTGAGGAATTCAACATCTCTACAAGTTTTGAGAAGATCTAGAGGTAAAGCCTTCAAATATATATATATATATATATAAAATAATTCAATCACAAGTTCTTAGATCTAGGAACTTTTCACATTTTCAAAACCTCTCTTCTTACCCCATTTCATCACACACCACCAAGAACTTGTGATTGAACCTCCTAACACTTCATTAATTTGGATCTAATTAATGCCTTGGGTTTGAGATAAATTAGTTTTGAAGAATTTGTGTTCCTAAATAAAACTTTGATTTCCTTTATTTCTACTTCATTCATAAGGTTCATGAGATCTTCCATATCTCATTGAAACTCTTTGAATTTGATTCCTTAGTTTCGTATGATCTTATGATCCATATGGAAATTAAAATGAATCATGGTCATAATCTACACATAGTTGGTAAGATGCTAGTATCAACTCATGACTAGGATCTCTCTACTATGAATCTTATGGAATTCATACTATATTCCATGGAGATTAGAGTAGATTTGTTTGTTTTTAGTCTCCAATGACCATCAAATGGTAGGAGAAATATTTTAGTTTAAGTCCATCTCTATGGTTTGGACTAATCTCTTCCTTAGGTTTTGAGAAGTTCTTCATACTTCATCCAAAACCTCCATGTATGTGTGTCTTTAGCCTCCAATGACCACCAAGTGGTAGAAGTAATGATTTGAACTCAAATTTTGGTCTATAAGTTTGAATTCATTGTTTGGGATTTTGTGAAGTCCATTTCATACTTCATCAAAAATCCATGGGTCTAAAGATGTCCTTAGTCTTCAATGACCATTATATGGTAGAAGAGTTGGTTTAGTTTAAGTCCAACTTCATGATTTAATAGTTGGGGTTAACAAATAAAGTTGAACTAGCAAAATAAAAACAGTGAGTTCATGAACTGTTTTTGATCAAAGATTTTTAGTTCAAAATCTAACCGTTGAAATCAAGTGAAACCAACGGGAAAGTGTCAATAACACATTGTTTTACCACTGTAATTTTTGTTTTGGTAAGATTTTATGCTTAGAATGGTTTGATCATGAATTTTGTGAGACAACCACAATCTGTCCAGAATTTCAGAATAGTTTCAGAACAGCAAACCGGTTTTAAAATTGATAGATCAGAGCTCTAACCAAGTTTTCATGACCTCTAATAATTTTTTATAAGAACCTTAATGTGTTAGGAAGGTTCCCTAAAAATAATGAAGTAATTCGGATTTGTTTGCTATTTTTAAAAAATCATACAAGATCTCTGGACAGAGAGTTGTAAAATCCTGAGTGAGGTCTAGTATTTTCTGTATTCCCGGAGATCTAACCGTTCAAACCGAGAAATTATTCAGTGAGCCCGTCACGCCACGTCAGCATGCTGACGTGGTGTGACCATTTAATCTCAGCCATCCATTTGCCCCCTCCTTTTAGGGGGATCATGACAAGTGGTTATCAGATTTCAAATTTGAAATTCCACTAACCACTTGTCATGATCTCCCTAAAAGGAAGGGGCAAGTGGGTGATTAGGATTAAATGGTCACACCACGTCAACATGCTGACGTGGCGTGACGGGCTCATTGAATAACTTCTCGTTCAAACCTTGATTTTCTTTTTGGGTTAGAAACTAGACTCACAGAGGCATAACATATCCAAAAATCATTAAGATCCAACCGTTGGAAGTATTTTATTTCTATTTCTTAAGATCTGGTTTGCTCTCTGTAATTCATAAAAAACTGCTACTGTTTTTGTCTAATCTTATTTATTTCAACTCAAATGGTCTCTTAATGTCTTAGGACTCAAACCATGTTTTGAATAATGATAATTTAGATTAAACCCAGAGGCTTAGTGATCCAAATTAGTGAATAAATCCATGTTTTATTCTTATTCACATTCATTCATTTATGCACATCAATGCTTATGATTAGAACTAGCCATTGAATAAAGTTGGATTTCATGCTTAATAGATCTAAGCTAGAGGATTGGGATTGATTTTTGATATCATATTATTATGTGAAGCATGTGGACTAATCTTTGTTTTGTAGCGCATTTGAGGTACAATTACTCATCCCTTCTCTAGTTTAATTCATTTCTTTGATTTTGAATTGATTTTCGATTCCATGTGCGACACTTTAGACTAGGTCTTGCCTTATGTGTTTATATGTGATAGAGACCTTTTAGGGTTTCTATTCTCGCATGCATTGCACGTTTAATATTCGCGGCCGGATCCCGGGTATGTTTTCTAGTTCTCTATTGCATATCATGTTTCTTGCTACTTGAATTACGTGGCTTATGAATGATATTTTGCCGTTAGCAATTTTACACCATTTCCAACATGCTTGTGTTATGTATACCTATATATGTATTAATAGAGGGTATGCTTAGATTATTAATTTGATTAAAAAGGATGTTGAGTAGAGGCCTATCGCGAGATAGGATGAAAGGGGGTGTTTTAGTCCGTCGGGCTCCTTCCCCTTTCATTCCATAATCCCCGGACCCAGTTTATCTTTGGTTTCGCAAAAAGATCAGTTTCCTTTCAAAATGGTTTCTTAATTTTTCTTTTAAAAATTAAGTGGCGACTCATTTGTTTTTAGAAATTGATTTTGAAAAGCTGTGGGTAAAGAAAAAACCTGCGATATCCACACCTGCAGAAAGAGAAAATGAGACAATGGCACAAGCAAGGGAGCGCACTAAATGGGATACAGATGATTATCTATGCCGTGGTCATATTCTCAATGCTATGTCCGACTCTCTTTTCGATCTCTATCAAAACGTGGGCACTGCCAAAGAACTTTGGGACAAATTGGAGGCAAAATATCTTGCAGAGGACGCGACAAGTAATAAATTTTTAATTGGTCAATTTCTTAATTATAAAATGGTTGATAATAAGTTGATTATTGATCAATTTCATGAGATTCAACGTATTCTTAACCATTGCAAACTTAAGAAATTAAATATGGATGAAGATGTCACAGTTTCTGCAATTATTGAAAAACTTTCTCCATCATGGAAAGACTATAAGAAAAGTCTTAAACATAAAAAAGAGGACATCTCACTTGAGGAATTGGAGACTCATCTCAAAATTGAGCAAGAGTCTCGAATTCGTGATGGTAATGAGGAGCAAGATAAAAATGCTTCTAAGGTCCATGTGGTAGAGGAAAAGAAGGAGCATAAACAGCCCCATCATAATGCTTACCAAGGGAAAAATAATAATAAGAGGAAAAATAATTTTAATGACTCTGGGAAAAATAATAATAAGAGGAAAAATAATTTTAATGACTCTCAAAACAAGAAGAAAAAGGGTATGTGCTACTATTGCAACAAGCCGGGTCACTTCAAGAAGGACTGTCGTTTATTCAAAAAGAAGCAACAAGAAGCATCAGGCTTGAAAGAAAAATTTGTAGCGGTAATATCCGAGGTTAATCTCCTCGAAGACGATAGTGCTTGGTGGATAGACTCTGGTGCTACAACACACGTGTGCAAGGACAAAGCTATGTTTTCTGCCTATGAACCTGTCGAAGATGGAAATGTTCTCTACATGGGAAACTCCTCTACTGCAGCAGTCAAAGGCAAAGGGACTGTGGATCTAGAATTCACTTCCGGAAAAGTCCTTAGCCTCACCAATGTCTATTATGTCCCTGAAGTGAGAAAGAACTTAGTTTCTGTAAGCCTGCTTAATAAGCATGGTTTCAAACTTGTATTTGAGGCAGACAAATTTATTCTGTCTAAGAGTGGTACCTTTGTAGGCAAAGGTTATATGTATGAGGGCATGTTTAAGCTCAATATTATTAATAAAATGAACATTTCTGCTTATATGGTTGATTGTCTTTCTTTATGGCATAGTCGCTTAGGACATGTTAACACTAAGAAAATGGATAACATGGTTAAATTGAATTTAATTCCTAGATATGAAAATGATATGAATGAAAAATGTAAAGTATTCATGCAAACCAAAATAACTAGAATTCCATTTCCAAAAATTGAAAGATCTTCTACTTTATTACAATTAGTACACAGTGATGTATGTGATATGCATAGTACTCCTACTAGAGGTGGTAAAAAATACTTTGTTACATTTATTGATGACTTCTCTAAATATTGTTATATTTATCTTATGAATACTAAGGATGAAGTTATAGATAAATTTATTATGTATAAAAATGAAGTAGAAAATCAATGTGATACTAAAATAAAATGTCTTAGATCTGATAGGGGAGGTGAATATCACTTTCCTAAATATTGTGAGGATGTTGGTATCATACATGAATTTACTGCACCTTATACACCACAACAGAATGGAGTTGCAGAAAGAAAAAATAGGACACTGACTGAAATGGTTAATGCTATACTTTCTTATTCCGGTTTAGGTAAAGGTTTTTGGGGTGAAGCTATGTTAACTGCATGCTATATTTTGAATAGAATTCCTTCTAAAAATCTAAAAGAAACACCTTATGAATTTTGGAAGAAAAGGAAACCCAATTTGAATTATTTGAAAGTTTGGGGTTGTAGGGCCATTGTTAGATTGCCTGAACCTAAAAGGAAGAAATTAGGTGAAAAAGGAATTGAATGTATTTTCTTGCGATATGCACAACATAGTAAGGCATATAGATTTCTAGTTTGTGAACCAAATGAATCTGTTGAAATAAATACTATTATCGAATCTAGAGATGCCATGTTTTATGAAAATAGATTTAGTACTATCCCTAAATTGCATGATACAATTGAAATAGGGGAATCTTCACATTCTAAAGAAATTGAAAATGAGGAACTTAGGAGAAGTAAAAGAGCTAGAAAGGAGAAGTCCTTTGGCCCTGACTTTGTAGTATACCTTGTCGAGGGCACTAGAGATTCACATTGTGAACAAATTGCTCTTTCTTTATTTATTGAATCAAAACCTCAAACATTTGAAGAGGCAATGAAGTCTCAGGATGCTACTTTTTGGAAAGAGGCTATTAATGATGAGATGGATTCAATAATGGGTAATAACACTTGGGTGTTGGCAGATTTACCACCAGGTTCAAAACCTATCAAGTGTAAATGGATTTTCAAAAAGAAAATGAAAATAGATGGAACTATTGATAAATTCAAAGCTAGGTTAGTAGCTAAAGGTTTTACACAAAAAGAAGGAATAGATTATTTTGACACATATGCACCAGTAGCTAGAACATCTACTATTCGAGTTTTGATTGCCTTAGCTTCTATTCATAATTTTGAAATTCACCAAATGGATGTAAAAACTGCTTTTTTAAATGGTGATTTGGAAGAGGAAATTTACATGGAACAACCTGAAGGTTTTGTTGTGACTGGACAAGAAAAGAAAGTATGTAAATTGGTTAAGTCACTTTATGGTCTTAAACAAGCACCTAAGCAATGGCATGAAAAATTCGATATGGTTGTTGTATCTAATGGTTTCAAAATTCATGAATCTGATAAATGTGTTTATAGCAAGTTTAATAATGGTAGAGGTGTTATTATATGCTTATATGTGGATGACATGCTTATTCTTGGTACTGATTTAGATAGTATTAATGATACTAAATGCTTCTTGTCATCTAAATTTGAAATGAAAGATATGGGTGTGGCTGATGTTATTTTAGGTATGAGAATAATAAGGCAAGGTAGAAACATTGTTCTCACACAATCACATTATATTGAAAAGATCTTAAAGAAGTTTAATCAGTTTGATTGTACACCTGTTAGCACACCTTTTGAATCACAAATAAGATTATTTCCTAACACTGGTAGAGCAGTTTCACAATTAGAATATGCTCGGATTATTGGCAGTTTAATGTATGCCATGACATGTACTAGGCCGGATATAGCTTATGATGTAGGTAAACTTAGTAGATATACTAGTAATCCTAGTCAACTACACTGGCATGCGGTATATAGAATTTTAAAGTATTTAAAAGGAACTATGGGTTATAGAATATCTTATTGTGGTTATCCTTCGGTTCTAGAAGGATATTCAGACGCCAGTTGGATATCTGAGCGGGAAGATCATTCATTAACGAGTGGATGGATATTCACTATTGGTGGGGGAGCTGTCTCTTGGGGATCCAAGAAACAGACTTGTATAGCTGACTCTACCATGGTAGCTGAATTTGTAGCATTAGCTGCAAGTGGTAAAGAGGCAGAATGGTTAAGGAATTTACTTTTAGAAATTCCAGTTTGGCCTAAACCTATGCCTCCTATATCTATCCATTGTGATAGTGAATCTACACTTTCTAGGGCCTATAGTAAAGTGTATAACAGTAAGTCCAGGCACATTGGACTTAGGCATAGTTATGTAAGACAATTGCTCACGGATGGTATAATAACTGTGGATTATGTGAGGTCTTGCCAAAATTTGGCAGATCCGTTCACAAAAGGACTTGCAAGGAATTTGGTGTCTAAGACATCGATAGGGATGGGACTAAAGCCCAATGAACATGGTCACTCTTGATGGAAACTCAAATTGACACTTGACATTTCAAGTCTTCAGGTTCAACGAGTAAAGTACATCATATGTTGTGATTGCAAGCACTTCAAATATTATATGTATATATATATATATGTATATAAATCATCCCAAGGATAAGTGCTTGGTACCTGTAATGTAATAAGGAGGAGGGTGAACTACTAAGCTCTTAATAGATTTATAACAATTGTGTTGGAGTGTCTTAGTTACAGGGACACTTCTGATAAGTCTACCTATACGAGTGTGGAAGTGGTGTCGCTTCCTATGCGTCCCAGGCTTGACTCTAGAGCACTCACGAAATCAAGGTACAGACACAAGGCCTAATTCATGTGTCGGCTTAAATGAATATTCACTGATATAAAGATTTGTGTGTGAAAATAAGTCCGGTTGGTCAATATGGATTGCCAGTTCAAAGACTTGTCTACTAAGCACTCCTGATCAACTCTGATGAGTTTTCACAAGGTAAATGGTTCAAGTCGTAAGACACCTTTACTGATACATAAATCTTACAACTGTATTTTCAAAATTTATTTTAAAAATGGTGGGGGATTGTTGGAGAGTTTTTAAAATAAGGGCAAAAGAGAAAATAAAATTGAAAATTTGTTTTGTAGCCGTACGATTAAGATCGTAAGGTGATGAATTATTTATTTGTCGCGTGCGAGAAGCACCATATAATTTTCCATATATGGAAGCACCCAAACAATTTTTAAAGGCATACGTTCAGTTGTTGTAAACAATATAAATACATATATTGTTACATCCTAGCACCTATTCATAGGGTGTCAGGTAAATCTAGATAATTGATAAGACACCTATTGATCTAAAAGGTGCTAAAGGCTACGGTTGCATCAACTGGTTCGGTGCGAGTGAATCGATGTATTATGCATCTTTTTAATTCGATATAACAGGCAGATTGATCGAATGTCAGATAAGAAAAGGGGGAAAAGGGACGAAACTATCAACAATTTCTGTCTCTGCAAAACAAGTATTTCAGATTCTGTTTTTCTTTGCCCTTTCACAATTTGTAAAAGTCTTATTCTACTGTATTCTATTAACTGCAGTAATAGAAAACAATATTGGTTGAAAAATATCAATGATAATTCTAGGCTGTCTTCAATAGTGCATTTTGCAGATAGTGATTGCTTCATAGTATCTTGAATACAAACTCGCAGAATACCCAGTTGCACACCGATTACAATATCTGGTGGGGGCGAATATTGTATTTAGGAAAGTGTCTAGTACACGCTTGAAGATCTATTTGGTGACTTTTTGAAGAATTTCCGCTAACCGGAGGACGCAACATTATTTTTATCAACAGCTTTCACTACAACAAAAATGTGCTTTGCCGACAAAACATGGCGAGGAAATCAAAATTTCCATGCCAAAAGTATAGTATTTGCGACGAAATTATATTTTGTCACTAAAAAGTCTGAAAGACACACACAATTGGCAACAAAAGTCTTATTTCTTCGCCAAAAGTATCAAAGTTAGCGAGGAAATAATATTCCCTCGCCAAAAGTCAAGACTTTGGCGACAAAATATTGATTTCCTCGCCTATAGTAAAGTCTTTGGCAACCAAATATAATTTTCCTTGCCTAAAGTTATGTCAAAAAATATAATTGTGGGAAATATCTTTTGGCGAGGAAATATACTTTCCTCGCAACATAGTACTTTTGGCGAGAAAATTAAAGTTTCCTCGCTAATTCTATGTTTTGGCAAGGAAATTCATATTTCCTCGCGTAAAGTTAAGTCTAAAACAATTAAATGTGGGAAATTTTTTTGGCGACGAAATACTTTTTCCTCGCTAAATATTACATTTGGCGAAGTGGATCACAAATATTATATATTTTTTAAAAATGTCATAATTTATAAGATTTGTTATGTCAGTGTATTGAAAAATGTCATAAATAATAAAAGTTGTTATGTCAGTGTTTTGCAAAGTATCATAAATAATAGCTTTTTTTACAAAGTCATAAATAATAAGACTTGTTATGACAGTTTATAAAAACCTGTTTTGAAATTGTCATAAATAATAAGGTTTTTTATGTCAGTGTTTTAAAAAGAAGAAAGCTAGGTTTCCCTCATTTTCCAAATAGATGGTAGCGAATTTTCAATTTTTTTTGGGTTCTCATCAGCCTACTCTCTCTCTACACCGACTTTAAACTAATTACGTAAATTTGAGTAAAGGCATCTACAACCCAGACTCAAATCCATATTAAATTAAATTTGAGTAAAAAAAGAAAGAAAAACTTTTTGTTTAAATATTTTTACTTGCAAAAAAAAAAAAGGGGGGGGGGGGGGGGGTGGGTGGGGAAGACTTTTATGTACTTCCAATAGCATTTATTTACTTGCAAAAAAAAAAAATGTTTTTTTTATTATTGTTATTTTGCATTCACTTGAAAGAAAAGAAAAAAAAAACAAAAAAGGAAAACAATTTTCTTTTTTATTTACTTGCAAAAAAAGAAGATGAAATCTTTTTATTTGTATTTTTTATTTATCATTCATGTAGTACTTTGCAAAAAAACAAAAGGAGGAGAAATAGAGAGAGAGAGAAGGTGGAGAGACGATAGTGATCAACAAAAACAGAGAGAGAGAGAGAGAGAGAGAGAGAGAGAGAGAGAGAGAGAGAGAGAGAGAGCCTGCCTGCTGCCATGTCGCCACCACCACCATGCCGCCGCCACCACCACCAGGGTCACCATGCCACCACCGACACCACCAGGGGGCCATCACCTCTCTCTCTCTCTCTCTCTCTCTCACATCTGATATGCACATCTACTCATCTAGGGTTTCCAAATCCCAAATCCTTTTTCTCACATCTCAATTGATTTCAAATTTGGGCCTTTTCCCTTTTGCAGGTTGGGCTTGCTGTCGCCGGAATGATGCTGGAACCACTAGCCTTCCCTCGCCGTCGATAATCACCTTCTCACAGCCAACACCATCGACCACCACGACCGCCGTCGGTAATCACCTTCTCTCTTATCTCTTCTCAGAAGTGTAGCATTTGATTTCTTATTTTTCTTTTCATTTTTTTTACTCTTTTTATCTACATTGCTTTGGTTTGGTTTCAGTTTGCTAGATTAGTAGTATATCTGTCAATCAATGACTGTAATAGATCTTTGACGTAGTATTTGGATACAAGTACTTTTTGTACTTTCAGTTCAGTACCTGCGAACCCGCTAGTTCTTAAACAACTGACACGTTGTTTGAATTGTTCCTTGGCTGATTAGTTATTGTTTGCTTATATTTCCTGCTGTGGAGGGTTTCCTGCACATTTACTGGGAAAATTGCTGATGAAGACAAATTCTAACCTTATTTAATCGTCATTCTGTGGAATAAATGAGTGATTTGTTTTATACTTAGGCTTCTTGAGATAATAACTCCTGTCATTGTTCGATGAAATTGTATGATGACTAAAATGAAATAACGGAATTAGGAAAAAAAAACAGATAGGAAGGCTGAGCTTCAAGCAGCAAAAGGGGACAATTTCAAAGCTTTCTAGAGGTGCTTATAAGAATGATGTCTTTATAACCACAATAGGAATTAAATACTCAATGGGGGTGTGTAGTGACGTTCGATCTCCCCAATCTCAACTAGGGGAAATTTTATTGTAGTTTGTGAGTATGATATCATATCCAAGTTGTGATCCTTTGAAGTAATTGTATTTGGTTGGGGCCTTCTAAATTTTAAGACAACTAAACTAAATTAACAAAAAACGCTTAACTTTTCATCGAAACTGATTGTTTCTTGCAACAATTATAAAAAAAGTCTATATTTGCAAATTTTAAAATAATTTACTAATTCCCATTCTCTAATTCCCATTTTCTATATTTACTAATTCCCATTTTCTGTTTGTGGATTTCCGACAAAAAAATAACTATAACTGAATATTCCCTATATTGATATATGATGGCTTTTGAACATGATAGAAATGATTTCAAAACCTTTTGGGGTAATGCTTTATGCTTGAGTGATTTACCACTAGCATGGTGAAGGGAAAAAAAATGGAATCATACAATATTGCTGGATTGCTTAGCTGGTTAATGATGCCAGGCTCAGAATTTTATGGAATAGAATTAATATGTATGTTTATGCACATATCACATATTTAATATTTTTATACTTCTTCTTAATTATTCAATTGACATAATTGGCAACCACTCTTTACTGCATATTTGGGTGCAAATATATGAATGATTGTTCCGAAAACAGAGCATTAAAAGCTTCAACATCCTCTAATTGTGTATTTTCTACACTGCTATTTTAAGTTAACATTTTGAAAGTAGCTCTCGGATCAAATCTACGTTGTTCCTACTGGTATTGATATTCTATTGCATTTACTGATAACTTTCTTCTACAATAAGCATAATGAACACATTGTATTCGCCTCTTGCATGGTTAGAAGGAAGCCAACCCAAAAATTAAGAATTACTGCAGGTGACTCACATCTTATTAGAATGAAGTGATGAAAATTTAAATGTTACCAAACCACTACCCAATTTCTTTTGCAGACGTCCAAAGTGGAGATGATGTACAATATATACATTTGGAATGCATATGTCAATGAATATCAAATTGCCTTGCTAATCCCTTAAACATACCCCAAGTAATGAAAAGGTTATCACAGCTTGGTAAATGAGACATGTAACATGAATTTAGTTGTTCACATGTTATCAAGACACTCCATTAATTTAATTACTCCAACAATAAAAAAATTACACGATCGGACTTACTTTGTGTGTTATATGAACTTCACTTTACTATCTCTTCATAAGATCAAGAACCCCACTACTTCAAGAAATAAATTTTATGGTTGCCCTGCTTTTTTTGGTTGTACGAGCATTAAACACTATATCAGTGCTCTCTCAATTTTTGAATTTGAACTGGGTCCCTCAAAAATTCAACCATATAGTGCCAAAGGTGAACCTAGCTCAATTCTATGCCAACATGCCTTCTGATACAGTGTTTGAGGAAGGTACAACACTACTTGAATTTCTCACATTTCGACTAAGATTTGCATGGTTAAAGTTGCTTCAATCAGATATTCTTTATCTTTATTGCTCTTCATTGAATATAATTTTATTTCCACAAATGGAGCATAAGTATGACATTTGTAAAGCAATTTTATTGTAGGAACTGATTGCCTACTGATACTATCATACTAGGATTTGAACTTATTGCTTTTCATGAACATTCTATGCAGAAAGATTTTGTGAATACATGATGTCTTTTTACATTCTGTATTACCACTTTTTCCCTACGCGTGTTAATGTGGCTTAGTTGAAAACTTTCGGGCACCACGTAACTTTTCTCCCCTCTTTCAAGTTGAGTAGCATATTTTACCTACTATAATATGGCTGTATGGTGTAAAAAAATTGTAACAACCCAGCCTCTTTGTGAGGGGCACCCAGAAAATAGTATTGTGCAAGGGATCATATAGTTGCCAGGTTTCATTACAAATATCAACGTTAAATAGTATCGCGGAAGGGATCATACAGTTGCAAAGTTTTGATTACAAATATCAGAGCTACTTGCTTTCTGTAATCAAATAGTCTTTTGACAATATTGGAATGAACACATAAATTGTGGAACGCGTCTATATTATCACAAATAACAAATACCGTACCCGCGCAACGCACGGGCATTCTACTAGTATATACATATATATATATATATATATATACATGGATGGTAGTTAAGGTCTATTTATTATTGTGTTGTAATTACAATTTTTTGGGATGATTGGTAAACAAACGGAATTCTGTCGGATTTTCGATAAATATTTCATTCCTTTATTTTTTTTTAACGGCCATATTTTTCTTATCAGCGTATAACTAATGTTTTCCATTTATTTGTGTTGTAGATTTGCTGTAGACGTGGTTGATTTCCGGATGCTTAACTACGTGTTTTTTTAATTACGCGGACACTATGTATTAGTTTCTATTAGTTTTAAGCAGGAACACGATGTAAGGGTATTTTGTGGTTTGTATTAGTTTTCACAGGAACAAGAAATAATTGTATTTTGTGATTTTTATTATTGTTGAACAGGATTATGTAATGATAATTAATTTGTGGTCTATTATTGTTTTGTTGGATATATAAACGGGAACAAGAATATGAAATTACGTACATTTATTTTATTTTTATTTTATTTTATTTTTTTACAAATAGTTTTGGCATAGAAATAATTCGTCGCTAAAGGTTTTCTTAATAGCATTTTTTATAACCTTTAGCGAGGAAATATTTTGTCGCAAATGATATAATACATGAAAATTTAGAAGACTTTTGCAAGGAAACACTTAACTGTGGCGAGGAAATATTTGTCACTAAAACTTTTCAATGGCGAGGAAAAATCATTTCCTCGCAAAATGCTATAATATCATGAAAATTTATTAGACTTTAGCGAGGAAATATTTGGTTTTGGCGAGGAAATGTGTAGCCAATCGCAAGGAAACATTTTGTCGCTAAAAGTTTCTAATGGCGAGGAAAGTAAATTTCCTCGCCAACATCCCTTTAACGACAACACTACTACGAGGAATGTTAGCGAGGAATTTTTTCTTCGCTAAAGCTTTTAGCGAGGAAATTAAGGCTTTTTGCGAGGAAATCAATTCCTCGCTAAAGTCAATTTTTGTTGTAGTGTTTGGATAAAAGTCATACTATCATGAACAAGTAATCGAACTACCGACCTTCAACAAATTACCATCCTCCATCACTTAATTTTATGATTTAATTAAGGGAATTAATTTTGGCACTCCAAAAGTTACTATTGACACTCTATTGTACCACATCCAGTGCATGTACTACCATGCAGTTAATGCACTGCATAAAGTGCCAATGATAACTTTTGGAGTGCCAAAATCAATTCCCTTAATTAATTACTAAGTTGATGACAGTACATTTAAAGGACTTTAAAAAGGTTACAATCCTGGACAGACAGTTGGTTTGGAATTTTTGACATTAAGCTATTCTAGAAAGAATATTAGAGTGCATTACATATATACATACGTATACATATAACTCAAAACAACAATGTTAGAGTGATAAGCACTTTTTACAAACACTTACAAACACACTCTATCTCTCTCCTGAGTGGCACTATGGGATCCATTGAAATTATCCGAACTCCACAATACGACCTAGGAGAGAGAAATAGACTGCGTTTGTAAAAAAGTGTTTCTCAACCAAATATTACTCAAACTCAAAATCATCCAAAACGTATACGTACACACACACATTAAATTGCAACGCGGATATTACCTAATCGCTTTGATCTTTCTTGTTTCATAGTTTGATGCATTCAAGCTCTTGGATAAGCCTAAGCGACTATTTCTTTTCTTTTTCTTTTTTTTTTTGGATAAGATACTATTTCTAGTGCTATTGACATGCTTCATATTTAATAGTAACTCACGTAATTTGATTACGTCTAAGCTCAAAGAAATGACTAATCGTACAAAATTTGGAAAAAAAGTCCTTATAGATAATAGAATTGTAGTTAATTGCATGTATTATAATATACATCATATACAAATATTTAAGTTTCTCATTTCCAATTTTGGATGTTTTGCGACGTCAACTTAATTGGTTGGTAATTCATAATAAAAAAAAAATTTGCAAGTGATCTTAACAACTCATTTTCATGTACAGTTCGGTGATATTGATGATGCGGACAACAAATCACGTGGCGTTGAATTTGAAAAGTTCATACACTTCTGTGCATTTTATTAATGCATGTGCATGGGATTAGCTGAGTGTGTATATATATATATATATATGCATGCATGCTATAATTAATATATACTTAATTAGTTAGATCAATTTATTAGTCAACGAATAAATAATTAAGTGAATGAGTAAGAAGAAGAGACATTGTCCTAGCTAGGAATAGAATATTATTAATTAAAGAATTTATATGTCACTTGAATTCAGAAATCCACTGTGATTATACGTGAATTTGGGAATCAGTTCACCTTCTTTCTTTTTTATTTTTTCACAAATTTTTTTTTTGTGGGGAGGAAATTGCAATTTTCAACTTTCTTATTCTCTTGGATAATTACTTTAGAAAAATAGGTCGAGAGAATTAATGACTACAAATGAATGCTTTTTCTACCTCCAATAGTTAAAGTGTAAATATAACGACAATATCCCACTTAGACTAATATATATCTTTGGTTGGTCGCGTTGTAGGAAGTTGCCTAACGAATAAAATTAGGGGCATTTATCACAAAGGACTTCAATACACTATTTATTAAGTTAAAGTATAAATTAGAGAGTTACTTGACAAAAAGGACAAAATGTTGACAGCTGGTGCTCGCACGGTATAAGTGCGCGCACCATAGAATCTCCAATGAACAACCAAAGTCACCTCACGCACCCCCACGCGCGCGCCCCAAGCGCTCCCACGCGTGCGTCATTTTCTGAGGCTGCTCGCACCGTGCGAGTAGCGTACCGTATCATTTCTAATTTCGAAAAATGTTTTTTAAACTTTAAACATCCATAACTTTTGACCAACAACTCCATTTTTCGCAAATTTTATACCGTTGGAATCGTGTCGACGAGAGCTACAAAGCTAGTACCATTATTGATATGTTTTGAGGAAAAAAATTTCATGTTTTTACATACATGAATAATAAGTGAAATTTCACTTGATATACATAAAATATTAAGTGAAATTACACTTAATTCTAGAGCTTTTAAAAGCTCTCCTAAAAAAGCCCTAAATTCAATTTTTGCAAAGTTCATAACCTAGTTACCAAATGAATTAACATAAAATTGTGCTTTAAAAAAGGAGAAGCACCAAAATGGGGGCCAAACTAAGCCTTAATGTTCATGTACGAGTTAAGTGAAATTTCACTAAATATTCATATAGGCATGGTGATTTGTTTTTTTTTTTGTTTTTTTAAACAATGCATATTTTGTTAAAATAAGCAAATTTCATAATTAGTTATAAAACACAATTTTTCAACCAAAACAAATGTAGGAATTCTTGTTAAAATTCGTCTTTTTTTAAATTTTTTTTTCTTAAAACATATAAATTTGGCATACATAAATATTAAGAGAAAATTCACTGAACCCGTACATGCATTCTTCATGAAAAACTTGAAGTTAAACTTAACATTCGTGTACTCGTTCAGTGAGATTTCACTTGAGATTTCACTTAGTGTCTTGAGATTTCACTTAGTGTGTCAAGTGAAATTTCACTAACTATCCTAAAAGTCGCTAAAAGTAACTCTCTAGATCAGTTTAAGGTCTAAATTGATACTTACTTTGTTAAAAAGTCCCTCGAATGTCAAGTTAAGTAAATTTTCACTTAATATTCATGTACAAGTTCAGTGAAATTTCACTTAATATTCATATATGCCAAGTGAAATTTCACTCTTTTTTTTTTCTCTTTCATATTAAACAATGCATATTTTGTTTAAATAAAAAATAAAAAAAATCAAATTTCACAAATCAATTATAAAACATAGTTTTTCAAACCAAATAATTGTAAAATTCTTGTGAAATTTCACTAAAACTCTCATTAAGAACAAAGTGAACATTCGGTTTTTTTTTTTCTCACAATATATCAACTTGGCATACGTGAATATTACGTGAAAATTCAATAACCAATACACGAATATTATGTAAAAATTCTATTAGATTCGTCTCGTACATGACATGTAAAAATAAGAGTTTTTTTCTTTTGCTCAAAAGGTATCAACAATGGTACTAGTTTTGTAGCTCTCGTCGACACGGTTCCAACGGTATAAAATTTGTAAGAAACAGAGTTGTAGATAAAAAGTTATGGATGTTTAAAGTTTAAAAATACATTTTTGAAATATATATCATATGGTCAAAATAATTGGAGTTAGATTCCTTCTGTCCTTTTTAGAAAATGATCAAAATAATTGGAGTTTAAAACTTTTGAGGATTACTTGTAGAGATTTTCCAATAATTTTTTAATAAAATTATTATATTTCACATGTATAGATAGGCCGCCAAAGGTGAAGGTGAAATGTTGATGACTCATGATCATGACCCAAAAAAAAATGACCAAAACAACAACATATGCTAGTTGGACCTATTAAAGGCTGATCAGTCAAGTAAATTGCAGGTGAAGCAACCCAACTACAGTTTAGTGTGTGTATGTGTGATGTTTACTGCGAAAAAAATAAATCTAAATTAATCCATTAATAGTCTACGTGAAAGGCAGGTCGTTTTTGGTGTATAAATTGACCGAACTGAACCGATAACTATCTTCGATGAAAAATATTAGTTAGGTGAGTAGATGGTAGGATTTAAACATACACCCATGCACAATGAGAAGGGAAGCGTAGGGCTACCCCCCCCCCCCTCCTAAAACATTTTAATCAGAGAACAAATTAAAATAAAAAATTAATTCTAAACATAATTATGTATACATAGACCCCCCCTAAAATATTTTAATCAGAGAACAAATTAAAAATAAAAAACTAATTCTAAACATAATTATGTATACATAAACCCCAACGTGAGCGCATTCATAGTGTGTATAGAGATTATATACAAGAGTTGTTGGTGATACATCTTTTGCTAGGGTCTGTATTCTTCAATAAATAAAAGGTTAGTCGTTCTCTGCATTGGGATTAGACCAAATTGGGTGAACCACATTAAATCATGTGTGTTGATTATTTTTTTGTTTTTCCTTTCTCTTTTCCCATGTGTTACTATGTGACTGTTTTGCGGGGTCATGCGCAACAAAAAAAAGGGCTATTTAATAATAATAATAATAATAACAACTGGGAGTTTGGTCAATGAGTAATATATGAATAATCAAAAATAACTTATTGCTAATGTTTTTTCAAGCATTGTACCAAGTGTTACACCCTAGTTTGGAATTTCTCAGGTCACATGACGGTCACGTGATTTAGTGATGTCATTACAGGAGCAGTCAAGAAGAGGGCCAAGGAATGGAGCCTGAGCACAGAGAAGAGGTTGATTCCTATATCACCTACCTGGAGGGATGATATACCCAACACATGTGTATCGGTGTTAAGATTGAGGACGGAATGGCACTGGGCTTCTCTAAGGGATACCTTGGCCTCAACAAGCAAGACCAAAGTTGCAAAGTAGGTGCAATGATAACCATGATATCGGTCAATGGAGACCGATGACCACCCATGAGGGTTCTGCAGTTGCAAAACAGAGGGATAGTAATTAGTAGAGCAAGCAAGCGAAATAATGTAATATCGGGCTTTGAGAATGGTTGACGAGGAATCCATGGGACGGTTGAAATACAGTTGAGGGTGTAAAGACATAGGCCTGTATCAAGCATGAAAAAAGGAACAAGGATGGCCACGATGGCCACTAAAGACGCGACGTGGAAAAATCAGAGAGATCATGGTATATGAGTAGTAGGGTAGTTGAGAAGTAGTGCCTTAAAATTTGGAACCACACTCCCACCAACAAAGGCAGTTGTCAAACTTGTCTATAATAGGGCAGGATGTGCAACATTTCAAGGGGGC
This sequence comes from Hydrangea macrophylla, assembly GCA_033977485.1. NCBI lineage: Eukaryota > Viridiplantae > Streptophyta > Magnoliopsida > Cornales > Hydrangeaceae > Hydrangea > Hydrangea macrophylla. The sequence goes on from CM066991.1 coordinate 108,770,795, forward strand.
TAATACATACCCCATCTCTGCCCAAGCAGATTTGTTTATATTTCCTTAATATTTCCTTAAGCAATACTGTTGTTGTTCTTGAGTGATTAATTGCGAGTTCTCATTGTTCTTGAGTGATTGTAACTGATATTTAAAATTCGATCAATGATGTCATGCCTCGGAGCAGCAAAATAGAGAAAAATAAATTTTTTTTTTGGGTCCTGATCTTGTCAGAGTCAAGATATAAAAGTACGCTTTACTTTCTAAGATTTGCAGTGCAGAAGTAAAGATCGAACCCACAGGGATTGGTTATTTTTATCCTTTAATTAAGAAAACCTAAATCTATTTAGTTATTGAAAACAGAAGTTTGATTAGTTGTTGATTTAATTCCTACTATTAACTAATCTATGAAATTAAACTAAAGAATTATGGAAGTAATATTCTAAAATTAAACTAAGTAATCGAGTGAAAAATTTGAGATTGTTTTAATGTGTAGATGAGATCTAGGATTACAAATCCACCACTAACTATGCATCGGGGGTCTAGACTTTCTACTTTAGGTTCTATGATTGGATAGTCACGATCTATCGTAGCTACAAGCCCAATAGTATCAACAAGAGGATATCGCTAGTTTAACCTAAGCATAACTCATCTTCGGTTCACATGAATTATCTACCTATAACTAGGGTGTAGCATAACTCATCTTTCCTAAGCATGAATTATAAAAGATGTAACATCACAACTACGTAAGCACTATTGTATATAAATACTCCTATCAATCATAGAAATCAAGGAATATTGGGTTCAATAAGCATAAGGAAAAATCTAAGACAAGAATAGATCCAAAATACTCTTGATTATTATCATTAAGAATCCGATTATATATAAATAATCCTCAAATATACAATTACTATCCAATACATAAAATCCTAAAGTAAGAAAGCGACTGTCATATTGAGAATGGGTGCAAGGACTACACTTTTAACCTAGAGGATTGGAACCACCTAACAAACCTTAATCTTACTAGTAGAGGAACTCTACATGACCTTGAGGTTTGACCGACTTGCTATGCATTCTGAGAGTCAGAATCAAATATACGAGTTAGATACCAAGACTGTCTTGGGACCTAGATAGCTCAGGTTTTGGGGACAAAATCTTTTGATAAGCGGTGGATGATGTAGTTCCCCGCGAATTTCCACCTTTTATGAATTAGAATTCATATTTCTATTTCTGAACTTACAATCCTATGTACGTAGTTAAAATGTTTATTAGTAAATTTCTGTAGCGTTTACTCCTATATTGTATTTATAATATTAAATTTTATTATGTTGATATTTTATATTATATTTTACCCAGACTGTTATTTTAGACCTAGACTGAAATTGCACGCGAACCCGTATTATTTTCTAGACCTGTGTTGCATGCATCACGAGATACACACGCATAACGAAGCAATGCCACATCACATATCACATCCCATGAATTTTGGAAAGCAGCCAACCACCCCCTCTTACACCTCCATACTCCCCCAACCACCTTGACCACTTAAGCATACTGTTAGCCTTAAATTCCTCTAAGGCATTATTGATATTTGTTTTGATGACGACAAATCTATTGATAATAGCATGTTTGTAATTGTTCTATTCTAAACTATTATCAAGTCATTTTCATTGTGCTAATCTCTTGATTTATGCATTTAGATGTTCTAACTTTGTTTGCGTTCATGAGATAGCATAGGGTGAAGTGCAAGAGTGATGGAGCTCAACAAGGATCAAGCTTGAACACTTGAAGATCTTTCATCCTTGGTTAAAGTCTAGGACTTACATGTAAAGCATCTTGATCATCACTCATAAGGGCTCAAAGGTTTAAAGTTGTTTAAAAACCTTCAAATAAGAAAACTGTTTTTCACAAGAAAAACACTCGACTGGACATTTTTCCAGTCGACTGGACCCATCAATTTTTAGTCGTTTGGACCCCCTTTAAGTCGACTGGTTTCTGCAAGAAAAATAGAGGTTCTGCTTTACCACTTTCAGTCGACTGAATCACTTTTTAGTCAACTGAAAAAGGCATCAGTCGACTGGGGCGCGGCATCAGTCGACTAGATTGTGCAGTTATTGCATAACGACTAGTTTTCTTAAAAGGCCAAATATTTACCTTTTTGCCACTAACGGCTATAATCTTTCTTGGCCTATAAATACATGTTTTTCCAAACCTTCTAATATTGATCAATCCATTGGAAAACATCTATTTGAATCATACAACTTGTTGATTTTTAATCATTCACATTTGAGCCCTAGTTGTGTGAGTTTATCAATTTGCTCTAGTTCTTGATTTGTATTTCTTTGAGAGTAAATTGTAGTGAGCTTTTATTTGTATCATCCACTTACTAAGGAGTTATTGTGTGAGCTATCATTATATTATCTACTCTAGAGAGAGAGAGTTATCATTTGTACCCAATTTATTTGTAAAGAGTGAGGGTTAGTAACCCTTGTGTGCAAAGAAGAAGTGTTCTTCTTTGGAAGAGATTGAAGGCTCTTGTAATGGTTTGGTCTACACCTATGAAGTAGATCGAGTAAAGGAATCCTCAAGAGGTGTTCTTGTGGGGTGGACATAGATCGCGGTGTACGGATTGCCAAACCACTTGAAAATTCAGTTTGCAAGTGTCTCTTCCCTTCTCTCTTTACATTATTGTTTGTGATTGTGTTTAATATTGATATTAAGTTTTAAAAAGGTTTATTTTCCGTTAAAACCTTATTTGAAAAGTGTCTCTTCCCTTTGTGATTGTCTCTTCCCTTCTCTCTAAGGTTTCCATATTTGGGCCAACAATTGGTATCAGAGCCTCAACTCTTCTATTTTCAAAAGATTTTACGATCTTGAGTTAAGATCCATGGAAACTACATTTTTTTTAAAAAGGTTATTGCATTAGCACTCCTCCATCATTGAGTGATCATAAGTATGATCATTGGAAGAGGAGAATAGAAATTTATTTTCTTTCACTTGACTACAATCTTTGGAGTATTGTCAAAAATGATTTTTCTCCTAAACCAAAGATTGAATGGAATGAAAGTGATCAAAATAACTTTCTATTGAATCTTAGAGCAATGAAAATTCTATATGATGCTTTAGATAATACCACATATAATAGAATTCGTTCATACTCTAATGCTAATGAAATTTGGTTATGTTTAGAAAATATTCATAATGCTACTAACCAAATCCTTGAGTTGCAACAAAGAGTTGTTGATGTTATAGGAAATGTTGAAAATCTAACTCATCAACAAGAAGTACAAAAAGGGGATTTTGTACAAGAAAAAGAAAAAAAGTTATATATGCTTATTTGCCAATGACGAAGATGAGGAGAATGAGAAAATGGCAAAAGGGGGCACTTGGAACTATTCGGATAGTGAAGCATCCGAACATGAATCAAGAGACCAAGAAGCCGCCCATGAAAGTAAGGTAAAAGAGGTAAACTCCAACTCATCCACTAATTATGATGAACTTCAATGTGCCTGTGAGGAGTTACATGAGGAGTTAGAGAATTTGGGATCTAAATATATAACTCTAAAAAAGAATTTTTCAAACTTTCAAATGAATTAAATATTTTGAAATCTCAAAATAAATCTTTGAAGATTGAAAATGAAAAATATATATCAAGAGCACAATCTTCAAATGAGATTGAAAAAGAAAACTTGGAGTTGAAAAAGCAATTAGATGATTTAAAATCTCAAAATGAAATTTTGAAAAAAGAAAAGCTTGTTTCAACCAATCAACCTTCTAGTGAATTGATTGAAAAAGGAAAGGTTGAATTGAGAAAGGAAGTGGATGATTTGATAAAAACTTTGGCAAAATTACACAAGGTGAACAAAATTTGAATAAGCTTTTGGGAAAGCAAAAATGTGTTTTTGACAAAGCCAGTTTGGGATTTAATCCCACATACAAGGAAAACAAGTACAAAAGTTTCTTTGTAAAATCCACACCTTCTACTTCAAATTCTCAAAATGCTCACAAGAATTTCTTTGCTAAAGCATCAATCTAAAATGAGACCCTTTCCCATGTAACTTGTCATTATTGCATGAAAAGGGATCATGTTAATTATAAATGCTCATTTCGAAAGAAAATTAACATAGTTTGGGTTGTGAAGGGATCTTCTCCTACCTCCTCGACAAATGTTGCATCCAAGAGGTGCTTGGACAATGGTTAAATCTCTCACCTTAAACCTAGTAGGAGTAGAATAGATTAATTTGTGTTGATATTTCTCTTGATGGCATGCTAATCATATTTGGTTTATCACATAAATTTGTTTTGATTATGAAATCAATGTTTGCATTTCAAATGACATGTTGTTTTGATGTTCTTAGTAATTCCATCCTCCTAAGGAGTGTCACGCCCCGACGTAGCATAAATAAGGAAAGCGTTTAATTTCCTTTATGGACCCGTAGGTCGCGACAGTTTGAAGGATCGATTCCGTCCCAAACGTCGAACAACAAAACATAATAATCAGAGTAAAGCAATCAAGGCTTACAAAATTTTTCTAACTTATTACATCTTATGAACCGGGGTCAACTAAGGCACAGACCGCCTTGAAAATAAAATAATAACTTAGTGTCTGTTACAGTCATCCTTATAAAACAAAATAGTTCATAACTTAAAACATGTAATAAACAATTTCTTTATTCCAGAAGCAGTCATTCTCAATTAGCATAGTCGTATGATTCCTCCTGGTTATAACCTGAAAAGCCTGAACACGAATGTCCAGGACGCATCAACGTCGTCAGCTTCAAGAAGCTGGTGAGTATTAAAAACATGACTTTGAATGTAAAATATACCAACTTACCTTTTTCCAATTCCAAATTAAATCCACAAGTTTATAATTATGATTAAAGAGCTCGTTTAGAAAACAACCACAACATTATTAAAGAGGGTAAATTTACGCAGATGGGACCGTGTATGAGAACAATGCACCACACTCATCTTGCCGACTCTTTTCTCTCGACAGTCACAACAACCCACTATCCTACTCCTGGTATCTTTGAAACACTCAGATAGCCACACTTTAGCAACGGGGCGCCAGGGAGTGTCCAGTTTGCCTCACACTTTGGTCCGGGGTACCAGGGAGTGTTCAATGCCTCACACTTTGAATACCCTAACCGCCATGCAAATACCGGGGCAACCCCTCACACAGTATCCAGACTCGAGTTATCAGGGAGTGTCCGTAGGCCACACTTTAGCACTACCATGGGTGCCAGGGAATGTCCGAGTTCGGCTTCACACACTTTAACGCTTCCATGGGCGTCAGGGAGTGTCCATATTTGTCACCGTCGCATTTCAAAGATACCCTCTCCACAATCTCAACCACAACCACAACAACAACCACAACTCAAACTCATACTCTTTCCACACTACCATTACTCTTTTCCACACAGACTGATACCCCCATGCATGTACCGCTGACCCCACATGAATGATATGCACTTGAACCAAAGCAAAATACTAAAATACATGAGCAACACGCGTACGGGGGTTGATAAGTCATACTACAATGTTTTAATCATTCAAACTTAACCAATTAGAGTTCTGATTAACTAAATATCCCAAACAGAACCTTAACAGTACTAACAGGTTGAACCAAACAGTCCCTTAACAGAAAACAGACAAAACAGAAACTGCCAGACCTCGCGCGCGCGGGCCGCTCGCGCGAAAGGTCGCTCGCGCGGGCCGCTCGCGCGATATGCCCAAATTTCCTTTTATTATAAACTTTTCTGTCTGCCTGTGGAAATCAAGGTCGCGCGAGCGGATCGCTCGCGCGAAGGGGTTCTCGCGCGACCCTCGCTCGCGCGACCAGCCAAATTTTCATTTATATATGCAAACTTTCCTTTCTGCCTGGGGAAGCATACCTCGCGCGCGCGCGGGCCGCTCGCGCGAGGGGTCGCTCGCGCGGGCCGCTCGCGCGCGCGATCGTGGCGCTAGATGAAGCTGAGGCTTCATCTTCTCCGCAGGAACTGTTCTGTTTCAGAAAACAGGGTCTAAAATTGACCCATTTCAAATCTGTAAGTGTGTATATCATGTTATATATGGATCTCTTCCTTTTTCAACAAGGATTAAGAATCTATGGTTAATTTAACATAATTCTAACTATAACCCTCCAATTTTATGAAAGATTAAAAGAGGACAAAATTTAATTCCTAATACACTTTTCCATATGAATGAATTAAGCTTCAATACATTAAACATAATCAATACATACTATAATCTTTGATATTCATCTCTGAAAACGGATTTAGATTAAGGTTTGAAAATCTTGATTTCAAGCTATGAATTTTCATTCGTAAAATCATCAATGGAGGTTGACAAAATTGAAACAATACACAGCAAATAAGTATGAGATTACATTCTTAGTGAGTTAGAAATACTCACTGAGATTAAAGCAAAGAGATTGTTGAGAAAGAATAGGCAAATAAGAAATCAACTCCAAGCTTTGGCTATGGAGTCTTGAGCTTTCTCTCTCTAAATAATCCAGAAATCAAACTCTCAAGCCCTCTCTTTTCTCTCTGTGTTTTATGATGCAGAATGTGTAGTGTAAAAATCTGTGAGTTGTGTGTGTATATATAGAGCTACAAGAACTTGGAGACCAAGCAAAATTAAGAACTTCACTTAGCAAGCTTAATAGAGTTAACAAATCCTTAACCCCTCTAATATTAACAGCACATATACATACGTATGAGCATATATACTGATGCACACTAAACTCTCCAGATTGTGAAAGGCCATGTAGGCTAATAGGGGTCAAGTGTTGGTTGTTTGGCAATTTGGCTTTTGGCACAAAAAATACACACCCAAAATAGGTGGATCCAAACAGGGCACAAGCCAATGATGAGTTTCCATTAATAGAAATAAAGTACAAGTCATGTCATACTTTACGTCATGTCCAAAAGCTGTGCAAGATTATCATAGCGTGGACAGTTTTGAACATAAACTGGTATTTTCGGGGCGTGGTGGTCACCACAAAAATACAGGAAATTCATTTTAACTTAAGAATTGATTTCCTGGTTTCATAAAAATACTGATTGAGTCAAAAGGAAATTATTTCCACCGTTTTGAAATACAGATTTGAAATCCACACAGGTATTGCTAATTTTATAAAAATTACAATTTAACCCCAACAACACTCTTAGCTTGCAATAATTCAAGAAATAAAATTTAGAACATGAGAAATGTAATTTAAATGAAGCAGTCAATACCCAATGAAATTAAATATACAATGCAATTGCCAATTAAATATGAAAATGTAATTTAGGAATAAATGGAAATGCAGGTTATTACACCCTTCCTCCCTTAAACAGGATTTCTACCCCGAAATCAAGACTAACTAGTCTTGAAACAACTCCGGGTACTTCTTCCTCATATCAGCTTCAACTTCCCACGAGGCTTCGTTCTCGTCATGGTGATTCCATTGAACTTTCACCAACGGGATATCCTTATTCCTCAACTTCTTGATACTCTGATCCAAAATCTTCACAGGTCTCTCCTTGTACGAAACGTTATGACTCGTCTCAATATCGTCATAACTAACCACATGCGAGGGGTCGCGTATGTATTTCCTCAACATGCTTACGTGAAACACGTTGTGAACCCCAGACATTTTCGGTGGTAGCGCCAGTCGATAAGCTACTATCCCAACACGATCCAAAATTTCAAATGGTCCAATAAAATGCGGAGCCAACTTCCCTCTCTTGAGACCAAAGCGTACCACTCCTCGCGTCGGTGAAACCTTAAGGAGTACGTGATCTCCAACACTGAATTCCAAATCTTTCCGGCGTCGATCAGCATAACTCTTATACCGGCTCTGAGCGGTTCTCATTCTTTCCTTGACCAAAGAAATCTTCCCGTTGGTTTCTCTAACCAAATCTGGTCCCAACAACTCTGTATCCCCAACTTCTGCCCAACACAAAGGGGAACGACATGGTCGTCCGTACAATGCTTCGAACGGAGCCATACCGATACTCGTGTGATAGCTGTTGTTATAGGCAAATTCTACCAACGGCAAGTGCGTCTCCCAAGATTCTTCAAAATCGATCACACAAGCCCTGAGCATATCCTCCATGATCTGATTAACACGCTCAGTTTGCCCATCTGTCTGAGGGTGAAAAGCAGTACTCATCTTGAGCGAGGTCCCCATAGCTTCTTGCAAACTTTCCCAAAATCCAGAGGTAAAACGCGCGTCACGGTCTGACACAATCGACACAGGTGCACCGTGAAGTCGCACAACTTGTTGTATGTACATCCGGCTCATCTTCTCTACCGGGTATGTCATACTATAAGCGATGAAATGAGCAGACTTCGTCAATCGATCCACGATTACCCAAATGGCGTCATGATTCTGTTGCGACCGGGGCAATCCTACTACAAAATCCATCGTAATGTGCTCCCACTTCCAACCAGGAATAGGTAGCGGTTGCAACAATCCTGACAGTCTCTGATGTTCGTCCTTGACTTGTTGACACGTCAAACACTTGGATACAAATTCTGCCACATCCTTCTTCATACCTTCCCACCAGAAATTTCTCTTCAAATCTTTGTACATTTTTGTTCCTCCCGGGTGAACTGTATACCTTGATTTATGTGCTTCTTCCAGAATATCCTTCCTAAGCTCTCCATAATCTGGCACACATAATCTATTCCTGCACCGATATCCTCCATCGACTCCCACCTTCCATTCTGTCGGGTCTTTATCTGACATCCTCACGAACCAATCTTGAAACTTCTCATCTTCTTTCTGAGCTCCAATAATGCGATCGATAAGAACAGGCTGTAGGATAAGACATCCAAAAAGTTTCCCCTCTCTTCCTTCAGCACTCTGTACATCGAATTCTGCCAAGGTCTCCAAAGCTCGCCACTCTCTAACCATTAAGGAGGCGATCGTCTCACGAATCTGTCGACTCAACGCATCGGCGACCACATTAGCTTTACCGGGGTGATATTCCAACGTGAAGTCGTAATCTTTGATCAGCTCCATCCATCTGCGTTGCCTCATGTTCAACTCTTTCTGTGTGAACAAATACTTCAAACTCTTGTGATCGGAGAACAAATCAAACTTCTCACCGTAGAGATAGTGTCTCCAAATCTTGAGTGCGAAAACTACTGCTGCCAACTCCAAATCATGAATGGGATAGTTCAACTCATTCGGCTTCAACTGTCTGGATGCATAGGCAATAACTCTGCCATCTTGCATAAGTACACACCCTAACCCTTGATATGACGCGTCACTAAAGATAGTGAACTTCTCTTCAGGCTTGGGTATTGCTAGTACTGGTGCGGTTGTGAGTCTCTCTTTCAACTCTAGAAAGGCTCGCTCATGCTTCTCTGTCCACTCAAACTTCAGATTCTTCTTCGTCAACCCAGTTAAAGGTGCTGCTATCTTCGAGAATCCCTCAACGAATCTCCTGTAATAGCCTGCAAGTCCAAGAAAGCTCCGAACTTCTGTAGGGTTGCTTGGCCTAACCCAGTTTGACACAGCATCGGTCTTGGACGAATCCACTGAAATTCCTTGAGATGACACCTTGTGCCCCAAAAATTTCACTTCTTGCAATCAGCACTCACACTTACTGAACTTGGCATACAACTGATGGTCCTTGAGCGTCTGCATCGCAATCCGTAGATGTTGCTCGTGTTCTTCTCCTGACTTAGAATAGATCAAAATATCATCAATAAAGACGATGACAAACTGATCCAAATAAGGTTTGAACACTCTATTCATCAGATCCATAAACACTGCCGGGGCGTTCGTCATTCCAAACGGCATTACCAGAAATTCATAATGACCATATCGGGTTCTGAAAGTAGTCTTAGGTATGTCTTCCTTTCGTACCCTCAACTGATGATATCCCGACCTTAGGTCTATCTTGGAAAATGTCGTAGCTCCTTGTAGTTGATCAAACAAATCGTCAATCCGAGGCAAGGGATACTTGTTCTTGATAGTTACTCGGTTCAATTCTCTGTAGTCGATACATAATCTGAGTGTCCCGTCCTTCTTCTTCACAAATAACACCGGTGCTCCCCAAGGCGATGTACTTGGACGTACAAAACCTAGGTTCTCGAGCTCTTGAACTTGTTCCTTCAATTCCAGCAGTTCTGTGGGGGCCATTCTGTAGGGAACCTTGGTGATCGGTACGGTACCCGGTATAAGCTCAATACAGAACTCTATACTTCTCTCGGGCGGTAGACCAGAAACATCTTCAAACACTTCTTCGAAGTCCTTGACTACAGGTATAGATGAAGCTGTCATCTCTGTACTGACGACTTCGATGTTGGCTAAGCATCTCGTGAGGAACATGTCTCCCGTAGGGTTACATTGAAAATCAAAGGGTTGATTCTCATTGTCGGGGAATGTAATTCTCTTCCTCGCACAATCCAACTTCACTTGATTCTGAGAGAGCCAATCCATTCCTAGGATTATGTCGAACTCCTTCATTGATAGGACAATCAACCTAGCAGGGATTTCACGATTTCCTAACCGTAAGGGACAATCCTTGCACACGTGTCCTAATCTGACTGCAGCTCCTAGTGGCGAAGTAGCCTTCAAAGCTTTCTCTAAGCGATGAGGTAAAATGCCCAATCTCCGAATTGTATTAACATATATGAACGAAAGAGCAGCACCCGTATCAAATAACACTTTAACATGGGAGTTAAACAGAGTTAATGTACCTTCTACTGCTTGCTGATCAGGTTGAGCTTCTCTATAATTTCCTTCTTCATACGCAGTTCCATCATATCCAGCGGCATCAGGGATAACAGCATTCAAGCGAGTCTGATCCTGTTGACCATAAGTCACCTGCTTAGGGGCAGTACAGAACCTGCTGATGTGACCTGGTTCACCATAGTTGAAGCAGACTATCCCTTGCTGAGTAGCACGCCTTGGTGCCTTGCAATCACGAGCCAAATGTCCAGGGTTGCCACAGTTGAAGCACTTTCCACTACTACTTCCTTCTCCTATTCGGGGTTGAGTCGGATAGGTAATAGCCTGGGTCTTCTTGCTTCCGTCGAAATTCCTCTTCTGCCCTTGGGTACGGTTCATTGGTGGTCTATTCCCAAATTTACCCCTTTGAGGCGGTCGGAATTCAAATTGTTTACGGTTCACTCGGGCATCCTCTTCCAGATCGGTAGCCAAACCAACAAGTCCTTCAAATGATTTATCCAGGTGGCCGAGAGTCAGGCGACGAATCTGCGGTGTCAGCCCTTGGTTATACTTGCGGATCTTCTTCTCCTCGGTATCAACCAGGTGTGGAGCAAATTGAGACAGTCTTTCAAACTGTGTGGTGTACTCTTGCACCGACTTGGTTCCTTGCGTCAGGTCCATGAATTCCTTCTCTCTTCTGTGCCTCTCCATAGCCGGGAAGTTCTTCTCCAAAAATCTCCCCTTGAACGCAGTCCACGTCATTCCCATAGCAGCTCCATTCTCGATAGTAGCTATGACCGAATCCCACCAATCTGCGGCAGCATCGGTCAACTGAAACGTTGCCAACCTCCTCTTGTCCATCTCGTTGCACTGGACAGCTTCGAACATGCGGTCCATCTGTCTCAACCACTGTTCCGCTTTCCAGGGTTCTGCGGTACCCGCAAACTGTTCGGGCCTTAGAGCACGGAATCTCTCTAGCAACTTGTCTCCCGTTTGACGGTCTCTTCGATTGTCATTCGTATTACCGATTCTTTCTAACCGTCTGATAAACGCTTCAAACACCCCTGTAGGATCGGCAGCCTCGGGTGCTCCCTCGATCAGGTTCCTGTTCCTCCTGACTCCTCCAGCCATTCTATGCATGATAGTGGTAGTAGAATGAGAAACATGCATGCAACAGTGCTATGAAGTAATTTAAATGACAACAACATTCAAAAGAGTATATTTTATCTATATAACTTCTGTCAAGTAGATACAAAAAGCATGTATGGTCAGATCAATGCCTACCCTATCTGTAGGGGTTAGGACGCATGCAAGAGTTAATGTTACAAAAATGGGGTCATTGCCCTACACTCTAATGCATGTAATTACAGTTGCAAAAAGAGACAGAGCTAATAGTTAAAAGTGGTTAATATGTACAAGTCATAACTAGAACGTCAATCATCTCCATAAGCGGCTATCAGGAGATCTAGCGAATCGACAGGGCGAAATCGCTGAACAATGAACGGTCCAACCCCGTCATAGCTGTGAGAGGTGGACGATGAAGCAGGTACAGGAGCATCTGCCTCATCTACCATCTCCTCAGGCAGGGCTAGCTCAAGTGCTAGCTCAGCCTCGAGCTCAGCGGCAAGATCATCTAGACCTATGCCGTCCTCTAAAATCTCCCCACCTACTGGGACCACATGAACAACCTCTGCATCGTCCTCAGCAATGGGAACCACCGGCGGAGGCATCTCCAACTGAGCCAAATGGGCATGCACGATCTGGATCTCGAGGGGAAGGTAGAAAGCATCGCTATCGACCAACCTCAGAATCTCGACCAAAACCAAACGCTGAGCCTCTGCGAAATAACGAAGCTCTAAACGGATACGGGTTAGGTCAACTAGGCCTATCACGTGAACCTGGTGCCATACCTCAGATACTACCGTCGTTGCGGCCAACTGCTCTACGGCCGCCTGATATAAGTCGAGAAAGGCTGGGATCACTGCCCCAGGTATCACGAAGTGTCCTCCAAATCTGTCTGGTACATAAAGTGGGGGAGCTGGATCCATACCTGATAAAAAGGTACTACTTAAAGTCAGAACAGAATAATCTTAGGCGTTTGGGTTCTGAGTCTATCCTCCCTGTCGTATCATCGGGTGTGTAACACTTAATGGAATGTGGAATCGGGTCTATACTGGTAAACCCTAACCTGGCTAAACTATCTTGAGATAAATAATAACCTGGCTCTGATACCACTAAATCCTGTCACGCCCCGACGTAGCATAAATAAGGAAAGCGTTTAATTTCCTTTATGGACCCGTAGGTCGCGACAGTTTGAAGGATCGATTCCGTCCCAAACGTCGAACAACAAAACATAATAATCAGAGTAAAGCAATCAAGGCTTACAAAATTTTTCTAACTTATTACATCTTATGAACCGGGGTCAACTAAGGCACAGACCGCCTTGAAAATAAAATAATAACTTAGTGTCTGTTACAGTCATCCTTATAAAACAAAATAGTTCATAACTTAAAACATGTAATAAACAATTTCTTTATTCCAGAAGCAACCATTCTCAATTAGCATAGTCGTATGATTCCTCCTGGTTATAACCTGAAAAGCCTGAACACGAATGTCCAGGACGCATCAACGTCGTCAGCTTCAAGAAGCTGGTGAGTATTAAAAACATGACTTTGAATGTAAAACATACCAACTTACCTTTTTCCAATTCCAAATTAAATCCACAAGTTTATAATTATGATTAAAGAGCTCGTTTAGAAAACAACCACAACATTATTAAAGAGGGTAAATTTACGCAGATGGGACCGTGTATGAGAACAATGCACCACACTCATCTTGCCGACTCTTTTCTCTCGACAGTCACAACAACCCACTATCCTACTCCTGGTATCTTTGAAACACTCAGATAGCCACACTTTAGTAACGGGGCGCCAGGGAGTGTCCAGTTTGCCTCACACTTTGGTCCGGGGTACCAGGGAGTGTTCAATGCCTCACACTTTGAATACCCTAACCGCCATGCAAATACCGGGGCAACCCCTCACACAGTATCCAGACTCGAGTTATCAGGGAGTGTCCGTAGGCCACACTTTAGCACTACCATGGGTGCCAGGGAATGTCCGAGTTCGGCTTCACACACTTTAACGCTTCCATGGGCGTCAGGGAGTGTCCATATTTGTCACCGTCGCATTTCAAAGATACCCTCTCCACAATCTCAACCACAACCACAACAACAACCACAACTCAAACTCATACTCTTTCCACACTACCATTACTCTTTTCCACACAGACTGATACCCCCATGCATGTACCGCTGACCCCACATGAATGATATGCACTTGAACCAAAGCAAAATACTAAAATACATGAGCAACACGCGTACGGGGGTTGATAAGTCATACTACAATGTTTTAATCATTCAAACTTAACCAATTAGAGTTCTGATTAACTAAATATCCCAAACAGAACCTTAACAGTACTAACAGGTTGAACCAAACAGTCCCTTAACAGAAAACAGACAAAAACAGAAACTGCCAGACCTCGCGCGCGCGGGCCGCTCGCGCGAAAGGTCGCTCGCGCGGGCCGCTCGCGCGATATGCCCAAATTTCCTTTTATTATAAACTTTTCTGTCTGCCTGTGGAAATCAAGGTCGTGCGCGCGAATCGCTCGCGCGAAGGGGTTCTCGCGCGACCCTCGCTCGCGCGACCAGCCAAATTTTCATTTATATATGCAAACTTTCCTTTCTGCCTGGGGAAGCATACCTCGCGCGCGCGGGCCGCTCGCGCGATTCCTCGCGCGCGCGATCGTGGCGCGAGATGAAGCTGAGGCTTCATCTTCTCCGCAGGAACTGTTCTGTTTCAGAAAACAGGGTCTAAAATTGACCCATTTCAAATCTGTAAGTGTTTATATCATGTTATATATGGATCTCTTCCTTTTTCAACAAGGATTAAGAATCTATGGTTAATTTAACATAATTCTAACTATAACCCTCCAATTTTATGAAAGATTAAAAGAGGACAAAATTTAATTCCTAATACACTTTTCCATATGAATGAATTAAGCTTCAATACATTAAACATAGTCAATACATACTATAATCTTTGATATTCATCTCTGAAAACGGATTTAGATTAAGGTTTGAAAATCTTGATTTCAAGCTATGAATTTTCATTCGTAAAATCATCAATGGAGGTTGACAAAATTGAAACAATACACAGCAAATAAGTATGAGATTACATTCTTAGTGAGTTAGAAATACTCACTGAGATTAAAGCAAAGAGATTGTTGAGAAAGAATAGGCAAATAAGAAATCAACTCCAAGCTTTGGCTATGGAGTCTTGAGCTTTCTCTCTCTAAATAATCCAGAAATCAAACTCTCTGGCCCTCTCTTTTCTCTCTGTGTTTTATGATGCAGAATGTGTAGTGTAAAAATCTGTGAGTTGTGTGTGTATATATAGAGCTACAAGAACTTGGAGACCAAGCAAAATTAAGAACTTCACTTAGCAAGCTTAATAGAGTTAACAAATCCTTAACCCCTCTAATATTAACAGCACATATACATACGTATGAGCATATATACTGATGCACACTAAACTCTCCAGATTGTGAAAGGCCATGTAGGCTAATAGGGGTCAAGTGTTGGTTGTTTGGCAATTTGGCTTTTGGCACAAAAAATACACACCCAAAATAGGTGGATCCAAACAGGGCACAAGCCAATGATGAGTTTCCATTAATAGAAATAAAGTACAAGTCATGTCATACTTTACGTCATGTCCAAAAGCTGTGCAAGATTATCATAGCGTGGACAGTTTTGAACATAAACTGGTATTTTCGGGGCGTGGTGGTCACCACAAAAATACAGGAAATTCATTTTAACTTAAGAATTGATTTCCTGGTTTCATAAAAATACTGATTGAGTCAAAAGGAAAATATTTCCACCGTTTTGAAATACAGATTTGAAATCCACACAGGTATTGCTAATTTTATAAAAATTACAATTTAACCCCAACAACATTCTTAGCTTGCAATAATTCAAGAAATAAAATTTAGAACATGAGAAATGTAATTTAAATGAAGCAGTCAATACCCAATGAAATTAAATATACAATGCAATTGCCAATTAAATATGAAAATGTAATTTAGGAATAAATGGAAATGCAGGTTATTACAAGGAGGTTATGCATAATTCTGATATTATAATTGGTATTTATTCATATATATATATATATATGCATATATTGAGGGGGAACATATCATTATGGTTACTTTAGTTAACTTGGTATCATTTTTGGTATTTGGTAATTTAGTATCATTACATATTGCCTCCATGACATCACTACAAGAAAAATGTGTTTTGGCGACAAACAGATTTCGTCGCTAAAAGTTCATTTTTCGTCGCTAAAGGCTTTAGCGACGAAAAAATTCGTCGCCAATTTTGTCGCCTTTGCCTTGTCGCCAAAGGCTCCTGGCGACGAAATTTATGTTTTGTCGCCATAGACAAAAAATGGCGACGAAATAATTCGTCACTATTGATCACAATTTTCGTCGCCATTGATGCACATTTTGTCGCCAAAAGTGTCATTTTCTTATAGTAATTTTACATTAGCGACGAAAAAATTTCGTCGCCAATTCATCATATGCAATGGCGACGAATTATTTTCGTCGCCAATTCATTTTCAGCATACACAACGGCGACAAAAATATTTTGTCGCCAAATATATAAAATAGTTTCTTGTATTAGCGACGAAAATATTTCGTCGCCAATTCATTATATGCGATAGTGATGAATTTGTTTCGTCGCCAATTCATTTTCAGCATATGCAATGGCGACGAAATAAGTTTGTCGCCAAATATATAAAATGATTGCTTGTATTAGCGACGAAAAATTTTTGTCGCCAATTCATTTTCATCATATGCAATGGCGACAAAATAATTTTGTCGCCAAAATTTTATATTATAGTAAATAAAATTATTTGAATATGCTATAATCCTGTTCGAACCTGTTTATCACAATAATTTTCAAAACCAAAAGACACAATCATATTAAACATGAAAGTCTCAATATTTCTGAGTAACTTCATTAAACAACAAGAATTAATATTGTTAATTGTTCACGTACCTAACAAAAAAAACTAAAGATTAGCAAAAGTACATTGTTCACTACATAACAAATTGTTCGACTACATAACAAAAGTAACAAAAAGTGGCCAACTATCTACCAATCCACCATATCCACACCCAATCTGCATGAAAACAATGGAAAGCATTAGTATCTTTTAAGTTAATGAACGAACATAAAATATGTGATATATAAAGTAACTAGTTATTGCCCGTGCTCGTGGGCACCGTGCAAAGAAAAAAGAAGAGAATTTGTCCGTAGAAGTAAATAACAATACATTTACATCTAATCTAAAGACCTAAAAATTTCTACTCAAGCTCCGATCACAGTATTCTCAAATAATTGGTCTCCCAATTGAAATGCACTTTGAATACAATTCAAGCCCATTCAACAATCTGAAATAACACAAACTATCGAAAATAATATATTTAACCGCTACAATAACCATAATAGAAAAACCATAAAAGTACAATCAAAAGGGAAAATAATAATAACAATAATAATAATAATAATAATAATAATAATAATAATAATAATAATAATAATAATAATTCTAAGCGAATTTACTAATCCTCCAACACATATTCTCTCATCCACTGTTCCTTGCCTCAAGACTCGTAATCGCAATAGCCTTTAATATTGATGCCATGTGGAGTAAAAGCCAAACCTCCGAATTGTTCATCCATTCACCTAATAATTTAAAGCAACATCATCTTCTCCAAACCTTAAAAAGGAAAGTAGAAAAAAATGAAAAAAAAAAAAAAAAAAAGACTGAACAATGTCGTCCATGTTCTTAGACTTGGTTCACAGTCACAGTGGTAAATTGCTTGCCTAAATCTTAATAGTCCATTAAAGATAAACTCGATTGGACTCACTAATCGACCAATTCTATCAACCATGTTTTCAAGAATGCTAAAAGGACAGTACCATAGAAAGTGGTATGCAATTCAAACAACAATCATGTTGCTACAACTTTGTGAGATGCTCCAAATTCTAAAATTTGAACAAACAAAATTAGAAATGACTCATGGTCATGAGTAGGAAGAATCAAGGTCACATTGAAAACCTTTTGCAATAGTAACTATATGATTCTACAGGAAGATATAGATAAAGATCCAAGAGTATGGGACAGTGGAAAAAGAAAAACATTAAATAAAAAAAAATTAGAAATGAAATTAGAGAGTCCTAGTGGAAAGAAAAAAAAAGGCTAAGCTTTGACAAATCACAAAGCAATTAAACCAATTTTACATTCATTTAAATCATTATCACAACACGTGCTATTTGGGAACCAATTTGAGATTCAAAAATTTGGAAGCATAGCATTACTCCACTCATAATTACTAGAGTGGAAAATCAGCAAACCAATAATCAATGATCACTGTAGATGGAGAGGCATATTCAAGTAAAGGAAAACATTGATATAAAGAACATGATCCCAGTGCAATATACTTTTAACTACAACTATACTTAACTACAACTATACTTGTCAGTGCAAAGTACTTTAATAGCTAGGAATACTAAACTCACCCATACGCTTAAATCTGATTTCTTTATATCAAGAACCTGTCATATTCCATTATGAAGTGGGAAAAAAAATAACAATAATAAAAAGGCCTTAACTCCAAGGCAAGCATGTTATCAAATATGGGAATTACTGCAAGGTTACTTGGAAATATGTTACCACCATTTCTAAGCAGCTTCCAAGCTGTTCAGTAATTCCTAAAAGAATGATTTCATATCAGCAACTAACAATTGGCAGTCAAAAAGAACTAACTTGGCAAGGTATAAAATTGAACTAAATCACTATAGAAACAAAAAACCTCTTATCGGCTCAACTATAAGGACATGGAAACTATACCTGGGATCTGTCCTAAAGGACTCATGATCAAGAGAAGGAAGGATCAAGGTCGCATTCAAAACCTTTGCAAGTTATTTTGGGTCGGTGGAAAAAGAAAAACAACATTAAATAAAGAATATTTAGAAATGAAATTAGAGAGTCGTAGTGGGGAAAAAAAAAGACATTCATTTAGGCTAGCTTTGACAGACCACAAAGCAATTACACAATTTACACCAATTGTACCTTCATTTTAAAAGACCCAAAACGACAAATTTATAAAGACCCAACCTTTCCTCTTCAAGATGCCATCCTATCTCTTAGTCCCAACCAAAGGAATTTGTTAAACTTCGGAATGTTTAAACTACTCACAAACTTTTTGCAAACGATCACAATATTTCTAAAATGTGAAAGCTCTCGCTACCCACTTCTAGTTCCAACACCATAAGCAAATCAACATAGTAGAGCCTAATCAAGCCAACTCTAGCTAAGACTCTACCTTTCCAACTTAAAAACAAAGTTCATCACAACATAGCTTCCAAATCAAAAACTAAATTCATCACAACATTAGGAATAGTAAGACTACATTAACTCCATGGGTCATTTTGAAGGCGAGTTAGGTTATTACGTATCGGTGCTTAAAAATGGTTAATTTGAAGAAATCAAAGGATCTGATCTAATTGTAAGCATTAAATTAAAATTTCACGAAAAAAATGAAAGAAAAAAATTGCATTTCCTAAAAGACCACAGGTACAAACAGAGAGAGAGATAGATAGATAGAGAGAGAGAGAGAGAGAGAGAGAGAGAGGCACTTGTGGGTATATGAGAGGCCGTCCAGTATGTTCAAAGATCTCATGCCTTCTTTAAATCCTCGACTAAAATTAAGCACTAAATTAGTGATCTAAATATATCTCAAAAACATCATTATGTCTAAATACAACATTATGTCCAACTTTAAAAACAAATGTCAAAAACCGAAATGTAAAACCATAAAATGCATGTAAATAAATGAAGGAAATCTCTAATGCACATACTTCAAGTAAATCAGTCATTCCTCTAGTAAACTAAAAAGCAATATTTACATGTGCATCAATCAAACGCAAGAGGAGAGGAGAGTGAGAGAGAGAGAATGTGGCAAATTTCTTACCTGCATTGTCTTAAGGGAGGTCAATTGGCGAATACAATATGGGTTTAGCTACATTCTCCTAGTTGGGGATTGGTATCAAGCATGCTTCGCTGCTAAGGATTGAAACCAAGGATCTGAGAGAGAGAGAGAGAGAGAGAGAGAGAGAGAGAGAGAGAGAGAGAGAGAGAGTACATTAGGCGACAAACAAAGGTAAATGACTCATTGTACCTAAAATTGTACATAAAATTTGTAAATGAACAATAGAGGTAAATAAGAAACAAACTCATCCAAAAGCTAATATAAGCAAATATGGACATATAATACAATCTAATACCATTCAGAGAGTAATAAAGAAGTGAAACTCACTGACCTCTTTTGGTTGCTATTCGTAGCCTGTAAGCAAATTGGTCAAACTAAGAACTACAATCAGCAACAAACATCAAAAAATCAAATCAGACATACATGAAGTTTCAGGCTTGCAGCAAAAAAAGGTCCAAATATATGAAGAAAAATACTAGTGAGAGAGAACAGATCTTTGTGTGTGTGTGTGTGTGTGAGAGAGAGAGAGAGAGAGAGAGAGAGAGAGAGAGACCAAGTCTGTTTGCCTTGAGAGAGAGGGGGAAAGCTTACAAAGTGTCTATGGTGGTCGATCGGACGGCCCAATGGAGTACCATTCCGGCTGTGGTGATCAATGTAGAGGCAGTGGTTTGTGGTGGTCGATGTCCAGTATCTTTATGGGTTTATATGGAGAGTGATTGAGTAATCAATTTTACGATGGACATATATAAACAAAACATGGGCTGTTGTAAAATTTATTCTATTCTTGAGAATTCTCTATTCTAGTTTACCATTCATCTTCTCCTTGTTACTTTCATTATTTTAAGTTTTGGGCAACTCCGAGAAAGATGTTCATTCTCTCCCAGCGCTACGTATTAGATTAATGGGTAAACATTGAAGAACAATAGTTGTAAGTGTAAGTGAAATTTCTCCACAATATATGTCTAGATATATGTAGTTTCTTCCTTAATTCCTGAAATATCCAATCATGATATCTCTTTAGCAGTTTAGCAAGAAATTCCAGTTCTCTGTCAAATACTATCAATTATAACTCTATTCATTTTCTTAATCTTTTACTATCTAGTTCTTTTTTTTCTTTCCTCCTGGAAAGCAATCACTTATGGTGATTGGCACACTATCATATATCATTTTTAATATTTTTTTTACTTATTCAATTAGTGTTCTTCATTTAATATTTTAGCAGTTGGCCTCACTACACCAAAACAGCAGATTTGTCACTCTAGTTTTCGCTAGCTTTGTCACTGCTGCAGACCGTGACAAAATTGTCACTGTCAATGACGGTGACAATTGCGTGACAAATGAAATTGGTGACAAAAGTAGCATTTTGTCACTGCTTACAGCAGTGACAATGTTTATTATGAAATTGTCAACATTAATGACGGTGACAAATATAGCTTAAATATCACTCCCAAACCACCCCCCCTTTACTATTATTCTCCCTCCAAACATTTCGCCTTCCCTCCATAGATTTCCCTAATCCCTATGGAAGATTGACCTCTAAACATATACCCCTCTTCTCCCTCTCTCTCTCTCTGTCTCTCAGCTTCACGCAAAGGACCTCCAAACATTTCCTCCCTCTTCTCTCTCTCTCTCGCAAGAACTCCTTCAAACACCACCACCGTCTCCGACATCTACCACCACCACGGCGGCTCTGACTCTTTCCCCTCCGATGCAAATCGATGTCTTCAGGCCCAGCTATGTCACGCAAAGGACCTCCAAACAATTTTATTATCCCCTCCGATGTAAAAAAACCCCATAGATAAGCAATGATTTAGGGCTTTTTAGTCATAGCCTCTCATTCCTCTCTTTCTATGGACTATGAGACTGATAGAAACCTCTGACGCTGCTAGCCTTCATCCCCTCCATCACACCGACACCAACCACCACTTCTGACGCTGCTACTTGGATTGCGAATTTTTTTTTTGTCAGTGAGATAAGTAAAGATCGGTGAAGTGCTAGCCCTTCCCCTCACCACTGCCACCACCATTTTCGACGCCAACACCATTTCCGACGCCAACACCAACCCCCACCCCATTTACCATCACCGATTCACCAAATCTCTTTCTACCAAAACCCTAGTTTTAGTTTGAGAGAGAGAAAATCATTGATCTTTTCTAATAGAGGTTGCTTCATAGTAAGCTAATCTGGATGATGCCCTAATTTGAGAGAGAGAGAGAGAGAGAGAGAGAGAGAGAGAGAGAGAGAGAGAGAGAAGTTCGATCTAAAATGGAGGCTGGTTGTTCGGAGGGAGAGATGGAGAAGCCACAGGATGAGGAGAGCAAAGT
The DNA here is from genome assembly GCA_033977485.1 of Hydrangea macrophylla. Lineage (NCBI taxonomy): Eukaryota > Viridiplantae > Streptophyta > Magnoliopsida > Cornales > Hydrangeaceae > Hydrangea > Hydrangea macrophylla. Next base: position 108,792,884 of record CM066991.1, read on the forward strand.
GAAGTAGAATATGAAGACTGCTTTACAGATGGAGATTCGAGAAAACCTATACTGGTTCGTTCATATATACATACATACATATATATATATATAGATTTTGATGGAGTTTTTTTTGTCATCTTTGAACTCAATTTTGATCTAATATGATTTGTATTGGATTAGTGGAGACCTATCCATCAGAGTCGTTGAGAGTAGAGCTTTCGGTGCAATAGAGACGCATCCATCTGAATCACCCTTTAGGATCAGTAGAAATCAGAAAGTAAGTGGATAATATATATATTTTTTCATATCTATGGTGTTTTCATTTCCTAAAAGCAAATTAGGGATTTTAATTTGTAAGCAGGTACACCACCATTTGGATGCAAAAGTGACAATGTTGGCTTTCCTAACCAGGTATATTCCAAATATATGTGCTTGTAGTGAATACAATTTTGTTTGCATTGAGAATTGGAATTGTGAATGTAATGATCTTAAACAATTTTTAATTGCAAGTATTAGTTCTTGTAGTGTTCTATAGTGAATGGTCTTAAACAATATATTGGCATTGAAATTGAATGTAACATTTCATTCTGGAAGAGTGAATAAAAATTGACATTCTTAGTTGTCGTCAGTTTGCGATGTTTACGAAGTGACTGGTTTTTAAAGGATATGGTCTTGCAATAGTTTGAGACGTGACTGATTTAAGTTAGAATTACTGTTGTGTTTTCGAAACTTGTTTTTTTTCTTCTCTGATTTGTAAAGGATTTCTCTGTTATTGGGTTTTGCATTTAACTTTGTACTTAAAGGATTAAATAAAAGATTATGATCTATGAAAGTTGGGTTAGGAAAAAAAACACTTTGTTTGAAAGACACTTTTTTCGAAGTTATAGTCTGTTCATCTGTCTTTATTAATTATTTAGCTTACATATTATTATGAATTTTGGTTTTTGATTTGTTGGAATTTGATTGATTTCCCAACTGATTTGAGAGAGAAATGGAAAAGAAAATGAAAGAAAAAACATAGCAAATGGAAGAGGTAGGGAGTATTCTCGGATGAAAGAGCTGAAGCTATCTTCTTTCTTAGCTCACTGTTTTCGTTTTCTTTCTTTTTAGTCTAAGACCACCAGGAGACAACACATTGATATATTACATATATTCTTGCACGAGGCAAAAGACAACCTAAGACCACAAAATTCTCTTGATACTCCAACTAGCATAATTACTAAACTAGCCATGTCATGTAAAAACAATTACAACTACCGACTAACTATATTGAACTTGTGTTGTCCACCACATTACTGTCAACATGATTGTAAAATAGTGTAGCTTCGAAATACTTCTACTGGTTTCTTGCCATGATATGTCTAGAGTTATCAAAAGATTAAACTATTGCTTTATTGAATTGTGTGGCAATCTATGCTTATCTCTTAAAGTATGTATATGACAACGTTAAACATTATTAATAATCAGAATGTTTATAGATGGGTACCCACATGCAAGTGATTATGTAGTATGACTGGAATCAAATTTCATTTATATTTTACTTAGTTAAATTAACTAGAATGATGCATTAGTTCTTACGTAATTAACATTTATATTATGAGCTTCCCTAGAAATGATTATGGTTGTTCATTTAGGCTTTGCTTAATTGGTTCAAGAAAATAGTGCCCACACCAGTACCTGCTTTCATTTTCCTCACTCACTTTATCCAAAAATTGCTGCTGCTGCTGCTGCTATGCCTAACAATGTATCTCAGCAGCTACCACTTTGTAAATTCGTAAGTACCATTACTACTTGGAAAATCAGAAGACAGTCCTATGTCAATGCTTGTCATTACAACCAAAAAAAATTTTACTTAAAAAGCCCAACCAACAATGATTTGTGTAGCTTGAGATTAAGTCAAAACTTAGGTAACTCTATTTTATTCAATAATAAAACATAAGATTACAATCATCCTCTTAGGCTAATAACAACTTGCAAAAAAAAAAAAAAAACAACTTACAAGTCCAAAGGAAAAAATAAAATGGGGTCTTCATCAAGCATGCTGTCCCACAAATATAAATGAGCGAGGAAGCCAAAGCACTTAACCACATTATTCAATGAGACAATGGGTCCTCCAACTTTCAAAGTATCAAGATTATGGTTTCTCATGTCTGATAGTGCTTCCATTCGGAGTCTCTCCACTCTATAGGCTTTACTCGTCAGGGAGCGAAGGAACCGCATATTCTTTATTGCATTCAGAGACCAAGACCTTGGGGTTCGGTGATCCTATAGTTAAACCTGAAGTTGCTATCAAGGTAACTAAATTTATATTTGAAGTCATTATATTTTTGTGATCTGCGATAAAAGAGATTGCAGACATGTTATTGTCAATGCAGGAGAGCATGACTGCTCAATATTATGATATAGGTTCTTAACGGATTAACCCAGAATATGTCAAGCACAAAGTATCATCTCGGGAAGAACCCGCAGGAGAGTGTTCTGGAGAGGTTGCCAAGTGTCACTACGGAGGAACTGTTGCATGTGAGTTGATACCAAATTTTGTATATCATGCATTTGTTACTTTTCAAGCAGCATGCTTTACTATGGGTTATAGGTTTCACATGAAATATGTTCTTAAGGGCCTGGCCTTGTGCAAACTTCAAATTTTTAGTTATGCAACTTTCTGCCTATCACATTTATGCTTTCTTGAGTAGTCAGATTTGTAACTCATTTGTTCTAGGCAGGTGAAGATATCGTTGACGCACTCACACGACTCTTCAATCTCTCGTAGATACACATACCAAATTTGTTCTCTCTATGAAACTTGCACGCATGACTTTTTTTTGGGTTTATGTTTTATGCTTGTCAAGTGCCATAATCATAAATAAACTACCTAAAACTGTGAGAGGCTTAACGCCTTTTTAGGCCATCTTGAAATAACATTTGCTGTCACATTGGCAACGTTTTGTGTTGCTGTCTGCATGGGTTCTTTCTTGATTTTTATGCTAGTTTTCCTTGGCTTTTATTTGGATTGCCCCACCATGGTGGCTGGGTTGGTTCTCAAGAACCATGGATGTTGCTACCTAAACCATGTCTGTTACTCATTTGTAGGAATTCATTCTGCATAAACATATTAGGAACCTTTTAACCTCAGACATGGCTCCAGGATTATATGTTATACTTTGTTGCCCAACCTAATCAGTAATGTATCAATTGTTATAGCATATTGAGTGCTAAAATGCATTTAACTATCAAGTGCTTCCCGTGTTTCCAATGAACTGAGAGTTGTTGCTTTTCCCAAAAAATTGAAATGATTTATCTACTATCTTCAATTGGATAAATCTTATAACTTGTGTTTGCCTTGTTGGATTTGCAGGCAGAATCTACAAATGCGATTAACGAGTCAGTATTGAAGGTTACCCTTGATTACATGACTAAGTCGCCGTTTACCATAAAGTTGGAGATTCACTACTTCTTCTTTTTTTTTTTCATTGTAAAGTTTTATGGTTTTAAGTAAATATGACAGTTAAACTAAAGTTTGTTCATGGGAATTGAGTGATCCAATGTTATGACATTAATGGTTTTGATTGTAATTTGGAACTTGTGTTATTTATGTTTAAATCGTTTTTGGATTGCTATTGTACAGGTGCAAAAAAAAAAAAAAATCGGCCATTCTGGTGCAGTGAATGTACAAGTACTAAAAGAAATAGGATTTTTAAAAAAAGTCTGTCCAAACTTTGTCACTAAAAATTTGTCACTGTATCAAGCAGTGACAAAATTAAACTTACTGTCATTGCTATGTATTTATTGTCACCAAATTTGTCACCACTACAAGCAGCGACAAAATTAAAATTATTGTCACTAACATTATCACTGCTAATGCAGTGACAAATATATACTTATTGTCAATAACATTGTCACCGCTCGAAGCAGTGACGAAATAAAATTATTGTCACTGCTTGAGGCGGTGACAAATATAAAATTATTGTCACGGTTAATAGCGGTGACAAAGGGAAGGAAATTACCCTTTCAAGGGGTCCTCAAATGGGCAGTGACAAAGGCCAATTGTCACCTCCTACGGCAGTGACAAAGGTTTTTTGTCACCCCCGAAAATGTCACGGTCCATAGCAGTGACAAAAGCCCTTTGTCACCTCCAAGAGCAGTGACAAATAGGCCATTCTGGTGCAGTGTGGTTTTAGAGATTTCGCTAAATGTGTTAGTGAACTCTAGATTTAACATCTACTCTTGGGCACAATTGTTGTGTGAAAAGTGGCTTTGCTATGACTCTCAAGTCCACATATAGTGATTATACTCAACACAACAAAAACATAAGTTCAACAGGGAGTATAAACAAGAGGGTAAAGTAAAATACCTGCAGCAGAATCAAAGAAACCTTCTTAAGCATTTTAACAAACACCATAAAAGCATCCATAAGAAAACTCGATGCCGGCCCCAAACCCAGCACATAGCTTATTAGCCTATAGCCAAGATCACAAAATAGATATCTATATTCAAAAACAAAACAATAATTCACAACAATTCAACCACTGAAAACCTTTAAATTTTAGAAGTACACCTATAGATTTAAGAACTAATAGATCCAAAAAAATAAATAAATGAAGGAGACATAGCCAATGAAGAAACTCTCATACCTTAACTCAACCACAACGACGACGATTGCCAGGCACGACGGAGACGGAGATGCCGAGGCTGGGCCGACGATGGCAAGGCACAAAGGCGATGACATGTGCAGCGGCGAGTGCAGCAGGAGGCGGCGGCGGTGGGGGAAGGGGGTCTGAGGCGGTGGGGAGAGGGGTTCTGAGGCTGTGGGAGGAGGGGGGCTGAGAAAGAGGATGAAAGAGAAAGGAGAGAATGAGGTGAGGACAGGATGAGAGAACGATATGACTGGGAGGGAAGAAAAAACCTAGAAAGTTTACCCCAAAAACGATATGACGGCGGTGGGAATTTTTTTTTTTTTTTGGTAGTGTTTTTTGTTCTCTTCAATTAGGGGTTTGGGGGCAAAACAAATTGGGGTCACAATTTTTAGAAAGTTCTATCTCTAAATCTGGATAGAGTATGCGAGTAATGTTACCAAATCTTAATTTTAAATCATCATCTCAAATGATGTGGTAGTGGGATCCTTTTATGGGATAATCTTACTATTTTAACCCATTTATGTGGGGCTAATTTTTAACATTTAACCTCTTTGAAAAGTTAATTTTGGGATTAACTGTATATATAGTGTTAATTTTGACACTTAAAGTCTCCTCATGTAGGGGCAAACTTTAACACATAATCCTAATTTTGACACTTAACTACTATATCATGTAAGCACATTTATATATCTCCACAGAGTCCACGCAGAACTCGGAAGTAAAAACGTTTTAATTTGAGAGTGGTCACTCAATTTGTATCTCACAAAATTAATATGTAGTACGTTCAATTAACATATAGCCAAATGAATTCCAATTAGTCCTCAAATGCTCTGTCAGATATGTGGTACATACAATTACCACCGGTACCTATCACTATCACAATACAGTATAACCTCTTTGAATTAATACTTGATAAATTAATAATCTCTTTTAAATATTAAAATTCTCAAATTAATAATCTCTTTTAATAATTATTAGTAATTTATGTATAAATTGATATATCTCTAAACTGAAACATATTGACATCTATTAAATTCGATTTAGAAATCAATTAAGGACCTTAATTAACTAATTCAATTGGTACTATAGTGAATGACTAATTCATTTGATGCTAGGCCTCAATAACCCTTTTTGAAATAATCTTATACAAATGCTTTATAAATTATCTGTTAAAATCTTATAAAAACACATGAAATTAATAAATCGACCATAACTTTATTTCCAACTGTTTTGATAGCTATACTGTGTGATACCACCAATCACTATCACAATATGTGGTACAACTGACAAATCATTTAAAAATCGACTAACGACATGATTTCAAAATTTTGAATCCTAAATTAGTTCTCAAATATTTTATCAGTTATACCATGTGGAACAACCTATCATGCTCAAAATATGTGGTATGTACAATTAGATCATATATTATCAATTTTATCACTTAATACCCGTGATTCTTACATTATCTCAGTTGTGGTCCTTATTGTAGACACCCCATTTTGACCTACCAAAAAGAAATAACTGTTTCAGGAGGCCCACCGGGCATGCGAATCAAGGAAAAGAGCTCCAGAATCAAAACAGGGACCTAGAGGTCAAATCAAAGTCAATACAGAGACAACAACTCATCAACTGGAAGTTCCAGAGTCTGGGATCGTCCGATTACGATAATCGCTGACAGCTCATCACATTAGAACTCATTTTAGGCGACGAATTAATACTTCATTGCCATAGGCATCACTTTAGGCGACGAAATGCAGCATATATTTTTTTTGGTTAAAATGCACCAGATTTTATTTATTTTTTATTTATCGCAAATGCACTGTATGCTTGAGAAAACAATTAAAAAAAACATGATTGGAGATAATTAATAAGGCTGAACTACACTTTAGTACCCTCTAGTTGGTGAAAGTTTCACTGTGGTCGCCATAGACATCACATTACAACTCACTTTAGGCGACGAATTAAAATTTCGTCACCTTAGGCATCACTTTAGGCGACGAAATATAATATTTCGTCGCCATAGACATCACATTAGAACTCATTTTCGGCGACGAATTAATATTTCGTCGCCATAGGCATCACTTTTGGCGACGAAATATTATTTCGTCGCCATAGACATCACATTAAAACTCACTTTAGGCGACGAAATAATATTTCATCATCATAGACATCACATTAGAACTCACTTTAGGCGACGAAATATGACGAATTAATATTTTGTCGCCATATGCTTCACTTTTGGCGACGAAATAATATTTCGTCGCCGTAGACATCACATTAGAACTTACTTTAGGCGACGAAATAATATTTTGTCGCCCTAGACATCAGTTTTGGCGACGAAATAATATTTCGTCGCCATAGACATCACATTAGAACTCACTTTAGGCGACGAATTAATATTTCGTCACCATAGGCATCACTTTTGGCGATGAAATATTATTTCGTCGCCATAGACATCACATTAGAACTCACTTTAGGCGACGAATTAATATTTCGTCGCCATAGGCATCACTTTTATATGACGAATTAATATTTCGTTGCCATAGGCTTCACTTTTGGCGTCGAAATAATATTTCGTCGCCATAGACATCACATTAGAACTTACTTTAGGCGACGGAATAATATTTTGTCGCCATAGACATCAGTTTTGACGACGAAATAATATTTCGTCGCCATAGACATCACATTAGAACTCACTTTAGGCGACGAATTAATATTTCGTCGCCATAGGCATCACTTTTGGCGACGAAATATTATTTCGTCGCCATAGTCATCACATTAGAACTCACTTTAGGCGACGAATTTATATTTCGTCGCCATAGGCATCACTTTTGGCGACGAAATATTATTTCGTCGCCATAGGCATCACTTTAGGCAACGAAATAGAATTTCGTCGCCAAATTTATGTTTTTTTCAGCCTCTTAGGCGACAAAATTTTATTTTGTCGCTAAAACTATACTTTTGGCAACGAAATTTAAATTTTGTCGTCATGTTTCGTCGCTAAAGCCCATTTTTGTTGTAGTGATGTTTGCTTTTCTTGAAGGGGAACTATTAGTTCAAACCCCTCAATCTTTTTGTTGTTGTCAAAAAGGGGGAAAATAATATAGAGATATAAAAATGATAGAGATCTTTAAATAAAGGGAAAATGTTAATAGAGATATTTAGAAGGTTATCAAAAGTTATCATTCTTGGATTCATATGTTGCATATCTTGCTACTTTGAATAATAACATGAAAATGACACTCATATGCTTTAATTGTTATATCTCTATTGTATGTTTTGACATCATCAAAAAGGGAGAAATTGTTAGCCTTAAATTCCTTTAAGGCATTATTGATATTTGTTTTGATGATGACAAATCTATTGATAATAGCATGTTTGTAATTGTTCTATTCTAAACTATTATCAAGTCATTTTCATTGCACTAATATCTTGATTTATGCATTTAGATGTTATAACTTTGTTTGAGTTCATGAGATATCATAGGGTGAAGTCCAAAAGTGAAGGAGCTCAACAAGGATCAAGCTTGAAGACTTGAAGATCTTTCATCCTTGGTTAAAGTCTAGGACTTAAAGCATCTTGATCATCACTCATAAGGGCTCAAAGGTTTAAAGTTGTTTAAAAACCTTCAAAATAAGAAAACTATTTTTCACAAGAAAAACAGTCGATTGGACATTTTTCCAGTCGACTGGACCCTTCAATTTTCAGTTGACCGAACCCCCTTTAAGTCGACTGGTTTCTGCAAGAAAATTAGAGGTTCTGCTTTAACACTTTCAGTCGACTGAACCACTTTTTAGTCGACTGCAAAAGGCATTAGTCGACTAGATTATGCAGTTATTGCATAACGGCTAGTTTTCTTAAAAGGCCAAATATTTACCATTTTGCCACTAACGGCAATAATCTTTCTTGGCCTATAAATACATGTTTTTCAAAACCTTTTAATGTTGATCAATCCATTGGAAAATATCTATTTGAATCACACAACTTGTTGATTTTTAATCATTCACATTTGAGCCCTAGTTGTGTGAGTTTATCAATTTGCTCTAGTTCTTGATTTGTATTTCTTTGAGAGTAAATTGTAGTGAGCTTTTATTTGTATTATTCACTCACTAAGGAGTTATTGTGTGAGCTATCATTGTATTATCCACTCTAGTGAGAGTTATCATTTGTACCCAATTTATTTGTAAAGAGTGAAGGTTAGTAACCCTTGTATGCAAAGAAGAAGTGTTCTTCTTTGGCAGAGATTGAAGGCTCTTGTAACGATTTGGTCTACACCCATGAATTATATCGAGTAAAGGAATCCTCAAGAGGTGTTCTTGAGGGGTGTACGTAGGCCGCGGTGTGCGGATTGCCGAACCACTTAAAAACTCGATTTGCAAGTGTCTCTTCCCTTCTTTCTTTACATTATTATTTGTGATTATGTTTAATATTGATATTAAGTTTTAAAAAGGTTTATTTTTCGCTAAAACCTTATTCACCCCCCTCTAAGGTTTCCATATTTGGGCCAACAGAAATCTTCCAAGGGAACCTATTATAGAGATCCCAATTATGATATACACGCTACTGAATGTGAGATTAACACTGAAGTGGATTTGGTCGAGATCATATCAAAACGGCCGTATTTATGCCAGCCTTTGCCAAAGCCAACAGAAGCACAGTTGTCGTCGGTCAAGAAGCAGCCGTTTGAGACCGGCAAGCAGTATTCTTTCAATATTGCAATGGCTTATCAGATCTTTGATTTTATGATAACTGATAGATAAATTAGGTTACCATAAGGAGTTATACTGCCTTCGGCTAATGAGCTGAAAGGAAAGGAGTATTGTAAATGGCATAACTCTTGGCAGCATAGCACTAACAACTGTCTTGTATTCCGAAATGGTTTACAGGATATGGTCGATAAAGGAAACTTGAAGCTTGAGAAAAAGAGAAAGAGGTCATGGGGGTTGATAGTAATCTGATTCCAGCTGTGGTAGGAGCAAATATGATGGCACCTAACTTTGTAGACCTCCCAAGGCTAAGGAGGGAGGTTGACTAGGGATTTAGTAAAACCAGTTCAAGAGAGAACAGACAAACTTCGAAGGCAAAACTAGCATCTAAGTTCACTTCTGATGTAGCCGAGACAGACATGAGCTGAAATCCAACTCTACAATGGATGGTCGAATTAATCGAATGAGGACTATGCCCCAGGTGTAAGGCCGAGATAACTACTCGACCTATATCAAAATAAAAGAAGGATTATCGACCTCAAATCCCAAGAAGGTCGATACAAAGTTGTCTTAGCTATCCTGATCGAGAGCAATATGAGAGGCCCGTGCCTCAAAGGCATGAATATCCTCATCAGGAACTGAGGCAGAACAAGAAAGACATGCAACGAGAAGATCACCGACATCCTTATCGGTCTCTAAGGATGGTTGTTCCCCTTCGATCAGAACCAAACCGCGGGAGAAAGGTGGAGCATCCTAAGTTCCCAGAGCAAGCCTACTTCACCAAGACACAGAAGAGGAGAATGCAAAGATTGAGGCAATCTACTTGGGATTGGGAAGCTAAATACCATTTGGAGAAAAATTGGGCATACCGAAGGAACGAAAAAGATGAAAATATTGTGCCAAGAGTAATTTTAAGCCAAGAGGGCAAGGAAAAGATCAAAATCGAAGATGTGGGTAACAAGACAGGGAAGTTGAAAACGTCATTAGTTTCTGGAACTAAGGAATCGTACACGGATATGGCCGACTTAGATTTTGAGTCTGAAGAATAGAGTGACAGATATATCCAATTTGGAAGCATGCCAAGAAGCTTTTCGGTAAACATGGTTTACACATTACCAATGTCCTTCAAGGCGAAGCCTAACCAGGAAAATTGAATAGATGGTGATGTGTTTGAAGACCATAATGATCGGTCAATGCCAATATTCACCAAGGATGAGGATAAACTAGAGAGGCCAAGAATCTTGGTGATAAAACCGAAGACCAAAGATGAAACAGGGAAGAAGCCCGCGAAAGTCATATTCGAGAAGCCTGCAGAAGGGATGTCACAACATTTAAAGCTGTTATACATCAACGCAGCTATTGATGGGGTGCCATATTCAAGAGTCTTGATCGATAATGGAGCAGCGGTGAATATTTTTCCATTAATCATGTTAATAAAATTGCAAAGGAATGAGGGTGAGTTGATCCCTATCGAACTCACTGTTTGTGGGTTTACGAGAGCGCCGGCAAAGATAAGAGGGATCGTTCCTGTGGAACTCACTGTTGGGAAAAAGACAACCATGATGGCCTTCTTTGTGGTAGATTCAAGGGCATCCTACAATGCCTTACTAGACCGAGACTGGATTCACACTAGTTGGTGTATCCCATCAACCCTGCATTAATTCCTAATCTACTGGAATGGTGATGAGGTCGAGGTGGTGTGGTCTGATCACAAGCCCTTGATTGCAAAAGTTCACTATTCAGAGGTCGTATTATATAAAGACGATATCAGCCCCGTCAAATTAATCAGAATGGATAAGAATGGTAGGCCAAAATCAGCCACCATGGTGAAAGAACAAAATAATAAGTTGATTTAAGTGTATAAACAACTCGATCAACCATCAATCATAATTACGTCGATTGACGATTATGAAGAACTGGACATTCCCGATGGACCAAAGCCTATCATCAGTGAAGCTTAGAAGGTGTCACGCCCCGGAACGGCATAAATAGAGAAAAATAAATTTCCTTTATGGGTCCATAGGGAATGACGGGTGAAGTCACATGATTGTCCACACCACGCAGTACTAAGCAACAAGAAGTAATAGTGTAACAAGAATGAAGTCTAGGTTCTGATCACAACGTAACATAAAGTCAACAGAAGTTACTAACTATTACATATCAGAGTCTCGAATCAAATATAAAGCAGCGGAAGTACAAATGCCAAGGCAACATATGCCTGACTACAAAAATTCTAAAACGGTAAGGGCAATTAGCTACAATTCTAGTCTAGTCTTCAGTTGGCATAAGGGTAGTCCTCGGCGTAGTAGTCTTCTTCGGTCTGACCTCCGTCGGGGAAATTCTCCACAGGAACTCCGTCACCGGCATAGTAGTCTTCTTCTGCAGGCCCTTCACCTGTATAGTCATAACCAGGATGCGCTGGAACGTAGAAATGTCCAGCGGCATAAACGCCGTCAGCTTAATGAAAGCCGAGTGAGTTAGATACTAACAGGGTATCGACTATTGATATTATTACAAGTTATAAACCGTAATCAAATTAGAATTCAGTAAGGGTAACTCCTTTAATCAAATCGATGATCCGATTACTAATGTTTTACTTATTATAAGACCGATAACGCATCTTGATAGGGGAAACAGACTCGACAGTAGTTCCACTCTATAACGCACCATTGCTCATCCACCGCTTTTAAGAACATATGCACAGTTCACCGCATGTCATGGATACCACGTTAGTCCATCCCCCGCTTTTAAGAACATATGCACAGTCCACTGCATGTCAGGGATATAACGCTTTAAACAACAGTACATCATTCTATGCCACGACTTAGCGACGTCTACCAGTGATCACGGTCCACTGCATGTCATAGACACCTTCGTCTGTCTACCACTTTTAAGAACATATGATTAGATCATCTGGCTATCTTAGGGCAAATGGTCCGGTTCACCGCAAGTCATAGACACCTTCGTCTGTCTACCGCTTTTAAGAACATATGATCGACCAAAGCCCGCCCACGCAAGGTTCCCGAATCTTAGCAAACCTACTTAAGTTCAACTCTATTACCGATACATGACAATCCCAATGTGGCCCGACTACTCTGAATGAAATGAACGTTAACTCCAAAGGATTCACAACTATTCCGTTATCTAACATTATAAACGTTATTCGATAGTCTTGTTATTACTACAATCCTATGCTGCATTAACTCGTTATCATGTCTGTATTACAATAGTAAAGCATGCTGGGAAGTACTGAACAGTAAATAAACAACTAAACAGTTATTACATTAACTAAACAAGTAAAACAGTAAACTGCAACATCCAATCGATTGATATAGATGTCAATCGATTGGTATAGTGTCAATCGATTGGAACAAAGTTCAATCGATTGGATCACAATCCATGTCAATCGATTGCATAAAATGTCAATCGGTTGAGACATGAAAGATGTCAATCGATTGATATAGTGTCAATCGATTGGAACATGAAAGATGTCAATCGATTGGTATAGTGTCAATCGATTGACACTTCGTCTTCTTCGCAGAGAAGACTGCCCAGCAACATATAAACGGGAAACATGGTTTCTTCTCCATTTCTTCATTCAAAACATGTTCTAACATCAATATCAAGCTACCAAGTGAGTTTAGAACTCACCTTAGGCGTTAAGGCGTGTTTGGTTGTGTTTTGAAGCTTGAGCTTCAATGGTGGTCTTCCTTTCTCTCTCTCTAGTTCTCTGCCTTCTCTCTTCTCTTTCTTCTCCTTCTTCTCTTCTTCTTTCTGGTCTTCTTCTTCTTCTTCTTCTCGTCTCAGTCCATCTCTGTGTGTGTGTGAGTGTATGTATGTATATATGTGAGTATATATATATATATGAGTGTATATATATATAACACACACAAAACCCTCCTGATCTCGTCAGAATCAAGATATAAAAGTATTCTTTACTTTTCAATAGATTTGCAGTGTGGAAGTAAAGGTCGAACCCACAGAGATTGATTACTACAGCAACTTAATTTTAAAACCTAAGTCTAATTAATTAGGAAAAACGGATTTGATTTGGATTTAATTAAACTAATAACAATAAAAGTAAATTTAAACTATGAAAGCAATTAAAGTTGTTTTAGATAATATTTAAAGGGAACCTAGGATTGCAAATCCACCACTAGATTCATAATAGGAATATCTATGAATTACTTTAGCTTATTACATTGGATGAATATGGGGAATTGTAGCTACAAGCCCAATTCCTCCGACAAGAAGATAATCATGGTTCAAGCACCAACATAATCCATCTGCGGATAGCACGAATTATCTCACACTAAACTAGGGTTGTGATCTAATCCGTCTAACCTAGGCATGGACTATTCGGATACTTGATAGCACGAATCAATAAAGCACCATCACATGTAAACAATCTAAACAAGCACAGCAAGAATAGATCGTTGAGCACATCACAGTCAAAATAGATCTAAGACAAGAATAAATTCTGAAAGCAATGATTTAATCAATAGTAGTACGATTTATTTATAAAAATCCTCTAAACATGTGACTGTCATCCATACATAATAAAACTAAAATAAAAGCATAAATAAAACCCTATTACTCATCTAGGGCTTCATTGAAACCTTAGATCAATGATCTAAGCTGCCATAGGAGTAGTAGATAGCAAGAGGTTGATGGAGGAGGCCATGGAAATCCTTGGTCTTCTTCTTCTTCTCCTTGCTTCTCCCTCTTCAAGGGCTGGAAGTATGGTTGTATATATGTGTATAATAATTGCCAACCCTCTAATTGAAGTAAAATAGAGTTTATATAGATTTACAACATGTTTTGGAAGCCTTTACAACTCGAAACGGACTGAAACGCATGTAATTTACAGTCTGGACGTCGTTTAGCAGTCTCGTTTGCACAGGAGTCTTCAGTATACTGAAATACGCAACTTTGATTTTTGGGCATATCGCGCGAGCGGGTCGCGCGAGCGCGACTTTTGGTACTTCGCGCGCGCGGATCGCGCGAGCGAATTATTGGGGGTCTCGCGCGAGCGGATCGCGCGCGCGACTTCTGGATTCTCGCGCCCGCGGATCGCGCGCGCGATATTGGTTTTTCAGCTTCTTTCTTGATGACTTTTCACCCTATTTAGCCTGGTTCAGTTGAATTCTTCCAAAACCTGTCAGAAACTAGAAAACAGAGTAAAAATATACAAAAACAGGATAAAAAGGTACTAACAAATGCGCGTTAAGGCGTATAAATAGGATTAGTTCTCTCCCGATCACACCCCCAAACCTACATTTTGCTAGTCCTCGAGCAAAACTAAAATAAAAACTACTAATAAAAATCTATTCCATTTTCGTATGGATCACGATTGCATTTAGCGTATGCAACAAGCCTTTTAAACCCCTAGGTGTCCCTAGTCGGACGAGTGAAGTCTCGTGAGGGTTCTCGTCAACAAGTTACCCACAACCATCTTTATTAACTTAAAATTTAAAAACTTTTATTGAAATCAAAGAACATAATATTCAATACTCCTTATTATACAACAACGATTCGAAATAGAATAACGAACATAAAGAAATAGAATCAAATGTCTACATACATCATGAAGAAACCATCTCAAGCACATGCATCGTATAAATCAATAGAGTTTCTCATAAAATCGCACGTGTGTGATGTGGTAGTCAAATGAACACGCGCATGTCATGAACATGGAATATAACCCGGATAACCGTCTAACTATGTCTTGACTACGAATCTCACAATGTCGATTACACTCTCAAATGAAACACTCAGAAACATGTGTAATTTTTCTAAAATATGTGAGCACAGGAATTATGTTTTCAAGACGAATAACGCTCACATACGACATGAAAAAGACGCATGACACGAAAGAACAGTAGTCTCATGGATAGGATGCCAATAATCAAGAAAAATTAATTATTACCATGTTTTAATCCCCTCCCATCGTTTTCATATCCAAATCATGTTTACTAGGATCAAATAGGACTTTTCAAAGGTTGTATTGTGGCTCAGGTAATGGAAAATGATAAAACGGATATGTGGGTAGATTTTAGAATGGCATTGTAAGGCATGTTCGATCTCTTTCATTCTTTTTCTACAAACTTTTCATCTTTTCTTTCTCTCAATTCCTTTTCATTCATTTTCTTTCATTTTTTTTTTCTTTCAACCTTCTCCTTTTTATTCTGTTTTCTTTTTCCTTTTTCCTTTCTCGCTTCTCAAATGAATATGCATTGAATAACAAGGCACCCACCCCAAACATCATCTTATTTGCTTCTTCTCAATCAACACATCGCCTTAATACTACTAAAAGTTGATCACTCTTCCAGTGGTATACTCCAAGTTGATCAGGTTGGAGCTTTTAAAGAGGATAATGGTGAACAAAGAAAAAGAGGCATTTTAACGGCTCAAGGGGCAAACTAAGGAAATTTTATCTTTTATCGGTCGGCAGTAAACAAAGAAGGCCTAAAATCATGTCCTAGGTAGTACGGTTCTTCAATGTTTACAATGGAAGATTATTTAGCATGGTAACAGATATTTTAACTTGATTATCAACCAAAACAAGAATAATGAGACTAAACAACAAGTAGATGCGCTATTTCAATGAAATTCGACAAATACAATGTATTTATAACCCTCAAAACAGAAAAGATAGGCTCAAAAGCTCACTGGGCTTAGTCTCCACCATGTGTTATCTAGAAATCCGAATCATATTATAGTTCACAACCTACATGTATTCCAATGACTACGTGCAGTACATATGTTTATGTGCAAATCTATGATATAAAACTACGATTCAACCAATACATAACTTAAAACGTTTCAACATGACTTCAGTAAATATTTAATCACATATTTCATTGTTTATCATTCTATAACAAATCACATTACATACTAAGAAGTATCGGATTAAAATTGCAAAAACCGTAGGTAACATCGTTTATTTAAACACACTTATTGAAAATTTTTAAAATTTTAGTGCATAATAACGTGCATATGTGTGCATACCCCCAAACCTAAACCTTTCATTGTCCCCAATGAAAAAAATAAAACGAAAGAAAGGAGAGTACATAATGAAGGAACGATAGTACCTCGATCTTGACAAGCATAGAACAGGTTAACACCAAGGAATATGGTTATAAATTTCAATGTTACCTGTTACTTACTAGATAAACGAAAAGAAAACTACAAAAGAATATTCAAAGGAAAAGAAACAGAAATATAAAATAGAAATTGAAAAACTAAACTAAATTAAACTAAACTATCAAATGGAAAAGAAATACAACGAAAAAGTATAAATGTAATAAGGAAAACAACGACTACTTCGACCTAAAATGGCGTAAAAAACAGAAATAGAAACAACAACATTCTCAGAACAAGTACGGGGGAAAGATACAAAAAAACAAAAGAGAAAAACAAGATAATGGGAAACTCGCGCGCGCGGTCCGCGCGAGCGGCCGTCGCGCGCGCGAATTCTGATTTTTTTTTTTTTTTTAATCAATATCTCGCGCGAGCGAGGTACCTCGCGCCCGCGGAATGAGGCGCGAGGAACTACTGAGGCATCATATAAAAGAAAAAGAAAGAAAAATACTAAGGGGCAATCTCGCGCCAGCGGGCCGCGCGAGCGATGTCTCGCGCGAGCGGGCCGCGCGCGCGAGTTTGGTGTCTTCCATTTTTTTGACTAAAATTATGTATATACTATAAAAATAAATTAATTCCAACCCCCAAACCTATCCAGAATGTCCAAAACAGACACAAACAGACTCAAAAACGACCAAAACAAAGAAAACAGACGACATTAAGCTTGGGTTGCCTCCCAAGAAGCGCTTTCTTTTACGTCTTTAGCTAGACCTTTCTAGCATAAGACTCATGGAGGCCGTAAATCGGACTGTGTACCCCTAAGGATGTCAGGTAGAGCTCGGTGGTACGCAGAAATAACATCGCTTTGAGTTAAATCGATTAACGGTTTGTCATTATGTTCGAATTGATTTCTTACCTTCCGAGTAGATTCCGCATTAGGGTCCACGAGATTAGGATTCATCCACTCATCATCGTCCGCTATATTGTTTTCTTCGCTTATATTTATTACGTTCTTAGGCTCAATATTCCGTTTAACCTCACTACCCTCCACACCCAAGTCATCGTCGTCTTTAGGATGTTGATCAGCCGCATTAAAAACATTTAATTTTAAGTTCATGTTCCCAAATGACACTTTCATTACCCCCGTCCGACAGTTAACACGTGCGTTAGCGGTTGCTAAGAATGGACGGCCTAAGATGACAGGAGTATGTTTCCTAACATCTAGCACGGGTTCAGTGTCAAGGACCATGAAGTCAACAGGATAATAGCATTTATCAACTTTAACCAAGACGTCCTCGACGATTCCTCTAGGAATTTTAATAGAACGATCCGCTAATTGTATAGTAGCGGCCGTAGGTTTAAGTTCACCTAATCCTAGTTGTTGATAGACGTGATAAGGTATGAGATTAACACTCGCTCCTAAGTCAAGGAGAGCCCTATGAATGATAGTGTCACCTATGACATATGAAATCGTAGGCGTACCTGGATCTTTATATTTTGGAGGAGCGTGTTGGAATATAGAGCTTACTTTTTTCGTGAGAAAGACCTTTTTAGGAGTATGACTCCGTATTTTGCGCTTTTGAGTACATAGGTCTTTTAAACATTTAGCATAAGCGGGAATTTGTTTAATAACATCGAGGAAAGGAATATTGATTTTAACTTGTTTAAACACCTCGAGTATATCCTCAACCTTAGACTTTTTATTTGTAAGATTAGACGGTTCCTCAACGTTAGGTGGATATGGCATTCTAGGAGTATAATTCGTTGGGACCGATTCTTTATCTTTTTGAATTCTATTTTGGCTCATGTCCTCACCCGTCTCTTTATTAGAGTTAATATTCATACCTTTCACATTCTTATTCGGCATTTCTATTACCTCCTCCTCTCGGGTAGTCAACCTAGTTGAGACGGCGTTCACTTGTTCATTCGACCCCTTAACCTCATATTGTCCCTTAGGATTTTGGATAGTTTGACTAGGCAACGTCCCCTCATTTCTACGACCTACTACAGTAGCTAGTTGTCCCATTTGGGATTCAAGCTTCGCAATGGATTGCGTATGAGAGTGCACTATTTGTGCTTGTGCCTGAACTTGCGTTTCAATAGTCTTAAGGGACGCCAACACCTTTTCCTCAAAAATATTTCCCCTTGCAGGATTAGCATTAGGAGGCGGTTGTTGGTATTGGTTAGGTTGGAACTGAGGTCGATACGCATTTGGAAAGTTAGTCGCCTCGTTAGGATTATTATTGTTATTTTTCCACGAGAAGTTTGGATGGTTTCTCCATGGCGCATCCGGATTATTAGTAGTTGCATTATAATTATTTCGTGGGTATTGTTGAATAGAATTAATGTGTTGCTCCACGAATTCCGGAAATTGACTCGCCGATGGACATGCAAGTATCGAATGTGAAGGATCAGAACATAATGCACAAATTTCACGAGCGGGTGAGGCTGTCGTTTGGTTCATCGTTAGAAGTCGGTCAAGTTTGTTAGATAGTTCTTTTATTTCAATTGATTGACTTGACTCGAATTTTACATCCCTCTTAGGTTAATTAAGATATCCTTCCGAACGGACAGACACCGTTTGGTGCATTGAATTTTCGCTTAACGTTTCAAACATTTTCCAGGCCTCGTCGGCGCTTTTGTGTAGGAAAGTTCCCGCACAAACGGCATCGACGGTATTCCTAACAGAGGGAATAAGCCCCTCATAAAAAACCTGAACAAGTTGCCACTTAGGAACCTGATGATGTGGACACGAGCGTAGTAATTCTTTAAATTTTTCCCACGTGTCGTAAAGTGATTCCCCATCTTGCATTACAAAATTGGTTATTGATTTTCTTATCTGGTTTGTACGCATAATCGGGAAAAACTTTTGTAAAAATGCGGTGTGTAAGTCCTCCCATGTTCTAATTGTGTTTGGCTCCAAAGATTGGAGCCAATATTTAGCTTTGTCCTTTAATGAGAATGGAAAGAGCCGCATTTTTAGTTCATCATCAGTAAGATTTTGGATTTTCAACGTAGAGCATATGTCCTGAAAATCTCCTAAGTGTTTATATGGATCTTCATTTAAACGGCCATGGAAAGATGGAAGCAGCGAGATGGTAGACGACTTTATCTCAAAGTGAGATGCCGTCGCCTCCGGTAATTCAATACACGTTTGTGGCGTGTAAGTCGTCGGAATAAAATAATCTTTAAGTGGAGGAGGTGGTGGAATATTAGGATTATTCATATTAGCTCCGTTGTTATTTTGGTTGTTGTCGTTATTGTTGCCAATGTCTGCCATTTTAATCGGTTCTATGTTATTAAAGCGTGGTTTCTTTAGTTTTTGAAGAGTACTACGTATTTCGGACTCAAATAAAGACGTTGGTTTTGGTGTCAAATCGTCGTCTATTACAAATTTAGTTCCAGAAGTTAAATTTGAAGACTTGTTAAGTCTTAATGTACGTTCAAGTTCAGAGTCTAAAGGTTGTAATTCCAGTTTGTTTGAACGTGTACCTAACATAAACTAAAACAAAAGAAAAGAAACCAAAAAAACAAAGACTGACTCAACTAAAAAAAAACGAATAGCAAGCAATCACGCAACTAGGTCAACAAGCACACAACTACTATGATGCATGCAAATTATCCTGTAATGCAATGACCGCGTCAAGCCCAGCGCCCCGGGTTTCCTAGCTAATGCAGTGCAATTAACCCTAAACTAATGCAAATAGTGCGTCACAGCGCCCTGACTTACAGCGGTTTAAAGCGAATTCCAAAGGAAGCAATTTACTTTATTTTTATTTATTATTTTTATTTGAGTAAGCTCCTTTGATGCAATTAGCTGCTCCACTCGGAAACGTCGACTACAAAATAAAAGAAAAAGTTAGTAACTAAAAACAAAAACAGAAAATCAGAAAAATAAAAAGCTAATCTAATATTTACGAATTAACTAAACTACGATTATAAAACTAAGAGTAGTAATACAATCCCCGGCAACGGCGCCAAAAATTGATCTCGTCAGAATCAAGATATAAAAGTATTCTTTACTTTTCAATAGATTTGCAGTGTGGAAGTAAAGGTCGAACCCACAGAGATTGATTACTACAGCAACTTAATTTTAAAACCTAAGTCTAATTAATTAGGAAAAACGGATTTGATTTGGATTTAATTAAACTAATAACAATAAAAGTAAATTTAAACTATGAAAGCAATTAAAGTTGTTTTAGATAATATTTAAAGGGAACCTAGGATTGCAAATCCACCACTAGATTCATAATAGGAATATCTATGAATTACTTTAGCTTATTACATTGGATGAATATGGGGAATTGTAGCTACAAGCCCAATTCCTCCGACAAGAAGATAATCATGGTTCAAGCACCAACATAATCCATCTGCGGATAGCACGAATTATCTCACACTAAACTAGGGTTGTGATCTAATCCGTCTAACCTAGGCATGGACTATTCGGATACTTGATAGCACGAATCAATAAAGCACCATCACATGTAAACAATCTAAACAAGCACAGCAAGAATAGATCGTTGAGCACATCACAGTCAAAATAGATCTAAGACAAGAATAAATTCTGAAAGCAATGATTTAATCAATAGTAGTACGATTTATTTATAAAAATCCTCTAAACATGTGACTGTCATCCATATATAATAAAACTAAAATAAAAGCATAAATAAAACCCTATTACTCATCTAGGGCTTCATTGAAACCCTAGATCAATGATCTAAGCTGCCATAGGAGTAGTAGATAGCAAGAGGTTGATGGAGGAGGCCATGGAAATCCTTGGTCTTCTTCTTCTTCTCCTTGCTTCTCCCTCTTCAAGGGCTGGAAGTATGGTTGTATATATGTGTATAATAATTGCCAACCCTCTAATTGAAGTAAAATAGAGTTTATATAGATTTACAACATGTTTTGGAAGCCTTTACAACTCGAAACGGACTGAAACGCATGTAATTTACAGTCTGGACGTCGTTTAGCAGTCTCGTTTGCACAGGAGTCTTCAGTATACTGAAATACGCAACTTTGATTTTTGGGCATATCGCGCGAGCGGGTCGCGCGAGCGCGACTTTTGGTACTTCGCGCGAGCGAATTATTGGGGGTCTCGCGCGAGCGGATCGCGCGCGCGACTTCTGGATTCTCGCGCCCGCGGATCGCGCGCGCGACATTGGTTTTTCAGCTTCTTTCTTGATGACTTTTCACCCTATTTAGCCTGGTTCAGTTGAATTCTTCCAAAACCTGTCAGAAACTAGAAAACAGAGTAAAAATATACAAAAACAGGATAAAAAGGTACTAACAAATGCGCGTTAAGGCGTATAAATAGGATTAGTTCTCTCCCGATCACCTCCCCTTCACTCTCTCTGATTTCTGTAAACAGAAATACGCCCAAAATGGGCTGGTATATATAGAGAGGGAGTGTTCACGTGGCCTCTCCCCAGCCAGAGCAAAAGAATCTGCCCAGCTGCCTCCAATCGATTGACACAAGTGTCAATCGATTGATACAATCAACCGATTGGTATAAAGTTCAATCGATTGGAACAATCAATCGATTGAGATAAAGTTCAATCGATTGGTATGTAAAATATACCAAGGGTAAGGCCAAGCTCATAAAAGTATTAAAAGAAACATACAATGTCTTAGTTATATAATACATTACAAGAATACAGGGTATTACATCATCCACCACTCACAAAAGATTTCGTCCCCGAAATCCGAAATAAACTGGGTTAAAACAAAAATGGAAACTTCTCTCGCATCTCCGATTCTAGCTCCCATGAAGCTTCTCCTTCGTCGTGGTGCTTCCACTGAATCTTCACTAGTGGAATATCCTTGTTTCTGAGCTTCTTCACTCCTCGGTCTAGAATACGCACTGGTCCTTCGTTGTAGGTCACGTTCTCGTTCACCTCGATATCTTCAAAACTGATCTCGTGCGCTGGGTTGTGGG
Organism: Hydrangea macrophylla; assembly: GCA_033977485.1. NCBI lineage: Eukaryota > Viridiplantae > Streptophyta > Magnoliopsida > Cornales > Hydrangeaceae > Hydrangea > Hydrangea macrophylla. Next base: position 108,815,224 of record CM066991.1, read on the forward strand.
CACACTTCCTCAACATGCTGATGTGGAAAACGTTGTGCACTCCTGACATCTTTGGCGGCAACGCAAGTCGATAAGCAACCTTCCCAACACGTTCTAGGATCTCGAACGGTCCGATGAATCGCGGCGACAACTTGCCTCTTTTCTGTCCGAATCTGACGATACCTCGAACTGGCGAGACTTTAAGTAGCACATGATCTCCAACTGCAAACTCTAGATCTTTCCGTCGCTTGTCGGCATAGCTCTTGTATCTGGATTGCGCTGTCTTCATCTTTTCTCGTACAATCTGGATCTTCTCGTTGGTTTCTCGAATCATCTCGGGCCCAAGTAGTTGAGTATCTCCGACTTCGGCCCAACACAGCGGCGATCGGCAAGGTCTTCCATACAAGGCTTCATACGGTGCCATCCCTATGCTTGTGTGGTAGCTGTTGTTGTAGGCAAACTCGATCAAAGGTAGATGTGTCTCCCATGAACTCTCGAATTCAATGACACAGGCTCGCAACATATCCTCCATCACTTGATTGACTCGTTCTGTCTGACCGTCTGTCTGTGGATGAAAGGCTGAACTCAAATTCAATGAAGTTCCCATTGCTGTCTGAAGGCTCTTCCAGAATTCTACGGTAAAGCGTGAATCTCGATCTGAAACTATTGAGACGGGTACACCGTGCAGTCGCACAACTTGCTCTAGATACATCCGGCTCAATCTTTCAACAGGGTGCGTCATGCTGTAGGCGATAAAATGTGCTGACTTGGTGAGTCGATCTACTATTACCCAAATAGCGTCGTGGTTTTGCTGAGACTTCGGCAATCCAACCACAAAATCCATGGTGATATGCTCCCATTTCCATTGGGGAATCGGTAGCGGTTGTAGGAGTCCAGGTGGTTTCTGATGCTCTGCCTTTACTTGGTTGCAAATAAGACATTGCGATACATACTCGGCCACTTCTCGCTTCATTCCTTGCCACCAGAAGTTTCTCTTCAAGTCCTTGTACATCTTGTTTCCTCCTGGGTGGATAGTCATCCTTGACTTGTGTGCTTCGTCCAGAATGTTCTTCCTGAGTCCATCGTCATTTGGCACACAGAGTCTACCTTTGCATCTCAGTGCTCCGTCCGTACTAATACTCCATATCTCGGGTTCCCTTGCGGACATCTTGGCAAACCATAACTTTAAATCCTCGTTTGACTGTTGAGCTTCCAAGATGCGGCTGATGAGAGTCGGTTGCACGACAAGACATCCAAAGTGTTGTCCTTCTCCTGATTCCACTGGTTGAAGGTCGAATTCGGCTAACGTCTCCAATGCTCGCCAGTCTCTAATCAAAATCAAAGAAACCGAAAGGCGCGGCCTCCGGCTCAGAGCGTCGGCTACAACATTTTCTTTACCCGGGTGGTATTGCAAAGAGAAGTCGTAGTCCTTGAGTAGTTCCATCCATCTCCGTTGTCGCATGTTCAACTCCTTTTGAGAGAACAGGTATCTTAAACTCTTATGATCTGAGAACAGGTCGAACTTTTCTCCATACAAATAGTGTCTCCAAATCTTCAAGGCGAACACGATTGCAGCTAGTTCTAAGTCGTGCGTCGGATAGTTCTTCTCATGCGGCTTCAATTGTCTTGATCCGTATGCGATGACATTTCCCTCTTGCATTAGCACACAACCAAGTCCTTGGTGCGATGCATCACTATAGATTATGAATTGTTCACCACTCTTAGGTATTGCAAGCACGGGTGCTGAGGTTAGTCTCTCTTTCAATTCCCGAAATGCATCCTCATGTTTATCAGTCCATTCGTACTTCGTCTCCTTCTTAGTCAGGCTTGTCAATGGTCCTGCGATTCTAGAGAATCCTTCCACAAATTTCCGGTAATACCCAGCCAATCCTAGAAAACTCCTAACTTCGGTCGCATTGGTTGGTTTGTTCCAGCTCAAGACTGCATCGATCTTAGATGAGTCTACGGAAATCCCATCCTGTGATATCACATGTCCCAGGAATTTAACTTCCTGAAGCCAGAATTCACATTTGCTGAATTTCGCATACAGACTGTTGTCTCTAAGAGTCTGTAGAGCGATTTGTAGATGCTTCTTATGTTCTTCTTCCGTCCTCGAATAAATTAGAATGTCATCGATGAATACTATAATGAATTGATCCAGATAGGGTCTGAATACTCTATTCATTAGGTCCATGAATACGGCCGGGGCATTAGTCAATCCAAAAGACATCACTAGAAATTCGTAGTGTCCATATCTCGTCCTGAAGGCAGTTTTCGGTATATCTTTCGGCCGAACTAGTAGTTGATGGTATCCTGAACGCAAATCGATTTTTGAGAATATCCTTGATCCTTGTAGTTGATCGAACAGGTCGTCTATCCGGGGAAGTGGATACCTATTCTTGATCGTGACCTTATTCAGCTCCCTGTAGTCGATACAGAGTCGTAGCTCTCCGTCCTTCTTTTTCACAAATAAAACTGGTGCTCCCCAAGGTGATGTACTCGGGCGAACAAAACCTAAATCTTCAAGTTCCTGAACTTGCTTCTTCAATTCTAGCATTTCTATTGGCGCCATCCGATACGGGGTCTTGGAAATCGGCAATGTTCCGGGTGCTAACTCGATGCAGAAGTCTATCTCTCTCTTCGGCGGAAGTCCTGAGATACTTCGGAACACATCTTCAAAGTCTTGAATAACGGGGATCTGGTTGATAGTAAGCTCCGTGCTTGAAGTCTTAATCGTGGCTAGGCAGCTTGTGATAAATATGTCGCTCAACGGTTGGCACTGAAATCTGATCTGCGGGCAACCAGGCGTCGAAAAGACAATGGTCCGACTAACACAATCCAGGTTAGCGCCATACTTAGTAAGCCAATCCATTCCTAGGATCACGTCGAACTCAGACATTGACAGGACTATCAAGTCTGCTGGGAGATTCCTATCCTCTAGTGTCAAGGGACAATCCTTGCACACCTTACCTAACTTAACGGATACTCCCAAGGGCGAAACGGCATTAAGGGTCGGCTCAAGTGTTAGGGGTAACAATCCCAAATCACGTACCATCTTAATAGCTATGAAAGAACGGGCGGCACCGGTATCAAACAAAGCTCTAACTTGACAGTGAAATAAAATGAGTGTACCTTCCAAGTTTTGCTGTTCCTCTGCATTCTGCATTATACCCTGCATTGTCAGGGATGATGGCATTCACCCTAACCTGTCCTTGCTGTCCTTGAGCAGGCGCTCCATAGTAGCCTCCACGTGGTGCTCGACAATCCTTGCTTATGTGACCAGGCTTGTTACAGTTGCGGCAAACGAGGTCATTACGCCGGTTGGTCTTGGGGGCTGTGCAATACCTTGCAATATGTCCGGGCACTCCACAGTTAAAACATCCATCAGTGTTTTGTCGCTGGGCGACGGGCTGTGCCTGAGGTGGTCCTCGCTGTTGATTCTGTTGTCGAGGAAAATTTGCTTGGGGCTTCCTTGTCCCATCCCATGTGCGCTTAGTTCCCTGATAGTTGTTGGTCTGGGGTTTCCATCCTTGATTGTTCCTTGATGATTGCACGGGAAAGTTCCTTGGTTGGAAGGTCCTGGGTGGAGGTCGATTCACTGGTGGTCCTTGCACAGGGTAAGCATCCTTTTCTAAACTTGAAGCAAGACGGACAATCCCTTCAAACGACTGGCCCAGATGGCCTATCATCATGTGCCGGAGGTGTGGGTTGAGTCCTTGGTGGAATCGCTTGACCTTTTTGACGGAGGTGTCTATCATATGTGGAGCGAAACGGGAAAGTCGCTCAAATTGTGTAGTATACTCTCTGACTGTCCAGTTTCCTTGGGTTAGACTCAGGAAATTCCTCTCTTGTTGGTCTCTTTCATCCTCAGGGAAGTACTTCTCGAGAAATCGAGTCTTGAATGCTTCCCAAGGCATTCTCCTTGCAGCGTCAATCCCAATCGTGGCTCTCTCGGCCTCCCACCAGTCTGCGGCAGAGTAAGTCAGTTGAAATGCGGCTAGACGTCTCTTGTCCAGCTCACTGCACTCCAGGGCTTCAAAGATTAGCTCCAACTCTCGTATCCATTGCTCTGCTTTCCAGGACTCTGCCATGCCGTCGAACTTCTCAGGTCGCAAGCCACGAAATCGTTCCAACAGTTTATCGCCTGTCTGCCTTGGAGGGACAAAGTGGTTGTTGCCATTGTCGTTGGTGGCATGATTGTAGGTATCGCCGATGTGTTCCATCCGTTGCATGAAAGCTTCGAAGACTCCAGTTGGGTCCATACCCTCGGGAATGGGTGCTCCCAGTCGTGCTTGGTTCCTTGTGGGTCCCACCATAGTGATCCGTGTGAGGTGTACCTATGAAGGATCTAACAATTAGCTGACAATCTTCTCGGGGAAATGATCATATTAAAATAACAGGAAGCATAACATGAATCAACATCACAACCATAACATAATAATGAGATGATAACAGAAATAATCAAGAGAAATGATCTGCCATATATATATATACCCAAAAGATGTACAGCGGAGTACACAATGGATCATCTGTGTACCGCGTAGTACATGATCCTATACAAGATCTAAACAAAAGAAAGATACATACAAAACCACTACTGGTGGCTACCTATACAAAAAGGCTACGGTCAATAGCTATCTATGTAAGCGTCAAAAGTAAGTGGACAACATGTCCTAAAGTCAGACGAAAAAGTCTAAGTCCTAAAGGTACTGGACTCAAAAGTTGTCCACATCGGATCCATAGATGGAAGCCTCGTCCTCTGGGGCAACCTCAGACAAAACATCATCCTCATCCATGTCATCGTCATCCATCATGTCCTCATCCTCTATCACAACATCCTCGATCATCTCGGGTCCATCATGCTCCACAACAGCTCCCAAATCTCCTGCATCAGCTGCCATGTCAGCCTGGGCTGCATCAAATGCGGCTGCAAGTGCCTCAGCCTGTACCATAGCCTGTGCCAACTCCGGTGCTCCGATCTCAAATCCATGGGGATGTGCAGCCATCTCTGCGGCCCACTCAGCTGCTAGCTGTGCTATAACTCCTCCTGGTAAGACTGGTACTACTGCATCATCGTCTGCGGCTACCTCCTCTTCCTCTATCGGGTAACCCTCTGCAACTACAATATCTACACCAACTGGCACGTCCATACCGGCTGGGTCCACGGGGTCCTCCTCCTCTGGATCATACTCCGGCTCCTCGTCATCGGTGTCCTCGTCCTCTTCATCCTCCATCTCCTCATCTGCATCCTCTGGCTCATCGTCGCCATCGCTCTCATCATCATCCTCCGGGTCCTCATCTGCTGGGGGTGCATCAGCCATGTCTTCCTCCGGTGGGGGTGGAGGTGCGGCTCTAACCTGTGCAAGTAGAACCTGGTACGAAGAACGGTCTCGTAACATTAGTAGAGAATCCTCCTCGATGCGTTTGAAGGTCTCCTTGCGGTAGATCATCTCCTGACGTATCACTTCTGGGTCCTGGGTCCCAAATCTCTGCTGCTCGATCCGCATGTCTCGCTCTGTCTCTGCAATAGCTCTCTGTCTAACCTTCCAGGCATAGTACTCTGGATCGGCTGGCGCAATACTACTCTCATACACATAGTGTCCTCCGAACTCGTCTGGAACGAACAGCGGCGGTGCCATGCTACCTGAAAAGGGACTACCTTAAGTCAGAACTAATCTTAATACTCATCTATAGAATCTCAAGGTTCTAGGACCAGATGGTGTGGGACAATCTGTGAGCGAAAAGGTATACAACCTAGGCTCTGATACCAAAAATCCTGTCACGCCCCGGAACGGCATAAATAGAGAAAAATAAATTTCCTTTATGGGTCCATAGGGAATGACGGGTGAAGTCACATGATTGTCCACACCACGCAGTACTAAGCAACAAGAAGTAATAGTGTAACAAGAATGAAGTCTAGGTTCTGATCACAACGTAACATAAAGTCAACAGAAGTTACTAACTATTACATATCAGAGTCTCGAATCAAATATAAAGCAGTGGAAGTACAAATGCCAAGGCAACATATGCCTGACTACAAAAATTCTAAAACGGTAAGGGCAATTAGCTACAATTCTAGTCTAGTCTTCAGTTGGCATAAGGGTAGTCCTCGGCGTAGTAGTCTTCTTCGGTCTGACCTCCGTCGGGGAAATTCTCCACAGGAACTCCGTCACCGGCATAGTAGTCTTCTTCTGCAGGCCCTTCACCTGTATAGTCATAACCAGGATGCGCTGGAACGTAGAAATGTCCAGTGGCATAAACGCCGTCAGCTTAATGAAAGCCGAGTGAGTTAGATACTAACAGGGTATCGACTATTGATATTATTACAAGTTATAAACCGTAATCAAATTAGAATTCAGTAAGGGTAACTCCTTTAATCAAATCGATGATCCGATTACTAATGTTTTACTTATTATAAGACCGATAACGCATCTTGATAGGGGAAACAGACTCGACAGTAGTTCCACTCTATAACGCACCATTGCTCATCCACCGCTTTTAAGAACATATGCACAGTTCACCGCATGTCATGGATACCACGTTAGTCCATCCCCCGCTTTTAAGAACATATGCACAGTCCACTGCATGTCAGGGATATAACGCTTTAAACAACAGTACATCATTCTATGCCACGACTTAGCGACGTCTACCAGTGATCACGGTCCACCGCATGTCATAGACACCTTCGTCTGTCTACCGCTTTTAAGAACATATGATTAGATCATCTAGCTATCTTAGGGCAAATGGTCCGGTTCACCGCAAGTCATAGACACCTTCGTCTGTCTACCGCTTTTAAGAACATATGATCGACCAAAGCCCGCCCACGCAAGGTTCCCGAATCTTAGCAAACCTACTTAAGTTCAACTCTATTACCGATACATGACAATCCCAATGTGGCCCGACTACTCTGAATGAAATGAACGTTAACTCCAAAGGATTCACAACTATTCCGTTATCTAACATTATAAACGTTATTCGATAGTCTTGTTATTACTACAATCCTATGCTGCATTAACTCGTTATCATGTCTGTATTACAATAGTAAAGCATGCTGGGAAGTACTGAACAGTAAATAAACAACTAAACAGTTATTACATTAACTAAACAAGTAAAACAGTAAACTGCAACATCCAATCGATTGATATAGATGTCAATCGATTGGTATAGTGTCAATCGATTGGAACAAAGTTCAATCGATTGGATCACAATCCATGTCAATCGATTGCATAAAATGTCAATCGGTTGAGACATGAAAGATGTCAATCGATTGATATAGTGTCAATCGATTGGAACATGAAAGATGTCAATCGATTGGTATAGTGTCAATCGATTGACACTTCGTCTTCTTCGCAGAGAAGACTGCCCAACAACATATAAACGGAAAACATGGTTTCTTCTCCATTTCTTCATTCAAAACATGTTCTAACATCAATATCAAGCTACCAAGTGAGTTTAGAACTCACCTTAGGCGTTAAGGCGTGTTTGGTTGTGTTTTGAAGCTTGAGCTTCAATGGTGGTCTTCCTTTCTCTCTCTCTAGTTCTCTGCCTTCTCTCTTCTCTTTCTTCTCCTTCTTCTCTTCTTCTTTCTGGTCTTCTTCTTCTTCTTCTTCTCGTCTCAGTCCATCTCTGTGTGTGTGTGAGTGTATGTATGTATATATGTGAGTATATATATATATATGAGTGTATATATATATAACACACACAAAACCCTCCCCTTCACTCTCTCTGATTTCTGTAAACAGAAATACGCCCAAAATGGGCTGGTATATATAGAGATGGAGTGTTCACGTGGCCTCTCCCCAGCCAGAGCAAAAGAATCTGCCCAGCTGCCTCCAATCGATTGACACAAGTGTCAATCGATTGATACAATCAATCGATTGGTATAAAGTTCAATCGATTGGAACAATCAATCGATTGAGATAAAGTTCAATCGATTGGTATGTAAAATATACCAAGGGTAAGGCCAAGCTCATAAACGTATTAAAAGAAACATACAATGTCTTAGTTATATAATACATTACAAGAATACAGGGTATTACAGAAGGGCACTGGCTGTGAAGGTCAGTGTAGCCATAATACAAGTTTTTCTAGCAGATAAATGATTACAGATGTCATCGGCCAATACACCCGATGTCCTACAGGACGATGAAGAGGAAATCTTGGAAGACTGCATAAACATAGAAGAGTTAGCATCGGCTCCTGTGAAGCTAGATGACTTGAAAGCTGATGTACAAGATCCTCTCCTTGAGGTGAATTTGGGGACATACGGAGAATACCAGCCCACTTTCGTGAAAAAATTGCCTGATCCAGACTTCCAGACATCATTGATTTCCCTCCTTAGGGAATTCAAGGACTGTTTTGCCTAGGATTACCATGAAATGCCAGGATTGGCAAGGGATCTCGTGGAGCATCGGTTACCGATCAAGGAGGGATTCAGGTCGTTCAAGCAGTTGCCGAGGACAATGCCCCCAGAAGTCGTTCTAAAAGTTAAGGAATAAATTGAACGATTATTAAAGCCGGGTTTATCATAACGGCCAGGTACATTGACTGAATTTCTAATATTGTACCTCTAGTAAAGAAGAACAGCAAGTTGAGAATATGTATAGACTTCAGAAATCTAAATATGGCAACCCTGAAGGATGGGTATCTGATGCCAATGGCCGACCAGTTAATGGATGCTGCGGCCAATCACAAATTTTGTCTTTTGATACTCAGGTTACAATCAGATATTTTATAGCCGAGGAGGATGTCCCAAAGATTACATTTCGACGCCCAAGACCCATTGGAACTTTTGAATGGGTGGTAATGCCATTCGGGCTCAAGAACACAGGAGCCACCTATCAGTGAGCCATGAACTCTATTTTCCACGACATGATTGGGAGAATCATGGAGGTTTACATCGATGATGTGGTGGTAAAATCGGCCATACAAGAGAAGCATTTGGCCGATTTAAGGAGATCATTCTAAAGAATGAGGGCCCACGGGTTGAAGGTTAATCCTTTGAAATGTGTTTTTGGAGTATCGGCGTAAAATTCCTCAATTTCTTGGTACACCAAAGAGGCATCGAAATTGATAAGAATAAAGTTCGATCCATTCAGTCAGCTGAACCCCCAAGGAACAAGAAGGAACTCCAAAGGCTCCTTGGGCAAATCAATTTTTTACAAAGGTTTATCTCAAATTGTGCGGGATGGACACACGTGTGGTCCCTGCTACTCAAGCTCAAGGCTAAAGAAAAATTTAGGTGGGAGAATTGGCACCAGAAAGCCTTTGAAGCCATCAAGCAGTATCTATCCGAACCACCAGTAATCATGCCTCCAAGAAAGAAAAGGCCGTTGAAGCTATACTTATCGGCCTTAGAAGAATCTGTAGCATACATGTTAGCACATGACAATGAGTGGGGAAAGGAACAAGCTGTGTACTATCTAAGTAGAGTCTTAACTCCTATCGAGCATTAATACACGTCGATAGAGAAATTATGCCTAGCTTTGTACTTTGCTTCACAGAAATTATAAGTATACATGCTTCCTGTGTTGGTTTATTTGATTTGTCAAACTGACGTCATTAAATACATGTTTTCAACACTAATAATGTGTGGGCATATTGGTAAATGGGCTCTGTCAATGATGGAGTTCACATTTTAATTTGTTGCATAGAGATCGATGAAGGGACATGCCTTTGCTGATTTTCTCGCCAATCATCCGTGTATGGATATTTGCCCTAAATTAATTAAAGCAATCGATTCCACCCTATTCTCAACAATTTCTCTAACCCCTTGGACATTAATATTTGATGGGTCAAGAAATATTGACGGGACGGGGACTGAAATAATTGTAATATGTTCGAAGAAGAGAAAGATGGTCTTCTCATTCAAACTAGAATTTGAGTGTTCTAGTAACCAAGCTAAATATGAAGCGTTAATCATTGGCCTTGAAATCATGGTCGAGTTGAATGTATCAGCGCTCCATATTATCAGTGATTCAAACCTCGTTATTAGCCAACTCAGTGGTGAGTTCAGATGCAAGAGCTGGGAGTTGTTTTCCTTAAACTCAATTGCTCTCGAATTATTACGTGAGTTTGACGACGTTAGAGTTCAGCATATTGCTCGAGCCTATAACTCTGAGGCTGACAATTTAACGCAAATCGCATCATGGACTAAGTTGGAAGTAACCGGTAATGAAAAACTAATAAAAGTGCAAAGAAGGATTTTGCCATCAGTAAAACAATGAAAAATGGCAATAGTAGCTTTCTCGGTGATCATGGATGACCAGGATTGGAGAATCCCGATAATCAAGTGCCTCCTGTGTCGGAGTAGACAAATTGAGAGGAAAACAAAGTTATCTTCGGTCAACTATATCTTACTAGATGGAGAATTGTTCAAGAAGAGCCTAAAAGATGAAGTTTTGCTGAGGTGTATGGACAAGCCCGGAGCTATGAAAGTAATGGCCGAAGTACATGAAGGTATATGTGGGACACACCAAGAAGGTACAAAGATGACATGGCTTCTCAGAAGATATAATTACTATTGGCCACGTATGCTAAAAGACTGTATCGATTGTGATAAAGGATGTCAGGCTTGCCAAAGACATGAGCCAATACAACGAGTGTCAGCCACCGAAATGCAAGTGATCGTAAGGCCATGGCCGTTTCGGGGTTGGGCCATGGACTTGATAGGAAAAAATTTTCCACCATCTTCGGGCCAACATTGTTTTATCATCGTTGCCACCGACTGTTTCACAAAATAGGTGGAAGTTGTGCCCATAAAATCGGTAACTCAAGCTTACGTGATCAAGTTCATTAATAAACATATAATTCACCGATTCGGGCATCCAAAAACAATCACAGTAGATCAATGATCGATTTTCACAGGGGGTGAGGATAAGGCATTTGATGAAAGCCGAGGTATCAAAATCCTTAATTCTATTCCATATTTTGCTCAAGGAAATGGATAGGTTGAGTCCTCGAATAAGATAATTAAAGGGATTATGGAAAATATGGTGCAAGGCAACCCTAGGGTATGGCACCATCTTTTTTTAAAGCGTTATGTACATATCGGACATCTAAGAGATCAGCCGTAAGTATTACCTCGTTCATGTTAACCTATTATCATGATGCTATGCTACCTATGGAGGTCACAGTCCGATCAACAAGGCATGCTTTCCAACTCAGACTCGAATTTACAGAATACACAAAAACTATGATGGCCAAATCAGAAGAGCTCGATGATGTCCGTCTTAAAGCTTTGGACTACATTAAGGCACAGAAGAATAGAGTAATTCAGGTATATAACAAAAGGGTCAAGTGCAAGTGCTTTGGCGAGGGAGACCTAGTTTGGAAAGTTGTATTACCGCTGGGTGAAAAGGATGATCGATATGGAAAATGGTCTGGTAAATGGGAAGGACCATATCAAGTAACGTCAGTCATTACGGGAGGAGCCTATCGGCTAATGGACTTAGACAGTGAAACGCACGCAAGACCGAAAAATGGAAAATATTTAAAGCAGTATGTACCATCTCTTTGGGAAACAACAAGATTGAAGGAGTTATAGTATATAAATTTTTCATTAATGGGCTGGAAATTGTACAAGGTGGCCGTTGTATGAACAAGCGGCTGATAAAAAAAAACATGCATCAACACCAATTATTTCTTGGCAAACTTCAACCTCAGCTCCTCCCAGGCTTGGTCCAGATATTCCACCTCCCTCTCAGCATTAGCATTATCGGTTTCCCACCTACTCACAGCAATCGCAGTTTCAGTCAGGGCCTCTACATGTCCTTTCGTGGATGACCAATCTCGAGGATGGCCTTTTCAGAGAGCACAAGGCCAGCATCAATATTCCGTAGCTCGACCTCAAATTTGCTCAACTCGGCCTCAAGCCCCGACTTCTCCTAAAGAAGATGCTCCTTCACGACTTTGGAAGATTCATAATGCTTCTTGCAAGCCCCCAGACTGTCAACTTGGGCTTTGCGCATCCTCAATTTTTTTTCAATGTCGGATACGAGCCTAGTGGTAGCCTGATGTCGGTCCAGATAGTCTGGAAATCTAACTTGAAGTTCCCTGAGGTGAGCCTTTATATCTTCAGATATATCCAAGCAAGAAACCCATGGCCGAGTAGAAATCTTTGAAGTCTGGAAGTTGGGAGAGCTTGCGTTGAACGGTAGTCCTGAACCATTCCTCAGCCTGTTGATATTCAGCTTGAGAAGGAGCCGCACTGGCCTGCGCCACCATTGGCTCGGCCTGAAGAAGTTGTTCAAGGTTCAGAAGGGCGAAGAAGGCTTCGATGGAGGATACCGAACTAAAATCGGGTATTGAAAGAGAGCTAGAAACCTACAAGTAAATGTTGTCTCCATGAAGACCTTGAACTGATGTTCAACAACTAAAGTTGCCGATTTACCTGAATTGCAGGGAGTCAGTGGAAGAGATTGTCGGCTCCGGAGGTGGAACACGATGTTCCTACGTTTGTGTTGGAAGAGGGGCTGATGTTTCCGTATGAGAGCAACCTACATAAGGAGGCTGATTGGTAACTTCTTTCTCGGTCAGAATTTTTGCGTCATGAGGAATCCCAGGATCGCTAAGGTCGATGGGATCATTGTGATCAGAGCCCAGTGGTCTTTCATCCCCAATAGTCTCTGAGGTATCACCAGCATTTGTGCTGTCAGTATTGGATGTCGCAATATCGGCCTTCCCCTTTAATATGGCCTACCTAGCCTCATCAATTCCCCTTAGTCTTTGCAGCTCCACCAGCAGTTGATCATAAGCCATTGGCGGAGTTGCCTCGGTGGTAGTTGTCTGGAAAGTGGTTGGGGCAGGAGATTGAAGTGGCAATTTGGTTGGGGGTGGCATCTTGGCCCGAGAAGTTGGAAGCTTCATCGGAGCTTGCTATGTCTTCTTGGAAGCAAGGCCACTGGTCCCCTGTGATCAAGCAAAAGAGAGGTCAGTCTCATTTATCAATAAGAAGAAACAGTAGCGCAGGAGAGAATCTGTACCTTTCCTGACTTAAGGATGGTCATGGATATGTTTCGACATTGGCGAGTGGATAGAGGGACATCTTCGTCCGACCCAACATCGGTCACACCAAGAGGGATTGTTTGGTCCATTGGAAGGGCCTCTAAGAAAGAAAAAATGAAAGGTAGAAATGAGATTAGGAATTGAAAAGCATGAAAAACGTAAAAGGAAAATACCTAAAACTGGTTCTCTAGTTTCTACAACCCAGATGGCCGATGAGTGGTTAACCATTCCCAAATCATGCAGCCCGGTATAAGTGACTCTCTCCCAAGGCTCCATTGAGGATGCTTGCTTGTTTACCATCGGAATGGCAATGGCAAAATCGACCTCGAGAAGTGGTGGAGCCCGATATTTAAAAGGCTTGAGGAACTATTCGTAAGGGATTATGGCCAAATAGTCAGCCATTTGCAGATACTTTTTGTATGCCCTTACTATTTTTTCCTTGTGTTCCTACTCAAGCGCTCTCAGATGCTATCTCATATCAAACTGCATGATCTCGGGCTTTTTGGGATCGAATTTGAATTTAAAAAACTTCTCAAATGCAACGATGGCTTGGTAAGTAGATATACCTTTGGATCTTGGGGCCTTCATTTTCTGACCTACAGCCTGAGCCATAGAAGGGTTAATGGAACGAGAAGATGTTTTAGAGATGGGAGGAGATACACTCTTGAGTACAGAAAAAATGGGCTCAGATCGCAAACCTAAAATGATTTTGGACCACCAAGTGTCAAACTCGGTGGATGTTGAAGGAAGCTTGAAGTGGAAAAAACTCTGATCCAAGCTTGCTCGAGTAGCCCTGTTGTTAGACTCGCATTTCCCAATCTTGGTCGAATCGAAAAAAAGAGATCGTCTGGCCATGGCTCGGTTAAAAGTCCTAAAAGGAGGAATAGGGATTAATTGTCAAAGCTCGAATTATCGAGCTAAGGCTGGAGCATTGTAATACTCCACCTCACATTTAATGTTGTGTTGAGGGATGATGATCGGGCTGTATAAAATATCACGACCAACTAAGAAGCTGGCCCAGATGGCTTCATGCTCATCTTTCTCAGCCTCAGGAGCATGTCCAGGATTGTAAAGGAACCAATCGGACATCATATCCGAGGGTAAAAAGGGAGAAATTGATGGGGCAATCGGGTACCCGTGTGTTCGTAGAAGAAAGAAAATAAATGATCAAAAGAAAGACCCTTCGGGCCAAAACCAGCAAAATGAAAGGAAAAAGCAGAAGAATGCTCTGGGAGAGTGTTGGGGTCAAAATTATCGACCATGCTCATCTCAGGGAAGTATGATTGGAGCCATCCTTGGAGAAGCCAGAGGGCTCCACCAGGGGTTTTAAAATCAGAAAAAATGAGTTCAAGAATGCCACGATAAAGATGAGAAAGAACGAGGGGAGTAAGGGCGAGTTTTTGGCCCGAGGCCAAGGTGAGGGTGATATGGTGATAAGCCTTAGTGATACCATAGGAGGATGAGCAAAAAATGAAGTGTTAAGCCAATAGATCAGAAAGGCAATATGTTCTTGGTCCGTAACCTCGTTTTATCCCATTAGGGTGCTCGAATTCAAGAGAGGAAGAGAGACTATGAGTGATTTCTTAACCATGGGCAGAGATACCGATGAGAAAGCAAATGTCTTGAATGGTTGGGCTCATAGGGCCACAGCGGAAAAGGAAAGCACGAACAGAAAAAGAGCGAAGAAAAGAAAAGGGGTTTGTCCAAGAAGAATTTCTCTAGGCTAAGCATGATGGTGTCATAGATATCAAAGGCCCTCCGATGGTGCTTTTTTAACTCGGCCATTCGGTCTACCCAAGAAATCCAATCAGCAGATGGAAGGGGCCAATTCCTTAAAGGATTTGAAGGGTCATACTGTGGAACCCATTCAAAGGAATCTGATTGATAAAGTAATTCATTTTCCTTTACGATTAAAGGGAAAAAGGGATCTTGAAAAGGAGGAGTAAAGGAATCAAATGCAGGACCAAGACCTGTTGAAGAACCAAAGTTAGAGATCAATACCTGAGGGTTTATTAACCCAGTAGTGGCTTCAAGGGCTTGTTTAACGGCCGTGGCGTTGGTGATTGTGATTGTCGGTGCAGTGGCGATGGCGAGTGGAGAAGAAGAAGTGGCACCAGCAGTTTGGGAAGCAAATGGTGCATAAGAAGAAGCCATTTTTTCCAAAAAAAAAAAATTGTAGGCAAAAAGAAGGTGAAAAATGACTAAAGGATGATGCCTTATATAGGCAAAAGAAAGGGATCATCATTACTTTGAAACGGATTCCCAAGAGGCACGCCTCGGTCCTTGAAACAAGACACGGTGAACCATCAGGGAAGTGATACATGGAACGGTATGCCGTCGTTCGCAGCGGTAAAAGTAGATTTGAAATTCAAACATCTCATCAAACTACTACACGACGTTTGACAAGACATTTGGGGGGGGGGGGGGGGGGGCATTGTTTATATCCTAATTTGGAATTTCTCAGATCATATGACGGTCACGTGGCTTAGTGATGTCATCACAAGAGAAGCCAGGAAGAGGGCCAAGGAATGGAGCTCGAGCATAATGAAGAGGCCGATTCCTGTATCACCTACTTGGAGGGATGATATACCCAACACATGTATATCGGTGTTAAGACTGAGGACATAATGGCATTGGGCTTCTCTAAGGGATACTTCAGCGTTAACAAGCAAGACCAAGGTTGCAAAGTAGGTACAATGATAACCATGATATCGGTCAATGGAGACCGATGACCACCTATGAGGGTTATGCAATTGCAAGACCGAGGGATAGTACTCAGTAGAGCAAGCAAGCGAAATAATGTAATATCGAGCTTTGAGAATGGTTGACCAGGAATCCATGGGATGGTTGAAATACAGTTGAGGGTGTAAAGACATGGGCATGTATCAAGCATGAAAAGAGGAACAAGGATGGCCACGATGGCCACTAAAGATGCGACATGGCAAAATCAGAGAGATTATGGGATGAGTAGTAGGGTAAGTGCCTTAAAATTTGGAACCACACTCCTACCAACAAGAGCAGTTGTCAAACTTGTGTATAAATAGGGCAGGATGTGCAACATTTCAAGGGGCCTAACACATACGCCATCTCTGCCCAGGTAGATTTGTTTATATTTCCTTAAGCAATACTGCTGTTGTTTTTGAGTGATTGCGAGTTCTCATTGTTCTTGAGTGATTGTAACTGATATTTAAAATTCAATCAATGAAGATGATGTACATAGAGGCATTTTAAATTCAAGTGTTTGTTTCTTTTTCATGTTTTCATTTGTAATTGCTTACTTGCATCAGAGTAGAGTAAAAGTCCATTGTTGTTGTTAATTACTTTTAACAATAGCCGTTTGAGTCAAACGTTAGATTAAATTTTCATAATCTCTTATATAGTTCAAGTGGACTCTGGCACGCCCAAACACATCACCACAGAATTTTATTATGAACAACTAGCAAGTGCTAATTTTTTTTCTTTATTTCCAGTTACGCAAGTGTTTACCTTCTTCCATTTTTGGGTTTAGTAGCTAGCATCTTATATTTCAACTAAGAACCAAAAAACCGTTTGCAGACACGTTACTAAATCCAAATTATAGAACATTTTAACAAAACATCATTTACTAATTTAGGTGTTATAGGTTTTAAGATGCATTTTTCACATTAGTAAGTGCATTAGAGGCTATAAAAAAACCTCATGAGTTTCATAATTTTTTGAAGATGAATGATTTTCTAATTTTGGATTTAGCTTTTTGAGTATATATTTACTGGATAATGTTATGTGCATTTAAAACGTGCACATAAATATTTGGGCCATTTATTTTAGTTGAATCCTTCCCTGCACACATATGATCCACTAAAATAAATAGATTAAATCTTTGTACACGAATCATTACTCATAATTAATTAATCGAGTGATCAAAGTGGTCAGAACACATGGCCCAGTTCAAATTTTTTTAGCGTAAAATATTGACTTTGACTTTGCCGTCAAAGTCATATGAAAAGCGAGCTTATATTTTTGTAGTATTATTCTAAAGAGTAATGCTACACGCACTCTGAAAAGCACATCAAAATGTACAACCTTGTTTAAAAAGGTTGGACTTCGTGCTGAAAAATTTGCACACATAAAACACCCACTTTTGTGTGTGCAGACTTTTCAGCACAAGGTCCAATCATTTGACTTGGGGGGCCCTGTAGTCTGTAGCTAGAGTCACGGCTCAAATCTACTCCACGTTGATGAATATCTTTGAGGAAAAATGCTAGACTCACACAATGAACCACACATTTTTTCCACACACTTCTTTAAATGCTTGTACCTTGTGCTGTATAAGTGGGGCACAAAAAAGTGTAAAAAATTTAAGCAGTACAAGGTACAAGTATTTAAAGAAGTGTGTAAAAAAAGTGTGTGATATGGGTGTAGCATGACTCATCTTTGAGCATTAATACTTAAAACTCTTTTTCTAGTATTGTTCTCGTTTGACTGTTGAAGGAAGAAATGCCAACTTGTGCTAAAGTCAATGTTTTTAGAAAATACTTTTGCTCACCCCAAATTTGGTACACCAATGCTCACCCAAGCATCCCATTGGCCAATGCAGTGGGGCCCAGGATTAAACAATATTAAACAACATTTGTTTAATTCTGGGCCCCACTGCATTGGCCAATGGAATGCTTGGGTGAGCATTGGTGTACCAAATTTGGGGTGAGCAAAAATGCATGTTTTTAATATCAACACACTGAGCTAATTTGCAATAGCTTTGTTATTGTTCTTGGTTCAGTAAATTTCATCAGAGAAAATGAAAAAAGATACTGTAAAAGATAAAATTTTATTTTCTCTACATATTCTCATTTAATTAATTGTTGTTACTTTAAACATGCAATTAGCTTATTGTAGTAGACATTCTCATGAGCCGCGTAGCTAGAAATTATTTTTAGTGTCAATCCACAACTCAATACCATAAAAAAAAATCCACATAAAATAACATTCAACAACATTTGTAGAAATATTTCTAAAATTTCAGAAACGTTGAATGAAATTCTGTATAGGATGGGTCAGTTTAAACCTTGTCAAACTACAAAATTGACACCATTCTCTTTATTTGTCTTCAATTTCAGTGGGTTCAATTATGTATATTTTCTTTTAACACATTACAATTATATATATATTTACTTTTTTCCCTAAATTTTCAGTGCATAGGTTCAATTCAACCCATTGAGCTATACGTAGCCCTGCCACTGAACATTTTTCAATAAAAGTCTAACTTTTGGAGACTGATGAAAATTTTTTTTGACTGAAAAAAAAAATTTATCTTACTCTGGAGTGGGATATATATATATATATATATATATTGTTCGATCGAAACAATTACACGCAAATAATATATGAAAAACAGAAAGATTAAAGAGACACAAAGATTTATCACGTGGTTCGGCAATGTGCCTACGTCCATACCGGAGATCCAGAAGTTTTCCACTATAAAAAACGATTTAGGGTTACATCATATATATCTCCTATAAGTACATGACAAATTCTCAAAATATCCATACCATACCACGCTAGTTGACTCTTGGATCTAGTGTAACGGACCCATTATAATATGAGCCACACCCAACATATATATATATATATATATACATATAAGCAATCATACACTAGTGAGAAAATGCTAAAGGCAGTCATGTAACCTATATAGGAAGATAAACTAATTGAGGAGGTTGCCTCTATGATTGAGAAACTAGACGTCTCTATTTGTATTTTTTTTTTTTGGCTCAAGGTCTCTATTTGTATTTACAAGCACATGAGCACTTCCAAAAGAAAATAGTTCTTCAAACGTGAATTATTACTTGTACAAATATAATATCAATTCTTAGATGAATATTTTATCTACAGAGAATAAAGTCTTAGACAGGGTGAATAATATGTATACAGAGATGGGCAGCAAATGCAAAAGTTGTAAAAAAATATTAAGGGGTTCAAATTTTTAAACATTTAAATTTAAAAAAGTGATGTAGAGCACTGGGGAATAATTTTGAACCACTAGATGATAACACACCTCAAAGGTCTAAAATGTTTGGATAAACTACACCGACATTTGACCAAAAAAAAAAAAAAAAAACTACACCAACATCCCCCTTGAGGTTTAGTTCTTTTGCACAAACTTTTTTTGAAGTTTCTAACATAACACTAACCTCCACTGTCATATTTGTTGGCATAACACCGTTAATGAATTGGGTTAAATGACTTTTTAACTCTTGATTGATTTTCAATGACCCCTCTAAAAGTTTAGCATTTTTTTTTTCACAAACCACCCCTCTTAGGATTTTATCAAATGTTCCATTTTAAAAATAAGTTTATTCTTTTTTAAATTAATGCGTTGATTATTTTAACTTTGGTCCTTATTAATTTTTTTTTTAACTTTTACCCCCAATAAATGTTTTATCTATTAATTAATTTCACGTACGAACACTCTTTTTTTTTCACTTAGTCAAACCTGACATGGAAAAAACTTCAACTAATGGTGCGTTTGATAAAACTAAAAATTAAGTGCTGGATTTTAAGTACTGAAAATTTTAAGTGATTGAATTTGTAATACTAAAAATAGTGCTTCAACTGCTGAAATAGAATACATTCAGTGATTATTTTCAGTAGAAAATTTTCACTTAAAGTTTTCAGTGATCTTTTGACTACTTTTTCAATTAAATGGTACATTAACAAAAGCACTAAAAAAGAATAAGTGTTGAATCCTTTTATTTTCAGCACTTAATTGGGTTATCAAACATACCCTAAGTTTGTTCATTATTTTTACCTTATTTATCTTGTAATAGAAATATATGTATATAAAAAATTATTTTACACGTAAAATGAGTAAATAAAAAAAAGAAAAACCACCCCTCTTGGAATTTTAGAATATTCTATTTTTAAACTGAGTTTCTTCATTTTTTAAAAAATTAATTAATAATGAGTTGATTAGTTTAAACTTTGGTCCTTAATTTTATTTTAACTTTTACCAAAATAAATATCTTATCGATCTACTGCATCAATTTCACATACGAACGTATCCTTTTGTTTTTTCACTTAGTCAAGCCTTATATGGTAACAACTCTATTCATTTTTTTAAAATCTTCAACTAAGTTTGTTCAATTTTTGTCGTAATTATCTTGTATTATTTGCATTAAAAATTATTTTATACGTAAACTCATAGATAAAAGATAATAATAAAAAAATTAAGCGTATGACATAAATTTTTTTTAAAAAAAGTGTTGCGGAGGGTAATAACGGTTTTTGAGAAAATTAAGCATATAAACACTTTCAGTTACTACGGTAGAATTGGTATTTTGACCCCAAAAAAAAAAAAAATTTGCTGACTTCATCTATTTTCATCCATGTATATACTTAACAACCATTAATGGCAAGGGGTGTAAGTTGTTAGCAAATACAAAACCTCGAGGAAAGTCAGTGTCATGTCCAAAATCTCAAGGGAGGTTTGTGATAAAGTGCTAAACCTCAAGGGGTGTCAGTGTAATTTACCCAAAATATTTTAATCGACAAATCTATCATCCTATATTACATAGATTAAGTTGTTTTTATTTTTTTTTTATTTTTTTCAAATGACGATGACAAATCCCCCAGTCCGTCCTCCTCAACTTTGGGATCTTAGACAGTACTTCAGACGGTTTACCTATTGCCATTTCATTGAAGCAGAACAGGTGCAAACCCCAGGCACGTGCACTAAACCTACAACGCGGGAGGTGAGTGAGCGGTAGGATTCGAACATACTCCAAGTTTTGGATACAATTCATCCAGCTATTTGAGATTCATCATTTCAACTTACTCACACAACCCTTGAGGGTTTCGATCCCTTGACCACCCTTTGAGAGGTCAAGACTCTCTAGCCAACTCGATTATCCAATCTAGTTACATTTGTTAAGTTAATTACATATAACAATTCAACAATGCTAGGGGCACAAACAAATTTCACAAACGCTTACAAACACACTCTATCTCTCTCCTGGGTGGCAGTGTGGCACTATGGGTCCACTGAAATTATCCAAACCTCACAGTGCCGCCGAGGAGAGAGATAGAGTATGTTTGTAAATGTTTGTGAAACTTGTTTGTGTCCCAAATATTACTGATAACAATTACTCCCTCCATCCCATATTTTGAATCCTGTATTCGATTTTGGGATGTCCCAAAATTAGTGTCTACTTTTCTAAATTGGCATGTAACTTTTATTTATTTTCTAAAACTATCCTTCATTGAATTCTATAACAAGAGAAAATTTAAAAAAAAAAGTTCTTGTAACCATTAGGGGCAATTGTGGAAAGTAAGTGTAGATTTTTTGTTCCCTTAATAAGTTGAGTTCTCGAAGATAAACTCAAAAAATGGGACGCAGAGAGTAATATATATATATATATATATATACTAGTTGGAGCCCTGCGCGTTGCGCAGGGAATTATTTAATTGTGTCGTTTCATGTAGTTAAGTGGTTGTTAAAAGTGTATAATAAGATGTTAAAACAGTTAAATAGGAAACTGTAAATGTAACTATTTAATCTAAAACTCTACTCACGGAAAAAGTTGATAATTCTGATTATCTTATAAATGAGTAGTAAAGGTACCTAATAAAGCGCCACTGAATATATATGACACAAGTAGGGTATTTCCTCTTAAAAAAGGCCATGAATGTGTTTGTAGGCCTTAATTGATATTCGAATACAATCTATAAATCCTGAATTTGAGGGAAGAAGTTGACCAAGATGTAAATATTAGTGACCAATTCATAATAGCTACTAAAATAGCCACTTTATTTGACATTTTAAATATTCCAGAACATAAATATTAAAGAAGAAATTGACCAAAATGTGAAATTAGTGACCCATTCCTAAATAGCTACTAAAATAGTCACTTTTTAAAACTTTTTTAAAGTGAATAATAAATATCCCAAAACTTGCTGACCTAAATGCAATTACACATATTACAATATATGAATCCTAAATTTGAGAGAAGAAGTTGAGCAAATTGTAAATATTAGTGACCAATTCCTAAATAACCACTAAAATAGCCACTTTTTTTTTTAAATTTTTTATGAAGTGAATAATAAATATCCCAAAAAATATTGACCCAAATGTAATTAGACACAAATTGTTGATTGAAACCTCATTTGAGAGAAGAAGTTGACCAAATTATAAATATTAGTGATCAATTCCTAAATAGCCACCAAAATAGCCACTTTTGTTGACTTTTTTTTAAGTCAATTATAAATATCCTAAAAATTGTTGATCCAAATGTAATTAGACACAAGATTGTTGATTAAAACCTCATTATTATATTAAATAAAATTTCAAAAGCTGACTTGAATGTAATTATTTGTCCAAAATGACAGATTTACCCTCAGATAAATCAATATATCCTTACGATGTATGGATAGATATATGGGTAATTATGGTGTTGTGAAGGGCAAAAGAGGAAGTTCATATTTTTTGACGTGCTTGTTTATTCGTTTGTATAGTATAGTAGATATATACTATACTATAAGAACAAAGAGAGCATTTTTGCTCACCCAAAATTTGGTACACCAATGCTCACCTAAGCATCCCATTGGCCAATGCAGTGGGACCCAGGATTAAACAAATGTTGTTTAATATTGTTTAATCTTGGGCCCCACTGCATTGGCCAATAGGATACTTGGGTGAGCATTGGTGTACCAAATTTTGGGTGAGCAAAAGTATTTTCAAGAACAAATAAGCTAGCACATCAAAAAATATAAACTTAATTTTTTGCCCTTCACTACACCATAATTACTCATACATCTATCTACACGTCGTAAGAATATTGATTTGTGTGAGGCTAAATCGGTCATTTTAGACAGATAATTATATTCAAGTCAACTTTTGAAATTTTATTTAATATAATAATGAAATTTCAATCAACAATCTTGTGTATAAGTACATTTGGGTCAAAAAATTTTGGGATATTTATTAGTCACTTCAAAAAAAAGTCAAAAAAGTGACTATTTAGGAATTGATCACTAATATTTACAATTTGGTCAGCTTCTTCTCTCAAATGAGGTTTCAATCAACAATCTTATGTTTAATTAAAATTGGGTCAACATTTTTTTGGATATTTATTATTCACTTCAAACAATTAAAGTAAAAAAAAGTGGCTATTAGTGGCTATTTATGAATTGCTCACTAATATTTACAATTTGGTCAACTTCTTCTCTCAAATTTAGGATTCATATATTGTAATATGTGTAATTGCATTTGGATTAGTAAGTTTTGGGATATTTTAAAAAAGTCAAAAAAGTGGCTATTTAGGAATTGGTCACTAATATGTACATTTTGATCAACTTCTTCTCTAAAATTTAGGATTCATATATTGTAATATTTGTAATTACATTTGGGTCATTAAGTCTTGGATTCATTTATTATAATATGTGTAATATGTGTAATTACATGTGGGTCAGATAGTTCTTGGATATTTATACTTCACTTCAAAAAATGTCAAATAAAGTGGCTATTTATGAATTGACCACTAATATTTACATTTTGGTTAACTTCTTCCCTCAAATTTAGGATTTATAGATTGTAATATGTATACTTACATCTAGATCAGCATTCTGTTGCATCTTTATGATTCATATCTTTGCTTCGAATATCAATTAAAATTTACAAACACATTCATGTCCTTTTTTTTAGGGGAAATACCCTACTTGTGTCATATATTTTTAGTAGTAATTTATTAGGTACCTTTACTACTCATTTACAAGATAGTCAGAGTTATTAACTTCTTCCATAGGAAGAGTTTTAGATAGAATAGCTACATTTATAATTTCCTATTTAACCGTTTTAATATCTTATTATTCACTTTTAACAACCACTTAATCACACAAAATGACACAATTAAAATTTTTGAATAACATGCGGGACTCCAACTAATATATATATATATATATATTATATTCGTGGGCCGGAGCTGATCAGGCCACCTCGCAAGTCGGGAGCAAATTTGCTCACGGAGCTTGCTCACGGCCTGCTCACGGCTGTGACAAGTGTCCACTTTTTTTTTAAAAAGTTGGAGAAAGAGTTGAGGGGGAGATCTTAGGGTGTGGTATTCACACACCCACATACATACATACTATAAAATTGAATTTTATTTTATTTTTTGATATTATATGTCTATAAATAGATAATTTATGTATTAGACAGAAATATTATCTATCTATAAACAGATCAATTATCTATAGATAATTTATTTGCTAGATAGATAATAGTATCTGTTTATAAACAGATAGATAATTTATTTATTTGTAGAATTTATCTGTAGATAATTTATCTATTAGAAATATAATACTATTTGTCTATAAATAGATAAATTATTTATTTATAGACAAATTATATTTAAAAAAATTCAATATTTTATACTCCCTCCGTCCCATTTTGTGAGTCCATCTTTGAGAACTCAACTTATTAAGGGGACAAAAAGAATCTACACCTACTTTCCACAATTGCCCCTAATCATTACAACAACTTTTTTAGTTTTGTCTTGATGTAGATTTCAAGGAGGGATAATTTTGGAAAGTAAGTAAAAATTGTACATCAATTTAAGGAAAGTGGACACTATTTTAATACATCCCAAAATAGAATAATGGACTCTCAAAATAGGATGGAGAGAGTAGTATGTATGTGTGTGAGGACCACACCTTAAGATCTCCCCTAAACACTCTCTCCAGCTATTTAAAAAAAAAGTGGACACTTGTCACAGCCGTGAGCAGGCCGTGAGCAAGCTCCGTGAGCAAATTTGCTCCCCTCGCAAGTCATTGGTATTTGACTAGTATCTGTACGCGCTCCGGACATTACATGTTAAATGTAAGCCATATATATATATGACCCATATTCAATCATTGCCAAGTCACACAAATACAATCCAAGTCAACAAATGTTAACTCTCACAGAGTTCAACGAATGCAGTACTTCAGTGAGGATGGTCGGCCGCAATTTGAGGAGCTGCTGTGCGGGCTCACCATGCTACTGTCAAGGATCCTAGCCCCTTTAGTTTATAGATCTCTTAAACAAAAAAAAAATAAAAAAATCAGGTGGAGTGGAATAAATTATTGGAAGACTTGCTCCATGTCCTTAAGAGTTAAGATGGATTCAATTTGGACATAACGATAAGTTATAAAAAAAAAATTTATAAAGACACACTCTAAAAATTTTTCCTTCGAAAGTTCTCTAAAATTTAACTTTTTCTTTTAAAGTCCTCTAAAATTTTAAATTTTACTATAAAAGTCAAAATTGCTCATCGAACCCTAGACGACCATAACCACCACCGTCTCTCTCTCTCTCTCTCTCTCTCTCTCTCTCTCCTTTCTGCTACCATCTTTCTTCGATCTCTTCCTCTCCAACTTTCTCTCTCCTCCCTCTTTCTCTCTCTAAAAATATGTACATATCACAGAGTGTAAGAGTGACAAATGAGTAGCATCTGAAATTTTCTAGAGCTTTGGCTTTGAGGTTACACAGCAAAATCAGCATTCTCTTCATTTTACATCTAATACTAGGGAAGGCTCACGTGCAATGGACGTGTTTTGATAAAATTCCTCAATTATGTTTTTAGGTGCTTTAAAAAAATGTTCTTTGCATGATTATGAGTAACCCAAAAAGCTATTATTCGTAGGGTGGATTTTCACCCAAACAACTCCGTTCTTAGAGCATTAACAATAGACAATTAGTGAAGACAACCGATAACTTGGGAGAACTTAGCTTAAAACCCTTAATATTCGTGTAGGTTATTTTGGTTATGATTAATTGCATTTCTAAGTGCATAGTATGGCTACCAATAAAGGAGATGATTTGAGGTTAATTGTGGTTATGGTTAATTTATATTGATATCTAGGGGAAGGAATGCGCAATGCACGTGGACATGGTGTTTCTCAGTGCACTAAACGTTTACTTTTTGTATTAAAAAGAGTAATAGAAAAGATGTTCAAGTTATAACTATAATTAGATAAAACTATAAATTTGTAAAATCTTTGTAAGAGTTCACGATTATTAATCTCGCAATGCTCGAGGTAACATGGTAAGGGGTAAAATGAGTGTGTGTGTGTGTGTGTGTGTGTGTGTGTGAATTGAAAAGAAAATCTTAAAAAAATTTGAAATTAAATGTATTGGCATGTTGTATTAGGATTATTATATCTTATATGTATTGTTAGTATATATTTATTAGAAATGAAATCTATATGTGCGTGTGTGTGTGTGTGTGCGCGCGCGTAATATCAAAATCTGAAGTGTGTAAAAACTTAAATTTATAAGCATGTGTGTGTGTTAATTAAATTTATAGGTATGTGTGTATGTGTAATTTTAAATTCATATGTATGTGTGTAATATAAAAGTATAAAATTAAAAAGGCGTGAATGAGTGTGTAATAAAGTTAAATTTCTAAGCATTTGGGTAAATTAAATTTATAGATATGTGTGTGTAATATACAAATTAATTTTAAAAAAAACCACACAGTAGATTGTGCCAAACAAAAGGCATAACTGTTTATAACCTTCAATTTTTTTAAAAAAAATATGGGTTGTGCCAAACAAGGCATGATATGTAATTAGCCGTAATTTTTGACTATTTTTTAAGCAAAAGTTAAATTGTTTCAAAAGTTAATTGAATCCACATTTTGATATTAATTTAATTTACAAAGCTGACCTAAACATTATTTTCCGTATGAAATGACAGAATTATCCTCACTCAAATCAATATATCCTTATGGTGATGTAATAAAATCGAAAATTAAATCTATTAGCATGTATGGGTGTAAATTAATGTGTGCGTGTAAGAAGTTAAATTTATAAGCATGGAAAAAGGTCAAGGGGTAAAATGGTAGGGGCAAAATTGAAAAGTGGTCAAATGGAATAGGGGTAAATGGGGCAAAATTGAAAAGTGATAACATGGTAAGGACAAAATTGAGAAGCAGTAAAATGGTAAGGGGTAAAATGATCAAGAGGTAAAATTGCAAGGGGTAAAATGGAAAAGTGGTAAAATGGTAGGGGTAAAATTGAAAAGTGGTGAAATGGTAAGGGACAAAATTGAAAGGTGGGATAATGGTAAGGAGTAAAATGGCCAAGGGGTAAAATGGTAGGGGCAAAATTGAAAAGTGGTAAAATGGAATATGGGGAAATGTTGCAAAATTGAAAAGTGGTAAAATGGTAAGGGGTAAAATGGTAGGGGCAAAATTGAAAAGTGGTAAAATGGTTAGGGGCAAAATAAAAAAGGGTAAATTACACAGACCTCTCCTGAGGTTAGGTAAAATTACAATGACATCCCCTGTGATTTGCATAATAGCAATGACCTCCCTTGAGATAAATGGACGAGTTACAATATACCCCCTCTGTTAATGAGATGTTAAAAACATGGATGGAAAATGCTTATGCCACTTAAAAATAATACAAGAAGGTCCAAAATGCCCTTATGACACATATACAAAAACCCCAATCCATTCTTCATCCATTCACAGAATGCATTCACAGTGAAGATTACAAAAACCCCAATCCATTCACAGTGAACGAAGAAGAGGCATTGTCGAAGAAGAAGAAGAGGCATCGGGTATGTCTCTCTCTCTCTCTCCCCCCCCCCCCCCCCCCCTCTCTCTCTCTCTCTATATATATATATATGTATATATATCGCTCAAAATTATAACATTTGATGGTTCTTCATAGCTATGGACCGAATCAAGGCTTCTTGAAAGAAATAGGGTCCTTAATCTAATTCCAAAATCAATCTACCAAGTTACTATACATCAGTAAACAATGATTGTTAGAAATAGGGTCCTGAAAATTTTGTATGAATATTGAGTTTTACGCCTTATAATATTGGTAATAAAATGATTGTTAGGTTTGAGGGTAAAATCAAACAAAGAAAAGGGGAAATGCTGTTCTAGGTGCTGTAAACAATACCCACTCTTAATCTCTTTCACCCTCTAACTCATCTCTCATTCTCTTTCTCTCTCTCTGTACGCAGACATATATACATATATGTATATATAACTCATATATCCCTCATTTGCTGATTTTATTGATTTAGCACCCCCAAATGTTTGAAAATTATGCGCAGAAAAATGGATGTATCTTCTTCAAGTACGAGTGGTCATAATTTGGAGGAAATAGGGGAGATGGGGTTTCAAAATCGGCTATGCAAATGTGGAGAGAGATGTGCAGTGAAGATTACTGAATCCAATGAAAAGAGCAACAAAGGAAAATTATATTTTGTTTGCCCTAATGGAACCTGTAAATTTTGGAGTTGGTGTACATCTGTCTCGGCAATGCCCTCGTCAACATCTCTAGGTAGCCAATCTACAAATGACAGAAATGAATACATGGCTGACCCAATTTACGAAAATGAGCAAAAGATATGGGCAAAACTAAATGAGATACAAAATCAGAATAATCACTAATTGGAGCATTGCCGAGACAGATGTACACCACTCTATACATTCCTTTGAACTAAATGCAACTAAATCACCCTCTTCATACCACTCTATACATTTCTCTTCGGGACCTTCGCTAATTGGAGCATAGTTGGTTGGATTAGCTTCAAGAATATGACTCTCAACAGATGGATTCAGCATTGTTGGAGCATTGTTGGCTGGTTGGTTGCATTCGGCATTTCCAAGAGTTGTAGATACCCCCAGTGGTGGTGCATCAATAGTTGGATTCACCTCAACATACAAATGGATATACTTAGCATTTCCCATCACCCTAAACATCTTCATAACATCATTATCTCCTCCAACAACAATTTTTTTCGTACTCCCAGGTACAATATATATGAATGTAATAGCCATTCCAAATTTTGAAGGGAGATGAGACAGGGCAACTTCCCACACATCATGCTCCAAATCAAAGAAACTGTATCGGTCGGGGTCAACATTCTCTATAGTATGTAATTTGGACATGCAATGGACTAAAATATCATGCAGATCATAACCTATATCTGCAACATATATAAAAATCACCAACATTAGGAGAAGTAAAATGAAGCAGAAGGAGAAGACCCAAATCAAGAAAAATGAAACAGAAGGAGAAGACCCAAATCAAGAAAAATGAAACAGAAGAAGAACAAAACTAGTAAATCAAGAACATCAAAAAAAAAGTTTCCAACCTTCGATCACTGGCTAAATCAAGTCGCAGGACTAGGGTTTCTAGTTCGAAGCTTCAATGAACTGATGTGGTATAGTTTTCTCAGCCTTCGAACCTTTGAGATCAAATCTACTTTGGTTTCACATCGTTACTTTTAGGGTTTGCAATTGAGAGACACAAAACATTCTGCCTTGTTCTCACAAGATAAAGAATGGGTTTGGGGTAAAATAGTCTTTACACAAAAAAACTTAACTCCGTTGCCCTTCCATTTACCTCAAGAGAGGTCATTGCTATTATGCAAATCATAGGGGAGGTCATTGTAATTTTACCTAACCTTAGGGGAGGTCCGTGTATTTTACCCAATAAAAAATGGTAAAAATGGAAGTGGTAAAATTGTAAGGGGCAAAGTTGAAAAAATGGTAAAATGGTAAGGGGTAAACTGGTCAAGGGGTAAAATGGTAGGGGCAAAATTTAAAAGTGGTAAACTGGAAGTGGTAAAAGGGTAAGGGGTACAATGGTAAGAGGCAAAAAAGAAAAGTGGTAGGGGCAAAATTGAAAAGAGGTAAAATGGTAAGGGGCAAAATTGAAAAGTTATAAAATGGATGAAGTAAACTGGTCAAGGGGTAAAATGGTAGGGGCAAAATCAAAAACTGGTAACATGGTAAGGGGTAAAATTTAATGGTAAGGGTAAAATTGAAAAGTGATAAAATGGATGGGGGTGATATCGTAGGGGCAAAATTGAAAAGCAGTAAAATGGAATAGGGATAATTGGGGCAAAATTGAAAAATGGTAAACTGGTAAGGGGTAATATCAAGAAGCGGTAAAATGGTAAGGGGTAAAATGGTCAAGAGGTAAAATTGTAAGGAGTAAAATGGAAAAGCGGTAAAATGGTAAGGGGAAAAATTAAACAGGTAAAATTGAAAAGTGATAAAATAGTACAAGGCAAAATTGAAAAGTGGTAAATTGGTAAGGGACAAATTTGAAAAGTGATATAATGGTAAAGGGTAAAATGGTAGGGGCAAAATTGAAAAATGGTAAAATGGAATAGGGGTAAATGGGGCAAAATTGAAAAGTGATAAAATGGTGAGTAAAATGGTCAAGGGGCAAAATGGTAGGTGCAAAATTGAAAAGTGGTAAAATGCTCAAGGGGTAAAATGGTAGGGGGCAAAATTGAAAAATGGTAAAATGGTTAGGGGTAAACTTTGAAAAGTGGTAAAATGGAATAGGGGCAAAAGGGGAAAAATTGAAAAGTGGTAAAATGGTAAGGGGCAAAATTGAATGGTAAGGGGTAAAATGCTCAAGGGGCAACATGGTACGGAACAAAATTGAAAAGTTGGTAAAATAGTATGGGGTACAACATAAAAGTGATAAATGATACAGGGCAGAAGTGAAAACTGGTAAAATGGAATTGGGGTAAAAGGGGAAAAAAAATAAAAAAGTGGTAAAATGGTCAAGGGATAAAATGGTAGGGGCAAAATTAAAAAGTGGTAAAATGGAAGTAGTAAAATGGTAAGGGGTAAAATGAGAAGGGGCAAAGGTAGGTAAAAAATTGAAAAGTGGTCAAATGGGAAGGGGCAATATTGACAAGTGGTAAAATGGTAAGGGGTAAAATGGTAGGGGACAATTAAAAAGTGGTAAAATGGTAAGGGGAAAAATTGAAAAGTGGTAAAAGGGTACGGGGCTATAACACCTGTATTTGTATTATTGCATTATTGCATTACATTACATTATCATGCATGATAATGTGATGTGGTGTGTCTTGTGGCACATGTGTGAGTGAGTGTTTACTCACGAGTCAATTTGGGTGTAGTGTAAGAGAACCCTTTGAGACTGTGTTCAATGAGTGCTTGGATGTTGTGAATTCTCTCCGAGTATGAAACGTTCATTGTGGAATATCTTAAATGTTTATATGAAAATAAATGTTTACCTGTGTATTTTACTATCTGTATTATGTTCTAGTTTAGAATATATTTCTGTTATTAATTTTAGTATCTTGTGGGGATGAATTAACACGCTACTAATTTGGTAGGCTAATTAGCAATTTCGTAATATCACGTGAGACTACATTTTTGCAACCAAACGGAACTTAGATAAAACTAGTAAAGTTAGATATTTACTACTAGGGGTGCGAAATCGAAAGTTTAAAACCTTGAGCGGAGTTAAATGATATTTTGAGAAGTTTTAGCTATAAATATAAAATGTGACATATTTTCAAGTTGCAAAATCTATTTTGACTTCTAAAAGATGAGAGAGAATGAGAGAGAAAAGAGAGATTTGATCTTCGAGCTTGCAGCGCTCATTTTTGGCGATCCGTCCGTTGATTAAAATATTTTATCGGATACTTAGACTCGTCGAGGTAAGGTCGTCATTTTGATATCCACTAGGTCTTTTTTGGATAAGTTTTCCGAAAACTCATTTTCTATAATTCTTAAAAAGTTGATGATTTGATTTTTGATCGATAGGAATTTTACTAGAAGAAGTACTACACGTTCTTTGTACTTAGGTTTTTTTTTAATCGACGTTTAAGAGCGTAAATCGGAGGTAAGTGATTCAATTATGTGTTTTGGAATGATTTCTTGACATGTATTTATATTTTGTATAAAAAGCATGTGTTAGTTCATAGCTATATATTGTGTAATTCATATTGGGCGTCTATATTGATAAGTAGGCCCAATAGCACGGAGAAATGTTTCGATTATGTCGATTGCACAGTGAAATGTATTTGAGCATGTTGAGTTGTTATTTGGGTCAAAGGAGTGCGTGTATGTCATGCCCGTTCCAGAATTTCATAGTTTAATCATGCATGATATGAAATTTTATGAATTATCATTGATATATGATAATTGAGGATAAGTGGTTGACTGTGGTCAACGGTAAGGTGTCAGTAAAGACACGAGAACATGGAAGTTCATATTGCATAATCATGAGTAAATGACATTTATGTGATTTGAATGTTATTTGACTTTATCTGGTATTTGTTGAATAGTAATTATACCTGTGTAGTATAATTCTGGTAATTTGGATATGATAGTATCATTTTGAGAACTGTGGTGAGAACGTGAGTGATACGTTAATTGAAAAAGGTAGGTTGTGTAGAGATTTCACAGAATATAGTTTTCGGACGTTATTTTGGACCCAAACGAAACTTAGTCGGAAACTTTTAGAATTTGTAATTTTTACTCGTAAAGGCATAAAAGGGACGTGTGCGAAGTTTCGAGATCTAATTAGAAGTTTGAGAAACTCGTGGGGAGGTAAGCGTAATTTCCATAACTCTTGCCTATAAATAGATGAGGATGAGATTCATTCTCATCCAAGCTTGCCAAAAATATCTAGAGAGAGGAGAGAGAAAGGAGATTTGGTTGCTCCGGGCTTTGCGACGCCGATCGACGACCGTTCGTCCGTCAGTTTTTCTCCAGATTCAAGATTTGAACTCGTGAAGGTAAGACCTACGTTTTGGTACTACTTAGGTCATGTTTGGCCAAGTTTTGTTAAAATCTTAATTTTGGACTTTTGGGAAAAATCAGGTAAAACTTATAGGAATTGTACCAAATTCGAAATCCGACGATTATTTATTCCCCTAGACGATCCTTCAAAGTTTGAAGAGATTCGCACGAGGTATGAATTCTAGATCTATGAAATATATGGATTTTCATGTTTTGGACATCACTTTTGATATTCTTGGATCCGGGCGAAATTCATGTGTTAGTTAGGCCCGTTAATTATGCACGTGAAATTATGATAAAAGCACGTATAACTGTTTATGTGAGCATGTTATGTGTCTACTTGGGTCAAAGGGGAGTTTGGTGCAAATTCATGCCGGAGTAAGCTTCTCGATGTTTGAGAATTTTGGTAGCGACGGCTACTGTGCATGGTTGTAGGCTTGGACTTGCCATGGCACTTGTGGGATGTAATGGTTGTAGGCTTGGACTTGCCATTGACATCGCGGTTTAAGGCTTGGACTTGCCGCTACCGGATGAATGCGTACCACTCACCCCAGAGACTATTTCTATGTGTTTTAGATGCTTAAACCATGAATTGTCATATAAGCATACATTTAGAATTGTACGCTCAGCATATAGCTGAGCAGTGGAGATGTACTCCATTGCAGGTAAGAAGAAAGACAAGAAGAAGTGTGTTGAGTGAGGCCGATGAACGCCGGGGAATCTCCTTGTATATGTTTTTGTGTTTAAATCCTAAATTTGTGTAAGGATTTGAGTATTGTAGTATGTTGTAATAGAAACATGTATTAACTTCTCAGTGTTGAAATCTTGTAATTGAACGCCTGTAATTGGGTTTTTAATTTGTTGGAATCAGTTATGGTTGTGTTTGTGGTTGGTTTGGAGAAGCATGAGTTGTTAATATTTCATTACAGGCTGCCCAGCAGGGGAGCAGTCGACTGGACCCAGGATCAGTCGACTGGATCTCGTGGGATTGAGACACTGAAAGTCTATAGTAAGAGAAGCAGTCGACTGGATCCTTGATCAGTCGACTGAGGCACTGTAGATTTTAGCTACTGATCCAAATAGTAACCAATGCAGTCGACTGGGTTCCCTGATCAGTCGACTGAACCCCTGATGAGCAATGTTAATTTTAGTTCTGCATAACACAGTCGACGGAGCAGTCGACTGGACCTTAGTGCAGTCGACGGGGCAGTAGACTGAGCCTCTGTTTTCAAAACTATTTTCTTTGAATGTGTTTTCAATGACCAAAACTTTTTATAACTCTGATTTCAATGGATTTTACCAACTCAGAGAGGGAATGTTTCCTAAGTTTTAAAATACCAGGGTTGTTTTGTAAGTTCTTTCCGCTGCGTATAATTATATTGTTGTTGGATGAGCCTTGGTGGCGTGCCACGTGTCCTATTTCCACGCGTAGTGGGATGGGTCGTGACATTTATTGGTATCAGAGCTAGAGGTAACAAAACTTTGGGAACGTTCGACGACGAGTGGAGTGTTGAGTGAATTGCCACATGTTTTCAATTGCATTCATGCATCTTAGAGATGTTTGATGCATATGGATGTTGTTTAACATACATACTATTGTTATTGTTGTACATGCATAGTGTTTATGCATTGAGAACTACAGGATTGTAATCATGAGTGACGAAGAACGAGAATTATCGCCACATACTCGTCGAATGAATGAAATGGCTGAAATGATGGGGAACATGGGAGAGATGATACGAAATATAGCGGACAGATTACCCCCAACACCTCCATTGGAGCCAGAACCGATAGTTGTAGTACATGCGCCTGAAAATAGGGGTATGAGGTCAATATCAGAACAGTTTACCCGGAAGAAACCGATGGAATTTCATGGGACACCCGACCCAACGCTCGCAGAACATTGGATCATGGATATGGAGAGAATTTTTCGATCGATTCCGATGACCAATAAGGAGAAGATTGAGAATGCCAGTGATGTGCTGAAGGGTGAAGCCCAGAATTGGTGGGTAAATGTACTAGATCAAGGGGCACCGATCACTTGGGAGGGGTTCAAGGCGGAATTCAATCGCCGGTTCTTTCCGCGAGCCGCCTACAACGCAAAGAAGAGAGAATTTGATAACTTGAAGCAGGGAGACCTGACTGTGACAGAGTATACTTCCAAGTATAATGCGTTGTTGAGATTTGGTAAAGGTTCTGTGCCAGGAGAGGAAGAAAGGGCAAGGAAATTTGAAGAAGGCTTAAGGGAAAATATCCGTTTGAGGGTAGAAACCTACGAGCATTCAACTGTTGCAGCAGTACAACAAACGGCGCTTGTAGCCGAAAGTGGAATAGAGAGATCGAGACAAAATCACCAAGGAAAGCGAAGTCATGAGGGTGGTGACCGAAGTCAGGGTGGATCTTTCAAGAGGCCGTTTCAAAGAGGCTCTGGTTCTAGTTTCAGTGAATTCAGGAGAACGCCAAGTAGCATACCGTTGTGTTCCCTTTGCAACAGACCACACTCAGGTCGATGTTTCATGACTAAACCCCAGAACAGGAACCAAGGCGGGGGTAGTACAAATTCAACACCCGACATGAGAGGCAAGTGTTATGATTGTGGAGTATTTGGGCACCAAGCCAAGGATTGCCCGAGGAGGTATTCTCAACAAGGAGCTAGTTCTATGGCTTCTAGTGGTTCGAAGCCTAAACAGTCTAATGACGGAGGACAAAGGACAGAGCAACGTCAGGGAAGATCATTCCAGATGAACCCTGGAGACGTGGCTGCTACTGATACAGTGGTCTCAGGTATGGTGCTTGTATGTTCGCACTTAGCACGCATACTTGTTGACTCGGGATCTACGCATTCGTTTGTATCTCATGATTTTGTTGAACATTTGAATGTTAAATCGGCACCGTTAGGATATGATTTGTCTATTGCCGTGCCACTTAGTAAAGCAATAATGACATCTACTGTATATAAGAACTGTGAGATCAAATTAGGTGAGAAGTTGATGACGGTAGACCTTATACCGATTGGAGTAAATCATTTTGATGTAATACTGGGAATGGATTGGTTAGCCCTTAACCAAGCCACAATAGACTGTGAACGGAAAGAGGTTAATTTTCGATCACCGTTACATGGGAGCTTTTGTTTCCAAGGGAGTGGGGTTATATCGCCGCCGTATTTGATTTCAGCTATCCGAGCGGGAAAGTTATTGAAAAAGGGATGTCATGGATTTCTATGTTCAGTGACTGATGTCTCGACGACTGAATTAAAAGTAGAAGACATTCCGATAGTGCAAGAATATTCAGATGTATTTCCTGATGAGCTACCAGATGTTCTTATTGAGAGAGAGGTTGAGTTCACTATTGAGATTATACCAGACTCAAGGCCGGTATCCAAAGCACCGTATAGAATGGCACCAGTAGAATTGAAGGAACTGAAGGTTCAACTACAAGAGTTACTTGATAAGGGTTTCATTCGACCAAGTATATCGCCGTGGGGAGCTCCAGTGTTGTTTGTAAAGAAGAAAGATGGTTCAATGAGAATGTGTGTTGATTACCGGGAACTGAACAAATTGACAATCAAGAACAAGTATCCACTGCCGAGAATTGATGATTTATTTGATCAACTTCGTGGGGCACAAGTATTCTCCAAGATAGACCTAAGATCGGGTTATCATCAGTTGAAAGTGAAGGTCGAAGATGTTGAGAAAACAGCTTTTAGAACGCGTTATGGACACTATGAGTTCTTAGTTATGCCATTTGGGGTTACCAATGCACCAGCTGCGTTCATGGATCTTATGAACCGCGTCTTTAAGGACTATTTGGATGATTTTGTGATAGTATTCATCGACGATATCCTTGTTTATTCACCGAGTGAGATAGAACACGAGAACCACTTGAGATTGATACTTCAGAGATTACGAGAGAAACAATTGTTTGGGAAATTCAAGAAATGTGAATTTTGGGTTACCTAGCATTACTTTTCTTGGTCATGTGATTGACAAGAATGGGGTATCAGTTGATCCTCACAAAGTAGAAGCTGTATCAAATTGGACGAGGCCGACTTCTGTATCTGAAATCCGAAGTTTCTTGGGATTAGCGGGATACTACCGCCGTTTTATTGAGCATTTCTCGAAGATTTCATTGCCTATGACAAGATTGATGAGGAAAGGTGTTACATTTGAATGGAGTCAGGAATGCGAGGACAGTTTTCAAGAATTGAAAGCACGGCTAACGAGAGCACCTATTTTGACAATACCATCCGGATCCGAGGGATTTGTGATCTTTAGTGATGCGTCGCATCAAGGGTTGGGATGCGTGTTGATGCAAGGTGGTAAAGTAATTGCATACGCTTCGAGACAGTTGAAGACACATGAGATTAATTATCCGATTCATGATCTGGAATTAGCTGCAGTAATTCATGCTTTGAAGATTTGGAGACACTACTTATACGGGGAAAAGTGTGAGATATTCACAGACCACAAGAGTTTGAAATATATTTTTACCCAACGAGACTTGAATATGAGACAGCGAAGATGGTTGGAATTGATGAAGGATTACGATCTTTCGATTGAGTACCATCCGGGGAAGGCGAATGTAGTAGCCGATGCATTAAGTCGGAAGACGCCGAGGAATTTAGCCGACGAGCTAACGCAACAAAAGGAACTAGTAAAGGAAATGGAACGTTTGGACTTGGATGTGATACCAAAGGTTAGTGGTGGTTTAATGATGGCAATCAGGGCACACCCAGATATTATTGATGAGATTCAGAAAGAACAATTCAACGATGTCTATTTATGCAGAATGAGAGACGAGATACCTTTGGGAAAGCGATCTGGTTTGGTATTGGAACAAGGGATTCTGAAGTTTGGAAATCGATTATGTGTACCGAATGTGAAAGACTTGAAAGAGAGAATTCTAGAAGAAGCTCATAGTACGAGATATTCAGTGCACCCGGGAAGTAATAAGATGTACAGAAACCTGAGGGAAAACTTTTGGTGGAAGGGTATGAAGCGTGAAGTCGCTAAGTTTGTATCCGAATGTTCGGCATGTCAACAGGTTAAAGCTGAGAGACAAGTACCCGCGGGGTTACTACAACCTTTGCCAGTGTCAGAATGGAAGTGGGATGAGATTACGATGGACTTTGTTTCAGGATTTCCACGATCATGTAATAAGAATGATAAGATTTGGGTTATAGTTGACCGGTTAACAAAGTCAGCTCATTTTCTACCGATCAAAACGACTAAACCGTCCAAGTTAGCGAAATTGTATGTGAAAGAGATTGTAAGACTACATGGAGTCCCAGCTGTGATTGTGTCGGATCGTGATAGTAGTTTTACGTCAAGGTTTTGGGGAAGTTTGCAAAAAGCTATGGGTACGAAGTTAAGTTTCAGTACCGCATTTCATCCTCAGACCGACGGACAGTCAGAGCGTATGATTCAGACCTTGGAAGATATGTTGAGATTGTGTGTGTTAGACTTTGGGAACGATTGGGAGCACCACTTGCCGTTGATTGAATTTGCTTATAATAACGGATTTCAGTCAAGTATCGGGATGGCACCGTATGAAGCTTTGTATGGGCGTAAATGTCGATCACCGGTTTGTTGGACCGAGGTTGGAGAAAGGAAGTTGTTAGGACCTGAGTTAATACAGGTGACTACTGAGAAAGTAAAGTTGATTCAAGAGCGACTTAAGGTAGCTCAGAGCCGATATAAGAGTTATGCAGACTCTAAACGACGACCGATGAATTTTGAAGTTGGAGATTTTGTATACTTGCGAGTATCGCCTTCAAAAGGCATTGTACGATTTGGGAAGAGGGGGAAGCTCAATCCGAGATTCATAGGACCTTTTGAAATCCTAGAGAGGGTTGGTCCAGTGGCTTATCGTTTGGCCTTGTCATCAGAGTTGGAACATGTGCACAATGTGTTTCACGTGTCTATGTTGAGACGTTGTATGACTGACACGAGTAAGATCATTGTACCTGAACCGTTGCAGATTCAGGGAGACTTGACTTATGTGGAACAACCAGTGGAGATTCTAGACCACAAAGAACAAGTTTTGAGAACCAAGACTATTCCAATGGTGAAAGTGCTATGGCGTAGTCATACGGTAGAAGAGGCTACATGGGAAAGTGAGGAAGACATGAGGAATGAGTATCCATACTTATTCGACGTATGAGGTAAAGTTTGGGGACAAACTTCCTTTTTGGAGGGGAGAGTTGTCATGCCCGTTCCAGAATTTCATAGTTTAATCATGCATGATATGAAATTTTATGAATTATCATTGATATATGATAATTGAGGATAAGTGGTTGACTGTGGTCAACGGTAAGGTGTCAGTAAAGACACGAGAACATGGAAGTTCATATTGCATAATCATGAGTAAATGACATTTATGTGATTTGAATGTTATTTGACTTTATCTGGTATTTGTTGAATAGTAATTATACATGTGTAGTATAATTCTGGTAATTTGGATATGATAGTATCATTTTGAGAACTGTGGTGAGAACGTGAGTGATACGTTAATTGAAAAAGGTAGGTTGTGTAGAGATTTCACAGAATATAGCTGTCGCGCCCGCCCCGACAGGTCAAAATGGGGTGTCTACAATAGTTTTCGGACGTTATTTTGGACCCAAACGAAACTTAGTCGGAAACTTTTAGAATTTGTAATTTTTACTCGTAAAGGCATAAAAGGGACGTGTGCGAAGTTTCGAGATCTAATTAGAAGTTTGAGAAACTCGTGGGGAGGTAAGCGTAATTTCCATAACTCTTGCCTATAAATAGATGAGGATGAGATTCATTCTCATCCAAGCTTGCCAAAAATATCTAGAGAGAGGAGAGAGAAAGGAGATTTGGTTGCTCCGGGCTTTGCGACGCCGATCGACGACCGTTCGTCCGTCAGTTTTTCTCCAGATTCAAGATTTGAACTCGTGAAGGTAAGACCTACGTTTTGGTACTACTTAGGTCATGTTTGGCCAAGTTTTGTTAAAATCTTAATTTTGGACTTTTGGGAAAAATCAGGTAAAACTTATAGGAATTGTACCAAATTCGAAATCCGACGATTATTTATTCCCCTAGACGATCCTTCAAAGTTTGAAGAGATTCGCACGAGGTATGAATTCTAGATCTATGAAATATATGGATTTTCATGTTTTGGACATCACTTTTGATATTCTTGGATCCGGGCGAAATTCATGTGTTAGTTAGGCCCGTTAATTATGCACGTGAAATTATGATAAAAGCACGTATAACTGTTTATGTGAGCATGTTATGTGTCTACTTGGGTCAAAGGGGAGTTTGGTGCAAATTCATGCCGGAGTAAGCTTCTCGATGTTTGAGAATTTTGGTAGCGACGGCTACTGTGCATGGTTGTAGGCTTGGACTTGCCATGGCACTTGTGGGATGTAATGGTTGTAGGCTTGGACTTGCCATTGACATCGCGGTTTAAGGCTTGGACTTGCCGCTACCGGATGAATGCGTACCACTCACCCCAGAGACTATTTCTATGTGTTTTAGATGCTTAAACCATGAATTGTCATATAAGCATACATTTAGAATTGTACGCTCAGCATATAGCTGAGCAGTGGAGATGTACTCCATTGCAGGTAAGAAGAAAGACAAGAAGAAGTGTGTTGAGTGAGGCCGATGAACGCCGGGGAATCTCCTTGTATATGTTTTTGTGTTTAAATCCTAAATTTGTGTAAGGATTTGAGTATTGTAGTATGTTGTAATAGAAACATGTATTAACTTCTCAGTGTTGAAATCTTGTAATTGAACGCCTGTAATTGGGTTTTTAATTTGTTGGAATCAGTTATGGTTGTGTTTGTGGTTGGTGTGGAGAAGCATGAGTTGTTAATATTTCATTACAGGCTGCCCAGCAGGGGAGCAGTCGACTGGACCCAGGATCAGTCGACTGGATCTCGTGGGATTGAGACACTGAAAGTCTATAGTAAGAGAAGCAGTCGACTGGATCCTTGATCAGTCGACTGAGGCACTGTAGATTTTAGCTACTGATCCAAATAGTAACCAATGCAGTCGACTGGGTTCCCTGATCAGTCGACTGAACCCCTGATGAGCAATGTTAATTTTAGTTCTGCATAACACAGTCGACGGAGCAGTCGACTGGACCTTAGTGCAGTCGACGGGGCAGTCGACTGAGCCTCTGTTTTCAAAACTATTTTCTTTGAATGTGTTTTCAATGACCAAAACTTTTTATAACTCTGATTTCAATGGATTTTACCAACTCAGAGAGGGAATGTTTCCTAAGTTTTAAAATACCAGGGTTGTTTTGTAAGTTCTTTCCGCTGCGTATAATTATATTGTTGTTGGATGAGCCTTGGTGGCGTGCCACGTGTCCTATTTCCACGCGTAGTGGGATGGGTCGTGACAGTGTATCAAGCCATCGTTGTGGAGCCGATATAGGCATAAGGTCACACGTTTAAAGAAAAGAAACGTGGATCTTACCTTTTCGCGTGGAATTATTGGCGATGAGTCACGGATTATGAGTGTGGAACGTACGTATACATGGGATTCCAGAGACTAGTATGAAATGTAAAGATGTGAATACGAGCATGTTTGAAGGAAAAAAACAGGTTTAAAATTATTTTAAACGCGCAGCGGAAAGATTAAGTTACAAAAACTTATTGGTCCCAGGATCTACTACTCGTCAACTCCATAGATGCACACTAACAAGGGGGAACAAGAATTAGACTTCAGGTCTTGAACCCAATTCTGATATTCTTCTTCCTTGGTGATGCAGCAGCCTCCACTAGGTATTTTTCACCCTTATGTCTCCTATGAATGCTTCCCAGAAACGCTAGAGATGGTGGGATCTCTAATAGAGAGGAAAGAAAAAGTTTGGGAGCTCTAAAACAGTTTTTGCAGCTTTTGGCGTAGTAAAACGACGAACTCTTTTTTCTGGATGCAGCTGCCCTATTTATAGATTCCCAGAACCGACATAACATTCGAGCGATCGAAGCGCATTCAATCGATCGAATCAAAGCTTCGATCGATCGAACCATCTTACAGCGATCAAAACTGTCTAGACTTCAATCGATCGAGATTCCTTCGATCGATCGAACCTGTCTTGACAAGATCCTCATTTGTCTTTTCAAGCATCCTAGAGGAGCTAAGAGTGGGACCTCTTAGGTTCTTTATTGTTGGCTCAGACCAGTTGTTAATTCCCATGACCAAATTCTTTGATCAGCAAACTAACCAACTGATCAGTTAGCGTTTACTCCACTATAAAACGATAACTGAACTCCAACGCAAAAGAACAAATCCAAAGCGATAACTAGACTTGTATGTTGTACTAATGTCCCTCTACCTTCAGCATTCATAATCATATTCAGGTAGTCGGATAACTGTTACTGTCAACCTGAATCATGATTACTTCTTGTATTCCTTGAGTCTCATTCACCTCTCAGGATTACCAAACATGTTGATAACTACTTATCAACAAGACTGTAGTTCTCAGTAATCAACTTGGTGACATTCTTAAGGGAATGCTTACTCTAAATTAGAGGGTAGATTCTATCTTGACAATAAATGTTCACAACCCTATGAACATGACATACCCAAGATACCCAGGTATTGATCTTCTATAGACCTCACTGATTGGTAAATCAAAGCAGCCATATCCACAGTCTGTGTTCATAATCGTCTCAAGATTAAGAACACGTACCTTATACAAGTTATGAGTTTCTATCAACTGTTTGACAATGTTGAGTGTCAATAGGAAAGCTCAGGTTTGTCAATGCACTATAAGCACTAGCATATTAACTAAGAGTTACACTCTAGTGACTGAGATTAATCACTCCATCCAACGGTAGTTAATCATGCTATAGTGTAAACCTGATGAGATATCCAGTCTCATCATCCACTGTGACAAGTTCTAAGTATCAAAGAATAGTAATTCGTATCTCACTTGTATGTATCTCATACACACATGAATTACCTTACTATGATATAATACTTAAGGATTAAACAATCATCTCATGAAAGAAACATACATAATGAAATATAAAGCTGATATCCATATATTAAAATGTCAATATCTCATACATAAAGTAATGGTTTGAGGGCACAAACCCAACATGTTTATCATTCATGTGCATTGCTGCTTTATTCACTAAGTGTTAGTTTAAACAAATCGATATGTGTGGTTATTCAAATAACCATTTCAGGTGTTAATGCCGACGAGGAATTGCAGAAGTGAGCACGTGGGTTTGGGAGTTCACTTAGGAGGCAACTCATCATGTATACCTCGTAGTTTTGGTAATAGAAATGTTGTAATGAAGATTTATGACTTTTACTCTATGTTTAACTTGGAATCGTAGAATGAATTCGTGACGTTGTAATAGTTAGGAAACTCTTGTAATTATGTTTTAACAACGTTATAATCTAGTTAGGATTTACCTTGGAATGACTTTGGAGTGCGTGTTTGGTCCTTGGTTGGGTTCAGAAAGCTTTTAAACTTATAATTTCTATAGAATGTTCTGTTGTAGGGAAACCAGTCGACCAAACCAGGTCCAGTCGATTGAAACTCTGTCATTTAGACACTGCATAAATTATTGAAAAAACAGTCGTATGGGTCCCCCGACACAGTCGACTGGACAGTATTTCAAAAATCAGATCTTTTTGCTCAGGCTGGAGTTCAGTCGACCGGACAGTACCAGTCGACTAGAAGTTTAGCACCCTAGTCGACTGGACATGGGAGTCAATCGACAGGACTGGCTGCTGGAACTTGAAACTCTCAATATCTTGCATTTTCAGTTGATTGGACCTCTAATCAGTTGACTGGACTGCTGTTTTCAAAATGGTTTGTTTTCTTTAAGTGTTTCAAACGGAGAATTCTTTTTATAACTTGAATTTATGGAATTGTACTCTTGTTTATTCCGCTGCTATTTTATGTTAATAAATTGGAGTAGCCTCGGTGGATTGCCACGGGCTTCGGTTCCGCTATTGTGGGATCGGGCTGTGACAGGAGCAAAGGTGAAAAGTGGTAAAATGGTAAGGGCAAAACTGAAAAGTGGTAAAATGGAAAGGGGTGAAATTGATCTAAATGTAATTAAACGTAATGTAGTTGATTCACTTGTCATTTTGATATTAATTTTATTTATTTTGATGACCTAAACATACTTTTAAATGGATAAAGAGCTAAATGTAATTAGGCGTAATATAGTTGATTCACTTGTCTTTCTAGATTAATTTTATTTAGATAGTTGACTTAAACATAATTATTTGGTTGACATGGCATAATTATCCTCACACAATTC
Source organism: Hydrangea macrophylla (assembly GCA_033977485.1). Classification (NCBI taxonomy): domain Eukaryota; kingdom Viridiplantae; phylum Streptophyta; class Magnoliopsida; order Cornales; family Hydrangeaceae; genus Hydrangea; species Hydrangea macrophylla. Next base: position 108,859,018 of record CM066991.1, read on the forward strand.
AAGATATTCTAATGATGAGTATAGGAATTGCACGAAAGTAGAGGTAAAATGGTAATTCAATTAATAATTGTACCAATTGTAGACCTTAATCCTCTTTTATTAAGGTATAGAGATATAGAAAAGACTCAAAATTTTAGAGAGAGAGAGAGAGAGAGAGAGAGAGAGTATGTATATATATAGGGCAATGCTAACTTACAGCTGTGGATATCGCAGGTTTTCAAATTTTACCCACTTTTTAAAACAAATATTTTCAAATTCAAAGAGTCGCCACTTAATTTTTAAAAGGAAAAATTAAGAAACCATTTTAAAAGCAAACTGATCTTTTGCGAAACCAAAGATAAACTGGGTCCGGGGATTATGGAATGAAAGGGGAAGGAGCCCGGCGGACTAAAACACCCCCTTTCATCCTATCTCACGATAGGCCTCTACTCAACATCCTTTTTAATCAAGTTATTAATCTAAGCATGCCCTCAATTAATACATATATAGGTATACATCACACAAGCATGTTGGAAATGGTGTAAAATTGCTAACGACAAAATATCATTCATAAGCCACGTAATACAAGTAGCAAACAACATGATATGCAATAGAGAACTAGAAAACATACCCGGGATCCAGCCGCGAATATCAAACGTGCAATGCATGCAAAAATAAACCTAAGAAAGGTCTCTAACACATATATACACATAAGGCAAAACCTAAGCTAAGGTGTCGCACATGGGGTCGAAAAATCAATTAAAATCAATAAAATAGATTAAACTAGAGAAGGGTTGAGAAATTGTACCTCAAAGCGCTACAAAACAAAGGTTAGTACACATGCCTTAGACAAGATATAATATCAAAAGGTAATTAATCATAGGTCATGTTCAATTAAATTCAACTAAGTCCAACTTCATCCAAGAACTAGTTCTAACTATAAGCATCAATGTACATGAATGAATGAATGATTATGAACAAGGATGAGACATGAATTTATTCACTAATTTGGATCCCTAAGCCTCTGGGTTTAATCTAAATTATCATTATTCAAAACATGGTTTGAGTCCCAAGACATTAAGAGACCATTTGAGTTGAAATAAATAAGATTAGACAAAAACAGTAGCAGTTTTTTGTGATTTACAGAGAGCAGACCCGACGTTCAAAAATGGAAATAAAATACTTTCAACGGTTGGATCTTACTGATTTTTGGATATGTCATGCCTCTGTGAGTCTAGTTTCTAATTAACCCAACTTGAAAATCAAGATTTCAACGGTTAGATCTCCGGGAATATGGAAAATACTAGACCTCACTCAGGATTCTGCAACTCTCTGTCCAGAGATCTTGTATGATTTTCTAAAAATAGTAAAAAAATGAGAAACACTTAGATCTTTTTAGGGTACCTTCCTAACACATTAAGGTACTTATAAAAAATTATTTGAGACCCCAAAAACTTAATTAAGGTTCTGATCTATTAATTTCAAAACGGACTTATTATTCTGAAAGTATTCTAGAACTCTGGACAGATTATGATTAGCTCACAAAAACCATGATCAAACCCTTCTAATCACAAGATCTTGCTAAAACAAAAATCACAGTGGTAAAACAATGTGTTATGAACATTTTCCCGTTGGTTTCATTCGATTCCAACGGTCGGATTTCAAACTAAAAATCCTTGATCAAAAACAGTTTATGAACCCACTGTTTCATTTTGCTAGTTCAAGTTTGTTGATTGGCCTCAACTATTAAAACATGAAGTTGGGGCTCAAACCAAACTACTTCTTCTACCATTTGATGGTCATTGAAGACTATGAGGCATATTATACTTATGGATCTTGATGAAGTATTGAAATGAACTTCACAAAATCCTCAAATCAAGAACTCAAACCTATGGACCCAAGTTTGAATTCAACTTATCACTCCTACCATTTGATGGTCATTGGAGTTAGAGACATACATGCTCATAGGTTCTAGATGAAGTATGAAAGACTTCTTAAAACCTAAGAGGAGGATTAATACAAGCCATGGGAGTAAACTTGAATTAACACATTTCCCCTACCATTTGATGGTCATTGGAGACTAAATGAAGTTAAAATCTACTTAAACCTTATTGGAATATAGTAAGGATTCCATAAGATTTCTCAATGAAGAGGTTCAAGTCATGGATTAGGACTTGCATCTCACTAATTATATGTAGATTAAGACTATGATCAACCTTAGTCTCCATATAAATCATAGGATCATAGGGGACTAGATGATCAAACTCAAGAGGATCCAATGAGATATTAAAGATCTCATGGATCTCAAAAGAAAAAAAAGAGACAAAGAAAAATAGAATCAAAGTTTACTTGAAGAAAACCAAGTGAAGATCCCTTCACAAACTAGTTTTATTTTAAACCTAAGGCTCTTATTTAGATCCAAATCAATGAGAGCAAGTAGGAATTCAATCACAATTCTATGTGGTGTGTGATGAAATGAGGTGGGAAGAGAGGTTTTGAAAATGTGTAAAAGTCCTAGATCTATGAATTGTGATTGAGTTATATATAATAAGTATAGGGATAAGGATTTAACCTCTAGATCTTCTCAGGATTTGTAGAGATGTTGAATTCCTCAAGCTTTTCCTCTTCTTCTTCCTCAAGCTTCAAGCTCCTTCAATGGTGATTTGATGGTTGGGTAGAGTTTTGGTAGGATTTGGGTAAGATAATTGGTAGAGTTTCTCTCTCTATATTTCTTTCCTCTAAAGCTCTCCTAATATTTTTCTATACAATTCAAGTGTCTCTCCCAAAATGAGAGAAAATGGGTTCTTTTATAGACTTTCATTATCTTAGGGGCTAAGATAAGGGTAGATAGGTCAATTTGTGGTGAGTTAGGAATATTCTATGGCATCTCTAATTCTCCATGGCACTTCTATGTAATTCCAAGAAACTTGAAGGGCATTTAAGTTGGCTAGAATAAAGGAACATTCTAGAGCATCTTCAAAACACATGGGAGATTAGTGCCCAACAAAGGGCTTTTTGGGTATTTCTTAGATAAGGAATATGCCAAGGAATCTCTAACTCTCCAAATCACATGGGCTACTTTCTTTTATTATTTTCCTTTTCCTATATATATATATATATATGTATAGACACATTTTTTATTTTAAATCTAAATTAATCATATGAGTTACCAAATAGTATCTTTTTTCTTTTTTCTTTTTTTTCTTTTTGAATCTAAAAATATGAGAAATAATGTTATTTTTAGAAAATATCATTATTATTATTTAATCTATTCCATTTTTTTTTAGAAAGTAACCCATGATCTAGTGAGCTCAAGACAGATGGTCAATGATTGGCCAAATCTAGGGATATTAGGAGCAAGGTTTGGGAGCTTGAAACTTTTCAGAAGTCGAAGCGATGAACTTGAAGAAAATCGTCGGAACATTATTCATCATTGATATCTAGAGGTAAATCCCCCCTAAGTTTAATAGTTCGGTCAAAATTGGAGTGTCTACAGTTTGCCCCTCTTCGGCAGAGCTTGTGAAGCAACGCGTATCACAAGTAAATGTCGAAGCCTGTGTGAAGACAAGCCTTTGACCAGGCTATTGAACTTAGGTAAAAAAAAAAAATGCGTTGCAAAAACATTTGCGGAGATGGTCGGTGCTGGTCGTGCTCAATGGTGAGCTGCCTACGTATCCCATCGGGAATCAGACCAGGGCGTAGTTCAGGCAAAGGACAACACACGAACGCAAATAACCACACGGTTGAATGCTCTTATCTTATCGTGATGCACATGCTCATGCAATCTTATATCTTATGCTCCCAAACGTGATGATCCCGAGTCACGTTACTTTTCCAATTATCAGAAATGCACCCTATACATTGAATTATCCTATTATGATACCGTCCTACTCTAGGAACATCATGATTGATGTATACACATTTCATATGTGTTTTGAGAATCGTCTGATTGACTGAGATGCGCCTTGCGCCTTACATTCCATGGCCGAATCAGGTAGCACGCAGAGAGATTGAGCAGCTCTATGCTCAAAATCCCCAAAAATCATCTGATCGGCTAAGCCGAATCAGGTAGCACGCTGAAAGATTTGAGCAGCTCTATGCTCGAAATCCCTAAAAATCATCTGATCGGCTAAGCCGAATCAGGTAGCACGCAGAAAGATTTGAGCAGCTCTATGCTCAAAATCCCCCAAAATCATCTGATCGGCTAAGCCGAATCAGGTAGCACGCAGAAAGATTTGAGCAGCTCTATGCTCAAAATCCCCCAAAATCATCTGATCGGCTAAGCCGAATCAGGTAGCACGCAGAAAGATTTGAGCAGCTCTATGCTCAAAATCCCCCAAAATCATCTGATCGGCTAAGCTGAATCAGGTAGCACGCAGAAAGATTTGAGCAGCTCTATGCTCAAAATCCCCCAAAATCATCTGATCGGCTAAGCCGAATCAGGTAGCACGCAGAGAGATTGAGCAGCTCTATGCTCAAAATCCCCAAAAATCATCTGATCGGCTAAGCCGAATCAGGTAGCACGCTGAAAGATTTGAGCAGCTCTATGCTCGAAATCCCCAAAAAGCATCTGATCGGCTAAGCCGAATCAGGTAGCACGCAGAGAGATTGAGCAGCTCTATGCTCAAAATCCCCAAAAATCATCTGATCGGCTAAGCCGAATCAGGTAGCACGCTGAAAGATTTGAGCAGCTCTATGCTCGAAATCCCTAAAAATCATCTGATCGGCTAAGCCGAATCAGGTAGCACGCAGAGAGATTGAGCAGCTCTATGCTCAAAATCCCCAAAAATCATCTGATCGGCTAAGCCGAATCAGGTAGCACGCTGAAAGATTTGAGCAGCTCTATGCTCGAAATCCCCAAAAATCATCTGATCGGCTAAGCCGAATCAGGTAGCACGCAGAGAGATTGAGCAGCTCTATGCTCAAAATCCCCAAAAATCATCTGATCGGCTAAGCCGAATCAGGTAGCACGCTGAAAGATTTGAGCAGCTCTATGCTCGAAATCCCCCAAAATCATCTGATCGGCTAAGCCGAATCAGGTAGCACGCAGAAAGATTTGAGCAGCTCTATGCTCAAAATCCCCCAAAATCATCTGATCGGCTAAGCCGAATCAGGTAGCACGCAGAAAGATTGAGCAGCTCTATGCTCAAAATCCCCCAAAATCCTCTGATCGGCTAAGCCGAATCAGGTAGCACGCAGAAAGATTGAGCAGCTCTATGCTCAAAATCCCCCAAAATCATCTGATCGGCTAAGCCGAATCAGGTAGCACGCAGAGAGATTGAGCAGCTCTATGCTCAAAATCCCCAAAATCATCGATCGGCTAAGCCGAATCAGGTAGCACGCTGAAAGATGAGATGCAAATTTACTGCCTCACCAAGTAAAATCAAAGTTGACTTGGTTCAATTCATAATTCCTAACTTTCAGGAGCTGATTAAATTTCGAATTAACTTTCCTAAACCTGGAAACACTTGGATTCATATTTGCTTTTAATTTCCGAAATCGAAGATCAATCATATTAAAGTCGGCTGAATTTCTTCTAACCTGGAGTCGAACCAAATCAATTTTCAAAGTTCCAGAATCAAACAAGACTCTCATATCAAATCAAATTCCAAAGAGTTGAAACCAATTAGGCTCAATTCAAATCTATTTTCAAAGAATCGGAGCCAATCAGGCTCAAGTCAAATCAACTTCAAAGTTTCGGAGCCAATCGGGCTCAAACCAAATCAATTTTCAAAGAATCAAAGCCAATCAGGCTCAATTCGAATCAATTTTCAAAGAATCAGAGCCAATCAGGCTCAATTTGAATCAATTTTCAAAGAATTAGAGCCAATCAGACTCAAATTAAACTAACTTTCAAAGAGTCAGAGCCAATCAGGCTGAATTCAAATCTATTTTCAAGGAATCAGAGCCAATCAGGCTCAAATCAAATCAATTTTTTAAAGAATCGGAGCCAATTAGGCTCAAGTCAAATCAAGTTTTAAAGAATCGGAGCCAATCAGGCTCAAATCGAATCAATTTTCAAAGAATTGGAGCCAATCAGGCTTAAGTCAAATCAGGTTTCAAAGTTCAGAGTCAATTAGACTTCGGTTGAATACATGCTTCCGCAAATCCCAGAATCAATCAGACTCTTAATCAGATTAAACTTCAAACTTATTCCAATTTATTTAATTTTCCAAAATCGGAGTTAATCAGGTTCTAATTTAACAAATTTCCAAAGAATCGGAGCCGATCAAGCTCAAACTAAATCAATTTCCAAAATTTCGGAGTCATTCAAATTCGAAATCAACTCATCTTCTCAAAATCGGAGCCTTTCGGACTCGAGTCAATTCATTCTTCTAAAACCAGGAATCCGTCAGACTCAAATAAGCTTAGATTCAACCAAACTCTCATTTATTCAATTTTCCAAAATCAGGAGTCAATTAGACTCTTAATCAAATCAATTTTCAAAAGCCCGGAGTCAATTAGACTCTAATTTACTCTAATTCTCAAAATCCGGAGTAAATCAAACTCCTAATCAAATCAATTTTCAAGAGTCCGGAGTCAAGCAGACTCCAATTTATTCAATTTTCCAAAAATTGGAGTCAATTAGACTCTTAATCAAATCAATTTTCAGAAGTCTGGAGTTAATCAGACTCCAATTTATTCAATTTTCCTACAATCAAGAGTCAATCAGACTCAATTCAACTTAGATTCTTAAAATCAACCAAACTCAATTCAATTCATTCTTTTTAAAATCAAGAGTCAATCAGACTCAAATCAACTTAGTTTCTTAAAATCAACTAAACTCAATTCAATTCATTCTTTTAAAATCAGGAGTCAATTAGACTCAAATAAAAAATTTGCCAAATCAAGAGTCACTTTGACTCAATTTCGAATTCAAATTCCACTTATCAGGAGTCAATCAAACTCATTTCAAATAAATTCACCTTCTAAAATCATTTAGTCAATCAGATTCAAATAAATTCAATTTTCTAAAATCAGGAATCAATCATACTTAAAGAATTTCAATTTTCTAAAAACAGGAGTCAATTGGACTCGAAGCAAATTCAATTTCACAAAACCGGGAGTCAATTAGACTCAAAGAATTTCAAAAAACAGACTCAAAGAATTTTAGTTTCACAAAATTAGGAGTTGATAAAACTCAAAGAATTCTTGCTCCACAAAATTGGGAGTCAATCAGACTCAATTTAGTTCAAACTCATGAATTAGGAGTCAATTAGACTCAAACAAATTCAAATTCTCAAAATCCAGAGTTCGGAGTCGATTCAACTTGAAACAATTCCTATTTCCAAAGGGGAGTTGCACTGATTCACATTTTACAAAGGAGAGTCATATGATCTTGAAAATTTTCACATTTCTCAAACACGAATTCATACGGACTCAAAAATTCACATTCTATAAACACGAAGGAAGTCATACAGACTAAATATATATATATATATATATTTAAAAAAAAAGACAGAGTCACGCGGACTCTAGAACTCAGTATTTTACATAAATGAAGTCCCATGGACCCAACAAATTCACATTTTTCACAAACGGAGTCATGCGGACTCAAGAGTTCATATTTTACATAGACGGAGTCATGCAGACCCGAAAATTCATATTTTACACAGACGGAGTCATGCAGACTCGAAAATTCATATTTTACAGAGACGGAGTCATGCGGACTCAAAATTTCATATTTCACAAAGCCGGAGTCACGCGGACTCAAAATTTCATTTCGTTATTCAAACGAAGTCACACGGACTCAACAAATTCACTTTTTTATACAAATAGAATCATACAGACTCAATCAAACTCACATTTCATACAAATGGAGTCATACAGACTCAAAAAAAGTATATATATATATATATATATATACAAATGGAGTCACACGGACTCAAAGAATTTCCTATTTATACAAATGGAGTCACACGGACTCAAAGAATTTCCTATTTCAAAATCGAGGGTTAATTTATAACATTTCAAATTTTCTTAATCAGAGTCAATTTTGACTTAATAAAAAAATTCCAATTTTCAAAATCAGGAGTTAAATCAAACTCAATTTATTTCAATTTCCCAAAATCGGGAGTCAAATTAGACTCAAATTATTTCAATTCAGTTCACCAGAGTTAGTCAAACTCAGTTTTATTCAAATTCTAAATCAGAAGTTAGTCAAATTCAATTCAATTCAATTCAACTTTCAGAATCGGGAGTCAATTAGGCTCAATTCAATTCAATTTTTCAAAATTTGGAGTCAATCAGCCTCATTTCAGTTCCATATTCTAAAATTGGAATTCAATCAGACTTAAATAATTTCTATTTCACCAATTCAAAAGTCAATTAGACTCAAAGAATTTCTGTTTCACAAAATTGGAGTCAATTCGATTCACAAAGAATTTAGAATTTCCAAATCAGGAGTTTGAACGAGACTCAACAAATCATTAAGGACTAATGCGAATGCGAGGTTGCCATTGAGGAGTAATACCAATGATGCTGCCATTGAGGACTAATGCAAAGTTACCGTTGAGGACTAACACCGATGATGCTGCCATTGAGGACTAACGCAAGGTTGCCATTGAGGACTAACACCGATAATGCTGCCATTGAGGACTAACGCAAGGTTGCCATTGAGGACTAACACCGATAATGCCGCCATTGAGGACTAACGCAAGGTTGCCATTGAGGACTAACACCGATAATGCTGCCATTGAGGACTAACGCAAGGTTGCCATTGAGGACTAACACCGATAATGCTGCCATTGAGGACTAACGCAAGGTTGCCATTGAGGACTAACACCGATAATGCCGCCATTGAGAACTAACGCAAGGTTGCCATTGAGGACTAACACCGATAATGCTGCCATTGAGGACTAACGCAAGGTTGCCATTGAGGACTAATGCAAGGTTTGGGAGTCTCCTTGGACTCAAAGAATTGGAAAGAATGATTTTCTGTATCTGCGGACCTTTGGAAGAAACATATCAATTTTATCAAAAGAGGGAAGTCACCTTTTTCCCCTAGTCTTGGACCCTTCATATTTCCACTTTAGCATTGTGTTATGATAGTGTTTAAAAAATCCTGCTTGCATTGCTTTTGGGATGCTCATGGAGACTCTTCAAATCTTTATTCATCATCTTAAACCCACTCATTTGAGACCATTATTGACTCATCGAAGGAGGACAATTTATACAAGACGACTGACTCAAACTCTGTGTTATTATGAATCAATGTGCTTTCATCGTGGATAATGTATCATCTCACCTTTCATTTATTCATCATCTTACAATGGTAGTACTTCACCAACAAATCTAAACTTTGAAGATTCTCCCCTTTCGAGTTAGCTGGTTCTTTGCCTATCCAGAGTGTGCTTCAAATTAGTGCTTTAGCTTAGAGAATAAAAGACATTCTATTTCAATCCATTCAAAACAAACTCGATTACTTGAGAACTTTTCTCTGACATAGAGGGATTTTTGACAAACGAAGTTTGCCCCTAGTTTGAATAGGACTCGAAGGCCTTGCTTCTGGGATTAAATAAGGTGTTCAGAAAATGAAGCTTGCCCCTAGTCTTAAGGGCAAATAGGCTTATCCAAGGGTTTTGAGAACATGATGGTGTAGGATGCCTGCAGTGCATTTACTCCCAACCTAGAGGTAATCATCATGAATGCGGTGGGTTGAAGTAGGACATCCCAATGCTGATGGGCAAACTTTGTTTGCCCCTAGTTTGGCAATATATATGTGGCTTCAGGCAAACTTACGCAAGTTTGCCCCTAGTCTAAAGGAAGGAAACCAAAGGCACAAAGGGTGATGCTTATGGTTTAGGGATGGTTATGGACCGAGAACCTTGGGAGGTTCGCCTACTTATCCCCGAACGGGAATCAGGCCCAAAGTAGTTCGGCTAAGGCCTGAAAGAAAGTGCCAGATCATAGCAAGGGCGGTGACCGAACCGGGTAGGCTGCCTACGTATCCCCGAGTGGGAATCAGGTCAAAAACGTAGTTCATCGATTCTGGAGGTCTTGAAAGAATAAGGCTTCAAGAATTATGGGCTTTTCGAGCCATGTTTTCATTTGAGTCCAATGAGTGCTTTTTTCTGGGCAGATTTTCTAAAACAGATTCCTTGTGGTAGCTTTTGAACAAAATGATGAGAATATGAACTACGTCTCCCTTTTATTTTTTTTCCTTTTATTCTCTCTTTTTTTTTTTTTTTGGCGGTTGATTCTTTTCACCTTTTCACTAGCTAGTCAATCTTTACAACTATCATAACACATCGTGTTTGAATCATACTCTACCATACTCATAAAGCAATAGCAGCCCTCCAAATCACTCTTTATTTTTCTTAAAGATACTTTTGCATTGTTATAGGCCCACTTATCCATGAGCCTCTCACAAAATTTTGATACTAATTGATACTTTCAAATCTCTCTTTCCAATTTATTTTCTTTGTTGAGAACAACACAAAGCTTTGGGATAATTCATCTACCAATGATGTACTTTGAAGTGCTCAAGAATTCTCAATCTTATTTATTCTTTGCCTTTTCTTTTCTCTTTCCTTTCTTTTCTCTACCTCACTATCTCTTATTCTCTTCATGATTTTGACTGGCTAGGATTCGGATTTTGAAATCAACACGCATCTTATTCTTGCTCTAACTTTTGCCTAGGCGCCCTTTCGGGTTTTCATCCTAGCGAGCTCCTTCATCTTCATTTTTTTTTTCTTTTTTTTTTTTTTTTTAATTTCTCTTTTTTTTTCGTGCTCTCACTTTTGCCTAGGCGCCCTTTTGGGTTTTCATCCTAGCGAGCTCTTTCTTTTCTTCTTTTTTTCTCTTTTTTTTTGGAAGAAGAAGTTCATTTAAAACATTTGGCTACCATCAAGGATCAAGTTATGACTTTGGACTGGTTGGGCTCATCTTTTAGGCTTGGTATTTAAAAAAAGGAGATGGTGAGCAAGCTTCAAGTTCCAAGTTCATCTTTTCAAGATTAAGCAAGAGCATCTTTAAATTCTTAAAGTAAAGCAAATCAATTCTCTACTCCTCCGTGGTTTTGGCACAGAATTTGCTTTGATCACTTGGGGATCCTTTTTAATGCAAAGATTTATTAACAAAGTATTTTCCATGATCATTTGAAAAATGATTTTTTTTTTTTCTTCCTCTTTTTTTTTTTGGCTTAATGATCCATTCATTCACGACTTAACACATTGAATCAAACGAAATGAGATTTTGTTCAACTAGTAGAGAAAGATGATTACATCACTCAACTCGATAAAAAGACTTGAAAAAAATAAACTCGATAACTGACTGACTCAAAGACTCGACTGGACTTGACACTTGACTCCTACTTAACACAACTCGACTACAGACTGGACTCGACTTGGTCTCAACTGGAGTGTCACAGACGACTTTCAAATTATTGGGTCCCCAGGAGCATCCATATTTGCTTTAGCAGCCGTATTTCTAAACACTATCACCTCACTAGCATCTTCCTCAGGTTCATGACATAAATAGGGGCCGCAAGCAGAATTGATTTTCAGAAGGCAAGGAATTTTGAGGAATTATTGGATTACTTTATGAATTTGTATTTTACATGCATGTAATGATATTGACTGATATGATGAGAGTGACAAAATGTACATACTTTAATGTTTTGATGTGGCTAAATGCATGCACCGCACACATGACACACGGATGAAATGCAAATGTGTGTGTGCCTATTCTATATGCAAAAGAAAGGAAAAATCTAGTCCTAGCACATATAACATATAAGCACATAAAATCCTCATCCATGTCAAGTGCGCTTAACTTATCCTTTCATCGTGATCCTCATTACCCCTTCAAGGTTTGAAAATTTTAGAATTTTTGAAATCCATTTGACAAGTATTTCCCCTAGATGATGGGCTCTTTCAAATTCTTAAGGAGTTTTCCTTTGAAGGCAACATTTCTGAACAAAAGATGATTGGGTTGAAACTTCGCTTTAAAATTCATTTGAAAAGCATTTCTTTAATTGGAGAGATCTTTCAAAAATAATTCTCAAGGATTTTGAACCTTTTATTAAAAAAGAGGATATGAAAATATTTCTCAATAAGAAAAATGATTTGGGTTTTACTTGAAAAATGAACCTTAAACATTTTTTTTCTTTGAAAGGGTAAAAAATTTTCAAAACAATTTATTCTTCTTTTGGATAAAAGATGATGATTAATCAAAAATTTTCATAAACCATGAACTTTGGATTCTTGGGTAGGAGCATCACACGATTAGATAATCATCGCACTTTTCATGAATTCGGATGCATACAAGGTCAATGATGCTTAGCTAAACATGATACAAGAGATGTAATCTTATAATCAAGATTCGGCTTATTCTTAAATGTCATAGGACATGAAAAGGAATTGCCCAAAAGTGATTAAGAGGTTACTTATCTTTTATCAAGTAAGCATCGTCATCATCTCAAATAATCCCTTTCGGGCATACAAAACTCCCTAGCACATAATCCCAATCAAGAATTAATTTCCTAAGATCGAAAGGTTCTATAGAAGCTACCATGCAAAGGCCGGGTTTTGGTCAAATAAGGGACCCTTGACACACACCCGATAGGATGCTTCATATACCAAAACATGGTACGAGATCAAGGGTGATCACACGGTCCCATGATGACTTGACCGACCGGGTTGCCCCGAGCCTCCAAGGTCATAGTTCCATGCAATCGACTGGCGAAACATGCAAGTGCAATGCAACAGGCACACAAAAATTAATTAATTTGATTAAAATGATGCTTTCAAGTCTAATCCTCGAGTGAACCCAAAATCAGAATTCTGGTCTGCGAAACCGGAGATTCTGGGTTCGATCCCCAGCAGAGTCGCCAGATTGTGGATATCGCAGGTTTTCAAATTTTACCCACTTTTTAAAACAAATATTTTCAAATTCAAAGAGTCGCCACTTAATTTTTAAAAGGAAAAATTAAGAAACCATTTTAAAAGCAAACTGATCTTTTGCGAAACCAAAGATAAACTGGGTCCGGGGATTATGGAATGAAAGGGGAAGGAGCCCGGCGGACTAAAACACCCCCTTTCATCCTATCTCACGATAGGCCTCTACTCAACATCCTTTTTAATCAAGTTATTAATCTAAGCATGCCCTCAATTAATACATATATAGGTATACATCACACAAGCATGTTGGAAATGGTGTAAAATTGCTAACGACAAAATATCATTCATAAGCCACGTAATACAAGTAACAAACAACATGATATGCAATAGAGAACTAGAAAACATACCCGGGATCCAGCCGCGAATATCAAACGTGCAATGCATGCAAAAATAAACCTAAGAAAGGTCTCTAACACATATATACACATAAGGCAAAACCTAAGCTAAGGTGTCGCACATGGGGTCGAAAAATCAATTAAAATCAATAAAATAGATTAAACTAGAGAAGGGTTGAGAAATTGTACCTCAAAGCGCTACAAAACAAAGGTTAGTACACATGCCTTAGACAAGATATAATATCAAAAGGTAATTAATCATAGGTCATGTTCAATTAAATTCAACTAAGTCCAACTTCATCCAAGAACTAGTTCTAACTATAAGCATCAATGTACATGAATGAATGAATGATTATGAACAAGGATGAGACATGAATTTATTCACTAATTTGGATCCCTAAGCCTCTGGGTTTAATCTAAATTATCATTATTCAAAACATGGTTTGAGTCCCAAGACATTAAGAGACCATTTGAGTTGAAATAAATAAGATTAGACAAAAACAGTAGCAGTTTTTTGTGATTTACAGAGAGCAGACCCGACGTTCAAAAATGGAAATAAAATACTTTCAACGGTTGGATCTTACTGATTTTTGGATATGTCATGCCTCTGTGAGTCTAGTTTCTAATTAACCCAACTTGAAAATCAAGATTTCAACGGTTAGATCTCCGGGAATATGGAAAATACTAGACCTCACTCAGGATTCTGCAACTCTCTGTCCAGAGATCTTGTATGATTTTCTAAAAATAGTAAAAAAATGAGAAACACTTAGATCTTTTTAGGGTACCTTCCTAACACATTAAGGTACTTATAAAAAATTATTTGAGACCCCAAAAACTTAATTAAGGTTCTGATCTATTAATTTCAAAACGGACTTATTATTCTGAAAGTATTCTAGAACTCTGGACAGATTATGATTAGCTCACAAAAACCATGATCAAACCCTTCTAATCACAAGATCTTGCTAAAACAAAAATCACAGTGGTAAAACAATGTGTTATGAACATTTTTCCGTTGGTTTCATTCGATTCCAACGGTCGGATTTCAAACTAAAAATCCTTGATCAAAAACAGTTTATGAACCCACTGTTTCATTTTGCTAGTTCAAGTTTGTTGATTGGCCTCAACTATTAAAACATGAAGTTGGGGCTCAAACCAAACTACTTCTTCTACCATTTGATGGTCATTGAAGACTATGAGGCATATTATACTTATGGATCTTGATGAAGTATTGAAATGAACTTCACAAAATCCTCAAATCAAGAACTCAAACCTATGGACCCAAGTTTGAATTCAACTTATCACTCCTACCATTTGATGGTCATTGGAGTTAGAGACATACATGCTCATAGGTTCTAGATGAAGTATGAAAGACTTCTTAAAACCTAAGAGGAGGATTAATACAAGCCATGGGAGTAAACTTGAATTAACACATTTCCCCTACCATTTGATGGTCATTGGAGACTAAATGAAGTTAAAATCTACTTAAACCTTATTGGAATATAGTAAGGATTCCATAAGATTTCTCAATGAAGAGGTTCAAGTCATGGATTAGGACTTGCATCTCACTAATTATATGTAGATTAAGACTATGATCAACCTTAGTCTCCATATAAATCATAGGATCATAGGGGACTAGATGATCAAACTCAAGAGGATCCAATGAGATATTAAAGATCTCATGGATCTCAAAAGAAAAAAAAGAGACAAAGAAAAATAGAATCAAAGTTTACTTGAAGAAAACCAAGTGAAGATCCCTTCACAAACTAGTTTTATTTTAAACCTAAGGCTCTTATTTAGATCCAAATCAATGAGAGCAAGTAGGAATTCAATCACAATTCTATGTGGTGTGTGATGAAATGAGGTGGGAAGAGAGGTTTTGAAAATGTGTAAAAGTCCTAGATCTATGAATTGTGATTGAGTTATATATAATAAGTATAGGGATAAGGATTTAACCTCTAGATCTTCTCAGGATTTGTAGAGATGTTGAATTCCTCAAGCTTTTCCTCTTCTTCTTCCTCAAGCTTCAAGCTCCTTCAATGGTGATTTGATGGTTGGGTAGAGTTTTGGTAGGATTTGGGTAAGATAATTGGTAGAGTTTCTCTCTCTATATTTCTTTCCTCTAAAGCTCTCCTAATATTTTTCTATACAATTCAAGTGTCTCTCCCAAAATGAGAGAAAATGGGTTCTTTTATAGACTTTCATTATCTTAGGGGCTAAGATAAGGGTAGATAGGTCAATTTGTGGTGAGTTAGGAATATTCTATGGCATCTCTAATTCTCCATGGCACTTCTATGTAATTCCAAGAAACTTGAAGGGCATTTAAGTTGGCTAGAATAAAGGAACATTCTAGAGCATCTTCAAAACACATGGGAGATTAGTGCCCAACAAAGGGCTTTTTGGGTATTTCTTAGATAAGGAATATGCCAAGGAATCTCTAACTCTCCAAATCACATGGGCTACTTTCTTTTATTATTTTCCTTTTCCTATATATATATATATATATGTATAGACACATTTTTTATTTTAAATCTAAATTAATCATATGAGTTACCAAATAGTATCTTTTTTCTTTTTTCTTTTTTTTCTTTTTGAATCTAAAAATATGAGAAATAATGTTATTTTTAGAAAATATCATTATTATTATTTAATCTATTCCATTTTTTTTAGAAAGTAACCCATGATCTAGTGAGCTCAAGACAGATGGTCAATGATTGGCCAAATCTAGGGATATTAGGAGTAAGGTTTGGGAGCTTGAAACTTTTCAGAAGTCGAAGCGATGAACTTGAAGAAAATCGTCGGAACATTATTCATCATTGATATCTAGAGGTAAATCCCCCCTAAGTTTAATAGTTCGGTCAAAATTGGGGTGTCTACAACAGCACACTGTCCTTTTAGCGATAAGAAAAACGTTTTTAGCGACGAAACTTTTCACCATTAGCGACAATTTTTTTCCACCTTTAATGACGAAATATTTTAAAAAGATTGTCCCTAAAAGATTTTTTTTACTGCTAAAAATGTTTTTATTGGTTGCCAAAAGCTGGTGTACAATACTATCCTACAAGCTTCATGTTGCAGGATAGAGGTTGTAGGATAGCAGCTCCCTATATGTATATATATAGGTGTTGGAAGAAGATAAGATTGTGAGCAGAGATGGACGCAGAAATGGAGGATACGAGTGAGCTTACGTTCACGGCTATTGAAATTGACCTCAATTACGAGTTCGATGTTCGATACTTTGATTTCAGCAGAGAAGAGTCAATCATTGAAGCTTTTGAAACTGAACTATGGTTTGAATCTGCACAAAGCTATCCACCTTCTCGTTTAGTGTTTCTATTCTTAAAACTCTACTATTACATGATCTTTTTTTTTTTACTTTGTAAATTTATGGTTGGTTTTTTTTTTTATTGATTTGAGCACTACTAAGTCCTATTAGAGTTAGCTATTAGAATTAGTTTTATTTAGCTTTAGGGTAGTTTAGTCTTTTACTTTATATTAGGGTAATACTCTATACCTAGATATACTATTATTATCTCTTCCTTTTTTCTATTGTATTCATTCATTCAGATTTTGTGTTATGAGAAACTCTAGCTCCCTTTTCTCTTTTCTCTTTTCCCTTTGTTGTTCTCTTGATTATTTGATATATTCACATGGTATCAGAGCAGGTTCGAATCTCATTCACGTTCTTCGCAGATCCAATCTTATTCTGGTTCGTTTTTGGATTTCTCGCTGATTTGGATTTGTATTTGGATCTCGCACTGATTCACGTTCATTTTTTTTTTTGGATCTATCATTGATTCTGGTTCATTTTTGGATTATTTTTTTTGGATCTGTCTTTGTTTTTGGTTCATTTGTTTAGTGTTATTTAATTGCTTCGTTTCCCTAATGGCTGCTGAGCGCGATGATTCGCTTCAAACGATTAGTGTTAAACTCGATGGAAAGAATTTTGCATATTGGAATTATGTGATGAAAAATTTTCTGAAGGGGAAGAAGATGTGCGGTTATATCAATAGGGACTTTAGTAAACCTACAAATGAAAAGGCTGATAAATTTGCAGAATTGATAGATGTTTGGGAAACAAACAATTCGAAAATCATTACTTGGATCAACAATCTGTTGCTCCCTCGATAGGTATGCAATTGGCAAAGTTTGAATATGCAAAGGAGGTGTGGGATCATTTGGCTAAATTGTTTACACAGGCCAATTTTGCGAAAAGGCATAAATTAGAGTGTGATATTCGTGCCCTTGAACAAAAATATTTGAGTATTCAGGAGTTATATTCTACAATGACAGGTCTTGGAATCCGTTAGCTCTTATGGAGTCGACCGAATTGCGGTCATTTGTACCATATATCGCTAGTAGGGAGAAACAATGTCTAGTTCAGTTTTTGATGGCTCTACGTGATGATTTTGAGGGCCTTCGTGGGTCAATTCTCCATCGTAGCCTACTTCCGTCAGTTGATTTTGCTGTCCATGAGTTAGTAGCCGAGAAAATACGTCTCAAGACTCAGTCTGGAAAGGGAATTATCCCTGACTCTACTCTGTCTGTTTTAGCAGCCCCTTTTCGACCACCATCCAATAATCAGAATAAGCCTTACTCGAGAGTTGGTAGTGATGTATGCAACTACTGTAAGGAGAAGGGACATTAGAAGGCTCAGTGTCCTAGGTTGGGTCAAGCAAGCTAGCCCAATAGCAGCACCGAACCCTCGCATAGTCGACTACCACAACAACAACAACCTCAGCCTTCTCATAGGCAATCTGACAACCAATCTCAACAGCATTTGTATAGGCCTCCACAGCCTAACACTGCAGCAATCGTACCACCATCAGACTCATTTGGACCCGATTCCCTTTCCCCATCCACTCCGTCCATGACCTCCCTTGCTGGAAATTTCAGAAGTTCCTTGCCACACAGCCACATGCTATGGCCACCTCTTCCCTAGGTATATCTGAAGGTATGCCTTCAGGTATGTCCTCAGACATTTGGGTCTTAGACTTTAGAGATTCTAATCATATGTCACCTGACTTGTCATCTTTTGCTTCCTTATATCTTGCTTCCTCTTTGCCTATTATGACTGATGATGGTACTCCCATGCCATCAACAGGTGTTGGGTTTATTGTCATACCTCATGTATCTCTCTCTAGTGTTTACAACATTCCCAAACTTACTATGAATCTTGTTTTTGTTGGTCAGCTTTATGATGCAGGTTACTTAGTCTATTTTTCTTCTACTTTTGTCATGTGCAGGATCCGTAGTCTCAGACGCTGATTGGGACAGGCCATAGGCAAGGGGGATTATACATCTTGGACAAACTCAATTTACCAGTGGTTACAGCTTCTAGTGTTGACTTGTCATTTTGAGTTCATCTTCGTGTAGTTTTTATTATGGCATTCTCGCCTTGGTCATGTTTCAGCCTCTCGTTTAAAATATTTAGCTTCTACAGGAAAATTATGAGATTTACAAGCTCATGATATTTCTAATTGTAGTGGTTGTAAACTGTCAAAATTTTCAGCTTTACCTTTTAATAGAAGTATTCTTATTCTCTTGCACCATTTATTAGTTCATTCTGATATATGGGGACCCTCTCTAATTACTACAAGAGAGGGGGTCTCGATATTATATATCATTTATTGATGATTGCACTCGTTACTCTTGGGTTTATCTTATGAAATGTCGTTCAAACTTCTTTGACATTTACAAAACCTTTCGTGCTTTTGTCAAAACTCAACATTCTGCTGTCATCAAATATTTTAGATGTGATTTAGGTGGAGAGTATACCTATCATAAATTTTGTGAGTTACTTGCTTTAGATGGAACTATTCACCAGTCCTCTTGTACAGACACTCCTGAGCAAAATGGTGTTGCTGAAAGAAAACATCGGCATATTGTTGAAAGTGCTCGCTCTCTTTTATAATCTGCATATGTCCCTAGTGCTTTTTGGGGAGAGGCTGTCCTTACTGCTGTCAATCTGATTAATAAAATTTTGTCCTCTCACTACTCAGGTCTGTCACCTTTTGAAAAATTATATGGGCAAGCTCCTGATTATTCTTCCTTAAAGGTGTTTGGTTGTACTTGTTTTGTCCTTTGACCTCGTGTAGAGCATACCAAATTATCACCAAAGTCTGCTATTTGTATTTTTCTAGGTTATTATGAGGGTCAGAAGGGATATCATTGCTTTGACCCAGTTACTAAGAAACTATATGTCTCTCGCCACGTTGTATTTCTCGAGCATAGACCCTTCTTTTCTAATCCTGATAATCATCATGAGTTGAATAAATCTGATCTCATCCATCTTGACCCATTCTCTGATGATACCTATAGTGTGCCTTCTCGAGCCCCATGCGCCACTGATATTGTCTCACCTCATGGTTCTACTTCTGCTGATACTGGTATCTTGCTGCCTAATGCTACCTCCCTTCCAGAGGCCACCCAAGCACCTGCTGAGGCTGTAAAACCTCCTTGATCACTATCCTGTTCGCACTGTAAGTCCACTCAATCACCTGATTTTGTTTATTCTTATTATTCGGATTCTTTTGCTTTCTTTTTAGCTTTAGTTCATGATCTCTCTGAGCCACTGTCCTATAAAGAGGCAGCTCTTGATCCTCTTTGGCAGCAGGCTATGGCAGAGGAATTCTTTGCATTATATAAGATAAACACTTGGAGTTTGGTTCCCTTACCTTCTAGTAAGAGCATTATTGGTTCTCGTTGGGTTTATAAAATCAAAACCAAGTCAGATGGGTTTATTGAGCGGTACAGAGCAAGATTGGTTACCAAAGGTTTTTCCCAGCAGTATGGTATGGATTATGAGAAAACTTATGCTCCTGTTGCTAAAATGACTACCGTTCGTACTCTTATTGCAGTTGCTTCTGTTCGTCAGTGGCATAACTCAGATGGATGTTAAAAATGCTTTCTTAAATGGAGACCTCCAAGAGGAGGTTTACATGGTTCCTCCTCGGGGTGTTCCTCATAGTCATGGTAAAGTTTGCAGGCTTAAGAGAGCCTTATATGATCTTAAACAAGCCCCTTGAGCTTCTTTTAAGAAGTTTTCCACTATGATTACCTCATTTGGGTTTTCCTTGAGGGAGTTTAATTCAACTCTTTATCAGGTGTACCACTGCTGGTCGTATTATGCTTTCTTTGTGTGTTGATGACATGATTATTAATGGTGATGATGTGTAATAACCCTAAAATTTCTAAGTGTGTAAATAATTATTTGCAGTTAGTAATATTATATGAGTGTGCATATGTAAGACACGTGTTTTAAAATTTTAAGTTTGAAGAACCCATGAATTAAATTGCTAGTAAGCATATTTAATTTGTAACTAATACCAGTAATATTTCCCTGATTGTTTTTGTATTATTAAAATTTCTAATGTTTCATTATTATTATGACATGACATTTTGAGCTTTAATTAAATTGTATGATAGATTATTTGTATGACTGAGTTACAATTTTTGTAGAATGACGAGTTTAGTGTCGGGTAGTGTTTCGGGGCCCACAAGTAAGTTAATTAGTGAATTTAACATGAAAATTAAGTACTCGGGGTATGAGTACCATTTGGGTTAGCTATTTTAGTGGTTTGGATTGCATTTTGGGCTCATGTAAGTCTCTTTTGTGAGCCCACAAGAAGAAAAACGGGATTCTTGTGTAGTCAAGTGTTAGTAGTTTTATAAACCTAGTTAGGAGAGTATGATATCCATATATCATTAACCCTAGCCACCCAAAGAGAGAACAGACGTGTGTGTGTGTGTGTGTGTGTGTGTGAGAGAGAGAGAGAGAAGAAGAAGAAGAAGAAGAAGAAGAAGAAGAAGAAGAAAGGAGAAGGGTCTCGGGTTCGTGGGCACGTGTGGAATCGCAGGGCGTTCGTGGTTGTCGATTTTTGATCAACTAGGTGAGTTAAAATTTATATTTGGGTATATATATACACACACGTATGTATATGTATATGCAAGATAATCCAATTATTTCTTGTTAATTTCTTCATGTGATTTTATGAATGTGATCTCGGTGTATTTGGATAGATCATGTGGATAGTTAATTTGATAAATACACAGAGGGGAATAATTTTGATAATGAATAAATAATAGAAAATTCGTTTTTTTATTTTATTTTAACAGTGGCAGAAACTTTGAAAAAACATTATAAAACCATGGCTTAGAATTATGGAATTCTGTCCGCGTTGGCCTGTAGGAAACGCAATTCTGCACAACTTTTGTCTAATAGAGTTTTTTCCGATTCTGCACCGTTTGGGCAGAAATTTACAATTTCAGTAGCAGTGAAAAATGTTTAAGTAAATACTTTACGATATGAGAATGTGAATTTTTATTATGTGTTTCTTGTAGGCTAATATTGAATGTTGGGTTGAGGTTATTGTACCTGAAATAAGTGACCTTATTTTGTGGTCATTTTGATAAAAATGAGTAAATTCAATACATTGAATAGTATATTGGGAATCTTGTAATTTGATTTGAAATTATTGAGGGAAGATAGTTATGAGCTAATTGATAAAACCCTTTTATTGTAAGAAATTGGAATGCATCTAAAGGTTAGAGATGTGATTAGACTATGATGAGACGGAACTATGTGATAAACGTGAAATTCACAATTTTTGGGATAATACAAACAATAAGTGATAATCGCAACATAATTCCTTAGTGTTCACTACTCTCCGTTGTTGCGTTATTGTTTTTGGTAGCTCGCACTCTTTTGCCAGTGGCTTCGTGATCAAGCTGGCCTAAGCCTTATGCTCGGCTTATATTGTATAGACGTCTAGGCATATTGACCGGCCTTCCATTATGTATACCTGGTTTGGTTGATATCCCAACCAAACTGGCCCCGGAGTGGATGTTGGTAGTATGTCCGGGCACACATGGGATATATGTGTGGGCTGTACCATGGAGGGTGGTCAAGTGGTGAAGCTAGAGAATGCAAAGATAAATTTAAGGCTAATAAGTAATGAATATGGATTATTTCATAAGACTGATAAGCGTGGAATAATGAATGCGACGTTTGAGTTAGAATGTGGACGGGTTATATACGAAATTGTTTGCTTGGTTTGTGATCATTCAATTTACAGGATGGTGGGCCCACTAATATTTTACAGGTTTGGCTCACCATAAGTAGATGGGTAAGTATGAAATCGTAGTAGCTTTAGGATTTGGGCAGGAAACTACTTGCCACCGCATAAATGAAAACTACCCTTTTGTCCAAATATGTGTGTGGAACTACCTGTCTTGGCCCAATAGTGTTGTAATGTGGTTTGTAGTCTACGAGTTCAGGTTGGAGCCCTCGGATTTTATTATTTTTGTTTAACTCATACCAGTCATGTGACTGACCCGAGTGTGTTATGCATTCGGGTACGTTTCTGTTTGAAACGTAGTCGGATGACATGTGCAGGATATTGCTTTTGATGATGTGACCGTTGTGCTTGGCTGTGGAGTCTTTGGGCATTGGAACGTTGTAGTTGCTCTGACCATCGGAGGTATAGACTTTATTTCTTTTTTTCTGAACTTTGTAAGAAATTTTATTTAATGAATTTTGTATTCCTTTTGTGAATTAAAATGGTATTATATTTGTAATGGAATATTATTTCTTTTATAATGAAATGGAGGATTGGGAATATAAGTTTAATAATACATAGTTTTTATATTAACACAGGATCACGTGTCCTTATTTAATGAGTATTAAATTCTATTTTCAAATAAATTATTTATTAGCCTGTGTGAGGGTGTCACTCTCGGTGTTTTGTAAATTGAATATTAGTCTGGATACATGCTCTGGATTAAATATTTGGTTGTCCAAAAATCAGGGTGTGACATGATGTTGATGGGATTATAGTGTTGAAGTCTGAATCAGCTCGTTGTTTGAAATGAAGGACTTAGGTCCACTACGCTATTTTTTTGGGGGATTAAAGGAGCCTTTTCTCCAAAAGATTATCTTCTTTCTCAGTCTAAGTATACAGGTGACATTCTTGAGCGTGCTCGCCTCAGTGACAATAAGATTGTTGATACCCCTTTGGAGCTTAATATTCGTCTTTTCCCTTTTGATGGCGTTCCTTTGCCTGATCTCACCTTATATCGCACCATTGTTGGTAACTTGGTTTATCTTACTATTACTCGTCCGGATATTACTCATGTTGTTCATGTTCTTAGTCAGTTTGTTACTTCCCCTACTACAGTTCATTGGGCTGTTGTTCATCGTATTTTGAGGTACTTAAGGGGCACTCAGTTTCAAAGTCTTTTACTTTCATTATCTTCTTCCTTGGAGCTGCGTACATACTTTGATGCTGATTGGGCGGGTGATCCTACAGATTGCAAGTCTGTTACTGGATTTTGTATATTTTTGGGTGATTCTCTCATTTCTTGGAAGAGAAAGAAGCAAGATGTTGTTGTTGTGTCTTCCACAGAAGCTGAGTATCGTGCTATGACTTCGACTACCCGTGAGGTTATTTGGTTACACCGACTACTTATAGATATGGGTGTCTCTCTTCCTTGCCCTTCACCTATGTATTGTGGTAATAAGAGTGCTATTCAGATTGCTCACAATTCAGTTTTCCACGAGAGGACCAAGCATATAGAGATTGATTATCACATTACTCATCATCACCTTAAGCATGGAGCTATCACTTTGCCTTCTGTTTCTTCTTCCGCGCAGATTGCTGATTTGTTTACAAAGTCACATGCGATTCAGCGTTTTTTGTTTTTTAGTTGACAAACTCTCTATGCTTCTAGTTGTAGCATCGTGAGTTTGAGAAGGGGGGGGGGGGGGGGGGGTATTAGAGTTAGCTATTAGAATTAGTTTTATTTAGCTTTAGTGTAGCTTAGTCATTTACTTTATATTAGGGTAATACTGTATACCTAGATATAGTATTATTGTCTCTTCCTTTTTCTATTGTATTATTTTGTGTTATGAGAAACTCTACCTCTCTTTTCTCTTTTCCCTTTGTTGTTCTTTTGATTATTTGATATATTCACAATTTCTAGGGATAATCCTCAACATTGTATCTTAAGTGAAATTTCATATTTGTTAAGCAAAAAGTCAACTTCAGCCATCACTACCATGAGACATCATCACCACCACCATCGCGAGCCACCAACACCTTCGTAGTAAGATATTTTTTTTCCTAATTTTTGGTAGCTGGCCTTGTAAGACCTGGGGCTTGGTAGGATGCAAAGATCTTAAGCAAAATTCCACTTAAGATATTATCTTAAGAGAAATTTCAACTAAAATATCGGAAGTGAAATTTCACCTTTGCTAAGCAAAAAAGCAATCTTCAATAGTGATAGTGGTGATCACCGAAGTTAGTCGAGTGGTGGGAGGTAATTAGCGATGGTTGGGAGTGGCGGGGATGTTCGTAAGATGCTAAAAATGTGGTGGTAAAGAGGTGGCACTGGTGGTGGTCGCCGGAGATGGTGTGCTGGTGGTCGTCGGACATGGCGAGGGTGGTGGTCAAAGGTATGGTAAGGGCATGTAGGGTTAGAAGATGAGGATGAGGATGAGGTTATTTTGGTCTATGGACTATTAGAAGACTTATCCCCAATGTGTAGTTTAAGTTGTCATTAATTACAAAAAAAAATGTCTTAATGTACTTTTCAACAATTTTCGCGAAATTATTCAAAAAATCATTTTCTTAGCTTACAACCTTAGGGAAAACTCTTCGGTACACCCAAGTAGTGTGGATATACGTACAACATAGTGCTTTTGGGTGGAAAATGGTTATTCCCGATAAGAAATATTTGTTCTTGGTGGTTAATTTTGATGGGAACAAATGTTTCTGATCACAGAACAAATAATACTTCTTGTTGAGAAAAAACTACTATGTTGTACGTACACCCAAACCACTTGGGTGTATCGAAGAATTCTCCCAATCTTAGATGTTGAATTACCTATCGAAAAAAAAGTACCCATTTTTTTTTTACTAAATTTCAGGAAACGATTTTATATCTGCATATTTTTATTTTTGGACAACTTTGGAAAAGTTTTAGGAAAAAAAAAAGTAAAATAGAATAAGATAACCAAATGTATTTTCAATTGCCATTTTCTTGAAGAATAAAAAACAAACTAACTGCAGAAAATCACAGAGCTACCAAACCAGGCCCTTAGTGGTTTGATTTTATTTGGAGATGAAATTAGTTTAAGACCATGATTCTCGGCAGGCAAAAAGAACAACCAACTAGTCAAAACAAATTTTTACTCAAGGTTTTTCACATCTTAATATATGCAATTGAGAAGATGTCATAAAAGTCCAATAATTACTTTATAATACCTTTTCGATCTCAATGATACTTTACATAGTCTAATTCTAGTGTTGAAAAATAAACTTAATTGGTAAGATTACTCTAATCTTCACATTATCAAACCATGTTGATAGAATAAATGAGAGGAATGAAGAAGATTGTATTAAGGTGTTGTATCAAAGATTACAATAAGATGTCTTTACATAGGCTAAGAGATGATCCTAATAAGGAGAAATAATAGTAATTAAGAAAGAAAGAAATTAGGGGTACAATTAACCTAGACATTATGAACTTAGACTAATTATTCTAACAGCCCCCCTTAAACTCAAGCTAGAATGGAAACCAGTTTGAGTATGGAAATCAAATCCCGAAATCGCCTTGGAAGATGAGCCTTTGTGAAGAATAATGGAGGGTAGTGAAAGATGAGCCTGAGCGATCCAACAATGAAGGCGCTAACCAGAACCAGACCGGAAAACACCGGTATGAAAGCGTTAAGTTGGGCTGAGAAAAACCAACAATGGTAATGCTAACTAGACTGAACCAGAAATCACCAACATGATAGCATCGTGTTGGATTGAGCAAAAGTGATGGCATGTGATACAGTGGAGGCGGCAGGTCCGGCCAGTCGGCTGTCCGAAGGAGTCCGGGTAGTGAAAGATGGTCCGACCAATCTGAGGTCCAATAGAGGAGGCCGGGTGGTAGAGGCAGGTGCGGCTGGTCGGAGGTCCGATGAATGAGGCTGAGTGGTAGAAGGTGGTCCGACCGATCGGAGGCCAAGTGGTGATGGCAGAATGTTCGGTGGTGATGGTGTCTTGGTTTGATTGGGTGATGATGGTTGATGATTGGGTGATGATTATTTTGAGGTGGTAGATTGGAGATGTTAATGAGAATTGATATTGGTAATGATGATGGTGCGATTGGATGGCAGGTTGTTCGGTGGTGATGATGCTTGAAGTTGGTGATGGGGTGTGTTTGGCTTGAAATGGTAATGGAACAGTGAAGGGCTTTGTTTGGGTGGAACAATAAAAGGGTTGTTTGGTTGGTTTGATTGCAACGGAGAGAGAGCGGTGATGTTGTCAAAATCAAGTTCTTTGTTACTTTATTAAAAATGTAGTATTTTGGAAGTAAGGTGTCGAGTCCACATGGATTGATACAAGAACAACATTTGGGAAGTTTAGAAACTAATTATAATGCTTAAAAGAAAGAAATAAGAAAAGATGATAAAAGGGGAAAAATTGACTTTGCATCTTTTGGGGTTTTTTGAGGATAAAAGGGAAAACTAATCTAAAAAGCAATAGGTTAGATGAAAGGAGCTTTGATATTTTCATAGAAATGGATTTGAAGATAACGGTTAACTATCAAGGATGCATGACATACAAGATGAAGCCTCCATGGCTTCTAATTCGAATGATTTGTCCACCCTATACAAACTAATCTACTTGGTTGACAAATCACCTATGAAGCCTTCAAAGGGTAGTATTTAAAACCCAAGAGTTTGAACAGTCAAAGATGCTTGACATCAAAGATGAAGACTCCAAGTTTTAAGTCCCACACACAACATTCATCAAACACATGGAGTGCAAAACACAAGGTTACATAATATTCCACATGAAATACATAGGTAGGATTCAAACTTTAAGTTTTGACAATCAAAGATACAAGACAAATAAGATGAAGCCCCTAGTTTTGAATCCTACACAAATGAACCCTAGAAATACTACAACATTAAATCTAAGAGTTCATGATCCACAATCTAAGTAAACCTAACTAATAATAGAAAACATAGCAATAGCATCAAAGGAAAAGAGAGAAAAAAAAATATACCAAGTCATTAAATCTTCAATGGAATCTTCAAGTTTACAACAATGGAGGGGAAATGGAAGGGGAACTAAGAGGATTTAAGAGATAGAGAGGAAATACAACTAAATTCCTAAGGAAAATAAAAGCTTCCTTGACAAAAATCTATCTCTTCCTATTTATACAACCCACATTCAATGGCAAACTTGTAAGTAGAAAGAGGGAAAAATCTGCAGTGGTGGATCGATCCCAGGCAAAATGCCAGATCGATCCGATAAAACCTTGGGCCAGCAGAATCTGCTTTGAAACTCGCAGATCGATCCGCGTGTAAAAGCTGGATCGATCCGACTTTCTGAGAACACTTTTCCAGGTCCTAAGTCAACAGCGGATCGATTCTCCCTTTAGACCTGGATCAATCCAACTCTGCAGAACAGTGTTCCTTGCCATTTTTTGGAGGTAAAAACTAAAATGCTTGGTTCCAACTTCTACCAAGCTCCCAAAAATCTACAAGAAAGAGATTTTTATTAGCAACAAGTGAACAATAACAAGAAAAACAAAAGTACAATTTATCCATTAAATCTCTCAGTTTAGGTGATAATTCGTGTCTAATAAGAATAAAATCATGAAGTTAAGAATGCAATATTGGACACGAATCAAGCGAAATGTATGATTTTATCATGACCGAGCTCTGGCAGGTGACATGATCGTCACCCGTCGGTGGCGGCGAAATACAATAGAGTTGAGCCAAGGTCCAGGAACTTATAGCTCTGATACTATGATAGAATATATGAGAGGAATGAAGAAGATTGTATTAAGGTGTTGTATCAAAGATTACAATAGGATGCCTTTATATAGGCTAAGAAATGATCCTAGTAAGGAGAGATAATACTAATTAAGAAAAAGAATAATTAGGGGGTAAATTGTACCGAGACATTAAACCTAGACAATATGAATTTATACTAATTAATCTAACACATGTGATTGACGGGTGGTGAAAATGTTAGGTCCTAGTCTAATGTACTTATTGGAAAATGTTACATTTTGTTGGGATAATTTCATTTCAGTCTCTTTTTCTTTTTGTGTGTGTGTGCATAAAATTTAAAAGTCAATATATTATTTTATTTGAAATAAAAAACTGGTAAGCTACAGTAACACCTCCTTAACTATGACACTTTTTCAAAGGGTAATACTTGGGACACACCCAAAGACAACCTTGTGGCCGAGTGGTAAGCTTCTTGGGTGTACTACCCAAGAGGTTTAGTGTTCGAGTCATGGGGCGCGTAGCCACTGGGGAATTCACCCGGTGACTCCAGGGCCTCGGGAGATTAGTCGAGTTGCGCGCAAGCTGGCCCAGACACCCCCGATTACCAACAAAAAAAAAAATCCTTTTGGGACACAACTCAAGAGATGTGTCTATCTCTCTCTCATGTATCACTGTGGGGTTCAGTGACATCATAGGAGAGATATAGACACATCTCTTGGGTTGTGTCCCAAAAGTTGTATCTTTGTGTCCTAATCTTTACTCCTTTTCATATAGCCTCATAAACTTTAAAGCTCGACAAAGTAACCCCCTCAACTATTGCATTTTCATTAACACCTCTTTTGTTAAATTCTCGTCCAAAAAATTAACGTTTTTGTATCATACTATCATGTGAGCAACATATGATACTAAAAGTGTTAACAATATGACATTTTTGCCTCTTCTTTGAGTCGTTGAAAATTTTGGAACAAATTTGCCTAAAATTTTGTTTAAAACAAAGTGTAATTAAGTGTGCAACAAAAGATATTTTTATCCTAAAATTTTCAACGACTCAAAGAAGGGATAAACACATATCATATAGTTAATATTTTTGTATCATATATTGCTCACATGATACAAAAATAATAGATTTTTGGACGACAACCTAACCGAATGGGTGTTAGTAAAAAAAATGCAATAGTTGAGGGGGTCAATTTGTCGAGTTTTATACTTGAGGGGAGTACTATTTGAAAATAGGTCATAATTGAGTGAGTGTTAGCGTAATTTATACTAAAAAAAATGACAACTTTTGTGTAAAATTAAAAGTCATCAAGCAGTGGCGAACCCAGAACTTTAATTCAATGGGGGTGAAGTTTTTACGGGGGTTCGGGGGCAAACCCCTGACTGATTTTTTTTTTGTAGAAATAGTATAATTTTATGTGAATTTTTTTGCATAAGTTTCGTGTATATATAAGGAGTTGGAAATTCTGTATGTTTTTTTGTCTATCTCACGAAAAAAGAGCAAGAGGAGGGGGTTTTTTTTTTCGCTAAACAGGAGCAAGAAGAGGTTAATAGTGGATATGGGGTCTTTGAGTCTTTCGAGGGTTTCTGCGAAACTTCAAACTTCATCTGCGTGGGAACATCTTTTTATTTTTATTTTTTTGGAAATGCCTTGTGGAAACTAGGGGACTCTAGGTGGTCTTTGTTTTGCTTCCTGGTCTTTTATTATATAACTTATACGCATAATATATAATACTATAGAGTTAAGAGTGGGAACAAGTTGTCAATTAAAACCATGTCAAAGTTCTAAAATTTACAAAAAAAAGTAAGCTTCCCAAATTTCTATTTCAATAGTGCTTGCCGAATGACCTAGCAGTGGGGCGAGGTAAACAATTAACTTCAAATCATAATTCAACTGGTCCCATTGTATTTGACCTAACCCTACTGTCACATCATTTGGAAAACACTTTTGGGTTAGAAATTTGGAAAGCATATCATTACTCTTTACAAAAAGCCCCCGAATTAACAGAAAATCTTAATCAAAATTCACATTTTTTTTTAAACTATCATATATAACTAATTTTTTCCTTAAATTTCAGTGGGGGCGGCTGCCCCCGCTCGCCCCCACTGTCGGTCCGCCCCTATCATCAAGTATTACACAACATTAGGGAGCAACTCTTCACAGTGTCGGAAGCAACTATTCATAACGTTGTTATGTTGGGGAGCAACTCTGCACAAATATCAACTCATCACAAAGTTAGAAAGCATATTCTCAACATTGTGGTGTAAGTTTACAACGTGTAGACATAAAGTAGACTAAAATATAAATCAACTTTTTAAAAGTAAGGTTTTTTTTTTTTTTTTTTTTTTTTTTTTTTGTAATTTTGTTAATAACTTTTAATATTTTTAATTATTATTGATGATTTTTCAATTGAAAAAGTAGTAGATTACCTTTTAAATTTGTAACATAAAATTGACTGAATTCGAACTATTCCTATTTTGTGTTTAATTTGACCAGTCATACCAGTATAGTATACCACCTTCACGTGCATTGTAGCCATCGTGTAATCTAAACAAAATTTAAGAAATCTTGCACTACTCTTGCTAGTTTTATTTTGAAGAAAGGTTACATACACTTTAATATGCTTTTTTTTTTGGTGGGGGGTGGGGGGGATTGAGTACAGCCGTCATGTGCCAACGGAAATGTTTCCAAATTTATAGACATGTTCATAAATATTTTTAAAGATTTTTTTCATCGAATATAATGTATCCAAATTATTCGATTTCTTTAACATCTCCCAAAATGTCTATGAAATTTTCTATTTCAAAGACATTTTTTCCAAAATTTCTTTGTATTTTTCGAATTCAGAGACATTTTTATATAAATGTATCTGAGTTTTTTTTATTTTAGAGACATTTCAAAAGCTGATGTCAGCAATTTTTTTTTTGAAAAAAAGTTCGTGCACTGTACAAAAAATATTGATGACCCTAAAAGGGGTTGAAAAAAATTGGACGCTTGCGTTACCGCAACAGGTACAAAAAAACATTGAGAACCCTAAGAGAGTTGAAAACCTAGTTAATTAAATATTACTGGTCAGGCACCTTAGACATTTTGCCCATTAATTAATTGAGCAATGCTGGATGCACAACGATTTGTACAAACATGCAGCACAAGTGTGCAGGCTTTTCAGCGTCCTTCTGCTGAAAAGCCTACACACTTATGCTGAAAAGCTTGCACACTTGTGCTGTGATAACCACTCTAGCTAAACACGGCCTTGACAGCTCAGCCTGTATATAAAGTGGAAGCGTATAAAATTTCTCTTTGAGACTGAGTCTCTGTTTCATCTTCAACCTCTGGTTTCTCTGGTTTATATTCATGGTATCAGAGCCATTGAGAACCAACGTTCGTCAATCAATGGCTTCTGCAAATTCTACACAGTTCACTCCCTTTTTTCTTCTGTCCAACATCACCAATCTTGTTCCTTTTAAACTTGATAATACCAATTACATTCTATGGAGGTATCAAGTCTCTTCGATCTTTCGCACACATTCACTTTTTGGTTTTTTAGATGGATCTGATGCATGTATGTCTCGGTTCTTGATTGATGAAACTGGACAAACAACTACGACAATTGATCCAGCTTATCAAGCATGTATCACACAGGATCAAGCTTTGATCACATTGTTGAATGCAACTTTGACAGAGAATGCTCTCTCTCATGTCGTCGGCAAATCAACCTCCAGAAAAGTGTGGCTTTCTCTTGAACGACAATACTCATCACTTTCTCGATCTAATATCTTGCAAATTAAATCAGATCTACAGACTATTATGAAGAAATCAGATTCAATTGATGTATATGTTCAGAAAATTAAGAAGTTAAGGGACAAGCTTGCGGCTGTATTTGTTTACATAGATGATGAAGACATGCTTCTCTATACTCTAAATGGACTTCCACTAGAATACAATGGCTTTCGCACAGCTATTCGCACTAGATCTGAGAAGATTACACTCGAAGAACTTCATGTTCTTCTGAGATCCGAGGAACACACCATTGAAGCAATTCATTCAACTACTATTGTTGATTCTCAATTCTCAGCCATGACTTCAACAACCAATCGAAATTTCCAAACTCAGTTTCAGACAAGATCTCCAAATTTTCAGAATTTTGGAAGAGGCCACTTCTCAAATAGAGGTCGCGGAGGCAGATCTAGTGGCAGAAATGGTAATTACAGAGGTAGATCTAATTTCCCCAATCAATTTCAGAATCAATTTGTTCCACAGCAGTTCAATAGCTCTCCTCGATCAAACACACAATCCAGACCTTCGTTGATTTGCCAAATATGCAATAAGCCTAACCACTCCGCTATTGACTGCTACAATCGCATGAACTATGCTTTTCAAGGACGATTGCCTCCAGCACAGTTATCAGCTATGGCTGCTTCTTCTACCTTTGATTCACAAAGCAACAGTGAAACTTGGATTTCAGATTCAGTAGCTACAAATCATACCACTTCAGATCTCACCAATTTAACCATTTCTGATGAATATAATGGCAATGACCGAGTTTCAATCGAAAATGGTCAAGCTCTACCTATTTCTCATACTGGTAAGACTCTCCTTCATACTAATTCTCATCAATTTTTCTTAAATCAAATTCTCAGAATGCCTACCATAGCAACCAATCTTCTCTCTGTGCATAAGTTGTGTCAAGATAATAATTGCCACTTCATTTTTCATGCTAATCACTTTCTCATTCAGGACAATTGTTCGGGGAAGGTTCTGTTCCAAGGCCCCAGTAACAAGGGACTTTACCCCAATATTCATGGCTTCACCCCTTCTGCTTATTCAATAATGGCTAATCTTGGTCACACAGTTTCTCATCATCAATGGCATGCACGTTTAGGACATCCTTCTAACAAGGTTTTGCAGCAAATTCTAAATAATGCACAAGTCACACCAGCAGCTCATCAGCTGGATGATTCTATATGTTAGCATTGTCTTCATGGCAAAATGACTAAGCTACCTTTTCCATTGTCTAAAACCACCTGTAATTTTCCTTTAGAACTTGTAGTGATGTCAGGGGTCCAGCTCCCCTCCAAATCTGTTGAAGGTTACAGATACTATGTCTCTTTTATTGATCATTGGACTAGATACACTTGGATCTTTCCTTTATACAATAAATCTTATGTGGAACATGTTTTTGCTAAATACAAATCTTATATTGAAAAATTGCTTAATTCTTGCATCAAAATCATTCGGACAGATGGTGGTGGTGAGTATATTAGTTACCTTTTCCAAAGAATTCTCACCACCAATGGCATACACCATCAGATATCATGCCCTCACACACCTCAGTAAAATGGCATAGCTGAGAGAAAACACAGACATATAGTTGAGACAACCTTAGCTCTCATGTCACATGGCTCTGTCCCTTTTCAATTCTGGTTTCATGCATTTACAGTTGTTGTTTTCTTAATTAATCGCATGCCCAGCACTCTCACTTCTAATCAGTCCCCTTGGGCTCTTCTGTTTGGTTCCCAGCCTGATTATTCCTCCCTTAAAATTTTTGGTTGTGCCTGTTACCCTCATCTCAGACCGTACAATGCTAACAAACTTAAGCCTCAAACCAAACAGTGTGTTTTTCTATAGGTTATACTTTGAACTACAAGGGCTATATTTGCTATGATATCTCTTCCAAATGCACATATATTAGTCGGCATGTTAGTTTTTATGAGTTTTCTTTCCCTTTTTCCATCTCTTCTTTCACAGAGTCTTCACCTCCACATCCCTCTTCTTTTAGCTCTTCCTCTTTACCAGACCTTTTCTTTTCTTTTCCCTCGGACTCTCCATCCACTCAATCCCATCCTTCTTCATCCATTCCTATTCCTAATTCTGTGAATTCCACTCCTGCCTCCAATCTCAATGCAACCTCCGCCTCACCTTCCTCTGCTCTTCCATCTAATCCTCCACTACTAGCTGCCATTTCTAATCTTCATCCTATGACTACTAGAGCTAAATCTGGTATTTCCAAAAGGAAAGCTGGTTTTTTAGCGCTCACCGATCTTCCTTCTTTAGAACCAACATCATACACTTCTGCTTCTAAACTCCCAGAGTGGAGAGCAGCCATGGCAGAGGAGTTTACATCCTTATAGAAACAGGGTACTTGGTCATTAGTTCCTCGTCCCTTGAACAAAAATGTGGTGGGTTGCAAATGGGTTTTTAAACTCAAGTACAATTCTGATGGAAGTATCTCTCGACACAAAGCTAGGCTAGTTGCAAAGGGGTTCCACCAGGAACAAGGTCTTGACTATGATAAGACTTTCAGTCCTATTGTCAAGCATACAACCGTGAGACTTGTGCTTTCTTTAGCTGCTCAATTTAGCTGGCCCATTCGCCAATTAGATGTTAAAAATGCATTCTCCATGGGTTCCTCAAGGAATAAGTCTACATGGTCCAACCCCAGGGGTTTATAGATCCCTCTTATCCTCAACACGTGTGTAAATTGTACAAGTTTATCTATGGTTTAAAACAAGCTCCTTGCGCTTGGTTTGATAGGTTCACTACTCACCTTCATACTTTGGGCTTTCACAATTCTAGTGTTGATCCGTCTCTCTTTCTCTGATCTACTGGTTCTAAAATTATTGTGCTTCTATTGTATGTGGATGACATAATCTTAGCTGGGAATGATCCTCAATACATCCTTCACCTTATTACTCAGTTGCAACAAGAATTTGAAATGAAGGATTTAGGTTCCCTGCACTATTTCCTTGGTTTGGAAATCAAACAGACTTCTAAAGGTCTTTTTATTTGTCAAGAAAAATATGCTAGGGATCTTCTTCAGAAGTTCAGAATGTTTGATTGTAAACCTTGCAACACCCCAGTAGCTTCTTCCACCAAGTTATCCAAAAATGATGGTGTGTTGTTATCTGATCCTACATCTTATAGACAAGTGGTTGGTGCTCTTCAGTATTTGACATTCACAAGACCTGATCTTGCTTACTCTTTTAACTCAGTTTGTCAATTTATGCATAGTCCTACAGAGGTTCATCTCACAGCTGTTAAACGCATACTCCGCTACCTTAAAGGAACCATCTCTCAAGGCTTGTTATATCAACCTGGCCCCATTCAGCTCTCTTCTTATTGTGACGCAGATTGGGCTGGTGATCCTATCGATAGGAGGTCCATGACTAGGTTTGTCCTCTTCTTAGGTACTAATCCAGTTCATTGGGGTTCTAAGAAGCAACCTACGGTATCTCGAGGCTCTACTGAAGCTGAATACCGGGCATTGGCAACTACCGCTGCAGAAGTAACATGGCTGCAACAGTTACTTTGTGATCTCCAAGTGTTTATCTCTGATATACCCACTTTGTGGTGTGATAACATTTCAGCTCTTTCCCTTGCTTCTAATCCTCTATTTCATGCCCGCACTAAACATATAGAGATTGATTACCATTTTGTAAGAGAAAAAGTGGTTCAAAAACACCTTGCGGTTGCCTTTGTACCTAGTGAAGATCAGCTTGCTGACCTTTTTACCAAAGGTCTCTCTTCTCAGAGATTTGTCACTCTCAAGAACAAACTTATGGTCTCTTCTTCGCCCATCAGTTTGCAGGGGCGTGATAACCACTCTAGCCAAACACGGCCTTGACAGCTCAGCCGAGCTTAGCGGCATTAAGCTAGAAGTTTGTTGTAACTAACTGATGGTTAATTGTGTTGCTTTAGTTTTAAGCTGTGGGTCCCTTGAGTACTGTATATAAAGTGGAAGCGTGTGAGATTGATTGTAAGATTTGATAATAATAAAATTTCTCTTTGAGACTAAGTCTCAGTTTCATCTTCAACCTCTAGTTTCTCTGGTTTATATTCATGCTGCATGTTTGTACAAATTATTGTGCGTCTAGTGTTTTTATAATTAATTTGAAACTACTAAAAGATAGAATGAGTCAAAACAACAATAATTATCGAACGCAAATGATCAGTATTTTCCCATCCATGCCATGTGATACTCAAACGTTGTTCGATCTCAGCCTTGAAATGGTTTTATTGTTGAAATATTGCAACTTCCTTTCTCGTACGTAAGTTTTTTTTTTTTTTGATAAATTCTCGTACGTAAATTAGTTTAATCTTTCATCAAGACTGAATCTCAGTTCCCTATCGGCTATCCCTGAAAAACAAGCTAAATTGGGTCTTAAGGTACTTGAGTGCATAGGTGTTGACCAAAACAAGCTAGTTGCGTACGAAAATTGAATGGGTAATATCTCTGTGTAATAGAAATTTGAAGTGCCCATAGCCACTACAAAAAAGAAAAAGAAAAAAAAAATCATATATTTATAGAATAATTACTATTATACTAATATTTAGAGAGAAAGAGAGTGGTTTTTTTTTTAGACCATTGTCTCATAAACAAATCACATATGTGACATGAGTGAAGTTAATAGGTTAGAGTTAGTAACACACGCACATACAAGGGCCCGGGGAAGGAATTATCTCCTTTGTTTATATCGTGTCGAGGGAGGGGAATAGTGTAGAGAGAGAGAGAGGAGGAGGAGAAAAATGCAAAAGTTGGAAATGAAATTTCAAAATTTGAATAGATGAAAGTGGGCCAAGAAGAGTGAGAACAATTTAAGGCCCTTAGTTGATGGCACACACCAAGGGTTCAATGTGTCCTAATTAGCAAATTAAATCATTTCTCTTGTATTATAAATATGACATAGTCTTTATAGTACATATTGCGTTCGTTCTTTAAAAAAAAAAACACGATGTTACAAATATAATGTTTGATATGAGGAGGATTAAATATACGCAAAGTCTATGGAGTCACCACGCAAATTTTAAAACTTTGAAAATCCAAAATTATGTTATCTCTCTAAAAATAAAAAAATAATAATAATAATAAAATTGTATGCATTTGTGCCCCCGCAAACAAAAAAATCATGACTCTCCCCTGAACATTTGTACATGTATTCATACACAAATTGGCAATATATAGAAAGAAAGATATAAAGATATTTTTTTGAATTTTCTTGGAAAGATAGCATATAAAAAAAATACAACTTGAAAGTGTCATCTCCTTGCCAGAG
Source organism: Hydrangea macrophylla (assembly GCA_033977485.1). NCBI lineage: Eukaryota > Viridiplantae > Streptophyta > Magnoliopsida > Cornales > Hydrangeaceae > Hydrangea > Hydrangea macrophylla. The sequence goes on from CM066991.1 coordinate 108,896,079, forward strand.
TTTCTTATTTCCATTTATTACATCCATGCATAATTGCTCTGTGGTTTCATGCACGGGGGCCCTCCGAGTGTACTTTTTACTTTTACCAAATCAGTAAATGACAACATGGCTACTAGTAATAAAGATTTCTGGCTTCTTATAGTCGTGCTGATGAACAATTACTTTAAACTAAACTAATCACATCACATATACATATGCACTCATACTTACACACACTCACACAAGATGCTCTTTCCTGGAAATTACAAGCTAGACTTTTCTTTTTCTTTTTTTCTTTTTTTGAATTAGATTCTTTGGTTGGACTATTCTATATAACTTATGACAGTTCCATTTGTGGAATATCTTGAGGATAAATACCCACCCGTGGTCTCTGCAACACTTGAGCTTAACTTGGGATCGAGAGAGAGAGAGAGAGAGAGAGAGAAAGAGAGAGAGAAAATGGTGAGAGCTCCTTGTTGTGAAAAGATGGGACTGAAGAAAGGGCCATGGACTTCTGAAGAAGATCATATTTTGATCTCTTACATTCAGCAGCATGGCCATAGTAATTGGCGGGCACTCCCCAAACAAGCCGGTAATTACAAAAATCAATCATTTTATTCAGAGAGATCAGGTGCGGACCTCAAAGGAAAGGTTTCGAACGACCGACTTTTAGCGACGAAATTAAATTCCATCGCTAAAATAATGATTTTTAGCGACGAAAATTTTCGTCAATAAAACCGACTGTTTTGTCGCTAAAAGTGATTTGTCCCTTGATCCACTCTTTAGAGTCCGCTTAAGATCCGGACTGTCATTTTATTATATCTACATATACACAGTAACATACATATATGTATTTGTACATGCTACTGAATTGGGGAAAAAAAAAGAGTAAAATACTTGTGTTTAATTTGCATTAGGTCGGTCCAAGAACTCGTACAATATAATGAAATATGTATATAATGAACCATCAATTGAAGTCTAAATTTTTTAAATTGTGAATTTTAAAACTTTCACTACTTATTAGTTGCATTTTTCGTGAAATCCATTTTTTTCTTATTGAAAGTTATAAGTTGTAATTGAATTTGGTAGAAATATATATAAGCAAGCACATAAAAAGATATTGGTCATTTGTGTTTTTTTTTTTTTTTTCTTATCTAATTAATTGTATTGGTTTTGCCTTGTGTTTAGGACTACTGAGATGTGGGAAGAGTTGTAGACTCAGGTGGACAAACTATTTGAGACCAGATATTAAGAGAGGAAATTTTAGCAATGAAGAAGAGGAAGCTATAATCCAGTTACATGAAATGCTTGGGAATAGGTACACAATTAGACTTCTCAACCCCATCAATCCAATTATTTTCTGTTAATTTTAATTTTATACACTTATATATAGCATGCATGTATGTTTATAACGTAACTTTGATTGGTCTGTGAATTATTACAGAGCAATTAAATATTATGTCTAATTTAATATCCCAGAACGAAAGAGAGATACGTACATTAAATATATGATAAACTACACTGACCTAAGATATGAGATATTACAAGAAATTCCTTTATTCTTAAGGTTTCGATAACAAATTCCGCTAATATATTTACTAGCTATTACAAAACTAAAGATTTCTTTGTTAATCCTATAATATTATTGAGTGACCAATGCACACTCACCCTCGCTATTAATAAGATATAGTAATTGACACAAGATTCACAATCAAGATTCTTTCTCAAGTGTAAATATTTATTCTCCTCAATTGTGCAAAAAATTTGGTCATTCACTATTGTTATTGCATTACACGACAAATAAATCGTTAATTTCTAACAGCTTAATTTTTTGGAAGATTTATTAGTGAAATCTTTTAATTATAAGAGCGGTTTTTGCAATATCTCATACCTGGAGAGTAAGATTACAGTACACAAAGCTCAGGAAATATCAGTGTGATTTATCCATAAATATATTACACCCAACTTGAATTTGTCATGTTGGAGATGAGTGTATCTTTAAGACTTTTAACATAATCACTTTATTTTGTGGTCACAGCCATCAATGCTGAATGTATACTCCAATGTTGAATGCTGCTTGTTTTTTATTTTACTTTTTGTCAGTATATGTTGAGGGAAAGGAAAATAATTAAACGAAAATGATTGAGGTACCGATGAGGTGCACCGAACAGTCGGTGTCGTCCATTTCGGCGGGATCCACGCCCTGATCGCGTGAGACCCACCGAGATGGACGACACCGATCGTTCGGTACACCATTTCAGTGCACCCAATCGGTGCCTCTACCAAGATCCATAATTAAAACACTTTTTGTGAAAAAGAATAATTACACATGTAGACCTCAAAAGATTCTCTGCTATGTTAAGTAGTAATCAGAAAGTTAAGCCATGTATTATTATAAATTCATATAATAGTACTCATATCTATGCATATATAGGACATATCTCCTTAGGACTTTGTGTCTTAATAATCCAATTAAATTAACTAAGCCTAGACGAGATGGACAAATTTTTTATTCTCCCAATTGTATTAAACAAAAAACAATTTGCTTAGCTCATGCAAATATATTAATTCAAAAAATCTTTTCATCAAACTTTCAGATGGTCCGCGATCGCAGCGAGATTACCGGGACGAACGGACAATGAAATAAAAAATGTCTGGCACACCCACTTGAAGAAAAGGCTCAAAAATCGTGAGATAATTAGCTCAGACAACAACAGAAGACACTCTATCTCTGTACCCAAACACCCCAATTCTCCAAGTCAGTCCAAATCCGAGGATATGAAATTTCCCTCTCAGAAGGGAATTGAGAGTCCTCTGTATGCACCTGTTTCTCCACAACCATCCTCTAGTGAAATTTCCTCCGTGACAGATGTAACCGTGCAACCAAACAACATGTCAATTAAGGACGAACAAATGGAAATATCCGAAACTTTCCCGGTAATCGATGAGAGTTTTTGGTCGGAGGAACTATCGGCAGAGATTTCGAATTCCCAAACAGATCTCTGGGGAGTCACCGGTGAATCAGAGCAATTAAAAGAGCACACATTCAACATTGATGATGGCATGGACTTTTGGTACGACCTTTTCATAAGAGCTGGGGGTGTACCCCAATTACCTGAATTTTGAGTACTGTTTTTGGTTATACTATTAGCACAAGAGTTGGTGTTTTAATTTGACCAATATAACAAAGAGGGACACCAATTTCCAAGATGGGGGACAACTTTGTCTATGGCCAAAAGATAGATTCATTGGACCGAGGAAGCAACAAAAAGTAAAGTCTATGGTAAAGTAATTGGAAGTTTTACAAGCGACCTTTTTCTACTATTTTGAATGTTACTGGTCCACCAGAGATATACCTAAAGTTAGTGTACCGAAGTGTTGGGTGGTGAGGAAGGCCAAACTGGGAGTGGGTAATGACTTAACAATTGCTTTGTATACATACACTATTACACTTAGATTGCAGGACTTTGGGAAAATAGCTATGGAGAGAGCATAGATATAAATATATATATATATATATATATATAGAGAGAGAGAGAGAGAGAGTTCTTTTGTGAAGAACCCCAATAAACCCCATCACCCCTTCTGACCCCAGGTAGCTAGTCAAGTTTATGTTCCTCAAAGATGAGCCTTGTTAAAATTGTATGTTGACTGTGATGATGATGAAAACTCAGATATGCATTTCTTTTCTTTTCTTTTCTTTTCTTTTTTTTTTTAATTTTCTAAATTAATTTGTAACTGCATTACTTGCATAATGAAAAAAGTTGGTGTGATTTCTACCCAAATTGGACGTTAAATTGTTTTCGATGTACATATATAGTTTTTGTACACGATGTCACTATATATCTTATTTGGATTCTATAATTTACATACGCGCGTAGTAAGATTGTGTCAATCCAACCCAGCTTGCATTGTCGAGAGTTTCGGGCACTGTGTTTTCATAAATGTAATTAAGAATTTCTCTTTAAAACATTTTATTTTTCGATCTTGGGATCAAGTTCGCCCTGAGCAAAGGCCAAGAAGGCCATAACTCACGGCTTCCAAAGTTTGCTTAATTAATTGTAGAATCCCAAAAGCCCCCAGTCATTGCTTATTGCCCAAAATATTGATCAAGTGTACTGAGGCTGATGAATTGACCGGCTGGAATAAGATTATGGCCTATAACTTTTGACCAAATTCATAGTTTCCTTGCCCAAACTCTCTCGAGTACTCTCACCTATTCGGTTTCTGGCCTCTTGCAACGACAACAGTACTGACGACAAGTCTCTAGCGTGCAATCTTTCAGTTAAATTCCTCACGGCGGCTTGTTTTCTTACTTTTGTGATCCATGGTACTTGGATGGTTCACGACGGCTGGTTCATGCTTATTTTTATGTTACATGATAATTAGATGCTTTAGGGGGTGGACTAGTGATTGTTTTTTGTGTTACATGGTAGTTAGATGCCTTAAGTGGGCAGGTTCGTAATTGTTTTTTTTTTTTTTTTTTTTTTTTTTTTGGCGTTCCACGATAATTAAACGTCTTATGACTTATCACTAATTATGACTGCATATCTGTACTTATGTATAGAGGGATCTACTTTAAGAGTTTGCTTAGAGCTCCCAAAAAAAAACTCAGGCCGCCATACTTGGAATGCATGGCCATGAATTGATACTGAAGTTGTTTAATATTCACGTGCCTTTGAAATTTCTTACTCTTGGGTATATCTCTATTTTGTCAAGACTACTCTGCTTATGTGAATGCACAACATTACTCAAAGTAGGGGTGTATACGAGCTGAGCCTACTCGCGAGCTCTCTCACGAGCTTAATGAGTAGAGCAATTTTAAGTGTTCACGATCTTTCTCGTGAGCTTTTTCGCTCGCCCTTTTAAACTATATAGTTTAATAATAAAATAACCAATTATCAAGCATATTTTGGAGATATATCATATTTTCTTTAAAATTATATAATTTTATAATATATATATATATAACCCACTATACATACTATTTATCAAAGAGTAATACTTGGGGCACAACCAAAGCCACAACCTTTTGCTCCATTTTGTGTCCCCTTTATCAAACTTATTAGCGAGCTTTTTCACGAACGTTAATCGAACGTAGTCATGAGCACAAATAAGCGAACCGAGTCCAACTTTTATCGAGCCGAACTTCAAACCCTTATTTAGCGGCTCCGCTCGTTTACACCCTCACTTACAAGTCACAACCCCTCGTGCAGCATGTGTGAAACAAAACTTTTCTGTTGAGCTGATCAAGTATACATCATGGAGGTGAAGCCTCCCTGATGTCATATGGTGGTGGTCAGCCAGAGTTGCCATAGCTATATAATTAATATGGGTCATATTACTACTCATATGTGGCTATTGCAACTGAGAGAGAGAGAGAGAGAGAGAGAGAGGTGTAAGTGTACAGATGAGGACCACAGCGCCAGCCAATCGGACTTAATACTAATACTACCATTTTCCAGTCAAAATGTACAAGCGGATTTGATTGATTATGACCGGTCATGTGTATTCAAACTTTGCAGTGCATTTTTGTCAATCATTATTTATCAAAACACCTCACTGAACATATGGGATCCACCACCTAGGAGAAAACATTTCTACCAATTCGATCAGTTTATATGTTTTCAACGGTCTAATTTAATTTCTTGGGCAGATACACTTCATCAGTTCAGTCATACTATAAAAATTGTAAAGGCTTCTTTGTCAAGTTCTCCCTGGAACTGGATGTCCTCCTTTTGCCACTTTCTCGGCTAGGAAGGCATCTAGGAAAATTCTATGATACATCCTTTTGGTTTTGGATTGATATATCCTATAGTTTTTGGCCCCAAAATGTTATTGGATAAAAATTAATTTTGGCCATGTTTGAGGTCAAATAAATATGGGACCCATTTAGAGTTTGAATGGGGTCCTTGTGGATTTGTGTTCTCCTACATGAAGAGATGAACTTTAGATATTTACATGTCTAAAATTATTATTGAGTGAATGAGAAATTAATCTATTGAATACATTTATATAATGTACATACATGAATACATGGGAAATGTATATACATGAATGTATTTATTCTCATTCATGGATAATGCATGGATGAATCTATAGATTCATAATGGATATACATGGATGAATCTATAGATTCATAATGTACATACATGGATGAATCCACAAATTTATAATGTACATGCAATGAATCATCTCTCCCCTTAGTCCTATATATTCTGAGCTTTTTCCTCAGAAATTTCAGAATCAGAAAAACAAGAGCTATTACATTCCTTCCTATATTCCTTCCTGAGAGAGACTGTCACACCCGTTCCAAAAATTTATAGTTTTATCATGCAAAATTGTAAATTGAGAAGTTATCAATGTTAATTGATAATGGTGGATTGAGGTTGACTGTGAGTCAACGGTAAGGTGTCAGTGAGGACACGGGAACATGGAAGTTCATATTGCATGGTCATGACTAAATGACATTTATATGATTTAAATGTTATTTGACTTTATCTGGTATTTGATGAATAGTAATTTTATCTGTGTTGTGGGAATTCTGGTAATCTTTGATATTGTTATATCATTTCGAGAACTGTGGTGAGAACGTGAGAGATACGTTAATTAAAAGGTAGGTTGTGTAGAGATTCCACAGAATATAGTTTTCGGACGTTATTTTTGGACCCAAACGAAACTTAGTTGAAAACTTTTGAAATTTATAATTTTCACTCGTAAAGTTATAAAATGAACGTGTGCGAAGTTTCGAGAGCTAATTAGAAGTTTTGAGAAACTTGCGGGGAGGTAAATGTAATTTCCCGAAAATTTGCCTATATATAGATGAGTATGAGATTTCAAATCTCATCCAAACTCACAAATATCTAGAGAGAGGAGAGAGAAGGGAGATTTTGTTGCCGCGGGCTTTGCGACGCCGATCGACGACCGTTCGTCCGTCAAATTTTCTCCAGATTTCAGATTTGAACTCGTGGAGGTAAGACCTACGTTTTGGTACTACTTAGGTCGTGTTTGGCAAGGTTTTTGTAAAATCTTAATTTTGGACTTTTGGGAAAAATCAGGTAAAACTTGTAGGAATCGTACCAAATTCGAAATCCGACGATTATTTAGCCCCCTAGACGATCCTTCAAAGTTTGAAGAGATTCGCACGAGGTATGAATTCTAGATCTATGAAATATATGGATTTTCATGTTTTGGACATCACTTTTGATATTCTTGGATCCGGGCGAAATTCATGTATTAGTTAGGCCCGTTAATTATGCACGTGAAATTATGATAAAAGCACGTATAACTGTTTATGTGAGCACGTTATGTGTCTACTTGGGTCAAAGGGGAGTTTGGTGCAAATTCATTCGGAGTAAGCTCCTCGAACCTTGAGGATTGTGATCTTGTTGGAATTGGAATTGTGGTTGTGTCTGGATTGGAGGTGGGCCCAACCAGTACACGGTACCTGGTATGGAGGAAGGCCCAACCAGTGTACGAGATGCGTGGGAGAGGTGGGCCTCCTACGGCATCGACCGGATGAATGCGTACCACTCACCCCAGAGACTATTTCTATGTGTTTTAGATGCTTAAACCATGAATTGTCATATAAGCATACATTTAGAATTGTACGCTCAGCATATAGCTGAGCAGTGGAGATGTACTCCATTGCAGGTAAGAAGAAAGACAAGAAGAAGTGTGTGGAGTGAGGCCGATGAACGCCGGGGGATCACCTTTGTAAATGTTTTGTTTTAAATCCTGAAACTTGTGTAAGGATTGGTAATATGTTGTAATAGAACCATAGATTAGTTTCGCAGTACTATAATCTTGTAATTGAACGTCCGTAGTTATGTTTTAATGCGTTAAAATCAGTTGTGGTTGTGATTGTTGTGGGTGTTGAGAGGCATGAGTTGTTAATATTTCAATACAGGGCTGTTAGCAGGGGAGCAGTCGACTGAACCCCTGATCAGTCGACTGGACCACGTGGGTTTGAGATACTGTAAGGGAATATCAGAGAAACAGTCGACTGAAACCCTTGGGGCAGTCGACTGAACACTGTTGATTTTAGCTACTGCTTCCTTTGATTGAAAAGCAGTCGACTGGATCCCCAGATCAGTCGACTGGACCTCTTTGCAGTATGATGTATTTTTGGTTCTGCTTAACACAGTCGACGGAGCAGTCGACTGGACCCTAGCACAGTCGACGGGGCAGTCGACTGAGCCTCTGTTTTCAAAACTGTTTTCTTTTGAAGTGCTTTCCTTTGGCCAAAAAATTTTTTATAACTCTGATTTCAATAGACTTTACAAACACAGAGGGGAACGTTTTCCTAAGTTTTAAACTACCAGGGTTGTTTTATAGAAGTTCTTTCCGCTGCGTATTATTAGATGATGTTTGGGTGAGCCTTGGTGGCGTGCCACGTGTCCTATTTCCACGCGTAGTGGGATGGGTCGTGACAGAGACACAGAACATAGTTGGTTCGTCGGAGCAGTCGAACACCGTGCTTGTCTACTGCTGGTTATTGCCGCTGTATCCTGGGAGACAGACGCCGGAGATATCCTCAAACACTTCTGGTGAGGCGGCGAATCTGTTTTAAGGAAACTGTGAAATATCATAGGCCTCGGTTTGATCTTATTTTGTTATAGTTTTCCAATTATTGCTTTCTGTTTACATATTGTAATTCTGGTTCTATTCAAGTTATATTTTCCAGTTTGTAATCAAGAATCTGTTTCTGTTTTCCAATTGTATCAATATAATTTTTCCAACAATCTTAAAACAGATTATATATATTTTTACAAAATAAAAACAGATTCGGATTTGGAAAATTAAAATTATTTTTTGAAAACAGTCTTAAAAAAAAAACTGCTACTGTAATCCTCATTTTCTGGCCAAACGGTGCAGAATCAGGAAAAATTGCATTAGACGGAAAGTGTGCACAATCCTGTTTTGCTTGGCACACGAGCAGAATCTTAAAATTCATTCGTTTTCTAACAATTATTTGGGAAAAGAAATTCTGCTGCAGTTAAAATTAAAAAGAAAATATTAGATTTAATTTCTTTTCTCTTGTGATAACTTCTGAAATGGCAAATGAGACCATGAACTCTGTTGCGACCGATGGTGCTACCAACACCATGGTGATTGGTTCGAGTATTGTTAAGGTCCCTCAATCCAAATGGTTCCTGTGAACCACGGGGAGAAACCCGATAAATCTAATGAAAATGAACAAGAACAAGAGGTTGTGCTAGCAATTGATGCTTTGAAGCACTCGAACTTTTTGTGCCGAACTATGTCTTGAATGACTTAGACGATACACTCTATAATGTGTATAGGGTTAAGACCATTGCTAAGGAACTGTGGGAGTCCTTAAATATGGTGGACTCAAAGACTGTGATCAGTCAAGTCCAAGAGACAAATGGGACGGAGTTAGATTATATCTCAAGGGATGTCTCTGACATTAATCTGTCTGTTGTGGTCTCTGAAGTGAACTTGGTGGATTCAAAACCAAGGGAGTGGTGGATAGACACTGGTGCTACTCGCCACATATGCTCCGACAAAGTTATGTTCACTTCCTTCGAACCAATTACTAATGGTGAGAAGATATATATGGGAAATTCTGCCTCCTCAGATGTTGAAGGGCAAGGGAAAAGAAGTCTGAAAATGTCACGCCCCGACGTAGCATAAATAAGGAAAGCGTTTAATTTCCTTTATGGACCCGTAGGTCGCGACAGTTTGAAGGATCGATTCCGTCCCAAACGTCGAACAACAAAACATAATAATCAGAGCAGAGCAATCAAGGCTTATAAAATTTTTCTAACTTATTACATATTACAGCACGGGGTCATCTAAAGGCACAGACCGCCTTAAAATAAAACAATAACTTAGTGTCTATTACAGTCATCCTTATAAAACAAACAGTTTAAAACTTAAAACATATAACTTAAAGCATATAATCAATAAACAATTCTCTCATTCCAATGGCAGTCATTCTCAGTTAGCGTAGTCATAAGATTCCTCCTGATTGTAACCTGAAAAGCCTGAACACGAATGTCCAGGACGCATCAACGTCGTCAGCTTCAAGAAGCTGGTGAGTATTAAAAACATAGCTTTGAATGTAAAACATACTCATTTACCTTTTTCCATTTTCAATTTGCAACAACAATCTTTTGACCACAGAAAGAATTCATTTTATAAAAACAACAAGGAATGCATTAAAAGTCGATATGTAATAACCCGTATTTTAAAATCACATATTTAATTATTTATTTATTTATTATTATTTTTTTTATTTGAAAAATACCAGTTGTGGAAAAATACCAGTTGTGGAAAAATATCACAGTGCAAATTACCTGTGTCTGTGTGCGTGGTTGTGTGAGTGACCACATGGGATAATTTCCCATGTGTTAACTTGGTGCCAAAGGAAAAAATAAAAAATAATAAAAGACCAAGTTCAGTGCTCAGTGGGTGTGCGTGTGTTCTGTGTATGTGTGTGACCTGAGCATGTGTGTTGTGTGTATGTGACGTGAGTGTGTGTGAGTGTGTGTGTGTGTGGAGACCAATGAATTAAAACCTATATATTCTACACCTACCCCACCCCCCCACACCTCATAACTATCTAAGTTCTCTCAACTCTCCATACTGTCTCTCTCTCTCTCGGATCAATATATATACACCCACATATAATTTCTTATATACACACACAAGCTTATATATTTTCTAGGAGATTCAATTCTAGCTTGGTCTATTGATTGGAATTCAATTGGGTAAGTTTCCAATTATGAATTTATGATCTCAGTTTGTTTTCAGCACTATTGATAAAGATATATATATATATATATATATAGAATTCATACATTTATATTGATACTAGTGAGGGTGCACGTGCAAGGCATGTGCCCGTCGGATAGTTGTATTCCTAGATATATTGTGTATTAATCTTGACATTAGAGGTCTTTGGAGAGGTATAATTACTGATTCCATTCTAAAATAAGTGCCAACGTTTCATTTTTTTTTTGGATATTTTTAAAATAAGTGTCACGTTTCTTTTTCTTTTTTTTTTTATATTTCAAAATAAGGTCCACTTGTAAAAATCAACATAAGATGTTAAAACAGTTAAATAGAAAATTGTAAATGTAACTATTTAATCTAAAACTCTTCTTACAGAAGAAGTTGATAATTCTGACTATCTTATAAATGAGTAGTAAAGGTACCTAATAAAGCGCCACTAAAAATATATGACACAAGTAGGGTATTTCCTCCAAAAAATGGCATGAATGTGTTTGTAGGCCTTAATTGATATTCAAATACAATCTATAAATCCTGAATTTGAGGGAAGAAGTTGACCCAAATGTAAATATTAGTGACCAATTAATAATAACTACTAAAATAGCCACTTAAATTGACAATTTAAATATACCAAAGCTTAAATTTGAGAGAAGAAGTTGGCCAAAATGTGAAATTAGTGACCAATTCCTAAATAGCCACTAAAATAGTCACTTTTTAAAACTTGTTTAAAGTGAATAATAAATATCCCAAAACTTGCTGACCTAAATGCAATTACACATATTACAATATATGAATCCTAAATTTGAGAGAAGAAGTTGAGCAAATTGTAAATATTAGTGACCAATTCCTAAATAACCACTAAAATAGCCACTTTTTTGACTTTTTATGAAGTGAATAATAAATATCCCAAAAATTATTGACCCAAATATAATTAGACACAAATTATTGATTGAAACCTCATTTGAGAGAAGAAGTTGACCAAATTGTAAATATTAGTGACCAATTCCTAATTAGCCATCAAAATAGCCACTTTTTTTGAAGTCAATAATAAATATTCCAAAAATTGTTGATCCAAATGTAATTAGACACAAGATTGTTGATTAAAACCTCATTATTATATTAAATAAAATTTCAAGAGCTGACTTGAATGTAATTATTTGTCCAAAATGACATATTTACCCTCAGACAAATCAATATATCCTTACGATGTATAGATAGTTATATGAGTAATTAGGGTGTAGTGAAGGACAAAAGAGAAAGTTCATATTTTTTGACGTGCTTGTTTCTTCGTTTTTATAGTATAGTAGATATATATATTGTTAAAGGGTCCGAAAATAGCGAGCAGAAAAATAGTAACAGAAACTTAATTTCTGTATATCAAATGAAAGATATTGACCCCAAGGGGCCATGTTTCAAGTTTCATGCGATAATTTATAACGGTCGCGACGAACAAATCATTTCAAGTTTCGAAAACTAAACCTTTTATTTTCTATGTAGTGATCTACCGACAACGGATTTGATCGCGGTTTCAAGCGTAGAACTTATAGTTCGGTTAATTACAATCTGAAATAGTAAATTTACAGTTGTTAGATATTTTATATAATCCTTGTATTTTGAGGTATTTACATAATCATCCCTAAACTTTTAAAAAGAAAATGGTATTTTGGGTCACTATGTAATTTGGTCAAATCATTATAAATCTTTTACATTTCTGAAATGATATTATGTGCTAATAAAAATTGTGTTATAACTTTGTTAATTATAAAACTATAGAATAGTAATATTATTTTGCTATTTATCATCAATCGATTTAAATAGAGATTTAACTATTTTAAATAGATGTTATATTATATTTCTACAAATACAGAAAAATTTCCAAAATATTATTATAGCCTAGTACAACTATAAAAAAAAATTAGTTTCATATTTAAAGCCTTGTGTTTGGGCATAGATTTAGAATTTATAGTCTTGTTATAACCAATTTAAAAATAGTGTTTTAACTTCAATAATTCATAACTAATTATCTACAACTCAGAAAAGTACGCCGTCAATTCTTATAGTCATAAAATAATGTCTAATATTATAATTAAAAGTTTGGAGACAATCCGATACCATTTAAAATACAGCTTATTTGTGGAGCCCACGTTTATGTAGGAAACCCCACTTTTGAGATAGAAATTACCCGAACTCCGAATTGAGCCTAGTCAGTGGCGTTGGACTCAGAATAGTATAAGGATATCAATAGTGAAGTTTTAACATAATGTTATCAAAATTACCAAAATACCCCTAAGAAAACTTTAATTACTATTTTGCCCCTACATTTGCACCTTTTGCTTATATGTTTAGCTCTTTTATCCCTATTGATGTAGGAACTATCTCATCAGCAAATCCCTAAGTTATCAAGGTGAGTGAATCATATTCCTATTGCTGATTCTATTCCTCTCGAGTGAATCTGATTCTACCTTCGATTGTTAATATTATGTAATTGCTATTATTTCATTTGGGAACATTATCGTTTGGTTCCACTGAAACGGGTTTAACTTTATTGTATGCCATTACTCAGACGTTTTATGTTATTATATAATGTGCTCTTTATTTTCCAATGTCAATTACCACTGCAACAAATTATAAAGTATAGCTTGTACCAAGCGACCCTATGGGTCCACGTAATGAACCCGCCTATCAGGGTTGCCCTTTGATCATTGAGCCATGTAATGAAATTAATGAATGTGTGCGTGAGTGGGTAGTTGGTAATTTGACATTCACTTTAAATGGTTTCATTTTCATATCGTTGACTTCTCATTTACTCCATTTTCCTTATATAAATTCCATTGCTTTTGTTATAACTTCCTTTCAATATATATGTATGTACAACTCCTTTTGAAATCTTTTAAACAGGTTATGTTCATTCACTGAGCCTTACGCTCACACTCTCCAAATTATTTTAAAACCATTTCAGATGACAAGGACATGCCCTACGCTGATCCAAATGAGGAACAGGAGATAGCTATAGAAGGACAGGACCCTCTTCTAGATGCCCTTGAAGGATCCCTGTTTTAGAAAGTCCCCTTCTTGTATTTTAAGTATTCCTAGAATAATTCCTTTCTAGTGCTGTATTTGAAGGCGTTGTAAGCCTAGAACTCTGTCTGTAAACTTATTAAGTATGGTTTGGTGGTTCTACTAACCTCAATTAAATATTAAATAAATGTTTGTATGCTCCCGCTAGACTCTGTACAGGTTAAAGATGACCCACAAGGTCGCTCGCGCAATCTTCCTAAATTTCATTATATATATATAAACTCTTCTGTCTGCCTGGGGAAACGAGGATCGCGCGCGCGGACCGCTCGCGCGAAGGGTCGCTCGCGCGGGCCGCTCGCGCGATCTTCGCGCGCACGATCGTGGCGCGAGTTTTTACTGAGGCTTCTTCTTCCTCGCAGAAACTGCTCTGTTTCAGTTTTCAGGGTCTAATTTGACCCATTTTCAAATCTGGAAGCAATTAGGGCATGTAATATATGAAATTCTTTGTTTTTCAACAAGGATTAAGGATATGTAATCAATTTAACATGATTCAAACTATAGCTCTCCAATTTTATGAAAAACTAAAACATGTCAAAACTTATTTTCTTATATACTTCCTCATGTGATCAAATTAAGCCCCAATACTTTAAACATAGTCTATATATACCATAATCTTTCATTATTATCTACGAAAACAGATTTTGATTTAGTTTGGGAAATTGTGATTTTGAAGCTTCAAGCTTCCATGGACGAATTTAGCAATGGAGGATCATTAATACATACACAAACTCAGTAACTAAGCATGAATTTACATTCTAGAATAAGTTTAGAATACTCACTGAGATTAAAAGCAGAGAGATTGTTGAGAAAGATAACTAAATCAAGAAACCCAATTACAAGCTTGGCTATGGAAGTCTTCAAATTTTCTTTCTACAATGTATAAGATGAACTCTCTGCTTTCTCTTTTCTCTCTGTGTATGATTGCCAAAGTGTCCAGAACCAAGTGTGTGTGTGGTGTATAAATAGAAGCTTAAGTGGAGAACTTGGGCTCCAAGTTCATTACCATTCACTCAACAATATATATTTCATTTTCTATTTTTCTCTTTCAATTTCTAAGTGACTCACAAATATCACAGATGTGTGTGTGTGTGATATACATACGTATATAAAATCTCTACAGATTGTTAACTCCACAGATTTTGAAGGGGTAAACATAGGCTAGTAGGGGTCATAAGCTAGAAGTGTTTGGGAAATTAGTTTTAGGCACAAGAACAACACACACATGGATAAGTTTGCCAAACAAGGCCCAAGTCAATGATGAGTTTCCATAAATGGAAATAAAGCAAATGTCCAGTCAGTCACTTCCAAAATCTGTGGAAGTTCAACACAGTGTGGACAGTTCTTGAGTATAAACTGGTATTTTCGGGGCGCGGTGATCACCACAAAAATACAGAAAATTCATTTTAACGTAAGAAATGGTTTTCTGGTTTTATAAAAATACAGTTTGAATTAAAAGAAAATATTTCCACCGTTTTGAAATACAGATTTTGAAATTCATCACAGATATTGTTAAATTTACAGAAATTGCAATTTGACCCCAAAAGAATTTTAATATGAAATGATATAAATATTAACAGTCTAATCATGATAAATGAAATTTAAATAAAAAGCAGTACAAACAAATTAAATATGGAAATGCAATTTAAAATTTACATGAAATGCAGGTTGTTACAGAAAATGACTTCAGGAAAGGAGCTAACTCTCAACAATGTCCTTTATGTACCGGAAATTCGCAAGAATTTGGTATCCGGATCTCTCCTAAGCAAGCATGGCTTCCGAATGGTCTTTGAGTCAGACAAGGTGGTGTTGACCAAAGCGGGAATGTATGTGGGGGAGGGGTATATGTGTAATGGGATGTTCAAACTTAATGTAGCAACTGTATTCCCAAAAGTTAATAAAATGAGTACCTCTTCTGTTTACTTGCTTGAGTCTTCCAATTTGTGGCATGGTAGACTAGGACATGTTAATTTTAATTCTTTGCGAAGATTAATTAAATTAGACTACATACCAAACTTTCATATTGATGCAAGTTATAAATGTGAAACTTGTGTTGAAGCAAAGTTAACAAAGACTTCATTTCAATCAATTGAAAGAAGCACTGAACCTCTGGAATTAATCCACACTGATGTATGTGATTTAAAAATGGTTCAATCTAGAGGTGGCAATAAGTATTTTATTACTTTTGTTGATGATTGCACTAAATATTGTTATGTGTATTTGCTAAAAATTAAGGATGAAGCTTTGGATAAGTTCATTCTATATAAGACAGAGTTTGAGAATCAACTAAGTAAAAAGATTAAGGTGTTGAGAAGTGATAGGGGTGGTGAATATGTAGCGCCATATGGTGAGTTTTGTGCACAAAATGGAATTATTCACCAAACCACCGCACCTTATTCGCCTCCATCAAATGGAGTTGCTGAAAGGAAAATCGTACCTTAAAGGAAATGATGAATGCTATGTTAATAAGTTCTGGATTGCCACAGAACTTGTGGGGGGAGGCAATTCTCTCCGCAAATTATATTTTAAATAAGGTACCTCGAAAGAAAGTTGATCAAACCCCGTATGAACAATGGAATGGTTGAAAACCTTCCTACAAGTTCTTACGAATGTGGGGGTGTCTTGCAAAAGTTCTTGTACCTACTCCTAAGAAAGAAATGATAGGTCCAAAAACTGTTGATTGTTTATTTATTGGCTATGCACATAATAGTAGTGCGTATCGATTTCTTGTACATAAATCTGAAAACCTAGATATACACAAGAACATGATCATGGAGTCTAGAAATGCATCTTTTTTTAGAATATATTTCCTTGTAAAGAGGATTATAGTTCTAAAAAACACACATTTGAGACTGTTGGGGAAACGAGTAAAACCCAAGAAGAAAATGTTGATATTGAGCCTAGACGTGGGAAACGAGCTAGAACATCAAAATCTTTTGGTCCAGACTTTCTAACTTATGTTATAGAAAGTGAGCCTCAAAGCTATAATGAAGCTATTAGATCACCAGATGGTCCATTGTGGAAAGAAGCAATCAAGAGAGAAATTGATTCTATCCTACAAAACCATACGTGGGAACTGGTAGATCTTCCTCCTGGTTGTAAGCCATTGGGCTACAAATGGATTTTTAAAAAGAAAATGAAAACGGATGGTACTATTGATAAGTATAAAGCAAGGCTTGTCATCAAAGGGTATAGACAAAATGAGGGTCTAGACTACTTTGATACGTATTCTCCTGTTACGAGAATAACATCCATTCATATGATTATTGCAATCGCAGCGTTGCGAGGTCTCGAAATACATCAAATGGATGTTAAGACTGCCTTTCTTAATGGAGATTTGAATGAAGAAATCTACATGGAACAACCTGAAGGATTTTCTGCTCCAGGGCAAGAAAATAAAGTGTGTAAGCTTGTCAAATCATTGTATGGCTTAAAGCAAGCTCCAAAACAATGGCATGAAAAATTTGACCAAGCTATACTCTCTAGTGGATTTAAAATCAATGAGTGTGATAAATGTGTTTATGTCAAAGACATAATTGAAGGCTGTCATATTATGTCTTTATGTTGATGACATGCTCATAGTGGGTAGTAATGATAAGATCATTAAATCTACTAAGAAAATGTTGAATTCTAAAATTGACATGAAAGATATGGGACTTGCTGATGTTATATTAGGCAACAAGATCTCTAGAAATACTAATGGACTTGTTCTATCACAGTCACATTATGTAGACAAGATTCTAGAGAAGTTCAACAAGTCTGATACTAGTATAGCCAGGACGCCTGTGGACTTAAGTCTACACCTATCTAAGAATACTGGTGAGAGTGTTTCTCAACTAGAATATTCTCGAGTGATAGGAAGTTTGATGTACTTAATGAGTTGTACAAGGCCTGACATTGCCTATTCTGTTAGTAGACTAAGTAGATATACTAGTAATCCTAGTGCTGAACACTGGAAAGGGATAGTAAGGGTACTGCGGTACTTACGATTTACACGTGATCAGAAACTGCACTACATGAGATATCCAGCTGTATTGGAAGGATTTAGTGATGCAAACTGGATATCCGATATGAAAGATTCAAAATCTACAAGTGGATATGTTTTCACACTTGGTGGTGCAGCTGTATCATGGAAATCTTCAAAACAAACTTGTATTGCTAGATCGACAATGGAATCTGAATTCATTGCGCTAGACAAGGCAGCTGAAGAGGCTGAATAGCTTCGCCATTTTGTAGAAGATATTCCTAGATGGTCAAAACCTGTGCCAGCTATTTGCATACACTGCGATAGCCAATCTGCTATTGGAAGGGCACAAAGCAATATGTATAATGGTAAGTCTAGACATATTCGTCGTAGACACAATACCATTAAACAACTACTCTCAAGTGGGATTGTCACAATTGACTATGTAAAGTCAAAGGACAATATTGCGGATCCGCTAACCAAAGGGTTAAATCGAGAGTTAGTTAATAAATCATCTAGAGGAATGGGACTAAAGCCTATGGCGTTACAAGGGAATGGAATGGAAACCCAACCTAGTTGACTGGAGATCCCAAGATCTAGGTTCAAAGGGACAACCTAATTTCATGTACCTTAAGAGAATCACTGAGAAGAAATGTTCTTCTGCCCATTTCTATGATTCAACAGTGATACCTGCTGGTGTGAGGGTAAGCTTAGCTTTTAATGACTATGTGCGTTGGTATAACCAAGTGGAGTATAGCATGATACTCTAAATAGTCACCTATGTGAATGTGAAGTGGGGCCGCTTCTAAAAGAATATGAGAAAGGCAAAATTCTTTGATAAACATTTACTGAACCAGGCGAGTGTTCAAGGCCAAAACGAACACATGTGTAAGAAGTAAACTATGTTTGGAAAGCTCCTGTGTGAGGTCTTTCGGTTGTTTACACTAATGGTAAAAAGTTCAAGACTATACGTTCACTGGTCAGCCAGTAAATCTGATAGATTGTCACAAGGGAAGGTTCAAAGCCAAAAGCTACCTATCCTTTGCAGGAGTGATCCGTTGTGCTCTCTCTCTTGTCGAGTCGTCTCACATCATTTCGATTAATTTCATTCATGTAGGGGATTGTTGGATAAAAACTAATTTTGGCCATGTTTGAGGTCAAATAAATGTGGGACCCATTTAGAGTTTGAATGGGGTCCTTGTGGATTTGTGCTCTCCTACATGAGGAGATGAACTTTGGATATTTACATGTCCAAAATTATTATTGAGT
Organism: Hydrangea macrophylla; assembly: GCA_033977485.1. Taxonomy (NCBI): domain Eukaryota; kingdom Viridiplantae; phylum Streptophyta; class Magnoliopsida; order Cornales; family Hydrangeaceae; genus Hydrangea; species Hydrangea macrophylla. The sequence continues at coordinate 108,915,124 of CM066991.1, forward strand.
GAATGAGAAATTAATCCATTGAATACATTTATATAATGTACATACATGAATGCATGGGAAATGTATATAATTTATAATAATGTATAATGCATGAGAAATGTATATACATGAATGTATTTATTCTCATTCATGGATAATGCACATTCATAAATGAATCATGTATATGCATGGATGAATCTATAGATTCATAATGGATATACATGGATGAATCCACAAATACATAATGTACTCATGTATATACATGGATGAATCTATAGATTCATAATGTACATACATGGATCAATCCACAAATTCATAATGTACATGCAATGAATCCTCTCTCCCCTTAATCCTATATATTCTGAGCTTTCTCCTCAGAAATTTCAGAGTCAGAAAAACAAGAGCTATTACCTTCCTTCCTATATTCCTTCCTGAGAGAGACACAGAACATAGTTGGTTCGTCGGAGCAGTCGAACACCGTGCTTGTCTACTGCTGGTTATTGCCGCTGTATCCTGGGAGACAGACGCCTGGAGATATCCTCAAGCACTTCTGGTGAGGCGGCGAATCTGTTTTAAGAAAACTGTGAAATATCACAGGCCTCGGTTTGATCTTATTTTGTTATAGTTTTTCAATTATTGCTTTCTGTTTACATATTGTAATTCTGGTTCTATTCAAGTTCTATTTTCCAGTTTGTAATCAAGAATCTGTTTCTGCTTTCCAATTGTATCAATGTAATTTTTCCAACAAATGTATCATGTATTCCAGCGGTTTTTTGGTTCCCAAATATTATGGTTTTTAAAATCATTTGACTCCAAATATTGTATTTAAAATCATTTGACTCCAAATATTGTATATCTTATATCCTATAGATTTTAGTGTTGGAATTTTGGAAATGCTCTGATACCACTTTGTTAGAAGTAAGTAAAAAAAAATATATATTTGGAAGAGAGTAGAGACTAGTATGGAGGAAGCCTTTTGTATTAGTATTGATCTCTAAACTTTTTTGGTTGATACAAATGACTTGAGTACTCATCTATTTATACTAACCAAGAGGACATTCTAAGAAGCTCTCAACTACCACAATTACTACAACTTACAACTACTATAATAATTATTTGACAACTACTTCATTAACTCAACAACCAACTACCTTATTTACTTAACATCATCTACTACCAACTTCAAGATTATTCTAGACTTTTGCCTTGAAGCTACTAGACACTTTGGCCTCTTTATTGGGCCTATTACATATGTAGAATGATAATTATATTTTGGACTTAAACTAGAAACCTCTGTTGGGCTAAATCAAGTTTATTTTTCAACATTTAGTTCCCAAAAATGTTATGATTTTCGAGGTTATAATATTTTGGGATCAAAAGCATCCAAATCACTAAAGCCCCAATTTGTTCACTGTATTTTAGAATTAGAAAAATGAAACTAATTCCAAGTAATCCAATTACAGGAAAAATGTTGGAATATTAGTTTCCTTTATGGTGTTTGGATAAACCTACGAATAATCATGAAAACAACGTTTATCTTCTTTAAATGATAAATTCATTTTTAAATAGTTGGAAAAATGATATGATTTTAATTCCAAAATTTTTATTTATATTTGTATTCTATATATCGTTGTTTGATTTGCAAAACAATAATTAAAAATTCAACAACCATTTAATCATAAAATTAGTTAATTTAAGTCCAAACCATTAGTTAATTTAAATTTAAATCATTACTCATTTATTAAATGAATGAGATAAGACTGTTTCCCGAACAAAATGAATCAAAATGCCATTTCTAAATGGGGATTGTGATTCCTTGATTTTTAGGACTCTACTCTATTTGAATTTACATTATGTATCTTTCCTGGCTTACTTTCAAAGTGAACCAAACATGGCCTACAATGTATCATAGAAGGATCCCAATGGACTTAAAATATCACCGTAATATTGTTTCTTTTCTTTGTAAATTCTTAGTTTGGTACCTACACTTATGTTGTACCCATTTATTGCTCACTCATTGCTCACCCACAAACAATTTTTGTCTCATTCATGTCCATCTGGTAATTGTGTTGATAAAATAAGGGCAAAATGGTGAAAAAAATGGACGCAGAAAACTATTAGAAGGTGATCACAAACAGTTCTCTGACACGTGTCACATTCATTTTCCATTTAGTAACTGTGTTAATAGAATAAGAACAAAATAGTAATAAAAATGGACACGTGTCAAAAAACTTTTAGTGGGTAAGCAAATAAAGGTGAAAAAAAAAATATACTCAAAGTCACCCATTTATTGCTCAACCACAAACAATTTTCTAACACGTGTTCCATTCGTGTCTCATCTAGTAATTGTGTTGATAGAATAGAGGCAAAATGGTAAAAAAAAAATGAACACATGTCAAAAAACTATTGATAGGTGAGCAATGAGTGAGCAAATAAGGGTGAACAAAAATGCACTCAAATGTTTATATGCCTCGCTCAAAGTAACCCTCGTGCACATACAAGAATTGCAATCAAAATAGGGAGTTGATTATGGCACCCCAATAGTTACCATTGGCACTTGTACCACATCCAGTGCATGTAGTACCATGCAGTTAATGCACTACATAATACCATGCAGTTAATGCACTATATGGAGTGCCAATGGTAACTTTTAGAGTACCAAAATCAATTCCCTAAAAATATGGGTAAATACCACCTGCCTACTGTGCATTTTTGCTCACTCATTTATTGCTCACTCACGCACACGTGTCTCATCTAGTAATTGTGTTTATAGAATGGGGGCAAAATGGTGATGAAAATGAACACGTGTCAGAAAACTATTGATAGGTGAGCAATAGGTGAACAAATAAGAGTGAGCAAAAATACACTCTAATGTTTGTATGCCTCGTGTACATACAAGAATTGCAATAAAAATATGGGTAAATATCACCTGCCTCCCGTGAGGTTTAACCTTAGTACACATACTACCCTCACGTTTTAGGAATCTCACTTACCTCCCTTATTTCTGAATTTTAGTGTTTGATTCCCTTTAAATTTTCTAACGATTTGTTTGAGGGAAGGAGGAAACTGATACTTAAAATGTAAAAATAAGGGAGGTAAGTGAGATTCTTGAAACGTAAGGGGATGTATTTGTAGGAGAGATAGTTGATATTTACCCCATATTATAGCACGACCTCCTGAACTATGACTGTTTTTCACAAACACCACCCTAAACTTTAAAACTAAACAGACTCACCCCACAACTATCCAAAATGAACAAACTCACCCCGACGAAGGAGTTTTAGTGTCAACAAAGAATACTTTAGGGGGGTAAGTTTGTTCAATTATAAAGTTTTAAGAGGGTGTTCGTGAAAAATAGCCATAGTTCGGGGGATGTTACTGTAATTTACCCAAAAAAATATCCAAGGCAAAATGAACAGTCTTTGGTCTCAAATTATCAATTAAGGTACCCACACCACAAGGGGGTATAATTATCCAGATAAGAAAATGTCCAAATTTATAAATCCTCAATATAAAATGGCATTATACCAGAAAGAGTAAAACCTATAGAAGCAGCTTTCTCCATCATCATCTCTTCCTCAAGAATCAAACAATGGCATTATTGAAAAAACCGCTGCTACTTCTATCAACACACAAAAGCATGCTGACCTACATAAGAGTCAACAGGCGTTATAATGGTGAATTGGAAATTCAAGAGAGGCACGAGTATGCCAAAGCCTTTTCCTCCGAGAGCTCTTCGGCTGTCAAGTCCAACTTCTTCCTTGAAAACTCATCAATTGGAAGTCCTGCAAAATGGAAAGCAAAGCGGAAACCTCGTGAGATGCCACCCAAGAAAATCACTATTTCTCTTGTCCGCGGCTAGGAACAGGAAGAATCCATGCAACGAACAATCCTCAAAACTACATATAAAGCATTTGAACTATACTAATTTCCCAAGGCTTTATTTGGTTCACGGATTTCGTGAAGGAAAGATAAGGGAAAGGAAAACAGAGAAGAAAACTAGTTCTCTTGTGTTTTTCTTCCTGCTTAAATAATATCATAAATTAAAATTTTCTAAAATATGATAGTAGTACACGAATAAAGGGAGATAAATAACTCACTAACACCTCAAAATTTTAATTCATTTCTCATCTTATTATATTTTTCTTTATTACTTTCCTCGTTGTTTTCCTTATTGATCAAACAAAGGAAAAGGTTTCCTGTATATTTTCTTTTATTTTCCCTCACTAAATCCAATAACCAAACAAAGCCCAAGGATTTTACATGTTTAAGACAAACTTTCATAGTTACAAAAAAGAAAGAGAAGAAATCCAATAACATATTCTAAGGAATATAACTTCAACCTAATTTTTCGTTAATCTTATATTCATGGTTGTGCTATGCAATCACAACGGCGGAGGGACCCAGAAATAAAACTTTGAGATCTGATGCTTATGTTTTTCTATGACACATATCGATGTCATCTTTACAGGATATATGCACAGTAACAAAGAATATGAGACCCTGTAGGCTGTAACCATGTAATTGGAAGATTTAAAGATCAGGATCCATCCACAGTATAGGCTCCTATAAAGTTAAATATATTTTCTGAAAAGAGAGAAGAATAGGTTGCCAAAGATGCTTCTAGAGAATTGGTTAAAAATAAGAGTTTGACACGTAGTTAATTGCCTCCGAGGACTCGCACAAACTTCAACCCTAACTGATTAGTGATTATGGTGATGCTCACATCATTGAAAATTTTGGGTGAAAATACATGATGTAATCAACTACATCATTACCTTGAACAATCGTCCACTCCCCCTTGCAACAAGTTACGGGGAACGAATAAATAAGCCCAGCTGGCACACTGTATGATCCGTCAGAGTACACACCCATAGAAACCCAGGTTCCCTACATTTTGAATACAAAACAAAAGATAAGCATGGATAATTTTCACGCAGCATACCATCAACAGTGCTGTGACTGCTGTCCAAGACGATATAGATTTGGTTATATTATCACTCAAAATGTTTCCGAATACTCTACAGGACAAGTAGAAGACTAACCTCTGGAGTTCCAAGGACCCAATCACGTATGTGATCACAAGCAGCGCTGGCCGCAGATAATGCACTGGACAGCTTTCTAGCCTTAATAATTGCAGCACCACGCTGTTGGACAGTGGCAATGAATTCACCATTCAACCTAACAAGAGCAAATGCATCGTAATTATCACCAAAAACAATTTAATTTCTAAATAATACATTAGCAGATGCTTAAAAGCATTTATATTAAAAAAAAAAAAAAAAGGTGTTTGTAAATGTAATCCTTTTCCTCGTACCATTCATCATCAGCAACAAGCTCACGGACAGGCTTGTGTCCAGCTGGTGTCTTAACAGTAGCATGGTTGACGTCAGGATATTGTGATGAGGAGTGGTTTCCCCAGATAATGGCATTTTTAACATCAGATACTTGCACATTCAACCTCTCTGAGATTTGACCAAGGGCCCTGTTATGGTCCAACCTTGTCAAACAACTAATGTTTTTCTCTGGGATAGATGGTGCAAATTCCTTAAGGATCAATGCATTGGTGTTGGCAGGGTTAGCGACAACCAAAACCTGGAAGAAAGAGAAAAAGTTCATTCAGAAATGCCCGAAGCAACAAGATTCCAGAAAACATTTTGCATCACCATGAAACTCAGGTGTCCAAAACAACATACAAGCCTACTTTGTATTTAAAATAATGACTCTGTGGTTGCAAATCCAAAGAAAATACAACGGAATGAGATTCATTTTCAATGGGTCAGTTCAACTCCAGATAATGATTAATTTTCATATGTTCTCCAAAGCATCAATCACCTTGCAATTTGCGGCAGCATACTTTTCTAGAGCAGAAGCTTGGGACTTATAAATGGATACATTCTTTGTCATCACATCTTTTCTTTCCATTCCTTCTTTCCTAGGGAATCCACCAACCATGACGGCGATGTTAACGCCAGTGCATGCCTCCACAACATCAGTTGTAGCAACAACACCTGATGATACAAAAAGTATATTAGACCTAATATCGAGTCAAATTCGGTTTACCTTTTCAAATGTTTAACATTTTGGAATAAGATATTTTCTAAAAGCTAATACAAATTAGAGCTTTTTAAAAAGCTGTATTCATCTATAAAAATGAATCAGATTTCTACAAAGCTATGAAAAAATCGATCTCAACTGAAACGTAAAAGAATTTTTAATACTATTCCACAGGACTTGAAAGATATGGAAGAGAGGTTGCCAACCTTTAAGGAGAGGAAATGCAGCATCCACTAATTCCATTTTCACTCCATTGAGTGCCTCAGCAGCGGGTGGAATATCAAGCATGTGTAGGATCACTGGCTGGTCAGCACCCAGCATCACTCCTCTAGCAACCATGGGGACAAGGGCATATCCAATTTGACCTACAAATCCAACAAGCTTCCTCAACATGTTGCTTCAATTCAAATTACAAAGCAAAAGAGTAGAAAACAAGTGCACAAAAAATTATGCAGTCATGTACATGTATGTGTGAATGTGTAGGTGTAGGTATACACAAAAAAGTATACATACATTCACATATTTGCACATGCCTAAATATTTATATCAAAATCAATAGAGTCACATTTACCACCTCCATAGTACATACATACGTACAACCACACCTCATCAAACACATGTAAATATACGCATATATGTAAATGTTGAGCACCGCATGAACTCCAAGTCTATCCAGGGCAAACAACTTAGGAGAAAAAAGACTCTGAATAAGAAGAAAAGGAAAAAAAAAAAAAAAAAAAAACACAAGGCCTTCTAAGATTTGTACAAATTTATTTTGATTTGCCACCCAAAAAAAAAAAATTCTCTATAGGATATTTACAAACAACCAAGAAACTTCAGTTTGCTGAGAATGACTCTCTTGCAAACTTAGTACATACTAAAGATAACTCTTTTTTTGGTCATATAAAAAAGCATTACTTCTTTCTAGGTTGCATAAACCAACATCAATTTGGCCTCATGGATGAGCAGTAATGAACACAAAATTTTATTTTAACAAACAAGTGACTAGTAATCAAAAAAACTAAGTAAAGAACCATACTTTGATGCAAATATACAATCAAATAGTAATTAAGAACGACTATACACTTACTAGTAGAACCCTCACTTAAACCCTGCAGCATTAAAATTATGATCGATAGATCTAAACAAAAAACGATCGATTAAACCTATTTTTCCACCTTGCCAGACTAAAACAGTAAATTATCTTCCAGCTACCAAAAAAAAAAAAATTCTACTTCAAAAATCTTTCATTCACAAGACTTCAAAATCGATTAAAGAAAATAAAATCACAGAATTGAAACACTAGATCGCATGAATCAACACTGAAATATGTAAATTCGTTGTCGATTAGAGAACTCAAATTTAAAAAATAAAAAATTAAAAAAAAGATTATATTATAGATCCAGAATCGGATCGGAAGAATGAATGTAATAATCAATGAACAACGAGTCAGTGATAGTTGTACACTTCTAAACAGATCTGGGAATGATTTAAAGAGATTTGGATAGTTATACAATACCTGCGGCACCAGTGACAAGAACACGAACTGGGTCTTTCGCCATTGTAGGAGATCTAGTGAGAGAGAGATATGATGTCAACGATGAGTGTAAAGCGAAAAAACGAAAGGTTGATCAAAGAAGATTTAGAGATTAGGTTGTTGTATATAGCCCAGGAAACTGATTTGTCCAAGGTGATTTCTTCAGTGCAAGGGAGCTTTAAGTACGATATCGTTTCATGTTTCAAATAAAATAAGTGGTGTGCTGTCGTCGCTGTACTCTCTCGGTGTCTCTCTCCATCTCTCTCCAACTAGCGGTGGAGGCACACGCGTCCTTGTTGTGTGGAAAAAAAGTACTTTAACTTACAATATATAACACATACATTTTATAGTTGTCTTGAGTGTAAACACCAACATATATGAGAATATATACTGAAATTTGACAAATACATATCCAGATTTGGTGCACGCGACCCATTTGTCCATTGCTTCATTCCCACGGAATGCACTCTCTCAAACTTCTTGCTTTCACTTCTGCAGTAAATGTGGCTCCTTGATTTGAATGTGAGGGACGGTTGCCCTTTAAATATGGAAAGGGTTGGTTATTTTTTAGTAGTTAATTGGGTTTTGTGAAAAGAATGTTTAATGACACTTTGATACACTTGACGTTATTTTTTATGAATAAAAATATAATGATTTTTATGTAAATATTAGTGATATTAAAGAAAGATTTGGTACCCCTACTTCTCCCTTTCTATAGTAGTATAGATAAGAATTATGCTACACTCATTCCTTAAATCACACTCTAAATCACATCTTATGCTTTAAATATAGGTATTTTGTGCTGTGTAAATTTTTTACATTTTTTTATACACCACTTACAAAGAATATTTACATTTAAAGTAAAAAATATGATTTAGGGTGTGGTTAAAAGAGTAAGTATAGCATTGTTGCTCCAATAAATATGAAAATATTTTTGCTCACCCAAAAAATGATACACTAATGCTCACCCAAACATTTCATTGATCAATATAGTGGGACACAGGTTAATAAGATACTTGAGTGATTATTAATATACCATTTTTTGAGTGAACAAAAATACTCTCAATAAATATTCTTTTACGACCCGTTTTGTTCACGGATTATTTTAGGTGGATTCTGATTACTAAGAATCATAATACCAGTAATCACTTTACTAGGAATCTGAATCTCTACAGAATGTTTTGTTCAACAATAGAATTCTAGCTGGATTTAGAATCCAGTGTTTGGTTGGGTCAAGGAAAATGAAATGGAAATATTGTTAAATATCTAAGCTACCCTTAAAGGCTAAAAGAATGTATGAGTTAAAATCAAATTGTCAATCCTCTAAAAATGGAGGGTGATTAAAAAAAATAATGGTATAAATCTAAAAATCAATGACGCATAAAAAATAAAATAAATAGAGTAATTAATACATGAACATGAGTCTAAACTATTACATGTAATTAATATATATTTGAATAATAACAAAAGATATTTATATTTTTAAGCATAAAACATGTATATGTCTAACGTACAAATCACAATATGCCAAATATGTAGTTATTGTAATATCATATAGACTTTTCAATCATTAACATTTAGCACCAAAATTTGAATTCAGTCATTAAACTAACATCAAATATAATGTTTCAAGCATAAGAAATCATCATAAACAATCTCATCTACCAATCTCTCCATTTTAGAAAATAATAATAATTATTATAATCATAAATTTCTTCTGATCACAATATTTATTTTTTTAATACTCTAATAAAGGCTAGTTTAGGTATTATAAAAATAATAAATCAAAACCCCAGTAATCCTTAGAAATACCACCTCCAAGCTAGGATTTAGAATACACCATATTTTCCACCTTTGGGTGGATTCTAAATTCAATGGGACCCACATTTCATTAAATATTCCATGAACCAAACAAAGATATATTTTAAGATTACTAGTAATCTTCGGGTGGAATCAAAATTCACCCTAAGAATCCATGAACCAAACGGGCCGTTAGAGGAAAATTTATTGAATTCTATCATGCACCTGATGCGTAGTGCGCGTGCTATTTGATCATTTCAATTTTCAACTGGTGGGCCTCGATTAAGGTGTCCTTTCTTCGTTTCCAGAAGTCAAAAACCAAGTTGATGGTTGCAGCGAAGTAGAACCAATCAAATTTACGACAAATGCATATTGGAAATTCCTATTCCTAATTCTATTCCTATTCCATGGAATATATTAAGGCATCGTTTGTTTGCCGGATAGGATAAGGGGTATTGTATTAAAGTATAGTTAGTTATACTAGGATAACTAACCACAGGATAAAACAATGCAGTATTATTTTTATACTGTATTTGGTTCGTGCTGGATTATACTGAGTATAAAATTCAATTAGTCTAATACTATGTTTGGATGAACATGGTATAAGTCTGGATTAACCTGTAACTTTTCATAAATGCCCCTTTTATAAAAGAAAAATCAAATTACCAAAATAACTTCACACTAAGCATTTTTCTAAACATGTATCAAATATCACCATAATTTTTTTTAAAAATCACCATTATAATCAAGTTCAATAAACTAGAACCCATTTACACATACAAAATACAACCATTTAATATATCAATGCCTAGCTTGGTGAATTTACATTTTGTTAGTCTCAACTTCTTCTCTGATAGATTAATGTACTACTCCAAGTCCTCATCTCCATTTTCTTTTTGATCGAATAAGCAGAGGAGCAATAATTTGTTTGACCTTTTTTCTCGATCCATTGCCATCTTCAAACCTAAATATAGAGCTTGAACCTGAACCAGATAGAATTAAGACAATATTATATAATCTTGCAATTAATCATCAAAACTAAAATCAAAGAAAAAACAAGTTAATCATACTAAATTACATTTTTTTTTTGAAAGACAATCTCTTATTTTTTTAACAGCAAAGCAAGCAAATTTCATTAAAACATCAGCACTAACTACATTCCCCCTTTGATAAAATAAATTCAAGAATAGTTGTGCAAATTCAAAGGCCAACATATAGTAACCCCGGTCATGATTGTGCAAAACTACCTAACAAAATGTTCAAGTATACTCAGAAAATTCTAACCCCAAAGCATATTGAGGTGGTTAAGCCTATTGATAATAACCAATGGTTTGAAGTTAATGGGAAAGGGAACGGGAAATTAGTTGTGTTAGAAGAACAACCAAACCTTGTTAGCACCTTCAAAGATGTTAGTTTGTGCTTAAAAGAAGATAAGACATGTAGAGGTGATTGGGGGTGAGCTGAAGGCTGTAGATAATGTTTTGAATATCCAAAAAGACCACAAAGAATGGTATGTCTCTGGAATTTTTATTTTATTTTTTTTTTTTGCAAAAAAGTAACTAGGAAATATGCAATTACAACCAACACTTGCACCAGAAAACAAGCCAAAAAAGGTTCATGTGCTTCCCTCTATTTATTGAAGTGTGTACAAATATAGAACATGTAATTAAAATTGATGGAGCCATGAAAACTTGTGTGATAGATTTGTGACACAAAATAAAAAGCCCAAATTAAAATGGATAGTAAAAAGGTTTGCAACACAGGACGCAATGTCATGGATTGAATATGACTAATTCATTTGGTTAATGATACAGACACATGCTGTGTTTCATTTGTTTGCAACTATGATTGAAAAACAAAATCCAAATTTGTGTCAAGATTATGGTCATAGTCACCAACTACCAAGCATGATTGAAAAAAATCTATATGAATATGAAGATTCTGTAGCTAAATGTGCAAAAACTAGAACAGTTGAAACTAAGGACCTGGTAGTGCTTCCACGAAATACATTGATCTCTTCCAATACTTGATACTAGTGTTACATATGTCAACAAAATTGGACTAATTAATACCTTAATCATTAGATTACCTCAATATTCTAAGTTATTTTTCAATGACAGATATATATACAGATATATATATATATATATGTATATCAGTATATATGTTCTGTTTCACTGGTAGAAGTACCACAAAAAAATTGTAGTTCTAACAACAAAACCCAAAAACATTGTAGAGATACTAAGAAAAACTCAAAAAAAAAATTGTAGATCTAACGAAAAGAAGCTTAACACATTGTAGATCTAACATTTTCCCCCCATTTTTATGAAACCCTAAGTTGTGAAATCTTGTAAAAAGGGAAACCATCAGTAAAAATGTTAGCAACTAGTTACCTCCGTCAAGGATGATTGAATCTAACCAAACGGTATGTTCTTCAACTTCAGATTCCTGCTCCTTCTTGGTCGAGGACTCGAGTTCTCTTCTTCTGTTGCTTCGGCGATTTTGTAGAGAGAGAGTGAACATCAAAAAAGTGAGATGGAAGAACGATCTGGTCGGTTGGGGCTATTTTAATAGCAAAGGGTGATTTTGTCATTTTCAGTGGCAATCCCACTTATTCACAATCCCCGCATTTTTAATACCACCTCCCCCATATCATTGTTTTATCCCCCATAGGCGGGATTATTTTTAACCCAATAGTATTTATCCTGAGTTAACTTATACCGCCAAATGCCAAAACAAACGTAATATTGTCCTGGATAGTATTGTTTTATCCAATCCCCCTCATTTATCCAGCAAACAAACAGGGCCTTACTGTGTGGTACTAGATGATGTATCACAGTATCAGTAGTATTATATAGTTAGGGCCTGCCCTGGGCTAAAGTTGGGAAAGCGGCCGCTTTAAACCCCGAGATATTTAGTTAATTTAAGGGTCTTATTTTTTATATTAACTTTGCATTTCTATATTGGCCCTTATAAAAACCTTACTATAACCTAGCCTAATAAAGGCCCCAACTCAACCTAAAATGACCCAAAATTTTCACATATAAAACTACAAAGCTAAGCCCAAACAAACCCTCTAGAATAAGACTATATTTTTTTTGTTAGAGAGAATAAGACTATAATTTATTTCTGTAATACCCATACCCAGAAAATGGAAGTAATATTTATTTTCATACATTAATTAGTATAATTAATCGCATGTGATATTTGGGTAAGTTTCAGTTACCCTGATGTGATAAGTGCTTTGATAAGGGCACAGTTGGACAGATGTGAAATGGGATCCACGGGAGGTCCAGATTAGATAAATTGCATTTAGTTGCATTTATGTGATTAAATGAATAATTGTTTAATTGTTTTAATATTTTGTTGATACTTATGATCTTTTATGGTGCCAGTTTGGGTAACCGTGTGAGGACGAATTGGAATATGGTTCATAATTAGTAGGCTAATTAGCAATTTAATAAAATATTTGGGACCACTTTTGGGACCCATACGTGACATAGACATATACCCACTTAGATATTTGGTAATTAATATAAAGTTTTGGGGGTTTCATAATAGGACTTTAGAAATATATGGGGGTGTAAATAGAAATACGACAAAAATTCTAATATATATCTTCTAAGCTAGTCGGCTAGTTAGTTAGTTAAAAAAAAAGAATCAAAGAGTTACAGAGAGTCTGCAACGAGGGGAAAAAAAAGAGAAAAAAGGGGTTTCGCGCCATTTTGTCGCCGTAGCTTCGCCGTGTGACCTCTATTTCGCGAACCGAAGCCATATTCGGACTCGTGAAGGTGAGAGGGTCATTTCTATGTCTTTCTTTTTCAATTTTGGTAATGTTTTTTCACGACCCATTCTAAGGGATGATACATATATGTGATATATATATATATGTAGGAATATCATTGGGAGTATCTAGAGCTAGTTTTGCGAAGGAGTTGGGATTTCTAGGCTTATTTGGGACTTATTCGTGAGATGAGTGTCCTAATCCCAAAATTGGATGTTTAATGTTATTTATTTGTTAATAAATGCTTAAATTTCTTAATTGTGATTAAGTAGAACAGCATGTGATTAATTATTATTTAACATGTCCAAAAATGTTGAATTGCCATGTTGACATGTTGAGTTGCTTATGTGCTTATTTGGGTCAAAGGGTGTCAATTGATAATCACCATTATTTAGCCCGTATATAAGGGACGCTCATTCCTCAGAGAAAAAGGGGGATGATGATGAAGTCCTCAGAGAAAAGGGGACGGTGGTGACGACCACAACGAATTGACTACGGTCACAAGAGAGTGTGTGATATCGTTTTTGAAGCGACGACAAAGTGAGAATGGCCTAGAATCAAGGGTCCAATATGATGGTGATTGATTATTTGACACGCCGGCGACCATTTATTATTGTAAATGCTTAATTGGTGTTTATGATACATTAAATATTCCAATTGCATGATTAGCACCATGTACTCACTAAGCGAAAGCTTAATCAATTTTTGTGGCTAATGACCACGCAGGTACGAACGATCATCACGGTGAGAAGCGTTGAACTGTGGGGATTCTAGGATAGCTTGAGATAAATGGTTAATGCTTAATATGTTCATATGTAAATGAGTTTAGATGAGTAGTTATATTCCTAGTGTTTGTTCTAGGAAATAAGTTTATGTTTTGGCTTTATATTAAATCCTTGTAATATGAATTGTGAGTTGGTTTGAAAGTATTTTCAAGTGTTTTGGTGAAATTTTGGTGTTTCAATTCTTTGTTTAACAGGGGGAATGGTGCTGCAATAGGGGGAACTCTGTCCAAGTACCATTCGACGATTTTAAAACTTTAATTTTGTTTTATTGGTTAGTTGGTAGCTAGGAAACAAAGAATTCGCAGGTATATTTTCAGCCTGACGACTTTTACGGAAACGGACATAACTCTTTCTAGAAAATTCGAATTCGCGCGCCGTTTTTTTGCGTTGGAACCGAGACACGCAGGGCTATCTTTTGATATAAAGTTTGGGCACATTTTCTTAATGAAAATTTTACCCTTGTACTGGTTTAAGCTAATAAATACATTTTACTATATTTAACTCTTGTTTTATTGCTATTAGAGGGTGTTTTGTTATTGGTAATCCTTTGTTACACGTGTCCTAGCCCGCTGGGGCGGGTTGGGGTGTAACAAATTTTTGGTATCAGAGCAATAGGTTAGAGCCTTGGGTACGAGTGACGATGCGTGAGTGTGCACACAATGACACGTAGTTGTACGATCATGCATACATATTTACTTAGCATGCTTTAAAATGTTATTTAGCATGCATTGTAATTTATTTAAAAGTAACATGTATGTATATACTTTGTTGTGGGTGTCAGGCAAGGATGTCTGGAGGTGAGAACCCATCTTCGGCCCGTATGGACAGAATTGAAATAGTTATGGAAAAGTTGGTAAAAGTGGCTGAAACTCAAGTTACCGAGGAGGGACTGAGCTCATCAAACCCAGAACAAAGAACAGAACCAACAACTATTTCTATGTTCTACAAGCAAAAGCCAAGGCAGTTCAAAGGAGAATCTGATTTGATGAAGGCTGGTCATTAGTTATCCGATATGAAGAGAATTTTTCGTGCTTTGCCATGTACAGAGGAACAGGTCTTGTTTGCATCAGATACTCTGAAAGAAGAAGCACAAAATTGGTGGACGTCAGTACTAAGGCAAGGAGCACCGACTACCTGGAATGGGTTTATCGAGGAGTTCTCGAAATAATATATTCCTCGATCTTTTAGTGATCAGAAGGCCCGAGAGTTTTCTCATCTCAGTCAGGGTAATATGAGCGTTAGGGATTACGCAGCCCAGTTTACAAGTTTGGCCAGATTTGTAATGGATTTGATTCCAAATGAGTTTATTCGGGCAAGACGATTCGAAGAAGGACTTCGTGATGAAATTAGGGGAAAAGTAGATACACACCGACTATCGACGTATTCAGAGGTGTTAGATGTGGCCCTAATTGCTGAGCGAGGTGTGTTGTCACCAGGGCAAAGTCAACCATTCAAGAGGCCAGGAGGTAGTCAATTCCAAGGGAAGGGCAGTTCCAAGAGACCGAATTTGGAGAGTTCGTCAGGAAGTGGGGGCAACAAGCCCAGGTGTCAGATTTGTGGTAGGTATCATTGGGGAATGTATAACTTATCTCTAATCCTTTGCAACAACTGTCGACGGCCAGGACACGTGGCAAGAGATTGTCCCAATCTATCAAGACAGAATGTGCCAAGACAAAGTATTACTCCGAGACAAGGTATAGATGATAGCAGAATACGGTGTTATTTGTGTGGTGACCTGGGGCATCGGGAGCGTAATTGCCCAAAGAGAGGACCAGGAAGTTCTAATTCATCTGTGGGAAATGCACCAAGCCAGAGGCCACCTCAGCAACAATCTCAAGGGAGGGAGCAACGACAAGGAAGGTATTTTCAGCTCAAGCCTGGGGAGACAACTACCGCTGATACCGTGGTTTCAGGTATACTTCCTATTTGCTCACAACCTGCTAGAGTATTGCTTGATTCAGGATCAACTCACTCTTTTGTTTCACACCCATTTGCTAAATATTTGGATAAACCCTTAGAACTACTAGATTTTGATTTGTGTGTTTTACTTCCATCGGGAGCACCACTAGTAAGTTCGGGTGTCTTTAAAGCTTGTGGGATTGATGTGAATGGTAGGGGTTTGACTGTTGACTTAGTGCCATTGGTTATTCAACATTTTGATGTCATTTTGGGGATGGATTGGTTATCTGCAAATCACACCATTATCGATTGTGAGAATAAAAGAGTAACATTTCGATTGCCCAATCAGGATGTATTTTGTTTCCAAGGGACAGGTGTAGCATCACTGCCTTATATGGTGTCAGCTGTCAAAGCTTGCCGTTTGTTGAAAAAGGGGTGTCGGGGATTCTTGTGTAGTATACTTGACACTAGAGGTACTGAACTGAAATTGGAGGATATACCAGTAGTAAGAGAATTTCCAGACGTCTTTCCAGAAGATTTGCCTAGTGTGTTGATTGAGAGGGAAATTGAGTTTGGGATAGATGTGATGCCAGGAACTCAACCAATTTCACGGACACCGTATAGAATGGCTCCGGTAGAGTTAAAGGAATTGAAAACTCAACTGCAAGATTTACTAGATAAGGGGTTCATTCGTCCTAGTGTATCACCGTGGGGAGCACCAGTTTTATTTGTAAAGAAGAAGGATGGGACAATGAGAATGTGTATCGACTACCGAGAAATCAACAAGGTGACTATAAAGAACAAGTATCCACTGCCGCGTATCGATGACTTGTTTGATCAATTGCAAGGGGCACAAGTATTTTCTAAGATTGACTTGAGATCTGGGTATCACCAATTGAAGGTAAAAGCTGAAGATGTTGAGAAGACAGCTTTCAGAACTCGGTACGGGCACTACGAATTTCTTGTCATGCCTTTTGGGGTTACGAATGCACCAGCCACTTTTATGGACCTGATGAATAGGGTGTTCAAGACTTATCTAGATGAATTTGTGATAGTATTCATTGATGATATATTGATTTATTCTAGAAGTCAAGAAGAACATGAACGACACTTAAGATTGGTTTTGCAACGACTTAGAGAAAAGCAACTATTTGGGAAGTTAAAGAAAAGTGAATTCTGGTTGACAAATGTTACTTTTCTTGGACACGTGATCTCTAAGGATGATGTCTCTGTGGACCCACAAAAGATAGAAGCTGTTAAGAATTGGTCGAGGCCGACAAATGTTTCTGAAATTCGAAGCTTTTTGGGGTTAGCTGGTTACTATAGAAGGTTCGTTCAAGACTTTTCTAGAATCGCGACTCCGATGACTTAATTGATGAGGAAGGATATGGCTTTTGTGTGAAGTAAAGAATGTGAAGACTGTTTTCAGAAGTTGAAAGATAAGTTAACCTCAGCGCCGATATTGGCTATTCCGTCAGGTCCGTCAGGTACTGGAGGTTTCAGTATATATAGTGATGCTTCTCATCAGGGCCTGGGATGTGTTTTAATGTAAGAGGGTAAAGTTATAGCTTATGCTTCGAGGCAGTTAAGGACACACGAGAAGAATTATCCGACTCATGATCTGGAATTAGCAACGGTGATCTTTGCGTTAAAGATTTGGCGTCACTACTTGTACGGGGAAACGTGTGAAATATTCACCGATCACAAGAGCCTGAAATATTTATTTACTTAGAGAGAGCTAAATATGAGACAGAGAAGATGGCTTGAATTGATGAAGGATTATGATTTGAAGATCCAGTATCATCCGGGTAAAGCTAACGTGGTTGCCGATGCGTTAAGTCGAAAGTCGTCAGAAAATTTGGTTTATTCTTTAACAGCTCAAGCAACATTGGTAAAAGAATTTGAACAGCTAGAATCGGAAGTAATTCCCAGAATCCAGGGTGGTTTAATGGCGGCTATCATGGCACAACCAAGCTTAATCGAGGAAATCAACGTGAGTCAATTTTTGGACCCAAATTTTAAGAAAATAGTTGAAGCATTACCTGAGGGTAGACGACTGGAATTCAGTTTTCAGAATAATGTATTGAGGTATGTTAATCGACTGTGTGTTCCTAATATCCAAGAGTTGAAAGACAAGATTATGGAAGAAGCTCACAATACGAGGTATTCTGTACATCCGGGGAGTACCAAGATGTATAAAGATTTACGGGAAGTATATTGGTGGAGTGGTATGAAACGGGAAGTCGCCAAGTTTGTGGCCAAATGTATGACTTGTCAACAAGTAAAATTGGAACATCAACGACCCGCTGGTGAATTGCAACCGTTAGAGATACCAGAATGGAAATGGGAGCATATTACGATGAACTTTGTGTCAGGTTTGCCACGGTCTCCTAAGTCTAATGATAGTATTTGGGTGATCGTTGATCGGTTGACTAAATCAGCTCATTTCTTGCCAATCAAGACTCGTGATCCGACAAAGTTAGCAGAACTTTATGTCAGAGAAGTTGTTAGATTACATGGGGCACCGGTATCAATTGTGTCAGATCGAGACACACGATTTGTGTCTAGGTTTTGGGAAGGTTTGCAAAAGGCAATGGGGACAACTTTGCATTTTAGCACAGCATTTCATCCTCAGACAGACGGCCAATCCGAGCGAGTTATTCAGATTCTGGAAGATATGCTTCGAGGTTGTGTTATGGATTTTAAATCAGATTGGGAAACACACTTGCCATTAGTGGAATTCTCTTATAATAATAGCTTCCAGACGAGTATTAGTATGGCGCCTTATGAGGCATTGTACGGTCAAAAATGTAGATCACCGGTGTGTTGGACAGAAGTTGGGGAAAAGCAACTCATAGGTCCTGAAATTGTACAAATCACTACTGACAAAATCAAGTTAGTTAAACAACGGCTACAAATAGCACAAAGTCGTTACAAAAGCTACGCGGATACAGGTAGAAGACCGTTGGAATTTGAGGTAGGTGATTATGTTTACTTGAAAGTATCGCCTTCGAAAGGTATTACAAGATTTGGTAAGCGAGGCAAGTTAAGTCCGAGGTTTGTAGGGCCTTATCTGATATTAGATAGAGTTGGTCCAGTTGCATATCGGTTGGAATTGCCACAAAAGTTGGCTAATGTTCATAATGTGTTTCACGTTTCTATGTTACGACGTTGTCTATCATACTCGAGTCACCGTATCACTCCGGAATCGTTGATGGTTCGAGAAGACTTGACTTATGTTGAACATCCAGTTCGAATTCTAGATAGGAAGGATCAAGTTCTCAGAACTAAAGTCATTCCTCTAGTTATGGTGTTATGGCGTAATCATTCAGTAGAGGAGGCAACTTGGGAACGTGAGGATGAGATCCGAGAGAAATATCCTCACCTATTTGACACTTGAGTTAAGAAAAGTTTGGGGGCAAACTTCCTAAAAGGGAGGGAGAGATGTAATACTCATACCCATAAAATGGAAGTAATATTTATTTCCATGCATTAATTAGTATAATTAATCGCATGTGATATTTGGGTAAGTTTCAGCTACCCTGATGTGATAAGTGCTTTGATAAGGGCACAGTTGGACAGATGTGAAATGGGACCCACAGGAGGTCCAGATTAGATAAATTGCATTTAGTTGCATTTATGTGATTAAATGAATAATTGTTTAATTGTTTTAATATTTTGTTGCTACTTATGATCTTTTATGGTGCCAGTTTGGGTAACCGTGTGAGGACGAATTGGAATATGGTTCATAATTAGTAGGCTAATTAGCAATTTAATAAAATATTTGGGACCACTTTTGGGACCCATACGAGACATAGACATATACCCACTTAGATATTTGGTAGTTAATATAAAGTTTTGGGGGTTTCATAATAGGACTTTAGAAATATATGGGGGTGTAAATAGAAATACGACAAAAATTCTAATATATATCTTCTAAGCTAGTCGGCTAGTTAGTTAGTTAAAAAAAAAAAAAAAAAGAATCAAAGAGTTACAGAGAGTCTGCAACGAGGGGAAAAAAAGAGAAAAAAAGGGGTTTCGTGCCATTTTGTCGCCGTAACTTCGCCGTGTGACCTCTATTTCGCGAACCGAAGCCATATTCGGACTCGTGAAGGTGAGAGGGTTATTTCTATGTCTTTCTTTTTCAATTTTGGTAATGTTTTTCCACGACCCATTCTAAGGGGTGATACATATATGTGATATATATATATGTAGGAATATCATTGGGAGTATCTAGAGCTAGTTTTGCAAAGGAGTTGGGATTTCTAGGCTTATTTGGGACTTATTCGTGAGGTGAGTGTCCTAATCCCAAAATTGAATGTTTAATGTTATTTATTTGTTAATAAATGCTTAAATTTCTTAATTGTGATTAAGTAGAAAAGCATGTGATTAATTATTATTTAACATGTCCAAAAATGTTGAATTGCCATGTTGACATGTTGAGTTGCTTATGTGCTTATTTGGGTCAAAGGGTGTCAATTGATAATCACCATTATTTAGCCCGTATATAAGGGACGCCCATTCCTCAGAGAAAAGGGGGATGATGATGAAGTCCTCAGAGAAAAGGGGACGGTGGTGACGACCACAACGAATTGACTACGGTCACAAGAGAGTGTGTGATATCGTTTTTTAAGCGACGACAAAGTGAGAATGGCCCAGAATCAAGGGTCCAATACGATGGTGATTGATTATTTGACACACCGACGACCATTTATTATTGTAAATACTTAATTGGTGTTTATGATACATTAAATATTCCAATTGCATGATTAGCACCATGTACTCACTAAGCGAAAGTTTAATCAATTTTTGTGGCTAATGACCACGCAGGTACGAACGATCATCACAGTGAGAAGCGTTGAACTGTGGGGATTCTAGGATAGCTTGAGATAAATGGTTAATGCTTAATATGTTCATATGTAAATGAGTTTAGATGAGTAGTTATATTCCTAGTGTTTGTTCTAGGAAATAAGTTTATGTTTTGGCTTTATATTAAATCCTTGTAATATGAATTGTGAGTTGGTTTGAAAGTATTTTCAAGTGTTTTGGTGAAATTTTGGTGTTTCAATTCTTTGTTTAACAGGGGGAATGGTGCTGGAATAGGGGGAACTCTGTCCAAGTACCATTCGACGATTTTAAAACTTTAATTTTGTTTTATTGGTTAGTTGGTAGCTAGGAAACAAAGAATTTGCAGGTATATTTTCAGCCTGACGACTTTTACGGAAACGGACATAACTCTTTCTAGAAAATTCGAATTCGCGCGCCGTTTTTTTTGCGTTGGAACCGAGACACGCAGGGCTATCTTTTGATATAAAGTTTGGGCACATTTTCTTAATGAAAATTTTACCCTTGTACTGGTTTAAGCTAATGAATACATTTTACTATATTTAACTCTTGTTTTATTGCTATTAGAGAGTGTTTTGTTATTGGTAATCCTTTGTTACACGTGTCCTAGCCCGCTGGGGCAGGTTGGGGTGTGACAATTTCACTATTAAAAAAAAGACTAATTGATCAACTCATAGAGTGATACACTTTTAAAAATAAATAAATAAATAAATCAGTGTACCGAAAAAATGTAAAAAAATTAGGTTTTTCTCAATTCCCCAAATTCTTTTTAGTTTTAGCCCAAACAAACCCTCCAGTTGTAAAGTTGTTTTTAATTTATAGCTTGGTTTTAAATTGTTGGTTGTTCCAATAAGTATTTAATTATGCTGCAAGTTGTTAACACATTTTGCAATGTGACATTGAAAACCAATATATACGCATAATTATGTATACGTAGACTCCAAAAAAAATCTTCAGGGGCGCTACCCCCGAATGCCCATATAACCACGGGCCCCATTTTAAAAATTCACTTTGAGCCCCCTAAAGCTCAGGGCCGGCCCTGTATAGATTACATTAGTTCAATTTTAAAGTGGAAGCAATGTTATGTTTCACAAAGTTTTTATCCTAAATGATAGGATGTAAGGGTGTTCACAATCAATTTTTTAGTAATTTTAAAACTGACAAATCGGTTTCGGTAGGTCGATTTTAACTTATGCACTACTTTAAAATAAATTTGATCAATCGATGTTTGGTGGGTTTGATTTCGGTCGGTTTTCGGTTTCTCGATTTTCTTGAGCACCCCTAATAGGATGGGACTATATGTATTTTAGTGGGTTCAATTGAACCTAGGGGCGTAAATTAGGGGCGTTCGCGGTCAATTTTCCGTTTTTTAGTGATTTTAAAACCGACCATTCGGTTTCGATAGGTCGGTTTTAAGCGATTTCGGTCGGTGTTTGGTCGATTTTTGCTTGTGCACTACTTTGTAAAACTGACTAATCAATGTTTGGTCAGTTTGGTTTCAGTCGGTTTTCTTGAACACCCCTAGTGTAAATTGGTCGATCGGTCGATTTTTTCGATTGTTTTGGTATTTGAAATCGACCAATAAGGATGTAAATTTGTCGGTCGACCGGTTTTTAGGGGTTCGATCGGTTTTGCGGTCGGATTTAGCTTGTACATACATTTAGGAAACCAACCAATCAGTTTTTTATTTGGTTGATTTGCGGTTGATTTACGATTTGCGATTTTTCTTACACCTCTAATTGAACCCATTGAATATTCGAAAAGAGCATAATTATGTACACATTTAATGCCTTGAAAATTATTACTTACTAAGTTGAACCCACTAAAATAAAGAAAAGATAAAAGAAGGGTCTCAAATTTGTAGTTTGATAAGTTTCAAACGTATCCGTTCTACTTCACAATCGAATCACGTGTTCAATCAAATGAGGTACGTGTAGTGTGACTAAAATATGGAAAGAAAATTTGCGATACAAAATTTAGGAAGCATAGCATTACTCTAAAATGACTCATAAATTGTCAAAAACTTCATTCTAAAAGAGTGGTAAAGTTTCATTTAAATTTTTTTTTTTAAATAACAAGAGCATTTCATTGCTTCACAACAAGGTTAGGGGTGTTCATCGGTCGGTTCGGTCACTTTTTTTTTTCAATTTTTTCATGCTTAAAAACCGATCTAATGGCTCTGTTCGGTCAAGTTTTTTTTGGTATTTCGGTCGGTCGGTCGGTTCGGTTTCCTTCTGTGACTATACTTTTGAAAACTGACCAAATAGGCTCGGTTTGGTCGATTCAGTCAGTCGATTCGGTTCGCAGTTTTTCTTCAATAGCCCTAATAGAGGTATAATCCAAAAGGAATCAATACAAAGCAAAAAGAGAAAAAATACAAGAAAATAAGCTTAACAACCTTCTGATTCGCACCACAAATCTTCCAAAGCTATGAAATCTCGAATTGTAGTGTAGCTCAACACTGAGCCGACTGGGGGATAAAGCTGCCAACAACCCCAAACATAGAGCACTCCAAAGTACCATGACTGCGAAAAGAGTCCGCCCAAACCTCAAATTTGGCAAAAAAAAAAAATGCCAAATCTGCTAGAAAAAAAGGTCAGATCCAAACCATGGAGCAAGAAAATGGAGAGATCTAGCTTGAGCACCCAAACAAACCAAGAAAAAACAAACCAAAAAAAAACACAACACCAACCCTCACAAGGAGGGACAAACCCCCACAAGGAGGGACAACACTCTCAAAAAGAGAGACAAACAACCAAAAAGAGAAGAGTCAAGGACTCTCCCACCATGGGAGTGGGAGAGCCCCTGGAGAAGATGCCGATGGAAGACTTTTAGAGAGAATATAGAGGATATGTTTAGAGAGAGTAGATCAGTTGAAATTTGTAGCCACCAAGGTTGTCAGGTGTTCACAATGTTTTTTTACATCAGTATGTTGAAGGAGTATCATCAAGGCACGATGACACATGTAATCGACTTCAAGGACATTGAGGCGAATAACAACGTGTCTTACACAGAGAGACCCATCAAGATTTTGGGTCGAGAAACCAAGAAGCTGGGGAACAAGGAGATCCCATTGGTGAAAGTTCAATGGAATCATCATGATGAAAGAGAAGCTTCGTGGAAAATAGAGTCAGAGATGCGAGAGAAATATCCTTTTCTATTTTGTACCTAGATAAGCTCTGATTTCGAGGACGAAATCCTTTTTATAGGTGGTGGAAGATGTAACACCTGTAATTTTTGTTTCATTAATAATATCAATTTTTTGAATTTCTGTATTGGACTGACTATATTATTATATTATTATTTTAATTATGTGACGGTAGGGACGGTAGTAACCGTACCAACTCGGCCGTAATAAAAATTAACTTAGTCCTGTATCCGAACCCGGACATTAGAAACAATACCCGTTTGCACGTAAACTGAGACTGGCACGTATATCGAGGAACTTATGCACGCAAATCAAGAAAAGTGGCACGAAATCCAAGGTGGGCCCCACATGGCCGGCCACTTGGTGGCACATGCAACATCACATCCACATGTCATCTATATACTTGCCACTTGTCCATGCATGCAAACATCCATTTGACACCTAGCATCCACTCTCTCTATATAAACATACATACACCCATGCATTTCACTCTTCTTGTCCATCAAAATCTACACATATGTTTGGAGAGAGAGCTAGGAGTTGGGAGTTCCATGGAGAGATAGAATTGAATTAGAATAAAAGGGTAATACTTGGGACACAACCTTCATACAACTTTCATACAACCTCCCCAAAAGATGTGTCTATCTCTTTCCTGTGTCACTGTGGGGTCCAGTGACATCACAGGAGAGAGATAGACACATCTTTTGAGGAGGTTGTATGAAAGTTGTATGAAGGTTGTGTCTCAAATATTACTCAGAATAAAAATCTAAGCATTTACCCCTCTTCCATTATATACACCTCACATGCAAACACATATACACACCCATACACCTACATACACTACCATGGGAACCTAAGAGCTGTGTTTATAAGTCCTAGAAGCTCAAGAAAATTCCCAGCAGTAAGAAGAACCAAGAAGTTAGAAGAAGAAGAAGTTCATTGTTGGAGTTTGAGTTCAAAGCTTCATCAAGATTCAAATCAACATCCAAGCTTGATTCTAAGCTTTAGTGAGTAATTGTGAGTAATCTAACTCAATTTAGAACATATATAGTATGTATTAGTATTTAGTAGGAGTTTGATGTTGTTGTGTTGAAGTTTTCATGACATACAAGACAAGTGCTTTAAATCTGAGAAACTGAACTTCCAGTAGAATGTAGTTTAGTAAAATGAATATTTTGTGCAGTTCAAAATCCGAATTAAGCTAAGTTTTTTTGCGAAGAAAGCTAACTCATTTATCTACAAATAACTCTTCTATAGCTTGGTCTGAAAATGACTCCTTCATGGGTGAAATGCATGTACAACGCTGTGTTATAAACCTGGGAAAACAGAAACTTCCAACAGAATGTAGTTTAGTAAAATGAATGTTTTGAGGAGCTCAAAAATTAGAATTTAGCTAGGTTTTTTTGTGGTGAAATCTAACTCATTTGTCTACAAATAACTTTTCTATAGCTCAGTCTAAAAATCAATCCCTCATAGGTGAAATGCATGTACAACGCAGTGTTATAAATCTGAGAAACTAAAACTTTCAGCAGAACATAGTTTAGTAAAATGAATGTTTAGAGTAGCTCAAAAATCTGAATTAGGCTAGATTTTTTCGTGGAGAACAATAACTCATTTTTCTACAAATAACTCTTCTATAGCTCAGTCTAAAACCCCCTCCTTCATAGGTAAAATTCACCTACAACGTAGTGCTATAAATCTAGGACATAGCAATCCAAAAGCATAGAAATGTCTAGGTAGAATAAATATTTTGAGCAGCTAAAAAATGTAATTTAAGCTAGATTTTTTTTGTACATGAAGATAATCCTATTATCTACAATGTTTTAGTTTTGAGTTTGATCCACAAAGCAATTTATCATGCCCAAATAAGTCATGTTAATTCAGTCAACACAGTGAAAATATATCCTAGCAGATTGTACAGCTTTTTGTATAATGTTTTGTTTATGCATGGTGTTGATTGTTGATGCTAGTTTTCTGGTACCTGTATTGTTATGAAAATCTCGTGCTATGGTAGTGCTATCGTGTAGATGAGTATGTTAAGGGTTTCATCTATATGTTTATTGGTATTAAATTCATGTTATAAATCCATGAGCTACGTGCTATATTTTCCATTGTTATGAATATAGTCTAATGACCGTTGAAAGTTCATACCCAAACTTTTTAAAGTTCTATCGTGTAGATGAGTATGTTAAAGGTTTCATCTATATGTTTATTGGTATTAAATTCATGTTATAAATCCATGAGCTACGTGCTATGTTTTCCATTGTTATGAATATAGTCTAACGAGGTGTTGACTTGTTATGACAATAATGAAAAGTTTAAAGTTTCTCTACAATCAAATAGTCTTCGAAATAAAATTTTCACTTTTCCAATAAAAAAAGGTCTTCCTTGAGCAAAATGAACCGGGACTCTTCATATCAAGCGTGTTTAAAATTTTACAATAAACATCACAACATTTTTTTAATGTTATGTTTTCGAAATTTTGTATCTCAAATAGTTCCTAAACACATGTGATACATATGATGGTAGGCCCAAATGATTTTTGATTGGAGGATGGTGAAGTGGTCCGTCCATTATTACACTGCCAGATGTGTTTGGAAATCATATGAGATACAAAACTCATAAAGCATATCATTGCTCTTTTCTTAAATGAACTACTTGTTAACTTTTGTCATATTATGAGAAATTATCACGTATGATCGTTATACCGTGTGATAGTCGTAAAACACAGAAATACTCAAATCATAGTGAACACGTCTTAATAGTCCCAAAAAAAAAAAAAAAAAAAAACAAAAACAAAAGAAAAAAAAGTGAACATCTTATGAATAGTGACGTCACGTGGGATTATTTCTTCATGTTAAGGGTGTTTAAGATTTGAATGAATTTTACGAATGTAAAGTCGGATTGATTAGGACATCTTTATAATTTTGTCCCCATCGCACCAAATTCTATGTAGACTCCAAAATGTCCAAAATGGAAGGTTCATGGCTCCCACCAATTTTGACTCTTCAAAATCATGTCTTCAAAATCATGTCTCCCTAAAGGCTCGGTATATATAGATAGATAGTCATGACTTGAAGCTACCAACCAATACAAAGCAACAAGTAGATCGATCTCAAATGGAGAGCCAAGAAGAGATGAAGCTTTTGGGGTTTTGGGCTAGCCCTTTTAGCCGTAGGGTTGAGTGGGCTTTGAAACTGAAGGGTGTGGAGTATGAATACATAGAAGAAGACATATTCAACAAGAGCCCCTTGCTCCTGCAACTGAACCCAGTTCACAAATTGGTGCCTGTACTAGTCCATGACCAAAAGGTTGTCCTCGAGTCCTTCCTAATTCTCGAGTACTTAGACCAGACTTGGAAAGATTGTCCACTGTTGCCTCAAGACCCATATGAAAGAGCTAATGCGCGATTTTGGGCTAATTTTGCAGACAACAAAGTGAGTTGATCTACTCTATTAATGCCTTGTAACTAGATTGTTCTTTCTTTTTTCTTTCTTTCTTTCACTTATGATTTGTGTTAGATAAATGTTATTTTCTTCTTCAAATTATTTATGTTGAAAATTAGTTTCACTGTGCCATGTTAGACATCAACCACATAATTTCAGGACTGACCCGAAATATTGTTGATGTTCTCTGATATAATTCTTTGGAAGATTCTACGAAACATTCTTATGTACCTTGCAACCATTTTGTAAGTACCAACTTTGTGTAATTTTGGTGTCATTTTGTAATTACTTTTTGGGTAAAAAGCATTTTGCATTCATAATGTATATACCATTTTGGACTTTGCACCCTAGTGTTTCAATTTTCTCAAACTGACCCTTAATGCATATAACGAGTTGCAATATGACCCTTCTATCAGAATTTCTGTTAAAAACTAACGGAAACTCGCCCATGTGCTAGTCATGTGACTTATTTAAGGGTAGTTTAGTCATTCACCATAAATTAAAAGCATTTTGCACCCTTGATATTTAGTTCATTTGGCGATTTGCACTTTTAATGTTTATGTCGTTTGGACAAGTTTTAATTTTATTTTTAGATAAAAAAAAAGGTGTTCCAGCATAATTTTTGGGTGCCTCTACCGCTACCATTTAATAATAGTAAGAGACGATAAAATGAAACAAATCCAAAGTTACCCAGTGTATATATCCTAATTGGAATTTTAAATAAACTTTAATTCTCAAATTAAAGGAAATAAAATGAAAGGAATAAATTACAAAAAAAATACAATAAAAGATTTCCAAACGAGTCAGATATAGTGTTGAGGGTGAATAAATAAATATATATATATATATATGCATAAGGAAAAGAGATAGGATTTACATGTGGTTTATTCCTTTAAACTCAAAAATC
Organism: Hydrangea macrophylla; assembly: GCA_033977485.1. NCBI lineage: Eukaryota > Viridiplantae > Streptophyta > Magnoliopsida > Cornales > Hydrangeaceae > Hydrangea > Hydrangea macrophylla. The sequence goes on from CM066991.1 coordinate 108,943,311, forward strand.
TCACTTTGATCCACAAATATATTTTTTTAAACTAAATAAATGACTTTGATCCATAAATCTCACTATGATCCTAAACTTTTAAAGATTTTTTGTTTTGTAGGTGGAACTAGTGTTAATAATAAAAGAAGAAATAACACATATGATCCTTTTTATAATAAAAAAATGAAGAGATTTAATTGTTTGTCTTTGGGTAATTCTAAAACTCACGGAATAATGATGTAATTTTTTAAGCCCAAAGGTACAGTTTTCCAAAAAAAAAAAAAAAAGAATAATAGTTCAAGGGTGCTGCCCCTAAGCTACCCCATACTCAAATCATGGCTTCGCCACTGGTTGTAACACTTCTTTGAATCAATACTAATTCCCATTGTGATTAAAATATATATATATATGTATATATTGAGCAAAAGAAAATAATCAAAAGTTGAGGGGACACAGAGACATCTAACCTAAAATGAATAAGGTAAAAGTAAATAATGTACTCTCAAAAGGCGGTGAATTTAGCAAAAAAAAGGTGATGGATTTAGCCCCCACCCTTTTAGAATTAGAGTTTATTTAAAATTCTAATTATAATAGGTTGGATAACGTTAGATTTGTTTAATTTTATTTGGATTAGTCCTCTTACTATTATTAATGGATAGCGGTAGAGCTACCCAAAAATTATGTCGGAACACTTTTTTTCATAAAAATAAAAATAAAACTTGTCCAAACGACCTAAACATTAAGGGTGCGACGCAAATCGCCAAATGAACCAAATATCAAGGGTGCAAAAAGCTTTTAATTTATATTGAATGACTAAAATATTCTTAAATAAGTCATATGACTAGCACATGGGCGAGTTTCCGTTAGTTTTTAACAGAAATTCAGACGGAAGGGCCACATTACAACTCGCTATATACATTAAGGGTCAGTTTGAGAAAATTGAAACATTAAGGTGCAAAGTCCAAAACGGTATATATACATTAGGGGTGCAAAATGTTTTTTACCCTAACTTTTTAAAGTGCCATTTGATAATGAGAAAGTGCAATATATAATTAGTACCTTTTTAAGGTGGTATTTGGTATTAACAATTAATTGCTGCATTAATTTTTTGATTAGTATCCAAGTTCTGCTTGTGTAAAAGCCATTTTATTTGTTCTTGTTTTATTTGTCATACCAGTAACTATAAGTCCATCATTGATTCATTATAGTCTATTTGAAATTGAGGTATAATTCCACCTTTTCCATTCTAAGAAAATTAGGACCTCCCCACATGATAGATTTATATGAGGGAAACAATGGACTCGCTTTTCATGTTTTTATTCAAAATATGTGGACGAAAGCTTGGTGAAGATTGCAGATTAAGTACAATTCCGCAGCACTGTGTGCAATTATTTTTAGCTATAAAAACAGAGGAGTACCTTTGACGTCGCTGACTTTTCATGCACTTTCATTTCTTTTAATTTATGTAATTTTATCTTGCTTTCCCAAAACAAAAACAAGTTGATCTCAAAAAATGGCATTAAATATATTCTTTGTTCTCTTCGTGTTGTTTTAAAATGTAATTGATTAATAGATGTAAGTATTATTCATACGGGGACACCATGTGAACCCATCACATAATTACATAATTAATGTTAATCCTAGTGGTGTAATTCTATGGCAGCTTTTGGAGGCTGTATGGATTGCTATGTGCTCCCAAGGAGAGGAAAAGGAAAAAGCTGTGAAATCATGCATAGAGGCCTTAGAAAAGATTGAAGAACATCTCAAAGGAAGAACAAATTTATTCTTTGGAGGGGAAAAAATTGGTTATTTGGACCTAGCAATGGGATGGATTGCTTATTGGCTGCCTGTTTGGGAGGAGGTTGGTTCCATGAAAATTGTAGACCCTCTTCAATTTTCGGCCACCACTTCATGGATGAAAAATTTTCTCAGCCAAACAGTGATTAAAGACAACTTGCCACCTAGAGATAAGATGGTTATTTATTTTCATAAGCGTAGTAAAGAAGTGGTCTCTCTCATAGCCTCTTCAAGGAAAAATTGATTATAAACTGAAATTTACAATTGATTTGGGTTACTAGTGTGGTAGATGTGTATTCAAGTTTGTGCAATCTTCAGACACAAATATATGATACACACATACATGTATTATGTAATAAGTTATAGGCACAGAGGTTTAGCATACTCTGGATTGTTGACAATTTACTTTGAGAAATAAGCCTATAACGAATAATTATGTGATTAGTGATACATTGGGATTCACGTTTATGTTAGCGTTTTACTTATAGTGACACTGTGTTTTCTAAATTTCAATTTTAAATTTGATTCTTAAATGCTTTGTCAATTGTACCACATGCATTGAGTGGTATGTGGTACCACCGACCATTTCCATAGCATGTGAGGTACACTATTTTACTTATCTTCAATTGCAGTGTGGTTAACTATTGTTTAGGCAACAACGGTTCTTTCTTTTCTTTTTTGTGTCCTTAATTTTCCAATACTTAATGCGTGCACATTATTTTTGTGGAGTAAAAGGTTTCAAATTAACGCTTCTTCTTTTCCAAAAGAGTAATATTTTTTACACTCACACTCTATCTCTTCTAGTAGTATTAGGATAGTGTCACTAAAAAAGAGATAGAGTGTGAATGTGAGTGTGAGGATTAGTAAAATTTGTTAGGGTAATACTTGGGGCACAACCAAAGCCACAACCTTTTTTGCACAACCTCTATTTTGTGTCTATATCTCTCCTAGTGGGCACTGTGGGGTCACTAGCACTGTGGGACCCATCAAGAGAGAGATAGACACAAAATAAAGGTTGTGTAAAAAAAATTATGACTTTAGTTGTGCCCCAAGTATTACTCAATTTGTTAATGACCCTAGGATTATTGATTCCAAAATTCAGTAGTCATTTGGTAGTTGGTACTGATAGAGAGGAGAAGACAGGACAAAAGAAGAAAAGTCTAATTGGCAAGGGCATCTTTATAGACTCCATTACATCAAATTCTAGACTCCAAAATATCCAAAATGGAAGCTTCATGGCTCCCACCAATTTTGACTCTTGAAAAACATGTCTCCCTAAAGGCTTGGTATATACTCCGTAATTATATATAGATATAGATAGACATGACCTGAAGCTACCAATCAATACAAGCAACAAGTAAATCTCAAATGGAGAGCCAAGAAGAGTTGAAGCTTTTGGGGTTTTGGGTTAGCCCTTTTAGCCGCAGGGTTGAGTGGGCTATGAAACTGAAGGGTCTAGAGTATGAATACATAGAAGAAGACATATTCAACAAGAGCCCTTTGCTCCTGCAACTGAACCCAGTTCACAAATTGGTTCCTGTACTGGTCCATGACCAAAAGGTTGTCCTCGAGTCCTTCCTAATTCTTGAGTACATAGACGAGACTTGGAAAGATTGTCCACTGTTGCCTCAAGACCCATATGAAAGAGCTACGGCGCGATTTTGGGCTAATTTTGCAGAAACCAAGGTGAGTAGAATTTTTTTTTTTTTTTTTTTTTAAATCCATATTAGCCTTGTAACTAGATTGTTCTTTCCTTTTTCTTCTTCTTTCACTTATGATTTGTGTTAGATAAATGCTCTTCTTTGTTTTCCTTCGAATTATTAAGTTGAAAATTAGTTTCACTGCGCCATGTGTTTTTTTTTTTTTTTAAACAGAGTGTGCAAACCACCACAACCCACACACATCAGGCAAATCGTGGGTAGATCGTGGGTAGGGGTGCATACGAGTCGAGCCAAACCTGCTCGCAAGCTTTCTCTCACGAACTCGCGCTCAAACGAACCGAGCTTTTAAGTATTTGCGAGGTTTCTCGCGAGTTTTTTAATGAACTTTTTCTTGCACCCTTTTAAATAATATAGTTTAATAATAAAACAATCATTTATCAAGCTTATTTACAAGATATGTTATATTTTCTATAAAATTATATAGTTTTATAATAAATATATATAAGTCATTATACAAGCTCTTTATCAAACCTATTAACGAGCTTTTTCACGAGCCTTAATCCATCGTGTTCACGAGCTGAAATGAATAAGCCGAGCCTAGCCTTTATCGAGCCAAGCCGAGCCGAACTTCGAACCCTCGTTGAGCGGCCCAGCTCGTATGCATCCCTAATCGCGAGACTCAAAAGTGAGACCTCTGCGCCATGTTAGACAGACATCAACCACATAATTTCAGGACTGACCCGAAATATTGTTGATGTTCTTTGTTATAATTCCTTGGAAGATTCTACGAAACATCCTTATGTACCTTGCAAACATTTTGTTGGTACCAAACTGATGGTACTTTGTCTACCACTTTGTGTAATTGTGGTGTCATTTCGTAATAAATTTTTAGGGTGCTATTAAGTAATAACAAAGTGCAATTTATTAGTAACCTTTTTAAGGTGATATTTGGTATAAAAAATTGGTGCATTGATTAGTGCTGCTTTTGTAAAAGCCATTTTATTTTATCTTGTTTTATTTGTGATACTAGTAACTAGTAAGTCCATCATTATAGTCTATTTGAAATTGAGGTATATTCCACAGAAAATTAGGACTTCCATATGATAGATATTAGGGAAACAATGGACTCACCTTTTCACTTTTCATATTTTATTCAAAATATGTGGATGAAAGCTTGGTGAAGATTGCTAATTAAGTACCAGAGCAGTCACTTTGTGTAATAATACCAATGTTTGGCCTGTCTCACAATATGCTGCGTAAGCAACTACATGAGAGGAACTCGAATTTTCAGCTATAGAAACAGAGGAATACCTTTGACATCTCTTCATTTTTCGTGCACTTTTATTTATTTTAATATATGTAATTTTAACTTGCTTTCCCGAAACTAGTTGATCTCAAAAATGGCATATTACAATAGACAAATTAATGTATTCTTTGTTCTTTTCATGCATGTTGTTTCAAAATGTAATTGGTTAATAGATGTAAGTATTGTTCATACGGACACTATGTGAACCCATCACATAATTACACAATTGAACTGTGCTGATGTGTTGTCCATCTATTAATATTAATCCTTTTGGTGTAATTCTATGGCAGTTTATGGTAACTACATGCTGTGCTATGTGCTGCCAAGGAGATGAAAAGGAAAAAGCTGTGAAATTATCCATAGAGGCATTAGAAAAGATTGAAGAACATCTCAAAGGAAGTACAAATTTATTCTTTGGAGGGGAAAAAATAGGGTATTTGGACCTAGCAATGGGATGGATTGCTTGTTATCTGCCTGTTTGGGAGGAGGTTGGTTCCATGAAAATTTTGGACCCCCTTAAATTTTCGGCCACCACTTCATGGATGAAAAATTTCCTCAGCCAAACAGTGATTAAAGACAACTTGCCACCTAGAGATAAGATGGTTAGTTATTTTCATAAGCGTAGTAAAGAATTAAGTGGCGTTGCGCATACCGTCTTCAAGGAAAAGATTGAAATTAATAGTTGATTTGGGTTACTAGTCTGGTAGATGTGTATTCAAGTTTGTGTAATCTTCAGACACATATATATGATACACACATATATGTATTACAGTATGTAATAAGTTATAGGCACAGAGGTTTCCCATACTCTGGATTGTTGACAGTTTACTGTGACAAATAAGCCTGTAACAAATAATGTGATTAGTGATACATTGGGATTCACGTTTACATTAGCGTTTTACTTGAGCGTAACCCAATGTTTTCTAAATTTAAATTTTAAATTTGATTCTTAAAAGTCTTACCAAGTGTACCACATGCAGTGAGTGATATGTGTTACCACCGATCATTACCAAAGCATGTCAGCAGGTACAACTATTTTACTTATCTTCAATTGCAGTATGCATGGTTAGGAACTATTGTTTAGACAACACTAGTTTCCAATACTTTCCAATATTTAATGTGTGCATGCACATTCTTTTTGTGGAGAAAGGATTCAAATTAAAGCTTCATCTTTTCCAAAATTCAATTGTCATTTGGTAGTTGGTACTGATAGAGAACAGAAGACGGGACAAAAGAGATAAAAAGGGAGATCATGAGAAAATTAGACTTGGCAAATCAATACAAAAAGTGACATTTTATTAATTCAACCCCATTTTTGGAATACAAGTAGTGCTACAAACTTTGCATTTCCATTAGAGTTTTATTTGCTCATTTTACTCATATAGATACATATCACAAAGTCCATAATACATTTAAGCAGACTCCCTCTTCTGTGACCTAGACCCCGGACCAAAAACAGTCAGCTCGTCTCTATTGTACTTGATGTTCCTAGCATCTTCCCTGGAAATGTCATAAGAGTTCATCAACACTTCCTCCGGCATACCCCGGATCGCCGAGAGCCTTCCGGCGATTGGGCTAGTCATCGCCTCATCGTCAGTCTTGAACGACACCCACTCCAACCCTTGTGGGCCGGCCTTCTTGACCGCCGCAAAGTTTTGTGGCACTATAATAATTTGTCCCTCCCGAACCTCATCGTCAAACACGGATTTTCCAGAGTTCCCGACAATCTGAAGCCGGCCGCTCCCTCTAAGGATATAGACCATGCTATGTGCATTCAAGTTCCAGTGAGGTGCCAATATAGCATTCTGCACATTACAAAACATTCAGACTTTGTCAACATAAATAACAAAGTATTATGACAACGTTGATTGTCATTATATTTTATACCTATTTGCTTGTTGCATTTGTGTTGCAATTCAGTATGATGGCTGTATGAAATTCCCCAAATTGACTATAACCCCCCAATATATATTTATGAAATAATGCTATGATATAGGAAAAAAACTATAATTGAATAGATCAAATGAAGGCATATCCCTCTTATGACAAGTATAAATCAATAATGACAAAAAAAAAATTGGTAACAAAAACATTATAGGATTAGGAGTAATGCTTGGTTCTCAAATTTGGCTTCAAAACACTTTTGACAGCTCTACCACAGGTCACTACTTGTAGTATTACTCTTGTAGCATTTCAAATATCCCAAATTTAAGAACCACAACATCACTCGATTTGGTAGAGTTAGTCGTCATTATAAAGAGTGTCAAAGGGCATAATGGTCACAAAATATTTCAAATCTTTCTTACATTGTAGAGGACCCCTCTCTCAGCACTAAGTTGGAGCCAATTGAGAATGGGTAGCTTTAGACTGTTGAGGCTTCTGATGCGTCCGCCACGTGGGTTGTACACGTCAGCACGGGTCGGGTCGGCTATGTTTTCTGTAAGCCTCAAGGTGCATAGAGTTTCTTCAAATCCATTGGGCCTCCCTCTTCCTCCCTCGTGTTCTCGTTCTCGTTCTTGTTGTTCTTCCCACTGTGGGATGACCACTTGAAGATCTTTCTCTACTCGGACAATACTGCCCCTCTGATCTTCTCGGCCTTCTAACTTTCTCGCTGTCTCGACTTCAACGTTAAAAGCTTCAGCAAGGAGTTGTTCGTTGAAACCACGGAAAATGTTGCCGAAGTTTTGTTGTTGATGTTGTCTCTGCCCCTGTCCACGACCTTGTTCTCTCTGTCCCTGTCCACGACCTCGTTCTTCTTGGCCATGTTCTTGTCGTCCTCCTTGTGGGTTTCCAGCAAGGAAGAATCTCTGAATATAAAAATAGAAATTTGGTAAAAAGTCATGTAATATTCGATTATGTGAGCTTTTAGGCCTAACTCGTTTATTATTTTTGTCAGAAGTCTCTCTTGAATCAAATTCTTCTAGTTATGTCTAAGCAGCAAAAACAAAAAAAAAAAAATCCTTTCTAGTTATGTGAACTTTTCATTATCATGTACTTTTTAATAAAATGAAAAATGAGTTGAAACTAAGACCAAAAAAATTCTCTCACAAACCTTTTGACTAAAATTCCCAGAAAGCAAAAAGAATTTTCCACTTGATCAATTCATATTGTCCTTCATATGCAGAAAATGGCAAGTGCACCTAATTTCGTGCCCATTTGATAACCAATATAATTATTTGATATAATTGAAACAGTAGAGTCTGTTTAGCAACCACAATTGTCGGACTCAAATTTATTTTACTAGCTGAAAAAAGATATTAATTTTAAAGCAATAGCTAATTGTCACACTGAAAAAAGATATTAATTTGAGATGAGCAGCACTGCACTCCTTATTTTAGCTATAGTTTGTAATTGAAGAAGATTGTTTTTTCTGCAAAATTATCCACTGATTTTTTTGAAGGGAATATTCAATGAGGTTTTTTTTTTTTTTTTTTTTTTTAAGTACATCTAAAACAACTCTTATTATTACCTCCACTAGACATTTTCGAAAAAAGTAAATAAAAAAAAAAAATCTGACACAGCAAATTAGGGTGTAATTATATATATATATATATATATGTATGTACATACGTACCCTGAAGTTGTGATCAAGTTGGTTAGCGTGATTGCTAGTATCGAGAAGTGAGACAGAAACAAGAGGGACATCTCCGTCATTATAAGCCCAATAAGCCACCCCAGCTGGTAACGCAATTACATCTCCTTCCCTGAATTGTCTAATTTTCTGATGACGGTCCCTCCGCCTCCGATCACCACCAGTACTACTACTACTACTGGACTGCGATGACTCTGATTCATATGTTTCAGCACATCCTGGAATTACTGTTCCCTGAAATCCTCTACCTGCAATATTCATCATTAATTCATTTATCACACATTACAATATATATAATTTATAGTCAATGCAATACAAATTGTAAAGAAACGGTTAAGTGTTGGCCACGTTTTTGTGACACCAGAAATTGTTTCATGTAATTTATAGTCACTGTGAATTTTCTATTCTTGTGAAATTAGCAATTTGGTAAAAATGCTCTTACATTGGATTATTTGAGTTCAAAGGATAACTTGTTTTTAACTTTTTGTCAAAATATTTATTGATTAGCTAGTGAAACTTAAACCAATTTAAATCTTTAAGTTATAAATTTTCACATTACTAGTTATTTGAAAATTTTAAATTTCCAAATTTTTTTTGTTGAAGGGTCCTTTACTATAAAATAAAATTAAAAAGAAAAAAAGAAAAAAAAAAGGTTGGACTTGTAGAATATACTCCAGCCCTTTATGTGTCCTTTTTGGGAAATTTAAAATTTTAAGGGAACATTATGATTATTCTTCATATAGGCATAAATATGGGGTTTTTTTTTTTTTTTTTTTTATAAATAGAAATTGCCCTTACTTGCTTAAGAAAGTAGTGATGTGAGTTAACTCATCAAGGATATAGTTTTGGAAAGTCGACAAAAATTAATAATTTAAGACTAGCTCTATTGTCAGAGCAAAAATGGCTAATGGTAGAGCAAAAAGTGTCACTAAAAATTTTAGCGACACTTTATTTTTGTCGCTAAAATTTTTAGCGATACTTTTTGCTCTAACATTAACTATTACTGCTTTGGCAATAATATTACTCTAATTTGAAACTCAAGGTGGAGGATAAATTTGGAACGACCAAAAGTAAAAAAAAAAAAAAAAGACACATAAACTACAGTATATAGGACACAGAGAGAGTATACTCAGCATACTAAATGTCACAAAAAGAGAAAATTCCTCCTGTGACAAGTTGCAAATAGAACCCACATTTATAAGAAAATCAAAATAACCGCGGAACGATGTGACGGCCACATAAAATAATTTTAGTTATTTGAATTTAAGACAGAAAAACTAGCCTTGGACTACATAGATAAGCTTGGGAGTGTTGGAGTAGGAAGGCAAAATCATGGATTTAGGTTCAAGGGTATGTCGAACCGCGGCTACACCGGCACACTCGAACTCCTCGTTGTTTTGGTCCCAAAACTCGGTCACTCCGCCCTCCGACTCGATCCGGTTGTTGGGTTCTTGAGCGTTGAGCCTCTGGATGTTGCACTCGGTTTTGGCGCGTGAACGGTGGGCTTGCCATTGCTGGTGGTAGTTCTCTTGCTGAGAAGCTAAAGAGCCATGAAAGAGAACAAGAATGCAAAGACCTAGAGAGAGAAAAGTGGTGTAAGCCATTGTGCTTATAAGCTCATGTACTGAGATGTGTGAAGTGGCGAAGAGGGTGGGTTGGTATTTATAGGGAATAAAAGGAAGGTTAAAGTTCGCCACGTAAAATGAGTTTTGGATTTGGTGGATGTATTAATTTGTCTTCTCTTTTTAATGTCTTGCATGCATGAAGTGGTTAGCCCTATTTTTCTTACACATAATAAGTTTGTGTTAGGGTATGTGGCAATGATATGCTGAGATTAGTACATGTGTGTTTTGTGTTTGTATTTGCATGCTTGTTTTGATTTTTGGTGTAGGTGAAAAGGGCCGGAGAAAGTATTTTGTGTGATTGGTGTGACTTTCAATGTGATTTACTGTAAAAATATATACCACGTGGATTCTGCAGTAATGAAGAGATTACTGTGGTTGTTACAATGTGGGGCGGTCACATGGAAAGCGGTGGAACCCTGTATGTAGGACTCACCACTTTTTATCATTATTTCATCCTCATTTTATCCCATTTTACCCATAAAAAATGATAGATCTCATATACTCATTCTTAAAATGTTTGAGTGAGCAAATTTGTTCTTTATTTTGATATTCCTCACCACTACCAACTCTGGAAGTACATAACGGAAAGAAAAGGCATATCCTATGGATGGATCAAATTAATTCTGTTTAAAGCTCTATTTGTTCAGAAAATGAATTTTCACATTTGACTGAAAATTCCTAGCCCTCCGGCTTTATTTGTAAAGTCTCTATTCTTTGATAACCAAAGCCCAAAGATCTACATGGTATCACATTTCACTATTTACAAATATGCATTTGTTAATTTTATGAAAATTTGTTTACCACTTTTGCATCATATGTGTAGACCAGTGTTTTTAGTAAGTTACAACAAAAGATTCGGTATTGCGTTGAATATCTTATCATTTTGTAGTTCCTTAATTATGTACATCCGGTGAGAAATTATTTACTACAATGATTGATTTGATATATTAATAACGATGTAGTATTATAAATTAATAAAATTTTCCTATTCAAATTATGACATGTGGCGTCCTAATTTCATATTCACGTGTGATGCGTTTGAGACTATGAATTATGGAGGGATAACAAAGATTTTGGGGATGGGACTTTCATGGACCATGGTGTACAGCGCATACTTGTGGATACTGGCGAACCCAAGTGAAGCTTAGGGGTGGCATACGTCTCTGAATTTTTAAAAATTATAAAATTATATGTACTAGTTTATATAATTTTATAATTTTTAAAACTAGATTTTTTTAAATTTCACACAGGTTCCTCCCTGAATTTTTGAAAATTTTACACTTGCATGTAATATTTTACAAGTTTTAGACACATATGCCTTTGTACTTTTGAAAATTCTAGACTTACATATAATATTTACATATTTTAGATATAGGCCCCCTAAAATTACATGATTTATCCTAAATTATGGGTGTTAAACCTATTCTATATACGATTCTACCATTTTACACGTAATTATGTATAAATAGACCCAAAAAAATTAGCCTCAGATCGCTGCCCCCGAACCCCCATATAAGAGTACTAGGCCCCTCTGACCAAAAATCTTAGATCCGTCCCTGCTTGTGGATATGCTTGTGAGATGATTTTTTTGTCCATGTAATTAATTAAGTATATATATATATATATATGCAGGTCCGGTTGTTCCAGAGCTATTTGAAGGTTAATTTGTGTAACTTTTCCGATTTGGGTAATTATGAATGAAATTACATATTAATTACTTCTTGTTCAAAAAATGTACTCCCTCTGTCCCATATTAAGATTAAGAGTCCTTGATGCCATTTTTTGATGTCCCATTTTAAGAGTCCTCTTTGAAAAGTTAAAAGTACTTTAATACACACTTTTCAAATTTGCCCTTTATTATATCCAACTCTTCCCTCTTTTTTTTTTTATGTGACACTATAATTTTGAATTTTAAAAAGGGCAATATTGAAAAGTTGAAAATCTCACCAAAATTAAGGTTGTCCCCTTAATAAATTGGAATTCCCAAAAGATACTCTTAATATGGGACGGAGGAGTACTACGGTACTATTCTACGGATTACGCGGTGGCATCATTTTGCATTGAGTTTTATCTCGTGTTTGGGGACTGCTTGTTGATTAATTAATAATCATTAATCCATAATGTAGATATGTCAACGTTTGATCGGCTGTTTTTTGATTGATAATCTATCTTATTATTAGAGTTAGCTATTAGAATTATTAGTTCTATTAGCTTTAGGGTAGTTTATGCTTTTACTTTCTATTAGGGTAATACTGTATACCTAGATATACTATTATTGTCTCTTCTTTTCTATTGTATTCATTCATTCAGTTTTTGTGTTATGAGAAACTCTAGCTCTCTTTTCTCTTTTCCCTTTGTTATTTTCTTGATTATTTAATATACTCACATGGTATCAGAGTAGGTTCGAATCTCATCCACGATTTTCGCAGATTATTCTGGTTCATTTTTGGATTTCTCGCTGATTCAGATTCGTATTTGGATCGATCTCGCACTGATTTGCGTTTTGTGTTTTTGGATCTGTCTTTGATTTTGGTTCGTTTGTTTTGTGTTATTTAATTGCTTCGTTTTCATAATGGCTGCTGAACACGATGATTCTCTTCAAGCGATTAGTGTTAAACTCGATGGAAAGAATTTTGCATATTGGAATTATGTGATGAAAAAGTTGCTGAAGGGGAAGAAGATGTGGGGTTATATCAATGGAGATTTTAGTAAATCTACGAATGAACAAGCTGATAAATTTGCAGAATTGCTAGAGGTTTGGGAAACAAACAATTCGAAAATCATTACTTGGATCAACAACTCCGTTGCTCCCTCGATGGGTATGCAATTGGCAAAGTTTGAATATGCAAAGGAGGTGTATTTGGCTAAATTGTTTACACAGTCCAATTTTGCGAAAAGGTACCAATTAGAGTGTGATATTCGTGCCCTTGAACAAAAAAATTTGAGTATTCAGGAGTTCTATTCTACAATGACAAATTTGGGATCAGTGGCTCTTATAGACTCGCCCGAATTGCGGGCGTTTGCTCCATATATCGCTACTAGGGAGGAACAACGTTTGGTTCAGTTTTTGATGGCTCTACGTGATAATTTTGAGAGCCTTCGTGGGTCCATTTTCCATCGTAGCCCACTTCCGTCAATTAATTCTGTTGTTCATGAGTTAGTAGCCGAGGAAATATGTCTCAAGACTCAGTCTGGAAAGAGAATTCTCCTCTACTCTACTCCGTCTGTTTTAGCAGCCCCTTTTCGACCACCATCCTACAATCAGAATAAGCCTTACTCGAGAGTTGGTAGTGATGTATACAGCCACTGTAAGGAAAAATGATCAATGGAAGGCTCAGTGTCCTAGGTTGGGTCGAGCAAACCAGCCCAAAAGCAGCAACCAGCCCTCACATGGTCGACCACCACAACAACAACAATAGCAACCTCAACCTTCTCATTGGAAATCTGACAACCAATCTCAGCAGCGGTCGTATAGGCCTCCACAGCCTAACACTGCAACAGTTGTACCACCATCAGACTCATTTGGACCCTGTTCCCCTTCCCCATCCACTCCGTCCATGACCTCCCTTGCTGAGCAATTTCAAATGTTCCTTGCCACACAGCCACATGCTATGGCTACCTCTTCACTAGGTATGTCTTCAGGTATGTCCTTAGGTATTTGGGTCTTAGACTCTAGAACTTCTAATCATATGTCACCTGACTTGTCGTCTTTTGCATCCCTATGACCTGCTTCTTCTTTTCCTGTTATGACTGCTGATGGTACTCACATGCCATTAACATGTGTTGGGCCTGTTGTCATACCTCATATATCTCTTTTTAGTGTTTACCACATTCCCAAACTTACTATGAACCTTGTTTCTGTTGGTCAGCTTTGTGATGCAGTTTATTTAGTCTCTTTTTTTCTTCTTTTTGTCATGTGCAGGATCCGCAGTCTCAGACGCTGAGGCCATAGGCAAGGGGGATTATACATCTTGGACAAGCTAAATGTACTAGTGGTTGCAGCTTCTAGTGTTGACTTGTCATCCTTTCGTTTGAGTTCTTCTTCGTCTAGTTTTTATTTATGGCATTCTCGCCTTAGTCATGTTTCAGTCTCTCGTTTAAAATTTTCATCTTTTACAGGACAATTAGGAGATTTACAAAGTCATGATATTTCTGATTGTAGTGGTTGTAAACTGGCAAAATTTTCAACTTTACCTTTTAATAGAAGTATGTCTTATTCTCTTACACCATTTGATTTAGTTCATTCTGATGTGTGGGGACCCTCTCCTGTTACTACAAGAGGGGGGTTTCGATATTATGTATCATTTATTGATGATTGCACTCGTTACTGTTGGGTTTATCTTATGAAACGTCGTTGAGACTTCTTTGATATTTACAATACCTTTCGTGCTTTTGTCAAAACTCAACATTCTACTATCATCAAATGTTTTAGATGTGATTTAGGTGGAGAGTATAACTATTATAAATTTCATGAGTTGCTTGCTTTAGATGGAACTATTCACCAGTCCTCTTGTACAGACACTCCTGAGCAAAATGGTGTTGCTGAAAGGAAACATCGGCATATTGTTGAAACTGCTCGCTCTCTTTTATTATCTGCATATGTCCCTAGTGATTTTTGGGGAGAGGTTGTCCTTACTGCTATCAATCTAAGTAATAAAATCCGTCCTCTCACTGTTCAGGTCTGTCACTGTCACCTTTGAAAAATTATGTAGGCATGCTCCTGATTATTCTTCTGTAAAGGTGTTTGGTTGTACCTGTTTTGTCATTCGACCTCGTGTAGAGCGTACTAAATTGTCACCAAAGTCTGATATTTGGGTTTTTCTAGGTTATGGTGAGGGTCAAAAAGGATATCGTTGCTTTGACCCAGTTAGTAAGAAACTATATGTCTCTCGCCATGCTGTGTTTCTCGAGCACATGCCCTTCTTTTCTATTCCTGGTAATCATCATGAGTTGACTAAATCTAATCTCAACCATCTTGACCCATTCTCTGATGATACTGATAGTGTGCCCTCTCGAACCCCATGCACCACTGATATTGCATCACCTCATTTTTCTACTTCTACTGATACTGGTACCTTGCCGCCTGATGTTACCTCCCTTCCAGAGGCCACCCAAGCACCTGCTGAGGCTATGGAACCTCCTCGCTATCCTGCTCGCACTTGTAAGTCCACTCAATCACCTGATTTTGTTTATTCTTGTTATTCAGATTCTTTTGCTTCCTTTTTAGCTTCAGTTCATGATCTCTCTCAGCCTCTGTCCATTAAAGAGGCAGCTCTTGATCCTCTTTGGCAGCAAGCTATGGCAGAGGAACTCTCTGCATTGTATAAGACAGACACTTGGAGTTTGGTTCCCTTACCTTCTGGTAAGAGCGCTATTGGTTCTCGTCGGGTTTATAAAATCAAAACCAAGTCAGATGGGTCTGTTGAGAGGTACAAAGCAAGATTGGTTGCCAAGGATTTTTTCCAGCAATATGGTATGGATTACGAGGAGACTTTTACTCCTGTTGCTAAAATGACTACTATTCGTGCTCTTATTGCAGTTGCTTCTGTTCGTCAATGGCATATAACTCAGATGGACGTTAAAAATGCTTTCTTGAATGGAGACCTCCAAGAGAAGGTTTATATGGTTCCTCCTCTGGGTGTTCCTCATGGTCCTGGTGAAGTTTGCAGGCTTAAGAAAGCCTTATATGGTCTTAAACAAGCCCTCTACCTTGGTTTGAGAAGTTTTCCACTGTGATTACCTCATTTGGGTTTTCCCCGAGTGAGTATGATTCAGCTCTCTTTATCAGGTGTACCACTGCTGGTCGTATTATGCTTTCTTTGTATGTTGATGACATGATTATTAATGGTGATGATTTTAATGGGATTGCAGTGTTGAAGTCTGAATTAGCTCGTTGTCTTGAAATGAAGGACTTAGGTCCACTACGTTATTTTTTGGGGATTGAAGTGGCCTTTTCTCCAAAAGGTTATCTTCTTTCTCAGTCTAAGTATACAAGTGACATTCTTGAGCGTGCTCGCCTCACTGATAATAAGATTGTTGATACCCCTTTGGAGCTTAATGTTCGTCTTTCTCCTTCTGATGGTGTTCCTTTACCTGATCCTACCTTATATCGCACTATTATTGGTAGCTCGGTTTATCTTACTGTTACTCATCCGAATATTGCTCATGTTGTTCATGTTGTTAGTCAGTTTGTTACTTCTCCTACTACAGTTCATTGGGCTGCTGTTCATCATATTTTGAGGTACTTGAGAGGCACTTGGTTTCAAAGTCTTTTACTTTCCTCATCTTCTTCCTTGGAGCTGAGTGCATACTCTGATGCTGATTGGACCGGTGATCCTACAGATCGCAAGTCTGTTACTGGATATTGTATATTTTTGGGTGATTCTCTCATTTCTTAGAAGAGCAAGAAGCAAGATGTTGTTAATGTGTCTTCCACAGAAGCTGAGTACCGTGCTATGGCTTTGACTACACGTGAGGTTATTTGATTACGTCAGCTACTTATAGATATGGGTGTCTCCTTTCCTCGCCCTTCACCTATGTATTGTGATAATAAAAGTGCTATTCAGATTGCTCACAATTCAGTTTCCCATGAGAGGACCAAGCATATAGAGATTGATTGTCACATTACTCGTCATCACCTTAAGCATGGAGCTATCACTTTGCCTTTTGTTTCTTCTTCCGCGCAGATTGCTGATTTGTTTACAAAGTCACATTCAATTCAGCGTTTTCATTTTTTAGTTGGCAAACTCTGTATGCTTCTAGCTGTAGCATCGTGAGTTTGAGGAGGGGGGGGGGGGGGGGTATTAGAGTTAGCTATTGAATTATTAGTTTTATTAGCTTTAGGGTAGTTTAGTCTTTTACTTTCTATTAGGGTAATACTGTATACCTAGATATACTATTATTGTCTCTTCTTTTCTATTGTATTCATTCATTCAGTTTTTGTGTTATGAGAAACTCTAGCTCTCTTTTCTCTTTTCCCTTTGTTGTTTTCTTGATTATTTAATATACTCACACTGATAACAATATTGCTAGAGTTACCGACTTATACCGAAAACTTGCACCAAAGTAATGGTGGACTCCACTGTTTTACACCCAAATTTGGTTTGGGCGGGTCAAATTGTTTAACCCAACTTGATTGAATTAAAATACCCAAATCAAAGCTTATGCATTTCTCTCTCCTCTCCTCAGCTTCACAGATCGAAGAAGAAGATCTTACTGTGGCTGGGATTTGGACTTCCACCATTACTGCGATTTGGGGTTCGAAATCAATCTCTCTCCTTCTCCCAAATTGAAATAGCAAATACCATTCTCCAGCTCATTCTTCTCTCTCTCTCTCTCTCTCTCTCTCTGCGATTTGGGTGCTTCATCTCAGCGATTTGCTCCAAACAAGAAAAATAGGTTTGAGATCTCTCTCTCTCTCTCTCTCTCTCTCTCTCTCTCTCTCTCTGCGATTTGGATGCTTCATCTTAGCGATTTGCTCCAAACAAGAAAAAAAAAATGAAGCTGAACTCCTCACTTGTATTCAAGGTTTTTTAGACCAAATCTCTAGTCTAGCAAAGTAGTATTGAATACACATGAGGTGTTCAGCTTCATTTTTTTCTTGTTGGGAGCAAATCGCTGAGATGAAGCACCCATATTGCACACACAGAGAGAGAGAGAGAGAGAGAGAGAGAGAGAGAGAGAGAGAGGAATGAACTGGAGAAAGGTTTTGCTATTTCAATTTGGGAGAGAGAGAGAGAGAGATTGATTTCAAACCCCAAATCGCAACAATGGTGGTCGCCCAAATAGCAGCCACAGTGAAGTCTTCTTCTTCGATCTGTCCAGTTTAGGAGAGGAGAGAGAAATGCAGAAGCTTTGATTTGGGTTTTTTAATTTAAACAAGTTGGGTTAAACAATTTAACCCGCCCAAACCAAATTTGGGTGTAAAACAGTGAGGACCACCATTACTTCGGTTCAAGTTTTCGGTATAAGTCGGTGTTGGGTTTATGCCCTCAAACCATTACTTAATGTATGACATTAGCATTTTAATATATGGATATCAGTTTTACATTTCATTATGTATGTTTCTTTCATGAGATGATTTTCAATCCTTAAGTATCATAGTAGGTAATTCGTGTGTCTATGAGATACATACAAATGAGATATGAATTACCATCCTTTGATACTTAAAGCTTGTCACAGTGGATGATGAGACTGGATATCTCATCAGGTATACGTTGTAGCATAATTAACTACCATTGGATGGAGTGATTAATCTTGTCACGCCCTGGAGTAGACAAAAATAGGAAAAATTTAAAATTTCCTTTCTAAACCCGTAGGGAATGACTAGTTACATAAAACTGACCTATCCGTGCAACATTCTAACATAGATATATCAGAGTAAGAAATATCATAAAGTCTAATGGTATTCATGGGGGAACTTAAAGTGTTTTGCTACTTAAGCTAATACAGAAGTTCCAAATGAAAACCACAAAAGATAAGTTGGGTGATCGACACCACTTAATTTATTACATTAACAAAAGATAGTTCTTAAAACATAAAGGAAGACTTAATACAGAAGTAGGCCAGGGTCTTCTTCCTAACTGGCATACCCATGCCCTTCGTCATCATACTCTTCCTGATAGTCTGCCTCAGGATCACCTTCCTGATAGTCCCCATCTTGAGGATAGTTATATTCATCTTCAGGGTCACCTTGATAATTCTCCTCATCATAACCTAGACGTAAAATGTCTAGGGCAGGGAAGGAGCAGTTAGCTTTTGAAGCTAAGTAAGATCGTCTTAACCGATCACTCCTAATACAATTAAGGATATACAAGTACAACAATATCTTGAAACAACATAAAATGAGCATATGACATGGCAGTGTGACAACACAATGCAATATTGATATATTCGACTTTACTCAACCACAAACACCACAACTGACTCATGTTACTTGTTACATTACTAGTGTAACGCCGTTAGCTTAGAGTACAATGATTACGTTGCTCTCGTCGCCTAGCATAGCCCTATAGCAAATTTTGGTTTTAAAAGAGTGTAATCATTGGACTCTTAGGTCCTCGTGACCTTGTCGGGAGAATAGAATAGTTACAGCGCTATCGTCGCCTAGCATGGCCCTATAGCATTTAAAAGGTAACTATTGTATTCAGATGGATACTTTGCTATTGTCGCCTAGTATGGCCCTATAGCGTATCAACCATCAACTCATGTATCACTTCAATGATTTCAATGGAAACTCTGGCTATCATCGCCTAACAGGGCCCTATAGCAGTTTCATCGTTGTTCCCATTTACTTGACTGTACCATTCGGACCACTGCGGTCCACCCAAACATGTATAACCATATGACTGAGTTAGTCCCCGTGACTAACCATGCAGACGTCAATGTTGACATCATGACTCGATTATGTTTAAATGAATGTTCATGTGATTGTATAAATGTGAAAACATGATAAGCAGGTATATCAACGGATATTAACTAAACATGAAGTATAGCTAACTAACATGCGTTCATCATATAAGTAAGAATCTCAACATTCACATAATTTATACTTATCAGCTTCATCCACACAGAACGTACTGAGTATATATAATACACAAATAATAATTCTATAATATACCAAGTGAGTTAGGACGACTCACCTCGATGCAGGTGCGTAAAACCAAGTGTAGTGGTGGTTCCTACAAAGTATATGAATTCATAGAACGTTAATCAATATGTGCACTAATATCAAGGGCATAATGGTAATTGTGTCGGATGAGTTCCTAGACCTCAACATGATAATCTAGACATCATTCTGAGTCTAACGTCATTGACTAGACTCAAATCGGAGTCCGTCGCATAGAAGGCTGTGTTTTCTATACCAGTGTGGGCCCTAAAAATAAGCTGTATTTTTGACCAAGTCAAAAGGTCACCAAACTTTAAGGGGATGTTCTAGACATTATTCTAAGATTCTGGGAACTGACCGCGTATTTTTCTGAGCTACGGTTTATTTATTATGAATTTCTGAAGTTTAAATCGTCTAATAATAGACGTAGGAACGCTATAATTATAAAATATGATTTAGGAAGACATTGGGCCCTGATAAATATTTTTATTAAATACTAGGTCTTAAAATAGGCTAGTGGTATTTTTCTCATAATTTACGGAGTTCGTTTGGTATTTAAATAATTTAAATACAACCAAACGGGTCCTTTATAAATAATTAATAATTATTAGAAACACTAAAGTTTGGGTTTTATAAATAATAATTTACAAAATAAGGCATTAGACCTTAGGAAAATTTACTATAATTTTCCTATACTTTAAAATGGCTATTAGGTATTTAATACCTAATTATTTTAATCTAGCACAATTACTTATTATTTATTTTGACTAAATAAATAACATGGCATTTAATTTGTATCCTCTTAATACTAGGACAGGAATATAAAATTAACATTTCAGAATATTAAAAATATAATTTATAGTATTTTTAAAATAATTTAAACTATTTGACACCATGTATAATTTTTAATAACCCTTGATAGATAATTAATACTTTATACATAAAACAATAATTTCAGAATATATTATAATATTCTAGATTATTGTAATAATATTAAAACTAATTTCTCATATTATTAAAACAATTAATAATCTATATAACATTAATTAACTAATTAATAATAACAAAATAGAAATAATCATAATAATAATAATAACAACAGACCCGCGGGTCAAACTTGACCCGATCCAAACTAGCGGCTTACCCATATACACACTAACTTTGACCCTACTTAAAAGATCCGACCCAAAACTCGTTTGGTTAAGATAACCTGAGCCCACTACCGTTAGTACAAACAAACTAACCCACCCATTTGCAACCCGACCCGACCCGAATGAATTAATATGGTAAATGATATAACCAATTTTCCTTTTCTTCTCTGGTGAACCAACCTGCCGCCGCCGGCAAGCCCGACGCCTGAAAATCTTTGGGGCTTCATTTCTCTCTCGTCTCTCCATAGAAATCAGTGATTCCAACGAAAAAATGACCGGAATCAGCCCCTCTACAACATACTAGGAGGCCACGATCTGGTTCGTTCGTTTAGAGGCCCCACCAGAGGATTATTCTTTTTGGGTTTTAAAAGAATAGTGCTATGCATGGCCTACCAAACAAGGTCCAGACCAAAAACTGCTTATGGGGGAGTATGTGGGGGTCCTAAGGATCAGTTTGGTAGAATTTTTAGGACCTTTAGTTAAGTTTGGAAAAACGAGCTCCGGCAAGGGAGCTTTAATGGCTACCCGAGCCTGTTGGGAGCCGTAAGCTCTGATTGGTTTGTTCGTTAGGGGTCCAGGGGTGTGTGTGTGAGCCTAGAGAGTACTAAAAAAATGTACAAAAGGGTGTGGGGACAAACCTCAGCAGTCTCGGGTCTCTCTCTGCTCCGGCGTCTCTCTCTTTCTCCTTCATTCTTCTTCTTCCTTCTTCTTCTGGGTTGTGTGAGTGTGTGTATGCAGAGAGGGAGGCAGAGGTGGAGTTGTGTGTGGGTTGAGTCTCTAACTCTCTCTCTCTCTCTATCTCTCTCTATCTCTTTTTCGGTGACTCTCTCTCTCTCTCTCTTTTTCGGTGACTCTCTCTCTCAACTCTCAACCCTCACATATATACACTAATACACATACATATACCAGCATACATGCTCATATACAGATTTTAGAATCTGATGGAGAGGATGTGAGGGTGATTGAGGGGGCTGATGTGAATGGGATCCTAGGGAGGTGGGATGGCCTGCGGTCTGGGTGTGTGGGGGGTTATGTCCGGCAGATTAGGAGGGAATGCATGGGTAAGGCTGTTAACCAAAGGGTTTAGGGGGGTTGGGTAGTACACATGCCCTATTTGGGTAAGATTCTCATTGTATTCACATTTCCACAATTGTATGGTTAGTCGTCACCAGATAAAACGTGCTATACAGTCCAAATAAACGCATATTTTACGGGTTAACATGCAAAGTCAGTCCGGGTTCGTAATTTATAGTCTATATTAATTAATAAAATAAGTACGCACGCGTATATGTTCGGGTTCTGGGATTATGAAATTAAAATACTGGAATGTACAAACAAAAATACGGGGACTAATTCTATTAATAACAGAAATTCTACGGGTATTACAAATCACAATCACTAGAGTGTCACTCTTAGTTAATATGCTAGTGCTTATAGTGCATTGACGGACCTGAGCTTTCCTATTGACACTTAATGCTGTCAAACAGTCAATAGGAACTCATAACTTGTATAAGGTACGTGTTTTCAATCTTGCAACGATTATGAACACAGACTGTGGATATGGCTGCTTTGACTTACCAATCAGTGAGGTCTATAGAAGATCAACACCTGTGTATCTTGGGTATGTCATGTTCATAGGGTTGTGAACATATATTGTCAAGACAGAATCTACCCTCTGTTTCAAAGTAAGCATTCCCTTAAAATGTCACCAAGTAGATTACTAAGTACTGCAGTCTTGTTGATAAGAGTTATCAACATGTTTTGTAATCATGAGAGGTGAATGAGACTCAAGGAATACAAGAAGTAATCATGATTTAGGTTGACAGTAACAGTTATCCGACTACCTGAATATGATTACGAATGCTGAAGGTAGAGGGACATTATTACAACATATAAGTCTAGTTATCGCTTCGGATATGTTCTTTTGCGTTGGAGTTCAGTTATCATTTTATAGTGGAGTAAACGTTAACTGACCAGTTAGTTAGTTTGTTGATCAAAGAGTTTGGTCACGGTAATTAACAAACTGGTATGAGCCAACAATAAAGAGCCTAGGAGGTCCCACTCTTAGCTCCACTAGGAAGCTTGGAAGGGCACATGAAGATCATGTCAAGGCAGGTTCGATCGATCGAAGGAGTCTCGATTGATTGAAGTCTAGGCAGGTTCGATCGCTCGAGGGTTGTTCGATCGATCGAAGGTTCGATCGATCGAATAAGGTTAGGTCGGTTCTGGGAATCTATAAATAGGGCAGCTGCGTACTGAATGTTTTTAATCATCGTTTTTATACGTAGAAGCTGCAGAAACTGTTTAGGTTTCCCTAAACCTTCCCTATCATCCCTAATAGGGTTCCCACCAACCCTATTCCTTTCGGCAGGCATCCACAGGAGTCATAAGAGTGAAGACAGCCTAGTGAAAGTTGCTGCACCATCAAGGAGAAAGAAGTTTTCAGAATTGGGTTCAAGACCTGAGGTATATTTCTTCTCCCTCTTGTTAGTACGCATCTATGGAATTGACGGGTAGTAGATCCTGGGCTACCAATAAGTTTTTATAACTTGATTTTTCCGCTGCGCGTTTAAACTTTTAATTTAAACCGATTTTTTCATTAGTCGGTTACTCTAGCAATATTGATCTGATAATTATTCCAAATGTACATCATAGTGTTCACAAAGTGCTATGTGCACCCCCAATTCATCATTCTCTTTTACTCATATAATGAATGTATTCATGCTATAATACTAAGTAGATTAGGACCAATTGGTTATCAACTGGGGAAGCCAATTGTACAATTTGGCTTCCATGTGCAGTTCTCAGGGGGATGTTTGACTTCCATACTTGGGCTTTTGAGAGGGATGATGGCTATTTGGTACTGCACTGCGCAATCCTATAATAAAAAATAATAAATAATAAATAAATAAATAATGGGAAGGACTAATGATATGATTCGTAATCAAATATGAATCTTAAAATCACTGCACTTGGCACTACTAACAAAGTTCTCGTATTTGTGAAGCAAATTTGGGATTCAATTTTAGAATTCATAATATTACTCAACAAAAAATCTATATAAGGATCAGATTGTAACAAATTAATTTTTCTCACACATGATCTTCTCTTTATGTAGGGAAGTGCTTTTTTTTTTTAATCCAATTAAGGTGAAATGTATTCAAAGGAAAGAGAAACTGTACGAAATTACAGGGACATTCCCCCCAAGAGTATTATACAAACAAAAACGAAGCAGAGGAGAAACAGAGCTCCTAAAACCTCTAGCAAAGTACAAAAACGAGAAAATAGGGATTTCCACTTTTCCAGGTCTGTTAGGAGAATATTTTAGCTGGGATTAGATTTGGGCAGTTTTTCAAGTTCATCGCACCAACTCTTTTGTCACGCCCCGACGTAGCATAAATAAGGAAAGCGTTTAATTTCCTTTATGGACCCGTAGGTCGCGACAGTTTGAAGGATCGATTCCGTCCCAAACGTCGAACAACAATAAACAATAATCAGAGTAGAGCAATCAAAGTTTACAAATATTTTTCTAACTTATTACATATTACAGCATGGGGTCTCTAAAGGCACAAACCGCCTTAAATCAAAATAATAACTTAGTGTCTATTACAGTCATCCTTAACAGTTCAACTTAAAGCATATAACAGTAAATTCTTCATCAGATAGTTGTTCTCAGTTTGCATAGTCATAGTGTTTAGCTTGATCATAACCTAAAAAACCTGAACACGAATGTCCAGGACGCATCAACGTCGTCAGCTTCAAGAAGCTGGTGAGCATTAAAAACATAACTTTGAATGTAAAACATACTCATTTACCTCTTTACATTTCTCATTTAATCCAATAATAAAGCAAAGAGTTCATTTTAGGAAACAACCACAATATTATTTAAAAGATGTAATTCACGTATATGTGACCGTGTATGAGAACAATGCACCATCTCATCTTACCAACTCTTTTCTCTCGACAAAACCCAACAACCCACCACCACACATCGGTATCTTTGAAATACTCCGATAGCCACACTTTAGCACAGGGGTGCCAGGGAATGTCCAGTTTGCCTCACACTTTGGTCCGGGGTACCAGGGAGTGTCCATTGCCTCACACTTTGACTACCTAATCCGCCATGCAAATACCAGAGGAACCCTCACGCAATATCCAGACTCGGGTATCAGGGAGTGTCCGTAGGCCATACTTTAGCACTTTCATGGGTGCCAGGGAATGTCCAAGTTCGGCTTCACACACTTTGACGCTACCATGGTCGTCAGGGAGTGTCCAGTTTTTCCACCGTCGCATTTTAAAGACACCCTCACCGCAATCTCAATCACAACACACTTTGGTACTCACTTACCAGGGAGTGTTCACAACACAATCTCAACCGCACTCACTATGTCACACTGACCATTACTCTTTTCCCACTGACCAACATTCACACTCACCATTCATGTACAACTGACACCACATGTATGTCATGAAACTTTAAAACATGAGGCAATTAACTAAATTATATAATCGACGTGTGTACGGGGATTGTTAAGTCACAATTCATTATTTTAATCATTCAAACATATCAAATTAAGACTCTGATTTAATAAATTTTCCAAACAGTACTCAAATAGTATATAAATTTTACCCAAAACAGTCCTTTATCACAAAACAAGCAAAAACTAGAAACTGCCAGAAGTCGCGCGCGTGGGCCGCTCGCGCGACCTGCCTATTTTTCCTTTTTCTTATATATTCTCTTCTGTCTGCCTGGGACCAGCCACCTCGCGCGCGCGGGTCGCTCGCGCGAGCCGCTTGCGCGATCACGCGCGCGAGTTTTAGCAGAGACTTCATCTTCTACGTGGAGAATGCCCTGTTTCAGAAATTTAGGGTCCTTTTGACCCATTTTCGATTCTGTAAGTTACCCTACCTTATTATATATGAATCTCTTCAGTTTTTCACAAGGATTAAGAATCCAAAGTCAATTTTACATGATTCAATCTATAACTCTTGAATTTTATGAAAGATTAAAAGATGGTAAAACTTAATTTCTTATATACTTTTTCATATGAACAAATTAGGCCTCAATACTTTAAACATAGTCTAATTACACCATAATCTTTCATTATTATCTAAGAAAACAGATTTTGGTTAAGATTGAAAAATCTTGATTTTCAAAGCTATGGAGTTCATACGTGAAATCAACCATGGTATTTCATGATTTAAGCATACAAACAGTAATTGAACTATGAAATTACATTCTAGGTGAGTTTAAAATACTCACAGTGATAAGAGAATAGAGTGTATGTTGAGAAAGATAGCAAAATAGAAGTCAAATTGGAGCTTGGCTATGGAAGTCTTGAGCTTCTCTATCTCTAAAATTTCAGTAGGATGAACTCTCAATTCTCTCTTTTCTCTCTGAAATTTCAGTCTTCAATAAAGGATAAACCAAAGGAGTGTGTGAGAGTGTAGCATATATAGAAGATGTAAAAGGAGGAACTTGGAGGCCAAGCAAATTGTTGTTTACTCAACAATTTGTATTCTCTAAAATGCATAATACTCAACACATACATAGATATACAATTCGTATATACACTTCTACAGATTTTGAAGGGGTAATATAGGCTAGTAGGGGTCAAAGCAAGGGTGTTTGGGAATTTAGCTTTTGGCACAACAATTGCACATACTCAATTGCAATATCCAAACAAGGCCTAAGGCAATCATTAGTTGCCATAAATAGAAATAAAGTGTATGTCAAATCTTGCTTTACATCACTTCCAAAATCTGTGGAAGTTTAGCAAAACGCGGACAGTTTTGGACATAAACTGGTATTTTCGTGGCGCGGTGTTCACCACAAAAATACAGAAAGTTCTTTTTAACGTAAGAAATGATTTCCCGGTTTTATAAAAATACTGCTCGAGTTAAGAGTAAATATTTTCACCGTTTTGAAATACAGTTTTGAAATCCAACACAGGTATTTCTAATTTCTATAAAATCATAGTTTGACCCCAAAAGAATTTCAAATATGAAATAAGGCAAGTCACAAGATTTTCACACATGAGAATTTGGAATTAAAAGAAAAGTAAACAATACAATTGAATTTAAATATGAAATGCAAGTAAATGAAAATGCAGATTATTACATCTTTTCTCTCGACAGACACAACACCCCAACTCTCACACACTAGTATCTTTCAAACGCTAAGATAGCCACACTTTAGCACAGTGGTACCAGGGAGTGTCCAGTTTGCCTCACATTTTAGTACGGGGTATCAGGGAGTGTCCAATACCTCATACTTTAGTACCTAATCCGCCTCGCAAATACCAGAGGAAACCTCACGCAATATCCAGACTCGGCTACCAGGGAGTGTCCGTAGGCCATACTATAGTACTACCATGGGTGCCAGGGAATGTCCAAGTTCGGCATCACACACTTTAGCGCTATCATGGGCGCCAGGAAGTGTCCAGTTTTGTCACCGTCGCATTTCAAAGACACTCTAGCCGCAATCTCAATACATCACACTTTGGTATACAATTACCAGGGAGTGTCCACACAACCACAATCACATACTCTTTTTTACACTGACCAATACTCACACTCACCATGCATGTACAACTGACTCTACATGAAAGACATGCACTATAAATGGAACATATGAAGTGCTGGGAATGATAATCATGTCTATATGAGAAAAACCGAATTCATAATCGTTCTTTAATAACCAAAACATAACAAAATGTAATCTGTCTTAACACATTTCCCAAATAGAGCTTTAAAAACTTATAAAACACCATCCAAACAGTCCCTTAACAAAAAATAAGCAAAAACTTGAACCTGTCAGAAGTCGCGCGCGCGGGCCGCTCGTGTGAGGGGTCGTTCCCGCGATATGCCTGTTTTTCATTTTTCTTTTAAAAACTTTTCTATCTACCAGAAAACGCACAGCTCGCGCGCGCGGGCCGCTTGCGCGAGCCGCTCACGCAATCGCGCGCGCGGGATCATGCAGTGTCTTCGTCTTCTTTGTCAGAAATCCCCTATTTCAGAATTTCAGGGTCTTTTTGACTCATTTTCAAATCCAAACCTCTATAGGACTTGTAATATATGAATCTCTTCAATTTTTCACAAGGATTATGAATCCGCAATCAATATGATATGAATTCAAACATAGCTCACGAATTTTACGAAAAACTAGAAGATGTCAAAACTAAATTTCTAGTATACTTTCTCATGTGAGTAGATTAGATCCTAATACTTAATATGTAACATCTAGGATAAGTAATCTTTCATATTTATCCCTAATCACAGATTTTGATTAAGTTTGGAAAAATCATGATTTTTCAAGCTATGGATAGCAACGTAAGATCATCAATGGTGTTTCTTGAATCCACTACACAACACAGTGAATAAAGAATGAATTTCATTCTGAGTGAGTTAGTAATACTCACTGAGGTAAGGATTTAAGGAGTTGTGTTGAGAAAGAAATCAAGGATTAAGAATCCAAGTGGAAAGCTTCAAGCTATGGAGATTGTTCTTCATCTCTCTATAAAATTTTTGAAATTAAACTCTCAAGCTATCTCTTTTCTCTCTGTATATCTCCAGATTGCAAAGTGTAGACAAGTATGTATGAATGTTGCATATATATAGAAATCAAACTCAAGAACTTGGGCTCCAAGTTCTTTGTTTGATACTCAACAAATGAATTACATACATAATTATATAATACACTAAATATACATGTACATATATACACCCTTCACAGATTGAAAGGGGGTTTAGATCACTAGGGGTCAAGTAAGGTGTTTGGGTAAGGTAAGCTTAAGCCCCAACAATAACACACACACCAAGTACTCCCAAACAAGCCATAAACAAATTGTCTAGGATCGATGGGGTTGTTTGGAAAAATAGCTTATGGCTCATAAATTACACATACACAAAATAGCATTTCCAAACAAACCTAACTAATCATTAGTTGCCATAAATGGAAAAGCACATGTCACATCTTGATTGGTGGAGAATCCCATATTGTGGGAGTTGATCGCGGCGCAAACAGTTTTGAACATAAACTGGATTTTTGCGGCGCGGTGATTAGCACAAAAATACAAAAAAATCATTTTAATGTAAGAATTAGTTTTCCGGTTTCATAAAAATACTGTTTGAGTCAAAAGTAAATATTTCCACCACTTTGAAATTTAGTTTTGAAATCTACACCGGTATTACTAATTTTATAAAATTGTAGCATGACCCCAACAAGAAGGTTAATTATGAAATAAAGCAACTAATAAGATTTGGACATGCGAATTTGCAATTTAAAATAACTCTACGAACACAAATTAAACATGAAAATTCAAATTGAATTTAAATATGACAATGCAATTACAAATAATTAAATGAAATGCAGGTTGTTACATTGTGGCCTTAATTTCTCAGTCGACTGGTGTCACACCCGTTCCAGAAATTTATGATTTTGAAAATGCATCATTTGAGATTTTGAAATGCATCACTTGAAAATGCATCATTTGAAATTAATTTAATAATTTGAATTGAGGTTGACTGTGAGTCAACGGTAAAGTGTCAGTGAGGACACGGGAACATGGCAGTTCATATTACATGAGCATGAGTAAATGGCATTTATATGATTTAAATGTTATTTGACTTTATCTGGTATTCCTGTGAATAGTAATTATACATGTGTAGTATAATTCTTGTATTTGGATATGTTAGTATATCATTTGAGAACTGTGGTGAGAACGTGAGTGATACGTTAATTAAAAAGGTAAGTTGTGTAGAGATTCCACAGAATATAGCTTTCGGACATTATTTTTGGACCCAAACGAGACTTAGTCAGAAACTTTTGAAATGTATAGTTTTCACTCGTAAAGTTATAAAATGGACGTGTGCGAAGTTTCGAGAGCTAATTAGAAGTTTGAGGAACTCGTGGGGAGGTAAACGCGATTTCTGAAGAGTTTTCCTATAAATAGGTGGGGGGTGAGAATTCATTCTCATCCAAAACTCAAAAATATCTAGAGAGAGGAGAGAGAAGGGAGATTTGGTTGCCACAAGCTTGCCGGCAACATACGACGACCTTCCGTCCGTCAGTTTTTCTCCAGATTTCGTATTTGAACTCGTGGAGGTGAGATCTACGTTTTGATACTACTTAGGCCGTGTTTGGCCAATTTTTGTAAAAATCTTAATTCTAGACTTTTGGGAAAAACAAGTATAAACTTGTAGGAATTTTCTCAAATTTAAAATTCGACGATTATTTGACCTCTTAGTCGATCCTTCAAAGTTTGAGGGAAATCGCACGAGGTATGAAGTTCTAACTTGTGAAATATAGAGAAATACATGTTTTATATTTCGACAATGAAATTGAAATCCGGGCAAAATCCATGCGTTAATTGTAGGCCCGTTAATTATGCACGCGCTAAATTGTGAAAAGCATGTCTAAATTTACGCGAGCACGTTGAGTTGTCTATGTGGGTCAAAGGGGAGTCTTATACAAATTCATGTCGGAGTAAGCTTCTCGATGTTTGAGAATTTGAGTAGCGACGGTTACTGTGCATGGTTGTAGGCTTGGACTTGCCATGGCACTTGTGGGGATGTAATGGGGCTTGGACTTGCCATTGACATCGCGGTTTAAGGCTTGGACTTGCCGCTACCGGATGAATGCGTATTTTTCTCCCTAGAGACTATTGATATGATTTATGAGATTAAAGCATGTTTTGTTATATATTGCACATATTAGACTTGTACGCTCAGCATATAGCTGAGCAGTAGAGATGTACTCCATTGCAGGTAAGAAGAAAGATAAGACGAAGCGTGATGGGAGAGGCCGTTAAAGAACGCCGGGGGAATCACTTGTTTATATTTTTGTTCTTATTTCCTAAACGTGTGTAAGAATCGAGAAATTGTAATACGCTATAATAGATCTTTGGATTAGTTCCGTAGTATGGTAATCCTGTATTTGAACGTTTGTGGTTATGTTTAAATGTTGTATTTCAGTTATGGTTGTGATTGTTGTTGGTGTGGAGAAGCATGAGTTGTTAATTTTCACAACAGGGCTGCCCAGCAGGGGAGCAGTCAACTGGACCCTATGTCAGTCGACTGGATCTCGTGTGATTGAGACACTGAAAGTGAATAGTAAGAGAAGCAGTCGACTGGACCCTTTATCAGTCGACTGAACACTGTTGATTTTTGGCTACTGCTTCTATTAATGGCAAAACCAGTCGACTGTACCATCAATCAGTCGATTGGACCTCTTTTGAGTATGTTGCAATTTTGGTTCTGCATAACACAGTCGACTGGGGAAGTGAGCAGTCGACTGAACTACTATAGATTTTAGCTACTGATCCAAATAGTAACCATCGCAGTCGACTGGGTTCTTTGATCAGTCGACTGGACCTCTGTTTTCAAAACTGATTCTTTTGAATGTGTTTCCACTTGGTCAAAATCTTTTTATAACTCTGATTTCAATGGAATTTCAATTCAAAAGGTAATGTTTCCTAAAGTTTTAAATTACTCAGGGTTGTTTTAAAGTTCTTTCCGCTGCGTATCGTTAGATGATGTTTGGATGGGCCTTGGTGGCGTGCCATGTGTCCTATTTCCACGCGTAGTGGGATGGGTCATGACATTTAGTGGTATCAGAGCTATAGGTAACAAAACTTTGGGAACGTTCGACGACGAGTGGAGTGTTGAGTGAATTATCACATGTTCTAGATTGCATCCATACATATTAGAGATGTTAGATGCATATGTATGTTGTTTTACATACATGATATTGTTATTGTTGTACATGCATAGTGTTTATGCATTGAAAACTACAGGATTGTAATCATGAGTGACGAAGAGCGAAATCTATCGCCACACACTCGACGTATGAATGACATGACAGAAATGATGGGGAATATGGGTGACATGATCCCAAATATATTCAAACGGTTACCTCCAACACCTCCATTGGAACCAGAACCGATAGCTGTGGTGAATGTGCCTGAAAATAGGGGTTTGAGATCAATACCCGAATAGTTTGCGAGGAAGAAACCGATGGAATTTCATGGGACACC
The DNA here is from genome assembly GCA_033977485.1 of Hydrangea macrophylla. Classification (NCBI taxonomy): domain Eukaryota; kingdom Viridiplantae; phylum Streptophyta; class Magnoliopsida; order Cornales; family Hydrangeaceae; genus Hydrangea; species Hydrangea macrophylla. The sequence goes on from CM066991.1 coordinate 108,975,065, forward strand.
CGATCCAACGCTCGCAGAACATTGGATTATGGACATGGAGAGGATTTTTCGATCTATTCCAATGAACGACAGGGAGAAAATGGAAAATGCAAGTGATGTGCTAAAGGGTGAAGCCCAGAACTGGTGGGTGAATGTCCTAGATCAAGGAGCACCAATTACTTGGGAGGGGTTTAAGGCGGAATTCAATCGCCGGTTCTTTCCGCGAGTCGCCTACAACGCAAAGAAGAGAGAGTTTGATAACCTGAAACAGGGAGATATGACTGTAACCGAATATACTTTCAAGTACAACGCTTTGTTGAGATTTGGAAAGGGTTCCGTGCCAGAGGAGGAAGATAGGGCAAGGAAATTCGAAGAGGGTTTAAGGGAAAAAATTTGTCTAAGGGTGGAAACCTACGAACATTCGACTGTGGCAGCAGTACAACAAATAGCGCTAGTGGCTGAGAGTGGAATGGAAAGGTCGAGGCAGAATCAGTACGGTAAATGAAGCAATGAGAGTGGGGATAGGAGCCAAGGCGGATCTTTCAAGAGGCCGTTTCAAAGAGGCTCTGGTTCTGGTTTCAGTGATTTCAGGAGAATGCCACGTAACATACCATTGTGTTCACTTTGCAACCGACCGCACTCAGGCCGATGTTTCATGACCAAACCCTAGAACAGGAACCAAGGCGGGGTTAGTACTAATTCAACACCCGACATAAGAGGCAGGTGTTATGATTGTGGAATATTTAGGCACCAAGCCAAGGATTGCCCGAGGAGGTATCCTCAGAAGGAGCTAGTTCTATGGCTTCCAGTGGGTTGAAGCCCAGGCAATCCAATGACGGCGGACAAAGAACCGAACAACGTCAAGGAATAGCATATCAGATGAACCTAGGAGATATGACTGCTTCAGAGACAGTAGTCTCAGGTATGGTGCTTGTATGTTCACACTTAACACGCATACTTGTCGACTCGGGATCTACGCATTCATTTGTATCGCATGCTTTTGTTGAACATTTGAATGTTGAATCGGCACCGTTAGGATATGAATTGTCTATTGCTCTGCCACTTAGTAAATCAATAATGACGTCTACTATATAGAAGAACTGTGAGATCAAATTAGGCAAGAAGTTGATGATCGTAGACCTTATACCAATTGTGGTGAACCATTTCGATGTGATACTATGAATGGATTGGTTAGCCCTTAACCAAGCTACGATAGATTGTGAATGGAAAGAAGTTAATTTTCGATCACCGGTACATGGGAACTTTTATTTCCAAGAGAGTGGGGTTACAACGCTGTCGTATTTGATTTCAGCTATCCGGGCGGGAAGGTTATTGAAAAAGGGATGTCAAGGATTCCTATGTTCAGTGACTAATGTCTCAGCGACCGAATTAAAAGTAGAAGACATTCCGATAGTACGAGAATATCCAAATGTATTTCCTGATGACCTACCAGATGTTCTTATTGAGAGAGAAGTCGAGTTCACCATTGAGGTGAAGCCAGACTCAAGACCGGTATCCAAAGCACCGTATAGGATGGCACCAATAGAATTGAAGGAACTGAAAGTTCAACTACAAGAGTTACTTGACAAAGGTTTCATCCGACCAAGTGTATCGCCGTGGGGAGCTCCAGTATTATTCGTAAAGAACAAAGATGGCTCAATGCGTATGTGTGTTGATTACTGGGAACTAAACAAGTTAACGATTAAGAACAAGTACCCGTTATCCAGAATTAATGACTTATTTGATCAACTTTGTGGGGCACAAGTATTCTCCAAGATAGACCTGAGATCGGGTTATCATCAGTTGAAAGTGAAGGCCGAAGATGTTGAGAAAACATCTTTCAGAACGCGTTATGGACACTATGAGTTCTTAGTTATGCCATTTGGAGTTACCAATGCACCAGCCGCGTTCATGGATCTTATGAATCGAGTATTTAAGGATTGTTTGGATGACTTTGTGCTTGTATTCATTGACGATATCCTTATCTATTCACCGAGTGAGATAGAACACGAGAACCACTTGAGGTTGATACTTCAGAGATTGCGAGAGAAACAATTATTTGGTAAATTCAAGAAATGTGAATTTTGGTTGTCTAGTATTAATTTTCTTGGTCATGTAATTGACAAGAATGGAGTATCAGTTGATCCTCACAAACTAGAAGCTGTATCTAATTGGCAAAGGCCGACATCCGTATTTGAAATTTGAAGTTTCTTGGGATTAGCGGGATACTACCGCCGTTTTATTGAACATTTCTCGAAGATTTCATTGCCGATGACAAAATTAATGAGAAAAGGGTGTTATTTTTTAATGGAGTCGGGAATGTGAAGACAGCTTCCAAGAGTTGAAGTCACGGTTGACGAGAGCACCGATATTGACAATACCATCTGGAACCGAAGGATTTGTAATCTATAGTGATGCTTCACACAAAGGGTTGGGATGTGTGCTTATGCAAGGTGGTAAAGTAATTACATATGCTTCTAGGCAGTTAAAGACACATGAGGTTAACTATCCGACCCATGATCTTGAATTAGCCACGGTAATTCATGCTTTGAAAATTTGGAAACACTACTTGTACGGAGAAAAGTGCGAGATATTCACGGACCACAAGAGTTTGAAATACATTTTCACCCAACCGGACTTGAACATGAGATAGCGAAGATGGTTGGAGTTGATGAAGGATTACGATCTTTTGATTGAGTACCATTCGGGAAAGGCGAATGTAGTAGCCGATGCGTTAAGCCGGAAGACGCCGAGGAATTTAGCCGATGAGCTAACACAACAGAAAGAATTGATAAAAGAGATGGAACGCTTAGAATTAGATGTGATTCCAGGAACCAATGATGGCTTAATGATGGCGATCATAGCACACCCAGATATTATTGATGAGATCAAGAAAGAACAATTTAACGATGTCTATTTGTGCAAAATGAGGGACGAGATACCTTTGGGGATACGACCTGGTTTTGTGTTGGAACGAGGAACGTTGAAACTGGAAAATCAATTATGTATACCGAATGTGAAAGACTTGAAAGAGAGGATTCTAGAAGAAGCTCATAGTACGAAATATTCAGTGCACCCGGGAAGTAATAAGATGTACAAAAACTTGAGAAAAAACTTCTGGTAGAAGGGTATGAAGCGTGAAGTCAATAAGTTTGTATCTGAATGTTCGGCATGTCAACAGGTCAAAGCAGAGAGACAAGTACCCGCGGGGTTACTACAGCCATTACCAGTGTCAGAATGGTAGTGGGACGAGATCACGATGGACTTTGTTTCAGGATTTCCACGATCATGCAATAAAACTGATAAGATTTGGGTTATAGTTGACCGATTAACCAAGTCAGCTCATTTTCTACCGATCAAGACGACTAAACCGTCCAAGTTAGCAGAATTATATGTGAGAAAGATTGTGAGACTACATAGGGTACCAGCCGTGATCATATCGGACCGTGATAGTAGTTTTACGTCAAGGTTTTGGGAAACTTTGCAAAAAGCTATGGGTACGAAGTTAAGTTTTAGTACCGTATTTCATCCTCAGACCGACGGACAGTCAAAGCGCATGATTCAGATGCTAGAGGATATGTTGAGACTTTGTGTATTAGATTTTGGGAGTGATTGGGAGAAACATCTACCATTAATTGAATTTGCTTATAACAACGGATTTCAGTCAAGTATTGGTATGGCACCATATGAAGCTTTGTATGACCGTAAGTGTCGATCACCGGTTTGTTAGACCGAGGTTGGAGAAAAAAAGTTGCTAGGACCTGAGTTAATACAGGTGACTACTGAGAAGGTGAAGTTGATTCAGGAGCGGCTTAAGGTAGCTCAGAGCCGTTATAAGAGCTATGCGGACTCTAAACGACGACCGATGAATTTTGAAGTTGGAGATTTTGTATACTTGCGAGCAACGCCTTCGAAAGGCATTGTACGATTTGGAAAGAGGGGAAAGCTCAATCCAAGATTCATAGGACCTTTTGAGATTCTAGAAAGAGTAGGGCCAGTGGCTTACCGATTGGCTTTATCATTAGAAATGGAACATGTGCACAACGTGTTTCACGTGTCTATGTTGAGACGTTGTATGACTGATACGAGTAAGATCATTGTACCTGAACCGCTGCAGAATCAGGGAGACTTGACTTATGTGGAACAACCGGTCGAGATTCTAGATCGAAAAGAGCAAGTCTTAAGAACTAAGACGATTCCGATGGTAAAAGTATTGTGGCGTAGTCACACAGTGGAAGAAGCTACATTGAAAAGTGAGAAAGACATGAAGAATGAGTATCCGTACTTATTCGACGCATGAGGTAAAGTTTGGGGACAAACTTCCTTTTTGGAGGGGAGAGTTGTCACACCCGTTCCAGAAATTTATGATTTTGAAAATGCATCATTTGAGATTTTGAAATTATTAATGATTATTAATAATTTGAGTTGAGGTTGACTGTGAGTCAACGGTAAGGTGTCAGTGAGGACACGGGAACATGACAGTTCATATTGCATGAGCATGAGTAAATGGCATTTATATGATTTAAATGTTATTTGACTTTATCTGGTATTCTTGTGAATAGTAATTATACCTGTGTAGTATAATTCTGGTATTTGGATATGTTAGTATATCATTTGAGAACTGTGGTGAGAACGTGAGTGATACGTTAATTAAAAAGGTAAGTTGTGTAGAGATTCCACAGAATATATATAGCTTTCGGACGTTATTTTTGGGCCCAAACGAGACTTAGTCGGAAACTTTTGAAATTTATAGTTTTTACTCGTAAAGTTATAAAATGGACGTGTGCGAAGTTTCGAGAGCTAATTAGAAGTTTGAGGAACTCGTGGGGAGGTAAACGCGATTTCTGAAGAGTTTTCCTATAAATAGGTGGGGGGTGAGAATTCATTCTCATCCAAAACTCAAAAATATATAGAGAGAGGAGAGAGAAGGGAGATTTGGTTGCCACGAGCTTGCCGGCAACATACGACGACCTTTCGTCCGTCAGTTTTTCTCCAGATTTCGTATTAGAACTCGTGGAGGTGAGATCTACGTTTTGATACTACTTAGGCCGTATTTGGCCAATTTTTGTAAAAATCTTAATTCTAGACTTTTGGGAAAAACAAGTATAAACTTGTAGGAATTTTTTCAAATTTAAAATCCGACGATTATTTGACCTCCTAGTCGATCCTTCAAAGTTTAAGGGAAATCGCACGAGGTATGAAGTTCTAATTTGTGAAATATAGAGAAATACATGTTTTATATTTCGACAATGAAATTGAGATCCGGGCAAAATCCATGCGTTAATTGTAGGCCCGTTAATTATGCACGCGCTAAATTGTGAAAAGCATGTCTAAATTTACACGAGCACGTTGAGTTGTCTATGTGGGTCAAAGGGGAGTCTTATACAAATTCATGTCGGAGTAAGCTTCTCGATGTTTGAGAATTTGAGTAGCGACGGCTACTGTGCATGGTTGTAGGCTTGGACTTGCCATGGCACTTGTGGGGATGTAATGATTGTAGGCTTGGACTTGCCATTGACATCGCGGTTTAAGGCATGGATTGCCGCTACCGGATGAATGCGTATTTTTTTCCCTAGAGACTATTGATATGATTTATGAGATTAAAGCATGTTTTGTTATATATTGCACATGTTAGACTTGTACGCTCAGCATATAGCTGAGCAGTGGAGATGTACTCCATTGCAGGTAAGAAGAAAGACAAGAAGAAGCGTGATGGGTGAGGCCGTTAAAGAATGCTGGGGGAATCACTTGTTTATATTTTTGTTCTTATTTCCTGAATGTGTGTAAGAATCAGGAAATTGTAATACGTTGTAATAGATCTTTAGATTAGTTCCGTAGTATGGTAATCCTGTATTTGAACACCTGTGGTTATGTTTAAATGTTGTATTTCAGTTATGGTTGTGATTGTTGTTGGTGTGGAGAAGCATGAGTTGTTAATTTTTCACAACAGGGCTGCCCAGCAGGGCAGCAGTCGACTGGACCCTATGTCAGTCAACTGGATCCCGTGTGATTGAGACACTGAAAGTGAATAGTAAGAGAAGCAGTCGACTGGACCCTTTATCAGTCGACTAAACATTGTTGATTTTTGGCTACTGCTTCTATTAATGGCAAAACCAGTCGACTGTACCATCAATCAGTCGACTGGACCTCTTTTGAGTATGTTGCAATTTTGGTTCTGCATAACACAGTCGACTGGGGAAGTGAGCAGTCGACTGAACTACTGTAGATTTTAGCTACTGATCCAAATAGTAACCATTGCAGTCGACTGGGTTCTTTGATCAGTCGACTGGACCTCTATTTTCAAAACTGATTCTTTTGAATGTGTTTCCACTTGGCTAAAATCTTTTTATAACTCTAATTTCAATGGAATTTCAATTCAAAAAGTAATGTTTCCTAAAGTTTTAAATTACTCAGGGTTGTTTTAAAGTTCTTTCCGCTGCGTATCGTTAGATGATGTTTGGATGAGCCTTGGTGGCGTGCCACGTGTCCTATTTCTACACGTAGTGGGATGGGTCGTGACAATTGGTGCCTTGTCCAGCCGATTGGACATTATGCATGCAGAATGTCCTCTTTTCGTGCAGAAACTAGTTGACTGAAATCATCCTCCAGTCGACTGAAGTCTTTCAATCTGAAGGGATTCTTACTGAAACACAGGGGTCCAGTCGACTGAACCAAGGATCAGTCGACTGATTCTTAGCAGAAAAGCCAAATCTGCAGCAACTCAAACAAAAGTTCTACCAACTAATTGTCAACATAAATACTACTATGATTCACGATTCCAACCATAAAACAAGAGTTTAAACATATTACAATACTACAATCGATCCCAAGATTCCAAACTAAACATTCTCCGAATTCAAGGTTCTTATTACAAGTTTAGAAAGAACCCAAAAGTATAAACAAGGTAATGTTTTCCCCGGCGTTCCTCGACCTCTCTCCTTCCACTTCTTCTTTTCCTTTTTCTTTTCACCTGCAATGGATGAAGTCTCCACTGCTCAGCTATATGCTGAATGTACAATTTCTAAACAAATGTACATGAGGCAATTCATGTTTTAATTATCTAATTCACATAATTTAGTCTCCGGGGAGAGAGATACGCATTCACCCAGTATATCGGCAAGTCTTAAATCTTAAAGTGCGATGCCAATGGTTTGCCAAGGATCACTCAACCATTGCATCCATCTGCTCTGGTTGGTCACTTCCCACTCCGAGCAAGTAGTCGTCACTATTATAAATTCTCAAACATTGAGAGGCGTGCACCGGCGTGAAATTACATCAAACTCCCCTTTAACCCACATAAACATTTAACATACTCACATAATAATGTCACCATGATTTTCTATACGTATTCGCTAAAATTAACAGGCCTCATTTAACACATAAGTTTTCCCGGATCACAATTCATACAAAATATCCCCTATATTACATAGGTTCGAAATTCATACCTCGAGCTATATCTCTCAAACTTCAGGAGAAGTACTAGGAGACAAAATAAACATCAGATCTCCGATCTCAAGCGATTCCTACAAGTATAGACATGTTTTTCCGAAATTCTTAAAATTAACTTTTCAAAAAAACTTTGTCAAACGAGGCCTAAGAGGTATCAAAATGAAGCTCTTACCTCGAGGAGTCCAAATATGAAATCTGATTGAAAATTGACAGATGAACGGTCGCCGTTTGTCGTCAGAAAGGTCGTAGGATCAAATCTCATTTCTCTTTCCTCTCTCTAGATATTTTGAAAGTTTGGATAGAATGAAAATCTCATCCACTACTATATATAAGCACGACTCTCGGGAATTACGTTTACCTCCCCACGAGTTTTCAAAACTTCTAATTAACTCCTGAATCGTCGCACACGTCCATTTATGACTTCATGAGTTAAAACTAAAATTTATAAAAGTTTTCGTCTAGGATCCGTTTGGGTCCAAAAATATACGTCTGAAAACTAAATTCCGTGAAATCTCTACACCACCAACCTTTTATATAACATGTCACTCACATTCTCACCACAGTGTTCAAAATGCTCTACAGCGATATCAAAACTACCAGAATTTACTCTACACAGGTAAATTTACTATTCATGAAAATACCAGATATCTCAAATAACATTTAATCACATAAATGTCATTTAAATTGTGTTGATGCCATATGATTTCTTATTACCGTGTGTAGACACCCTGATTTTGACCGACCGTCGAATTTAGGAGAGCGTCACCTCCACGTCCAATGATGATAAGGACCGAAAGATTCGAAGTATTCCAAGCTCTTCAGAAAGTTCTCCAAACGCGGTAAAATTTTCACAGATTGAAATACCAGGTATTTAGGAGAATTCAGGTATAAAACATCACTTTTGGAAAAAATCTTTGAAAATAAATTTCTTTAAGAAAAAGGAGGAAGGAAAATACCTAAAAGGGAAAGTTCAACAAAAAAGGGCATACGGCGGAAGTTTGCGGCACTCAGTGAGTGCCGAATGGCATTCGGTGAGTGCCAGACGGCACTCACAAAATGCCGGTCCGGCATTTACTGAGTGCCGCCGACAATTTCTGACTGCCGTTTGCTTTAACAGTCCGTATTTTATGGTACAATACGTATGTGTATGCGGATAAAAATAAAAAACTGATAAAGTAAGGTTGACTAAAATGCGACCATTAATAATTTTCCGCGGCTCTCAATAAGTGCCGCGCGACAGTCATGGAATGCTGCCGCGGCATTCACGGAGTGCCGTTGCGGCATCCACTGACTGCCGCAAGAGATTTTTGACTGTCGCCCTGTGCAGCAGTCTGTCTATTTTCAGGAAGTACGTATTGTACCACCAAATGAGACATTTACACCTATCTTTTACTCCGAATTCACTGAAAATACTTGGTAATTTTGTCTATAAAAGAAGGAGGCTCTTCCTTGGAACACAACAATAACATACAAGAAGAATACACAATTACACTAATACATACTTTGAAGAGAGAAAAGAGAGAGTTTTGAAAAACTAGGGAGGAGAGCTTGGAAGATCTTCAAAGGAGAGAGGCTTTGAGGATAGTTTGGAGGTGATCCTCTAACCACAATTTGTTTTTCTTCACTCTTTTTGAACTTTTGGTTTCTTGATTAACCTTTTTTAGAAGTTTTTATTAGGAAACTTGCAAACTTTAGTTGCATTTTTTTTTCTTTTAGTTCTTTCTTTTCTTTCTTTTGTTTATACTTCTCTCTTGAGATTCTTGGAAGTCTTCCATACTTCACTTGAGTCTCATGAGTTGGATCCTTTGATTCCATGTGAGCTTGTGCTCTCCCATGAGGGTCAAGGTTGATCATCCCTCATATAAGAGTAAGTAAGTGAATCTAAACCTCTACCATGGTTTGGGATTCTCTAACTTAAGGTTTCATGGAATCCCCTTCTATATTCCTTGAAAACCTATGAGTGTTTAGCTATGTTTGCTCAAGGCTCAGGAGTATTAGTCATATCTTCATCTCCAATGACCATCAAATGGTAGGAAAAAGTAGTTTTGAGCCTAAGCCCATCTCCATGGTTTAGGTTCATTATCTTGAGGTTTCATGAAGTCCATTCATACTTCATTTGAAACCTACAAATATAAAGGTTTTTAGCCTCTAATGACCATCAAATGGTAGGAGAAAATGGTTTAGTTTAAGTCCAACTTCATGGTTCAATAGTTGGGGTTAACAAATAAAAGTGGAACTTGACAATGAAACAGTGGATTCATAAACCGGTTTTGATCAAAGATTTTTGGTTCGAAATCTAACCGTTGGAATCAAGTGAAACTTACGGAAAAATGTCAATAACACAATGTTTTACCACTGTAATTTTTTATTTTAAGGAGATTTCATGTTTAAAGTGGTTTGGTCATGAGTTTTGTAAAGTCATTACAATCTGTCCAGAGTTTCAGAACAGTAACACTCTTTTGAAATGAGTAAATCAGAACCTTAATAACGTATTTGTGACCCAAAAATCAGAACCTTAACAACATTTCTGATTTTTTTGCTATTTTTCGAAAATCGTGCAAGAACTCTGGACAGAAGGTTGTAAAATACTGAGTGATGTCTGGTTTTTGTCCAATTCCCGGAGATCCAACCGTTGGAACTTTGATTTCTTTTTTGGGTTAAAAACTAGACACACAGAGGCATCTTGTGTCCAAAATTCATCAAGATCAAACCACGGGATCCATGCTTTTTATTTTTTAAAAGTTATGATCTACTCTCAGCAATTTTCAGAATTCTGCAATAGTTTTAACCAATCTTATGAATAATGGCTTAGATGATATTTTCATGAGTTAAGGGTCAAACCATGTTTAATTAAGCTTGAATTCAAAGTTTAAGTGATCTAAATGATTGGGTATTTCATAATTTATTCTTGTTCATGTATATATTCATCCATATGGTTTGACACTTGTAATTAGGATTTAGTTGCTTTAGATCTAATTACATTTGATAGATTTAAGCTAGAAATTTAGGATTGTTATTTCCAACTTCATATCTTGTATATCATGTGAACTAACCCTTTGTTTTGTAGCGCTATCAAGGTACGACTTTTTGAATTCCTTTCGAGTTTATTGTAATTTCTTGATTTTTTTCGATTTTTCAATCTCATGCGCGACACCGTAGAATTAGAATTTGCCTTATGTGAATACATGTGATTAGAGACTCTTTTAGGATTTTATGTTGTTTGTATGCATTGCACGTTTAATATCGCTGCTGGATCACGGGTAAGTTCTCTTGTTCCCTATTGCATATCATATTGCTTGCTACTTGGAATATGTGGCTTATGAATGATATTTTGTCATTAGCAATTTTACACCCCTTGGACATGCTTTTGTAATGTATATCTATACGTATGTATTAGTTGAGGGCACATTTAAATTAACAATTCAATTAAAAGGATGTTGAGTAGAGGCCTATCGCAAGATAGGATGAGAAGGGGTGTTTTAGTCCGATGGGCTCTTTCCCTTCTCATTCAATAATCCCCGGACCTAGTCTAATCTTTGGTTTCGCAAAAGATTAGCTGCTTTAAAATGGTTTCTTAATTTTCCTTAAAAAATTAAGTGGTGACTCATTTGTTTTGAATTTGAATTTGATTTTGAGAAAGTATTTTTAAAAGAAGAGCTGTGGGTAAGAAAAATTGCGATACCCACACCGTGCCTTCGATTGACACTTCACCGTTGACCTCCAGTCAATCTCATTCTCAATTATCAAATAACATTGATAATTCATGAATTTCGAATATGCATGTTAAAATCAAGATTTTCCCGGAACGGGTGTGACAAAGACACCCTTTCTTTACTTATTCCTCACAAGATGCATGTATATGTCGACCCAAACGACCCCTTACCAACAACATGCTAACTCGATTATGCACGTGTATAACTTATTTTATTTACGATTTTCTTTAACATGGGAGTGATTGTTTTAAACTCATGATTATCAAGTAAACCAATTTATCTAAATTTGATTTTAGGAAACTGACAGTGTAATTTTCAGAGTCATAGAATTTTTATTATAAATTTTAGAAGATAAAATAGCATATAAATTTAGCCATTAAGCCCTTCTTAATAACATAAATATATAAAAGTAGAGGGTACATGCTTTGACATTAATTTTAATAAAGACAAGACATCAAAATATAGTTCTTCCATTCTTCCCTAATTTTGGAAATACCATAGGTATTTAAAATAATTAAAATACTAGTTAAATAACCACTAATTTAATTTATTAATAAAATCAAGCTCTAGTTTTATAATTTGATAAATTACAAAACTATATAAAATGACCTCCAACATGTTAACAATAATAATATAAAATTTAATAGGGTCAATAAGTATTTTTAATACTTATTTTATACATAGTAAACTAATATATTTATTATTTATTTACAAATTTATATGTAAGTAACAAGTATTGAACTCCCAAGTTTGGGGTCAAGGAACTAATCAATCAACAAACTGTTTCTAGGGGGACATACTGGGATCCTAATTTTTCATTGTCAATTTACGGAATGAGTTTTCGTTTACATTTTTGGTACCGCTAATTTTGGACCTCCATGACTATATATACATATCTATACATACTCACTTATTTTCGAACCTCGCGGATTGTGCGTAATGACGTAAAGTACATTAAGAGTGGGTTCAAGAGACTCACCTGTTACTGATTTGGGCGACGTAAGAGACCGAAGAATTTCCGAAAAACTGTAATAAAGCTCCGAGCTATATCAATGGCTTCTTTGGGCTTCTACTGTGATAATTTTTCTTCCCTTTTTTGTATTTCCATAAATATGTGCATGTGCTTTGTGAGTGAGTGAGAGAGAGAGCTAATGAGAGCTTGAGTTTTGTAATGGTAATGTTGAGTTTATATAGACTTTTCATTTACAGAAGTAGGAAATTTGTGTGGTTTTCATTTCAAGAGGTAGGTAAAGTTTGTAGTTAAAACATAAGCATACACCACACTTTTATAGTCACATAAGTTGATGAATACACTTGGTTAAAAACAACATAAGCACACGCCTCATATTTTACATCCATGGGAATTTCATCATTACTTTCAATTAGCAGTTGTTATTCACGCAGCGGATTAACGTCTGTCAATCAATCAGTTTGGTTAGTTTGGTTTGGCCAATTAGCTAAATAAAATGTCCCAAATAAAATCATTAGGGACAAAAATGTAAGCAATATGATATTGCACTTTATTAATGGTTCTTATTCCAAATCATAAGGTAACTTAGGGGTGCAGTCTTTAAGCACTAATATAATACTCTTAAAATTACTAAGGGTTACAAAATTAAAGACATCGTATTTATAAATGTTCACACATATATTATTTATTTATTCAGACAATAATACTACTAAACGTTAATACACAATAATAAAATAAAATGGCATTGAGTTATCAAATTAATAATATTAGTACCAACTATTTATAGAAAGATTATCACAACTAAAAAGAATAATACACATTAATGAAATAAAATTGACATTTTATTTATTATTAGGGACGCGAAAATACATGTTGCTACAAGAGATCAATTTAGGATCAGAACAACGAAAAAGAACTACTTATTTAAGTTCTAAACTTGGAAAATGTGACCAAAATTAACTAGTCAAATTATTAAAGGAATTTCAAGATTGTTTTGCTTGGGATTATGATGAATTACCAGGACTCGAAAGAAGCTTAGTGGAGTATAAATTGCCTATCAAAGCTGGATATAAACCAGTGAAACAGAAACCTCGAAGGATGACACCAGAAGTCACTATGAAGATCAAAGAAGAAATCGAAAGGTTGCTCAAGGTAGGTATCATTAGAACTGCTAGCTATGTAATTGAATGGCTTTCAAATAATGTTCCAGCTATGAAGAAAAACGGGAAATTAAGAGTCTGTATTGATTACAGAAATCTTAATTTGGCCACACCTAAGGATGAATATCCTATGCCAATAGTTGATTTATTAATTGATAGATCTGCTGGAAATACTATAATGTCTATGATGGGTGGTCACTCAGGATATAATCAAATATGTATTGCTGAGGAAGACATTCATAAAACTGCATTTAGATGTCCAGGGAATATAGGTACCTTTGAGTGGATACAAATGCCTTTTGGTCTGAAAAATGCAGGAGCTACTTATCAGAGGACTATGAATGCTACTTTTCATGATATGATTGGAACATTTTTAGAATGTTAAATAGATGACATAATTGTTAAATCAAAATCATTTGATGATCATCTAATGCACATGAGATTAGCATTCGAAAGAATGAGGTTTTTCAAACTCAAATTAAATCCATTAAAATGTGCCTTTTGAGTTAGTACTGGAAATTTTCTGGGATATTTGGTGCATGGAAAAGGAATTCAGGTGGATAAGAATAAAGCTCAAGCAATTATTCAAAGTAAACCCCCTTCGACCAAAAAGGAATTGCAAAAAGATTCCTAGGACAGGTTAATTTTATTCGAAGATTCATTTTCAATACTACTGGAAGAACTCTAATATTCTCTCCCTTGTTGAAATTGAAGGATCATGAAGAATTAAAGTGGGAAGATAAACACCAAGCTGCATTTCAAGCCTTGAAGGATCATTTGTTGAAGCCACCAGTGTTAATGCCTCCAAGAAAGAATAAACCTATGAAGTTGTATATCTCAGCAACAGAAGCATCAATTGAGGTCTTATTGACCCAAGATAACGATGATAAAAAAGAACATGCTGTTTATTACCTTAGTAGGGTTTTAAATCCTGTCGAATGTAAATATTCATTTATGGAAAAACTATGTTTATCTTTATATTTTGCAGCAATGAAATTGAAATATTATCTTCTTCCTAATGAAGTTTATGTTATTGCTAAGTTTGATTTAATCAAATATATGTTGACTCGACCTATTTTAAGGAATCGAATTGGTAAATGGATTTTGACTTTATCAGAATTCTGTTTATTTTATGTACCACAAAAGGCAATAAATGACAGTCCTTAGCAGATTTTTTGGCTGATCATCCAAATTTCCTCGAAACAGAGGGCACTTATGAAATTGGATATATAACTATTAGCCCATGAAAATTCTGGTTTGATGGATCAAAAATTGAATTTGCTTTAGGTATTGGGTTTATTATTGAATCACCTGAGAAGATTAAAACCAAATATGGTTTTAAACTTGATTCAACTCAATGTACTAATAATCAAGTTGAATACGAAGCTCTGATTATAAGGCTCGAAACCCTTTTAGATCTTCAAGCTTCATTTATAAAGATTTTTGGAGACTCCCAATTAGTTATAAATCATTTGAATAAGGAATATAAATGTATGAGTAGTACTTTAAAGATATATTATGACACTACAATGGAATTATTATCCAAATTTGATAATGTAAATCTCTTACATATTCCTAGAAATTTTAATGAAGAAGCCAATGATATGGCTCAAAAGGTATCTGGATTTAGAGCAAGTGTCGAAGATGTTGAGATGGAACAAGTTACTTATAGGAAGTTATTGCCTATATTGGTAGATAGATTGCCTTTTGCTAACATCTCAAGTGTTGAGATTCATGATGATTGGAGAAAACCAATTATAGATTATCTCTCAGGGTTAGATGAAAAGCCTAGTCAAAGTATAAGGTTGAAATCTGTTAATTATATCATGTATGGTGGAAGATTGTTCAAGAGAGGAAGTGATGGATTACTACTTGAATGTTTAAGTAATCTTGAAGGAATTGAGGCTATAGCTCAAATTCATGAAGGGTTGTGTGGTGTTAATCAATCTGGAATCAAATTGAGATGGTTACTTCGAAGGCATAGCATTTATTGGCCAACAATTTTAAAAGATTGTATTGAATTTGCCAAGGGATGTCAAGAATGTCAAAAGCATGGTCCTTTGAAACATTTACCAATTGTTGACCTTCAATATGTGGTGAAACCTTGGTCTTTTAGAGGCTGGGCCATTGATGTGATAGGAAAAATTAGTCCTCCTTCTTCGAAGGGTCATAGATTCATTATTGTAGTCACGAATAATTTCACTAAATGGGTAGAAGCAGAACCCATACAAACTGTAACTCAAACAACAGTTATCAAATTTTTAGAGAATATAGTCTATAGATTTGGTATCCCCAAACCATTGTATCTGACAATGCATCTATATTCGAAGGAAATGTGGTTGCTTTTGCAAATAAATTAGGGATTATAATGTCAAAATCAACCCTATATTATGCCCAATCTAATGGTCAGGCTGAAACAACTAATAAAATCGTAAAGGAAAATATGACTAAATTCATAAAAATAATCCAAGGATGTGGCATGAGATTTTGCCAGAAGTATTATGGGCATATAGAACTTCGAAGCGATCAAGTACAGGGGTGTCTACCTATGCTTTAACTTTTGGTCATGATGCAGTTCTACCAATTGAGATAAAAGTTAATTCTCTTCGAATTATGAAACAGAATCAATTATCCTTGGATGATTATCAAACATTAATGGCTATTAAATTAGAAGACATTGATGAAGAAAGAATTGAAGCTCTTAATAATATCCCGATACAAAAGAAAATAACAGCGAGAGGATATAGTAAAAAAGTTCAACCAAGAACCTTTGATGAAGGAGATTTGGTTCGGAAAACAATATTGCCCATCGGATCTAAAGATCCAAAGTATGGGAAATGGTCCCCTAAGTGGGAAGGTCCATTTAAAAACTTTTAGAGGTGGATTTTATCATTTGAAAATTTTAAGTTATTATGTACATGTAAGAAAAATCAATGATAGATTTCTCAAACAATATTATCCAACTGTTTGGGAAGCAAAAAGTCTAGAATGAGACGTGACATTCAAAAATAAGACCATGCATTCATATTCGAAATAATTACAAACCAGTCTTTGGTAAGGTTACAAAATTCCATGGTATAATTCTTTATACCAATCTACCTATAAACTGAGCCTTTAATCTAAAATTATCCCAAGACCTGGTATACAATTTTGACTGACTAAGAATGAATTTTTGCCTACAAATTGATTCTTGGTTCTTCAAATGTTTAGATCCAAACTCTGTCTTCAAAACCAGAAGCTTCGCTCAAACATCTTCTCGATTGGTCTTCAAAGCATTCAATTCAGTTTCCACAAGCTCGAGTTCCTTTAAAATACTCTCTCTTTTTGCATAAAGTTTATCAATAACAATGTTGCTCTCATTAAATTCTTCGAACATCTAGTTCATTGCTAAAGTCTTTTCTATCACATACTCCATGTCAATCTCCAACCTTTTCCTTTGTTCAACAACTTTTTCAAGAAGAAAATAGTTTAAATCAAAAGTTGACATAAGCTCTGAAATTGCTTCCTTGTCTATGACAAAAATTTCAGAACTGTCCAACATGAATTGACTCAAGATTTTCAAAGCCTTTTGCACTTCTTTATCTTCAAAAACTTTAAATGGAATTTTACTAAAAGGCCTTAATGTAGCAACTGTTACTATGGGATCCATTGAAGGCACCTTTGGCTTACTCTGACCCATCATTTGCTGAAAGAATTCTTGAAAATCAGTCTGGGCAGTGTCTTCTATCTTCAAAACATATGTCAAACTATCCTTGAAATCCTTTATTTCTTCAGGAGTAAGATTTGGGGGGAGAGATATTTGAAATGCCCCAGAGCTTGAGGGAACTGAAGCAGCATGAGATGTAAGTGGATCTTGTTCCATGGCAACTTCGGGATCAGAACTTGTGCTGGCCTTCGAAGAACCAATTTCAACTCTAGCAATAGGTTCAGTCTGATCAAACAAAGAGATAAACAGTTATTTAGAACCTGCTTATAAGGAAAGACAGAAATACAAAGGATACTAGGAGAATTTGTATGACTTACCACTGAATGATATTCAAGCAATAAAGGTTGAATGTCTTGTGAAGGGGATTTCTGAACTTCTGAAACTTTGGAAATATGAGGTTCTGGAATAAGTGGAGCAGAGTCAGGTTCAGGTTCCACCTTCAAAATAAGAACTGCTCGAATGGGAGCTTTCCCAATGATCTTCGAGCCAGTAGCTGCTTCAGTAGTTGTCTTAGCTCTTTTCCTTCGTACGAGCTGTATAGTAGGGCTCGATTCTTCTTCTTCATCAGATTCTTTGCTTTCAGTTGCTTGGGGAGGACTCTTTGCTGGAAGAATTAATCTTCTTTTAGGTCTGGAAGGTAGAAGAGCAGGAGCTGAGACCCTAGAAGAAGTTAGGAAATGAGGTGCAGCCTTCGAAGTCTTGGGTTTTGGATGAGAGGAAGAACTCTCACCAGTTGCTTTCCCTGTTTTGTAGAGTTTAGACAACATTAATTAGAAAATATTTTCATTAATTAAAAGAAAAGTGATTGAATTGGTAAATTATTTACCTTTTGTCTTCGAATCGAGATGCCTCAAGAGATGGCATTTGTCCATTGACATTGACATCAGATTCTCCCACCAGCTTGAGAAGGCAGGTGTGCAAGTTGTGTATATTGGCAGAGAAGTGAACTCCAGGTTGCTAACTTTGTTCTGATAAGCTGCTAATGCAGTAGTTACCACTAATTCTGGTATTCTCGAAGTCATTTTATAAGCCATAAAGGTATTGGCTTGACTTCTTATTGGAAAAGGAATTGATTGAGTAAGTCCGAATTGTCTTGAGAATTGGTCAAAAAAAGATCTATATAGAGATCCTAATATGAAATGAGCCAAAGCTAATCTTCGACCAACAGTTAGAGCTTTGGCAATATTAGAGAATTCAAGAACAACTCTCTGAGAAAAGGTACAGAATAAATGATTCGAAAGCCAATAAAGGAGAAAACAGTAATACTCTGTATCTGATACCTCTCCTGATGATTTTTTGTGGGAAGCCATGAAATTGTGTATCCTAAAGACTTAGGACCAGATCGAATTGGGGGACTATCAAATTCCACCATGTATGGGTGAGCATCTTCCCCATGAGACAAAAATCCTAATAAATGACAAATGTCCAGAACAGTTGGACCTATTGGACCAAAACGAAGCTGGAACTGATTGAAGATAGGGTTCCTAAAACATAAAGAAGATAGGGTTCCTAAAACATAAAGTCCCAGCAAGCAGGTTAGGGCTGGCTTCAACAGAATATTTCGAAAGATTGACGGCATGGTAGATCCCTATTGTCATCAGGGTTTCTCTCTTTTTGTCTAAAATCCTCTCTACCCATTCTGGCCAATCTTTCCCAGGTTTAGGCCAATGTTGAAACTTTAATTCATTCCTTGGAATAGGAATTCATGTTGGCATGATAAGTGTTGTTGTCCTAATCTAGGGAATATACGTGAAGTTTGAGGTTGGGGGAACTTAAGTAGGGACCTACAACAATTGAGGATTCCTTATTGGGAAAGGTTACGGGGACGAGGATTTCATTTATCAATGAAGTTTCTTTCCCATTCGAATACTTTGCCTGTTCATCCTGAACAATTTTCTCGAAATCATTGCAAACTTTCTGGAGTTGGGTATTGTCTCTGGATGTAGTCATTTTTGGAAAACAAGACGAGAGTGATTGTAACAGGTATAGGATACAAGGGAGATAGAATAGAGGAAAAAGGTTTGTGGAAGTTAGAAGGATTTTTTCTCTTTATCTCTTATCTATTTATAGCCTTTGGTGTCGTTTGGAAAGAAATGCATTTATTAAGAAAGTAGCCGTTGGAGTTGGGTACTTAAATAGCCGTTATTTTAAATAAGAATGCGTACTGGTTTAGAATGAACCATTCTAGTTTGATTTAAATGTACATGAATTTTTATAATTCATTGAACCAAAAAAGAAATACAAATTACAGACAAAATTGATAATAGTGAGGAAACCCATAAGTCACGAGATTGTGAAACATATCCTAATAATAAGCAAAGTATTCTGCTTCTATTTCTATCTCGAGACTTAATTTATTGGCTTGCAATGCCAATCTATCTTCACTTCGAAGGGTGAAATAAGCAGTCTTGAGTTGTTCTTCATACTGATTTAACCGAAAATTGATCTTGGTTAAGACTTTGCGAAGACCTCGAAGCTCTTTAGCTAATGGAATTTTGCCTCGAAAAGATATGCCAGCAACTTTGGCTTCATCAATTCGACCTTCGAGGTCAGGCTTCGAATAATAGGAAACATTACTCTCTTCGTCAGAGCTTCCACACCCATAGATGTATTTGTCTTTAAATTCTGATACTTCATCAAGAAGTGCAATTAGACCCTCCTTGAAACTGTCATACAGATCTGTCAAGTAATTTAGGTGGTTAACAATTTCTTGATGATGAGAATATCACCTTACATGAGTAGGTAAGGTTCGAAGGGTGAAATCAATCTGGGTATTCGAACAAGTGTTGAAATGCTCCATTCGTGGCATAAGATATGGCAACTCTGTTCAAAATTGATTTGAGCTTTTGGTTCTTCTAGTATGGAGAATGGGATATGTGAAAAGGCTACCAGAAGCCTTTGTGCCTGAATAATTAAGCATGAAGAAGGTGATAAAACAGGAGGAGTATGCTCGAATATAGGACCATTCCTGCACAATTGGTCTAATTTTAAGAAAGGATCACTTATATCCTCAAATGGGTCAATCACTTGAACCCTTTGCATCTGGAAAGCCCAGTAAAGAGTAATAAAAAAGAAGCACCCTTTCTTTGTAATCTTTTTCAAAAAGTTTACATGTGGAAAAAGAAGCTGAGGAGTAGTGCTCAGTGGAAATTTTTTCATGAGATGCTCTTACATATGTATGAATAGGAGGTCTGCCTTGGGGAGTTGAGACATTACCTCTGTGAAATCTTTCACCAGGAGGAATGGTAGAAGACGTTAGCCAAGTATTCAACAAGTTTTGTTCTCGAGAAAGGAGATTCGAGAATGGGTAATATGGTTTTATTATTCTACTTCAAGTAATTCCTTCGGTTTCAGGATATTCGAAGTCTGGATAAATAACTGAGGGTACTATGATTGGTGTTTCAAGGTTCATGCCTTTGTAATATCCTACACCTTTACCATGGGAAATGGGTTGTTCCCAAGCAGGAGGGAATGTTTGAGAATTATAAATTGACTTTAAAGGGCTCGAAGATGAAATTTGCTCTGATAAGGTTGCACTTGGTCGATTTAAAATTTTATGCCATTTTCCCTACTTCGAGTACGTGAATGGTTCAGAGAGAATCTCAGGAGGATCCTGATTGGTTTGATGAGAGATTTCAGGGCGTTTTGTTTCCAACAATACTTCTTCAGGAAGATTTAAAGGAAAGTGATCACCAATATCGAACGAAGATTGGGAAGAAGACATGCTTAATGAAGCAGATTCAAAGCGATAAGTGAAGTTGTAAATGCGAAGACTAAGCAAAGATAATGTGATAATAGCAGCCAATGTAAAGATAGATGCAGGTTTGAGCCCTCAATTTAACCGCATTCAGAAGGTTGCATGAAAATCTTAACTGCCTAGCATGATCTTGACACGATCGCCATTATCTTTTTCGAATTAAAAGGAAAATGGCACGGGGGGTAATGTTTGTGATGAATTTATCCAGCTAATGAGAAATGCCACGAAGGGTTTGACATAGCCACAAAGTTAACTGAGTGGGAAGTGACGTAAGGACAGTTACTAGCAGTTTTGCCATTTCACTCTGTTTAAAAGGATAACCGCTAAGGGACACGTGTTGATAATTAAAGGATAACCAAAAGACATATGTCAATTCAAGGCAGTGCCACGTGATTGAGCAGTTATCAGTTGAAAGAAGAATCATTTTGCAAAGAGGTTACTGTAAGGCCTCGACAATTATAAATAGAGGGAGTGTGTGATTAAGAAGGGGATCTCTTGATCAACATCAACCAATACACCTCTGTACCTTTACAAATATTGTACTTGTATTAATATTTTTAGAGTTCGAATTAGAACACCTTCAAAGTTATCTTCAAGGTTAGATTGTAGTTTATTTTAACTTATAAAATAGTTTGTTACTTCACTATTTCCCTTTACTGTTTTTTCATAGGAGTAGTTATACATTATTTAGTTCGAAATTATTTAATTAGTCATATCTTTACACGTTTTAAGTCCTTGTTAAGGCATCGAACGTCATCACAATCTCCCTGGTGAGGCGCAGTTTGGATACTTAATATATCACACACATTGGCAATTTGCTTGCCTGACACGCTCGCAATTATATAATTCCATATATATCCTTAGAGGAATTTACCAACCAAGCACACGGTCTCCAAGTATAAATTACTGGTTCCACCCTGCTTGCCTCTCTTTCAACATTTTCAATTGCTAAAAAACTTAGAGAGCATTTTTGCACACCAATTTTTGATCCACCATTGCTCAGTTAGACCTCACTAGGTGACACGTGTCTCATTTCATTCTCATTTGCCCCCGTGTCAACATAATTACTAAAATGGGACACGTGTCACACAGTGAAGACATGTGTGAGCAATAGTGGACCAAAAATGAATGGGCAAAATAATACATTTTTGCTCACCCAACTTTCCTATTAGTTAATACGGTGGGACCTAGAATTAAATAAGGATGGATTAATGACAAAAAATCATGGATCCTACTATATTAGCTAATGGGAGATTTGGGTGAACAATGAGTGAGCAATTTTGGGACGAGAAAAAATGTACTTAGAGAAAAATGCACTAAAAAAACTTGGGACTATTTAGAAAGATTTTGACTTGTAGCATAAAGTAAATTGATGAATAACGAGAAAATATTGGTTGCAACGGTGACACCACGTCATCGTGTCTACGTGGTGTCACCAACCAATCAAATTACTCCAATTCATCCATTAGGCATTCACAAAAATTATTCAGTGTAACCGTCGCACCACATCAGTATGCAAATGTTGTGTGACCTTTTAATCTCTACCAAACATATACCCCTATTTTTAGGGGATCATGACAATTTGGCTTCTGACAACTACATGTTATGATCCCGAGAAAATAGGGGGCATGTGTATAGTATAGATTAAAATATCACACCACGTCAACATGCTTACATGGTATAACTATCACACTGAATAATTTTTCCCAAAAATCTGATTGGTTGGTGACACTACGTAGATACGATGACGTGGTGTCTCCGTTGCAACCAATATTTTCTCGTGAATAACATTTAAAATGAAAAAAAACTAAAACAAACAAAAAAAAAACGAGGAAAAAGAAAAAGCAAAAAAT
The DNA here is from genome assembly GCA_033977485.1 of Hydrangea macrophylla. Lineage (NCBI taxonomy): Eukaryota > Viridiplantae > Streptophyta > Magnoliopsida > Cornales > Hydrangeaceae > Hydrangea > Hydrangea macrophylla. The sequence goes on from CM066991.1 coordinate 108,997,652, forward strand.
GGGAATGTATATGGCCCACGTAGATTAAACTTTTCACTCTTTCCCAGCTTTTGCATCTCCATAATTAGGGGTGGGCATACTTCGGGCCAACCCGAAAAACTGAATCGAAATCGAAATTTTCAAATTTTGGTTCGGATAATAACCGAACCGAAATTATATCAATTCGAAACCGAACTATTTTAATTAGTATGGTTCGGTTTTCGAAAGTAAAAAAAATTTCGGTTCGAAACCGAATAACCGAAATTTTAAGAATATATAAAGACTTGTTAGATAAATTAGGGTCATATGATTCATATTATTAATGAAAAATAACAAATAAAAAACAGAATCTCAAAGTGGTGAATCTGTACTAATTTACTACACTTAATTTTATCCAAACAAAAAAAAATAAAAATCTAAAAAATAAAAAAATAATTTCGGTTGAGTTTCAACCCGAATTTTCGAACCGAAACCGAACCATTTTTTCGAAGTTTATTTCAGTTCGGTTTTCAGTACCAAAATTTCCAACCCGAACCGAAATTTTCAGTTCGAAACCGAACTGACTGAATGCCCACCCCTATCCATAATGGGTAATATTGGGTACACTTAAAGACACAATTTTTGGGACACAATTCAAGATGTGTCTATATTTTTCCTATGACTTAATTTTTGGAATACAACCCAAGATGTGTCTATATTTCTCTTGGTGATGAGAAGTTATTCAGTGAGCTCGTCACGCCATGTCAGTATGTTGACGTGGTGTGACTAATTAATCCTAATCATCCACTTCTCCCTTTCTTTTAGAGAGATCATGACAAGTGGTTAGTGGAATTTCAAATTTTAAATTTGATATCACTTGTCATGATCTCCTGAAAGGAGGGGACAAATAATTGGTTGAGATTAATTAGTCGTACCATACTAACGTGTCGTGACGAACTCAGTCCCAAGATGTGTCTTAACTTTTGGTACACAACCCACGATATATAGACACATCTTGGGTTGTGTATCAAAATTTGTGTTTCGGGTTTACTCCTGCTAAATACTACTACCAATTTCCACACGTGGCTTGGATGAAAAACGGCTCGAAGAGTTACTGAGCGATAAGGGCCACAACCACAACCATGGCGGCCTCTTTGAGCTCCACCATCGTCCCTACTATTCTCTGCAACAACAGCACCACCACCACTCGCCGACTCTCTCGCCGTAACCTTGGTAGGCGATCTTTAACATCGTCATCAAATGCCAAGAGGAATTTCAATTTCAGCGCCATTATTAGTGCCAAAGTCGCAGAGACAAACGCTTTACAGTACAGAAAGCTCGGGGACTCTGACCTCGAAATCAGCGAGATTACTTTCGGAACTGTCAGAATTCTCTTCACTGCTTTTAGCTAATTTGTTTTTGTTTTTCCAAATTTTAATTACTGTTGTGGAATATACAGGTGAAGCTTTTGTGTGTGTGTGTGTGTGTGTGTGTGTGTGTGAATTGTGTGTGTTGATGGAAAATTGCATACCTGGTTGTTTTTAATTTCGCATTCTTTTCTACCATAATTGGAAAATTTTACTTTTTTTTTTTTTTTTTTTTTTGAAATTTACATTTTTTTCTATCTGTTCATGTAATTGGAAAATTTTGCTTTTTTGGAGTGATTATTCATGCTAGGGATTTGATTTTTCTACTAAAAATAAAAAGGGTATTTACTTCTGTCTTAATCACTTGAGATGATTGCCCTAATTCTTAGAAATCTAAATTAAGAGTGCGTGCATTAACATATTGATATAGTCACCCAAGCAAGCGCTTTAGGCCCCCACTTTAAATAAGGCCACACTCAAAATAATAAGTTATAATATATAGCCTATGTTGGTACATTTCAAATAAATTTATTTTACGAATATTTGTAGAAGGCCCATCTTCAAAGTTCACTTAGTGCTCCCAAATGCCAGCACTAGTCCTACTTGGACATATTATTTTTCATATGGTGGTTTGATACTTGATAGTGTCACTTTTTTTTTAAAATTGTTTTCACTTATTCTTTTCCCCTGCTGTATTTCCTTGTAATTTGGGTATTCACTTATGGGTTCAAGCTTTTCTACAAGAAACAATTTGTATATCACAAGACTGGCTTTATCTTTCTATTAAACACTTTTGATTTACAGTTGGGCATGATGATCCGTTGTGATGATGACGTCTTGTTTGTGGTGTTTTAGATGACATTTGGAGAACAGAATACAGAAAAAGAAGCTCACGAAATGCTTACTTACGCATTCAACCGTGGGATTAATTTTTTAGACACTTCAGAGGCTGTAAGCTCTTTTCCACAAATTCAAGCACCATTAGTATTTTTTTTTCCTCTTCAGAAAGTCTTTAATGTATGTATAATTTCCCAAGAACACATGATTTGTTGGACACACTATGTGCACATATTCAACTAATGTTAATATGCACTTGAACAGGAAAAGGGAAATAGGCTCTCTTTTTTAGTTCTTGTATCTCTTTTTTTCAGCATCTTGAAGTTATTCTCAAATGATTACTTGATTCAGTGCACGTCTTTTAATTGTATCCATTTCAGGGGTTTAAGGTTTAAAAAGCAACTTTCCCATTGGTGGACTGATACGTGTGTGATTTCCAAAATACTCAAAACCTGTGAAATTGTCGCTGTATTTTTTTAGAAAAATGAAGCTCCAAGTAGTTGGGATTACCTCTTTATTTGATGATTTGAGTTATATTACAAGAACAAGTTTTTCTATTGTGATTTTTTTGGCGAGTTCGTTCGCTTGTATTTTTGGGGAGGGCACTGAGTGCCTATTTTAGTAATGATTTTGAATTTATAATCGTTTGAAATTTATTGATTCCTTTTGGATTCTTCACTTCACGAGTGAAGTACGTTGAGGTGTGTGTATATATATCCATTTTACAATAACCACCAAGGGAAATTACTTTAATTTTTAGGTGGAATTAGTTGAGTCTTATTTTCCTGTTATTTGGTTGATGCTTCGTTCATACGCTCTAGTCATAGTCAAGTGCAGTATATACAATTTACCTTTTGCTTTTCCTTGTCTTTCTCAAAGTATCCAATTCCAATGAAAAAGGAGACACAAGGAAGAACTGATCTGTATATTGGTAGCTGGCTGAAGTCTCAGCCCCGCGATAAGGTACTTTCAAAATGTGTTAAATGACAGTAATATATGTATTGAATTCCTTCTGTTATGAAAGTGCTCTAAAAGCTATTTTTGTGTTACCCCGCACTCTTTTCCTATGCATTCTAGACATGCTTTTTGAGGTTGTTTGCAATATCAAAGCATCCATCTTTGCTTTTGATTTCTCAATCATTATTTTTTATAAAGCCAAGGGAATATATAATTAGTGTCATGGTTTGCTGCAATGCTAAACCCTCGGGCTTACAAGTGAGATTGTCAGTTTGAGTTTGTGCACAACCGGTTTGTGCAAAGATTTGAAGAGTTAGTTTTGTCTCTACTCTATCCCTCCCAGCTAATTGCGTAAAGACCACCACTGGGAAATGGCCCTTTAAGCAAATAGGATGATTATCAGTGATTTTTCCTTTCAAGTCCAACTTGATATGGACTATCAAACCATTTCTTGTACTCTTGGAATAGCTTAGTTTTTTATAATCTTTTTAAACGAACAAACCCAAATGATTTCAAAAGAAATTGTGCAGTATGGACCTGACCATGCTTTCCTGTCATGGGTCTGCACTTCCCTGTCAACTTACCCACCACAAAGCGAAAGTCATGAACTTTAACATCTAGGTTCATTTCTAATTTTCTGAATCCTTAATTGTTGATTTTCTTGATTTTGAATGGTAGGTTTTATTTTGCATATTTCAAGAAACTCTTAACTTTTTAAGAGAAGTTTAAACTACAGCCGTTTTTATCACAACATTACTTAAAAGAAATTCAAGTTATGCTGTATTGGTCCCAGAGCACTGATGGACTGCTTTATGTTGCTTCATGGTTAGGTTATTTTGGCAACAAAAGTATGTGGTTATTCAGAGAGATCAAGTTATATTCGTGATAATGCAAAGGTTTTACGGGTTGATGCTGCTAATATCAAAGAAAGTGTAGAAAAAAGTCTCAAGCGTCTCAACACTGATTATATTGATCTGTTGCAAATACATTGGTATGTTGTTTCCTTTCTTTTCTTTTGACTAAAGGCAAATGCCGCAAATTCAAAAGATTGAAGTGAGCATACACTTTTTTATCTGATCGGCAGTACACTGCACCTCAGGCGTCTCAAATTTACAAGCATAAGTTTTCAGCCACTTATATGCTTTCACTATGTAGCACGGATACGGATATGTGACACGGAGACGGCGATACGGCAAATTCCAAATGTAGGATACGGAGACGGCTAGAATACGTCGAATAAAAAAATATTTCGAAAAAAATATAATTTAGTTTGAAGTAAAAGAAGAAGAAGAGAGGATTAAATATCAACATTACATTACATATTCTGATATTCACCCATAGAAACTAGGCAAATAGCAAATAGTAACTTACAACATATACTCATAAAATGATTACAAAACATAGTAGAATGCAACGATTATATCATTATATCTCTTAATTAAACATGCAATTTGCAGTTACATGTCCACTCATGTTTCCATAATTCTCAAATAAACCAATTGATTATCCCCAATTTTACAATATTAAGATTATTGCCTCACAGTTTTAAAACACATTTCTAATGAGAAGCCACCATGCTGCATTCACTTGTGTGTCTAGCCATGTCGGTTGCGTGTTTGACACGTGATCAAGGTGTGTCCGATGTTAAAATATTTAAGACACGTTTTACAGCGTGTCTGACACGTGGTGACGCGTGTCCGATGAGTGTCGGTGTCTGACACGGACACAATACGGAGACGGCACCTAAAGTGAAGTGTCCGTGCTACATAGTGCTTTCACGCTTATATTTTGAACTAGTCAATAACCCGTGCTATACACAGGATTGCTATCTACAATTCTATAACCAAAAAAACAAAGTGATGAAATCATTTAAACTAAACCAAGCCTTGTGTCCCAATCAATTGGGGTCGGCTGTATGAATCATTTTTCTCCATTCTGCACGATCAAGAGCTATATGCTCATTTAAATTTTATACATTCATATCTTGTTGCACTACATATTCCCAGGTCAGTCTAGGTCTGCCTTCCCTCTAACCATTCCCAGCACTACGATCTTATCACTCTTTCGCACAGGTGCGTCTACAGGTCTTCGTTGCACAAGCCCGAACCATCTAAGTCTATTCTCCCTCAACGTATCCTCAATATGTGCCACTCCTACAGTCTCTCAGATGTACTCATTTCTAATTCTATCTTTCCTAGTCTTACCACACATCCATCTTAGCATCCTCATCTCGACTACGCTCACGTTGCTAATGTGTTTGTTAAGAGAATTGATTAAGAGAAAGAGAAGGCCTAACCCAATTAGGTTAGCCAACATCTATATATATAAAAATCAAAGAACAATTACAGAAATACCCTTAAGACAATAATACTAATAGTTATATTCTAACATTCCCCCTCAAGCTGGAGCATAGATATCTATCATGCCCAGGTTGGCAGCTTGTTACACAGATCATAGAACGGTCCTCTATTTAATGCCTTGGTAAAAATGTCTCCTAGTTGTTCACTAGACCTAACAAAAGAAGTCACAATTTGTTTTCTCATAACCATATCTCTGATAAAATGACAATCAACTTCAATATGTTTAGTCCTCTCATGAAACACTGGATTACTCGCAATGGACATAGCTGCCTGATTATCACAATACATCTTCATAGGTTTACTGCTTGCAAATCCCATCTCTTGCAGAATAGTCTTCACCCATAACAACTCTCACGCAGTATGAGCCATAGCTCTATACTCAGCCTCTGCACTTGACCTTGCAACTACATTTTGCTTTTTGCTTTTCCAACTGACGAGATTTCCACCAACAAACACGCAGAAACTTGACACTGAACGTCTATCAAGACTATCTCCTGCCCAACTGGCATCTGAGAAACTAACTATCTCCAAGATATCTGAAGGTTTAAACACTAAGCCTTTTCCAGGAGCACCTTTCAAATACTTCAATATACGACACACTGCTTCACTTGGGACTCTGCATAAATTGACTAACTACTCCAACAGAGAATGTGATATTAGGTCGAGTCACGGTTAAATAAATCAACTTACCCACAAGTCTTCTATACCTTCCAGCTCCCTCATCTTTACTAAACTTTATGTTGGAATCCATTAGAGTGTCAACAGGTTTTGAACCCATCAATCTTGTTTCATCTAGAAGGTCAAGAACATATTTTCTTTGGGATAAGAAAATCCCTTCCTTGGACCTTGCTACCTCAATACCCAAAAAATAACGTAGTAGCCCCAAATCCTTCATATGAAAATGCTTACTTAAATGAGACTTCAATAACTGTATACCTTCACTATCATTGCCAGTAATCACTATGTCATCCACATACACTGCTAGAACAATCGTACCTTTCTAAGTGTCTCACAAAACTGAATGATCAGAACTAGTTCTCTGATACCATGTTAAGAGAAGTGATTAAGAGAAAGAGAAGGCCTAACCCAATTAGGTTAGCCAACATCTATATATATATATATAAATCAAAGAACAATTCTAGAAATACCCTTAAGACAATAATACTAATACTTATATTCTAACAGTGTTGTTTCTTAGTTGCCCAACACTCTGTCCCGTAGAGCATAGCTGTCCTATAAAATTTTCCTTTCAATTTTGTTGGTATTCTCCGGTCACATAATACTCCAGAACCACTCCTCCACTTAAGCCAGCCTACTTTAATTTTATGGGTCACGTCATCATCAGTCTCTCCATCTCTACTGATCATTGAACCTAGGTAGCGAAAGTGTTCCCTCTTTGGGATCTCCTGATCTTCGGTCTTCACTTTTTCGTTGTCTCTACTTCCACTGTTGCTAAAACTACATTCCATGTATTCTATTTTCGTCCTACTTATCTTTAGCCCCTTAGTCTCCAATGCTTCTCTCCAAGCTTCTAGTTTAGTGTTGAGTCCCCCTTTAGTCTCATTAACCAAGACAATATTATCTGCAAACAACATACACCATGTGACCTCATTTTGAATGTGTCTAGTCAATTCATCCATAATTAGGGCGAACAAATAAGGGCTCAAGGCCGACCCTTGGTGCAGGTTTACGGTAATTGGGAATTCACTTGTTTCTCCGGCCGGTGATCGAATTATAGTAACCGCTTAATCATACATATCCTTCATCACGTCAATATAACCCTTGGTCACTCCCTTCTTCTCTAGCACCCACCAAATTAAATCTCTAGGCACTCTCTCATAAGTTTTCTCGAAATCAATAAAAACTATATGCAGATCTTTTTTCTTCTCTCTATACTTTTCCATTAGTCTCCTAAGTAAATAGATTGCTTCCATAGTTGATCTCCCAGGCATAAATCCAAACTGATTTTCTGACACTGATGTTGCGCCTCTTAAACGATGCTCCGTCACTCTCTCCCACAGCTTTATAGTATGGCTCATCAGCTTAATATCTCATTTATTCTTATATATAGTCACTAGGATGCTCTTCCTCCACTCATCAGGCATTTTTCTAGTCATTAAAATCCTATTAAAAACTTTTGTAAGCCAAGATGCCCCCACATCTCCCAAGCATTTCCAAACCTCAATGGGGATCCCATCTGGTCCTAAGGCCATGTTGGGTTTCATCTTCTTCAAAGCAAATGCCACCTCAAACTTCCTTATTCTCTGATAGAATCTGTATTCTCTAATTTCATCGAAATTTCCAATTTCTTCTTCAATTGCGTTATCCATATGTTTTTCATTCAGCAACTTCTTAAAATAGCTCTTCCATCTTTCCTTAATCTCTTCGTCGTTCACTAATACCCTTGAGTCATCGCTTTTTATACACTTAACCTGATTAATGTCTCTTGTTTTCCTTTCTCTCGACTTAGCAAGCTTATAAATACATTTTTTTCCCTCTCTAGTGTCTAGCTTGGTGTAGAAGTCGTCATAGGCTTCCATTTTAGCAACTCTAACTGCCCTTTTAACCTTCTTATTTGCACATTTATAGCTCTTGAAGTTTTCCTCACTTCCATCATTTTGCCACTTCTTAAAGCAATCCTTTTTAGTTTTTACTGTAGCTTGTACCTCTTCATTCCACCATCAAATATCTTTAGATGCTAACCCTATTCCCTTCGACTCTCCAAGAACCTCCTTCAATATTCTCGTGATGCACCCTGCCATTTTATCCCACATAGTATTGCTTCCATCTTCCAAATTCCAAGGTGCTTCTGTATACATTCTCTCTTGGAATATTGCTAGTTTCTCACCTTTAAGGTTCCACCACCTAGTTCGCGGGTTTATAGGGTCTTTTCTAGTACGACGTTGTCCTTTTATATGGATATCTAAAATAGTAAGTCTATGTTGAGATGTTAAACTCTCCCCTGGGATGACCTTACAGTCTTTACATGCTAAGCGGTTTGCCTTTCTCACAAGGAACAAATTGATCTGGCTTCTATTAGATCCACTCTTAAAGGTTATCAAGTGTTCTTCCCTCTTTCTGAAAAAGGTGTTTGCTACTACAAGATCATATGCTACGACGAAATCTAGAATACTCACCCTTGCCTCATTCTGATCTCCAAAACCGTACCCCCCATGTACCCTCTCATATCCAGTTCTATCTTTGCCTACATGGCCATTAAAATCTCCACCTAATGCACCACCTTTCTTTCAATAATTGAGTCAACTCTTGTATATCATCAGTAGCAGTGTAATTGGATCCAATAAAGAATCAACCCTTCGCTTATATCAGTGACAACTAAGTTGAAGAGGCAAAGGTTATTGAAATTCATCGCAATGAACGCCTTTTTTTTTTTAATATGTTTTTTGCTATTCCGGCAAAGTTATGGCCATATTACAATCACACAGAAGGATACAATCACACAGAAGGATGATTTAAGGAGAAATAATATTATTAGAAATACACAAAAGGACTTAAAGATTTACACAGAAGGAGAAATATTATTAAGCTCTTCAACTTTCTTAAACATCTCCAACCTCTGCCCCCAAATGGATGATGCTAACCCTTTTTTATAGAGAAAAGGGGAGAATCTCCAAAGAGTAACAGCAGACAAAGCACTCTATTACATACTATTACAAACTGTTACAACACGAGAAAGTAAAAGTACAGACAGAGCACACTATTACACACTGCTACAATACTATTACACACTGTTACAACACGTGAAAGTAAAAGTACAGACAGAGCACACTATTACACACTGCTACAATACTATTACACACAGTTACAACACGTGAAAGTAAAAGTACAGACGGAGCACACTTATTTTACATTATTACCAACTGTATGAACAGTTGGCTAATTGCATTGTACTAGTCATCCTTAATCAGTGTCACTTTCTGAGGAATCTGGGTCCCATGTCCTTGTTGTGCGTCTGGTGGGATAAAGGAGCAGGTGGACTCTATACATTGGATGATCCGGATGTGATGTGTCCCAACCGTACTGGTCATGGAAGTCTGCAAAGATGCTGCGAAATAATTGACAGTAATCTAAGGGATATAATCCAATGTTGTGCCATGTACAAGTGTCTTTATGTAACAGCTCTTGTGGGACACTTGTAGGTTCAACCTGATTTACGAGACAAAGCTGGGTTTGTAACCAATGGAATGTGAATTCATTATCAAAAGCAAGGGGATCTTGGACTCCTGTAAGAATACCAGTGGTGGGGATCCTGTGGATGGTGGTTTCTCCTTGTGGTGAAGTTTCCAGATGTTCTCTGAAAGAAAAAAGGATAATGCAGTGTTTCCACGAGTTTTGGCGTAAGAGGTTTTGCCAATATGAAAAATCTCCAAATAACAGGAACCATTTTGCAAGGCGAAATGACTTTTGTGTGACTTCTGGGTAAAGCATTTGGGACTGGGCAAAATATCGCAGCAAAAGACATTTGTTGAATACAATGCCAATGGTATAGAGATTGGCGGAATACCATAGAAGCAAATAGACCTCAAGGGGGAAGCTGTGCTGGAAAGTATGGTTAAAATGTAGTAAGGTTAGGAAAGGGTAAACAGGGTGAAAGGGGAGTGAGAGCAAAAGTCCAGCATCAAGGCCATATCTGGAGACATAAAGTTTGAGGAAAGAGTGAAGGCTTTCAGTACTGCGGGAGATGAAAGTGGCTTCTAAGAGAGAATGCTGGATATGGATGGGCATAGCAAGGATAGAAGATTCCAAATGCTCTTGTACTGGGGGATGTGGAGCAGAGGATTCACCATGTTCAAAAACCCCAATGAACGGAATGGAAATAGGATTTGTTTCTCTTTTGAGCCTAGAAAGGAAGTCCGAGAGGACGTTATTTTTCCCTTTTATGTGAACTGCTTCGAAACTCCACTGAGAGAACCAGTTTGCCCATCTGAGTAACTGAGTGGGGGGAAGGGCTTTTTGCTTGAACCTGAGCATGTGAGGAAAGCTCATAAGATCAGTCTCAATAAGAAAATGATGGCCAATAAGGTGGAATTTGAACTTGTCAATTGCTTTCATGATTGCTCGAATTTCTTTGTAGGTAGAATGGTAATGTAATTCTGCTGCAGTGAAAGCTCCACTTTTGTAACCGCAAATACTCCTGGTTCCATCTAGTTCTTTTTGTAGCAATACTGCTCCCCAATAAAGATCAGAAGCATCAGTTTGCAAAATACGTTTTCCAGTGGAAGGAATTTTTAAAGAGGGGAGAGTATGGGCCACTTGTTTGAGTGCCTTTACTGCCTGTGTGGAATGGGCTGACCGAGAAGGAGCATTTTTTTTTAGAAGCAAGGAAAGTGTTTGCCTATGTTGGGCAAGGTGTGGGATAAAGTCTGCCATGTAGTTGACAATGCCAAGGAATTGTTGGATTTGCTTCAAGGATAGATTAGAATCTGGAAAATGCTCAAGTTGGCTAGCTATGTGGGGCTGCAGAGTATACTTTCCTTTAGAAATATTCAAGCCCAAAAATTCGACTGAGGATACTCCCATCACCATCTTTTTCTGAGATAACATTATGCCATGTTGCTTTACCAAAGAATGGAATTTTTGCAGAAGTAAGGCATGGGAATCTGGGTTTGGTGAGAAGAGGAGTATATCATCAATGTAGATTAGGGAAGAAGAGAGGATTGGCTCAAAAATCCGAATCATGGCTTTTTGGAAGAGGGAAGGGGCTGTTTTCAGGCCAAAGGGCATGACTGTCCAATGAAAGTGATGGTCTGGGAGACAAAACCATGTTGTGGGTCGTTCATTTGGGTGGATCCCAAGTTGCCAAAAACCGACTTTGAGATCAAATTTTGAAAATAGTTGGGTTTGGGTTAATTGGGAAAGAAGATTGTGGCGCCGTGGAAGTGGGAACTTGTCATCATGAAGAAAATGGTTGAGGGGTTGGTAGTTTATGACAAGGCAAAGTTTTCCACGAACTTGTTCTGCTCTTTTGTTAACATAGAAAGCTTCACATGCCCATTGTGAGGTGGTGTTCTCGATGAGGCCTTCTTTCTGCAGTTGAGCAACTTCGGCTAGAACAAGTCGGTAATGATCAGGATTCATTCCTTGATGGCTAGCTTTGGTCGGATTAATGTCCTCATTCTTTTTGAAGGGAAGAGATATGAAGAAATCAGGGTTGGTCCACAAAGGATGAGAGCATTTGGTAAGAAATTCAGAATGGGTTTCTGCACAGGAATGTGTAATGATTTCTTGTTGGATTGGCAGGAAGGCTTCAAGGGTGAAAAGGTTCGGCTGGGATGTCCACGGCAGGAAGAAGTTCCTGTATCTGAGCCCTTTCGGTACCCATGTTACTCTTGTGAGTGACTGAAGTATATCAAAACCAATTAGGAGATCTTTACCAGGAAGGTCTGAACCATAAACACAATGCTTAATGGAGTATCCTGGAAATAGCTGGATGATAATTGGTTTGCTGATGAGGGTGATCACAAAATTTTCGCCATTTGCAGCCTTGAATGGTTTGAAACATGTTCGCCAGTGAGATCGGGGAAGGATGGAAGGATTGATGATAGAGGCTGCTGCTCCAGTATCAAAGAAAGCTATGACAGAGATTGGTTTGTCATATTTTGTAGGGACAATAGTAACCCTGGCAAGAGGCTGAACAAGAGTGATAGAATCTGGGGAGATATAATGGATGTCATGGTAGGCATCAACATCAAAAAGATCAATATCTTCTTCTGAGCCGAGTTCCTCATATTCGGAAGGATCAGCGGGGAGTGCAAGAGCCAATATCGTTTCATCATGTGGCTCATCATCCATGGAGAACACTGATTCTATATCCGCATTATCCTCTTCTGGAGCAAGTTGGGTGAGTGCTTGTATCATATTAGATTTTTGAGGACCTTTTTGGGGGCACTGTTTTGCATAATGTCCCGTTTTTCTGCAGATGAAACAGCGATCAGATTTCCTTTGACCACGAAGGGATTTTTTCCAGAAATATCTCCATTTTTTCTTTTTGGGAATGAAAGGAGGTGGGTCAAATGTATGTTTCCGAAAATGTTTGGATTTTTTAGAGGAGACTTGGCAACTACAGCTTTTTTCTTTGCACTTAAGAAAAAGGTCTGGTCGTGCACAAGAATTTCCCAGCATCTTGCCTTGATCATGAAATGTTTTTAAGAATTTTTGTTGGTTGCAGAGTTTGTCAAGAGCAAGTAGAACATGCTGATACATTTCTCCAAGGGATGCTTGTGCAATTTGTTTGCCTTTTGTTTGGAGAAGACGAGCAGTTTCTGTGCCAAGGGGTTCTGGTAATGAAGTGAGAAAAGCTTGCTTTAGATTGACATCATCAATTCCACCAAGAAAGTAGAATAATTTAGTCATCTTTTCATAATGCTTTTCCAAGTCGTGCCGTTTGAATGAACAGCATTTCATCCGAAGATAGTCCTCACGGGCTTGGTCTTTATGGATGTCTGGAGCTCCAAGAAATTCATTATGGATTATGTGCAGGAAATCATCAATGGAAGGCATTTGTACCAGCTGAAGTTGTCTATATTCGCCAAGACTAATGTACCATTGACGTAGTCGGCCATGAAATCTGGATAAACATTTGGTGATTATTGTGCGGGTAGTAGAACCCGACTGCAAAAGTTCAGCAGTACACCATGCATGGAGCTCATATATTTTGTCAAGCCATTTGGAAGGAGGAATATTATCAAATGAAAATCCTTGATTTGGGGTACTGGAGAATGGAAAATCGGTTGGTTGCTGTGGAGTGGGAATGGATGGCTCAGGGCCAACTGGAGGGTCTTCATCAATGACCTCTTCAACTCTTGGGGATCCAGGATTTACCATGTGGACTTCTGTGTGGATTTCTTTTTGAAGATCGGAGATATAATGATGAAGCATGTCCTGTTCGGTGGCCGATAAAGACCATGTGTCCTCATCAGAGGGGGGGCTAGGACAAGAATGTTGGGGAATAGTGGTAGAATTAGAGGGGGTGCTTGTGGCCATGGTGTGGAGTAAAGTGGAGAGTGGATTGGGGTGAACAGGAATGGGATGATTTTCAATAATCATGGTGGTGGCCGAAGCTGTTGGTGAGGAAGAGCAAGCAAGGTGTTGGTCTGTAAGACCTGCTTGTGGGGTTGGTGCTGGTGGTTTTCTTTTTGGTCTGGCTAGCCTGGGGTGTCTGGGAAGAAAAGCTGCTGTGTTGAACATTCCTCCAGTAGATGGAAGGGGAAAGGGTAAGGGTTGTGGCTGGTGTGATATGGGAGGAGAATATAGGTAACCAGGTATAGAAAGCTGTGGATCAAAGGAGTAGGGATAGGGATCTTTATATAACGAATGGGACTGGTTTTGGGCCTGTAAAGAATGTAGCTGATTTTTCAGATGTTTCATCTCCGCTTCTTTTTGTGCAAAAGTTGAAGAGTAAATACTGGTCGACTGTGCTAGGTGTAAAAGTTCATGATGTAGGCCTTTTATCCTTTGTTGAAGATCACTGATCAAACAGCCAAGTGAAGTCATTTTTTGATCCAGGGTAGCTTGAGTTTGGACAATTTGTTGAAGGCAACGATTTTGTGCAAGAGCATTGGCTAATTGCCAATTGAGGGTTGCTTCAGCAACAGAGATGGGTTTCTTTGTTCCATCTGGATTAATGACAGTAGGAGGAGCAATTTTGTGCTCATGCCTGACTTGGTCGTCTGGAGTTGTGAATTGGAGAGGAGGGAAATCTTCTTCAAAGGTGGTGGATGAGGAGGCGAACTTATGACAAGGGATTGGAAAGGAAGAGTCTGGGGGTAGGTTGGAGGGAAGAGGAGGTTTGCATGGGGAGAGGGTTTTGATTTTAGTTTTGGTAGGCTTGTCTGAGTAGAGTACATAGAAATCAAATTTCCCAGAAGGTGCTCCGAGTAATCCAACACTGGTATCTCCCGAATCATATCTTGCTTGAAGGGTTTGTTGAGAGGATTTTTTCTTTGGTTTGTAGAGAGAATCATCATCATGAAATCCTTCAAAATAACAGTCATCACAGTCACAATAGTCAAAAAACTTATGTCCCGTGATTGGATCTTGGAAGTGGAAAATTGGTTGGCCTGAAGAATCAAATGAATGAATTGGAATCTTTCCTGTTCCAGAATTTGATATGTCAGCTGGTTGTATCATGTTGACTGGTGTAGGAAAGACATCTGGGTCACTTGCCTCTGGTTTGGCAAATGAAATCTCAACAGTACCATCTTGTTGTGTGGTAAAAGTTGGGTCTGTAAGTTGTACTGGATGAGATGGACGCTTGTGTTCATAAGACGTTACCCAAGAGGTTGGTAACAACTTAATTAGCTCGTCACGAGAAATTTGCCTGGGAATATGAACACATGATGCTTGTGTAGCAGAATCAATGCTGACAAAGAGGGCCTCATCGCAAGTTGAAGGTTGGCTTATGTCAAAAGCATGATTTTGCAGTCTGTATGCCATCTGGTAGTGTAAAGTGGCAGCATAAGTGTCATGGACAGAAGAAGCACCACCAATCTGAATATGTATCTTCAAAGCTGAAAGAAGATAAGGATCTTGTAATGGCATATTGAAATTTGGGAAGAACGTCAAAATCACAGTTCCAGAATTTAATGTTGTCTGGAGTCTCTGGACCGTTGCAATACAAGCATGTTCATATTTGAGGAATCTTGTATCAAGCAAAGCAATTCGGGAGACAACTGGGAGTCCCTTTTTTCCATGGAAATTTAGAGCAAGTCTGATTGCCCCAAAATGCAGATGCGTATAACCATGTTGTTTCCAAAGTGGGACCAGGGTGGCTGGAATGTCAAGACTGATCAGCTGCTCATTCTCTGTGGCTGGAATATAACACTGGTCAAATTTAGATGCCTGGATGTATTCTTTCAAAGAGGAAGGGCGTGGTGTAGAAAAGATCTTCTTGACAGTAGTGGTAAGTGATGTGGATGGTTTGACAAAGGTGGAATAAGGGTTTAAGAAAGGGAGATCAGTTAGAGGAACCTTATGGTCGTCTGGAAGGTAGTCAAATTCATAAAGGTATTCCAGTTTAGAAGTTGAACGTCTAGAAGAAGAAGAAGAAGAACTTCTGGAGATAGAGGAGGAAGCCATGAGAAGGGTGAATAGTAAAAATGAACAGTGACTTTTTGCTACAGTGAAACGGTGGGTGATTAATCATATACTGAACATTTTTCTGAGACTCTGAAATCCACAAAGGATTAGAAACATGACCAAGGAGAAGATAATTGACTGTGTCAGAAGGTAAACCGAGACAAACAACAGCGAGGCTCAAGGTACTGTTATCTTTTACAGACTATTATCAACAACATAGATCAAAAAACTTCACACAGAAGACAAAAACTTAAGGAGTTTCTGATATGGAGGATCCTCTTGAGAGGCAACCATAGAGCATACATTCCTAAATTTAGAGACTCAAAAACTGCATAGTAAAGATTAATCACCCCAGGATGAAATCAGCTAGACATGGCTCTGATACCAATATTACAATCACACATAAGGATACAATCACACAAAGGCTCCACTTGAAGAAAAAGCATTCCTTTGAGAGAAAAAAATAGACAATATGCAAGAAAAAACTTAATAGTAATCCAGTTCCAATCGATGGCCATGATTTTAAAGGGCATTCCAAAAGATGTAAAGCCTTTTGTTTAGATTGATCCACATGTACAAAAGATGTAAAGATGAAAGCTTTGTTATAAGAAATTCTGGCTATAACTAAAGAAAAAAGGCCATTTTTTTTCCTCTCATTCTTTGTTGCTTTTTAAGAGTTGCAAATTGATTGGGAAAGTCAAGATGTTGGGGGAAGCGACTTAATATAGTATTAGTAAAAATGAATGGTTTGGAAGAAAATTATTACAGGTAATTCTTGAAAAGGTTGAAAAATAATAACTAGCCAAGGGGATTGGAAAGAGTTTGTAATTCTTGTAAGGCCCAGCCTATTCAACTCCTTAAAACCCAAGTGTTAAAAGAGAGGGGAACTAAAGCCTTACAAACCGCACAGAGGGGCAATAAATGGGCGATGTGGGACAACATTCCAACACACCCCTAGACCACAGCAGCTAGACACTCGGCACGCCGGATGCAGCAGCCAGACACTCGGCACGCCAGAAGACAAGCCCAACCAAGCTCTGATACCACTTGTAAGGCCCATCTCATTCAACTCCTTAAAACCCAAGTGTTAAGGAGAGGGGAACTAAAGCCTTACAAACCGCACAGAGAGGCAATAAATGGGCGATGTGGGACAACATTCCAATAGTAATCAATCAAAAAAGAAAAAGAAAGAAGTTTTATGCTTCTCTTCTATATCTATCTACCTATAGGTAATTGAAAAAAAAAAAGGAAAAAAAAAAAGGGGGCGGGGAAGCCAAGTGGAAAAAAGAAAAACATAGAAAATGCCAAGTGGCTCATTGTGGAAAGAGTTTTTTCTTTGCCTTTTAGATATATCTAATAGATTAGTTTGGAGTTTGAGGGCCTGTTTGGAAATCCTAAAATTGGATCAGGTCCAATCTTGTTTGGTTTTTGAAAACCAACATCAATTTAGTTTGCCAAAGAACCAGTTGTAAAATTCATATAAGATTAGGCATGGACTCCTGTGCAGTTATAATAACATGTACCAAACACTTGAAGGAATAGAACCGTTTCACCTGTGACCCACAGAATCGGTTCTAAGCCTTTGAGCCTTTCCATACAGCCCCTTGTTCTGGACTCTTGCCAAAATCCCGCACCAAGTTCTTGTACTTCTCGTACTGCAGGCGGGGTGGGTCTCAAATGATGGGAATGTGAATCAGATATGGGTTTAATTATTATGTCAAAGGTAATGATTACTATTTTGGTTCAGGCCAGACCGCTATGTTGCATTGTTTGGCGAATTTTCGTATGACCCTTCCAAATGGAGGCCCAGCGTGCCATTTGCAGAGCAGCTCAGGGCATTTCAAGAACTAATTGATGAAGGGAAGGTATCCTTTGCTACACTTGCGTACACACCTATTTATTTTATTTGTCTATTTTTGGAGTGGGGGCGGGGAGGGTCGGAAATATATGGAGCAATGAACTTCAAGAGCCTTTTACTTATAACGAAGATGTAATGAAGTATAGAAACTTATACATCTAAAAATATTTGGCCACTAAAACTTACTGCCATAACGCCTTGCCCATGGTGAGCACTTCTGTGTAATCCTATCTACACTTGGTGATATGGAGGGCATTGGTATTCATTCAGGTACGCTACATCGGTGTTTCTAATGAAACTTCATATGGAGTAATGGAGTTTGTTCATGCCGCAAAAGTCGAAGGACTACCAAAGATTGTCAGTATCCAAAACAGTTATAGTTTGCTAGTTAGGTGCAAGTTTGAAGGTAAGTTATTTCCTACAAAACTCTTTTTTCACTATAAGTGTAGTTTGAAAGGGAATTTGCTTTCCATTTGAATATTCTTGGAGCTGAAATAATTAGCAATTCTTATTTTTTTTTTTTTTGGAATTTACCCTTTTGCAGTTGATCTCGTTGAAGTGTGCCACCCGAACAATTGCAATATTGGTTTACTTGCATATTCCCCACTGGGAGGTGGATCACTGTCGGGAAAGTACATAGATATAGATTCTGAAGCAGCAAGAAAAGGAAGACTTAACCTCTTTCCTAGCTACATGGACAGATATAATAAATCTGTAGCCAAGGTATGCGTTTAATCGATGTACCTATTGTGCGGAATATTTCATTTGAACATGGTGTATGGTTGTATAAGGGGACATGTGTGTGTGTGTGTGTGCGCGCGCGCTAAAGTTGATGTTAAGACATGGATAATCGTTAAACGTTGACATTAAAATGATGATTTGTGGTTGATGGTGGGCCTGGTGGCTATTCGAGTTTGTGCTGTTGTTCTAAGAAGTTGTTACCAGTCTTTGGAACAGCTGCTTCTGCTTTTTGCTTCAATCGCTGAAAATTGCAATTGAAATGCATAAGCTGAGTTTTGCCACACAGATTGATAATAGCTTTTGGAGTTTCATAATCACTTATGAGCTCCAAAAGCTGGTGTGAATGGTGCTTATGTGCCATAATGTTCATGATTCTTTTGGGAAGACTGCATGAATCATACCTGGGATAGATCTGCAAGTTCTCCATAGTGATATACCGCTAATAATATTAAAGTCTCACTTCGAGTTCTTCCCTTCTTCTTTTTTAGCCCGATACATTTTACACCCATATACTATGCCCGTATTTTCAATTGGATGCATGTACTTTTTTTTTTGGGTTCAATTCAACCCTTGAACTTCAAAATTTTATTCAATCAGACCCAAAGTCTGCCGTTGGTTTAAACTAGCAGAAATTGTCAGGTAATTTGCAAGTGATGCTTACATATCACAAATTAGGTTTAGACAAATAAATGAGATTGTAAAATGATGCGATTTTGGCTCAAATTGAATGCGATTTTGGGTCTAATTGAATGCAATTTTCGCGCCATTCACAATCTCATTCGTTTGTCTTAACCTAATTTGTAATAGGTAAGCATCACGTTCAACTTACATGACAATTTCTATTAGTTTTAAGCCAATAACGTCCGACTTTGGATCTGATTGAATAAAATTTTGAAGTTCGAGGGTTCAATTGAACAAAAAAAAAAGGTACATGTATCCAATTGAAAACACAGGTATAGTATAAGGGTGTAAAGTGTAATTTGGCCTTCTTTTTTTTTTAAAGAACTTGAGATTGTGTTTGTGTGACTTAGCTTAAGCCTAGCAAGAGTGAAATTGTCACGACCCATCCCACTACGCGTGGAAAAAGGACACGTGGCATGCCACCAAGGCTCATCCAAACATCATCTAATAATACGCAGCGGAAAGAACTTCTATAAAACAACCCTGGTAGTTTAAAACTTAGGAAACGTTTCCCTCTGTGTTTGTAAAATCTATTGAAATCAGAGTTATAAAAAGTTTTGGCCAAAGGAAAGCACTTCAAAAGAAAACAGTTTTGAAAAACAGAGGCTCAGTCGATTGCCCCGTCGACTGTGCTAGGGTCCAGTCGACTGCTCCGTCGACTGTGTTAAGCAGAACCAAAAATACATCATACTGCAAAGAGGTCCAGTCGACTGATCTGGGGATCCAGTCGACTGCTTTTCAATCAAAGGAAGCAGTAGCTAAAGTCAACAGTGTTCAGTCGACTGCCCAAGGGGTTCAGTCGACTGCTTCTCTGATATTCACTTACAGTATCCCAAATACACGAGATCCAGTCGACTGATCAGGGGGTCCAGTCGACTGCTCCTCTGCTGGCAGCCCTGTGCTGGAATTTACAAGTCCTACTACTCAATTCCAGTAACAATCACAACCACAACTGATTTTAACGCATTAAAACATAACTACGGACGTTCAATTACAAGATTATAGTACTGCGAAACTAATCTATGGTTCTATTACAACATATTACAAATCCTTACACAAGTTTCAGGATTTAAAACAAAACATATACAAGTGTGAAATCCCCGGCGTTCCTCGGCCTCACACCTCACGATTCTTCTTGTCTTTCTTCTTACCTGCAATGGAGTACATCTCCACTGCTCAGCTATATGCTGAACGTACAATTCTAAATGTATGCTTATATGACAATTCATGGTTTAAACATCTAAAACACATAGAAATAGTCTCTGGGGTGAGTGGTACGCATTCATCCGGTCGATGCCGTAGGAGGCCCACCTCTCCCACGCATCTCGTACACTGGTTGGGCCTTCCTCCATACCAGGTACCGTGTACTGGTTGGGCCCACCTCCAATCCAGACACAACCACAAATTCCAATTCCAACAAGATCACAATCCTCAAGGTTCGAGGAGCTTACTCCGAATGAATTTGCACCAAACTCCCCTTTGACCCAAGTAAACACATAACATGCTCACATAAACAGTTATACGTGTTTTTATCATAATTTCACGTGCATAATTAACGGGCCTAACTAATACATGAATTTCGCCCGGATCCAAGAATATCAAAAGTGATGTCCAAAACATGAAAATCCATATATTTCATAGATCTAGAATTCATACCTCGTGCGAATCTCTTCAAACTTTGAAGGATCGTCTAGGGGAATAAATAATCGTCGGATTCCGAATTTGGTACGATTCCTATAAGTTTTACCTGATTTTTCCCAAAAGTCCAAAATTAAGATTTTTACAAAACTTAGCCAAACATGACCTAAGTAGTACCAAAACGTAGGT
The DNA here is from genome assembly GCA_033977485.1 of Hydrangea macrophylla. Taxonomy (NCBI): domain Eukaryota; kingdom Viridiplantae; phylum Streptophyta; class Magnoliopsida; order Cornales; family Hydrangeaceae; genus Hydrangea; species Hydrangea macrophylla. The sequence continues at coordinate 109,018,336 of CM066991.1, forward strand.
CTTACCTCCACGAGTTCAAATCTGAAATCTGGAGAAAATCTGACGGACGAACGGTCGCCGTTTGTCGTCGCAAAGCCCGAGGCAACAAAATCTCCCTTCTCTCTCCTCTCTCTAGATATTTGGCAAAAGGTTGGATGAGAATGAAATCTCATCCTAATCTATATATATAGGCAAGTTTTCGGGAAATTACATTTACCTCCCCACAAGTTCCTCAAAACTTCTAATTAGCTCTCGAAACTTCGCACACGTTCATTTTATAACTTTACAAGTAAAAACTATAAATTTCAAAAGTTTTCGACTAGGTTTCGTTTGGGTCCAAAATAACGTCCGAAACTATATTCTGTGAAATCTCTACACAACCTACCTTTTTAATTAACGTATCTCTCACGTTCTCACCACAGTTCTCAAAATGATACTATCATATCCAAATTTACCAGAATTATACTACACAGGTATAATTACTATTCACAGGAATACCAGATAAAGTCAAATAACATTTAAATCATATAAATGCCATTTACTCATGATTATGCAATATGAACTTCCATGTTCCCGTGTCCTCACTGACACCTTACCGTTGACTCACAGTCAACCTCAATCCACCATTATCAATTAACATTGATAACTTCTCAATTTACAATTATGTATGATAAAACTATAAATTTTTGGAACGGGTGTGACAGAAATGTTTTGGGTGGGATTCCTCTTCTTCGTCTGTTCTCCTTTTGCTATTGTCGTGTTAATGTTCACAGCCATGGTTCAACCCCAAAACCTTGACATAGGACATTCCAACCAGCTCTAACCCCTTCCTCATGCTCTTTGGCCTTCAATTTCAACACCAGAGCCCCAAATTGCTGGTCTGGAATTTTGTTTGCATTATACCTAAGGCTCTGTTTGGTTCATGGATTTAGCGAGGGAAAAGAAAAGAAGACACCGAGGAAAACTCTTTTCTTTGTTTGGTTAATAAGGAAAACAATGAGGAAAATAAGAAGGAAAAGAAAATAGATGACAAGTTAATTAGCAATTATGAATTTTGTGAGCTACTTCGCTTCCTCTTTTCTTAAATTACTATTGTATTTCAAAAAGTTAACTTATAATGTCATTTAAATATGGAAGAAAACACTAACGAAAACATAAGAGAAATGGTTTTACTCTCCTATTTTTTCCTTCTCTAAATCCGCGAACCAAACAGAGTCCAAGTGTTGTGCCACCTTCCACCTTCAAAATCAAGCTTACATTATCCTCCTATTACTGAGATACCATCCTCTCCCTTTTGCCAGCAATAAATTTCCATCCCCACCCCCTCTTTTAAGGAAATAAAAGTAGGAAAAGTTCCGCTATTAGGAAGGAGTCTGAGAACCTACAACTTATTGGGAGAACTTTTGGATGTGCCCAGTTTTTAGTGGAAAACTGCAAGTTTGATACTTATTATAGAATGGGAAGGTTATGTTAAGGATTTAAACAAAACACGGGGATAGACTATGTGAATACAATATATATATATATATATATATTGGAGACAATTAGTGTTAAAAGTGTTTTTGGGAGTTCTTCTGTACTTTGTACACTAGTTTCAAGTAATTCTCATAGCATAGTGCTAGTGTTCCCCAATAAATGGAAACATTCTTAGTAAGGAGCTTGCGTTCATTAAAATCATCTCTCTCTCTCTCTCTCTCTCTCTCTCTCTCTCTCTCTCTCTCTCTCTCTCCTCAAATTAAGCTGCCTATAGAGTATGTTCTCCAGAGTCTTGGTTTTTGTTTTTGTTATTGAAAGTTACTTCAGCTCGTAATCTACAATACAATCAATATCTCTACCAGTTTGATGCAGGGGCTGATGATAATTTGTGTTTGAATTCCAGGAAGCAACAATACAATATCTTGAAGTGGCGAAGAAACATGGACTAACTCCAGTTCAATTAGCACTCGGATTTACCCGAGACCGCCCATTTATGGCAAGTTCAATTATAGGTGCAACTTCTACGGACCAATTGAAAGAAGACATTGATGCTTTTGTGACAACCCCGAGGCCTTTCCCACCGGAAGTTATGGCAGATATTGAGGCTGTTTTCAAGAGATACAAAGATCCGGCCATCCTTTAGGATTTGAAGGATTAAAAGACATGCATCTATTTATTTCGTTCATTTTTTTTTTTACACCCAATAGGGTATTTCTGTATGTTGTATACTTATCCTGAAACAATTCTTGAAAAAAAATTAAAATAAAAAGGCACATCCATTCTGCAGCTAATAGGGGAATTGTAATTGTTGCCCAATTTTTCTTTAAAAATTGGGGCTTACCCACTCAATATTTCTCTATTCTACTCAAGTTTGTTTCTCTCTACTGCAGTATGTGGTGCAATAATACTTGAGACTGGCCTAACTTCTATGTAAATATATTTTTGCTGAGTTTTATCTTTTACCAGGAAACAACTATGTTCTACATTATAGTAAGAGACAATTATCATCAAAATGCAAATACAGCAGCAGAGTGTGGTGCTAGTGGGTATTTGATAACAGTTTTTGGAGTTTACAAGAGATTGTGAAACTCCAAAAACTAAGACAAAACTGTATGGCGAACAATGGGAGAATTGCAAAAAATTATTCTTGCAATTTGTAGAAGCAGCTGGGACTTTTTTGGTTTACATAGCATTACAATTTTTTTTTTTGTTCTACCATGATAGTATTGAAATGTATAAATACAAGGGGTTGATCTTGGGTGAATTCTCAGATAGCTTTTGTACAATGTAAATCTCACATTCATCAATATACTGGTTTTTGCCATTCAAAAATAATAATAATAATAACTACGTAGAAACAGCAGCTTTGTCAAATGGGCCTTAAACAGAAAGCTTTTGGAGTGTTACAAGTTTTCTTCTATCCTCGAAGGTACTAAATGTACAACCGTAAAAGCTACATTTGCTTTGAAAAATCATATTTTTTTTAGATGGTGCAACATATTTAACAAGTTACCATATTTTAGCATCAAAATTACAACTATATATGCTGCCAAAAGCAATTTTTTTTTTTCCTTATAAATATTTTTGTTTGGTAAAAACTAAAAAAGCCAAGTCGCCACAGTTCTCATAAAGCCACGTGTCCCTGTAACATACAGTTTCCATTATATTTATAAAAAAATAAAAATAATATTTTTTTTTGAAAAACAGTTTTCGCAAGGGTATGTGGACACGGGTCGAAGAAGAGCGCGCCAATGTCGCTTCCCATTCTTTTGAGCTGCAAACTTTCCCTTAAACATCTCTTTCTCTCTCTCTCTGTCTCTCTCTCTCTCTAGAACTCTGTGTGAGATTCGTTCTGATCAAATTCAAGTTCTGATACGCACTCGCTCCCCTCCCCCCATAAGTAATTCAACCAAAAATATACTTAGTAAATTTCTCTCAAATTTCTGTGGATCAAAAATATAGTAACCCTAAAAGTTGATTGTTTGAGATATCTGTGTCTGAGATTTGAATTTGAATTTGAAGATCATATGATCTGTTGTTTGCTCAAGTATATATATAATTCGTTGTTCTTACAATAATATTGAAGATTTTTGGGGGGTGAATTTGATGATAGCCCAAAAAAAATTAGATTGGTATCTATGAAGACTATGCAGATGATTGAGGCGAATAGGGTTCTTCTTCGGCGGCTTCCTAGAGATTGTTTCAGATGGAATGGCAGATCCTGTTAGTTATGGGAATCCTGAGCGTGACACCGAGCAGGTCCACTCTCTTTCATTTTCTTAATTTCTGCCTTCCTCTATGTAAGCCCCAATTCATTCAAAACACACTTCTTAATAAGTGTTTTCCTATACAAAATGTAGTACATCATTGTGCAAGATTTCAAATTTTCCACTATAGTTGAACTTGAGTGCCTATTGGGATTGATTGTACTTTTCCATATTTGGGTTTTTTTTTTTTTTTTTTTTAGTATGACATGCAGTTTTGGCCTATCTATACACTGCTACATCCATAGATGTAGCATGAAAAAGAACTTCAGTGAATGCATTTTTTAAGAGTGTGTATATGTTGTATAAAGCATTAAAACATGATAAGTTTCACTTACTACGAAGTCTGATTGATTTATAAGTCGGTGAACCAACTTGGCTTGTCCAAGTTGGCCAGTGCTCTTGGCCTTCCCAAGGGGCATCAACGGTTCGAAACCCCCAGGAGTTGTTGATGTAAGTGGGTTGGAAGGACGGACCTCAAGTAACTGGACGAATTGTATCCAAAGCTTGGCGTGGGTTTGAATCCTACCCACTTGCCTCCCTGACTTACCTGATGTGAATGTTGAGGGGTTCGTGCTTGTGTCCGGGGTTTTCCCTCTGTCCTCTACTTCGATAAAACGGTGTCAGTTATTCCGTCCTTTATAATTGTTCATTAGTTGATTATATTGTTCTTTATCTTTTATTTTTACACACTTTCAAGTTATAAAAACTGAAACAAACATATCAAACAATTTGGAAAAGTGAAACACTTATTCCTCGCTTGCAAGGGCTACAACGGCACGCTTTACAAGCTCACTTGACGGTGTATTCTCTGTCTATGTGTATTTGATGGTTTTAAAATTTTATCCTAGATGCTTTTAATACTGTATTCTTGACACTTCAAGATATTTTTGTTGGCATTGCAATTGAGATAAATTCACTGAATTTTTTTTTGTTTCTTCTTTTGAAGGCACTCATTGCTTTGAAAAAGGGTACCCAGTTAATCAAGTACAGCAGGAAGGGGAAGCCTAAGTTTTGCCCGTTTAGAGTTTCTCCGGTATATCTCTCTAGCTTGGGTATTTAGTTCAACAAATACAAATGCACATGCCTTGGCTAGATTGTAGGGTCATATGATTTTTAATCTTGCATTTCATGTGTCACAAAAATTATTTTTTGTCAAATCTTGTGGAAACTGGTGTGAAAGATGCATTTAAACAACAAAAATATAAAAAAAAGAAAAGGAGATACATACAGATGAAATTCCAGTTCCCAAGTGTCTGGCGATAAAGTGAATAGAACGTTACTTGTTCACAAACGATACAGCTCTGATAAAGGAAAATACATACAATGAATTTCATGAACATGAGTCAAGCGTCAACTGGAATGCCAATATTTGTAGATTATCGTAAGACAATTTAAGACACCAATTTTTTCTAACTATTTTTTGAGGGATATATGCTTCCTCTTTTCCTCAATGGAAATTCATGACATCTGAGTCAATAGCCACATGTATATCAATGCTTAGGATTGAATGATATTTACAGGATGAAACAACACTTATCTGGTACTCCCATGGAGAACAAAGGAATCTGAAGTTATCTTCCGTTTCACGGATTATCCCTGGACAAAGAACTGTAAGTTAGCACATTTTTCTTTTGAGGCTAAAGTGGAAACTTTATGTTTAGAGTTCATTTGACCTTTTCTAGCATGTGATGTGTGGAGGTTTTTTTTCACCAATTGATTGATAATTGAAATAGGACAATTAAAAACTTTTCTTGTGAACTACTTGTTTACACAGGCTGTGTTTAGACGCTTTTTGCGCCCAGAAAAGGAGTACTTGTCATTTTCACTTCTATATAATAATGGTGAAAGATCTCTAGATCTGGTCAGTAAAACTAAACCTTTCTTTTAGTTTTTATACTTCCAAACTAGCACAAACTTTGGTGGCTAGGTTTAGTTTACTGATTACCTTTGATTGAACCTGCTCCATAGATTTGCAAGGACAAAGTTGAGGCAGAGGTGTGGCTTGCAGGCCTAAAGGCTTTAATCTCTACTGGCCAAAATCGTACTAGACGTACGCGGAGTGATATTTCTGATGTAAGTTTTAAATCTTAACTCTAATTGATGAAGTGACTAGCCACTTCTTTTTCTGGATTTATTTTATTCGTGAAGTTCTTAGTATAGTAACATGATATAGTGCACTGCCCCCTGTGGTGTGAGACTGAGTTTAAGTTCCTATGGCCATGGCATTGTGGGCTGTTGGAATGTCCCACATCGCCCATTTATGGCCCCTCTGTGCGGTTTATAAGGCTTTAGTTCCCCTCTCCTTAACACCTGGGTTTTAAGGAGTTGAATGGGCTGGGCCTTACAAGTGGTATCAGAGCTTGGTTGGGCTTGTCTTCCGGCGTGCCGAGTGTCCGGCTGCCGTGGTCCAGGGTATGCCGAGTGTCCGGCTCCTGTGGTTCAGGGGGTGTGTTGGAATGTCCCACATCGCCCATTTATGGCCCCTCTGTGCGGTTTATAAGACTTTAGTTCCCCTCTCCTTAACACCTGAGTTTTAAGGAGTTGAATGGGCTGGGCCTTACAAGTGAAATGGGCGATGTGGGACATTCCAACACACCCCCTGAACCACAGGAGCCGGACACTCGGCATACCCTGGACCACAGCAGCCGGACACTCGGCACGCCGGAAGATAAGACCAACCAAGCTCTGATACCACTTGTAAGGCCCAGCCCATTCAACTCCTTAAAACCCAGGTGTTAAGGAGAGGGGAACTAAAGCCTTATAAACCGCACAGAGGGGCTATAAATGGGCGATGTGGGACATTCCAACATGGGCAGTTCTCTCGGAACTATGATATGAACTTGAAGCGTTACAAGTTCGTTCCCTACTTTCTTCCATCAGATATTGAAGGCCATGTCACCAGTTTTACTGCGATAAATGCAATTGTAATCAGAAATGTGCAATCTATTTCCAGGTCCAAATTGATTGAAATGTTATCCTATGAAAGAGTCCATCATCCTACTAAGTTCAAAATAAATGTAGGGGTACGAAGTAGAATGTTCCTATAACTAGCTGACACTTGTAAAATCTCAGTTTTCTTGAAACTGATGAGATTTATACTAATACCCAAATAGGTAAACTAATACTTTATTTGATTTGCAGATTTAAAGAAAGAAAGGAAATGAGAAGGATATAAAATTCACACAAAATTTAGAAATCAAGGGTTATAGAAGGAAAAATGACACGTGAAATTAGAATTCCTTCCTCATTATTCCATCTATTATTGTTTTTACTTTGTTTTCTTGCTGTTTTCCTTGATACCAAAGAAGGAAAAACGTTTTCCTTCACGATTTCACTTCCTTTCCTTACTAAATGGTGAGCCAAATGGAGCATAATGAGGTAGACAAGAAATTATTTAAATAATTGTGTTTTTCCACTTTATATAGTAAAGGGCAGCAGTAGCACAGTGCAATGGATTATGGTACCTCGATTGAAGTACCAAAGTTCCCACTTCCAAATTTAATCCGATGTTATAAGAATCTCTATTTGATATGTGGTTGTTAATTACACAATGTGAACAAGTTAGTGGCAATTTCCTCTCCATGTGCAAGGCAATCGCTTTCAGTGGTAATAAAATTTGCGTACTTGTAATTCTGTTGTTTATGTATTTTCTTTTTGCAGTTACACGGTGGTAGTGATTTCATACTAAATGAGCGTCCTTTTGGTGCAACATTAGAGCTTACTTCAAGTATTACCCGTGGTAGGGTTTTTGTTGATTTGGGTTCTCGTGAAACTTCTTTGAATTTGCCAGGCTCAGATGTGGGGTCTGCACGAGCAAATATGCAAATAAGAACAAGTGGTGGAGATGGTTTTCGACTAAGTGTTTCAAGCACACCTAGTTGCTCAAGTACAGGTTCTGGACCAGATGACATAGAATCATTAGGTGATGTTTACGTCTGGGGGGAGCTCTGGTGCGATGGGGTTTCAAACGATGGATCGCGGAGTCCATTTCCTACAAAAAACGATGTGCTGATTCCTAAGCCCTTAGAATCGAATGTAGTTCTGGATGTTCACCAAATTGCTTGTGGCATTCGACACGTTGCTCTAGTTACGAGGCAAGGAGAGGTTTTCACCTGGGGAGAGGAGTCTGGAGGAAGACTTGGTCATGGGATTGAAAAGGATTTCAGTCGTCCTCGTCTTGTTGAATTTCTAGCAGTTACAAATGTAGAGTTTGTTGCCTGCGGTGAGTATCATACATGTGCTGTATCTACATCTGGTGATCTGTTTACCTGGGGCGACGGGACACACAATGCGGGACTTCTTGGCCACGGAACTGATGTGAGTCACTGGATACCGAAGAGAGTTTCAGGTCCTCTAGAAGGACTGCAAGTCCTATCGGTTGCATGTGGCACGTGGCATTCAGCATTGGCAACTTCTAATGGAAAGTTGTTTACATTTGGGGATGGAACATTTGGCGCTTTAGGACATGGTGATCGAGAAAGTTTTTCTTATCCGAGGGAAGTACTATCATTAAGCGGACTGAAGACCATTAAGGTCGCATGTGGAGTGTGGCATTCGGCGGCCATTGTGGAGGTTATGGGCCAGTCGGGTGCAAATGTTTTATCAAGAAAATTGTTCACTTGGGGCGATGGTGGGAACAACCGATTGGGGCATGGATATAAAGAAACTTATCTGCTTCCGACCTGTGTTTCTGCACTAGTCGACTATAATTTCCTTCAGCTAGCGTGTGGACATAATATTACAATTGGACTTACTACTTCTGGTCATGTATTCACTATGGGAAGTACTGAATATGGTCAGTTGGGCAATCCTCAATCTGATGGAAAATTACCTTGCTTAGTACAAGACAGATTGGTCGGTGAGTTTGTTGAAGAGATAGCCTGTGGTGCTCATCATGTTGCAGTCTTGACGTCAAGAAGTGAAGTATTTACTTGGGGGAGAGGTGCCAATGGAAGACTCGGACATGGGGACATAGAGAACCGTAACATTCCAACATTAGTCGAAGCACTAAAAGATAGACACGTTAAGAACATATCATGTGGGTCAAATTACACCGCAACTGTATGCATTCATAAGTGGGTTTCTGGAGCAGACCAATCAGTTTGCTCAGGTTGTCGCCAAGCATTTGGGTTCACAAGAAAGAGGCACAACTGTTACAATTGTGGACTTGTGCATTGCCACGGCTGCAGTTCTAAAAAAGCTTTGAGAGCAGCGTTGGCTCCAACTCCAGGAAAACCGCATCGTGTCTGTGACTCTTGCTATGCAAAGCTAAAATCTGCCGAGGCTGGTAGTGTCTCTAATCTTAACCGGAAAATTACTGCCCCTCGTCGCTCAGTAGATGGTAGAGAGAGACTAGAGAGAGGAGAGGCGAGGACTTCAAGAATTTTGCTTTCTTCCTTCATGGAACCGGTAAAGTACCTTGAAGTCAAGTCAGCCAAGCCCAGGACTCCATCTGATTCTTATTCTATAGTCCGAGCTTCTCAAGTTCCATCACTTTTGCAGCTCAAAGATATTACTTTCCCGAGTTCATTGAGTGCTTTGCATTATGCTTTCAAGCCTGTTATGACAACACCGCCTCAGCCTCAGTCTCAGCCTCAACTTCCGTCTCCATCCAACTCAAGACCTTCTTCGCCATATTCAAGGAGGCCGAGTCCTCCTCGCTCTGCTCCTCCTGTTTTTTCTAGGGGTGTCATTGACAGTCTTAAGAAGACAAATGAGCTTTTGAACCAAGAAGTGACCAAAGTGCAAAACCAAGTACTAAAGCCTTTCCCTTTTCTTATGCTAACAAGCTTGGTTTGCATCTTCAATTAATTCATTGGTATAATATTCTGGACCTAGAAGTTGAACCTTCTTAAAGCTCGTTTGGGTTAACTTCTAAATTAGTTACTTTTTGAATGAAGAGATTATTGCTAAAGGCTACAAATTGGAGCTTTTGAAAAAGCAATTTTTTTAGCTTTAAAAACATTCTCAGATTTTTTTTTTATTTTATAGAAAACTGTGAAAAGGCTAATCCAGTCAGCATTTTAAACAATCACTTGTAGTGAAAGTGGGCCACAAAAAAGCTATCCTAAACTGGTTCTTAAGAATAAAAATATTTTTTTCTTTTTATTGATTTCAGATTAAAAGTTTGAAGCAGAAATGTAAAGTCCAAGATGTAGAAATTCAAAAATTAAAAAAGAATGTTGAAGAAGCTGCTCTGTTGGCTGCAGAGCAATCTTCCAAATGTACAGTTTCAATGGAAGTTTTCAAGTCCATCACAGCTCAGGTATTCTTAGTATTTCTTGTTTTATCATGAAAGTGAATTTTTTTGTTCTTGAGGAAAAAGGACCATAATGATGTCTTTTACAAGAATGCATATTAGTTCTGTACATACACTACACTTGTATATGCATAAATTGCATTTGGAGGTGCTTTTTTCTTGTGATGAATAGATGGTAGAATAGAGAACTAGTGTTGCAAAGAGATTGTTTCTATGTACATCCTCAAATATAACACGCACAGACCACCATTTTGCAGGTAGGGAACCAACCAATCAAATTCCGTGACTTTTCTTCTTGGAAAGCAATCCTTTTGTTTTTGCATGGACTAAAATAGATAATAAATGGCCTAATACAGTTTTACGTTAGAGAAAGAAAAAAATATTAGCATATTGACCTATACAATAATACAAGTCTAGAAGAAGACAGCAGAAGCCTGACTTGAGATCAGAAACTTCATATATCTTAATATTATTAACTAATTAGCCGCATAAGAGAGATCCTTATTTCTACAAACAACTCCATTACACAAGTACATATATATATGTATATACGGTGAGGCTCTTAAGTGAACAGGGTTGAGTGAACATATTCTTCACTCAACCCAGTTCACACTAAAACCACAAGAATATTTTCTAGCATCTTTATGGTGATTAAGGAATTGAAGGATGTGTAACTTTTCAAAACTAGAAACAAAATATAAGTTGGACTTTTCATTCTATGAGATTTCTGAATTTTACTCTCAAAAGAGGAGAGAGGAAATAATATAAAAACTATGGGCTCACAATTAGAGCCCATTTGAGATCGCTATGGGAATAAGGGATTTTTCTAAAATAGATTTTTTCTATAGATATTTTTTAAAATGCTGCTTAGTGTTTAGTATCTTAAGTAACTCGGGTACGACCATGGGACATTGGTACGGGGATTCGGAAAATCCTAAAAATGTAGGATACGGGTACGGCGAATAAAAAATTAATTATATAATACTAATAATAAATAACATTACATAGTCACATAATAAGGACCATAACTTTTAGCAAGATTGTTTACCATTAAAGATCAACATTATAAATAAATCCATAGAAAGATTGTTTTACCATTACAAAATCATTCAGAAGGACCATAGGCATAACAAGATTGTTATATAATTATAAACATCATTAAATCATCAATATCACTACCAAATCATAAAAACCACAAGTCCAAAACAAGAAAAGAAAAGATTCATCCTAGAAAAGGGCACAAAACCACAAAAAGTAAATTCCCATCATTCACCATTGGACCCAACTTCAACCGCCTCATCACCTCCCCTTATTTTTCGAAAATTTTAGTTTATTACAGTACTAACACAAAATTTTCAAATCATTTACAAAATAGCCACAGTGCCATACCCATATTATTGTGTCCACGCATGTGTCCGTACTCTACCAGAAAATTGATTTAAATAATTGGACTAGGTTTTAGGAGTGTCGGGTACGTACCATGGCATATCCAACGCGTGTAAGTGTCCGGTACGTACCCAGTACAGATATGGGAGCCTAAATGAGGTACCATGCTTCATAGTTTAGTAGTGCCGAGAGAATTGGAGATTTTTTCAGCTTTTAATAAATAAATATGTAAAGTAAAAAAGAAGCTTCAAGTTGTTTTTAAACTGTGATTTTAAAAAAAAACTGTACAAAGTTGGTAGCCAATCGGATTTAACTTTTCAAAAATCTCATATAATTGGTTACCAAACAGGCACTTAATCTCTTTTCTCAACAATATATGTTCAGAAAAGTGATAGAGTGTGTATTCGGTATTCCATGTCATCCTTTTGTCTGCCGACCAATAGTTGCACCAGCAACTGCAACTTGCCATGTCTGCACTGTGCTTTAAAACGATTCATAATCATTTTGTTTGATGAATGAAAGCAAAGGTGAGAATCTAAGGCCCTTCTGCATGAGTTTGCAACTATCTCTAGTTAGTACACCTGTTTTGGATACATACACATTTGTAGTCATCAAGAAACACCATCATTGCCTCTTTGTGTGCTTAATCATTTTGGCCACTCCACCGTCTGAATAAATATCCTACTGTTTTGAATGCATGTTCTCACAAGCTTTTGCTTCAGTGTAGGCTTAAAATATTTCTGTACACAGGAAAATTTTGATTGAATTAGGCTTTATTACAAAACCTGTATGGCATGTGGCTCTCTTCTAATTGATGTTCCATCTAACAAGGTGAATTATGCTCCATTTGGTATGAAAGTGACTTTTTTCCTGGCACATATATCAATATAGCTATATCTTATACAGAGAGAGAAAAGAAAATAAAAAGAGGGGTAGAGATGCTTATACAAATATTAGAGTGAGGTCTGTCTGCTATAGAAGTTGAGGAGCATGGGGGAGTTATGTGCAAATCACCATCTCTAACTTAAAAGAAGAATTTACAGGAAGTAAAAATTGCGTCATAATGTATTTTTAAAGTAGGTTGATAGCGAAGAGGATAATGTAATTACAATTAGTGAGAATGCATATGAAGTTGTCATTCCAAACACACCCTTACACTGATTAGCCTGTATACTGGTGCTTTCCATGCTCTTCAGATGAATGAAATGGCAGAGAAGTTGCCTCCTGAGATCTTGGACAGTGAGACCTTTAAAGCCATGCATGCGCAAATTGAAGTTTTCCTAAATGCAAATGGACCTCAAGCCATGCATGCGCAAAATGAAGTTTTCCTAAATGCAAACGGACCTCTAGAATCTGAATCCCAGTCTTCATTGCCACCAGATTTGGTGGATGATCAGCAAAATCAGCATGATAAGACTTCCTTACCTGATGAGTCTGCTAACGAGCTAGATCACAAGACAGAAGATCATGTAGATGCTGCAGCAGAAAGAGACCCATCACAGAATGGTGAAGGTACTCCACAGAATAGTAAAAGATCCCCCTATAATAGAGAAGATGTGCCTAAACGAAGCATAGAAAGTGGCTCAAGATCACCTAAAGCTCCAAAAAGTGAAGCACAAAGAGAAGTTATTGAACAATTTGAACCTGGTGTTTTTGTTACCCTCATTCAACTTCAAAACGGTGCCAAAATCTTCAAGAGAGTTAGATTCAGGTAGGCAAATAGATAGCTATTTAGTAGTCATTTTTGTATAAAACTTTTGCAACTTGCATATCTATTTCTGTCCATATTGAGAAAACATGTTGTAATTTACATCTCCTGAAAATTTTGAGTTTTTCTACCAATTGTTTCTCTAGTCTAATTGTCCATAATTTCTACAGCAAAAGAAAATTTGCTGAGCAGCAGGCAGAAGAATGGTGGAAGGAAAACAAAGACAGACTGCTTAGGAAGTATAACCTAGCAATGGCACTTTGAATCTTGTTAGGAGCAGCGCATTCGTTTCAGTAACAGGTTAGAGAACTGACTATATTATTCCAGTAGGTTGGCAAGAAGTAGAAAGGCACCTGTAATTTTTCCATTGATTTGATTCTTAATTCTTTTGTGCTGTACTATTTTTTCAGCATCTTAATAGTTACCATTGTAGTTGTACAGGATGTGAACTTGCTAGAACAGTCAAAAACACACCGTCATTTGTAAAGCCATATTTGTCAAGTTGAATCCTTTGTAGTGCGAGGAAATTGCATTTTTGTTTCGCCCATGTCATTAGATCCAATGGTATTTATATACAAATTACTACATACTTGATTTTTGTTGTTTTATTGGAAATTTGTGTTGAAGCTTGATATACATTGTTGGGCCCATTCTCTAACAGTTTAAGCTTTTGGAGTAGTTGGTAACTTAACGTGATATCAGAGCCTTGTTTGTGGGAGGTCCTGAGTTCGACTGTCCATCCCCGCTTTATTGTGCATATTTGCACTTTGTTATTTGTCTCTACTATGATGGAGTTTGGTTTGTTTGCTCTCCACATGCAAGTCGGAGTTGCACGTGAGGGAGGGTGTTGAAGCTTGATATACATTATTGGGCTCATTCTCTAATAGCTTAAGTTTTTGGAATAGTTGGTAACTTAACATTTTGGACCAACTTGAGTTTGTTAATCAGGTTCCATTGCGTGGCCAGATCTTTAATAGAGTAGCTTTAGGTCTCTCTGTGTGTGTGTGTGTGAGTTCAATGGCATCACCTCTCTCTCTCTCTCTCTCTCTCTCTCTCTCTCTCTCTCCGGTGAGTGTCTGTGTTGATGTGTACAGTGACTTTTTTTTTTTTGGGCGCCTTTTTCTGGAGAAGATACGGAGCCCATCTCCAGCAATAGTAGAGCAATAGAGTTTACAGAGCAGATTTTAAAGTTTGGACTCATGAAACTATATATAGTGCATAAGACCAGTATTGATACAAGGCAGCAAGAGACATGGTCTTGCCCACACCATGCAACAACTTAACCTGCCAATGCTGCCATGGAGACATGAAAGCTATGAGAAACTTACTCCTAACAGCCACACCTCATCAACTCAGACTTGCTAAATAGTCTCTCTCACTAGATTGAATCTTTGTCAATCTTCACACCTTAATATATATATATATATATATATATTACATGAGACCGCCTGGATTCAAAGTTGTATTGACTATGCATCTATCTCCTGGGAAGCTGGAGAGGGCAAATCCTCCCTGCCTTGTACGATTTACTCATTCTCAGCTGCAGAAACAAATGTGTGTTTTCAAAAGGAAAAAAAAAAAAAAAAGGATACCTTTGGCTCAAATTCAATCTGGTTACCCCTAAGAGGTTTTTAGTTAAGTTCAGTTCATGAGACCGCAGCGCAGTGGAGCAACCACGACACGAAGTTCCTTACCAACCACCTGGACAATGAAACCCTCGAAGAACAAGAAGAAAATTAAATCAAACATTGTGATATAGAATTCATTAGATCCAAATTGCAAAAAATACATAATCATATAGGTATATTTGGATTTGGGCAGTACTTGAATTAACAAAACAAGATAGAAATACATTGACAGAAAGATTCAAACGCATGTCAGTGCACTTGACTTGTAATTTGTCCAGACAACTTGCTTTCTAGCAAAATTTTATAGTAATACCAAAAAGTGGGTTTGGTCATGTCATAGTACGCATTATATATATATATATATATATAACCTATTTGTACCAAAAAAACTGTAACGTTTTAAATATTACAATCTTTAACATCTAGGCACAAATGAGTGTCAAATTTTCTGACTTTTTTGAGAACGACTGTGATTCTCTAAAATTACAATTTTATGCACAACTTATAGAATATTTATATTTTTCAAATTTGAATCCTAAATTTGGTTTGTAAATACTTTAATAGTTGTACCACATGTTATAATAATGATCAATAGTACAATTAAAAAACTATTTATAATCTAAGAGTGTGTTTGATTATTCAATTAAATGGTAAAAATAAAAAATTTCAACATTTAGTGTTTTTTTTTTTCAGTGTGTTTGATAATGTACCACTTAATTAAAAAAAAAATTTCTACTAAAAATTTTAAGTGAAAAAATTATACTAAAAATAATCACTGAACGCATTCTATTTCTGTACTTGAAACACTGTTTTCAGTATTGTGATACAATCGCATAAAAATTTTAATACTTTAAATTCAACATTTAATTTTCAGTTTAATAGACTGATACTAAATTTGAAACTCAAATTTGAGAAGCATGTACAATTACTCACTTCAACTTATAATGTTTGGCACACTTGGTTGTCAAGATTGTAAGTTGTGTCTACTAGTCATAGCCCTCCCCTACTTTCCATGGTTGATAAATACTGGGTCCTTAAACGCGGTCACTACCATTTAGGTTAGCATTTGGGCCTTTGGCCGTTGAACAATTATTACATAGAAAAGGAAATATCTTCTGAAACTTTAATTTCTTGAATTATTATTAGCTCATCTAATTTCCTTCTTTGCTAAGGAAACCCTTACACTTTCCAATATTCACACTTTTCACCTACATTTCGTAAACCCCTTTTTTCATCAGAACAAGTAAATAGAGGAGACCTCCCCTCCCCTCCCCTCCCCTCATTTCATCCCACTCTTATCATTGATAGCTCTGATCATTTTCGCTCCTTCCTCTACTTTTCCAGGAAAATTTTTCCAATTTTCCCATTTACCAAGCATCTTCACATTAATTAATCTGATTACCCAAAATTCGATCTTGGACTCTTAGTTTTGTACCTCAAAAACCTAGATTTTGCTAGGATTCAATGGGGCAGCAACAATCGAAAGACGAATTATTGTATCAGCAAGTCAATTATGGTAGCACCGAAGGGATCAAATCTCTTCACAGCGAAGGCGCTGGTCTTGAGGTACTTACTATTCCCTTTCATCATTCCCCATATACATATACGTTTATATATGTATATACATGTGTATTAACTCATAATTCTAGTGTTTATGTTGTAATTTTATGTTCACTTTGTGAGATCTATGTTCGTTTTTCTTGATGGAAAATGAGTATATTGAGTTAGGTTTGTGTTTTATTGAATATGATTCGGATTCCACGTATACATATACATTTATATATGTATGTAGGTGTGTATTACTCACAATTCTAGTGTTTATGCTATAATTTTATTCGCGTTGTGAGATATATGTTCGTGTTAATTGGAGATAATTTGGATTCCACCTATACTATGGCATTTATATATGTATTTAGGTGTGTATAACTCACACAAATTTTAGTGTTTATGCTATAATTTTATTTTGTGTTTGATGGATTGCTTGATGGAACATGAGTAGTTGAGTTGTGTTTGACTGGAGATGATTAGGTATTTGATTACTATGTCACGATTGTTGATGCAGTGGATTGATAAAGAAGGGAAGACTCCGCTGATTGTGGCTTGCATGAATCCAGCGCTGTATAATGTTGCGAAAACATTGATAGAATTGGGTGCCAATGTAAATGCATATCGTCCCGGTATGCTTGCCATTCATTCTCTTTGAAATGTTATTTGATGGGTCTTTGTATACTGTGTTTTAAAAGGATAAACAGTTTTGAATATTCATGAGCCATGAATGCTCCAGAGATCATTAGAGGGTATAAAGAAATGGACTTGGAAGTTTAATAAATGTCACCTAGAACTTGGTCAGATTCCAAGTTTTTCATGCTCATGTATTATCAGCTATTGCATAGAGAGCGGAGTGAGATTGATTGTTTCGCTATAGTATAGAAGCAAGTATATCGAATGGAGTTTTTGAACAATGGGTTTGGATTTTGACTGCCAAATTTTCGACGCATTGTGCTGGGAATAATCTAGAACAGAGCAGAATGGGTATTGTTGCATTAGTTAGGATTTGTGTATGTGGTAAAAGAACTTCAATATTCATTATTATGAATCAAGGTAATCATGCGTTAGAGGTACCACATAAAGGGTATATCCCCTTCTTAAAACCCCGTTTACTAGGTGTTGTTTTTTCTGCACATTAGAAGTATAATCTTTAATGTCTACACTTGTTTAACTTCTAGGAAGTGGAAGGAGTTGGATTCAGACTTCACAAGTGTTAAATAATTAAGCATTTCCTCATTGTTAATTTACTACTCAATGCATACCCAGTGTTCTAAAAATCCTCCTAGGCCCCGCCTAGGCCCTAGGCCTTGCCCAACCGCCTGGATTTTCACCTAATCCTTGCAAAAATCCCACAGGGATTTAGGCCTGGTCTAGACCCGGCCTAGGACTCCTAGGCCGGCCCAAGAGGCCGCCTAGGCCTAGGCGGCCTCGGAGGCTTAGGGGTGGAATTGTCATTTTCTTGAAATAATAACAAGGGCAAGCCCTAATAATCCCCTAAGCCACCACACCACAGTCGTTCATTCAATTGACTACCAAGATTAAGAGAGAGAGAGAGAGAGAGAGAGAGAGAGAGAGAGAGAGAAAGAGACTGAAGACGACTCACGAGTCACGAGAACTTCATGAAGTCGATTTTGTATCTGATGAGGATACAGAGGAAGAGGGTGATGAGGAGTATGAGTTTGAGTCTGATGGAGAGAGAGTGTTGGAGCAATATGGAGAAGAAGAGTTGGAAGCTTAGTTTGAGTCTATTAGAATTGTTTCTGTATTATTTATTTTTCTTTAAAATACTAGGCCTCCGCCTAGGCCCCTAGGCCCTAGGCCCCCCCTCGCGGCCCGCCTACCGCCTAGGGATTTTTAGAACACTGTGCATACCAATAACTTAGCTAGTTGTCATGATGAGTGTGATAGAGAACAAACATTTCAAATTAATCTTGGACTTATCAAACCCCCGTACCCTCCCTTACTCTCGTGTTTGACTCCTTTTTCATGGATTTAGGGCGTCAGGCCGGTACTCCTCTACACCATGCGGCAAAACGAGGCCTTGAACAAACTGTCAAGTTACTTCTTTCAAATGGAGGTGAGTGCACTTTTATCATAGTAGTTAAAAGTCCATCAAGGCAACATTCTTAATGACTTTTAAGGTTTTTTTTTTTTCAATAGACATTGTCCTTCTTAGTCTGCATTAGTTTGATAGATGATTGTTTTCTAAAAAAATTCAGCAAATGCATTAGTGATGAATGATGACTGTCAAACCCCACTTGATGTTGCTAGAGTTAAAGGGTTCAACAATGTTGTTCGTACAATTGAGGTATTCATGAGGTTATCAATGTTTTTTACTCTTTCTCTTTTAGTTCCAAGTGTGAAGTGGCAAGTATTTTGTTATCTGTCTCTTATGGTCATATAACAGTGCAACCTTTTGTTTTCGTATAATGTTGCTTAGAGTCAAATATGCTTATTCTCTGGTTGGTTGCGGGAGCTTTATGGGCCAGGCTTTCTTGAAGTACTTGCTCCTCAATTGCTTTCAAGAAAAATGTAAGTACAATCTTATTTTATTTTTGTAGACTATTTCATATATTCGGGATGTCTGAACCACACAAACGTTCTTTTTTTTGGTGGGATCCTTCCCTAGGCTCTACTATGTCAATCTCATTTCAATGTCAATTGATGTTTAACATCTATTGCGAAGTTATCTTCACTTTGCATTTGAAGCAACAGAAACACTCACACACACATTATTTGTAGCTTCAATCAATGGCGCATATATTGTAATGCGTTAATTACATTTTACCTCATTGTGGTTATGCCCATTTTCACACTATGCTTCAAAAATGGACACTTAACCCCTCTGTAGTTTCGGACTATAGTGAAACTGTTCAGATTTCTCTCAAAACTGATGATAATTCTAAAATTGGCCAAGAATATTAACAATTAACCCCCTTTGTGACGTTAATTTTGGGTTCCTCTATGTGGGGATAATGCTGTAAGTTAACCTAGCTATGTGAGGCTAATTTTTAACACTTAACCTCCTTGTGGGTCTAATTTTTTGGGGTTAACTGTCTCTGTGGGGTTAATCTTGACACTTAAACTCCCCTATCTGGGGCAAACATGTGGGGCTATTTTGAGATAAATCTTAGTAGTTTCACTCTAGTACAAAACCACATGGGGGGTTAAGTGTCCACTTTTGAGGCACAAGGGGGTAAAGTAAAAATAGACCTAACCACAAGGGGATAAAATGTAATTAACCCTATTATAATTAATGTGCTACAGACTTGGTGTTTATCATATTGTGTTCAGGAGAACTATGATCAAATGCTGGATTTATTTTTCATTTCCAAATATACTTGCTAAAGCTGGGATCCTTTCATTAGAAAAGGAATTACATTCGTAAAGCACTAAATATGCATATATATATATATAGATATGGTAACTGACATTGCATTTTGGCAGTTGGACGGTTGTTATACCCTGTGGTTCCCGTAATCTCTCGAAGCCTTTTAAGTTGGAGCTCGCTATATATCCTAGTCCACAGGTATTTTTCCTGTTTAATTGTCTCTTCATAGCATTTTTCTGTCAAATTATCGCCTTAGCAAAAGTTGGCATTACTTTTTCGTGCAGATAAGCTTCTTTTCCTTCATCTTCCACTCTTCTCACAATTAGTGCTTATGTTGTATTTTAGATCCTGTAATCTAGTCTTACTCTTGAATGATATTTTCCAGCCCTGCTTACTGTTTGTTTTCAGGTTATTGACTAACCTGTTGTTGCAAATTTTCATTGCACTGATATAAGATGTATATGCTCTCTCATGAATATTCTGTTCTGTTTTGGCATTACGGTACTTCTGTCCAAATTTTATGGTCTTCTATGTTCTGATATATAAACAACTCATTGAATGAACAGGATGCCCAGCCTCGCACAATTATTGCACTGTGGAAAGCCAATTTGGAAGAAGCAAAGTTCAATCTGCCGGATCCGACAGTGATAATTTCTGATATTTCCAACAGTAATTTCTCAACAAATTTGAAGTAGAAAATTACTATTATCACTTACCGTATATGTTATTTGCACACAATTAAAATTTATTTTATGTTCATTCATAGTCCCAAGACGCTGGAGGCGGAGGCGAGGGGTTATGTCCTCCCGAGAGGCCAGGTGTAAGCCTCGAGGAGTTAGGCGTAAGTACATTGACTTTTGGACTAATTAGAATTGAAATGGGGCAGATGTTATTTTGACCAATAACTATATCGGCACAGGTCCTGCAGAAGTTTTCAATTTGAGAGAGAGTTGAAACCTAGGAAGCAAGGTTTTCCATTTTTCGTTCTTTTGTTTGGGGGGGGGGGGGGGGGGGGGGGGGGGTTGTTGCGGGGGTGGATGGTGGGGGGGTGTCAAGAAATACGCTACACGGAGAGCCTTGAAAGATTTGCATGTTTTGAATAGCTTAAATTTTGACGGTGTAATTTACATGTATAGTATACCTGAGCTTTGTTTGGTCCGTTTGCAGAGGGACGCATTAAACTTGCTCCTGAAAATGAAAGAGACAAACAACAACTCCAGCGGTTTTGCAATGCATGCAAAGGAATTCCACAGGTACGAGGCACACCCTTTTATGGATGCTTTCTTCCAATGCTAGCTGCATGAGACAGTTCTGTTGGTGCAACTTTTTGAAATAAAAAGAGAGATTAAAAAATTGTGCAATTGGATCAAAAAAATTATGAACCTCACACCTTCTTGAATAGTTGTTCTGTTTTGGGGTTAACAGAAAATCTAGTTGATTGTGCATTTTTTTTCCGTGAATCTCATGTCCTGCTGATAGATGGGTATATATATATATGGATTCAATCATTTCCTTGTCATGAAATACGTGACTGTATACATGTTCAATACTTCAGGTGATGCATCCAGCATTTCCTTTCAATACTCCATCTTTAATTCCAGCAACTGCCCCACCAAATACAGAAGATGTACAATTAGCTATGGCAATTAATGCCTCTATCCAATCCTCTGTGGAAGAGAGACCACCTCTTCTCGATGGACCGCCAAGCTCTGGAGCACACGCCTCCACCAGCTGGTCTAACACCGTAAACATAGCTAGTCACAATGTTTGGGCTGCACCGGAAGCCCCTGGTCCTTCAAAAGGAAGTAGCAGCAGTTCTGAAGTCCTGGAACCTGGTCCGTTTGGAGATCCAAATAAGCTTATCCAGACCCAGAATAACAATATTCCTGATGGTATCCAAACAACTGATGAGAACCCTGTTACAGCCTCAATCCCATCGGCTCCACTTATAGATGATGGTCCAATTTCTTATCCACCAATTGATTGGAGTCCTATTGATTTGTCATCAACAGCTGTGGAGAAATTACCTGAAAGGGCAGATAAGAAGAAAGAAGAAAGTAGTGGTGATTCTTCTTCGTCGTGTGTGATATGTTTGGACGCTCCGGTTGAAGGGGCTTGCATTCCGTGTGGCCACATGGCTGGATGTATGTCTTGTTTGAATGAGATCAAAGCCAAAAAGTGGGGTTGCCCCGTTTGTCGTGCGAAGATCAGCCAGATTGTACGACTCTATGCTGTTTAGCTACTGAAGCAGCTGGACTCATTAAAAGGTACGTTTGGTTAGTAAGTTTAGGATATTTAAACAAGATCATTGACACGAAAGAAAAATACTTCCTTTTTGCTTTCCAAGTATCATCGACTCCTCTTGCATTCTAAGGTGAGCTTGTGACATTCTTAACCCCTGTATAACTTTGACCATATGAGATCGCTTATTTGTGCTGAATATATTGGTTGCTTAAGTTTGAGGAAAAAGTATCTCAAACATCTTTAGAACGGTGTGCGACTATTTTGCATTGATGGAAGGTTGGTGACGCAACCCTAAAAACCGTAAGGTTATCAATGATATACTTGAAAGGAGTTTCTGCTAACCCCACCCATTCCCAAGAAAGAAAAAAACCCCTTTAAATAAATAAAATACAAAACAAAACAAAAAAATATATATGAAAATGAGATGAATTGAAATATAATCTGGGTCGTAATTTGTGCAGATGAATGTATGGTGGTGCAAGAGAGTTACCAATTGCTGTAGCAGATCATTGTCTTCAAGGCTTCTTCCGGACAGAGGGAAGCATAGTGCAAGGACTACTAGGGAATTAAATTTATGGAGCTTTATATGTGGATATGCTGTTACTTATTGGAACTGGAGCATGTTCACACCAGGCTTGGAGGTTCTCTTTTATTTTGTGAGATTTTGTTTCGTGTGCACTAAAGTTTGTAATGTCTTCTTGTATATAGTATATGTGGTGACTCTTTTAAGTTTGGCATATACTTGTTGATATGATATATATATATACCTGTGTGTGTGTGTGTGTGTGTGTGTAATATGTATGCGCGCGCACAAAACTCGTCGTTATCAAATTTATACTCTTTTGTGGAAATCTGTAAGACTGTAACTGTATATTAAACTTTGTTTCAGTGTTCGAATCCTTTTGT
Source organism: Hydrangea macrophylla (assembly GCA_033977485.1). Classification (NCBI taxonomy): domain Eukaryota; kingdom Viridiplantae; phylum Streptophyta; class Magnoliopsida; order Cornales; family Hydrangeaceae; genus Hydrangea; species Hydrangea macrophylla. The sequence continues at coordinate 109,041,068 of CM066991.1, forward strand.
TGTAATTTGATTTGCATGTCTTAGACCTTCTTTCTCCTAATGGCTACTACAAGTTGATTAATCCAGTTGTCATTTTCAGTCTTTGTTTGGACTCCCCTTGAAGTTGAATGTCTCCATTCATTAAAATAAATCAAATGTCATGATCAAGATGGAGCCACTTAGAATAATTGGTGGCCTCACCATCTCTCTTCTTGTGTGGTCATTTTCATTTCATGTAGCAAAATTTATAAAATTCTCTCATAACTTCATAAGACAGAGTTGAGAAGAGGCCATGTGACTCGTATCCAATTAAGAATTACTACCTTTTTTATTTCCACAAAAGACTAGATTCTGCAAAACCCATGCCCAAAAATTTGGACTATCTAGTAAAAAACATACCAAATCAAACCCAATTGTGACAATTAGGATTTAGGGAGGAAAAAAAAATCAGAGTTTTACCAATAAGATTGTGCAGTGACTGGAATTCCCTCTGACGGTTTACTTATATATTACCGTTTTACTAGAGTAGAATAGGGGGTAAATTTTGAGTACGTGTATCGATCCCCACACACACACACACCCCAGGTTAGTCGATGAGGTGAGTGGGTAGTAGGATTTGAACTCACGCCAAATTCTGGATACGGTTCGCCCAACTACTTGAGATACGTACTTCTAACCTACGTACACGAACCCTGGGATTTCGAACCCTTAACATCCCTTTGAAAGCCCAAGAGCTCTGACCAGCTCGGCTAGCGGTTAAATTTTACTGATGTTTATTTGCTGTTACCCTTACTAAATTCTATCATGTTTGAATCCTTGTGATGCGGTATTGGAAACTGCCATTTTGACATTATGTTTGTAGTACTATACATAGGGGTGGCAATTTTCGACACGACACGGCAACACGACACGAATCTGACACGAATTAAACGGGTTTGGGTTGAGCTTATATGGGTATGGGTCATAAACGGGTCGACCCGTTTAACACGATTAATAAACGGATTGGGTCATGTTTTAATTGGGTCAACCCGTTTAACACGATTATAGAGGGTATTTTTGGAAATATACATTTTTTTGAAATACATTTTTTTTTAAAAAGCAAGTAATATTTTTTTTTATTATTATTTTATTTTTTTTGGAGGGAAAAGTGGAGTTAAGAGTATTACAGTCCTACATTTATAATAGTTAGATATTGTTATATGGTACTTAATTAGTTTAAATTTGGAATAATTGATCATTTACTGTCGTTGACTTGTTGGTAGTTGGTACATTAGGTGGGAAGACTTGTGTTCTTAGAATCGTGCCTCTTCATTTTTTTCCCTCTATGTTTGGTTTTTTATTACATGAAGTCAATCTATTAAATATGTCATGTTATACAAGGAAAAAAAAAAGGTTACGAGAAAACGGCTTGTTCATTACGCGGGTTGGTGGGTTAAATGGGTGACACGTGAATTGCATTAAACGGGTATGGGTTTAGGTTTTTGACACGTTTAGAAATGACACGATTATTGACACGGCACGATTATGACACGACACGATTATGACACGACACGATTATGACCCAACACGACACGATTGCCACCCCTAACTATACAGGGGCGGACTGAAAAGGGATCAAAGGGGGACTCAAGCTCAAGCTCCAACAACACACACACACACACACAACCCCCCCCCCCCCCCCCCCCCCCCACCCCCCCAGGGCCCCACCCCCACTCCCCCTTATAAAAGTTCCATTGACATTATAAAATTATCACACTAAGTCCCCTCTTTTTTATGTTTTTGTGCAAATAAATAAATATATATATATATATATATAGAAAATATGTATAAATAGGTCCAAAATATACACACACAAATGTATAAATATGTCCAAAATATCTATATAATAAGGGAGGGCGGTGTGGGTCCCTCCCAAGTTAGCAATTTTCAATTTCAACCATTGAGACAAAGTTGAATATTTTAAACCGTCGGATTAAAAGTGCACATATATCACGCATGTATATATATCTTGCCTTATATATGAAGTGATATCACTTATAATTTTATAAACAGGAAGTGACAAAAGACATTGTTGCCAAAATGAAATCAATTTAAGGAGGGAAATTAAATCCTCCAAATTGATTGAAATTGGATAATTAAACAGAATATGCATCTCTCTCTTTCTCTCTCCATTTATAAACAGGAAGTGATATCACATTAGCATTACTCATCATTACACAATGCTCATGTAATGATGTGTTTTCTTTGGTAGATGTTTTTATTTTTTATTTTTTATTTATTTCTTTTCTTTTTTCATAATTCGGCATGAACCATGATTCAAGAACACATTGTTCTTTGATTCCCATTTTGGGTAAAAATGGCAATAAATTGTTTACCACTTGCAAATTCCTCAGGAATTTTTTGAAAAGATATGTGAGGAATATATGTGATGCAAATATATTATATATGTTTATAGAAAGATATATTGTGCTTATATTTTTGAGTATTTGTTTGTTTATAAGCAAGTATGTTTATATCTATAAAATAATGGAGGATGGTGTCATGGTGTGGTCCCTAAAATCTCTCTCCATATCACTAGCATAAATATTCTCTATCATATGAAACTTTACAAAATTTTCTCTCCATAAATCTCTCTCTGCACTAAATATTTTTTGAAAAAAAAAAATTCTACTATTTTGGACCATTTGGTTGCTGAGAAAAATGAAGAAAAGGAACTTTTGCTGACAAAATTGGTTTAGTTGAGTCGAGTTTTCTAATCCTTCCAAGTCCTAAAAAAAAATCAGGGAACTTTTTGAGTCTGGCTTGGAATTTACAAATGTCATAATTTTGAAAATGCTAATGTTAAGATAATAAAATAGAACGAAAAAAAACTATACTGTATCTATAACCCAATTTTTCTTTCTTTGTACAAATGATCATAGATTCCAGAGAGGGCCAGGTTTCAAATTTTTTTTTTTTGGGAACTTGAACAACAACGACACAAATTAGGTATAGAGATGTGGGAAACTTAGAAACCCTCATTTCCTATCTCTCTGAATGACAATATCGTATATTTTATTTTTGCAAGTGGTTGAAAAAGTGTTATAATTAAAAGAGATGTAAAAATAGAAAAGCAATAAAGCTCATTAGTTAGAGATGAAAAAATAAGAATTATTCGATTGCTTCCCTCTGTGTTGAGTTAGAGATGGAAAAATGTGCTCATGTTTCCTAATTTCATACAGCTTTTGAAAATAAAAGCGAAACTTGGCTCATAAGATATTTATGGTAGGGCAACCTCCTCACACTGGTCGAACTCTACTAGATTTCTAGAATAATTTATATTTGATAAATAGTTCTCACGTGAAAAACATGAATATTTTAACATTGTGTTATGTTTATTCATTCTCATTTTTAGTATTTATGTTTTTGTAATTGGCCTCTGAGTGTTGCATTCGTCCTAGTCTATGCAGAAAATTGGGATGAGTGGGTCCTATTATAAGTCATTAAGATTTTTTCTTGTATGTCTCAGTGTACACTTCATGGGGGTACGTTATCATCATTCTGGGGGGAATTTTGGGGGTGTTATGTAATGCATCTCACATTGGTATGTATATGATGGTTTGGTCAGGGCTGGGTGTTTTTGGCTTTTAGAAGTCTTGTTGTATTCTCTCCATTTCACCATTAATGAAAATCATTTTGCTGTTCAAAAAAAAAAAAAGTATTTGTGTAGTTTACGGATTAGTTATTCGGAATTGTTAGGCATGCCAGTGAAATCTCTTGTTGTTTTCGAAAATGAAGTAATTAATTAAACAGAGCAAATATGCTGAAAATGCATTGGTTGTGTGGTTTTTTTTTTCGTCGTGCCCGCGAGCACGGGACATTACTAGTGCATAAATAATTCCAAAATATGTATAACTAGGTCCCAAAAAAAATTTCGAAGACCAACACCCCCCCGGATTGATTTTCTAGATGTGCCTGGTACTATATATATCATCTCAAATGATGGATCATTCTTTAGAATTATTGCCAAACTTTATTTACTATGTTCCAGTTAATTGTATGTTTTTTGTGCAAGGCCAAGTTGATTGAAATGACTTGGGTTTTTTATTATGGGGTTACAGTTTATTCATGTCTACGTAACAGTAATATCTACAAGTTTTGGAACCCTAGTTTAAGGTTTCTGGCAGAAACATTTGAAAACAACTACAAGTAGAGTTATAGTTTGCACCAAACAAAAGAGGGTGAGAACCTTCTTTGTTTTGAAAGACTTGAATACATTTCTTAAGCTGTGATTGGTCCACGTGTACAAGTGTATATGTGTGTGATTCATAAGTGGGCCAATACCATTAGAACATAACGAAAAGTACTAAGAAAAATATATTAAAGTGCTGTCCTATGTTGTTTCTCCTACAATTAATACTAGTTGTTAATACCTTAGGAATTAAGCAGTTTCTTCTAATGCAATGCAAACCGTACCAACTTGCTACTTTGATTTTACTTTAACCAACTTGCTTTAATTACATATGTAGCTTTAGTTATGGAGCCCAAATTTTTAAGTTTACTTATGGGAGCAACATAAAGCTAATAGATTTGTACGAAATGAAACCTATGAGAACTCTTTCCTCCTTTCTCTCATTAAAAAAAAAAAACCTTCTTCTAGTTGAATGTTTTCAATCAGTCATGATTCCATTCAACTGTTGAACAATTGTACTGGTTTACTCATTTTGAGTGATTCTACGACACATCTACGTCCCCACCTTAACTTCAAATCCACTGTCAAATTTAGCGAATAATGCGGTTTAAAATTTTAAACCGTGTTATTAATTAATTTCTTCTTCAAAAAGACCTTTTGTGCACAATAATCTCTCCCCTTTCAGAAAAGATTGAGACATCACAACTAGAATCCACTTTGTTACTTTGTCTTAATGACGGTGAATAGAAGATTCATGGGGTGTAACAATGCTTTAGCTCTTTTCCTTAGTACCCAAATCTTGATTTGCGTTTCCTGATGTGAAGATTAAAGTTAAGTTCTTTATCTAAAGGACTAATCTTACCTTAAACTCATCACTTCTTTGTCAAAATTTAGAGATTTTTTTAATATATATATATATATATTTGCTTGATATCTATATTATTCGATTCACTTGTACAAATCCGAATATTAGAAAGTATTAGAAAATCAATTTGCATGCATTCGTATTATTCTTTCAACTTTTTCTTCACAAGGGGAAGAAAGAAAAATGAAGAAAACAGAACAGATAACTGACCTTGACTAAAATGTTGTGTGTGGTGTGGGGTCTTTGCACAAGCGTAAGGTTTACTATGTCGGGATGAATCCAGAGGGTCTGTATATTTGAAGAAATTGAATTTTCCTCGAGAAAAAGAAAAAAGAAAAAAGAAAAAAGGAGGAGACAGAAGGTGAGCCCTAGTTTTCTATCTTCCTGGATTTCTAGATAGATGCTACTGTGCTCAATACAATAATTCATGTTGATTATAACATTGATATAACCTGACCAAGTGGACATGTTCTGTTGTTCCCTTCAATTGATGTTACCTTCATGCGTTTAATTCATTTAAGCTGCTATTTAAATTTTAAGCCATCAATTTGAGCTATTACTATAATTCACTGTTCAAAAACTTCAAATGAAGATGGATATATGTCGCTAATGATCAACTGTTTATGGAATATATTCAATTAAGAGTCTTTGCTATACAGGCAATACCAAACTTTTACTGGGACCAAATTTGGACTTGGCCCTAATCCCAAAGAGCCAAAGATAGTATAAAAAAAATTGAATCGACATAGAAGAGAAGCCAAGTCTCCCTTTGTGGATTTCATTTTAGCAATGAAAGAGGTTTCCCATTTGCTTGTATAAAAATTTTGGTTAAATATACACTGACCTCCTTCGAGTTTAGGTCTAATTATACGGACATTCCTTGTAGTTTTCGTAATTTCACTGACCACCCTTCTAAGTAGTAGTAGACTTAACGGTGTTAAAATTTACACGGAATGTTTACCTCAACTAGATAAATTACACTCACCTTCCCTGAGCTATGACCTAATTACACGCACCTCCTTTGAGGTTTACAATTGTGTAACACACACACACCCAGTCAACAACGAGTTGACCAAAAAAACTGTTAATTTTCAAGTTTTATTTTCTCAACATACCCGAGCATCCTTATATTACACCTACAATAAAAAAAAAATTGAATGCTATATAAATATAAGTATACATGTATGTGTACAAAACTTATATTAGGATTGTTTGTATTTATGTTGGTATCTTCTCGATCTATTTAAATCCTGATAAAATGTTGTATAAGAATACATGTTTTATAATCCCATACCTATGTACATGTATGATGCATTGATTTTTTATTTTATTTTTTCACTTTTTATTTTTAACACTTATAGATCGACATACATGTATGCCCAAAAAGTTTCAATTAATTGTTCTCCCTCAATTAATAGAAGCTCTGAGCGCTTACCATGTCCATGTCGTAGAGATAAGTGATATGACTTGTGGTTCAATTTGGATTTATACACACAAAAGAAAACCATATACCGGTTATACGGTCACGGTTGGAAATTGCTTATTAGGGTTTTGCGTTTGGGGTCAGATTTTTCTTGATAAGGTTTGCTCTAGCTTGGGGCTTAATTTTACTTGATTAAGGTTGCGTCACTGCTTTCAGAGATCAATGAGAAAAATATAGAAAAGTATTGAAATGTTGTGGTTGTATCACAGCTTCATAAGACCTATGAGAAGAAATATCAACTAGTATTGAGTTGTGTGATTGTATATATGTGGTAGTGGTGGTGGAGGATATATATATATATATATATATATTTATAATTAAATCAAATATATATATTGTTTAAGTGAATATATTTGTCTTTCTAGGTTTTAAATGGGTCAGTGTAATTTTTAAATATATATATATATACACACAAGGAAGATCTGTGTAATTTGACATAACTTCGAGGGAGATCAGAGTAAACTTTAGAAAGCTGTTAAGAGCATTTTTAGAAGAACTACACATTCATTTGAGGACATAAAACATTAAACTCAAAGGAGATCAATGTAATTATCACAAGGGGAGATCTATATAATTAGACCTAATCTCAAAAAAGGTCAGAATAATTAACCCAAATATTTGAATTCTCGAATGTCATTGAAATTCAAATCTCCATGAATGTAAATGGACGGTCAATTGAATTATGAATATTAATTATGACACTACATTGATTTGATAATTGATAGCTATGCTTGATCTTATCCTAACCTTGTAACTATATATAGACCACCATGAAACAAGGGCAAAAAAAAAAATGTGTTCTAACTCTTCTCGAGCCAACAACTATCAAGTCCTTTCAACAATGTTAGCCATTGGCCCTCGAAAAATCCATGTTTGTTGTCTCTAAGTGACTAAGTCACCCACTTCATGAACCAAACTACGGCTACACATACTAGTAAATGTGGCAGTAGACGTGCAATAATTAGTAAAGTATGATATAATATGACACTGATAAGTGGTACTATATACGTATTACTGTAAATTTTATAAGAGCACAAGCTGTGCAACGGTGTAGTTTTTGTACACTAAGTTAAATTAGTTTACTATATCCGGCCTCTAACGGTGTTAATAATATAGGAACTCACGTAGCTGTATTGTAGTGAAAGTTAAGTTTACAATTTCGCTAAATTCATTTAGCATACAAGGTAGCCGCATGAGGGATAGCCGGCAAGTGACTAGCCGACCACCTCTAGCCGACTTTCACTTAGCCGGCCACCAAATTATATTTATCATTTTTTTTTTAATTTGGTTGGTTTGTTGGCCACCTTTCACTTAGTCGGCCACCAAATTGTATTCATCATTTAAATATATATATATATATATATGTTTTTTTTTTCTTTGCAACAAGCCAAAGAAAAAAAAAACAAAACAAAATAAAACAAAACAAAAACAACTAGCCGTCTAAGGCTTAGCCAGCCACCTCTAGGCGGCATACTCTTATGTGGTTATCCATTCACACTGTTGTAGAATTTCACACCTCTGTATAGGAATTTAATTTAATTTTACCCTAAACGCCTTCACACCGTTAGAGCTGCTCTTAACTATTAAAATATTTAAAAATTAAATTTGAAATTCAATTTTAAAAATAATAGCAGACATATTTTGCGAACACACGCACAAATTGAATAATATTCAATGTTTTTGTACCACATATCTTCAATACTCATTAATTCATTTCCCCTTTCCACAGACCAGTTGCTATATTTACTCTCTCTCTCACACACACATATATAATATCTCCCACAGTGATCATATTTTTTCGTGATGTCATTTCGAGATCAATTTGGATAGCAGGTTATTGCTAACCGACCAGAGAACCCCAAAATAAAAGCATTTTCAAATGGATACCATAAACGCAAAATAATTGGCAAGAATTTGCAAGCAAAGCAACTAGTAAAATGTTGACTACAATCACGTGAAAGTCTAAAATGCTTTCTGTTTTATTATTAAGAAAATTGGAAAAAAAATACCCTCATGTTATATTAGTTGAGTTTCAAGGACATCTGATTCTTAATTTATTTTAGTCAAAAATCCATGATAAGTGAAACTTGATCATGTAAAATAAATGTATACATAGTTACGTAAAATTTAAAAGTTTTACACAGCTAGTTATGTGAAATTTTGTACGTGTTGAAGACTTTTACGAAAAAAAATGAAAAAAATTATGTTGGACCTACAACCAAAAAAAAATGCTATGTAAGACCTTTGAATAAAATTCCCTATGATTTTAGAAAGAAAACTTGGCCTCTTGGCAGGAGGTTCGTTGTCCCCCTCTTTTCCAATCCAACTCTTGAACTCGAAGATTCGATTTGTCATGACTCATCTCGTTACTGTCGGAAATAGGACACGTGACATGTCACTAAGACTCATCCAATCCATTTAAAAGGTTATAGCATCGGAAAAAGAGCCTAAAAACAATATCGAGTATTCAAAACATTTAGAAACCACACCCTCCGAGTTGTAAAATCCATATAAAATTTAAAACGTAATTATATTTCAAAATGAATGAATTTACATTGAAAGGAATCCGAAAGGTACCCTAAGAACCAATCAAAACATTTAAATAATTTCCGAAATGAGTAGAAAAAGGTTTCATGCAAGGGTCATTTCAACCGGTCGAACAACCCCCTTCGACCGGTCGAACGACCCTTTAGCAGAATTTCTTCTAGTAGTAGAATTTTGCTAAAGTATCACCCAACCTTCACCCATTGCAACACATCAAGCATATTCCAATCCTTTCAACCTTTACCAAAGTTATAAGGACAAGTATAACAACTTGCCTAAGTTTGAAAAACGTTAACTAATTAAGTTAAGGGTCCGATTGGATCAAATCTCATAAGTGCTATAACAAATTCATAAAACATAAAATTCAGCGTGTTAAATATCAAGGTGCGAATTGATCAAGAGTTCCGAGTTGCTTTCTACCAACTTAAAAAGGTTTTCAAAAGAATGTTACATCAATCAAATAATAATCTTGAGCTTCTATGATTCGGTTACAAGAATCTATACCCCAATTCCTCTGAATGATCCCAACGGTCTCATCCCTCACATTATATCTTTCTTTTCTTTTCTTCATACCTGCAATGGAATAAATCTCCATTGCCCAGCTATATGCTGAGTGTACAATTTTAAACATACGCATATGAGACACTTCATACTTTAAACATCTAAATCACATAATTTAGTCTCTAGGGAGAGAGATATGCATTCATCCAGTATATCAGCGAGTCTTAAATCTTAAACCGCAATGCCAATGGATAGCCAAAGGCCACTCAACCATTGCATCCAACTGCTCTGGCTAAGCCGGTTCCCAAATCAAGCAAGTAGTCGTCCTACTAACTCTCAAACACCGAAAGGTGTACCCCGGCATGAACTTGTATCAAACTCCCATTTAACCCACATAGTCATTTAGCATGCTCACATAGTCATACAATCATACTATTCATATGTACTCGCTGAATTTAACGGGCCTAAATTAACATATGAATTTTGCCCGGATCACAATTTCATATACAATATCCAAAACATCCAAAATTGTCTATATAACACAAGTTCGGAATTCATATATACCTCGAGCAATCGTCCTATAACTATGAGGAAAGTACTAGTAGCCCGATTAAATATCGGATCTCCGATTAGAAGTGATTCCTACAAATATTTACATATTTTTCCCAAATTTTCATAAATTAGATTTTTCGAAAAACTTAGTCAAACGAGACCTAAGTGGTATCAAAATGTAGCTCTTACCTCGAGGAGCTCGAATATGAAATTTGGAAAAAAAATAAAAATAAAATTTTTTTTGAACGGCTGAAAGTCCGTTGATTTGTGTCGGCAAGCTCTAAGTTCCCAAAATTCCCAAATCTTCCTTTTGATTTTCAATTTAAGAAAGTTGGGAATGAAAAATATCTTGAGTCTCCTATAAATAGGCACGAATCCCAAAAATTATGTTTACCTCTCCACGAGTTCTCAAAACATCTAGTTAGTCCTCAAAACGTCTAATACATCTATCTTATTGCTTCACGAGTGAAAGCTATAAATTATACTAGTTTTCATCTAAGTTCCGTTTGTCGCCATAATTACGTTCCGAAAACTATTTTCGTGGAATTTCTATATAACCTACATTTTATGCAACGCAAACATCACTTATGTTATCAATAAACCAATCAAAATGATCTTAAATAAGATCAAAACTATCAAAAACTACACTACACAAGTAAAATCACTTTTCATATATATCAGACTACGTCAAATAACATTAATCACATAAATATAATTTAAGTCATGTCAATGCCTTATCGAGTGTTAGATTGTCGTGTTCTCACTTGACACATTCCGTTGACCACAATCAACCACTTTCACAATTATCAAACAACATTAATAATTTTCAAAAACTGATTTTACATTTTTCATTTTCCGGGATGGGTGTGACACGATTGGATTTGATTTGAGCGAAGTCCCAAATGCTTAAATCAGATTACAAATTGCTAATATATATATATATATATATTATAGGGACTCAAGAAATTAAAGAAGAAAGGAAGTACTCATAAAATTTAAAAAATTTATAAGTTTTACTGCAAAAAAAAATTTAATAATAATAATAATAATAATAATAATTATTATTATTATTATTATTATTATTATTATTATTATTATCCTTCATGTTTTACTCACTTTTTAATCTTCACTTATAACCACATAAAAGAAATTTTTTTCCTCTGTTCTATTTTCTTGCCCAATAAGGATTAACTCGTTTTCTAGTACAACTCACTTCTTCTCCTATGCAATACATATCATAAAATCAATTTTTATTGTGTGGCCTGAGTCCGCTACGTCTTAAGTGTGATGTGGTGGCATGAACTTATAAACGTAAATTTTTGGACAAAATAGTGATTTATGCCAAATTAATAGGTTTGATTTATATGTTAAACTCTTTTATTCTTGGGCAGTATATCTAATAAAATGAATCACATCAAAAATTTAACCTGGGTCATTTTGTAGTTCTGAACCGCACAACAATTCCTTTTTTTTTTTTTTTTTTCCATGGTAAACAATTAATAGTGATCCACGGATATTAGCTCCATCTAGGGAATCAAACTTCACCTTGGTCCGCAAGCATGGCCAAAGAAATGTCTATTGGATAGTCTCCTCTAAAAACAAACATTCTTGTACCTGACTAACTCCTATAATAGCAATAATAATGTTTGCACAACGAGTCCCTTCTCTCAACGTGTGTGATATAGTGCCCCCTATATTTACATAAAGAGAAAACCGCAATCTTTCACTAGGGTGACTATCTTCTTTTTTCTTAATTAGCTAATTAACAAGCCACCTCAGAGTTTGTTTCCACAATATACTCGATCCAGACATCTTTGGTTAGCACCATCTTCAAACCGTGTCTTATTTTGTTATCTCAGCAGTGAATTAACAATTTCTTATATATTTTTAGAAATATAAGGTTTGGTCCTTATTTTGGACCATTAATAGAAATTGATTATAGTCATATTGTATGTATAGTAATTAGTCCCTAATCTTGAAAAGTAATCAATATTTAGTCCCTTTTTCCAATTTGATAGAGATTTTATGGACCAATATGTCCTTCGTTACATACATACATACATATATATATATATGTGAGAAAATAAATTTCTCACTTTTTACACGCTTCTCACTTTTACACATCACTTTTTAATTACACGCTTCTCACTTTTTTGTAAGAAATTCTCACTTTTTACACAGTCCGTTTTTTAAGATCCGGATTATATATATAGTAATAAGGATATATATATATATATATATAGTAATAAAGACTTAAATTTAGGGATTTTAAATTTAAACTCCAAACAACTATCTATATATAAATATATATATATAGAGAGAGAGATAGGAACTCCATAGATTATATATATATATATATCTTTCCAATTCTCTCTCTCTCCAAAATACAATCACACAAAAGAATTATACTTATCATCATCATCATCATCGCTGAGATGAAGTTTGGGATTTCCGATGCATATTGAAGCAGCCATACCTGATTGGAGGGATAAATTTTTCTGTTACAAACCATTAAAGAAGCTCCTCAATCACTTTCCGGTGGCCACGACCAATCATCCTTACCTTTTGACTGATGCCGATACCGTCATCGGAGTTGACGATTTAGAGAGTTACATGCCATCTTTGGAGGCTCTGCAGGATTGGTAACAATTTGTGTTGTGAATGAGAACAAGAAACTTGAGAGCCAGAGTTCTCGACACAGATTGATGCCAGAAAGAGAATCACAGATAAGAAATTCGAGAGAAGCACAGTCTGGAGTTCTGGTATAGAGAGAGAATTGAGAATTTCTCTTCGAAAAGTGAGAATTTCTCACCTAAAAGTGAGAAATTTGTATTAAAAAGTGAGAAATTTATTTTTATTTTGTGAGAAATTACTCGTCATATCAATTTAAAAGGTGTGAATTTATTTTTTATTTTTTTGGAATTCTTCTCGATAAATTGTTAATTGTTGATAAATTTCTCATCAAATCCTCTCTATGTGTATGCTTATTTTTGTTTTTAAAAGTGGGTTGTTCTACCCTTTTAGTATGAGTGAGAAATTTTTCATTATAATACACATTAAAATATGAAATTCTCACTATTTTCAATACTTAGTTAATATAGTGAGCAATTTCACATTATTTTAGTGCACTCTCATTGATAATTTTCTCAGTTTTTAAGTATGAAGTTCTGAATACGTAGTGCGAATTTATCAAGAGTTTGTGAGAAATTTTTTGGTGATGGTGGACTTTATATGGAGATATTTTCTCAGTTTTTAGCTATATATGGTAACTGATTTATCATATATAAATTAGTTTATATGTGTACATGTATGAATTGTGGAGTAAATGATGATAAATCAGTTACCATATATAGTTATACATATATATACATTTCTATAAAAATGATATAGGGGTATTTTAGTCTTCAAATTAGGCAAGGGACTGATTTCTAGATTCGTTTTAAAAAAGGACATATTTCTAATTAGATGCATATATTAGGACTATATATGAAGTTACCCATATATTTTTTGGATGACGAGAATAATCTCCTAATTAGTTTGTCATTCGTGACTTTGGGTTTTTTGTCAGTATTTTAAACGGTTTACCTATTATCTTTTTTATGAGAGTAGGATTGACCGGGAGCAAATATCAGGTACGCGCACTGACCCCACAACACACTTATCATATAAATCAAGAGGTGAATGAGAGGTAGAATTTAAACTCACGCTAAACTCTTAATACGATTTATCTAACTAGATTCATCCTTCTAACCCACTAGCACAACCCCAGAGGATTTCGATCCATTCGCCTCCCTTTAGGCCAGAGTTCTTACCAAAGGTTGAATACTAGTATTTCTTACTCAATGGAAAAGCAAAATGGGCTTGGTGGAGGTAAAAAGCAAAAGAAAGATGCTTGATAATTACTATCAACCAGTTCGCTAGTCGAGTTAACCAATGCCCTCTTTACAATGGGGTGATTGTGGGTTCAAATCTTCTTATAGGAGAATAATGGAGACAATTTCTTTAAAATGGGATATATGACACACACACACACCCCCTCTGAGTGTGCGTGTGGTACTAACATTAACTACTAACACTACTTGTATTACAAATGTGGTTTATTTCTGAGACACTGAACAAAAAAAAAAGATAAAAATTAGTGTAAATTGCAAATTACACCCCTGTAGTTTAAAGGTTGTGACAATTTACACCATATAGTTTGAAAATTGTGCAAAATCCACCCAATTAGAAAATAAGCAAGGGTACAATGGGAATATCACATTATTTTCAGCCCAAAATGACCATATGTGTCCATAGACCTAAAAGTGTAGTTCAATGAGACCAAAAGCTTATACGGGGGTTTTGGGACAGCCACCAAATTTTTTTGGGTAAAAATAGTACTCCCTCCGTCCCATAATAAGTGTCCACTTCCTTTTTGCACAATGTTTAAGAAAGTTGCATTATCTTAATTTATTTGGTTCATTAAAGAGTCTCTTTCCAATTTTACCCTTAGATGTGATGGGTGTTTGACTTTTTACTTGTTTTGGGACCACAAATAAATGCTTCTTTGTCTTTATTGTAAGGGTAGTTTTGGAAAGTAAGCAAAAGTTATATGCCAATTTAGGAAAGTGGACACTTATTGTGGGACATCCAAAAAAGGAAATGTGGACACTTATTATGGGACGGAGGGAGTATAATTTTATGTGATTTTTTGCACAAACTAAATTATCGCATAAACAACTTATAATATTTTAAACAATCCGATACACTTAAAGCTTATAATTTTTTGATAATATCTTATAATCTTTTAAACCACATGCTAATATCTTATAATCTTTTAAACAATCTGATACTTTTAAACAATCTGATACTCTTAAAGCTGGACACGCACTGCCACAAAAATATCAAAGTGAAATTGATAAAAATATATATTACAGTAAAAAATTAAGCTTGTAATACAAAATTTTCGTGAAAATATATATATATATATATCGGGTCGGAGCGTTGCCCCCGATCTCCCGTATAAACTTCTGCTCCCACTGAACTACACTTCTGGATTAGTCCCTGCACATGTGGTCATTTTGGACGGAAAATAATGTGATAATCCCATTGTGCCTTAGCTTATTTTGTAATTTGGTAAATTTTGCATAATTTTTAAACTATAAAATATAAATTACCAAAATTAAAACCATATGAACTAAGCCGTCACAACTCTTAAACTACACAAGTGTAATTTGGAATTTTTCCTAATAAATACTACTTTCATGATGTTTGATGTGTGAGGTTAACCAGTCCCAGTAGCTGGGCTGGCCAGACCCCGCAACCCCCAAAGGGGAGGTTGTGGGTTCGACTCTTGCAAGGAGCATTTGGCTTTAAAGTGGGGTTTGGCCCCCCTTGCGTGTGCGTGTGTTTCCAAGGGAGCTTCGTCTTTAAAGTGGGGTATGGCCCCCCCTTGTGTGTGTGTGAGTTCTTCGACCAAAAAAAAAAAAAAAAAAAAAAAAAAAAAAAAAAAAAATGTGTGAGGTTAGATACATAAGTTAATAATTGACCCCCCGGCCTAAAAGAAAATAGATACTGCAAGGACGAAGGGGTAATTTGGTAATTGTGAAAAGGAATTGTCAATCAATGCAAAAGAGTGATTGGTGAAGAAACAAAATCATAATATTCGCTTCACATATTTTACAACTCCACAGCTTTTCCTTGTCTCCACTCTCCATCTATCACCTCCAACCTTACTGTCAACCTCTTTCTATTTCCACAAAAGCCCTAAAACCAAACTCTCTCTCTCTCTCTCTCTCTCTCTCTCTCTTCTGAAACGCAGTAAGTAAGCAACAGTTGCCTCCCACTTTTCTAGGAAAATATCTGCCAATCTCTTCAAACATTTTTCAGAAAACAAAGCCCCCACAAAAGCCAACCCCCCAACATCATATAGCCTTTCAAGTTTTTTCTAGGATTGATCAAACTTATAACATCCAAAGCAAAAAATATATTAAGCCCCACTTCTTCTTCCCCCCCTCCTCTCTCTCTCTCTCTCTCTCTCTCTCTGCTATATCATGTAGTAGCAACAATTAAACCTCAATCATCCTCTCCATCTCTCTCCCCAATTCACTCATTCCAAAAATGAAACCCAACTAAAAACCCTAAAAAAACACATCCTCTTGAACTAAAGTGAGAGTACTACATCATCATCATCATCATCTCTCTCTCTCTCTCTCTCTCTCTCTCTCTCTCTCTCTTACCATGGATTCAATCCCAGAAGATCATGACACTCCCAACAACAATATTTCAAACACAAACATCACCATCATCAACAGCAACACCATATTAAGCTCAACTTCATCATCATCATCAATATCATCACCATCATCATCATCACCATCAACACTGAGCCGTTACGAGAACCAGAAGCGCCGGGACTGGAACACCTTCGGTCAGTATCTCCGCAACCACCGGCCACCGCTCTCCCTCTCCCGGTGCAGCGGGGCCCACGTCCTCGAGTTCCTCCGCTACCTCGACCAGTTCGGGAAGACCAAGGTCCACACCCAGCTCTGCCCCTTCTACGGACACCCTAACCCACCCGCCCCTTGCCCCTGCCCACTCCGACAAGCCTGGGGCAGCCTCGACGCCCTCATCGGCCGCCTCCGCGCCGCCTACGAGGAAAACGGTGGCAAACCCGAGACCAACCCGTTTGGGGCCCGTGCCGTGAGGCTCTATTTGCGAGAAGTTAGAGATTCACAGGCGAAAGCTAGAGGGATTAGCTATGAGAAGAAGAAGCGAAAGAGGCCCCCTCAACCACCTGCATTGCCCCCTCCACCTCCAAGTTAGTATCATCACTATATATAAATATTATATCTATATACCAGAGCTTCTAACGAGAGGGATCCCTGTTTAAAAAAAATGAGACTTTTAGTCCTAACTGTCGGAGCTCATTTATATTTATCTATATCTATATATATATATATATATGGAAGTTCTATTTTTAGGTTTAATTTTATGGGTATTGAACCTTTGGCTACTCATTATTTGTGTGATGCAAATAGTGCTAGTTTTAGTAATAGTACAAGTGGTAGTATGTACTACTTGTAGTTTTATTAAGGTCTATGAGACTTAACATCCCAATTGTCATATAGAGAGAGATGTACTCTAGTAGTCTGAAAAACCATTTATATATGACAAGTAATGGATTTACTATATCATGTTCCATGTCTTCTTTTGTGCTATTTTTGTTGCCATTTTCTTTGTGGGTATTGGCTAATATAAGCAAAAAAAAAAAAAAAAAAGAGGGGAAAAAGGATGAGTTACTTTGCAAAGATCACACATGTCAGACGTGTAGCACTGGAGTATTTTTTTTTTTTTTGCCTTTTTCTATTTGGTTCAGTAAATTAAAGATGTGGAGCTTTTCTTTTTAATTTTACTCTTCTGCCTCCTAGAGCTATAGGGTTTCCTTGTTTCTGCAATGAATTCTGAACAGTCATGTCTTTTTGTGTCCATGTAGAGGCCAAAAACCCTTGAATGTTGTGAGCTTTTCAGTTAGGATTTTAGGTTAACAAAAGGGTGTTTGTGCAGCTAAATCTCATTAATGAGCCTAGATTCATTAGCCAGATATGAAACTGTACACATATATGTATGTATAATCCTATTTATACTAAGAATAAATAAATTGGATTGGTCTCTCTTTTTGACTAGTAGTCCCTTGTGGCCTCATTTATTGTGCAAATCCATCACCCATTTCAGTATTATGTCATATCAATCTTACATGTTCCCCATTTAGGGGATAGCATTAAATAAGTGAAGTACATTCACATGAACTCCTTGAGCAGTGAATTATAGTTAGGTCCTCATTAAAGGCTATTTACACATTTGATCCAGATCACCAAAATAAGACAAATCTTACCTCCAAAATTGTCCATTTTCTCTAGCTCTCCAAGAATAGTGACTAATATATAGAGGATAAGGCTAGTTATTAAAGGAGTATAATGATTTAAATTAATGGCTCGCACATTTGCATGATAAAATATTGCTTGTGATGATTGGGTGATGTTGAACCATACCTTTTGTGGTTTCTCAATGATAACATTTTTTAAGCTTAAATCACAAGATTCAATTTAAAGGCTCCCTCTTCTCTAGAACGGATTTTAGCGTGCATTATTTCAGGTTGTGCTTGTGTCATTCAGATTCAAAATTATAGGCATACAGCCATATATGCTAGCTATATGTGTATATAAATCTTTGCTTTACAAGTAATTTAAATGGATTTATCACTACTTCCAAATAGAAGACACATTCCCACTACCACAACTCATTTAAAAGTGTGTATTAGGGTAAGATTAACAAGTTTCATATTGACCAAAGGGACCCATAAATGGGAGAAAAAGAAGAACCAAAAGAATTTAATAGTAGTTTTTTTCCAGTGGGATTACTATACCTATCAATAATACTTGCAGGATAATATTATTTTTAAAAATTGGGTGATCAAGACACATCAGAATTTGTAGATCCTGTCTGGAGGCCCCTAATCTTTCTCTCTGAAATTCTTGATCTTTAATAAACAACCCTAGAATGCAATGTTCTTGTAATTTTGCCTTGCCTTGATTCTAAATTTGATTGCCTACAATGCTTTCAAAACAAAAACAAAAGAAAATTACGCCTTTAATAATTTTGACAAATATTTTTTTTCATTACAATATGGGAGGGGGGAATTCAAACCTACACCAAAGGCAGGGAGGTTGGTGTCGGCCTCGGATATGAACTCAGTCCTAATGAAATGAAATTCTGAGAGTACAAAAGTTATGGAGTATATATGATAATTAAGTGGGATAAATAAACTCTTTTTGACTACTGGAGACTCATCATGTTAAATGCGTAGGTACATATGATACTATACCAAGCTTGTTAATTTGTTTTCAATTTAATTGTGAATTAAGATGCCTTGTTGGCTCCATGGATGGAAAGATCTATATATCTGCTTCCTCATCTCCAAAAATGGAGTGAGATCTTGCTCTTATTACAATAGAGGCATTTTTACGATCAAGTGAATGTTTCAGTAATTTTTTTTTTATTTTTTTTATATTCTTTTGTTTTGTCCTTTCTTATTGTTGCAGTGCTGTGGCTAAACATTTTGATGATGTTAGGTGTGTGCTTCCTTTAAATTTTGGTATATATAAGCCTAATGATAAGGAAACTATATATATATATATATATATGGAGCTTATCCTATACATTCAATACCTATCAAGGATTTGTTTACTAGTTGAGCTATCAAGTTTCATTGCATTATCGACTTGGCCAGTTCTTGGCTGATTTGTT
Organism: Hydrangea macrophylla; assembly: GCA_033977485.1. NCBI lineage: Eukaryota > Viridiplantae > Streptophyta > Magnoliopsida > Cornales > Hydrangeaceae > Hydrangea > Hydrangea macrophylla. The sequence continues at coordinate 109,060,448 of CM066991.1, forward strand.
TGTGGGGGATGGTGTCGCATATATCTCCTTTAGCCTTCTTGGTTCCATTAATATTAATATAGTTATTCTTACTTTGCTGTTCAAAAAATTGTTTCACTATTGAGTAATGCTATGATTCTCAATTTTTATTTTTAGATGTGTTGTCAGTTGTACCACATGTAATTGTATGTGGTACCATTGACCACTGCCATAACACGTTATACCATTGTTATATTATTTAGGATTCAAATTTAAAACTTACCAATTTGTAGATTTTGAGACCCGCTTAAATGATTCGCTTGCCCTCTGAAGTTATATGGAGTTATCGACATCTTTTTTTGAAAGTCAGAAAATTTTGATGCATCAAATATTTTGATACTAGAGAATACAGATTCTATCGGAGAATAAGGAAGTTTGAGTTGGAATTTGCTTTGAAGAAGATGAGACCTAACAAGGCCTTAGGACCAGATGGGATCCCCATTGAGGTTTGGAAATGCTTGGGAGATGTGGGGGCATCTTGGCTTACAAAAGTTTTTAACAGGATTTTAATGACTAGAAAAATGTCTGATGAGTGGAGGAAGAGCATCCTAGTGCCTATATATAAGAGTAAAGGAGATGTACAACAATGCAACAACTATAGAGGTATTAAGTTAATGAGCCATACTATGAAGCTATGGGAGAGAGTGATGGAGCATCACTTAAGAGGCGCAACATCAGTGTCAGAAAACCAGTTTGGATTTATGCCTAGGAGATAAACTATGGATCGAAGCAATTTATTTACTTAGAAGACTAATGGAAAAGTATAGAGAGAAGAAAAAAGATCTACATATGGTTTTTATTGATTTAGAGAAAGCTTATGATAGAGTGTGCCTAGAGATTTAAGTTGGTGGGTGTTAAAGAAGAAAGGAGTGACCAAGGGTTATATTGACGTGGCGAAGGATATGTATGATGAAGCGGTTACTACAATTAGATCACCAGCCGGAGAAACAAGCGAATTCCCAATTACCGTAGGCCTGCACCAGGGGTCGGCCTTGAGCCCTTATTTGTTCGCCCTAATTATGGATGAATTGACTAGACACATTCAAGATGAGGTCTCATGGTGTATGTTGTTCGCAGATGATATTGTCTTGGTTGATGAGACTAAAAGGGGACTCAACACTAAACTAGAAACTTGAAGAGAAGCACTGGAGACTAAGGGGCTAAAGATAAGTAGGACGAAAACAGAATACATGAAATGTACTTTTAGCAACAGTGGAAGTAGAGACAACGAAGCAGTGAAGATCGAAGATCAAGAGATCCCAAAGAGGGAACACTTTCGCTATCTAGGTTCAATGATTAGTAGAGACGGAGAGATTGGTGATGACGTGACCCATAGAATTAAAGTGGGTTGGCTTATGTGGAGGAGTGCTTCTGGAGTATTATGTGACCGGAGAATACCAACAAAATTGAAAGGAAAATTTTATAGGATAGCTATTAGGCCAGCTATGCTCTACGGGACAGAGTGTTGAGCAACTAAGAAACAACACGTTAGAAAATATAAAGAATGAAAAAAGAGGGCTGAGGAGCTTCTCTCTCTAGGACTTTTCCTAGAGAGAGAGTAGAGATGGGTTTGGCCCTCCACCTAGCAGCCGCCTCCCCCTTCCCCCTTCTCCTCGCCTCCCCCTGGCTCTCGAGCTCCTTCTTCCTTTCACAACCTTTTTTGTCCAGTTTTCATCTTTGCCCTGTTTGGGTTCTCCACTTCCAGTGTGAAGTTATCCCCTTCCTTTGTGGAGGATGTTTAGGGAATCTCCTTCCCTTTGTCTTTGTACATGCCTTGTTCTTTTTTCTATTTCTGTCAAGCATCTCTGTGGGTTCAAGATGATAGATGTAGGCCAGACCAGTCTTGAAACAGTAGATTGGCTTTTTGGTCTTCATTGGGACTTGATTGGTGGCTTTGGAGCTCTCTTTTATCGCTGTGCAACTTTCCATGGTTTCGTCTTTGCTACCATGGAAACTTTTCTAGCAACTTTGGTTGCCCCCTTTGGTGAAGTTTCTTCACCTGTTTGGGCTTGGCTTTGTGCCATCTTCGTTCTTATGGTGGTCTATACCATCTACAAGGTTGAAGTTGCCCTGGGTTCGGGTCTTCTCGCCGCAGCGGCCTTCGTGACGCTTTGGTGGTGTTCTCGTGCAGCTAACGGAGTGTTCTGTAGTCGCTTATGCTTCCCGTTCTATTGTTCCTTTAGTTGTGTTGCTTCTCTGTTTTTACTTTTTTCCTGTTTTATGTTTGTGTTGTGGTTTGTAATGTTTGGTTTTTATTAATGAATGTTAGTTTTTGAGCAAAAAAAAAAAAAAAAAAAAAACAACACGTTAGCAAAGTGAGTGTAGCGGAGATGAGGAAGCTAAGATGGATGTGTGACAAGACTAGGAAAGATAGAATTAGAAATGAGTACATTCGAGAGACTGTAGGAGTGACACATATTGAGGATAAGTTGAGCGAGAATAGACTTAGATGGTTCGGCCATGTGCAACGAAGACCTGTAGATGCACCTGTGCGAAAGAGTGATAAGATCGTAGTGTTTGGAATGGTTCGAGGGAGAGGCAGACCTAGACTGACTTGGGAATATGTAGTGCAACAAGATATGAATATATATAATTTAAATGAACATATAGCTCTTGATCGTGCAGAATGAAAAAAAAAAAAAAAAAGATTCATACAACCGATCTCAATTGATTGGGACACAAAGCTTGGTTTGGTTTGGTTTAAATATTTTGAAAAGTTCATATTTTATTTTTCTATAAATGGTTTATCTAGGGGGTGCATGGTGATTGCCTGATTGGTAGAAACTTCGGGAAAAAGCAACTTCTGCTTGAGGTTTCGGGTAGTAAGTTAATTTGGTCTGTTAATCGGTTTTCACCTTCATTTTTTGCCATTATTGTGACCTCGTCTCTTTTGATTAACCTTCTAAACAATTTGCTAAAAAAAATTCTGAAACTTTTGTATGCATATAATATCAGGGTATTGTAATGTTGTCACAAGTGCTACCATTTTGGCCTTTAAATTATATTTTGGTCAAGTTCGCATCAGGAAGCGCAGACTCTTCTGAAAGGTAGAAGAATCTGTACTGGCGTGATAAAAAACTATATATATATATATATATATTTTTTTTTGTGTGTGTGAAAAAAAAGGGGGGACTCTAGCATAGTCTTAAGTAGAGTCAATTTAAAAATATTGTGAGTTGGATTACATGTCAAGTTTGTTATTTGTCTTTGTTACATTAAAAAAAAGTCATGACAAAATGTAGTTTATAAAATTTTAATAATATAATTTATAAAAGTATCACCGCTCATGTAGTCACCCTTGAATTTTGCACAATTGACGAATCCCTCCTCATACTCACGTCTCTGTATTATATTCAATAGCTTTTTTTTTTAATCAAAACTTGACCATGAACTCATATAAGTGGGCGGCTCATGTATCCTCTAAACTATGTAATGTTATCATAGATCCATAAAACAAGGGTAAATTATATTTTGTATCCTTATAGTTTGGGTGTCATTTCATGTTGGTTTTTGCAGTTTCAATTTGTTTAATTACAGTTCAATTTAGGTCCAATATAGTCCATTCATTAATTTTCATCCAATTTTTGATAGATGTATGTAAAGTGTAATTTCTCTAAGTAAATTTATTATTATGCTCCTAATGATACCTCACATGTGCATCACATGACTTATTTCTGTCAAAAATTGTAAGAATTTTTATGAATGGACTACATTGAACCTAAATTGAAATTGCATGTAGAGACCAAATTGATAAAATTGAAACTGCAAGAACCAAAATGAAATCATATCCAAACTACAAGGGTTTAAAGTGTAATTTACCCTATACATAATTAACCAAGTGTACAAGCCCTTAGTAAGTTGGTTCATTAACTTTTTCACAAGTCTACTTACAAGCTTATTCAAACAAGTTTACTAGCTAGCTCTGCCAAGCCGAGTTTATGTATGCTTGATTTTGGTTTGTTTATTTAACGAGTCTGAAATCCAGGCTTGAGTTAGGCTTGGTTATTAAACAAACGAATATAAGCTGAGCCTTTATCATACATGTCATTGAGGGCCATCGCTTGTATGCATGTCAGTGAAATTCCTTCTTTTGTTGGTTTGGAAATTTAAACCCTAACCTAAAATTAATAGGACTTTGTTCACTTCTATTGTTGTTTCTTATAGGTTCATTTAAAAACCAACCTATAAATAAACCAGTTTTAAGAGTCATGTCATCAGCTTAGGCATAAACTCATATGTAATTAAATACGATGAACCAAACACTGCAAAAAACAAAAACAAAACAACAAAATTAGAACCGGTTCACTTGTGGATCTTTAAATCGGTTTTGAGCCTTCCAAACGGCCCCAAGTGAATTTGCTTTAACAAGATAGGTAAAAGGAGTGATTCATCAAGAGATGTGCAAAATTAAACTCTTAATATATATGGGTGATTGAGCAAAATAGAACAGGTTTACTTATGAATCATAGAACCAGCTATCAACCTTTCCAAACTGTCTCAAATGAATTTGTTTTGACAGAATAGGTAAAAGTGGGAGTGATTCATCACGAGAAGAGCAAAACAAAAGTACTCTTAATAATTAATATGGGTAGATTTTGAACAAAAAATAGAGCCAGTTCACTAGTGGACAATAGAATCACTACTTCTCAGTCTTCTCAAACAATCCAAGTGACTTTGCTTTTAACAATATAGGTAAAAGGAGTGATTCATCAAGAGATGAGCAAAACAATACTCTTAGTATGGTTAGATTTTGAGAATTGGTGAGATGGTTTGACATATATGAGCAAAACAGTACTCTTAATATGGGTAGATTTTATATACTAGTATTTGACTACTTTTCCTCTCTAATTTTTATACCTACTTTATAATTTTCTAAATAGGAGAAGTCAATATTTTTTATCCAATTTGTAATAAAATATACACATTAAAAGCCTCATTTCCAAATAACACAGTATCTCTTTTCTCCATGATTAACGCCGCAATAAGAATTTTTTAAAAAGATTAATTATTTAAAAAAATACGGACACCAATTTTATCGAAGTAGGACAGAGTGCAAACTCTTAGGCACATGCACCGACCCCATAACGCACATTTGAACTAAGTCAAGAAGATAAGTAGATAGTAGGATTGGAACCATGTCACGCCGTGTATACGATTTGCCCAGCAGCTTGTAACGATCCCTATAAATTTCAAATCCTTGACCAGCTCCCAAGCCAAGTAGGTTAATAACTTCGCAAATTTGAACATGCATGCTAAGTTGGTTATCGATATAAACTTTATTTCTACAGGTTAATTAATTACATATGATGCATATAGATGTGATCTACATATACAGATGCATAATAGCATCTCTAATGCATCTTCTATTTTTCATGTTATAGTCAAATTATAGCATGAATGCTCAAAAAGACACCATCAATGCACTTCTATTCCTCCTCTCAAAATATAGTAGTGATTTTGTCTCTCAAATCTAAGACTAAGAATAGTATTTCTATAAATTGTCAGGAGTGATAGAAGGAACATTGAAGAGGTTTTCTTTTTGGCACTCATTCTAATAAAACAATGTACAAAACACACTACTTAAAGTACAGCAAAATAGCCATTGTGCCCAAAAAAAAATTTGTACCAATAGCAGAAATGTCAAAATATAGTACTTAGATACTATAACAATGCCAAAATATTAGTTTGACATGGAAAAAATGACATTCTGTATTGGAGATGCTCTAAGATATATGCTATAAATTCAAGGCTTAATTACACTTTACACCCTTATACTATAACTGTATTTTCAATTGGATATACTACTATATACTTCTTCTTTTTTTGGTTCAATCAAACATTTAAATTTCAAAAATTCATTCAATCAGACCCAAAGTCTGACGCTATTGACTTAAAAACTAACAGAAATTGTCATGTGAGTTGCGTGTAATGCTTACCTGTCAGGCTGTCACAGGTTATGTTAAGACAAACGAATGAGGTTGTGAATGACTCAAAAATGATGTAATTTTGTGTCTAATCTCAAAAATGATGTAGTTTTGTGTCTAATTGAATGCAGTTTCAGATCTGATTGAATGCAATTTTTTGCATCATTCATAATCTCATTCGTTTGTCTTAGCTTAACTTGTGACAGATAAGCATTACAAACAATTCATGTAACAATTTTCGTTAGTTTAAGCCAAAAACGTCTAACTCTGAGTTTGATTGAATGAGGTTTGAAGTTTAAGGGTTCAATTAAACCAAATATATATATAGGGAATTGCTATGTACACCCGTGTATTTGTTTTGTACACCCCAAATTCCTTTATTCTAATCATTTTTTTTCTAAAAATTCTTACTTTTGTAAAGTTGAGGGGTGTACATAACAAAACTAGCAGGTACATAGTAATTTCCATATATATATATATATATATATACTTTTGTTAACATGTGCCCGTGCTCTTAGGGCACATGTTAAGATTCTAAAAATAGAAATAAATAAGGGGTACAGTGTGGGGTTCAGTATTTGTCTCCTTTGTTTATTTTCACTTTTGAAACTTATTCATGTGCCTTTAAGGGCACATGTTAACAAAAATCTTATATATATATATATATATATACAGTTAGGCTCTAAAGAGGGCGTTCTCTCTTTATTAAAGAGAGGGTCTCTGTTTTGACTGTCGGATCGTATTTTTGACAGTTTTGTCATTTCACAGTTTTTAAACACAATCCAACGGTCAAAACAGAAGTCCTCTTTTTAATAAAAGAGGTGGCCCTCCTTAGAGAATATTTGTAATATATATATATATATATATATACAAAGAATCTCTAAAGAGAGCCACATCTCTTTATTAAAAAGAGAGAGCATCTATTTTGGTCATTAGATTGTGTTTAAAAACTGTAAAATGACAAAATTGTCATTAATAAAAATACGATCCGATATATATATATATATATATATATATCCATTTGAGAGAGAGTGTAAAGTGTATTAGCCTAAATTGAATGTGTGTGACTGTGCAGGTGAAGCTGTCGTTTTCAATAACTTAAATAATGTGTAATACAGAAAGAATCTGAAGTCCAATTTTTTTTTCTACAAATAAGCGCGTACGAGAATTGGCTCTGCGGATATCAGAGGAAGGCAGTTCACACAAAAACTTTACACGGAAAGACCCTTCGGACGATATATATGATATGATATGACATAAAGTCTCTCTTTCTTCTTTTTTTTTTTATTTTGTTAATATTTAAGGTTGGGCCCCAGCGCACGTGCTTACCTGTGTGCATGTCGGTCCATTGGATCCAATTTTTCTACATGAAACACACTTTCTCTCTGTGAATTGAATCCACGTGGTTTCATCTGGACCGTTTATATTGTCTTGTCTACGTCGGATGTGGACCATACAATGGCTTTGTCTTTTCCTATGGGTCCAGTGAACTGTAGTTTCCACCTTTTGTCAATTAAAAAACTGTAGTTTTCGACTGTGCTCTGTCTGAGCCTTATGACCACGCTAGTTTCAAGAACGTGTGTAACACTCTCTAGTCCAGTGAACTGTAATTTCCACCGTTGTCAAATTTTCAGAAAATATATATAGTTTCTACCTTTGTCAAAATTTTCAGAAAAAAAAATATATACTCCACTGTGCTCTGTCTGAGTACTTATGAGTTATGACCACGCTAGTTCAAGAACTTGTGTAACACTCTCTAGTCTTTTTTTTTTTTTTTTTTTTGGTAATGCTAAGTTTTTTTTAAATAGAAATTTAACGAGAAATCTCTTATTTTAAATTAATTAAGCTTAAATGATAATCTTTTTTTTTTGTTAAAACTTTATGATTAGTAAAATTTACTCGGACAAAGTCTATATATTTTTATAAGTTATGTGAAATTCAAATAACTTTTTTATATGAAATTTCAAGTAACTAGTTCAATTTTTCACAAAAGTTTTGTGAAATTTTCACATAGCTTTTATAATGCAAGAAAAAATGGATTAGACCTAATACTAAAAAAAATCTATTTTAGAAGACTTTTTACTAAAATTCCCTTTCTTAAATTTGATTTTCAACTTTTTTTTCTAAGATGTTTTGGTAGTTGTACATGTTGTAGCAGTATTGTGAGACTACAAGTAACAATTATATAGGTACTTGCATGTGGTACCACTCCAGTAGCATTTGAAGTATTCCAAATTTGGAAACTACAGCATTCTTTTTTTTTTTTTTAAAGCCTTTCTTCTTTCCTTAATTCTCTCCCTTTTGTTATTAATGAATATTGCCATGGTTTTCAAATTTAGAATCATTTAAAACAATAATAGTCAATGAAAATTTAATAGATTCACGGTTGATAATTAAATTTGATGTAATTTAAATATTATTGTACTCCGTATTAAGTTTTTTTCCCACTCTTTATCAGTTGTCTTAATATTTTTCTATTTTTTATTTATTTCAAATGGTCTGCATAATCAAACCTTGTACGATACTAGATGAGAAAGTAATGGCACTTTTTGAATATGAACAATGTTTGATTTTTAATTTTTTTTTGTCTAAAAATTGGATCGCAAGTGGTATAGTAGCCAAATTTTTCTTCAATTATATTGGGATTGTTTATACCATAAAATATAATTATAGCTACTTTGGCTTGTCATGGAAGTCATTTATAAATTTCTTGCAGGACATTTGTCATCGTAGTAATGTATCAAAGATGGTGAATATCAATGGTGATGATGGAGATATATGAAAGTTATTTGAAGACAATTGTCATTGTAGGAGCATCTCCCACTAATTGATAGTTAACTACTTGAAAGTTATAGGAATTTGAATTGTTAGTTAATGTAATAGGAGGGAAATGTTCAAATTCAAATAAGCAGTTATGTAATTCATCTATAAATAGATGTTGTGTACTCCTTGTAATGGGTACTTGACCAGCAAACATTTCAACATTATGTAATCTTTTTCATTTGGCCACCACGGCTATTACTTTGCTTTACATTAGTTTAGTTTTAGTTTAGTATTCATTCAACACTTTACTTTTATTTAATGCAATTCTTAGGAGTAGTTATAAAATAGTTCAATCACTTCGAAGGTATCCTTCGAACTCTCTCTTCTTCTTCTTCTTCTCTTTCTTCTTTTTAGTTTTCTAGTTCATCTCATACGAAAAAGTCCTTTTAATTAAGGCATCGAACGTCACCACAATCTCCCTTGTGAGGTGCAGTTTGGATCACACACATTGATAACTTGCTTGCCTGACACGCTCGCACACTCATAAATTTTCCAACCAAACAGGGATCAAGTTTGAAGAATTGTTGTTATATTAGTAGTTGAATAAAACACCTGCATGCATTCTTTCATTCGCTCCTTATAAACTTTATCGGAAAATTGCAGTTGTAAACTTTGTGGATGTGTAGATGCATGCAATTTGACTTTATCAACATGGACATGGTAAAATTTTCATACTGACCTTTCTTCAGGTATGTTATAAATATATATATATATATACTTATCTTTCTTGTAATTTCTATAAATTACGCTTGCCTCCTCTGTTAGACTGTCATAGTCAGAACCTTAATGGTGTAAATGATTCAATGGAAAAGTAACAATCTACCATTGATATAAAAACATGTTTTATCACAGAAGTCAACAAATTAGGAAAAGATTGCTTTCCATTAGCACAAAAGAGTAGGAAAAAAAAACTAATTTTAGGATTTTTGTTTTTTTGTTGACTTTGATAGGTATATAGTGTAGATATTTTTATTTTTATTTTTTATAAATAAATAAAAATTCATTCATTCAAACTTGAAATAAAAAGAGACTAATGCAAGTGTAGATATTTTTAATATTAAAAAAAATAACGACTAACCAAAGGAAGGTGTATTACAATTTATAAAACATACCATAAACCTCATTCTAAGTAAGTGTATGTAAGTTTAAAAATTAATACTCCTGAGGAAGGGCATTTAGGACATCCAGGAAGATCTGTTGGAATTGTAGCTCGATTTGGAAAAAGAATAAGAAATTCGAAAATTGGCTCTTGCCTAAGCGAGCTAAAGTGCGAGCTGTGTGTGAGGTTATTTGCTATGAGGTTCTGAAATGTCACTCGCTATTTGATGTGCAATTCGGAATTTGCTAGCTTTGATTGATTGCTTGGTTTTAGAGTTGGTGCAACTCAATTTGGATCGTGAAAACGATTTGTTTGGTGATCTTGTTCTCTTGAAGAATTTGTTGATTTCGGTCATTGATTGGTTCAAGTTTAAACATGGTTTGGACTTGACAATTTGCATTAAAGATTACAATTTGGAGACCGAAGCAAGGAAGTTTGTTTTGGGGCTTGGTATGAGATGCCATATCAAGGTGGAGGATGATTACAGGTTTGCATTTGGTTGGCATTTGGGATTTGACTTTGGATTTGCATTTGGTTTATTTGGAGTTTGAGCTTTTGGATCGTATCTCACCAAGGTAGAATTTGTTTGTTTTGGAGTTGTGTCTCAATTTGTATTGAAATTTGGATTCTCGCCAAAGTGGAGATTGTTGAAATTTTGGCTCGATTTGGAAAAATACGAAGAAATTCGAAAATTGGTTTTATTGTCTAAGCGATCCACTTGGCGGGCCCTGCCCGAGCGAGATAAAGTGCGAGCTATGTGTGATGTTATTTGTTATGAGGTTCTGAATGCGAGCGGACACACATATTTCAGAAGATTTGGCAAGTTTGAAGGGAAATTAGCTTTCCTAATTAATTTTTGATTCCTAATTCGATTTTGGTAGCAAATCCTAAAGATATTGGAATATAGAATATGTGTAGCCCTATAAAAGGACTCTTTGGAGTCAATGAAAAAATGACTTTAGGTCTTTTGCAAAAGAGATGTCAAAAATTCTTTGTTTTGGAGAATCCTAAATCTTTTGAGAGAGAGAAATGTTGTTCATATTTGTAAAACCTCTTGGTTTATTAGGATCTCTTATTGTTTAGCCCTTTGCGAGATTTTGTTTTTGGAGAGATCGTTTGTTTTGGTTTAAGTGAGGGAGTGATTCCTCACGTTTGCATTATAATCATTCGTTTGTTTGATAGTGGATTGTTCCTTGGCTCCGAGGAGTAGACGCAAGCATAGTTGGCCGAACCACTTGTGAAAATTTTGTATCTTTGTGTGTGTTTGCTTTGCCTTCTCATTTCTCTTTTGAATTCTCTTTGATTGTGGGTTGAATCACACCCTTCCGCATAACAAGATCAACATAATTTACCAAATTTTCAAACATTGTACTATTACAGCATCCTAAAAATAGAATATTCATATAGTTGATTATAACCAGCAGTGTTCACAATTTGACTGTATGATCGATCTTATTTAATTTACATCATGTTAGAATTAAGAGAATTTTAGTCAAAAGTCTATTCTAGGCCCAACACGTTTTTTTTTTCTTTCTTTTTTTTTAATTTTATTTTTATGAAAAGTCCTTACGTTATAAAAGTTATGTGAAATTCACATAATTTTTATAAATATTTATACTAGTTATATGAAATTTCACATAAAAAAATTGTGTGAATTTCATATAATTCTTTAAAAACATAGAGACTTAATCTGATTAAGCTTCACTAGTCATAGAGTTTTGATCAAAATAAAAAATGGGTTGTCCTTTAGACTTAATTAATCCAAAATAAGGGACTTTTCACTAAATTTTCATAGAATCAAAATTATGATTTGGTCAAGACGTTAATATGTTTCGCAAAGTGAGTATAGCTCGATCGACAACGAGCTAGGTCTTAGGCCTGTCCATTATAAGTTGAGTTTTCGACCCTCATCCCTTCCCATTGTAACAAATTTGTACACACATATATATATATATATATATATATAGAGAGAGAGAGAGAGAGAGAGTGTGTGTGTGTGTGTGTGTGTGTGTGTGTGTGTGTGTGTGTGTCAAGCTCTAATGCGCATTGGGCTTTTAAGCCTAAAAAAACCGTGGGCCGCTCCGTGACCCGTGCCCTGTCCTGCCGCCCAGTTGACCCGCGATATCTTTAGACTTCAAAACCCAGTGCACTCACCTAGTGTGCATATATATATATATATATATATTGTCTAATTTTAATGAATTTTAGTTTCATGAGATGCTCAGGTAATTTCTTCTTCTTTTTTTATTTTTTATTATTACATGGGAGAAGGGGAAGTTTCAAATATAGAATTTGGATACACAAGAGGGCAATAAGTGTCAACCCTTTGCCACTTGGGCTATGCGTCCTTGTGTAGGTAATTTCTTCTTTTAACCCCTTTCACACGGAAAATAATCATATGGACCGTCTTAATTTTCACAGGATAAATGAATAAACAACTGGACTACAAATTGCAGCCCAATTAATGTTTTCATACCCCCAATTTCACCTAGGCTTGTATTTATGGATCCAAGTTGAGATTGTGAAATTTGTTTTATGTTGGACGAGCTCAAGTCCAACAGAAGCACAACTTGGGCTATTGCAACTATTATTTACCTAGGTTAAATAATACTCATTTTCCCCTCACTTAGTACTCAAGGGCATTCTTGGAATACTTAAGAAATTATTTAGTTCACTTCTAATCTCATTTTTGTTTTATTTTTATCAGAATTAATATTATGTTTGTTTGACAAATAATTAATTTTAATTAAGAACAGATAATAAACTGAGCACGACATTCTGTGCAAAACGAACATTCATCGAACACTTAAATTTATAAAATTGGTTCACTTTTAAACCAAAGAATTGATTCTTTGCATTTCTTAAACAACTCCATAGCAAATGCAAAATTAAATTAGTTCATCCAATTAATTTTGAAACTAATTAGTACTACAAAAGTCAAGCAACTCAATTCATAGCTTTCATACATAGCATTTGTCCTGGGTTAGTAGTAAACTAGGCAAAAATCCGTGGGGATTTTGTTCGAAAATAGACAGATTTAAACAAAACTAACTTCTTATGGCATTTGGAAACCCAATGATGCTTTTGTCAAAATTACATAAAAAGGGCACCATAAAACATGGAAGGTTAGAACATGATAATAGTGAAGAAGCTATTTGAGCGTTTGTTGATCGAGTTGGATTTAGCAGTGATTCATGTGTTGATTTAATAACATCTTCTTCTATCAATTGGCCTGGTAATAATCATTTAGAAATTATGTATTTGTTGTGGGACGAAAACTGTTGGAGGTATTTCTTCTGCTCTTTGAACATTAAATGTTGATCTAGACATAAATCTACACACATATATAGCAAAGAATAGGAAAGAATGAAATAGTCATAATGTGCATGCATGTATTGCTTCCTAATGATAACTAAATCCTCTTATCTAGCAATTATAAACGTTATGACATTCAAATTCCCAAATTTAAACCCAAAATGTTGTTCCCAATTTTGTACTATATTTAGTTACATGATGTTTTGTATGGTTCCTAAATTAGAATAATCTCAAATGCATTGTTTTAATGTGTTATTTATGTGTTCCTTTCTGTGGATTTCCTTTAATAAGCAAATGTACATTTTGTGTTTTTTTTCCCCTCCTTCAATCTCAACATCATTTTTCCACAACATGATGTTTATTAACTAACTTTATAAATACGTAACAAATAAAAATGCGTTGTGCCTTGACCGCTAGTAGCAAAGAATAGGAAAGAATGAAATAGTCATAATGTGCATGCATGTATTGCTTTCTAATGGTAATTAAATCCTCTTATCTAGCAATTATATAGATTCATTTTGTAAGTATCAAATTAAAAATAAACCATAGTCCTTTGTGTGTTGATTACATATGTCCATAGGTATGCAACCCATAATAATTGCAGTTCCAACATCCGAAGAGACAATTCGTTAAGCACTTTTTTTTTTTTAATTTCAAGCACTCATATATATACCAATACATATACACACTCATAAAAAGCCAATGATATATAAAAATAATAATAATAATAATAATAATAAAATAAAATAAAATAAAAAGAAGAAGAAGAAGGAAAAACATAGGAAAAAAAATCTGGAAAATGCCACATGGCACAATAAGGGAAGATGTTTAGGCTTGGCTTTTAGATCTAGTATAGTATATAGATGGATACGAAAATTCTCTGAAGAGGGCTCCCTCTCTTTATTAAATAGAGGGCCTCTATTTTGGGCATCGGATCGTGTTTTCATTAAGGGCAGTGTTGTCATTTCACGGTTTTTAAACACGATTCGACGGCCAAAACAGAAGTCCTCTCTTTAATAAAGAGAGGGCGCCCTCTTTAGAGCTATACCATAGATAGATAATAGATAGGTGCAGTTCCCAAATAGATAGTTACTAAATTACTATTTGAAAAATCAAACAAAATCAGTCAATATTTCTTAATGGCTTTCAAAATTAATTAGTTGGAATTGGAGGCTTCTTGGGTTAGAACATTCTCATTATTAATTTTGACAATATCAACCAAAAAAAAAAATAAAGAAAGAAATGAAAAAAAAAATGGAAAATCAAATAGGATTTTTTCTAAAGGAGAGGATGGTGATGGGAATAGCCTAATAGAAGGCATTTTACTTTGGTATATATAATAGATAGATGACATGCTGTTACACCAATGTCATTATAACACCGTGGTAAAGTCCTAAAGTTAACATGTAAAAGAGAGGAGTTGGACCATTATTTTCATCGCATTCAATTCAATAAAACAAGAAAATAGCAAACTTATAGGCTATCATGCTATATATGCTAGGACTCAATGTTAAAACATCAATGAGAAGTTTGTGTTGTTAATTATTTAATGCAATTTTTTTTTTTTTTAATTCTGTATGCTTGTATTGGGATTATGGGATTTGCTATCAAAATAAAAATAAAAAGAATGATTAAAAAGAAATAATGAATTTAGGACATAAGGCCAAACCTAGTTTAGAAACAAAGTCTTGATGATCGTTAGGATAGTCCGGGCTTAGCCCATTCCTCATGGGTTGAGAACTTCTAGCCCAACACTAACTATATTTTGTTTAATACTATGGGCGTAATCTGTAGTTGGAATTCAAGCTGCAGTGAAAGCCCATGTTAGATTATCCAAGATGGAAGTGGGCCAAGTGGCTGAGTTTGAGGTTTTTGAACCATCTCACCGATGCTTATTTTTTGGGAATAGTTAGTGAAAATGATATTTTGATTTTAAAATAAATAAATAAATAAATAAATTTAAAGACAATTAAAATTTATAACTAAAGATAACTCTCTTACCAAGTGCATATCTTTGAGAAAAGGATTCAGGCGTCAAAATGACAAAATTGACTCTCCTTCAATGGACATATTAAAAGAAATTATATGGTGTAGCACTCGCACGATATGAGTGATCACACTATAGAAATTCTCATATCGAAAAACGTTTTTAAATTTTAAATTTTCATAACTTTTGATCTACAACTCTATTTTTTGCAAATTTTATACCGTTGGAATCGTGTCGACTAGAGCTACAAAACTAGTACCATTGTTGATATGTTTTGAGCCAAAAAAAGTGAAAATTCACTTGAAATACATGAACATTAAATGAAATTTCGCTAGGTGCGTTTGATAAAACTGAAAATTAAGAGCTGAAAATTAAGTGCTGAATTTTAAGTACTGAAAATTTTAAGTGATTGAATTTATAATACTGAAAACAGAACTTCAACTACTGAAATAGAATGCATTCAGTGATTATTTTCAGTAGAAAGTTTTCACTTAAAGTTTTCAGTGATTTTTTGGCTGCTTTTTTAATTAAGTGATATGTTATCAAACGCACTGAAAAAGAATAAGTGCTGAATCTTTTCATTTTTAGTTGAGTTATCAAACACATTGTTAATATTCGTACACTTAGGGTGGTCGCTGGAGTCCGACAAGTAGGGATGGCAACGGGGCGGGTATGGGACGGGGTCCCCTTCCCCCGACCCCGCCCCGGTTGATTGAACCATTCCCCCGACCCCGCCCCGCCCCGAGGGCATGTGTGTCCCAACCCCGACCACGCCCCGTAAACAGAAACCCGTCCCTGCCCCGCCCTGCCCCGCCCCGCCCCGATTTTTATTTTTATTTTTATTTTTATTTTTATTTTTATTTTTATTTTTTTCTTCCAACAAAAATCCACATTCCCACATTAGCAAAAAAAAAAAAAAAAATCAAGAACAAACATAGATCTATATTTATTTATTGCATTTGGCTGTTATGTATACACACACAAATCTATATATGTATACACACACAGATCTCTATATATGTATACACACAGATCTCTATATATGTATACACACACAGATCTATATATATATACACACCCAAAGTAGTTGGTCGGAGTTGTTGACGATTACAGCTTCTCATTTCAAGAACAAATGGATGAGTATAAAAAAAAACGTCCAAAGCAAATGGCTAGAAAAGTAGCAATGCTCTGGACACACACAATGCACTGTCGCACACACTCACGCTGTCAGCATACAGTGAAGAGATGAGAAGAGTTAGGGTTATTCAAAGGTAAGAGATGAGATGGGTTAGGGTTACATTGTAGTGAGATGAGATGAGTGAGATGAGAGCCTTGAGGGAGATGAGACTCATGAGAGAAATGAGAGGCGCAGCTACTTCAAGATTCAGTCATGAATCTGAGACTCTAAATCCCTAATTCTATTGGCAAGCATTTATACTATCAGGGATTTATGCAATAGTTAAAGAAATAAGGGTATAAATGTAATTTTAATGTATAATCGGGGCGGGTTCGGGGGATTTGCCCCTTACCCCGACCCCGACCCAACCCCGACCCGGGTTGAGAAAAATTTTCCCATACCCGCCCCTACCCCGAATTAGTCATCCCCATACCTTACCTAATAGGGGCAGGGCGGGGCGGGGCGGGAAACCCGGAAAACCCGCCTCATTGCCATCCCTACCGACAAGGCAAGTGTAGGTCACCGGAGATGGCGGGTGTGGTGGGTGGAGGACCAGAAGTGGCAAGGGTAGTGGTAATGGTGGCTGAACACATCTACGAACATTAAGTGAAATTTCACTTAAAATTCATGTATTTCAAGTGAAATTTTACTCTCTTTTTTTTTTTTGCTCAAAACATATCAACAAATGGTACTAGTTCTGTAACTCTTGTTGACACGATTCTATCGGTATAAAAAAGTTGAATATGTTTAAAGTTTAAAAACAATTTTCAAAATAGTAGTTTTTATGGTGTATCCACTCATACCGTGCGAGCACTATACCATATTATTTTGATATAAGTTGTTCGTTGAAGGGGGGCACGTGGCGTGTGTTGGCTGAGATTCTTTTTTGGCAAATTTGGTATTTCACCTCTTTTGTCATTTTCATAAAATGGTAAAATCAATTTGTCTTTTAAACTTTGGAAGATTTACTTTGAGGGATTTTCCATTAATTTTTCCTATTTATTTTTTGGGTTAATTATAGATACACCATTTGTACTTGGTCTATTTTTCACTTTGCCCACTGTACTTCAAATCGTGTCACTAATACCCTTGTACTTTTGACTAAAGTGAAACAGTTGGCAATTATGTTAAAATTAACGGGGCATAAGCCATGTTTAGCACACTTTTGGAGTTTGTCAATAATTATGAACTCCAAAAGCTAAAGTAAATTATTTAACGAAATAGCCTCTGTAATTACAATGGGCCCAAAGCTACCTTGAACAACTTATACAAATCACAAAATTTTTCTTTTTTTGTGATTTTATTGTAGAAGGACAAAATAAAAAATAAATAAATAAAAAAAAATTAAAAAAAAAAACTAACAACAACTACCATAATGGTACACAAGTGGTATTACTTTGACATTTATTATTTACATCTAAGTAAAAAAAATAAAATCACAATCCAATCCACTCGGTCTAGCCAAGTTAGTTGGAGCCCCTGATTTCTTTAAGAGAGGTCAAATGTTTAAAACCCTCCAGCAGCCAAACTAAGATAGTTGGAGAAAGGGATCTCAAGATAAACATTAAAAATATTTGAGCTTGGTGTGGGTTCAGAACCCTAACATGACTGTTGCATGTGCTGTGGGATGTGGCAGAGCTAGGATTTTGCAATCGGGGGGACCGTGTTACGAATTGAACTATCCAAACGGGCTTTAGGGCCGGCTCCCCTGAGGAGTTTTTTTTTAGGTGTATTTATACATATTTTTTAGTATATTTTTGTGCTGGGAAGAATATTGTTTTACCTTGTGAGATTTTTTTTTCCTCCGTTTTGAGAATTGAAAAGTTTGGTATTTGTCACCGTCATGCGGTATTGTAGTTTTTGTTGGGAATTTAACACGCGGAACTAAATTCCCCCAAATAAACACACACACATGAGCAATAATTAAACATGCACACCAAAGAAAAGACACACAGATTTTTACGTGGTTCGACCAAACACCTGCCTACGTCCACACCTGAGAGATCCATTCTTCACTATTGAGTAAAACATGGTACAAGTTACATGAATTAAATCTCATAACCCAAATACAAAATCCTTGTACTCTCCCCACTCAATATCCCAAAGAACCTGACACAATTAATCACTGTAACATAGAGAAATCACAGAGATAAAGAAATACCCATCCCTACCTCACATCCCTATAACGCTGTGAACACCCCTCACAGAAAACCCCAATGATTAATCTCTCTCACCCTAGACCATGCACCCCCATGAGGGGAGACCCCCAACTTGGTACACCAAGGGCTTACCTAAATTTCTATACAACATCCCTATATATAGAGCTTACAACCCATTACTTATTGGACAAGTAATACAACTCTATCATAAAGGAAACCAAATCACAATAGGAATCTAGTCAAATCACAATCCCTAAATTAATAGGATTATCCCACATGTGATATAACCCCAACAATCACCCCCTCTATCGCTTGTGGGGAAACTGTCCAATCAATTTATCACACATGATCAGCACCCCCTCAACTGGAGCACCCACAAAGCTGACGACTTTGTAACCGTTTTTCATTGACCGTCTTCCATACCATCGTGCACACCTCGAATCAATATGGTCTCAACACCTCCGATTCGTCAAACCTCGGCCAATACATGTGCAGCTGCTCCGAGTTAATTATACGCATTAACTCCACCAGAGAAAAGTCTCGACCTCTCTTTCTCTCAAAGCAGGATTTCCCCTCACCATCGTCTGAACCGTGAACAAACTATCCACACACTCACTTATATAAGAATTTTTCATCGAGGACTTGGGAGTACAACTCTACCAACCAGACGACACAAACCATCCACATTTCTCTCAACCGCTCTGTGTGATTTCAGCAACAATATTAGATTCCTCCGCAACTTTGGGATCAATATCACACCACCCAAATAGCGAACCTGCTCCAAAAATATTTGATCAACGTTCCTACGTGCAGTATCCTAACAATTACCTCTGTCGAATAATTGTGCCTGTGTCTGCCCCCGTCTTCTTGGAACTCATCAAATTATTTTCTCCAGAAGCACATACTTACCGTACCCGGAATCTAACAACCCAAGAGAAATGCCCGTATGAATGGAATATAAGAACTTCTCCACTATACACAACCTGCTACAATCACAGTAACATCAAAAATATTTTTCGGCCCTAGATCCCAACCTGCTGCAATATATATAGAATCTATCACCAAGAAAAATAATCTCAATTCATACAGAATATCGCAAATCTGCAGCCACCGGTGAATCCGCAACGCCTGAAAACCTTAGGAACCATCTCCGACCCGAATTCCAAGTAACATAGCTATTCACACTAACCACTTGAATTCTAACCAATCAAAAACTTTAATTTGGTACACCTTACCACACCATATCACATCCCATGCCAAGTAACCCTTAACTTTAATTACACCAACATGACAGGGCTGAGCCAAGTCATATGGCCACTACCGCCGAGATTTCGTGTGCCGCAATGATGACATCGGACGTGTCCCACACACAGTCAGGCTACTTCCACCGATTTGCCAATTCTTTTTTTTTTTTTTTTTTTTATCTTCATCCTGTGTTATCTTTTAACCACCGTGCTGCTAATCTCCACTGTCATTGTGCGCCTCTGTAACTATGATCTGACAACCATAACTCTGATACTATTTGTTGGGAATTTAACACGCGGAACTAAATTCCCCCAAATAAACACACACACATGAGCAATAATTAAACATACACACCAAAGAAAAGACACACAGATTTCTACGTGGTTCGGCCAAACACCTGCCTACGTCCACACCTGAGAGATCCATTCTCCACTATTGAGTAAAACATGGTACAAGTTACATGAATTAAATCGCATAACCCAAATACAAAACCCTTGTACTCTCCCCACTCAATACCCCAAAGAACCTGACACAATTAATCACTGTAACATAGAGAAATCACAGAGATAAAGAAATACCCATCCCTACCTCACATCCCTATAACGCTGTGAACACCTCTCACAAAAAATCCCAATGATTAATCTCTCTCACCCTAGACCATGCACCCCCATGAGGGGAGACCCCCAACCTGGTACACCAAGGGCTTACCTAAATTCATATACAACATCCCTATATATAGAGTTTACAACCAATTACTTATTGAACAAGTAATACAACTCTATCATAAAGGAAACCAAATCACAATAAGAATCTAGCCAAATCACAATCCATAAATTAATGAGATTATCCAACATGTGATATAAACCCTACAGTTTTTTGGCATATAGTTTATGTAATGAGTGTTACAATTGTACTTTTGAATTGCAACCTAACACAGTTACGTACTATTCAAATAGCTGAATTTCAAGGGATGAAAATTACTTTAAGCTGTAAGTAGATTATTTTAGATGGAAAACAATCGTATAGAGTGATCTTTTAGTAGAATCTTTCCTACTTGCAGCTTTAGTAAATCTGGGCAGCTTTTTTCAGTTCACTGGACTTGTTTAAAATTTTCATTTTTCAACACTTAATTAGGTCTTTAGGTGTGTTTGATAATCCCATTAAGTGCTAAAAATAAAAATATTCAGCACTTATTTTTTTTAGTGTGTTTGATAACATATCACTTAATTGAAAAAGTAGTTCTAAACCACTGAAAACTTTAAGTGAAAAATTTATACTGAAAAGAATCACTGAATGCATTCTACTTCAATAGTTGAAACACTATTTTAAGGGCGCTTAAAATTTTTAGTACTTAAAATTCAACACTTAGGCCTCGCATGGTAACGTTTCCTGTTTTGAGTTTTCAGTTTTTTAAAAACGAAAACCAGTTTTGGTTTTTTTTTTTGAAAAAAAAAAAACAAAAACTTGTTTGGTAACATTGCTGAATTTTAAAAAAAAAAAAAAAAAAAAAAACAAAAACAGGAAACTTAAAACGACTTTTTGGTGTTTTCATTTTTTACCCAAAATTTGAAAACGTTTTTTAAAAACAAAAAACAAAAATGTTACCAAACGTGTTTTCAATTTTCGTTTTCTAAAAAACAAAAACAAAAACAGAAAACAGAAAACGACAATATTACCAAATAAGCCCTTAATTTTCAGTTTTATCAAGCGCAACCTTAGTTGGCTTATCGAACACTACCTTACACAGATTCAGAGTTCAAACCATTATTCGAAGTTTTAACAGTTTTAACTGTTTGGTTTTTGCAGAAGGTGTGTGGACGGTGGATCTGATATTGTGTGGGCGGCATTAAATCTATAAATATGATTAAAAAATAATTAATAAATTAAAAACGATGACGTGGCAACATGAAACTCTCTCTCTCTCTCTCTCTCTCTCTCCTCTAAAATAGGAAAACGATTTGCGAGATCTGACTCTCTCTCTCTCTCTAGGCTGTCTAATCATGCTTCTCTATCTCTCCATTAGTTTCCACTTGTAAAACGCAAACTCACTTTCAGTCTCTTTGTCCGTGCAAATCTAGGGTTTCTACGTACAATCACTGCCCATATATCGTTATCAAGCTTCCATCAGATCTACAAGTAAGTTCTCATCCCCTACATTGGATCTAGTTGAATTGTCGGTCCTGGTTGATTGATTCGGTTTGTCTCTCGATGTTCATTGATCTCAATTCGTTTATATTGCGATGTAAATTGGCTAAATTGGGTAGTATTTATGAATGTCTTGTCACTTGTCATTGCAAGGTGTGTAGGTTTTCATTATAGTTTGTGAAAAAAAAAAAATGTGTAGTAATTTTTATGAATGTTTAATTCGGATTTGTGTTGTACAATTCGCAATTAGCTCTGGTGGGGTTCAATTAATTGAAAAGTTTATCCCTTTAAAATTGTTCTATATTGGGCTATGAAGTTTCTGAATAGCAATAAAATTATTATCTGTTGTATGAAAGGAAATTTTTTTGCCTACCAAACCACCAACTATTGAATTAAAAAGGCTGGCCTCTTGGGCCTTTTGATCTTTGAATTGACTTTTTTTATGGATGGTTTATGTTGTAAATGACAAAATTTGGGAGGGCCAATTTCTAATTTAATTTTCAAATTATAAATATATCCTACAAATTTTCAAAAAAAAATTGAGGGGGCTTGGTCTCCACATAGGTCCGCCCCCTGATTGCTGATTTGGGTAGAGATGTATGTTTCTTATATTTTCATTCATACCTTATCTCAGCAACCAAACATCATCTAAGAGTAAAATTCACTTACTTCAGTCAGTGTTTATCTTCCATTGGCTATCTGTTGAGATTTCATCTTTAAAACACTTCATCGACTAAGAGGTTGCGCATTGGTGGTCGGGTTTGAAGCACTGCGTTACTAGTGGTAATGCAGTTCTGGTTGCTAGTTTCTAACTTTTTTTTTTTTTTTTTTTTTTTTTTTTTAACTAGCACATGGCTACATGAGCTTTAGAATTTTAAACATCTAACATTGCACCACACTCTGTTTTGCCTCATTGGTTTGGTTGAGGTGGTCCCATTTTCAACAATTATTAGGAGAATATTCTAAAATGTTGAATTTAGATATTCATGGCTTGGATTGGAGACTTATATTTTAATGTATGTTAACTTGTGTATGAGTAAATATGCTTATGTATCAGAAGGTCATATCACTGTTTGGATTTCAAGGGATTTTAATTGCGGTATAATGGAATCTGCCTTTTGGATTTCATATTTCTAGGTTAAACACTATTACTCTGTCAAATTTAGTTTATTGATTTCATTAGCCCTCTGTTTGGTTGCCTAAAGAACTGGATAAGAAGTCAAAAAGAAATAAGTTATTTGGATCTTATGTTTTAAACTGGATAAGAAAGCAACAAGAAATAAGTTATTTGGATCTTATGTTTTCAATTTGATTTTATAAATGACACACAAAAAGGATTCTTAAAGCAAACCAGATAATTGTAGTAGGCTCAGCTTTTGCTTCTGTGGCTTAATTGCAAAAAACTGCTATTGGCCAAAAGCTGTCGAAGGTAGCTTTTGTGCAAGCAGCTTGATTTTATCTTTTGGAGTTTCATCTCACTTATGAGCTCCAAAAGTTGTTGCAAAGGGGGGCCTTAATGCAGGAATTGGTTGTCTCATGTCTGTATGTCTCTTTGCTTGTCATTTACTTTTCACCTTCCTTGCAATTTTTTCCCTAACGCCCGCATGCAGAAATCAAATCATTTCATCTCTTGGTTTTAAAATAAGGTTTGCATTGCCTTAACACCATATCGGGTATAAATGCTTGCTACATTCAGTGTTGTCTGTTACTTGGCTTCCAATTAAGTAGTTGCTCTGTCAGTGATCAATGTTACTCCATTGAACTTTTAAGTTAGTATGGATTCCAGCATGTAGTTTTTCTGGCTGTTTTCACATATTTTCCTTTTTATTTTGAAACTTAATGTAAATATTTCTACCACTTTATGTGACTGTAAAATTTCCATCGCATTTATGTTTATTGAAAATTGAAAAAATGGCACAGCTGATTTCAGTAAACATTGTTTCATGGTGGATTCATGGATTTGAGTTCATGATGGTAGAATGGTCTATAGCTCCAGTACTTTTTGTTTATAATAATAGACTGCAACACATCACTTGACTACCACTTATTCTACTTTATGTGCTTTGCATTGCATCTACATGTTGACAGGTGATTTGTTTTGTTTCACAGGTTGTGCTGCTTCCTATCTTTTCATGACAGTTTCTCAGAACTTGTGTTGTTTTCTGTTGCAATCAAAGCCTTAGAAAAGAATTGGCCAGAAAATAGTTATTTGGTCGGACTTCATTACGGATTGGACTGTAATATAAAACAGAGTTTGCAACAGTGAAGCACTTTCATCATTTGAAGGTATCTTAACTACAGAAATGATGAGGGGAAGATCTGACGGAGGGCAAAAGAAACGTTTGCTCACTTTTTTATGCGTTGTGGCAGTCTTTCTTGTAATTCTATACATGTACTTTGGCTCCAAGGGCCATGGTGAGTCGGCTCTAGAGTATGGCAGCCGGTCTTTGAAGAAACTTGGGTCATCTTATTTGGGTGGGGATGAAGATACTGATCTTGGAAGCAAGCAAGATGACTCTACACCGAAGTTTGGGCAGGAAGATGTAGAAGATGGTATAATTCCAAAGAGCTTCCCTGTAAGTCTTTATGTATCTAAGCAGGACTACCAAAGTAATTTGAATTCTTCTTATTCTTTTATCTGCTTCTTTGTTTGATTTATTAAGTGACAATCTTTCATGCTTTTTCTTTTGGTTTTGAAGGTTTGCGACGATCGACATTCAGAATTAATTCCCTGCTTAGACAGGCATCTTATATACCAGATGAGATTGAAGTTGGATCTCTCCTTAATGGAACACTATGAAAGACATTGCCCTCCAGCTGAAAGGCGATACAATTGCTTGGTTCCTCCCCCACCAGGGTACAAGGTGAGAATATGCTTAAGAACAGTAGAAAATGGAAATGATATTGTAGTCCCCTCGCCACAGTGCAATAATGTTTAATTGTTTGTTTCCTTTTTCACTCTTACAGGTACCAATCAAGTGGCCAAAAAGTAGAGATGAAGTGTGGAAAGCAAATATACCCCACACCCACCTTGCACACGAGAAGTCTGACCAGAATTGGATGGTTGTAAAAGGTGAAAAGATAATATTTCCTGGGGGTGGCACTCATTTTCATTATGGGGCGGATAAGTACATTGCTTCACTTGCAAATGTAAGATTTCTGACTGTCAAAACCATTTAACTTTCCAGGAAAGCTTGACTCCTGTATTTTAAATTCCTTTTGCGAATTACAACTGATTACTTCTTATGGATTAAGAGCCCATTTGGGTTAGCTTTACAAATACTCATTTGTTGGGATGCACGTTTTTTTTAAAACGCTACAGATTAGAGCTTTTGAAAAAAACCGTTTTCAAGCATTTAAAAAGAGTCGGATTTTTTAAAAAAGCTGTGAAAAAGCTAATTCAGATGGTCACGGCTTTTTAAACCACATATGAGTGATTTATTGGCCCCAAAAAGCTATCCCAAACGGGCTCTAAGACACATTTTATGGATTATTTCTCAAGCACAATGAAACTGGTTCTTTTGTTGGGCAGATGCTCAACTTTTCGAACAATAATTTAAACAACGAAGGAAGGCTACGAACAGTTCTTGATGTTGGCTGTGGTGTTGCAAGTTTTGGCGCTTATCTTCTGTCATCCGACATCATTGCGATGTCCTTAGCACCCAATGACGTGCATCAAAATCAGATCCAGTTTGCTCTAGAGAGAGGAATTCCTGCATATCTTGGTGTTTTGGGGACAAAAAGGCTTCCATACCCAAGTAGATCTTTTGAACTCGCACACTGTTCTCGTTGTAGGATTGATTGGCTTCAAAGGGAAGGGATTCTTCTCCTTGAGTTGGATAGAGTTCTACGACCGGGAGGTTATTTTGCATACTCATCTCCTGAGGCATATGCTCAGGATGAGGAGGACCTTAGAATTTGGAGAGAGATGAGTGCACTCGTGGAACGCATGTGTTGGAAGATAGCTGCCAAAATGAACCAAACTGTCATTTGGGTCAAGCCCTTAACAAATGATTGTTACTTTGAAAGAGAGCCCGGCACTCAACCCCCTCTTTGCCGGTCTGATGATGATCCCGATGCAATGTGGGGTGTTCCAATGGAAGCGTGCATTACACCTTACTCAGATCGTAAGTGTATCTTCTTCTTTAACTTATGTCGTAATTTTTCTGTTACTCTTGTTGAAGTCTTGAAGAACTGTTTTAGATAGAAGGTGTTCATAAATTGTCTTTCGGTTCTAGTTTCTTCACTGAAAGTGAAATGGAGGACACTTAACTTTCGTATTTAAAGTTGTAGTTTTTACTCACTATTTCCGTTTGTCAAGGTTGATTTCCCGTGAATCAAAAAGTAAATGAACAGAAATTTTCTCTACTCAACCCAGTTTCTTTCGTAGAAACTCGGAACTTTAGAGTCCAAATAAGGTCACACACTTAAATACTAGGAGTCATTGACTCATGCCGGTCAATGGACTCATCCTATCTCTGCCTTCTCAAGTCAGTTGCTTTTTTAGCATTAGCTTTCAGCTATGGGTGAATCTTTAGATATGGTTTTCGAGGAGAACATATGTGAAAATTTCAGTTGACACTCATAATTATGAGAAAAAACATCTTCCTGTTTTTTGGGGGTTGGATAACTATGAGAAAGAACATCTTCCTGTTTTTCGGGGGTTGGTAACGACAGCTTCCCGTTTATTTTATATGGCTAATATAACTAAATTGCGTGGAGCATTCCATTGATTATGGAATGTGATACTTTTAACTATTTACAGTAGCAGTGTTATGGCACTTAGAAGGCGACTACTCAAAAAATCCCTTTTATAAAATTAAGTAGATCACTGTCCAGAGATGTGATGATTCTGAAAGCTCCATATGTTCAATAAATATTTGTTTTATATGTTTGAGACAAGGAGGAGATGTTTAAGGCTTTCAGTTGATCAGCTTTGTAGTAATCGTCCCCTTGAGACTATGGAACAGGTCCTCTCCTCGATGTATTTTGCAGTTAGTTTAAATTTTGTTCCAGTTAAGCTGTACATTTTTTGAATATTTTCTTTGGATTCTGTGGCATGTGTTCGTGCAAGTTTTGAGGCCCTTTGTTTTCCCGGTCACCGACTCACCGCCCAATATGTGTATTCATGCATTAGGTTAATTGGGCCTGTACTGCAAGTGACCACACACCAGCCAATACAATAGATTGCACAAAGATTCCTAATTCCTTAGATTTTGTTCCGTAATTGAAGCTAATCTTGTTTTAGTCCTGCTGTTATGCCATCAACAGAAAGAATATAGAGGTGGAGTATAGAACCATACACCTTACCCCTGATCTTTTGTTTCCTGATTTAGATGATCACATAACCAGAGGAAGTGGACTAACTCCTTGGCCAGCTCGAGTGACTGCTCCTCCTCCCCGTCTCGCTGATTTTGGGTATTCGACTGAAATGTTCGAAAAGGACACGGTAATTGGAACATACCATCTAATCTCTGCTTTAGTTAATGATTTAGAGGGCCGTTTGCCTCTGCATATGCATGTGCAGCTTTGAATGCAAGTATTCAAATGTCGGCTTACGTATGCTGGTGTATGCAGGAACTTTGGCGTCGAAGAGTTGAGAATTATTGGAATCTCTTGAGTCCGAAGATCTCATCAGATACTCTGAGGAACGTGATGGACATGAAAGCAAATCTGGGGTCATTTGGAGCTGCTTTGAAAAACAAAGATGTCTGGGTAATGAACGTTGTCCCTGAAGATGGACCCAACACCCTTAAGCTGATCTATGACAGAGGTCTGATTGGCACAGTTCAAAACTGGTATGTAGTTCCACGGTTTAAAATGCTTGTCATGTTCATAAAACTTTAAAATGCTTTTCTGTTTTCATTGACCATGGCCGGTTCTTATGGACTGTTTACATGCCTATACGAATGGAGTTTGAGTGGTTTTATAGTAGAACCCTCTTCTTTTTATGGTTAACGTGTTGCCATCCTGGGATGGGGTTGGATCTATGTTTTGTGCTACTGATTGAGTACGAGAATGGAAGCCAATTATTTATTTGGGACCAACAATCATTTATTTGGAATTATTGAGAGACTAATTGGGCAGAAACTCTCTCACAACTTTTCTTAAACCAAATCCACTGTGAAGGTGGGGAGAAATAAAAACTTAAATCAGAAGTAGCAATTTGCTGCCTTTTCAAAAATCTAGTGAAGGAAAAATCTCTTATACCCGCAGCAATACGAAAAAGTTAAAAGTATTTATCTTACTTGTATCACTTGAGTTTGGCATTCATTTTGGTAGTAAATTTTCGTTTAGTGTCAACTTTTCATCTCCTAGATATCATCACCGAAAGTGGATTCCCCCCCCCCCCCCCCCCCCCCCCCCCCCCCCCCCCCCCCGCTCTCTCTCTCTCAATGAATAGGAAATTAACAACTTGATACACTTGGTGATATATCTATAGGTGTGAAGCTTTCTCAACATACCCCCGTACATACGACCTGCTCCACGCTTGGACTGTGTTCTCAGACATTGGGAGGAAAGGCTGTAGTGTTGAGGATTTGCTGATTGAGATGGATCGCATGCTCAGGCCTACCGGTTTCATTATCATCCGAGACAAACAACCCCTGATAGAATTCGTAAAGAAGTACTTAACAGCATTGCACTGGGAAGCTGTTGCAACAGCTGAGTCCACTTCGGATTCCGACCAGGATGGGGACGAACTTGTTTTGATCATCCAAAAGAAGCTGTGGTTGACCAGTGAAAGCCTCAGGGGTATGGAATAAGAGAAAATCGTTGTTTACGAATTATATTCTCTCCTGCTCTCGGGTTTTAAGAGGAATGTCCTTGGAGGCGGCGGGTAATCAATTTCATTTTGTAGCATTACGCAATTTTACCACTTATAGTTATTTTGATTTAGTTGACAAACCATAGACTATAGTCTATTCTTCAATTTGTTTCTTTTTTTTGTTTTTCTTTATATTTAAATTATCCTGTGGTAGCCACTTAATAAACAAAACGTAGAAGAATGCTGCTGAAAATGTATGAGGAAGTGGCTTCTCATTTATTTATAAGTGAATATTTTGCTTAGCTATTGTGTGCATTTTATGTTTACATGTGGATCCTTCTGCTTTAGCTACATTGTTGTGTGCCTTTTTTTAATTGACCATGGCTGTTAAAAACTGAGTCATGTTGCTGAAGATGGCCGAGTCAAGTTCACCAAATACTAACAAAGGAATGATACTTCCTGAACTCCAAACATGTGATGAAGAAAAGTGCAATGTGAGATATTGAATTTGTGCTGATGGAACATCTTGTGGCTTTATCTATACTTCTGTTTTTACATAAATTCAAATTTCTGCAATATGTGACCCGGTTTTCCGAAAA
Source organism: Hydrangea macrophylla (assembly GCA_033977485.1). NCBI lineage: Eukaryota > Viridiplantae > Streptophyta > Magnoliopsida > Cornales > Hydrangeaceae > Hydrangea > Hydrangea macrophylla. The sequence continues at coordinate 109,089,705 of CM066991.1, forward strand.
AAAAGAACCCTTAGTTTTTTTTTTTTTGGTCTTTCTTTTCTGCCGAATTTCAACCTAAAAACTAATGAACCCATAGGAAAGAGGAAAAAAAAGCCAAGAGAAATTATTTCGTGTGATTTTCACTGTAATTTGAGTATTTTGTGGGTCCTACATAGATCCTACTATCATGAAGAGATTGGTCATCGTATGGTTTGACAATCACATAAAATAATATTTTAAAAAATGGCTCCAACATTAATCCTTGGTTTATAGTATGACCTCCAAAAAGGTGCAACAATGTACAACTATTCATCTGCAGAGTCAAACCTCCTTGGTGTTTCTCACTCGGGTGTGTTTGATAATCCAATTAAGTGGAGAAAATGAAAATTTTCAGTACTTAGTTATTTTCAGCGCGTTGGATAACATACCACTTAATTGAAAAATTAACAAAATTTTACTGAAAACTTTAAGTGAAAAATTTCTACTAAAAATAGTCACTGAATGCATTCTATTTCAGTACTTGAAACACTGTTTTAAGTATTGTAAATTCTATCGCTTAATTTTTTCAGTACTTAAAATTCAACACTTAATTTTCAATACTTAATTTTTAGTTTTATCAAACGGCCATTCGTCTTTGAATGATCATAAAAAAAATTAGAGGAGCCCTTCTTGGACTATCTTAAAACTAATCTTTTTTAATCCTAGCACAAACATAGTAGGATCCTTTAGGAATATATAGGAAATCCAATCATTTTGGTCCCTAAATAGAATTCCTATTGGAGTGTACGATTGGATGTTCAAATGCCATTGAATATAGTACTTTTAGGTCTTAATTTTAATGTATTAAGGACTAATAGTGGGATTTATAAACTAGAGGGTTGGTGTGGAAAAACAGATAGTCCATAGCCTTTATGAAGATTGAAGACCTCTCTACTTTCTTTCTGTTTTTTTTTTCTTGTCCACCGAAATGGATTGAAGATGGTCCCCATGTGCCCTTAATTCAAGGGAATCCCAATCCTACTCATCTTGACTATGTTGTGGGCCTGAATATCCAAACCTTATCCCTCTTCAGGATGCAGTACTACATTTTATGGAGGTCTCATTATTTTCAGCAAAGAAAAAAAAATGGAGGTCTCTTTATAAATGTTTGTGCGTGTATGCAATTATGCGCGCGCGCACACACACATATATATGTATAAATAGTCAGACTCTAAAGAGGGCCGCCCTCTTTTTATTAAAGAGAGGGCTTCTGTTTTGGCCGTTGGATCGTGTTTTCATTAAGGGCAATTTTGTCATTTTACAGTTTTTAAACACAATCTGACGGCTAAAATAGATGTCCTCTCTTTATTAAAGAGAGGTAGTTCTCTTTAGAGAATCTTTGTATGTATAAATATATATATGTATAAATTTAATTTTTTTGGGGGGCCAAAAATCCCTCAGTAGCCGTCTTTAGAGGTAAAAACCTCTAATCAAATATTTTCTAGTTAAAAGTCCTTTATGAGATTTTCTTGAACTGATTTTCCCCTGTTAATGTAAAATAAGGGAAGATAATCAGATATTATATCAATCCATATTAAATATCTGAAATGGTGGAGCATAGCATTAAGTTATGGAAGGTGGATAATAACAATTATGGAGATTGTTTTTGATATGATTATTTGAAAATATTTCAGCAGATTATCAATCACATTCGTCCTAAACATTGGTAACAAACATTTATTTATGCAAAATTGAATGTTAGTGATATGACCTCATCCTTCATCTAAATATTTGATCACGTTGTGAGTAATTTTTCAAAGTGTTAAACTTCAATGCCAATACCGGCATAGTTTTGAGAAAATTTTCAAAGTGTTTAACTATTGCTAATTTGAGTAATTCCTTAAATGTATTTAATTGTTGATCTATACCAGATCTCAGTGAATGAGCATTGAGAACTTGCATACATATGGTTTTAATTTGACCAAAAAAAAAATAGGGTCATTTAGATTTCAGTCCTTTAATGTGTCATTTTCTAGAAATAGATCCATTGTATAAGTCAACTTAGAAATCAGTCCCTCGCCTATTTTGAGGACTAAAATACCCTCACTCTTACAATTAAGGGTTTTTAAATTGAAAACCCATATAACTCACTCTCTCTCTCTCTCTCTCTCTCTCTCTCTCTCTCTCTCTCTATATATATATATATATAAATTTGAATTTTGAAATTCAAAACACATATAATATATATATATATATAAGAGAGAGAGAAGAGTGAGAATTAACATAGAAATATTATGCGAGAGAGAGAAAGAAAAGTGAGAAATTTCTCACTTCAAAATACATCACAGAGTGAGAAATTCCTCAATAAAAACATAATACGAAATTCTATATAATATTGTGAGAAATTCTCACTTCCAACAATAGTGTGAAATTTCTCAATTTAAATGAATCACCGACTATAAGTGAAAAATTTTGTTTATTTTGGTGAGAAATTCTCAAATCTAGAATTTTGATAGAAGTTCAATAATACAAATTTCTCACCCAAAAAAACAAAAATTTCTCACACCTCCACACATATCAAAATCTAATAAATCAGAAAATCGATAATTATCTTCTACATTGGTGACTGAAATTTCACCGCCGTATGAACATAGCAAGATAATATTCTGACTCTCCATATCTCAAATACAACACCTGCACCAATAATGCATAACAATGATTATGTTAATTCACATAAAAATCCATGGACAACTTCAAATCATAAAAAGAAAACAAACTACAATAATAAAATAACTCACCTCTGGAGCATAAATCAGAATGCAACGAAATTCCTCAACAAAAATTCAATACAAGTAAAGTTTGTGGAAAAACAATGAATCAACGTGGAAAATCATCAACCTATAAAATATCAACAAAAACATCACCAAAAAATAAATAAAGATAAATATCTCTATGAATTAAGAATCCCGCATTACTACAAGGAAAAATATATAAAATTTAAAATAAAATTCATATGGATATGAAATTACTTACCTGTGAGTATGAAATTTTTCACTACTGGTTAATACCAACAGTTGTATGTTGTAAACTCTAGAATATCACACACACAACTATAATGTATTAATATACTTGTAAAATACACATAGAATATAATAAGTCAAAGCAATCAATTATCTGATAATTTAAAATTTTTAAACGGAATGTGGATCAATCCACTAATGCACAATTGTAGGAGATTCCTTGATTTCATAAATCAATAATTAACCATCTCCTATAATAAAGGTGGCGGTTACAATGGAATAAATGATTAAATCAATGAATGTAAATATAGAAATATAATCATAAGGGTACAATAGTAAAAAAAAATTATTGTTATTTGCTGGAGGGACTAATCCTTACTTTGTCTCATTGATTAGGGGTGATTTTCAGTGTATAAAAAGTCAAGGTGACTAACAATATGTTGACTGAAATTTGAGGCACCAAAATGTATATTTCTAAAAAAAATACATATGGTTTTAATTCTAAGTTTGAAAGTGAATTGGAAAAAAGGTTAATACTAAAGCACATTAAAATTTTGTATTACTTTTTTTTTGGCAAGGAAGTTTTGTTTATTACTTAGTAGATAGTAGACTATGCTAACAAAATAGAGGAAATTTACACGCAATGTTTATTGTTACATTACAATATGCAAATCTTTTTGCGGTCATAAACTAATAAAGAATTGATAGATGGCTTTTTTTTTTTTAAATCCTAATTTCCATACTCTCCCAAAAATAAGCAATGCCAATTGTTTAGTTGATTCCAAACTGTAGATAATATGCATGCAAGCATACGAGTTGGGTATAGGTGCGTTTACCTAGCGGAATAATTCGTCGAATCGTTGGAATGACGTTGTTACGAACCCTCCTCTTGAACCACGAACTAGCTGCCTCTGTGCACTCTCTTGTGTCTCGTACAGTCTCAGAGATGCTTCTTGAGCGATCCCCGATGATGCCACGCTCTAGATCCCTAGCCCCTTTGGTGATTAGCTAGAGAGAGAAACCGTGTGTCTAGAGAGAGAAACTAACGTGAAAGAGAATGAGAGGCTGCTGAGATTATTACTTTCATTAGGTTTTCCATGTAGTATATATGCATATATATATATATATGCACATAAAAACCTATAAGGCTTGGGACTCCAAAGCCCGTTACTTGGTATCCAAGCCAAGCCTATTTGGACCCAGTCAAATAACATGTGGGTGCTCGTGTGGCCCGACCACAATTTGTTACATCTCCCACTCACCCACATAGGATTAGTACTAAAATCAATCTCTCAACACAACGGAACTTCTCACCTCTTCATACAGGGAAATAGAACGTGCAACCTTACGAAAAGAAAGTATAGTGACAGGAGTGTAATGCCAAATCATCACCATAACCAGCAAGACACATCCCTCGGAAGCTTTTCATGTATGCCTTCGACGATTCAACCACGCTGGACACAGTATTCTCAATCTCTCAGTGAAAAGAATTACTGTACCACCTCAATGTAGTGTACTCATGACATATTAGTAACAAAATACGATTGTCGCAGGCTTGCTAATGAGTCACAAAATATGGTGTGTTATTGAATAGTCTTCCCTAGGCCGACATGTCAATCTGACTGACTTAATCGCTTGCCCAGGCACGCCCCATAGAACGGAATTAACTCTTTATTCTAGGATAGCATGCTAAAGCAGCTGTCATCAAGCGTCCTCTTTATGACATAGTCTCAAGTCATGAAGGCAACCAGTTTGTAGGATAACCAATGTCTTGGATATGCTACATGGCTCACACAGCAATGAAGAGGAATCCATTCACTGCTCCACAGTCGATCGCAAAAGCACATACAATATGATATGTATGTTATGGCGTTCTTCCATAAAATGGGCATGCCACTTTGTGTTTGGAAAAACAAGTAATGTCGTACGAATCTTAGTCTAGACGTTACACAAAACGTCTAACCTGAGTCTCCAGCATAGTCGCTGCTAGTAGCGCCCGTCTGAAAACTCACATTCGGCTGTAAACAGGCTACATAGAGTCATGGGATATCTCTATGTTCGACCAAATGTAAAGGTCTCATCTTAGATCCATCTAAGGCGACATATAGAAATAATTGGGTTTATATCTAGCTCGTTGTTCTTATACTGCGTAGATATAAGTGTTCAAGCTCGCTTTCTAAGCGATATGGACACACATGTCCTAGATAGCTATCTAAGCGCCATGAACACAATGCCTCATCTTGCTCGCCATCTAAGCGCCAAGGTGAATCACCCGTGTGAGCAGGTCGATTCAAGCCCGGTGACATATTAGAAATGTGCATTCATTCCATTCATACAACAATTATATATATGGAAATCAACAAATTTATTATTAACTTGATAATAATAAGAATAATAATGTCAAATCCAATATAAGTGTCTAAGCATATCAAATCCTACGAAGTCCCATGCTACTAATGTGGGTCAGAAAAACATCTTTGGCAATGTGCTTAGTCAATGGATCAGCCATCATGCTGCCAGTGGAGATATGCCTCAAGACAACTTCCTCTTGCACAACCACATCTCGAATGTAGTGATGACGGATGTCTATGTGCTTTGACTTCCCATGGTATTTGGGGTCTTTTGCATAGGCCAAGGCTGATGTGCTATCGCTGTAAATGAGCACTGCTTCAACCCCATGAGGCGAAGAGCCTAGGCGTCGCAAAAACCTCCTAAACCAGACAGCTTCCTGAACAACCGCCGAATAAGCCACATACTCTGCCTCCATCGTGGACAGTGCGATGCATGACTGTTTCTTGCTACACCAAGAGATTGTTCCATCTCCAAGTGTGAATGCGTAGCCAGAAGTGAACTTGCGTTCATCTTTATCGCTAGCCCAATCAGCATCACTATATCCTCTCAGCTTCAAGTCTCCTCCATGATAACAAAGGGCAAGGTACATAGTCCCGCGAATGTATCGCAGAATCCGTTTCACTGCTCTCCAGTGATATGGACCAGGGTTACTCTGATAACGACTAACTAGACATACTGCATAGCAGATGTTTGGACAGGTACACAACATAGCGTACATCAGACTCCCTACTACAGATGCATATGGCACGTTGGACATTTGTTCCTTTTCCTCTTCATTCTTAGGACAATGATCTAAAGTCAAGTGGAATGCCTTATCAACTGGAGTGTCGATGGGTTTTGAGTTATTCATGTGAAAACGCTCAAGAACCTCCCTTAAGTAAGTCTCTTGAGACAAACACATAAGTTTTTTTGACCGACCTCTTACAATCTTAACTCCCAACACATAGTTGGTCTCACCCATGTCCTTTATCTCAAACTGAGAGGACAACCACTCTTTTGTGGCGACAATGGCACTCATGTCATTTCCAGCTAAAAGGATGCCGTCAACATACAGAGATAGAATCAGAATACTCTTCTTGGTCTGTTTGATGTACACACAGTGGTCCTCCTCGATCATCTCAAAATCAAAGGAGGTGATTGAATCATGGAACCTCAAGTACCACTGCCTTGACGATTGCTTGAGTCCATAAATAGATCGCTTGAGACGGCACACTTTGCGCTCATACCCTTTGGTTATAAAACCAACAGGTTGATCCATATAGATCTCTTCGTCTAGTTCTCCATTGAGAAACACAGTTTTGACATCCATTTGGAAGAGTTCTAAGTCTAAATGTGCGACGATCGCCAGGATAAGGCGTATGGAGGCAAATCTCACCACAGGGGAGAACGTGTCTCCATGGTCTATACCCTCTCTTTGGGTATAACCTTTTGCCACTAGGCACGCCTTATACTTGTCAATTGATCCATCTGTCTTACGCTTGACTTTGAAAACCCACTTGTTTACAATGGTCTTACGGTCAGGCAGAATCTCAACTAACTCCTAGACTTTATTCTTGTCCATAGAGCTCATCTCCTCTTGCATAGCAACCATCCACTGAGATTTGGCAGCAGAAGAAAGCGCTTCCTTATAGGAAGCAGGCTCATCGTCATCTACTGTACACATGAGAGCTTCTTCCTCAATATCAAAACACCGACATGGAACTCTTCCTCGTCTGCTTCTACGATGTGCTACTTGAGAATCGTGAATGATGTCCAGTGGTGTACTCCCACTATCTGGTACACTCCCACTAGTGTCTAGCGGTGTACTCCCACTCGGCTGAAGACTAGTACCATTTTTAGCGATTATTGGACGTGGAATTTCAATTTCTCCACCCTCGCCTAAAGATGGTACGATATCTTCAACATCCTTCATCTCATAGAGGTCAAGATCTCTTTTAGCGTTACCGATATTGGGGAAGTCATTCTCAATGAAATCAACATCACGTGACTCAATCTCTGTCATTCTTCCATCCGGATGTTCACCATATATGGGCCTAGCTGTCAGAATATCTGATGAAGATATGCTTTCTAGCTCTCGGGCCTAGTTTTCCATGCTTATGGGAAGTATTGTGAACATATCCTGATGAGCCCCACGGGCGCAAATGCTCCAAATTGGGCTTTTCGCCTTTCCATAGCTCATAGGGGGTGGAAGGAACTGACTGTGAAGGCACCCTATTAAGTATGTAGGCAGCAGTTAAAAGTGCATCCCTCTAGAATGATATTGGGAGGTTAGCTTGTGCCATCATAGATCTAGTCATATCTAGAAGTGTTCTATTCCTTCTTTCTGCAACACCATTTTGTTGTGGAGTTCTAGGAATAGTAAGTTGTCTGCGTATCCCCTTTACCTCACACAGTTCCTTAAACTGATCAGATAAGTACTCGCGTCCTCTGTCTGTTCGAAAAGTCTTTAGGGACTTTTCTTGCTGATTCTCAACCTTTGCTACAAAGCGTTTGAAGCAATCTAGAGCTTCATAGCGGTGAGATATTTGATAGACATATCCATATCACGTGTAGTCATCGATAAAAGTAAGGAAATAAGAGGCACCATGACGTGCCTTCACATTCATTGGTCCACATATGTCAGAGTGTATTAGTTCTAATGCGTGCATAGCTCTTTTAGCCTTTTACCAAAAGACTTCCGGCATGCTTTGCCTGCTAGGCAAGACTCACACGTAGGTAGGTCAACCTTAGCGAGTGGCCCTAGAAGGCCTTCTCGAGCCAATCTAGTCATCCTATCACGTCCTATGTGTCAAAGTCTAACATGCCATGTCACAGAGTCAATATTTCTTTTTGAATCAGCAACTAATGAAGTAGAGGAAATGGAATCAAGCATATCAATTTTAAATAGATTATTCCATAAAAAACCATGTCCAAAAGTAACACCATCCAAAACAATATCCAACTTATCACGTCCAAACTGAAAAATAAAAACTAAATCAAGAAGTACTAAGACCGAGAGTAGATTATATTAGATTCCGGGTATGTAGAGCACATCATGAAGAAGTAATGTGCGCCCTGTGTGCAAATGAAGTTGGTATGAGCCTACTCCCGCTGCTTCTTCACAAGTGTTGTTCCTCATGTATACCCTACTGGTGCCACTTGAAATCTTATGATAATCTACGAACCCCCCTCGATCTCTGGCCACATGCCTTGTTGCTCCTGTATCTGCAATCCAATCATGGAGCGAATGAGCGATTAGGACATGGGAACTCACAAAAACATAAAGAGAGTTGGGTGGGAAAGTTACCTTCTTCGGCTCAGTGCAGTCACGAGCGAAGTGTCCCAATCCTCCACAGTTGAAGCATTTTGATTTGGAAGCATTTTTCTTGCCAGCGCGCTTACCCCTGCGCTTCTTTGGTTTATCAGCCTTTGGAGCTAATTTATTAGCCCCACCCTTTTTCTGAGCCCTTTTACATTTGGCATTGCGCTTGGACCCACTGGCCCCGCGCTCACTTCCACTTATGGAAGTTCTCGCCATGAGTGTAGTAATGCGGTTCGCCTCTTGGTGCTCCGCCTCCAGCTCCACATGTTTAGATATATCAGCAAAGTTCTTGATATTCTCATTATGTGTTAAAATTTGCTTCATATGGACCCAAGTTTCAGGCAGTGACCGAGTCACCGCTTAAATCTGTTGTTCATCAGTGAGGATGCTCCCAGCAGCAGCAAGATCTCGAATCATACCAGACATCGTCCTAAGATGTTCAGTCGTCGATTGCTTTAGATCTTTCCGATACACCTCGAACTTCAACACGAGGCTCTTGAGCCTAGTAGTTGACGCCCCACCAAAAGCAAATTTTAGCTGGTCCCATAATTCTTTGGCACTGGAGTATTGGAAATACTCGCCAAGAAGGTCATCGTTCATGCTGCTTAACAATATTTGCGCGTGTGATGATCCTTCTTGACCCATTCATTATAGGTGTCAAGGTCTCGGCGATATTGGGCTATTGGCCCATTTTCTGGTACAATGGGTTCGACCATTGACTGGGTTAGATGAGGAAGCAGTTCTTCCTCAGTCAACAGAAGGGTTACTCTACGTTGCCATACGTCATAGTTTTTCCCATTAAACTTGTTATCTTTGTTCAAATCAGCGACAATATGTTTTGAAGCCATTTCTACATTCAAAAAAATATGTGCAAAGGTTTTGACGTTATTATTTGCACATTTCATAAAAATTTGTTTTAAAAATCCAATTATAAACGATCTTTCCCCTTTTTACAATTTTAAGACCAAAAAACTTGCTATTGCTTATTAATCAAATCCTAAATTTTGTAAATTAAGGAAAAACTTTTATAATTGATTTTATAAACAAGTATCAATTAAATGGTTCTTTAACCTATCTAAGATCATCCACAATATACATAAGTGCGCCATACAACAAAGAATGCGCAAGGACCCCACGTGGGTCCAAATTGACAATGTAGAACTCATGCTAAGATAATTCGAGTTTATGATATATAAACAAAGAAAACCATCCCTTTACAAAATAGGCTTTTCCAATACAAAACTCTCGTCCTCACGTTACATTTATAGCCCCCAAAAAAAAAATAGGGATGCTTTGTTTGTAAACATATACAAGAACAATCTTAAACATACATCGTGAGGACACAAGCTCTATAAATTGTTAATTATTGTCCATTCATTTAAGCTAGATTAAAAAAAATATTAATCACACACATCAAGCACTCATGTGGATTAATTAAAAATGAATGGACTCATCCGTCACTCCACAAGGAGGAGGAATCAGAGGTCATAGGGTCAATCAATCACAAACAGCAGTAATTAAACGTGACCAATAATGCAATGAACCTCTAATAGTTGCAATAAGAATAAATATGCAACCCTGGATAGCTCCCATAAGCCAAGGAAGAACTATGAAAAACCCTAGATTTTTCATCGATTATATAAATAATTTGGGTTTTAAACCAATATAAAACAAATTCTTTAAGGGCCTTTAAATTACCAAAAACAATTTAAAGTCCACATGGAAATTTTAAATACCTAAAAAACTTATTTTTCATTATTAACCAAAAATTTCCATAATTTATGGGAGCATAAAATCCAATTTTAATCAATTTATCAAATAAAATTGATTTAACTACAAGCCTACAACTATTTAACAATAATATGTTAAATTCCAAAAAAAAAAATATTTTAAGGAGTGGTCTATCCCAACAGTTTCACATGGCCTAAAAAAAGTGTCCCAACCATATAATATTAATTTCAATAATTAATAAACATATTTGGATATTTTAAGTAATTAAAATAATGGCTAAAAAACATGGTTTAATGCTTTAAAATAATCATAAACATTGGAGATAGGCATGCAATACTCCCTCAACATCCCAGCAGTGTTAAAAACATCACACATTAATTCCAAGAATTAATAATATATTTTGGATATTTTAAGCAATTTTAAAATACGTACAAAAACATATTTAATGCTCTAAAATACCCAAAAAAAAAAGAAGTAATTTCCCAAGAAATTATTCTGGGTCCCACTCTGTGTCATAAGATAAGAAAAATAAAAAATATTTTTCCTCAATTTTCCAGAATTTAAATCAATTAAAAACAATTTAAAACATTTAAAACTTGTTTTAATGACTAGAAACTGTTTTAAATATAAAACAATTAAACTTTATTCTGGAATATTTTTATAAAAATTATATTAAAATAATAGACCAAAAATGGGACCCACACTCGCCGGAGGTGACGTCGGTAGGTCACCGGCGGCGACGCACGCGCCGGCGTGCGCGTGGGCTTGACTGGAGAGGTCTTCTTCCTCCTCCAGAAACCCTAAAACGCAGCTTTTTGCTGCGCGACCCCTCCACTTTGCAGTCTCATATCTCCTTCGTTTGTGATCCGTTTTCTGAAAATTTTATATGGTTGGAAAGATCTCACGGAGTACTTGAAGATTGAACCAAAAAATTGACCGATTGCACATCTCAATCGTCCAGAAAAGTGGTTCAAAGTTCGGAAAAAATCTCGATTTAAAAAATTTCCGAAATTAGAGTTTTTGTTTTCTCCTTCTACGGAGATATTTGGGCCATGAAACTTTATGAGCAGACTCTATAGTCATATAAGAACATATCCCAATCAAAGATTTTGAAAAATATTAGGTTTTAAATATGGACCCACTTTGAAATCGATTTTGGCAAGCTTTTGAACATAAAACAAGATCCATCAATGGTGGATCTATTTTGGGCTCAAGATTTGGCGAACAAACGTCCTAAAGGCTCTGATACCAATGTAGATAATATGCACACAAGCATACGAGTCGGATATAGGTGCGTTTATGTCATAGCCCGGTCCCACAATAGCGGAACCGGAGCTCGTGGCACGCCACCGAGGCTCTTCCTACTCATTTCAAAGTTGTAGCAGCGGAAAAATAAACTTTAAATATAACAAATAGTAGTCGTTCCTTAATTTGAAACAATATACCCGAAGTTGGTAAAATCCATATAAATTTGAAAACGTAATTATATTTTGAAACGAATGAATTTATATTCAAAGGGATCCCAAAGGTGCCCTAACAACCAATCAAAACATTTAAATAAGTTGCGAAAGGGGTATAAAAAGTTTTCATGCAGGGGTCATTTCGACCGGTCGAGATTCCCCTTTCGACCGGTCGGATGACCCTCGGCAATAATCCTTCACAACAGAGGGTACTTCGACCGGTCGAGCTGTCCCTTTCGACCGGTCGAATGACCCTCTGACAGCAATCCTTCTTGCACAAGGAAATTGCCTAAGGTCAAACGACTCTTGCAACCGCAAACTATCTCAACATTAATACAAGACATAAAGTTGACAAGTAAAACAATTCAAACCGTGAACTCTAGGTTCAAGTACATGATAGCTTAAACAACCCCAACCATGCTTTCAAAGTCAAAACAAAACGTAGTAATTCCTTACAGGATTTGGAACTAATATAAAACGTTTACAAGACGACTCTCCATTCTATTACAAGTCCCTTAACAACTCAAATGAAATAGACTATACGATTACAAAATCACGAGATTAAAGCATTGAGTTGCCTTCTAAGCGAACTCCCAAAACCCCCGTGCTCATATCTTCGATTCCTCGCCAGCATTAACACCTGAAATGGTTATTTGAATAACCACACATATTTTGATTTGTTTAAGCTAATGCTTAGTGAATAAATCAACATATGTACATGAATGATAAACATGTCCGCATTCACATCTCTACATTTCATACTAGTCGCCGGAGACTCACGTGCCCGTCCATATTCCCAATCCGCGACTCCTCGCCAATAAGTCCACGCGAAAGGGTAAGACCCACGATTCTTTTCTTCAATCGTGCAACCTTAATGCCTATATCGGCTCCACAAAAATGGCACGGTGACCACGTGCTCCTTCTGACCCACATAAGCAACTTAACATGCTCAAATACATATCACCATGCTCGCGGTAATAAAAACATATCACCGTGCTATTGAGCCTACTTATCAATATAATTGCCCAATATGAACTACACAATATATCTCTAAGGATTAATACATGTTATTCAAACATAACATGAACACATATCAAGAAACCATTCCAAAAACATAGTTGAATCACTCACCTCCGATTTACGCTCCTATTATTCAATCTGAAGAAAACCCGTGCACAAAGAACGTGCAGAAGTCCGTCTAGTACAATTCCTATGGATCAAAATTCCATTTACCAACTTTTATGAAAAATTCTAGAAAACAACTTTTTGAAAAACTTGGCCAAACAAGTCCTAACATATATCAAAACGAAGCTCTTACCTCGAGGAGCTCGAATATGAAATCTAGGAGAAAACAAACTGACGGAAAGTCGTCGTTTGGCGTCGCAAAGCTCTAAGCAAAACAAATCTCCCTCTAGCCTCCTTTCTTGAACTTTAGGTTAAACTTATAAAAATATGGAAGTCATCACTTCCTATTTATAGGCAAAACTCTTGGGAATTACGTTTACCTCCCCACGAGTTTCCGAACTCCTAATTAGTCTCTGAAACTTTCTATACAACTTATTCATAGCTTTACGAGTGAAACTTCAAAATTATAAAAGTTTCCGACTAAGTTTCGTTTGGTTGCTAAAACACGAATTTCTACATGGCTTTTCCGAAGTTACTAATTAGCCTACCAAATTAATAGCGTGTTCATTCGTTCTCACCAGGATACTGAAACTAACAGTAGATATAAATTCTAAAACAGAAAATAATACAGATATTGAAATACACAGGTAAACATTTATTTTCAGATAAACATTTAAAGTGTTCCACAGTGACCGTCTCATACTCGAAGAGACTTCACAACCAATAAATCCTCAATTACCACAGTTTCAAAGGGTTCTCTAATACAGACACCCAAATCAACTCGTGAGTCAAAACTCACTCAACCATGTGTCATAGGACACGCCATATCACATTATCATGCATGACAATATGATACAAATGCAATAACACAAATGTGGGTGTTATAATACTCTCCCCCTTAAAAGAAGTTTGTCCCCAAACTTATACCTCATGTCTCGAAAAGGTGCGGATACTGAGTACGCATCTCATCTTCTATCTCCCATGTCATCTCTTCCGTAGTTTGACTACGCCATAACACTTTCACTTTCGACATTACTTTATTTCGTAAGACTTGATCCTTCCTGTCTAAGATTTCTACCGGATATGCGACATACGTTAAATCACTCTGAATCTCATTCGATGTCGGAGTCATTACTTGATCCCTATCTTCCACTAATTGTTTGCGTAACAATGATACATGAAACACGTTATGAACTTGAGCATACTCGCTCGGTAAGTTCAAACGATAAGCTACGGGTCCAACCTTTCCAATGATTTCAAAAGGTCCTACATACCTCGGATTGAGCTTCCCGTATCTACCAAATCTGGTTATCCCCTTTGAAGGTGACACCTTCAAATACACTAAGTCTCCTACATCAAATTCCAACGGTCGTCTGCGCTTGTCGGCATAACTCTTATACCTACTCTGGGCTGTCAGTAACCGTTGTCTAATTACCTTTATCTTATCCGTCGTCTCTTGTACAATTTTCGGTCCTTCAATCTTTCTTTCTCCCACCTCTGTCCAACTAGTCGGTGAACGACATACACGACCATATAAAGCTTCATAAGGAGCCATTCCAATACTCGACTGAAAACTGTTGTTATATGCAAACTCAATCAACGGCAAATGGTCTTCCCAGTCACCCTGAAAATCAAGTACACATAGCCTAAGCATGTCTTCCAAAATCTGGATTACTCTTTCTGATTGACCATCGGTCTGAGGATGAAAAGCTGTACTAAAGTGCAATTTGGTACCCATTGCTTCTTGCAAGGCTCTCCAAAACTTCGATGTAAAACTACTATCCCTATCAGAAACGATAGAAACTGGGATACCATGTAGTCTCACAATCTCGCGAATATACAACTTAGCTAACGTCATTGGCTTAGTTGTTCGAAGCGGTAGGAAGTGTGACGACTTCGTCAAACGATCAACAATCACCCAAATAATAGTGTTCGATCTCTTCGACCTCGGAAACCCACTAACAAAATCCATTGTTATGTGCTCCCATTTCCACTCAGCTATCGGTAACGGTTGTAACAATCCCGAGGGTACTTGGCGTTCGGCCTTTACTTGTTGACAACTAGTACAACGCGAAACATATCGTGCTATTTCCCTCTTCATTCCCGGCCACCAATAAACATGTCTCAAATCTCTATACATCTTGGTGCTTCCCGGATGAACGGTATACTTCGTATTGTGTGCTTCCTCTAGGATGTTTCGCTTCAACTCTTTCTCACTAGGTACACAAATTCTACCCCTCAATCTCAACACATTGTTCTCAAACGTGAATCCCGGTTGGTTGCCCATTGGAATCTCATCACAAATCTTCTTCAAAGCCACGTCTTGAAGTTGTTTCTCCGTGATCTCGTGAATCAAGAGTGGTTGTGCCACAATCGTCGACATCAATCCACCTTCAATCCTCGGAATCACCTCAAGCTCCATATTCTCCATATCTCTTATCAATTCTTTCTGAGATGTCAAATCCGATGCGGTATTGGTTGGTACTTTGCGACTAAGAGCATCGGCGACGACATTCGCCTTGCCCGGATGATACTGAATTGACAAGTCATAGTCCTTCATCAACTCTAACCATCTCCTTTGCCTCATATTCAAATCTCGTTGTGTAAACAGATACTTCAAACTCTTATGATCCGTATAGATCTCACATTTCTCTCCGTATAGGTAATGACGCCAAATCTTCAATGCAAAAATCACGGCGGCCAATTCTAGATCATGAGTCGGATAATTCTTCTCGTGCGGTCTAAGTTGTCTTGACGCATATGCAATGACTTTATCACCTTGCATAAGAACGCAACCTAAACCTCTATATGAAGCATCACTGTAAATAATAAACCCTTCAGTCCCTGATGGAACGGCTAAAATTGGTGCTTTCACTAGTCGACCCTTCAACTCTTGGAAACTTTCTTCACATTCTGGACTCCAAACAAAAGCAATATCTTTCCTCATTAACTGCGTCATCGGCATTGCTATACGCGAAAAGTCCTTCACAAATCTCCGATAATACCCAGCTAATCCTAGGAAACTTCTGATGTCTGTCACATTCGTTGGTCTCTCCCAGTTGGTAACTGCTTCTATCTTCTGAGGGTCTACAGAAATTCCCTTTGCCGACACTATATGTCCAAGAAAAGCAATCTCTGTCAACCAAAACTCACACTTCTTCAATTTGCCGAATAATCTCTTTTCACGCAATCGTTGTAAAGCTAATCGCAAATGATGCTCGTGATCTTCAACGCTTTTGGAGTAGATTAGGATGTCATCTATGAACACGATAACGAACTCATCTAAATAATCTTTGAAGACACGGTTCATTAAGTCCATGAAAGCAGCTGGTGCGTTAGTCACTCCAAACGGCATAACCAAAAATTCAAAGTGACCATATCGAGTTCTGAAAGCTGTCTTCTCAACATCTTCCTCTTTGACTTTCAACTGATGGTAACCGGATCTCAAGTCGATCTTCGAAAATACCTGAGCCCCTTGTAACTGATCAAACAAGTCATCTATTCGCGGCAACGGATACTTGTTCTTGACGGTCAACTTATTTAACTCTCGGTAGTCGATGCACATGCGCATTGTTCCATCTTTCTTCTTCACAAACAAGACTGGAGCTCCCCACGGCGAAACACTCGGTCGGATAAAACCCTTCTCCAACAGTTCTTCTAACTGAACTTTCAATTCTTTCAACTCTATCGGTGCCATTCGGTACGGTGCTTTGGATACCGGTTGTGACCCTGGTACTACTTCTATTGTGAACTCAAGCTCTCTTTCAATCAATACGTCGGGTAACTCATCGGGAAAAACATCTGGAAATTCTCGAACTACTGAAATGTCTTCTATTAGTGGTCCAAGAACTCCCGTGTCGACAATTGAACATAAGAAACCCGAACAACCCTTCTTCAACATCTTACTTGCTTGAATCGCCGATATTAAGTACGGCGGTACGATCACTCCCTTACCCTGAAAAGTAAACTCTTCTCGTCCTGACGGATAGAAACTAACCCGTTTCTGTTCACAATCAATTTTGGCTTGATTAACCGACAACCAATCCATACCCAAAATAACATCAAAGTAATTCACCGTCAACGGAATCAAATCAACGCTCAAGACTTTATCACCTATCTTGATTTCACATGACTTGAATATCGAAGAAGTAACTAGTGGTTCACTACTAGGCAATGATACACACAGGTCATATCCTAACGGTTCTGACTTAACAGTTAGATGTTTAACAAAATCACGTGATACAAATGAATGCGTCGAGCCAGAATCCATAAGTATACGTGCAGGATACGAACAAATAGGAAGAATACCTGACACGACGGTATCATCCGTATTCCCCGGCCTAAGCTGGAAGTATCGTCCTTGTTGTTGCGCGACTCCTTTCCCTTTATCCACTCGAGGTTCTACCCTTGATCCGCTTGGCACACTCGATGCCCCAGTACTCATTCCTGGTTGTCTCTTACTCGGACAGTTCTTTGCTATGTGTCCCGGTTGTCCACACTCAAAATATTTTCCTCTCGTTTCTGGGTTATAGCTCTTGGCGTTCGAGGTTGTGTTTGGTGTAATCAAATTAGCGTTCAAAGGACAATTCCTAGACACATGCCCCAATTGTTTACAAATATAGCAAGTGATCAATTGATGGCAGGTTCCTCTGTGTCGCTGGTTACATGTTGGACACAACGGTCTCGAGTGTCCTATGAACGTACTCCCTCCTTGGCTACTCATATGCGATCCCGAACCTTGTGTAAACGGTTTCTTCGCATTCCCTTGGCTCTTGCCCCTATTGTCATTGGATCTCTTTCCTTGTTGCCCTTGTCGATATCTGTCGACACTTTTCTCAGCAATCCGAGCAGCTTCCTCAACGAGAGAAACGGTCGGGTGTTGTAACATATCTACACGGCCACGGATATTCTCTCTAAGCCCTTCCTCGAACTTACGAGCTTTATCCCTATCAGTTGGAACAGTAGTCTTCCCAAATCGTAACAAAGCATTGAAACGAGAAACATACTCACCCACGGTCATATCTCCCTGAACCAAACTTGCAAACTCTTGACGTTTCTGAGTATAAGCAGATTGCGGGAAGAAACGTTTGTTGAATTCTTCTTTAAATGCTTCCCACGTGGTCGGCTTCCCTTGTTCAATCACGTTGTTCCACCAATCCAATGCTTCGCCCATCAACGTATCGGATGCGCATAAAATTTTCTCCTCATCGGTACATATTACCTGACGGAAATGTCTTTCCATGTCCATCATCCAATGATCGGCCAAGTCTATGTCAACTTGCCCATGATACAACGTCGGCTTTCGCTTATGAAACTGTTCCACGATCGTGTGTTGAGGTCGCGGTGTCGATGGTGCATTGACATAACGAATTTCCACTTGTGGAGGCTGAACGTTCATCTGTTCCCTTTCACTTACCGCTTGTATGAAACTTCCCACCATATTCACTATTTGGTCCATCCGCGAATGCGGTGACAATTCTCTTGGTGGATCAGCCATAGCGTTTCAAATATTCCCCTGTTGAGTTCAATGCATAATGACCATGCATGCTATGCCACAATATAGATATATGTGCACCGTTCATCACAATCAACAATGCTAACACATGAAGCATTTCTACAATGATAACAACTATCTTTACAATTACACACTCCACTCGACGTCACTCAACATATATAACGTCACTCGTTCCCAAGGCTCTAAACTTATGCTCTGATACCACTAAATGTCACAGCCCGGTCCCACAATAGCGGAACCGAAGCCCGTGGCACGCCACCGAGGCTCTTCCTACTCATTTCAAAGTTGTAGCAGCGGAAAAATAAACTTTAAATATAACAAATAGTAGTCGTTCCTTTGAAACAATATACCCGAAGTTGGTAAAATCCATATAAATTTGAAAACGTAATTATATTTTGAAACGAATGAATTTATATTCAAAGGGATCCCAAAGGTGCCCTAACAACCAATCAAAACATTTAAATAAGTTGCGAAAGGGGTATAAAAAGTTTTCATGCAGGGGTCATTTCGACCGGTCGAGATTCCCCTTTCGACCGGTCGGATGACCCTCGGCAATAATCCTTCACAACAGAGGGTACTTCGACCGGTCGAGCTGTCCCTTTCGACCGGTCGAATGACCCTCTGACAGCAATCCTTCTTGCACAAGGAAATTGCCTAAGGTCAAACGACTCTTGTGACCGCAAACTATCTCAACATTAATACAAGACATAAAGTTGACAAGTAAAACAATTCAAACCGTGAACTCTAGGTTCAAGTACATGATAGCTTAAACAACCCCAACCATGCTTTCAAAGTCAAAACAAAACGTAGTAATTCCTTACAGGATTTGGAACTAATATAAAACGTTTACAAGACGACTCTCCATTCTATTACAAGTCCCTTAACAACTCAAATGAAATAGACTATACGATTACAAAATCACGAGATTAAAGCATTGAGTTGCCTTCTAAGCGAACTCCCAAAACCCCCGTGCTCATATCTTCGATTCCTCGCCAGCATTAACACCTGAAATGGTTATTTGAATAACCACACATATTTCGATTTGTTTAAGCTAATGCTTAGTGAATAAATCAACATATGTACATGAATGATAAACATGTCCGCATTCACATCTCTACATTTCATACTAGTCGCCGGAGACTCACGTGCCCGTCCATATTCCCAATCCGCGACTCCTCGCCAATAAGTCCACGCGAAAGGGTAAGACCCACGATTCTTTTCTTCAATCGTGCGACCTTAATGCCTATATCGGCTCCACAAAAATGGCACGGTGACCACGTGCTCCTTCTGACCCACATAAGCAACTTAACATGCTCAAATACATATCACCATGCTCGCGGTAATAAAAACATATCACCGTGCTATTGAGCCTACTTATCAATATAATTGCCCAATATGAACTACACAATATATCTCTAAGGATTAATACATGTTATTCAAACATAACATGAACACATATCAAGAAACCATTCCAAAAACATAGTTGAATCACTCACCTCCGATTTACGCTCCTATTATTCAATCTGAAGAAAACCCGTGCACAAAGAACGTGCAGAAGTCCGTCTAGTACAATTCCTATGGATCAAAATTCCATTTACCAACTTTTATGAAAAATTCTAGAAAACAACTTTTTGAAAAACTTGGCCAAACAAGTCCTAACATATATCAAAACGAAGCTCTTACCTCGAGGAGCTCGAATATGAAATCTAGGAGAAAACAAACTGACGGAGAGTCGTCGTTTGGCGTCGCAAAGCTCTAAGCAAAACAAATCTCCCTCTAGCCTCCTTTCTTGAACTTTAGGTTAAACTTATAAAAATATGGAAGTCATCACTTCCTATTTATAGGCAAAACTCTTGGGAATTACGTTTACCTCCCCACGAGTTTCCGAACTCCTAATTAGTCTCTGAAACTTTCTATACAACTTATTCATAGCTTTACGAGTGAAACTTCAAAATTATAAAAGTTTCCGACTAAGTTTCGTTTGGTTGCTAAAACACGAATTTCTACATGGCTTTTCCGAAGTTACTAATTAGCCTACCAAATTAATAGCGTGTTCATTCGTTCTCACCAGGATACTGAAACTAACAGTAGATATAAATTCTAAAACAGAAAATAATACAGATATTGAAATACACAGGTAAACATTTATTTTCAGATAAACATTTAAAGTGTTCCACAGTGACCGTCTCATACTCGAAGAGACTTCACAACCAATAAATCCTCAATTACCACAGTTTCAAAGGGTTCTCTAATACAGAC
Source organism: Hydrangea macrophylla (assembly GCA_033977485.1). Lineage (NCBI taxonomy): Eukaryota > Viridiplantae > Streptophyta > Magnoliopsida > Cornales > Hydrangeaceae > Hydrangea > Hydrangea macrophylla. The sequence continues at coordinate 109,110,426 of CM066991.1, forward strand.
ACCCAAATCAACTCGTGAGTCAAAACTCACTCAACCATGTGTCATAGGACACGCCATATCACATTATCATGCATGACAATATGATACAAATGCAATAACACAAATGTGGGTGTTATAGTTTACCTAGCGGAATAACTCGTCGGATCGTTGGAATGACGTTGTTACGAACCTTCCTCTTGAACCACGAACTAGCTACCTTCGTGCACTCTCTTGTGTCTCGTACAGTCGCAGAGATGCTTCTTGAGCGATCCCCGATGATGCCATGTTCTAGATCCCTAGCCCCTTTGGTGATTAGCTAGAGAGAGAAACCATGTGTCTAGAGAGAGAGAAACTAACGTGAGAGAGAATGAGAGGCTACTGAGATTATTACTTTCATTAGGTTTTCCATGTAGTATATATGCATATATATAGGAACATAAAAACCTATAAGGCTTGGGATTCCAAAGCCCGTTACTTGGTGTCTGTAAGAAATATGTGGGCCATATGGGCACCCGCATACATTGGACCGGGTCCAATGGGCTTAGGCTTTTGGAGCCCTAGGGTTTGGTTATTATGTATGTATATATATATGATATAAACACACATATTTGGGCATCCCTAATATCACAGTATCCTCTCTATCTCTCTCTCCCTACGGTTTCTCTCTCTTGGCCATCACCAAAGGAGCCATGGGATTTAGCACGTGATACGTACGAGGACCGCTCTAGTAGTGATCTTCACGACCTATGCGGAGCACAAGAGGGTACACGGAGGCAACATGGAGCAGCAGTTCATGGGTGAAGACGCCGGGCTCGTAACAACACCGTTCGGCGATCCGTTGGGTTATTCCGCTAGGTAAGTGACCTAAACCCGACTCGTATGCTTGCGTGCATATTATCTACATTGGTATCAGAGCCTATAGGTGTTTGATTCGCCCGTAGATCACCCGAATTGAATCTGCCATTAAAGCTTAACTAAGCTTTTATCAAAACTTTAAAATTTTGATTTTGAAGTGGGTCTAATACAAAACTCCAATAAGGGTCAGAATTTTTGATATGGTTGTGTCCCATATGATCCCTAGAGTCCCCCCTATTAGTCTCATGGACTGATTATCTGAAACGAGTGAGATATCGTAAACCCTAGCCATGGTTTCCATTAAAAGCGAATTTTCTAGCCCATCTTTAAGTATTTTTTTTTAAAGTTACACAAATCCGATTGGCTTGTTTCTTGATATTAAACTGCACTACTCATCGAGAGCTTTTCAATGATATATGATTTGTTTTTTTTTCGACTTAAAATGAAGTCATGGCGAGCCCGCAAAAAATTGCGTGCCGAGCAGCCAAAGGGCTGCGTTTTCTTTGTGCAGTGAAGAAGATGAAACGCATTCGGCGTGGGGTCCATTCACGCATGTCAGCATGTGGCGCGTGTGGCCCATATACAAGTTAAATTGTGTTATGCTTCTGTGCACACTTGAATTTGCTGGTGGGCCCGTACTTGGTCATGAGTCATGACCCATGTGACTCATGTGTTTGTTATTGACGATGTTTGGGTTTTCTCACAACTCACAGATAATTGAGCCATGGGCCCGCAGTGTTCAGGCATATTTTTTTTTAAAACAAACTCCCAATGAGTTTTTAAGTTAATAATCAGTTTTTTGGTTATCAACAAACAAATGTTCAAAAAAAAAAAAAAAAAGGAAAATGTGGAAAGTTATTTTTTATTTTTCCTATAATATGGACACTGTGTGAGACCAGAAATAATTTTATGGTAAATTGTTTCATTGTTTTTGGTATTTTAGAGCATAAAATATGTATTTTGTATATATTTTTAATTGCTTAAAATATCCAAAAAATACATGTTAATTTTTGAAATTAATATATTGTGTCTAGCACACTGTAAGGGACTCTAAGATAATTTTTGTGTAAATTATCATGTATTTATGGTATTTTAGAGCATATAATTAATGTTTATGGACGTTCATTTAATTGCTTAAAATAGCCATAATACATTATTAATTTTTGTAATTAATATGGGACATAAGGGACACTGTTTTAAGACCATGTAAAAGTTTGTGGGACCCATAGATAATTTTTGATAAATTATCTCAATCATATTAATATTTTAGAGCATATAATTGTGTGCTTTTGTACACATATTAAATTGCTTAAAATATTTTTATTGATTATTAGTTCAGGGAATTAACACAATGTGTTTAGAATACTAGTGGTAGCTTGAGAAAATTATTTTAGTGTATTTTCTCGCTCTTTGGGACATATTTTAGAGCATATATATTGTGTTGAATACGCAATATTAATTGCTTAAAATATAACCAATTAAAGTTGTTAATTCTTGAATTTAATGTCTAGTGTGTTTTGTACACTAATTGGAAACTTGAGAAAATTTTATGAATTATCTCATTTTTTTGGTATTTTAGAGCATAAAATTTATGCATATGAGCATTTATTTAATTGCTGAAAATAGCCAAAATAGATTATTAATTTTTGAAATTAATATGGGGTGTTTGGAACACCATATTAGACCACTGAAAATCTTTGGAGAACAAATTCTTGAAATTTTTGTATTTTTAGGAATTTTGTTGCTCATAGTTAATTTTGTTTAACTAAGATTAATTTATTATGTTAAATTGATTCAAAATGTTTTTGGGCCTTGGTGAAATTCCGGAAATTTATATTTATAATGAAAATTTTGTTTTTCAATTAATAAAATTTTCCATAAGGTTTTAAATTAATTGTTAATTTAAAGGGCCCTTAATAAAGTGGTTTTAAATTATGTTTTAAGACCTACAATTAGGTTAAAATTAATGAAAAATTCAGAAATTTTTCATTGATTTTACTTAGCTTATGGGAGCTATCCGGGCTGTGCAATAATCTTTTTATTGCACATTTTATTATTTTTAGAGGCTCATTGCATTATTGGTCACGTTTAATTACTGCTGTTTGTGATTGGTTGACCCTATGACCTCTAATTCCTCCTCCTTAAGTGGAGTGACGGATGAGTCCATTCATTTTAAAATAAGACCACATGAGTGCTTGATGTGTGTGATTAATACTTTTTAATCTGGCTTAAATGAATGGACAATAATTGACAATTTATAGAGCTTGTGTCCTCACGATGTATGTTTAAGGCTGTTCTTCTATATGTTTATGAACAAAGCATCCCTATTTTTATGGGCTATAAATGTAATGTGAGGACGAGAGTTTTATTTCTTGTATTGGAAAAGCCTACTTGTAAAGGGATGGTTTTCTTTGTTCATAAATCATACACTTGAATTACCTTAACATGAGCTTTAAGTTGTCAATTCGGACCCACGTGGGGTCCATGCGCACTTTTGTTGTATGGCGCACTTAATATTACTGTGGATGATCTTAGATAGGTAATTGTACCATCTAATTGATGTTTGTTTAGAAAAATCAATTATAAAAAGTTTTTCTTGATTTACAAAATTAAGATTTGATTAATGAGCAATAGCGAATTTTTTGGTCTTAAATTGTAGAAAGGGGAAAACTCATTTGTAATTGGATTTTAAAACAAACCTTATGAAATGTGCAAATAATAATGTCAACCCCTTGCGCATGTTCTCAAATAATATTCTTCAAATTTTTTGGATTCACAAAAACAAATGTTTTCCAAACCACACTTTGTCGATCTTTATAAAAGTAACAAGTTTAAAAGGGACTAATTTTTTGTAATATGGCACTGCAAAGTAACACACCGATAGAATGAGTAAGAGCTTGTGGGCTTTAGGCTTATTCTATGGTCCAACCCATTAAACCGAATAATGGGCCTCCGGCCCAATATCATTATAACCTTAATAGCCTATAATACCTGGCTCGAGAAGGATCATAGCACGCGCTTTATGATAAGCAGCATGCACCATGATCTTGTTGGGAAGTATATGTACTACCCAATAGCCAAGGTATTATGAGATCAGCTCAAATTTGTTTTCGATGGCATACTCACTACTAGATTGAGCATCTAGTTATGAAGTTCGGGAAAGTAAAGGAAACGTTCCAAGTACACGATGACTGGACATCTAAGGTCGATGACAGGTGTGATTCGTGATTTCAGAATACTCGGAACATCTTTACTGGCGAACTGCAGTTTCAGGCTATGATTAGTTCTTTGCCTGATTTGCGGGTCCATAGAAAATAAATCACGATCCACAACGGAAATGTTAAATTTTTGGGTTTGACATTTTCTGACATGTTGAGCTGAATACGGAGCGCCAAAAAGGTAAGGTGAACTGTATTGCTACATTCTTTACCACAACTTTCATAAGTGAAAGTAAGCGCAAGGCCAATGGGCCTAAACGCAATGGTAAGGGTAAACCTGCCTAGAGGCAGGGTGGGGCCAGCAAGTTTGCGCCCAAGGCTAATAAGGTGGAAGAGCGCAATCGAGGGCGTTTTTCAGTTCGGTGGTAATAAGATGGACATTTTTGGGTGGTAGTGTTACTAGGACATGGTTATCTAAGGATAACTGCTTAAGAATTGTTTTCATAAATTCTAGTTTTCTCTGTTAATTCATTTATTCTGAGACATAGCATGCTAGACTTGAACGCATAGGATGTGATAGGATGACTTGATTAGCTCGAGAAGCCCTTTTGGGCCCACTCGCTAAGGTTGACCTACCTATGTGTGAGTCTTGCTTAGTTGGCAAAGCATGCCGAAAGCCTTTTAGAGAGGCTATTAGAGCTACTCAAGCATTAGAACTAGTTCACTCAGATATCTGTGGACCTATAATTGTAAAGGCACGTCATGGCACCTCTTATTTTCTCACTTTTATAGATGATTTTGCGCGATGTGAGGATCGCGAGTGCTTATCTAATCAGTTCTGGGAATTGTGTGAGGAAAAAGGGGATACGCAGACAACTTTCTGTTCCGGAAACTCCGCAACAATATAGTGTTGCAGAAAGAAGGAATAGGACATTCCTAGATATGGCTAGGACTATGATGGCGCAAGTCAACCTCCCAAAGTTGTTTTGGGAGGATGTACTCTTGATTGCTGCCTACATACTAGAGTGCCTCTCCTCAGTCAATTCCTTCTACCCCCTTATGAGTTGTGGAAAGGCGGAAAGCTCATTTTGGAGCATTTGCGCCCGTGTAGCTCAGGAGGTCATGTTCACTATACCTCGTATAAGTACGAGAAACTATGCTCTAGAGCTGGAAAGTATACCTTTATAAGGTATTCTAACAGCCCGACATGCTATGTTATGTATAATGAACAAACGGGTATAGGAATAACAGAAATGGTGCCACATGATATTGAGGATGACTTCCCCAGATTTGTATTACTAAGAGAAATCTTGACCTCTATGAGTTGGAGGATGTTGAAGACAACATACCATCTTTAAGCGAGGGTGGGGAGATTGAGATTCCACATCCTGTAATCGCTGTAAAATGGTACTAGTCTCCAGCCGAGTGGGAGTACACCGCTAGACGCTAGTGGGAGTGTACCAGATAGTGGGTGTACACCACTAGGTACTCAAGATTCTCAGGTAGTACACTGTATGGTGATGAGGAAAACGTTCCCTATCGCTGTTTTGAAATTGAGGAAGACATTTTCATATGTGTGCAAATGTGTGCACAAGTGGATGAGGATGAGCCTGCTTCTTTTGTTGAAGCGTTTTTCTTTGTCTGCTGAAGCTGAGTGGATAGTTACTATGCCAGACGAGATGAGCCCTATGGACGTAAATAAGGTCTAGGAGTTAGTTGACATTCCGCCTGTGCGTAAGGCTATTGGAGACAAGTGTGTTTACAAAATCTAATGCATGGCAGATGGTTGAATTGACAAGTATTAGGCGCGCCTTGTGGCGATAGTTTGTACCCAGAGAGGGTATAGACCATGGAAACATGTTCTCCCAAAGGGTGAGATCTGACTCCATTCGCCTTATCCTAGAAATTGTCGCATATTTAGTTTTTGAACCTTTTTAGTTGGATGTTTAAACTGTTCTTTTTCTCAATGGAGAACAAGACGACAAGATAAATATGGATCATCCCATTGGTGTTGTGACCAAAGGGAATGAGCGCAAAAGTGTGCTGTCTCAAACGATCTATTTACTATCTCAAATCGTCTAGGCAGTGGTACAATGTGTGTACATTAAATGGTCCAAGGAAAGTGTTTTAATTCTTTATATGTTGATGACGTCGTTTTAGCTGGGAATGAGATGAGTTCCATTGTCGCCACTTGAGAGTGGTTGTCCTCTCAGTTTGAGATTGAGGACATGGGTGATTCCAACTATGTGTTGGAAGTTTAGACTGTGAGATATTGTTCTCAGAAGCTCCTCTGTTTGTCTCAAGGGACTTACAAGATGTAGATTCTTGAACGTTTTCACATGAAAAGCTGTAAACCCATTGACATCCCATTTTTCTTTGGGACTTACCTTGACCTTAGATCAATGTCTTAAGAATAATGAGAAGAGGAAACAAATGTCCAGTTTGCTATATCCGTCCGCAATAGGGAATCTGAAGTATGCTAATGTGTGTACTCGGTCAGATGTCTGCTATGCGGTTGGTTTAATTAGTCGTTGCCGTAGCAACCATGGTCCTGTCACTAGAGAGTAGTGAAGAGTATCTTGCGATATGTTCGCAGGAGGACTGTGGACCTTGCCTTATGCTGTCCACGATGGAAGCATAATATGTGGTGTGCTTATCAGCTGTTCGAGAAGCTGTTTTGGTTTAAGAGTTTTTGCGCGCAGTGGCTAGGCTCTTTACCTCATAGTGATGAGGTTGTGCTTATCTATGGTGATAACACATAAGCCTGAGCATATGCAAAAGATCTCAAAAATCATATTAGCACATAGACATTCATTTTTGTCACATTTTGAGATGTAGTTTGCGCAAAGGGAATTTGTCTTGAGGCATATCTCCAATTAGGGATTTGATGTGCTTAGACATTTTATTGTGATATTGACATTATTATTCAAGTTTTTATAAACTAGTTGGTTTCCATATATATATTTGTTATAAGTGGAACGAATGCACATTTCGTATATGTCACCGGGCTTGAATCGACCTGCTCACACGGGTGATTCACCTTGGCGCCGAAATAGCGAACTAGGACATGCGTGTCCATGGCGCTTAGATGGCGAGCAAGATGAGACATGTGTTCATGGCGCTTAGATAGCTAGCTAGGACATGTGTGTCCATAGCGCTTAGAAAGCGAGCTTGAACACTTATATCTACGCAGTGTAAGAACAGCGAGCTAGATATAAACCCTCTTATTTCTATATGTCGCCTTAGATGGATCTAAGATGAGACCTTATACTTGGTCGAACATAGAGATATCCCACGACTCTATGTAGCCTGTTTACAGCCGAATGTGAGTTTTCAGACGGGCGCTAAGAGGAGCGACTGTGCTGGGAGACTCAGGTTAGACGTTTTGTGTAACGTCTAGACTAAGATTCGTATGGCGTTACTTGTTTTTCCAAACACAGAGTGACATGCCCATTTTTATGGAAGAACGCCATAGCATACATTTCATACTGTATGTGCTTTCGCGATCGATTGTGGAGCAGTGAATGGATTCCTCTTCATTGCTGTGTGAGCCATATAGCATATCCAAGACATTGGTTATCCTACAAACTGGTTGCCTTCACGACTTGAGACTATGTCATGAAGAGGACGCTTGATGACAGTTACTTTAGCATGCTATCCTAGGACGACGAGACAATTCCGTTCTATGGGGCGTGTCTGGGCAAGCGGTCAAGTTAGTCGGATTGACATGTGGACTCAGGGAAGACAATTCAATAACACACCATGTTTTTGTGACTCATTAGCAGGCCTGCGACAATCGTAATTTGTTACTGATATGTCATGAGTGCATTACATTGAGGTGGTGCAGCAATTCTTTTCACCGATGGATTGAGAATGTTGTGTCCGGTGTGGTTGAATCGCCTAAGGCATACACGAGAAGCTTCCGAGTGATGTGTCTTGCTGGTTATGGTGATGATTTGGCATTACACTCCTGTCGCTGTACTTTCTTTTCATAAGGTCGCACGTTCTATTTCCCTGTATGAAGAGTTGAGAAGTTCCGTTGTGTTGAGAGATTGGTTTTTGTACTAACCCTATGTGGGTGAGTGGGAGATGTAAGAAATATGTGGGCCATATGGGCACCCGCATACATTGGACCGGGTCCAATGGGCTTAGGCTTTTGGAGCCCTAGGGTTTGGTTATTATGTGTGTATATATATATGATATAAACACACATATTTGGGCATCCCTAATATCACAGTAGCCTCTCTATCTCTCTCTCCCTACGGTTTCTCTCTCTTGGCCATCACCAAAGGAGCCATGGGATTTAGCACGTGATACGTACGAGGACCGCTCTAGTAGTGATCTTCACGACCTATGCGGAGCACAAGAGGGTACACGGAGGCAACATGGAGCAGCAGTTCATGGGTGAAGACACCGGGCTCGTAACAACACCGTTCGGCGATCCGTTTGGTTATTCCGCTAGGTAAGTGACCTAAACCCGACTCGTATGCTTACGTGCATATTATCTACAGTGTCCAAACCAAGCCTATTTGGACCTAGTCTAATAACATGTGGGTGCCCGTATGACCCGACCACAATTTGTTACACAAACATAAAGTTTAACCATTGGAAAAGAAAAATTCTTACCCAAAAAAACACACATTAGGAAAATACGGAGGTACATCTAATTGTGTGTATAAGATATTTCGAAATATGACTTATCTATGTATTGTTTTATGTACACGTTATGTGTACAAAATCATATGTATCTAAAAAAAAAAAAAACTATAAACATGTGTTGCTCAACCAATATCAGCATCACACTAAAAGTAATACAGTAATAATATTCCACTATCAAAGGTTTTTTTTAGTCTTACCTGGATCACGGCTAGATACAACGCACACACTCACACACGCACATAAACCCAACCCAACCCTACTCCACAGCCCCATAATAGCTCAAAGCAAAGTCTAACAAGAGCCACTCATTACGATTGAACGGACAAATATGGAGGGCAAGAACTTCTCCTAAGATGAATCAAATCCCTGAAGTCTCCACTGGAGAGATCAATGTGGTACCACTTGGGTCATTAATGTATTGCCATCAAAGTTATAATTGTTCCAATGTTTTGACAATTAATGAGGTAGATATTGACTTTAGTGTCTTAACCTAGAATTGTAGATTTTTATGCACTATATTGAATTAGAGGGCATGGTGTACTTATAGTCAAAGATCCACAAAAACTTTCAATTGATTATTTTTTTTTCCACATTCATCTTTCGGTGCAAATAATAGGCAGAAAAATCTCAAAATTTTTGACCTATTACTCAGTTCGAATGATGTTAACTCATGTGAGGATGATTGAGACGTAGCCTTCATCTGTTAGTCGAGTTCTCCTTGATTCAAGGCAAAAAAAATATTTTAGTAACTCGTAGTTATACCGAATTTTTTTATTTTTTGGGTCATTATTAATTGAAAACACTTAGACCTTCAATTTGCAGAATAGTGTCAGTTCCGTCATACTTAATTTTTAAACTCCATTTACATTGTCCTTAATTGGCCCGTATTTAAAAATTGAGGGCCTTAAGTATTCTAATTAACAATACAAAACCCAAAATGAAAGTTTGGTGTAATTACAGTCTAGTGTTAAAATGTATTTTAGCCAAACACACAGTTTTGATCCACAAATATAATTTATCTTTTGGCCCTTTTGCAAATGTATTGTTTTCTGTTTATAATATAATGGTCTCCTCATAAGATTTCACCATAACAGTGTATGTATGTTAGTATATTACAGAAGCTGTTAACTTGCAGTAGTACCACTTTATACAGAAAAAAAAAATGTCACCCTGGCTTTTTTTTTTCTTTTTTTTTTTTTTTTTAAAGTGCCTTCTAAGTATCAAAATACGTATTTATTAAGAAACTAGTCAACTACACCCTCCTAACAAATGAATATCTAATTTGAAATTAAGAAGAAACACAAGGTAAATTCAGGTGAGGAACATAAACGCTTAGGGTGCGTTTGATAAAACTGAAAATTAAGTACTGAAAATTAAGTGCTGAATTTTAAGTACTGAAAATTTTAAGCGATTGAATTTGTAGTATTGAAAACATATTTTTAACTACTGAAATGGACTACATTCAATTAATATTTTCAGTAGAAATTTTTCACTTAAAGTTTTCAGTGATTTTTTGGCTGCATTTTCAATTAAGTGATACGTTATCAAACGCACTGAAAACAAATAAGTGCTGAAAGTTTTCATTTTCACCACTTAATTGGGTTATCAAACACACCCTTCTGGAAGCCAATTATTAAGTTCCTAGTCTCACATTTTGTTTTAAATAAGTTACTAAGAAAGCAATTATAAACTCATCACATTTTTTTGTTTGGAAATGAATTACCTACAATGGAACTGTAAGCTCAGTTGTGGTTAAATTTAAAAAAAAAAAAAAAAAAGGAAAATAATTATTAATTTTAGAATGGGAGCTATTAGTAATACTAACCTAATTACTTTTCATACCCACTTTGATTTAAGTGGGTGTAGAGTGCAGTTAGGTGTGTATTTAGTAGCTTCTATTGAAATACTTAATATCGTAATTAGAGCTTGAAATTCGTGAGATTGCCACATTTTATTATAATTTGTTGTGGATCTTGGATTTTACGTAAAGTTTTTTCATATGATTGCGGTTATGTACTTTTCATTATTTTAGGACCAAAAAAAGTAAAGCTTAAGAGAATAACTTATAATAGGTCTAACGTAGGTGTAACAATCACATGACATAAATTCTAACAATGAAAAACTTAGTGTTAGACCTATTTGCACATTACTTTGAAGTGCCTCTTTGGCCAAAAACACTTTTGCTATTGCAATTACAATTGCAAAAAAAAAAAAAAAAGATTTGTATTGCAACTTGTCAATTGAAAATTTAGGGGACTACAATTAGAATTGCAATTTTGGCTCCATTTGGCGTACATTTCGAAATCTATAAGTGATTATATAACTCCAAAAGTGAAAAATAACCCTGTTAGGTAAACTAACTTCTGCGATTCAATGGCATAAATTCACAGCTTTCAGTCAAAAGGCCCAAAACATGTTTTAAGCATTTGTATCGTAGAGGAGGCAGAAGCAGAAGCTTCGCTGCTGGGGCCTTTGATGATGATTGCGTTTCGAACCCACTTTTGGGGGCCTCATAAGCAGTGAGCCCAAACGGGCTTTGAAGTCTCTTTTAACGCGGCATTGCCAGCTTTAGGGGTATCTCTCGAGTCTCGAGAGATACCCAACAGTCACACTGTTGTTTAGCGCGAAGAGAGAGAGAGAGAGAGAGAGAGAGGGAGAGTATACAGCAAACAGCATCACTCCTTGTTACATTTCAGAAACAAAACAACAAAAACTGGTTCAAAGGTGGAGAGAGAGAGAGAGAGAGAGAGTTTCAATGGCTTGAGAAAGGAGGGGCCATGGTGGATCACTCACATAGAAGAGGGGCCACAACTGCAACATCAACTCTTTGTTCCCTTTCTGGTGTTTCTCTCTCTATGATTTCGAATTTCTCGGCTTCTCCGACAGCAATTCACTTGGTACACACACACACACTCTCTCTTCGATACACTTTTAAAAAGCATCTGAATTTAGGGTTTTATGTAGTCTTTTTGAGGTTTTGCAATTGAGAGCTTCAATTTTGTGCTGTTTTGGATCGGTTCTTACTTTGAATTACGCATAAATGGGTAGTTAATTGCGTAGTGCATTGTCAATTTCCACACTTTCAGCTTTGATTTGTATGTTTTTGGAAAAATATTGCTATTCTCTGTTGAGAGTGCGAATTCCGAGTTCTTTATATTGTTTTTTCTGAGCATGGTAGATTCACCTAATTCTGTCGGATTTGATAGTTAAATAGATGGTGCATTTGAATTTTGAGAGCACATTGCTATTTTCAAATTTTGTTTGGAAAATTCCTAAAATTGAATTTTCCGTACACTTTTTCCAAGTTAAATGGTGGAAATGAAAATCTAAGACGTTTCTTGATGTGTTTATTTTTGTTTATTTATTTATTTATTATTATTATTATTATTTTACATAACAGAGGTCCTGAAATTGGGCTTTTGAGTTGGTGATGCATTGAAATTTGAAATTGGGACACATTTATTTAATTGATGAATTGGTGACTATCTAGTAATAGTGAAAAAACACTGAAAATCTGAGAGCGTGGATTTATAAAAGTTGGGGTCTCAATTGATCGGGGCAAATGGAGTCAGCAAGGCGTTGGTTTAACAAGTTCCGTTCAAAAGAAAACTCGAAGTCTTCAAAGAAGAAGGAAACTACAAGTAACAGAAAAGAAGGGTCAAAAGAACCATCCACTGAGGAAACACCTTCGAATGCCACTAAGCAAAAGGTTGCAGCAGCTAAAGAGTACATAGAAAAGCACTACAAGGAGCAGATGAAGAATCTGCAAGAGAGGAAGGAGCGGTATGGCTTCTTCTATGCTCCATTTAATGTTTATCAGTGTAGTTATTTTATTCGTATATCTAAGGTTGTATAATTCATGATAAATAAGGTACATACTACAAAGAATTTGCTCATTTATCTACTCATGCAAACTCTGTTTGCCAGAGTCATCTTCACAAGTCACCAATATGGGTTTGCATCTCCTACACATAAATGCTTTCATAGCGTTCAATCATTAATGCTTAAGAATCAATCTCCCTTCATTGTTATTAAACTTTCTTTTATAAATTTTCATGCAGCACACATCTTATTATTCTTTTTATTATTTTTTATTATTATTTTGTGGATATACAATGTTATTATGTCAATTAAAAAAATGTTGTGGTCTTTTCTACCTGTAATGCTAGCACACCTGTTTTGATGGCCCATATTATCTGAGGCTTGCATTGTTCGGGATTCTCATCAAATAATTCTTAAAGTTAGGTATTATTGATGAAAATGTCATAAAGGAAAAATTACTAGAAACTTTTAATCTTGTAGAGGAAATTTAATTGGACATTGCATGCATTGATGATAACATCGTTACTAAAATTATAGAACAAGCGTGAGGAACAACTCCTGTATGCACCTTTTTTATTTTTTTTTTCATTGACCTGTATGGAAAAGAAGTACCTGCAAGTCTCGTAGTAGGCACTTTTTTATGGAAGTCAATTCAAGATTGTTACTCTCATCTCGGCAACATGGCATCTTATGATGCCTTCTTTTAAATTCTGCATAGCCTCCAGTCTATGACAAGTGATTGGTGCTCAGTTACTAGGATTATAGGCCATTGGGTGCATAAGTGGAACATGCAAAAATTCAAACAGGGTTTTTTTTTTGCTGACATCCTTGCCTGGTTGCAGGTTTCGAACAAGTGCTTCCATATTTTCTTTAATGGCTAGACGTAGAGATATGATGTTTGTATCGAGAAACATCGTGAATATGCCTTTAGCTTATCTCAAATAATAAAATTGTGCTTCTCTACCATTCTTTTCTGGATAAGAAAAAAAGTGATATATATATGCCTTCACTCCATGGAGAGTTTGAGCTGTCTTTGTGAAAAGGTTTGAGCTATCTTTATGGTCTTACAGTTTTTGTTCAATTGTGCTTGCCAGGTGCAAATTGAAAGTTTTTGGCATTACATGGTGTTTTGATATGAATTCAATTTGTTGGATGCTTCCCCAAGTTTCTAGACTAAGGAATAAATGATACCGACTCTCTACCAATATTTTCTGCCAGGACTGCCCACTACTGTTTGTAAATTTGTAAAAACACCAAGAAAAAGGAAATTGGGATCTATTCCACTTTGCAGAGGATTTGTTTTGTTTTGGAGAATTAAAGGTGGCTTAGAAATGAACCATGTTTCAGGACCAATTAGTACAATTCCCATGTTTGGAGTGCACTCAGTGTAGACTTATTGTTCCATTTTTGTTTTTGATATATTGGATTTGTTGTTTCACCTTGAATCTAAAAATTAGACACTTTGGGAAGCAGAGTGGAAGACCTTGCAGCAATACCACCACGACTATCATATTCTCCAAACGTTTCTGTGACTAGTGTTCCCCATGGGCCCCTCTGCTGTGTTGGCTTATGGCGACTACTACATGATAGAGCCAATTGAAAGTCATTGTCGACATTGGCAAAGCACAAGTATTTTAACAAGCGGTACATAACTGCCTTCATCTCTCTCTCCCACCGCCTTCTCCCGTAACATGTCACTGCCACTACAGTTGTGTTTTGCAGCAACCTACCATCACAGCCACCGCCATTGTTGATTACTAGACATCAACATTGCACGCCAACTCGTCACACTCTATTACCACTTATGAAGGCTTTAGTATGACCATTATTTCTAATAAAATCGGTCATCAAAACCATCAAAACTTCGTCACCAACTTCTAAACTTATGTAATCACTATCACCACTTTCACATCTTCCATAATCACTAATCAGCTTAATTGCCCCTCATTACTATTCCTTCTACCATGATCTTCCTACTTTGGCAGTGCTTCAACGCACCTTTGCAGTCATCATGTTGACTCCAATGTTAATCTCGACGATACTTAGACCCCCACCAACTTGTGACTGCCGATAAATATGCTATCACAGTCTCAAATTGAACCTATCACCACCACCAAACCATTAAAATCCCTCCCTTTCCAAAGATGAGTCAATATCAAAGTCAAGAAGTTATTTTTATTTGAGCACGAAGTTAAAAAAATTGCCATAACTCCAATGCTTTTGCGTTTAACTCTTTCTGATCTTTAATCGTGTTGAATTTGTCATTTTTGAGATCACATCTTCTCATTTTTTCCCCCACATTCTATAGATTTGTTGGCTAAAAAGACAGGGACCTTGTTGCATAAAATATATGTGATGTCTTGTCTCTATCTTACTTTGCAAGAAGTCACTCTTTGAAGGTAAGAAATTTTCCAAGAAGCATAGTTAACGAAGCACAAAAGCCAAGTTCTTTCAGAAAACGGATTCCTTTCGAAGTGTGCATAACCTTGCTCAATTCTATCAATTTGGAATCCAATTCAAGACTTTCTTCAGAAGATGTCAGGAAATCATCTTTTTTCAATGAAATGACTCGTTTACATATTTTAGATTCCTGCATTTTCAGATGAAGGTTTTGGAAACGAGGGAACTCATCAGCTTAAGCATAGTGTATAATCTGGTTGCCCTTCTTGTTTTGGTTTTCGAGCTGTTTCCAAAAGATGCTCCTCCATTTTCAAGATTTCGCTTGAGTCTAGAAATTCCTTGCATGTGCTTGAGGTAGAAGTTGTTTATAGATGTATCCCTATTTAAGAAGCACGGACATGGGACACGAATAAGATACGACACTGACACTCCGACACTCCAATTTATTGTAATAGTAGGATACGGATACATTGAATGTGTATATATAATATATATATATATATTTTAATATGAAGATAAAAAATGCACCATTAGTTCAATTAAATTTGACATACGCCACATAAATCACAACAATATTAGTAAGATGTCAACACAACAAAAAAGAAAAACACGCCCCCCAATTTGCTAGCCTTAATTGCTGGAGATAAAGAGAAAACCATCGTTTATGAAGGAAAATTCTAGAAAATAAGAGATATGGGAAGAGGAAATAAAGAGAGAGAATTTCAAAAGAAATAAAGAGAGAGAATGACAATATCTTGATAACCAAAAAACCATAACATTACATGTAATTCAACGGAATAGCCAATGTTCATCAAGAATTGATTGCTACACATACCATATAGGAAATAGGCATAGATACCAACAATAAAAGGAGCGACACGTTGAATCTTCAAAATGTAGAATATAGACACTGCTAGGATATAGCGAATAGAATTTTCCTTTTCTAATTATAGAATATCCTGTGTTGTGTCCCTTCCCATTTCTTAGATATTCAAATAACCTCGTACCCGTGGTTCTATAACGAACCTGCCTTTTTGAGTTAAAAGAATTAATTCAATGCATTTCTTTTGTACCCGTGGTTCTATAACGAACCTGCCTTTTTTGGTCTCACAAGCAGAGGCGAAGCCAAGACTTTTAGGGATTGGGTCAATATATAGCTAATTTAATACAGTTCTCAGTTTCTAGATTTTAAAAATATGTTGTACTACAAATGTAAATTTTTAACCAGCTTCACAATGCTTTTTAAGATCATAAAATAGAATTTTATGCCACGAAAACTAAAGCGAAAGTTTGACATAGATGAATCGTGCCCTAAATTACACAATTTTAAGATGAAGATTTTCATGCTACATTAGCTTTTATGGAAAACGTATGACAATTATCCAACAAAGGCAACCTTTGTAAATCTCCCTCACAACTTGTCAACCGATTTAGATATTAAGTTACATTTTGTGAAATTCTCCTCCTACTTGGTATTGAAGTTTGAGCCCGAATCGATACTTTTCAAAATCAAAAGTTCAAATGTAAGGGCTAATTCATAGAAATTTAAGTGTTTCTAATAATGTCAAAGATACTCATAGGCAGGGCAAAGGTATATAGAGCTCCATGGGGTCCATTAACCCCACTGAGAGTTCAAAAAGCTACCTTCTTCTTCTTCAAGGAGAATACATGACTAATGTGATTCTTAAAGAACCTCAAGGGGAGGACAGTGTAGTATTTAAAAGTGAGAGGTGTTCCTATATTTGTCACATACCTCATTAGAGGTCAGTGTAATTTATCCTTTTGCTTAATTTTTTTAAGTGACTACTTTACCCTTATAATGAATAAATGAATAGAATCCCCCAAGTTTTATTTATTTATTTATTTATTTATTTTTTATTTTTTATGTATTAAGAGCATAACTTGAGAGCAAATTTGTTTTTTAATGTGTTTAGTTTTAAGATTAAGAGAGTCATTTCATTTATTTCAAAGGTAGATCATTGGTTCCGCATGCGCCGTCGACGCTGTTAGGATTCCATATCTGAAAAGGGTCAGTGTAATTTTTTAAAGTGTGAGGAAGGTCGTTGAATTATTGATTACAGCATGGAGTTCAGTGTAATTTACACCATAGAATACTATTTTTGTTTTTGTTTTGTGTTTGTATGAAACTACTCAATTAGGAAAATTTTCAAGAATGAAATAATCAAATGCAAATTTTCTTCTAACTGAGAAAACAGATAATAAGATTCAAATCCATTACATATCTAAAGACAAATACGCAGAAGCATAAAAGAAAAATGGAAAACAACACCAAAATCCAAAGATCCAACTTGAGTTTGGCACTTCAAATTGTTTGTTGATTTGACATTTCAAGTACTTGCATTGCATCTAGTAGTATGTTAAGAGTCATGATCAAGCCGCATGATTATGAATTTCATTGCTCACCCTAAAAGGAAAAATGGATAAACACCTTTCGCACTTCTTTTTTGGCTAATCATCGTTCCTGTCTCTGCTCTTCATCATTGTCACTAACTTGGAAAAATGGTAATCTGTAGTTTAATTCAATACTACAACCAAGATGACTTTACTGATTAATTTTGGAATTGATTGTCTTAAAGCAAGGTTCTACTGTTACCGATTGTTATTGAGTATGTTTTCCAAACTAACAAGTTCACTCGTCTCTACATAGATGTGAGTAGTATATCAGGTGCTCTCACTTTTTTCAGTAATTCTCTTGTTATTGGAAAGTACTCTGCCAAAAACGCATTGAATGGAATTTTTTTTTAATTTTACCTATTTGAAATTTACCTAATTGAGATTGAGATTACATGCGGTGTTACTCTGTTGCAATTTAAATTTGACACCTTGTTGTCTCTATTATCATTTCATTTGTTTGGATTAATTTATTTTCCTTTTATTCGTTGAAGAGCCAAAGTCTCTTTTCATTATTTATTTTTGAAGTTAATATTAATTAGTTATGTAATCAAATATGCATTCTGACATTTCCTGATTTAGACTCATATTAATGACAACGGTAGTTTCTGTGTAATTGCACTCTATATGTGTTTAGAAAATTGAAATTAGAAGTCTAGGATTGCTAAGTTTTATTTATTTATTTTTTTCCGAGTGGCACTGGAAAGTGATTACATTGTGTAGGATGGTATGTACAGAAAGTGTATACTACACTCCACATAATTCCGTGCTTGTTTGTTAACTTTATGGGGCAAATAAAATTCTCTGATTTTCCCTTTTAAAAAGCAAAGAATATTGTATTAGAAAATGTGGGGTGAATCTTACAAAAGAGGTATGCAAAAGTATGAATTTATCTGTGCTCCTTTGGTAAATGTATGGTTACATTCCTAGTGTTTACAGTTTTCAGGTTTTTAAAATTCTTGAAATGATTACAGGTTCTCTATGTAGGACAATCCAAATAAGAGCTAGTGCTTAGTTTCTGTTTAGTGTGGAACTAAGGCCCAAAAAAATGGGTGTTTGGTGCATGTATCAGTTATAAGTCAGTGTTTTAGACATAAAAAGGGCACTATAATTTTTAGTGGTAGAATGTCTATTACTCAAAGGTGGATGAAACAATACAAGTTGTGATTAGGGCTAAATTGGAGAAAGTGGCTGGTTTTGTATGTAATTAAGTGCATGATCATGTCAACTTATTATCGTTTAGCTCAAGTAAAATGCAATTGTTATTGTTTAGCATACCACTCGCAGGCAATATTTTAAAAAAATAATAATAAAATGCAATATGCATATATATACACATATATATTTCTTCGGCATATATTTTCGAGTTCTCAAGGAGGCATTTCTCAGTGTGATGGTAAAAACTCATGTGTTGAGCGGCAAAATGCGAGTTGAGGGTAGGAAAATGTGAGCATAATGCCAACTGTTAGGTCTATACCTCTGCACCCTCCCAGTATTCCACATTGGCTTTCTGTTAATGGCCATTTTATAATTAATTTTTTTGTTATTTCTCTTATGACAAAGTAAGTCAAACGTTGGGTCTCGTGCATGGATTCTAGTCTCTTCTTCAACTTTAAGACACGCTTTGCTTGTTTATATGTAGGCGTAATATACTTGAAAAGAAATTAGCTGATGCTGAGGTTTCTGAGGAGGAGCAAAACAACTTGCTAAAGTATTTTGAGAAGAAAGAAACAGAATATATGCGCATTCAGAGGCGGAAAATGGGTGCTGATGATTTTGAGCCATTGACAATGATAGGAAAGGGAGCATTTGGGGAGGTATGCTTTTTTTGTTTCACATATACTGGTCTTCTAATAGTTTCTATAATTTACGTGTTTCCATTGTGGGAAAACCCCCCAGGCAGTGAACCTTTTTTCTGCCTGTTGCACCAACTCAGTGAGCATAAAGTAAAAGGATAAGCTATTGGTTGTCTTTAGATCTCAAGGGCTATGACGTCTTTCTTTCTTCAAACTTGTTAGGCAGCTAAATTATATGTAGCTTCTTGAGATATTTCTGTTGGGTTTCTTAGTCATGGTGCTATTCATAGTTTTAAATGAAGTTGCAGATCTCATTCCAATAATTCCATAACATGTTTCTTTTTGTGTTTCAGGTTAGAATATGTAGGGAGAAGGCAACTTCCAATGTGTATGCAATGAAAAAGCTTAAGAAATCAGAAATGCTTCGTAGAGGCCAGGTACAATTCAGTCAGGCATTCCAGTGAGTTATTTTGAAAATTTTGTTCGTTATGCTTATTGCCACCTTTTGCCTTTGATTTGTTCAGGTGGAACATGTCAAAGCAGAAAGGAATCTACTTGCAGAGGTTGACAGCAATTGCATTGTCAAACTCTACTGTTCCTTCCAAGACGAGGAGTTTCTTTATCTGGTAATGGAATATCTACCTGGTGGAGATATGATGACATTACTGATGCGGAAAGATACATTAACTGAAGATGAGGCCAGGTTTTATGTTGCGGAAACAGTCCTAGCTATTGAGTCCATACATGGACATAATTACATTCATAGGTCAGTGGAAAATATTGAAACTATTAATATTTCTTTCAGTGTCTTATTTTATCATACCTGGAAGAATCATTTCTCTATTTTACATGTTACAGAGACATCAAGCCTGACAACCTGCTGCTCGATAGATATGGCCACATGAAATTGTCAGATTTTGGATTATGTAAACCATTGGACTGCAGTAATCTTCACGAGAAGGATTTTTCTGCGGGAAAAAACCTTAGTGGGGCCCTTCAAAGTGATGGACGCCCTGTAGCACCAAAACGCACACAACAAGAGCAACTTCAGCATTGGCAAAGGAACAGGAGGATGCTTGTAAACTCCCTTCCTTTCCAATTACTTATATTGTGCTTATTTTTGTGGCAATAATATTTCATTACATAAAGCAGGGAGTCCCACAAGCACGTATTTCTTTACATGCACCGTTATTTTATTGTTTGTTGACATAAAGGGAATGTGGGGGTTTTGGCTCTGGTCCATTACATTCTTCCTCATTAATTCTCCATTTCTCTAGTATTTTATCACATGAATCAACAATAATTTAGGATCAACGATTTTATGAATATCACCAGGCTGAACAATACACCAAAAAACAAACTAATTAGACAAAATTTTGTCCATTTGTTCTGCTTGCTTACTTTTTTCTAACAACTTTTAGTGACATATATGACTAAAACTCAATGGTTCAAAGGCATCCGATTTATGCTTTTTTATTTCCTCCCACAATTGATTACATCAGTCCGTCTGTTTAGTGTTATGTAGACATTCCGACATTCAGATCATTTCTATTTGATTATTACGTTATATAGTTTTGAAAGCGCTGAGATTATTGGAGGGAAATGTTGTGGATTGGAGCTGACCCTGAGAATGTGCACCTGTATTGTGCCTATTTTTATTTTTATTGTAAGCCTTCTACTGTCCTACGCATTGCCCTGTTGGTTTTATTGGGATGTAGGACAGCTTGGACCCACATGCTTCACACTATCTGGTTATAATGAAAGCAACACGTGATCAGCTAGGATCAGTGTTTTCCCTTTCCTTGTCAAATTTGTTGAACTTGTGATATATGGTTATTGTAGGCTTATTCCACTGTTGGTACCCCTGATTATATTGCTCCAGAAGTTTTGCTGAAGAAAGGATATGGAATGGAATGTGATTGGTTGGTATTATCTAAAAATCTAGGATATCATCTTTCTTTTCCAGTTTTCTAAAAAGTTTCATGTTAAGATGAGATAGTTTATGTCCTCACAGGTGGTCTCTTGGAGCTATCATGTATGAAATGCTTGTGGGATATCCTCCTTTCTATTCAGATGAACCTATGTCCACTTGTAGGAAGGTATCTCTTGAGAACAATACTACATTCTGTACATTTGATTTTTCCATGTATGTTGGATGGTACATATTCTTCTCTCCCCTTCTTCAGCACAGTATTAAACGTACTAAATTTAATGTGTCACTGTTAGTTGGACTATGTGTGCTCTTCTCTCCCCTTTCCTACCTGAGATTCCGGTGATATTTCATTCTCCCCATCTTGATACCCATCGGATGGATGGGGAAAAGACAAGGAACATATGTCCACTTGTACTAAGGTGTCTTGAGAATAACATTGAGCTTCCTACTTTGGATTTTTCAATGTGTGTTGAACCGTCACTCTTCTTCTCTCCCTCCCTACCTGACATTCCAGTAATGTTTGACTTTCTCCACATCATAATTCACATTGGTTTTATATTTATTGGGTGTATGGAGGTGACTCTTTTCTGCTCTTCCGGACTTCCACGCTAACATGAAGCGGTTTCGCCAAGTTTAGTATTTTCCCAAGTAACCAGGGTTGGCAATGGGGTAGGTTTCATTCTAAATCCCATCATGTTTTACCAGTTCTCTCCCTAGCTAAGAATTTATGCATCTCAATCTTGCCCCAATTTTTATGAGGGTCAATCAGATAATCATTTAGCAAATCCCCATTCGAAATCTTAGTAGCTAGTCGATTCTTTCTCTTTCTTAACCCAGATTATTATTTTATAAATGGTGATTTCAGTTTTCAAAGTCATTGAGAATTCACATTGACTACTTCTGTGACCTTATTATTTAATTCACGTTTGGTGACAAATCTTGATGCCATGTTTGTGCGTCCCATCAAGTTGTTGAATAGTTATTTTTACAAGTATACCACTTTATTGTGACAGTCCACTATCTTTTCTTTTTTACCCCGATAAGTTTAACAGTCTAATATCTTGAATGCGGCTAATTAGAAAAATTGATGGTTACATCATGTTTCTTGATATGTTACGATATTATGTTTATTTGTTTTTTGCACTACTACTGTTTTTTTCATGGATCTCCTCTAGATGATGAATTTTTACATACCAATGCTATATAAAAGGTGAATGGGACAATTCGTTTTAGCCCTAAAGGATTCAACTAATACTTGTTATCGTAAAAAAAAGTTCAACATGTATTCCCTTAACATTTATGAATGGATAACTGCAGATTGTGAACTGGAGAACTTATTTAAAATTCCCAGAAGAGGCAAAGTTATCTCTTGAAGCAAAAGATCTTATTAGTAAATTGTTATGTAATGTTGACCAGAGGCTTGGCACAAAGGGCGTAGATGAAATAAAGGTGTTGTGTGGGGTGTTCCATTCTATTTTCTTCATTTTCATTTTCATTTTCCTTACCTTAGAAAATCGCAAGTTGAGGTATCACCTGCTTGGCTCTGTTTCTTGCAGGCTCACCCTTGGTTTAGAGATGTTCAATGGGACAAGTTGTATCAAATAAAAGCTGCATTTATTCCTGAAGTCAATGATGAGTTGGATACTCAAAACTTTGAGAAGTTTGAAGAGGTGGATAAGCTTTTTCATGTTTTGTCATGTTGCGGATACACGTGTTAGAACAATTTTTGTTGCTCAGTTTTCTCTCTCCTCTTGATTATTTCCTGATGTTGCAGAATGACAAGCAAATTCCGACCATGCCAAAATCAGGTCCCTGGAGAAAGGTTGGTAACTGAAGTTTTAATAATGTCATTTCGAGCACGTAATGGTACTTTGTCGGTGTACTTTATTATTATGCATCATTAGTTGGATGTATGTTATCAAACTGTAGCTTCTGCTTTGAGGGATTGAAGAGTTGTGCATGAAATTTTGCCTTGTGTGTGCAGCGGAGAATATTTTAATAGTTGGTTGATCTTGAGTCTCTTGCACATCTATATTTGGCTTTAGGATAGGAGCCAATAGCTTGAGTCTATATTATCATGAATCTGGAAGTTTGTTTGGATTATTAATTTGTTCATTCATGTAGTATTAAAGAAAGATGACTAATGTTGACTTGATTTTTCGTCAAGGGTTCGATCCCTTGACCGTCTATCCCCCACCCCCACTAACACACCAACAACTAATTGATGTATTCCTGTGACCCAAAAGATGACTGATGTTGATTTCTTTTTTTCCTCTTTGTATCTTTCTTTTGATGCAGATGATCTCTTCTAAGGATGTCAACTTTGTGGGTTATACATATAAAAACTTCGAAATTGTAAATGATCCTGAAGTTCCTGAAATTGGTATTTAGCTCCTCCTTTTGGAAATATTCTAGTATTTGCTTTGTTTTACTTCGTTGATGATTTTTCCGTGAGGGCTCGTGTTAATATCTGAAAATATCTCATGTTTCTTTACTTGTAGCCTATGCTTTTTCTTCTTCCTCCTCCTTTTTCAGCTTGGGTGACTAATGGTTTATCTCTACCAATAAGAATATGAAATTATACCTCAACCTTCATTCAATACTTTTGTATAATTGTAATTGATTATCTTGGCATCCAATCTCAACATCTACAAGAAAATGGTCCTTTTGCTCTGTGCTGTGTTCCTTTATTACTGCGGGCATATTTAATAGTACTTGGTGGAAAAGAAATAATATATCAACCTGCCTGTTGAAAATGACACAAGTGTGGGACCTATTCGTACCTTTGAACTCTTTATTTGATCTTAAATCACTATAGTGTGAGTGTATTTTGGCTGAAGCAACAACAGATATCCCATCAGACTAATTGAGGCTTCTGTTTATCTATTTGTGACTCAAGCCGCTCAACTATTGCACCAAGTAGATAAAAAATGCTTGGCAAAAAAAAAAAAAAAAGTAGATAAAAAATAAATAGTTTCTGATTATTTAGGATTGGGCAGCATTTTTCCTAATGTCCCATCCTATCAATAAGCAAGCAAGCTCATCTTTTATGTTGAACTCCACTTTTATGCTCGATCTGTTTCGGTTTTACCTGTAATTTCAATTTCATTTTCATTTCCATTTTCAGCTGAGTTGAAGAAGAAGAGCACCAAAACTAGGAGACCCACCGTCAAATCCCTTTTTGGTAGGATATCTTTTCCTCTCTTCATGTATATATAGTCAGATCTTTATATTTATGTTTGTACATAACACATCTAATATATAAGTCAGCCCGTCCTTTCCTAGTTGGTGGTAATTGAATATATACCCTAGTCGCATTGACATGCTGGGCAAACATACCAGAAAGCCGTTGACCTTTGGGTATTGAACAAGTTTTGTGCCTGCAGTTTGCTTGATGCAGTATTTATTAGTTGAATTAACTGTGCAGCCAGATTTATCTTCTAGAGGAATTTATCGAAAATTTGATTTTTTTTGTGGAAAGATGACTGTATGGCTTGAAAACCCCCTGAAAAACCTCTGAAGTGTTTTACTATTCCTCAACATTCCTATTATTAACCAAACAAAAAAAAAACGTCTCTCTTTACATTTCCTTTTCCTCACTTGATCAGCCAACCAAACGGAGCTGTAATCTTTTTATATGATCTAACACTAAAAGTGCAGTGCCCAACTTTGTTCTTTCGTGTATTCCCCACGGGGGGATTTGAACCACTTCAAAGGGACTTTCTCCCATAGACGGCCCGAGAGGAAAATCCTCCCACAAATCCCCCACGGGGGGGATTTGAGCCCCCACCCACCCTCGCACAAGGGGGAAGGGTGGTCATGCCACTAGACCAACAAGGCCTTGGCTGTTCTTTCTTATTCAGCCATTTCAACGTATGTTCTAAACAAATTGCAGACTGAAAGCTAGAAGGATCATTCTTGATATGCATTCCCATTTCTCACATTCTTGGTTTGTGTATAACAGATGAAGTGCCAGATACCACTGCTGACCAACCCACTAAAGGGAGCTTTCTCCACCTATTACCTCCCCGACTAGAAATCTCAAAACCAAGTGAATCGGCATAAGCCGCACTAGTTCATCTTAACATCTGGTGCCCATAGTGATCCAAACGAGCGGATGCAGTTCATTCAGAGTGCTCAATTACTGGTTATGTTCGAATTCAATTGTATATGCTCAATAGGGTTTTCACTGGGTTTTTTTTTTTTGGTTCCTTTGCTCAAAATGAATCTTGTTTTTGTAAATTATTTGCTGAAAATTTGTATATTTTCATGTTTTTTGTAAATTATTTGTCGATGTCATTCAAACGTGGTTTGGAGTTTGCCCATTGCAATCGCTGAAACTTGCGATTGTCATATGTAGTCTTAATTTGAGCAACAAGGGACGTGATTGTCAAAAACTCCGAAACTGGGCAAGGTAAATTTATACCGAATTTGAAGCCATATTTATACCTTCACTGTGGGTGCATACCAAAATGAATAAAGATTGGGGCACAAATACTGTGGTCCGAATAATTTTAATAGACTCCACAGTTCCACCAAAAGAGAGAGAAAATGTATTTATAAATATTTGTATAAAGTGTTTGTGCCCCAAATATTACCCTTTATGGAATGAATGATGAAAGAATGGATGTCCTGGAAAAAAACAAAGGCAAAATGGGCACCTTTCCACTCAATCTTACTGAAAATTCTCAACTTGTCACCATTTGAATAAGGAGTTGTTGAATAAGGTTCCAATCACATATATTAAAAGTGTTTGGTAGGATCGTTTTTCCATCTAAATTACTGTTAAACATGTTCATGCTGGTTTCATAAAAATAATTAATTAATTAATTAATTAATTAATTAATTAATGGGGCAATTAGGACTTAATCCAATTTAAGGAAAGTATAGTGGTTTTGGTATAACTAGCAAAAATATTTGAGATTAGGTCCACTCATTTG
Organism: Hydrangea macrophylla; assembly: GCA_033977485.1. Lineage (NCBI taxonomy): Eukaryota > Viridiplantae > Streptophyta > Magnoliopsida > Cornales > Hydrangeaceae > Hydrangea > Hydrangea macrophylla. The sequence continues at coordinate 109,136,380 of CM066991.1, forward strand.
TATTTTGAAAAATCTATCCCTAATATTGGTCTACACCAAGTGTTTTACCCTTTGCACCTCCGGCGACCTCGCCTGACCTCCGGCGACAACCACCATCACCTCACCTGAACTTCAATGACCTTGCCTGACCTCCGGCGACCTTGCCTCCACCGACCACCTTCACCACCACCACCACTAGTAGCGATCACCACCACAACCTCACCTTACTTCCGACGACCACCATGACCTCACTTGATCGACCTCCTTCACAACCAAACCATCATATCAACATACAATGATCAGAAACATGCTTTCTCATATCATACCACCGAAAAGTTGTGAAATTTATCATAAAAAAAGTTGTGAAATTTCTCAAAAAAATCTATAACCTTAACACGATTTTTTCAGTAGAATTTTTTTTTTGAAAACTCAGATCAACTTAATAGAGCATTCACAATCTGGAAACAAACCAAATTAAAGCTACATTGATCCCAAAAAAAAAAAAAAAAAGTTGTGAAAATTTTTCATACAATGATCACAAAACAAATTTCTCAAACCACCGAAAAGTTGTGAAATTTCACAAAGTTCGTGAAAATTCACAGAAAAGTGAAAATGCTTGTTGTGCACTGGCTTGTGGTGATGTGGTGGTCCTGAATCTGCTCGTGGTGGTCCCAGTGGTGGTAGATCTGGTCGCAGTGGTGGTGGATCTGAAATTGGTGGTGGTCGGAGGAGACATACCTCCAAGCTTTATCCAACACTTCACTCTCTCTCTCTCCATTGCCTCTACTACTTGTTTCTCAACTATGGTCATGGTGGTCCCGATGGTGATAGATTTGGTCGCAGTGGTTGTGGATCTAAAATTGGTGTTGGTTAGAGGAGACAAATCTCTTCAGGCCGAATATGCGACCGGCGTTAGCAGTAGTGGCGACGACGGTGGTGGTGGTCGGTGGTGAGAGAGAAAGAGTGAGGTGGTCGATGTAGTGGTGGTGATGGAGGTGGTGGTGGTCGATGGTCACTGCTGAGAGAGAGAGAGAGAGATGGAAGAGAGAGAGAGGGATGAAAATGAATAAGGATCTGTTAAAACAGATTCCTTGTAAGCATGAACTGTTCACTGTATAATTTTACTTTGTGTGCTATTACCAAATACATTTCATAAACAAGGATTTAACACCAAATTTTCGTTAAATAATATACGAAAAAGGGTAGAACGAACCTGATCTTTTTTATGCATTTCCAAAGACATCCTCAACCGTATGATGGGACCAAATTGAAATTTTCTTTTTCTTTTTATTTTTTTTACATTTTTCACTATTGTAGGTGAGGATAGTGAGAATTTCGATTCCATGTTTGGGTATATGCTTTTTTTTTTAGAGAAATTTGGAGATAAACCCCTTAAAATTAATTAATAATGTGCAAAACCCAACCAAATTCTTGATTAATCTAAAGCTCACGCACGTTTTATGTTTGCAACCAAAAACCCATTTTTTTTTTTTTTTTTTTTTTTTATCTATTTTAATGGCGATGTTGCCCCCGACATCGACAAAATCGCCCGACGCCGGTGACTACCACTACCACCATCGCCACCATCGTAGCAAGACCACCATCACCATCGCCAGCAACACCATCACCAGCACCATCGTTGCAAGACCGCCGCCACCATCACACTGTGACCACCATCACCTTCGTAGCGAAACCACCCCCATCGCCACCACCATCACACCGCGACCACCACTATCGCCACTGGAGAAGATGATATATATATATATACATATACACACAAATAATATCGCCGCCGCCACCACCACTATCTCTATCATCATCGCATCGCCACTACCACCATTGCCACTACCATTGCACCGCCACCACTACCATCGTCACTGAAAAAGATGATATATATACATACACACAAATAATATTACTTATTTGATAAACATATAACATCTGTTTCTCAAACAGATAATATTATCTGTTTGCAAAACTACCATAATATTTTTTGGTCCTTTTGGTGAATTTTTTTTTTTTTCAAAAATTTTTGCACCACCACCACCCCCATAACAGCACCACTGTGATGTCATTATCTGTCATGCTCAACAGATTATAGTATCAAAGCTGATAATTTCACAGATATACAATATTATCTGTCATGCTCAACAGATAATATTATCTATTTGGAAAAAATCAACTTAAAATAGCCATGACTTTCTCATCTTTAGGTCTTTTTGGATTTCCTTCATTTATTTTTTCAAGATCTACACAGTTCACTCGCAATTTTATAAAGACAAATCGTTTTGAGCCTTAATTTAAGCTTGTTTGGTTCACGGATTTTATCTGTTAAAATCTGCTAACATATAATAATATTATCTGTTGGACAAGAGAATTTGTAATACATAAAAGAGAATATTATATGAATAACAGATAATGTTATTTGTTGTGTACAAGAGTTTCAATTGCCAATTAGAACACATATATTTATCTATAATGTATAGCAGATAAAATTATTTGGTTCACAATAGACAATATTATATAATTCAAAACAGATAATATTATCTGTTTTACAACAGAGTTCCGTTGGCCAACAGATAAAATTGTAATGGTATGTATTTTTTAACAGCATTATGCTTTTTTATATTCTATTTTCATCATCTTCTTATTCTTCTTCTTCATTTTTATCATCACTTTCTTCTTCCTTGTCATCTTCGTAGATGAGAGTTCTTTTTCCTTGGTTATCTAGTTCAAAACAGATAATATTATCTATTTCATAACAGAGTTTTGTTGCCCAATAAATAATATTATCTGTTATCACCATTATCATCATCATCACCACCACCACTGACATCACCATTGTTGTCACCACCACCACCGCCATCCCCATAACAAAACAGTTCACAACCACCACCATCACAGCACCACCACAACCACTACCAGCAGCACCATAAAATAGATAATATCATATGATTTGACAATATTATCTATTTTCGAAAACAGATAATTTTGCACCACCACCACCACTAACGCACCACCACTATCACCACCCCTACAACAAAACAGTTTACAACCACCACCATCACAGCACCACCACAACCACTACCAGTAGCACCACAAAACATATAATATTATCTGTTTTGACATTATTATCTGTTTTCGAAAACAGATAATTTTGCACCACCATCAGAGCACCACCACCACCGCACCACCACCACCACCACCCCCATAATAGAACAGTTTACAACCACCGCCATCACAGCACCACCACCACCAGCACCACAAAACAGATAATATTATCTGTTTAGACAATATTATCTGTTTTTGAAAACAGATAATTTTGCACCACCACCACCATCAGAGTACCACCACCACCCCCACACTCCATAATAGCACAGTTTACAACCACTACCATCACATCACCACCACGACCACCACCAGCAGCACCACAATATTTTATGTTTTTGAAAACAGATAATGTTATCTGTTTTCTAAAACAGATAATTTTACAGCATTACCACCACCATCGGAACATCACCACCACCAATACCACCACTACCACCACCACTACCGCACCATTCCCCCCCCCACATACCACCACACTGTGCCACTATCACCGTTGTCTTTGCCGTCACCATCACCGTCGACATCACACCATCATCACCTCCATAACCGCCGTCATCACCACCACCATCACAACACCACCACTACCACCATCGAAGCACCTCCAATACCACCATCGTCACCTCCATCTACAATCGGAGCACCTCAACCACCACGTCACCTCCATCACTACCGCAACAACACCACCCACAATCGTCACCACCATCACCATCAACACCACCATCTCCATTGTTGTTGTCACTTCTGCTGTGTAGGAGGAGAATAAATTTTCAGTTTCTTAGGAAATTAGGTTATTTTGGTCTTTTTTGGTTGGGAAAGGGTTATTGAGTTAAATATTTAGGCCTTAGACTTTATGTAACATTGTATTGATTTTAGGGTGCTATGATTGAGTGGCCATTTTTTTTTTTTAGCAATAATGCTAGGCACACACTCTAAACCACACCTTAAACCACACCCTTACTTTAAATACATGTACCATGTGTTGTGTAAGTGGTGCACAGAAAAGTGTGAAAAATTCAAACAGCACAGAGTACATGCATTTAAAGCATATAGTGTGGTTTGGAATGTGTGCCTAGCACTTCTCTTTTTTTGGTCCTACTAAAGGGCCACTCAATCATAGCACCCTAAAATCAATACAATGTTACATAAAGTCTAAGGCCTAAATATTTAACTCAAGAACCCTTTCCCAACCACACCTTAAACCACACCCTTACTTTAAATACATGTACCATGTGTTGTGTAAGTGGTGCACAGAAAAGTGTGAAAAATTCAAACAGCACAGAGTACATGCATTTAAAGCATATAGTGTGGTTTGGAGTGTGATTTGGAATGTGTGCCTAGCACTTCTCTTTTTTTGGTCCTACTTCATTCTTCCTCTCATCCTTCTTCTTGGAGAAATTATATTCACATTCCTATGCCTGAGATTATTTTCAAAGTTACTCTTGTATTTCTATTTTTGACACTAATTCTCTTTATATTAAAAAAAAACGTGCTAATTATAGAAGATGTATCTGTAATTCACAAAATGTTAGAATAAGTATGAAACTTTTAATTTTGTTAAATTTAAATAATTTATTAAGGGTCTTACCCTTTTATTTATTTATTTATTTATACTTACCTGAATTATGGTAAACACACACACCCATCCCACCCCATCCCACCTCACCTCACCTCAACCCAACCATACTAACCTAACCTAACTCCATCCTAAAGTCCCACAACAAAGCCCAATATTGGTCACTCATTCCGACTGACGAACAACTAACTGTAAGTAAAGAAATTCCCCCAAGGGGATTCGAATCCTCAATCTCCTTATTGGGAAAAGAGAGATCATTCCAATTGGGTTAAGCCGCTTTGTATTAAGGCCTCGTTTGTTTCGCAGGAGTAAAAGGGGGACAGAGGGGGATTGGACTAATAGTCCATTTTAATCGAATAGTCTGGTGTTTGGCATTGCTATGGAGCGCGGGACTAATTGCTCATTTTAAAATAATAGTCCCTCATATGGGGGACTAAGTTATACCATGGGGGAGTGGTATTAGTAATACCAGGACTATTTTTTTAAAAAAGACTAATTGTCCAATCCCGGCTCCGTCATCCAAACGTGGCCTAAGGGTCTTACTTTTAGTTGAGCATTCAATGAGACTTGGGTCCACAAATAAAACTAGTATACATTTTTTCTCATTTAAAAATTTTTCACTCTTTGTTCATCCTCCTCTCCTATTGACAAAAAGAACGGTATCCAGTATTAAATGAAAATTACTATAGTAATTAATAGTGTAAATTATTTGACCTTATTGCAATAAACAATAAAAAAAAAAAAAGGTGAATAAATAGTAAACAATTTTGGGCGTACAAAATTGTACTCTCGTAAAAATATAAGGTCACAATTACAATGGCTCTAGTACGAGGGGTTTATCATCTGTGCTTCTATAACCGACCAAACACTGAGAAGTTCTCTCTCTCCCTCTCTCTCGTTTCGTTCGTTTGCTGGCTCTCTCTCTCTCTCTCTGAGTTCTGTGTCCCTACTCCTAGCAAGCAAGTGAATATGCAGGTATTTTCTTCTCTCTCTCTCTCTCTCTCTCTCTCTCTCTCTCTCTACCCAGTTTACTATTCTTCTTCTATTGCTTTAAACTAACAGAATGGAAGACGAAACTCAAAAACCCTAAAAAAAAATTATTTGTAACCATCATCAGAATTGTTCAAGTTCTTCATGAATTTTACTACTAAATCCATATCTTCTTGTTCTCGTTCTATTCTAATTCCATTGTACCTATTTGTCCAAACCCTATACTTTTTGTTCCGTGGAACACTCTGAAGAAAAATACGATAAATAAAATATTGAAAGCTGATGTCTTTTGTGTGTTCTGTTTCTAACATAATTGTTGATTAAGATTAGCTTACCTGGATTAAGTAAGCTTAGTTTTTGTATTGAGCTCAGTTGCGTGGTGGTTTCTGCGTCTGAAATCTTATATTAGAAGTGACTAAAGTTGGATTTAGGCTGTGTTTATTTCGAATTCAAAGTGAACTCTTAAATATAGTTTTCAATCCCAGAAAATGAAGAGGCATTCTTAAAATTTGACTGCCTGAGATCCATTTTGGCGGACTGAGGATCCTTGGCTTCCCTTTGGGGCAGCACTTTGGGCAGCACCCCCATGTGGGTGTTGCAGGACCACAAATTAAAATTTTTTTTTTTTCCACCCACATGGGTGCTGCCCAAAGTGCTGCCGAGGATCCCAGTCCCTGGCGTCATGATCTTAAATACTAGTCTCTCTGCTGTCAAATGGAGAACAAAAGAATTTAATTCGGTAATGACATGGATTGCACAAAAGGATTTTCCTCTTAGTTTCAGCTTTTGTTGGACTCAAATGATTCAAAAAACTATAATGGGCTAACATTTTCTTCTTTTTGTGTGTTGATGTGGTAATGTATTTGAAAATTATTATGAATATCAATCAACATATTTCAGGAAAATATCGGTACATTGTTCCGTTTGCATGTCTTTCGCGCGAATCTGAATTATGGGTATCAATTTGTGCAGGCCAGTGACAGGTTTAATATCAATTCCCAGCTTGAGCATCTTCAGGCTAAATATGTTGGTACGGGACATGCAGACATGAATAGATTGTAAGTACTCAATTATGGGGTTTTGGAGATTTATTTTGTTATTTGTTCTTATTATGTTCTTATTTGTTTGGTGGTTTAGTGAGTGGGCAGTGAACATCCAACGTGACAGTTACGCATCATATGTTGGCCATTACCCCATGCTTGCATATTTTGCAATTGCCGAGAATGAATCAATTGGAAGAGAGCGCTACAGCTTTATGCAGGTACTTCCCATATTTTGCTTGTAAAATTTATATTGTCATCATTCCTACGGTCATTGTCACTGTGATCTTTTAGTGAATTTACCTTCATTGTTGTATGCAAATTTTGTGAAAATAATTTATGGCTTGGGGAGATATATTATTTGAAAATTACTAGCAGCTGCTCTCATCAGTGATTTAAGTTGTTGATTACCGATATTTACTTTCACGCATACACTATATGCCTTTTTTTCGTTTTTTTTTTTTTTTTTCCTTGGTATTTCAAATCGTGAAATGTACTTTTTCTTTTTGGTATTTTGAGTATGTATTTGCCTTCATCTTTGCGATTTTTTTGATTTAGTACTAGCAATAAAAATAAAATTAAAAATAATACTTGCCCCCCCTCCTTTTCCTTTTTCCCGAGTTACTCGCTCGCCACATATGCATGCAATCCCAGAAAAGCACATGCATCGGATAAACCATGACATTGTTGAACACAAGAATCAACACTTTTTTTTGCTTCAATAGAAGCATTGAGAAGTATTTTTTCATGTCATGAACAATCTCATGGTTACCGATTGTAGAATATTCTTTGTTTCTTTGATTGACTTAACACTTGTCAGTCAAGATGTCGTTCGAAATTAGTTGAAATTAGTTGTCGTTCGAAATTAGCAGACAAAGCAGAAAAGAGACAATGTGTTGGTGGTTATTTTCTTTTTATGTAGTTGCTATTCTTGTTGTTGGGATCTGCCAGTATATGATGGAATGTAATAAGATTTGTGTTCTTAATTACCATTGATTTTTGGTCAATGAAATTGTAAAGTGGTGTTATAGTCTCATTACTTTTCAACACAATTCCTTCCTGTTGAAACTTGATATATATTGTTGAGCCCATTCTCTAACAACTTAAGCTTGGGTTGGATGTAAAGTTTCTTCATGGTATCAGATCCAGGCCCACTTCCAACCGTTTGACGAAAAATGGTAAATTATATAGATACCCCCTCATGTATTACCCTTTTCCACTAATACCCTCTAAACTAAAAAAACTCAACAAACTGATCCCCTCAACGATGTGAGAGGGGTGTAATTAAGGGGGTCAATTTGAGAAGAAAAATGATAATTGAGGGTATTAGTTTGTTGAATTTTTAGTTTAGTGGGTGTTAGTGAAAAACGACAATACATTAGAGGGTGTCTATGTAATTTACCCTGAAAAAGAGAGAGAATTTACCCACACCCACCATGACCAAAAAAAGGACTGCACGATGATAAGACCCCAAGACGGTCGAGGTGTGTGTGTGAGAGAAGATATGGAATAATTATGGTGTTGACAATGGCTAGGTATACATGTTGGGCCAGGTATACATGTTGGACCTCTCATCTAAGCTTTTAGGTTGGATGCGAAGTTTCTTCACGGTATCAGAGCTTTATTTGTGGGAGGTTTCAGGTTCGAGCGGCCGTTCCCGCTTTGTTGTGTATATTTGCACGTAGTTGTTTGTCTCTATTATAATGGAGCGTTGTTTGTTTAGTTTGTTGTCTCTCCATGTACAAGTCAGGGTTGTACGTGAGGGAGGGTGTTAAAGCTTGAAGTACATTGTTGGTCATTCTCTAACAGCTTAGCTTTTAGAGTAATTGGTAACTAAACATGGTGTTAGAGCCTGCTTGGGCAGCTTGTGCTTTTGCGATGTGATAGCTTTTGTCAGAATAGATTATGGTCAAAATAGATTTTGATAGTTGTGGTGTTTGGGTAATGTATTGTAAAAGTGGTTATGAGTCCACAATTGCTTATGCAAGTGTTTGGTTACATATTTGCAAAGTGATTTAAATGTTCAAAAGACAATTGTACCCTTATGCTATATTACAATTGTATTAGTGTCAAAAACATAATTAGTTTATTTTGTCAATTTATGTTACCAATTGTTAACAACACTTAGTATTATAAATAAGTAATTATTTTTTAAAAAAAACAAATTACTTTATAATAATGTTTATATTGGTAATAACTTTATGTTACCAATTGTTAAAGTGTTTGTGGTAGTTATCATTGTTTATATTTTAACAGAAATTTAGTAAAAAGTCCTTCAGTTTAGATTAATTAAGTTGAAAGAATAACCCGTTTTTAATTTCGGTCAAAACTCCATGACTAGTGAAACATAATCGAATCAAGTCCCTATGTTTTATAAGTTATGTGAAATTCACATAACTTTTTATATGAAATTTCACATAACTTTTATAACAATGGACTTTTCACTTAAAAAAAAAGAGGGGGGGGGGGGGGGGGGGTTAGGACCTGATATTTTAGAGGACTTTTGACTACAATTCCCCCATTTTAATTAGCGACGTAACTAATTACATTAAATTTGATATTTTAACTAGTATAACATTGTGTTGCTAAAATATAGTGTTAAGTATGTAATATTTACACTAGTTAATCATTACTTTGCAAAAAAGAATTTAGCATTTAGTGAGGATCGAAAAAGAAGAAGAGCATTTAGTGTTGTTATCACCAAGTGGTGTTCTATCTGCCTCTCAAGTGCTAAGCTTATGGACTCGTTGAGATTTTCTTTGTCAGTATAAACTCCTCGGTCACGAGCAACATTTTTAGTGCGGACAAGTGTGTAATATGCTACAAAGATTAGGGACATGCTCGTCTTTTGGCAGTTGGACTCTGAAAGCGGGTTGACGCGATACACGCGTCGGCAAAAAGTTGCTAGTAGCCTGCTTAAGCCAAATCGCTAGAAATCACCACCGGCGCGCGATAGCTTTTGGGACTGGGCTGCACCAAACAGCCTAGTGATTGTGTTTGAGCGCCCAATCGCTCGATAAGCAGCCTAAACGCCCCGCCAAGCAGCCTCTTGGAGCTATGACTCTAGGTGGTCTTGTGGTCAAGTCTCCTCCCCTGTCTTATCGTGCATTGTATTGCACTCTATTATTAGCTCCATTTCGTGGAGCTTGCTCTTGCACTCTGTTACATTAGTGTGCCGACTCAACTCTCTACGTGCAAGATGAGGGAGGGTGTTAAAGCTTGACATACAGGAGAGAGATAGACACATTGTGGTGTTTGTGGATTGTGATTGTGCCCAAAGATTTACTCTCTCTTTCTATATATATATACATACATAGATATATGTATACATTTTGTTTGGCCCATTCTTTAACCGATGAAGCTTTTGGAGTAACTGGTGACTAAACACTTCCCTCTGTTTTAAGAGATTGTTTTTGGGTATCTTTGAATTATTTCTCTTTTGGGGTTTGTCTTATTATTCGTGCATGTTTCTTTTATCGTGTAAGAAACTTAGTTCAAGTACTACAGTTTGTTCTTAACATGTAGAAATAAGAATTTCTTTCGAATTTGCAAATTCTCAAAATGTCCACGAAAGTCTAAAGTTGTGTAATTAAGCATAAGTGTCCTATACCATCCATACTAAATATCCTTCGGCATAAGTAAAAATCTTAAACATGACTTCTTTTTCGTTCTAAAACAAAATGCTCGACACGCTTGTTCTCCAACTCTCTGGAAGGTGAGTAAGAACCGCTTGCTTTTCTGTCAAAATATCATGAAACATGAGTTCAGGACGATGGAGTATAGTTGTGTTTTCTGCGGCTAATATTTATATATTTTTACTTGTATTTATGTGCAGAAAATGCTCTTGCCCTGTGGCCCTCCCCCGGAAAGAGAAGATGACTAGGACTACATTCAACGAGTAAAGTGAAGTTTCCAGTTGGGATAATTTAGATGTGATTTGTGTCTCTTTTATGTATCGACTTCTACAAACATCGTATATGCATATGACTTGACCTATGACGTTGAAGGACAGAATTATTTGAGCTGTGTGTTTTCATGTCCACTAGGATGATCTATTAGATGATATTGACAAATGGCTTCTTGTGTTCATTTTTTATTATGTTCATCCTACTTCTACATCATTATGTTTTTATCATCTGATATATATACCAGTTACTAGGATTCACTTGACAAGGAAAGCATAGTGGTATGTGTTTTTTTATCTACACTAACTTCACTCCATCAATCAACCACCTCTATGTAGTTTTAAATGTGTAGTGATCTTTTGCTTCATTCTAGCTTTATCCGAATTGTTTTGATGAATCAATATTATTATAGTCATCACAAGCCTTATCAGTTTTTGGATTATTATATGAAGATTTACTTAAATTAAATTAAATAGAAGTAGAAAGTTGGCTTCTATTTTTTTTTTTTTCCCCTCCCGACCTACCTATGCTATGTTTGGTTTGAGGGAAGAGGGGAAGGAAGGAGAGGGGAGGGTGGAGAAGAGAGGAGGGAAGAGATTAAATTCACTTGTTTGGTAAGATGGAAGAGGGGAGGGATGCTACTTTTTTCCGGGCCCACAAAATTCAATCTGTCCAAAAGTGGACGGTTTAACAGAGAGAAAATGCTCTTCTTATCTTTTGACTTTTTTATCCTTAAAAATAATGACATCTAATTTATTGTAAGGGTATAATAGTAAAATATACAATATTCCAATTTTTTTTCCTTCCTCGCTTCCTTTATGTTTAACTAAACATTAGGAGGGGATACTCTATTCCTTTCTCAAGGGATACTTCTTACACCCCCCCTCTCTTCTCTTCCTTCTACTTTTCCATTCCTCTTGCCAAACATTAGTGTTTGAAAGTTGTTTTAGGTGACAGTGGACCCATACCCCTGCCACCTTAAACAATTAAACCCTGAACTAATTCAATAAGTAATTGAATTAGCCAATCTAACTCAATAAATAATTTAATATTGCAAAATGTATCTATCAAATTATCTTCATACTCCCATTATATAATGAGGAGTGTATGCTTGCCTAACTCGTACTAAACAGTAACATAAAGTTGCAAAGTCGTGAACAGTAATTTTCATGACTATATTTTGCAATTTCCTCCCCTATTCTGACTTTTTTTTTAAAAAAAAAAAAGAGGGCAAAATGGTCATAGAATTACAAAGGAATTTCTTTACCTTCTACATAATTTTGTGCTCAAGATTTTTTTTCCTCCATAAAAAGTGGATCCTAGCATGCCTAAAGAGTAATACGAGTAATTCTAATCCCAATTTTTATTTTTTTTTTGGTGAGGTAGAAATCCAATATCATCTGAGTGTCAGGTTACATTAGGTACCCAAAAAAAAAAAAATTTAAGAAGACAGAGGACTTTTCTCATATGTTCATCTTGACAATGTCTTAAAGTTTTATGGGTTACCTACTACTATTTATTCTGTTTGTAAGATTATGAAAGCAACATTTACAGATAAAAACAGGGAGTCAGAGACAAAGTTACCAAAGTTTTTCTAGTTATATAGGCCTCCATTCAATCTCAAGTGGAGATTTGACCCAAAAAATAATAATAATTGTAATCTCCATGGAGAAAACTTATCCTCATCAAGACTTAAAAAGTCTTTTTATAGACAGAAAGTTAGAGAGGGAGATTGCACTTTTTGTTAACAAATGGTCTCCACTTGAAGATAAGACAAGAGGTAGCTCGTTGCCAGTTCCTGATTATTGGTCACCCCCACCATTTCTTAAAATAAAATAAAATAAAATAAATAAATTCCCAGTTTTTATAACCACTTAGAAACAAATGTATTGGTTTTGGATCTCACCAAATCCAATAATCTATAAGCTATATTGCACTAAACCTTTTTGAGGTTTCTTACACTAACATTCTTTCTATTTTTCACTTTTGTTAATCATCATAACGGTTTTTATTGATGTCAACAACTGTAATTTTAAAACATCAATTTTCTATCCGCACAATTGAGGGGGAAGGATCCTCGGCCCGCTACTTGCGACAGCCACTACAGGCAACATTTATGTGGTCATTTGCAGGGCTACAATTATTATTTTTTAAAAATAATAATAAAATTGTGATCCCGCAAGTGACCACATGTGTCCTACCCATAATACAAAACCCACAATTGAAATCAAAGGCAGACCCATAGAGGGAACAGGGGGTGGTACGGCCTCTGCAAAAAAATTGAAAATTTTGAGAGTCTATATAGAATTTTAAAGATTTGAATATATTTTACATAGTGCACCCCCCATGTGGAAGTACTTAACACATAGTGTCCCCAAATTTGTCACTTCACATGTGGAAGTACTTAACACATAGTGTCCACTTGACTTTCATTATTTTGAAATGGTGATGTGCTAGGAATCACATTTAGGGATAAAAAAATTTAGGAAGATTAACATTACAGGATTAATAACAATATCCACTAGTGTAACCGTGTGACATTAATGGTGAAGGGGAAGAGTAATATCCCCCTATTCAACTCATGAGATAAACAATGTCTAAATCTAATTTGCCACAACTACTCGTTTGACTCTCTGTCTCACTTAAAAATAAAAAAATATGTATAAATAACAAAAAAAAAAAAAAAAAATTCTTGGCCCCCCAGCACAAAATCCTAGGTCCGCCACCGATTGAAACCACATTTATACCATGGAATTTAAAAGGATTATCATTCTAGAAATTTTGCTAAGTGGTATTAATATCTCTAATCTATACTTTCCAAATTTTTTATTCCGATTATTTTTCAACACATGTGGTAGTAGAGTAATGCTATGCTTTTCAAATTTTGTATCCCAAGTAGTTTCCAAATATCTATGTCAGTGGGACCACATTTAATAATATGGGACCAAATTAACATCATTCAATCAAAAAGCCAAATGGTTTCCAAATATATGTGACTGTGGGACCACCTTTAATTATGTTGTGATCAATTTAACATATGTTTGAAAATCATTTGGGATACACAATTTAAGAAGCATAACATTCTTGATAGTAAGACCACATTCAATAATATTAGGACGGAAATAATAAAGTGAGCATGTTGAGATACAAATTTGGTAAACATAACATTACTCCTCGCATTTTAAAAGCAATAAAAATTTTAGAGCAAGTATAAAGATACATTAAAAGTTGATGGGGATGTGCAATTGATTTTGGGCAAAAAGAAAAACAAATAAGAAAATCATTCAAAAAGTGGTGATTGATTAAATGGTAGGTCCTAATATGATTCACGAGAGCATTTTTGTTCACCTATTATTTATTTATTAACAATATTCTGACACATTTTCTATTTTATTCATATTTTGCTCTTATTCTATCAACATAATTATTGAGTAGGATATAATCGTGACACGTGTCAAATACCGTTAATGAATGAATAAAAAATGAGTGAGCAAAAATGCATTATGTAATTCACACCTTAAGGTGGACTTGTAACACCCGTACCCGCAGAACGTGTTAATTATTGTGTTAATATGCATTAATTAGTATAATTAATGTATAAACGGATTAAGGGGAGGCTTGGACTCGCCCATGTAAAAAGTGTTCAGAGAGGGACACTAGTTGGAAAAGCCTCCAGTGAGGTGGGACATGTATTGAAATGGAACCCAACGAAGGGTAAATTGGTAATTTGCATTTTAAATGATTAAATGCATTTTATGTGATTAGATGAATATTTGCTTACATGCTTTCATATTACATGTTGATATATGTGTAGCATTTGGTGTTATAAGGGTATAAAAGAAACGGATTTAAAATTTGTAGGTGCGATAGCAATTTCACAAAATATGTGGGACCCATGTTGGGCCCTATACGGAAGTTAGACAAAACACTCATTAAGTAATTTGGTAGTTAATAGAATGTTTGGGGGAGCTCATAATAGAAACTTAAGAAATTTTGGGGATGAAAATGAAAATAAGGATAGGCAAGTTAGACAAACACTCATTAAGTAATTTGGTAGTTAATGGAATGTTTGGGGGAGCTCATAATAGAAACTTAAGAAAATTTGGGGATGAAAATGAAAAGAAGGAAAAATTGTAGCTTGACACCTCAACATGCAAAGCATGCGTGTCAAGCATTGAGAGAGTGTAACACCCGTACCCGGAGAACAGGTTAATTATTTGTATTAATATGCATTAATTAGTGAAATTAGTGTATAAAATGGATTAAGGGGAGGCTTGGACTCGCCCAAGTAAAAAGTGTTCAGAGAGGGACACTAGTTGGAAAAGTCCCCAGAGAGGTGGGACAGGTATTGAAATTTAACCCATTGAAGGGTAAATTGGTAATTTGCATTTTAAGTGATTAAATGCATTTTTATATGATTACATGGATATTTGCTAAGTTGTTTTTAATAGATATTGTTATGTGGTAGTATTAGTTTGGACACCCAAGTAAGGGTATAAATGATAAAGATGTAAAATTAGTAGGTGCGATAGCAATTTCACAAAATATGTGGGACCCACGTTGGGACCCATACGAAACTTAGACAAACCCTCATTAGATAATTGGGTAGTTAATGGAATGTTTGGGGGATTTCATAATAGGAACTTAACAAACTTTGGGGGTGTAAATAGAAAGTGAGGAAAATTGAGGGAGTGACAACACACTACATGCATGGCATGTGTGTGTCAATGAGAGTGTCTCTCATTTCAGCAGAATTAAAACAAAACAAAGAGTAGAGCTCGGAGAGAGAAACGGAGAAACCGTCACCGACGTCGAATTCTCGCCGTTCCGTCGCCGCCGTTCGTCGGATTCGCGAATCGAAGCCGTTTTCGGACTCGTGGAGGTGAGACGATCATTTCTATACCCTTAATTTCTGTTTAAATTGCTAGATTTTAGTAGCTCGTACTTAACGGTGAGACGTCGTCTACCGAAATTCTTGTAGGATTTACTTGGTGAGGGAATTGGGCTCAAATTGGGGAAATTCAGCATCCTCTAGGTGTAAATTGAGTTAAATCTGTGTATAAGGTGAGTTTTCTACACCTAAATCTGATTGTGTTTAATGGGTTCAAGCTATATGTGATGTTAGAGATGTTAATTCATGATTAGGAATTATAAAGATGTTAATTGTGTGAATTCTATGTCAATTTTATGAAAATCATATGTTGATACATGAATATGTGTTATGTGCTTATATGTCTATGTGGTAGTCAATGAGCACCGGGGAAATGGTTCATTGTTGGGAGTAATAAGGGTGGCGAAGAGGAAGAATCCGATAAATACGGAAGTCCAAGGAATAGAAGTGACCACGGGACCAAGGGAGGTCTTCGGGTCTGAATGAACCATATAACCGGTGACTCGGCGATTACGTTTATGCTTATGTGTTATTTGTAGCATTGCACGTGTTAAACATACAATCATGTTTAGAATGCTCACTAAGCAAATTGCTTAAGAAAACCGTTTTCCTATTTCTGTTGTGGTACATAACAACCACCGCAGGTACGGAGCGATATCCGGAGAGAAGGTGACGCGCTCGGGAATGGGGAAGAGAGTTAGAGCTTGTAAATATGTTTTAAACTTATATTATAGTGTAACTAGTGGGTTGAGGTTCTCAACTTGTGAATTAAAGTCTTGACTTATGGATGGGAGAGATGGGAGAGATGGGGGAGATTTGTGGCCCATGCTTGTAAATTACTTTTGAACTTGTACACAGATGTAAATTATGGTTTTACTTAAGTTGATGTTCATATTTGGATCCTAACTTGTATTTTGGAAAGTTTGGATGTGAATTTGAGAACCAATGTAAAATTCCTTTTGTTTTGCCCAAGCTGATGCAAGTTAATGATTAGGACCATTTCGGCAAGTCCGGGTGTGTCGTTAGTGTCTTGGACATGTTTCTTTAGTGTTTATAATGTTAGTTATGGCTTTGGGTTGAATTCCAACAAGTTTTATAAACTTTGGATGAGAATTGAGTTTTAAAGTTGAAAAGTTTGTTTTTGAACCAAATGAGATGAGTTCATGATTAACTTGATCCAATTGTGGGTATGATTCTATGATCCATGCTTAACTTGAGTTTAAACATGTTCAGAAATGTGTTGGAGTTGATTTCCCAAAGTTTCATAAGGTTTCTATGAGATTTGGTTGTGTTTTGGTAAGTTGAAACTTGTTTTGACAGCAAACAGAATTTGAGCAGCAGATTTGTGAAGGGGATCGATCCGCCCTTTATGAAGGGATCGATCCGCCCTTCCAAGGGGACATTCTGCGAGAATGTCAAGTAAATGGATCGATCCGCCCATAATGAAGGGATCGATCCGCCTTGTATTTTTCCCCAGCATGTCCGTTTTTACGGAAACATGCATAACTTCTTCTAGGAAACTCGGTTTCGCGTGCCGTTTGTTGCGTTGGAACCGGGACTCAAAATTCTAACTTTTGGTATAAAAATTTTACATACTTTATAAATGACCATTTTGCCCTTGGGGCCTATTTTGTAACAACAGAGTTGTTTAATGGGGTTAAACACATGTGTTTCTTAGTAATTCGTATATTTCTTTACAAATTAATGTGATTGGGAGCTTGTAGCATTGTTACACGTGTCCTAATCCGCACGAGGCGGGTTGGGGTGTGACAATTTTTGGTATCAGAGCAGTTGGCTAGAGCCTTTGGGGACGAGAGACGTATACGACGCGTAGTGTGCACACAATGACACGTAGTTGCATAAGCATGCATACACGTTTACTTAGCATGTTTTAATGTTGATAAGCATGCCATGTGTTTATTTAAAAGTAACGTGCATGTGTGTACTATATGTGGGTGCCAGGCATTATGTCTGGAGGTGACACCTCAAACCGAATGGAACGGGTTGAAAGAGCAATCGAAGGGTTGGTACGAGTAGCAGAAACTCATGTGATCGAAGAGAGACCGGTACAATCGAATCCGAATCCAAGGGAAGACATTGTTACTATTTCTAAATTTCACAAACAAAAGCCGACCATATTCCGCGGGGAAGCCGATCCGATGAAGGCGAATTTTTGGATCTCGGATATGGAGAAGATCTTCCGGGTATTACCATGTACTGATGAACAAAAAGTGCTATTTGCTGCAGACACGTTAAAAGATGAGGCGCAATATTGGTGGCGTACTAAGCTAGGCCCGGGTCAACCGACAACGTGGGACCAATTTCTTGAGACTTTCAATGATCAATATTTTCCAGAGTCATTTGGGGATCAAAAGGCTCAAGAATTCATGGAGTTGGTACAAGGGGGAAAGTCAGTCCGGGAGTACTCCACGCAATTTACGATTTTGGCAAGGTTTGCCGGGGACATTGTAACAACCGAGAAAGTGAAAGCAAGGAAGTTTGTAGCGGGACTTCGAGGTGACATCCGAGGACGAGTGACCGTATTCCGTCCAGAGACTTATGCTAAGGCATTGGACATTGCTTCTATTGCTGAGAGAGACCTTGGTTATACTTCAAACTTACCACCACCACCGAGTCAACAAAGTAAACGACCGGGATCAAGTCAGTTCAGTGGTCAGGGGAGTGCAAAAAGACAGAGTTTAGGAGGATCATCAGCTAGTATTGGTAGTGGTTCCGGTGGAAATAAACCGAGGTGTCAGACTTGTCAGAAATTCCATTGGGGCCGGTGCAATCAACTTCCAAACCCAATCATTTGCAATAGTTGCCGACAACCGGGACACATCGCCAGGAATTGTCCAAATCAGAATTTAGATATGAGGGGCCGATGCTTCACTTGTAAGGAATTGGGACATCAATCTAAGGATTGTCCTACTAGACGCCAAGGAGCATCAGGTTCAGGTTCTTCTGCGGCTAGCGCTATCACACCAAGGACTACTCAACCTCCGAGGAGGGAGCAACGAGAGGCAAGATCATTTCAACTCAGGCCGGGAGATGCTGCTTCTGCCGACACTGTTGTCTCAGGTATGGTTTCCATTTGCTCACATCTAGCAAATGTACTTATAGATTCGGGATCTACACACTCATTCGTGTCACACCATTTTGCTAAACATTTAGATAAACCATTAGAGTTCCTAAACTATGATTTATCTGTCGCGATACCGTTGGGGGCTCCGTTGGTTAGTTCGGGTGTGTTTAGAAAGTGTGAGATTAATGTGAATGGTAAAGAGTTAACTGTTGATTTGGTACCATTAGTAATTCAACACTTCGATGTTATATTGGGTATGGATTGGTTAGCGGCTAATCATGCTAATATTGATTGTAACACTAAAGGAGTAGCATTCCGTATTCCGAATCAAGATGAGTTTTATTTTCAAGGTAAGGGTGTTGTATCACCGCTGTATATCGTGTCAGCTATTGAAGCTTGTCGCTTATTAAAGAAGGGTTGCCGGGGGTTTCTGTGTAGTATTCTTGATACTAGAGGTCCCGATCTAAAACTTGAAGATATTCCGGTAGTTAGAGAGTTTCCAGATGTATTCCCCGAGGAGTTACCTAGTGTATTGATTGATCGAGAAATTGAATTTGGTATTGATGTTATGCCGGGAACCCAACCAATTTCACGAGCACCATATCGAATGGCACCAATTGAGTTGAAAGAGTTAAAGATACAGTTGCAAGAGTTGCTAGACAAGGGTTTTATCCGACCTAGTGTGTCCCCGTGGGGTGCACCAGTACTATTCGTGAAGAAGAAAGATGGTACAATGCGGATGTGTATTGATTACCGGGAGATCAACAAAGTAACAATCAAGAACAAGTATCCGTTACCACGTATCGATGATCTATTTGATCAGCTTCAAGGGGCTCAGGTATTTTCAAAGATTGACTTAAGGTCAGGGTATCACCAATTGAAAGTTAAAACTGAGGATGTAGATAAGACAGCCTTTAGGACCCGCTACGGGCACTATGAATTTATAGTGATGCCGTTTGGGGTTACTAATGCGCCTGCTGCCTTCATGGATTTGATGAACCGTGTATTCAAATCATATTTGGATGAGTTCGTTATTGTATTCATTGATGACATTCTCATTTATTCTAAGAGTCCGGAAGAGCATGAACGACACTTGAGACTAGTTTTGCAGCGACTTCGAGAGAAACAATTGTTTGGGAAGTTGAAGAAGAGCGAATTTTGGTTGACGAGTGTCACTTTTCTAGGACACGTGATTTCTAAAGAGGGTATTTCTGTTGACCCACAGAAGATTGAAGCTGTTATGAATTGGTCAAGACCGACAAATGTGTCCGAGATTCGAAGTTTCTTGGGGTTAGCCGGATATTATCGAAGGTTTGTTAAAGACTTTTCTAGAATTGCAACGCCAATGACAAGGTTGATGAGAAAAGATGTACCGTTTGAGTGGAACAAGGAATGTGAAGATTGTTTTGTAGCATTGAAGAAAAAGTTGACTACGGCACCCATACTTACAATTCCAACAAGCACTGGAAATTTCAGAATATACAGTGATGCTTCCCACCAAGGCTTGGGATGTGTTTTGACACAAGATGACAAGGTAATAGCCTATGCTTCAAGGCAGTTGAGACCTCACGAGAAGAACTACCCGACACATGACTTGGAGTTAGCGGCGGTAATTTTTGCGTTAAAAATTTGGAGACATTATCTATACGGGGAAACTTGTGAAATCTTCACGGATCATGAAAGTCTGAAATACCTATTCACTCAGAGGGATCTTAATATGAGACAAAGAAGATGGTTGGAACTCATGAAAGATTATGATTTAAAAATTCAGTATCACCCGGGAAAAGCCAATGTAGTTGCCGATGCCTTGAGTCGGAAGTCGTCAGAAAACTTAGCTTATGCCTTGACTGGACAGGAAAAGTTGATAAAGGAATTTGAACAATTGAAGCTTGAGGTAGTTCCTAAAATTAGAGGTGGTTTAATGGCTGCGATCGTGGCACAACCAAGTTTAATTGGTGAAATCAAGACTAATCAGCTCTTAGATCCAGAATTCAAGAAGATTGTGGATGAGTTACCAGAGGGGAGAAGGCCAGAATTCAGTTTCCAAGATGGTGTTCTGAAATATATAAACCGATTATGTGTACCTAAAGTTGGAGATCTGAGAAATAAAGTTATGGAGGAAGCCCACAATACAAGATATTCTATACATCCGGGTAGTACCAAAATGTACCGAGACTTGCGAGAAATTTACTGGTGGAGTGGTATGAAGCGAGAAGTTGCAGAATTTGTGTCTAAATGCATGACCTGTCAAAAAGTGAAAGTTGAACATCAACGACCCGGAGGAGAGTTACATCCTTTAGAGATACCAGAGTGGAAGTGGGAACATATTACAATGGATTTTGTCTCGGGATTTCCAAAGTCTCAAAAGTCAAATGATAGCATATGGGTGATTGTAGACCGGTTGACTAAGTCAGCCCATTTCCTACCTATTAAGACCAAAGATCCATCAAAACTTGCAGAGATTTATATTAGAGAGATTATACGGCTTCATGGAGCACCAGTGTCGATAGTGTCAGATCGTGACACTCGGTTCGTATCAAGATTTTGGGAGAGTTTACAAAGGGCTATAGGGACAGCTTTACATTTTAGTACTGCATTTCATCCCCAGACCGATGGTCAATCCGAGCGAGTGATTCAAATTCTGGAAGATATGTTGAGAGTATGTGTTATGGATTTCAAAGCTGATTGGGAAACTCATTTGCCGTTGATTGAATTTTCTTATAACAACAGCTTCCAAACTAGCATTGGAATGGCGCCTTATGAGGCATTATATGGAAGAAAGTGTAGATCGCCGGTGTGTTGGACAGAAGTTGGAGAAAAACAACTTTTGGGACCAGAGATAGTGCAAATCACTACTGACAAGATTCAATTGATTAAGCAACGGTTACAAACGGCTCAAAGTCGTTATAAAAGTTATGCGGATACGGGTAGAAGACCGTTGGAGTTTGAGGTGGGTGACTATGTGTTTTTGAAAGTATCACCATCAAAAGGCATAGCACGTTTTGGTAAGCGAGGTAAGCTTAGTCCGAGATATGTTGGGCCGTATTTGATTCTTAATCTAGTTGGGCCATTAGCTTATCGGTTAGAGCTGCCACAAGAATTAGAGAATGTTCATAATGTGTTTCACGTATCGATGCTTCGACGTTATGTGCCGGATTCGAAACATGTTATCATTCCGGAACCGTTAGAGATTCGGGAAGATTTAACTTACGTGGAACATCCAGTGCAAATTCTTGATAGGAAGGATCAAGTATTGAGGACCAAAGTAATTCCCTTGGTGATGGTTCAATGGCGAAGCCATTCAGTGGAAGAGGCTACTTGGGAGCGGGAGGATGAGATCCGAGCCAAGTACCCGCATCTCTTCAATTCTTGAGGTAAGAGTAAGTTTGGGGACCAAACTCCTTTTTAGGGAGGGAGAAATGTAACACCCGTACCCGGAGAACGGGTTAATTATTTGTATTAATATGCATTAATTAGTGAAATTAGTGTATAAAATGGATTAAGGGGAGGCTTGGACTCGCCCAAGTAAAAAGTGTTCAGAGAGGGACACTAGTTGGAAAAGTCCCCAGAGAGGTGGGACAGGTATTGAAATTTAACCCATTGAAGGGTAAATTGGTAATTTGCATTTTAAGTGATTAAATGCATTTTTATATGATTACATGGATATTTGCTAAGTTGTTTTTAATAGATATTGTTATGTGGTAGTATTAGTTTGGACACCCAAGTAAGGGTATAAATGAAAAAGATGTAAAATTAGTAGGTGCGATAGCAATTTCACAAAATATGTGGGACCCACGTTGGGACCCATACGAAACTTAGACAAGCCCTCATTAGATAATTGGGTAGTTAATGGAATGTTTGGGGGATTTCATAATAGGAACTTAACAAACTTTGGGGGTGTAAATAGAAAGTGAGGAAAATTGAGGGAGTGACAACACACTACATGCATGGCATGTGTGTGTCAATGAGAGTGTCTCTCATTTCAGCAGAATTAAAACAAAACAAAGAGTAGAGCTCGGAGAGAGAAACGGAGAAACCGTCACCGACGTCGAATTCTCGCCGTTCCGTCGCCGCCGTTCGTCGGATTCGCGAATCGAAGCCGTTTTCGGACTCGTGGAGGTGAGACGATCATTTCTATACCCTTAATTTCTGTTTAAATTGCTAGATTTTAGTAGCTCGTACTTAACGGTGAGACGTCGTCTACCGAAATTCTTGTAGGATTTACTTGGTGAGGGAATTGGGCTCAAATTGGGGAAATTCAGCATCCTCTAGGTGTAAATTGAGTTAAATCTGTGTATAAGGTGAGTTTTCTACACCTAAATCTGATTGTGTTTAATGGGTTCAAGCTATATGTGATGTTAGAGATGTTAATTCATGATTAGGAATTATAAAGATGTTAATTGTGTGAATTCTATGTCAATTTTATGAAAATCATATGTTGATACATGAATATGTGTTATGTGCTTATATGTCTATGTGGTAGTCAATGAGCACCGGGGAAATGGTTCATTGTTGGGAGTAATAAGGGTGGCGAAGAGGAAGAATCCGATAAATACGGAAGTCCAAGGAATAGAAGTGACCACGGGACCAAGGGAGGTCTTCGGGTCTGAATGAACCATATAACCGGTGACTCGGCGATTACGTTTATGCTTATGTGTTATTTGTAGCATTGCACGTGTTAAACATACAATCATGTTTAGAATGCTCACTAAGCAAATTGCTTAAGAAAACCGTTTTCCTATTTCTGTTGTGGTACATAACAACCACCGCAGGTACGGAGCGATATCCGGAGAGAAGGTGACGCGCTCGGGAATGGGGAAGAGAGTTAGAGCTTGTAAATATGTTTTAAACTTATATTATAGTGTAACTAGTGGGTTGAGGTTCTCAACTTGTGAATTAAAGTCTTGACTTATGGATGGGAGAGATGGGAGAGATGGGGGAGATTTGTGGCCCATGCTTGTAAATTACTTTTGAACTTGTACACAGATGTAAATTATGGTTTTACTTAAGTTGATGTTCATATTTGGATCCTAACTTGTATTTTGGAAAGTTTGGATGTGAATTTGAGAACCAATGTAAAATTCCTTTTGTTTTGCCCAAGCTGATGCAAGTTAATGATTAGGACCATTTCGGCAAGTCCGGGTGTGTCGTTAGTGTCTTGGACATGTTTCTTTAGTGTTTATAATGTTAGTTATGGCTTTGGGTTGAATTCCAACAAGTTTTATAAACTTTGGATGAGAATTGAGTTTTAAAGTTGAAAAGTTTGTTTTTGAACCAAATGAGATGAGTTCATGATTAACTTGATCCAATTGTGGGTATGATTCTATGATCCATGCTTAACTTGAGTTTAAACATGTTCAGAAATGTGTTGGAGTTGATTTCCCAAAGTTTCATAAGGTTTCTATGAGATTTGGTTGTGTTTTGGTAAGTTGAAACTTGTTTTGACAGCAAACAGAATTTGAGCAGCAGATTTGTGAAGGGGATCGATCCGCCCTTTATGAAGGGATCGATCCGCCCTTCCAAGGGGACATTCTGCGAGAATGTCAAGTAAATGGATCGATCCGCCCATAATGAAGGGATCGATCCGCCTTGTATTTTTCCCCAGCATGTCCGTTTTTACGGAAACATGCATAACTTCTTCTAGGAAACTCGGTTTCGCGTGCCGTTTGTTGCGTTGGAACCGAGACTCAAAATTCTAACTTTTGGTATAAAAATTTTACATACTTTATAAATGACCATTTTGCCCTTGGGGCCTATTTTGTAACAACAGAGTTGTTTAATGGGGTTAAACACATGTGTTTCTTAGTAATTCGTATATTTCTTTACAAATTAATGTGATTGGGAGCTTGTAGCATTGTTACACGTGTCCTAATCCGCACGAGGCGGGTTGGGGTGTGACAGAGAGTCTCACAATTCACAGCAGAAATTAAACAAAAGAAAAGAGAGCCCGGGAGAGAAAGACGAGCTCGAGACACCGACGTCGAAATTTCGCTGTTCCGTCGCCGCCGTTCGTCGGATTCACGAATCGAAGCCATTTTTCAGACCCGTGGAGGTGAGACGAACGTTTCTATACCCTTAATTTACGTTTAAATTGCTGGATTTTGGTAGCTTATACTTAACGGTGAGACGTCGTCTACCGAATTCTTGTAGGATTCATTTTGGTGTTGAAATTGAGCTCTAATTGGTGAAATTCAGCACTTCTTTAGCTTGAATTTGGGTATAATCTTACTTAAGATGAGTTTTCTATACAAACCAAATGATTGTGTTTAATGGGTTCAAAGTTATATGCGATGTTAGAGATGATAATTCATGATTAGGAGTTATAAAGATGTTTTTTTTTTTTTTGCTGATCGAGTTATAAAGATGTTAATCTTGTGAATTCCATGTCAATTCTATGAAAATTATATGTTGATACATGAATATGTGTTTATGTGCTTATATGTCTATGTGGTAGTCAATGAGCACCGGGGAAATGGCTCATTGTTGGGTGTAATAAGGGTGGTATAGAGGAAGAATCTAAGAAATACGGAAGTCCAAAGAATAGAAGTGGCCACGGGACCAAGGGAGGTCTTCGGGTCTGAATGAACCATACAACCGGTGACTCGGCGACTACGGTTGTTTTATGTGTTAATTACATCATTGCACGTGTTAAAACATACAATCATGTTTAGAATGCTCACTAAGCGTAATGCTTAAGAAAACCATTTTCCTATTTCTGTTGTGATACATAACAACCACCGCAGGTTCGGAGCTATATCCGGAGAGGAAATGTCACACAATGGGAGAGATGTGAGAGATTTGGATATTGAGTAGATGAACATCCTTGGGAACTTGTAAAAAGATGTGAATCATGGTTTCTTTCATGTTAATGTTAATACTTGGGTTGTAGAAAAGGAATTTGGATCCTAAAGTTGTATTTTGGAGAGTTGGAAGTGAGTTTGAGAACTTATGTGTAATCTCTCTTGTTTTGCTCAAGTGGTGCAAGTTAGTAGTTAGGACCATCTTGGCAAGTCCAGATGAGTCGCAAGTGTTGTTGGCAAGTTAAATATGTATGTGTAATATGGGTGGTAACTTTGATTTAATTCCCAACAAGTTTCATGTGCTTTGGATGTGAATTGAGTTTTAAAGTTCAAAAGTTGTTTTGGATCAAATGAGATGAGTTTATGATTGATTTGATCAAATTGTGAATGTGTTTGTGTGATCCAAACTTGATTTAGGTTTAAAAGTGTTTGGAAATGTGTTGGATATGTTTTCCTAAGGTTTCATAAGGTTTCCATGTGATTTAGTTGTGTTTTGGTAAGTTTGAAATTTGTTTGACAGCAAAATTTAGTAGCAGAACCTGTTCTGCAGGTCGCGGATCAAACCGGGTTTGTGAAGGCAGGTCGCGGATCGATTCGTGTTTGTGAAGGGATCGATCCGGCTTCTCCGAGGGACATTCTGCTAGTAAACACTAGAAATGGATCGATCCGGGTTTTATGAAGGGATCGATCCGCTTGTATTTTTCACAGCATGTCCGCTTTTACGGAAACGTGCATAACTCTTTCTAGAAAATTCGGATTCGCGCACGGTTTGTTGTGTTGGAACCGGGATTCAAAAATCTAACTTTTAGTATAAAAATTTTACATACTTTCTTAATAACCATTTTGCCCTTGGGGGCTGTTTTGTTGCAAAAGAGTTCTTTAAAGTGGTTTATCCACATTTTCTTTCTAATTAGTGTGTGTTTTGGGTGCGGTTACTCTTGTTACACGTGTCCTAATCCGCCGGGGAGTGGGTTGGGGTGTGACAGGACTTTACTAAAGTAAATCTTTTGGTATACAATCTACCAACAAAAGAAATTAAAAAATTTGGTAAAATGTCGCTCGACAACCTGGTTTCAATTTTGGTCCAAAGTTTCTCAATAGTTAAAATTAATCAAATCAAATTTTTTTGTTACAAATTTTATATGATTAGTTACATGATTTATTTTTATTTTTATTTTCTTTTCAAGAGACGTTACTAAAACAAAAAGAGTAATGTTTTGCATACCAAATTTTTATCTCAAAAGTGCTTTTCAAATTATGTGGCAGTGGTGGTTAGGTAAACAATTTCTAATTAAAATTCAACTAATCTCACTGTATTAGACCTGACATTATTGCCATAGTATTTGTAAAATACTTATGGGATAGAAATTTGGAAAGCATAGCATTACTCAAAATAAAAAGGGCAAATTACACTGACCTCCCTGAGGTATTTGACAATTACAGGGACCTCCCCTGTGTTTTCAAAAATTACACTCATCTCTATTCTATTTTGAAAATGACTGTTATACCCTTGGACAAATCATCAAAAAAATTATCCACTACCTTTTAAAAATGAAAAAAAATTAAAAAAATCGTCGACAAAATTTCAATATATACCAAATAGAGCTTTTGCAATTTTTTTTTTATAAATATCATCAGCAAATTTAAAAACATAATAATCACCAACAAAATTATCTACTACCACTTTAAAATAAAAAGAATAATAACAATAATGAAAAAAAACATCAGCACCTTTTTTTTTAAATGCATAGTTATATTGTATTTTTATCTGTTTTATATTTTTAAAATTGTGAACTTGCTCCCAACATTGTGAATGAGCTTCTCCAATGAAAGTTAATTAGTACACGCCTTGCACGGGCATTGCCCTAGTGTGTGTGTGTGTATATATATATATATGTATTTGTATATATATAACATTCCACTGAGCATGTTATTTTTTTTGTTAAATAAAGCAGACAAAAATGCAATATAACTATTTATTGTTTTAAAAAATTTGTTGATTTTTTTTTCATTATTGTTATTATTCCGTTTATTTTAAAGTGGTAGTAGATAATTTTGTTGATGATTTTTTTTTTATGGTTTTAAATTATTATTGATATTTATAAATAAAAGAGTAATGTTACGTGTAATAACCTGCATTTCCATTTAATTCTAAATTTCATTTTCATATTTAATTGGAAATTGCATTGTCATATTTAATTTCATTTCCCATGTTCTAAATTTTATTCCTTGATTTATTGTGAGCTATGAATTCTTTTGGGGTCAAATTGTAATTTTTATAAAGATAGTGATACCAGTATGGATTTCAAAATCTGTATTTCAAAACGGTGAAAATAACTTCTTTTGACTCAATCAGTATTTTTATAAAACCAGAAAATCAATTCTTACGTTAAAATGAAATTCCTGTATTTTTGTGGTGACCACCGCGCCCCGAAAATACCAGTTTATGTCCAAAACTGTCTGCGCCATGCTAAACTTCCACAGATTTTGGAAGTGACTGATTTGGACATTTACTTTATTGCCATTTATGACAAGTGATCATTGGCTTAGGCCTTGTTTGGAAATGCTTTATGTGTGTGTGTATTGTTAGGCCATAAGTTCCATTTTCCCAAACAACTTGCATTTGACCCCTACCACCCTATGTGCCTCTTCACAATCTGAGGGTGTATATATGTATACGTAAGTGTATCACACACACACACACCTGTGATTTTGTAGTTCATTTAGGATTGAATGGGAAAAACTAGTACTTGAAATCTAATGTGGAGTCTTCAAGGTTGAACTTGGGCTCCAAGATTGTAAGTTCTATATAGATATATCCAACACACAAACACACACATTCTGCACATCACTAAACACAGAGAGTTGAGAGAGAGAGATTTCACAGAGAATTTCAGAATTTCATAGAGAGAGCTCTTAACCTCCATAGCTTGAAAGCTTGAGTTGGAATCTTCTTATCTCTTATTTCTTTCTCAACAACATCTTTGCTCTTAATCACAGTGAGTATTCTAAACTCACTAAGAATGTAATTTCATATTAATTGCTGTGTAATTGTTAATGTTGTAAATCACCATTTATGTTTGTACGTTGAAGTTCATGGCTTGAAAAATGGAGATTTTCCAAACTCAACCAAAACCTGTTTTGTTAGATGAATATGATATATTACATGTCATATATACTATACCCAAAGTTTTAGAGCTTAATTTGTTCACATAAGAAAGTATATAAGAAAATTAGTTTTGACACTTTTTAGTTTTTCATAAAATTGGTAAGCTATGTGTTGAATCATGTAAAATTGACTTCATATTCGAAATCCTTGTGAAAAACTAAAGAGAACCATATATTACACGACCTATGAAGTATTGAATCTGAAAATGGGTCATTTTAGACCCTGAACTGCTGAAACAGAGAAATCTGACGAAGAAGATGAAGCCTCAGCTTCATCTCGCGCCACGATCGCGCGCGCGAGAATCGCGCGAGCGGCCCGCGCGCGCGAGGTAGGCTTCCCCAGGCAGACGTAAGAGTTTATATATATATATTTGAAAATTGGCTGGTCGCGCGAGCGAGGGTCGCGCGAGAACCCTTTCGCGCGAGCGGCCCGCGCGCGCGACCTTGCTTTCCTCAGGCAGACAGAAAAGTTTATTAATAAAAAGAAAAATTGGCTTATCGCGCGAGCGGCCCGCGCGATCGGCCCGCGCGCGCGAGGTATTGCAGTTTCTGTTTTTGTCTGTTTTTCTGTTAAGGTACTGTTTGGATGAAATTTATATACTGTTAAGGCTCTGTTTGGGAATTTAGTTGATCAGAACTCTATTTGGTTATGTTTAAATGATTAAAACATTGTAGTATGACTCATTAATCCCCGTACGCGTGTTGTTTCTTAATTCAGCATTTTTGTTTTAAGTGCATACCATTCATGTGGGTCAGTGGTACATGCATAGGGGTGTCAGTCTGTGTGGAAAAGAGTAATGGTAGTGTGGTAAGAGTATGTGTTTGTGTTTGTGGTCGTGGTTGTGGTTATGGTTGAGTATGAGTTTGTGGTTGTGGTTGTGGTTGCGATTGTGGAAGAGGGTATCTTTGAAATGCGACGGTGGCAAATAAGGACACTCCCTGACGCCCATGGAAGCGTTAAAGTGTGTGAAGCCGAACTCGGACATTCCCTGGCACCCATGGTAGTGCTAAAGTGTGGCCTACGGACACTCCCTGATAACTCAAGTCTGGATACTGTGTGAGGGGTTGCCCCGGTATTTGCATGGCGGTTAGGGTATTCAAAGTGTGAGGCATTGGACACTCCCTGGTACCCCGGACCAACGTGTGAGGCAAACTGGACACTCCCTGGCGCCCCGTTGCTAAAGTGTGGCTATCTGAGTGTTTCAAAGTTACCAGGAGTAGGATAGTGGGTTGTTGTGGCTGTCGAGAGAAAAGAGTCGGCAAGATGAGTGTGGTGCATTGTTCTCATACACGGTCCCATCTGTTTAAATTACCCACTTTAAATAATGTTGTGGATGTTTTTCTAAACGAGCTCTTTAATTATAATTATAAACTTGTGGATTTAATTTGGAATTGGATAAAAGTAAGTTGGTATGTTTTACATTCAAAGTCATGTTTTTAATACTCACCAGCTTCTTGAAGCTGACGACGTTGATGCGTCCTGGACATTCGTGTTCAGGTTTTTCAGGTTTTAACCAGGAGGAAACATATGACTACGCTAATTGAGGTGGCTGCTGTTATAATAAAGAAACTATTTATTATATGTTTTAAGTTTATCTGTTTTAAGTTATGAACTATTTTGTTTTAAGGATGACTGTATCAGACTCTAAGTTATTATTTTATTTTCAAGGCGGTCTGTGCCTTAGTTGACCCCGGTTTATAAGATGTAATAAGATAGAAAATTTTTGTAAGCCTTGATTGCTTTACTCTGATTATTATGTTTCCTTGTTTGACGTTTGGGACGGAATCGATCCTTCAAACTGTCGCGACCTACGGGTCCATAAAGGAAATTAAACGCTTTCCTTATTTATGCTACGTCGGGGCGTGACAGGATTTAGTGGTATCAGAGCCAGGTTATTATTTATCACAAGATAGTTTAGCCAGGTTAGGGTTTACCAGTATAGACCCGATTCCACATTCCATTAAGTGTTACACACCCGATGATACGACAGGGAGGATAGACTCAGAACCCAAACGCCTAAGATTATTCTGTTCTGACTTTAAGTAGTACCTTTTCAGGTATGGATCCAGCTCCCCCACTTTATGTACCAGACAGGTTCGGAGGACACTTCGTGTTACCTGGGGCAGTGATCCCAGCTTTTCTTGACCTATATCAGGCGGCCGTAGAGCAGTTAGCCGTGACGACGGTAGTATCTGAGGTTTGGCACCAGGTCCACGTGGTAGGCCTAGTTGACCTGACCCGTATCCGTTTTGAGCTTCGATATTTCGCAGAGGCTCAGCGTCTAGTTTTGGTCGAGATTCTGCGGTTGGTCGATAGCGATGCTTTCTACCTTCCCCTCGAGATCCAGATCGTGCATGCCCACCTGGCTCAGTTGGAGATGCCTCCGCCGGTGGTACCCATTGCTGAGGACGATGCAGAGGTTGTTCACGTGGTCCCAGTAGGTGGGGAGATCTTAGAGGACGGCATAGGTCTGGACGATCTTGCCGCTGAGCTCGAGGCTGAGCTAACACTTGAGCTAGCCCTGCCTGAGGAGATGGTAGATGAGGCGGATGCTCCTGTACCTGCTTCATCGTCCACCTCTCACAGATATGACGAGGTTGGACCGTTCGTTGTTCAGCGTTTTTGCCCTGTCGATTCGCTAGATCTCCTGATGGCCGCTTATGGAGATGATTGACGTTTTAGTTACGACTTGTACATATTAACTACTTTTAACTATTAGCTCTGTCTCTTTTTTTTGCAACTGTAATTACATGCATTAGAGTGTAGGGCAATGACCCCATTTTTGTAACATTAACTCTTGCATGCGTCCTAACCCATGCAGATAGGGTAGGCATTGATCTGACCATACATGCTTTTTGTATCTACTTGGCAGAAGTTATATATATAAGATATACTCTTTTGAATGTTGTTGTCATTTAAATTACTTCATAACACTGTTGCATGCATGTTTCTCATTCTACTACCACTATCATGCATAGAATGGCTGGAGGAGTCAGGAGGAACAGGAACCTGATCGAGGGAGCGCCCGAGGCTGCTGATCCTACAGGGATGTTTGAAGCGTTTATCAGACGGTTAGAAAGAATCGGTAATACGAACGACAACCGAAGAGACCGTCAAACGGGAGACAAGTTGCTAGAAAGATTCCGGGCTCTAAGGCCCGAACAGTTTGCGGGTACCGCGGAACCCTGGAAGGCGGAACAGTGGTTGAGACAGATGGACCGGATGTTTGAAGCTGTCCAATGTAACGAGATAGACAAGAGAAGATTGGCTACGTTTCAGCTGACCGATGCTGCCGCAGATTGGTGGGATTCGGTCATAGCTACTATCGGGAATGGAGCTGCAACGGGAATGACGTGGACTGCGTTCAAGGGGAGATTTTTGGAGAAGTACTTCCCGGCTACGGAGAGGCACAGAAGAGAAAAGGAATTCATGGATCTGACGCAAGGAACCAAGTCGGTGCAAGAGTACACCACACAGTTTGAAAGACTGTATCGGTTTGCTCCACACCTGGTTGATACTGAAGAGAAGAAGATCCGGAAGTATAATCAAGGGCTGACACCGCAGATCCGCCGCTTGACTCTCGGCCACTTGGATAAATCGTTTGAAGGACTTGTTGGTTTGGCTACTGATCTGGAAGAGGATGCTCGAGTGAGCCAAAAACAATTTGAATTCCGACCGCCTCAAAGGGGTAATTTTGGGAATAGACCACCAATGAACCGTACCCAAGGGCAGAAGAGGAATTTCGACGGAAGCAAGAAGACCCAGGCTATTACCTATCCGACTCAACCCCGAGTAGGAGAAGGGAGTAGTAGTGGAAAATGTTTCAACTGTGGCAACCCTGGTCATGTGGCTCGTGATTGTAAGGCACCAAGGCGTGCTACTCAGCAAGGGATAGTCTGCTTCAACTGTGGTGAACCAGGTCACATCAGCAGGTTCTGTACTGCTCCTAAGCAGGTGACTTATGGTCAACAGGGTCAGACTCGCTTGAATGCCGTTATCCCTGATGCCGCTGGATATGATGGAACTGCGTATGAAGAAGGAAATTATGGAGAAGCCCAACCTGATCAGCAAGCAGTAGAAGGTACATTAACTCTGTTTAACTCCCATGTTAAAGTGTTATTTGATACGGGTGCTGCTCTTTCGTTCATATCTGTTAATACAATTCGAAGATTGGGTATTTTACCTCATCGCTTAGAGAAAGCTTTGAAGGCTACTTCGCCACTAGGAGCTGCAGTCAGATTAGGACACGTGTGCAAGGATTGCCCCTTACGGTTAGGAGACCGTGAAATCCCTGCTAGGTTGATTGTCCTATCAATGAAGGAGTTTGACATAATCCTAGGAATGGATTGGCTCTCTCAGAATCAAGTGAAGTTGGATTGTGCGAGGAAGAGAATTACATTCCCCGACAATGAGAATCAACCCTTTGATTTTCAATGTAACCCTACGGGAGATATGTTCCTCACGAGATGCTTAGCCAACATCGAAGACGTCAGTACAGAGGTGACAACGTCATCTATACCTGTAGTCAAGGACTTCGAAGAAGTGTTTGAAGATGTTTCTTGTCTACCGCCCGAGAGGAGTATAGAGTTCTGTATTGAACTTTGTAATACCCTGTATTCTTGTAATGTATTATATAACTAAGACATTGTATGTTTCTTTTAATACTTTTATGAGCTTGGCCTTACCCTTGGTATATTTTACATACCAATCGATTGAACTTTATCTCAATCGATTGATTGTTCCAATCGATTGAACTTTATACCAATCGATTGATTGTTCCAATCGATTGACACTTATGTCAATCGATTGGAGGCAGCTGGGCAGATTCTTTTGCTCTGGCTGGGGAGAGGCCACGTGAACACTCCCTCTCTATATATACCAGCCCATTTTGGGCGTATTTTTGTTTACAGAAATCAGAGAGAGTGAAGGGGAGGGTTTTGTGTGTGTTATATATATATATATACACTCATATATATATATATACTCACATATATACATACATACACTCACACACACACAGAGATGGACTGAGACGAGAAGAAGAAGAAGAAGAAGACCAGAAAGAAGAAGAGAAGAAGGAGAAGAAAGAGAAGAGAGAAGGCAGAGAACTAGAGAGAGAGAGAGGAAGACCACCATTGAAGCTCAAGCTTCAAAACACAACCAAACACGCCTTAACGCCTAAGGTGAGTTCTAAACTCACTTGGTAGCTTGATATTGATGTTAGAACATGTTTTGAATGAAGAAATGGAGAAGAAACCATGTTTCCCGTTTATATGTTGCTGGGCAGTCTTCTCTGCGAAGAAGACGAAGTGTCAATCGATTGACACTATACCAATCGATTGACATCTTTCATGTTCCAATCGATTGACACTATATCAATCGATTTACATCTTTCATGTCTCAACCGATTGACATTTTATGCAATCGATTGACATGGATTGTGATCCAATCGATTGAACTTTGTTCCAATCGATTGACACTATACCAATCGATTGACATCTATATCAATCGATTGGATGTTGCAGTTTACTGTTTTACTTGTTTAGTTAATGTAATAACTGTTTAGTTGTTTATTTACTGTTCAGTACTTCCCAGCATGCTTTACTATTGTAATACAGACATGATAACGAGTTAATGCAGCATAGGATCGTAGTAATAACAAGACTATCGAATAACGTTTATAATGTTAGATAACAGAATAGTTGTGAATCCTTTGGAGTTAACGTTCATTTCATTCAGAGTAGTCGGGCCACATTGGGATTGTCATGTATCGGAAATAGAGTTGAACTTAAGTAGGTTTGCTAAGATTCGGGAACCTTGCGTGGGCGGGCTTTGGTCGATCATATGTTCTTAAAAGCGGTAGACAGACGAAGGTGTCTATGACTTGCGGTGAACCGGACCATTTGCCCTAAGATAGCCAGATGATCTAATCATATGTTCTTAAAAGCGGTAGACAGACGAAGGTGTCTATGACATGCGGTGGACCGTGATCACTGGTAGACGTCGCTAAGTCGTGGCATAGAATGATGTACTGTTGTTTAAAGCGTTATATCCCTGACATGCGGTGGACTGTGCATATGTTCTTAAAAGCGGGGGATGGACTAACGTGGTATCCATGACATGCGGTGAACTGTGCATATGTTCTTAAAAGCGGTGGATGAGCAATGGTATGTTATAGAGTTGAACTACTGTCGAGTCTATTCCCCTATCTAGACGTGTTATCGGTCTTATAATGAGTAAAACATTAGTAATCGGATAATCGGTTTGATGTAAAGAAGTTACCCTCACAGAACTCTAACTTGTTGCGGCTTATAACTTGTAATAACTTCAATAGTTGATACCCTGTTAGTATCTAACTCACTCGGCTTTCATTAAGCTGACGGCGTTTATGCCGCTGGACATTTCTACGTTCCAGCGCATCCTGGTTATGACTATACAGGTGAAGGGCCTGCAGAAGAAGACTACTATGCCGGTGACGGAGTTCCTGTGGAGAACTTCCCCGACGGAGGTCAGATCGAAGAAGACTACTACGCCGAGGACTACCCTTATGCCAACTGAAGACTAGACTAGAATTGTAGCTAATTGCCCTTACCGTTTTAGAACTTTTTGTGGTCAGGCATATGTTGCCTTGGCATTTGTACTTCCGCTGCTTTATATTTGATTCGAGACTCTGATATGTAATAGTTAGTAACTTCTGTTAACTTTATGTTACGTTGTGATTAGAACCTAGACTTCATTCTTGTTACACTATTACTTCTTGTTGCTTAGTACTGCGTGGTGTGGACAATCATGTGACTTCACCCGTCATTCCCTATGGACCCATAAAGGAAATTTATTTTTCTCTATTTATGCCGTTCCGGGGCGTGACAGGATTTTTGGTATCAGAGCCTAGGTTGTATACCTTTTTCGCTCACAGATTGTCCCACACCATCTGGTCCTAGAACCTTGAGATTCTATAGATGAGTATTAAGATTAGTTCTGACTTAAGGTAGTCCCTTTTCAGGTAGCATGGCACCGCCGCTGTTCGTTCCAGACGAGTTCGGAGGACACTATGTGTATGAGAGTAGTATTACGCCAGCAGATCCAGAGTACTATGCCTGGAAGGTTAGCCAGAGAGCTATTGCAGAGACAGAGCGAGACATGCGGATTGAGCAGCAGAGATTTGGGACCCAGGACCCAGAAGTGATACGTCAGGAGATGATCTACCGCAAGGAGACCTTCAAACGCATCGAGGAGGATTCTCTACTAATGTTACGAGACCGTTCTTCGTACCAGGTTCTACTTGCACAGGTTAGAGCCGCACCTCCACCCCCACCGGAGGAAGACATGGCTGATGCACCCCCAGCAGATGAGGATCCGGAGGATGATGATGAGAGCGATGACGACGATGAGCCAGAGGATGACGACGAGGAGATGGAGGATGAAGAGGAAGAGGACACCGATGACGAGGAGCCGGAGTATGATCCAGAGGAGGAGGACCCCGTGGACCCAGCCGGTATAGACGTGCCAGTTGGCGTAGACATTGTGGTTGCAGAGGGTTATCCGATAGAGGAAGAGGAGGTAGCCGCAGGTGATGACGCAGGTGATGATGCAGTAGTACCAGTCTTACCAGGAGGTGTTATAGCACAGCTAGCAGCTGAGTGGGCCGCAGAGATGGCTGCACATCCCCATGGATTTGAGATCGGAGCACCGGAGTTAGCACAGGCTATGGTACAAGCTGAGGCACTTGCAGCCGCATTTGATGCAGCCCAGGCTGACATGGCAGCTGATGCAGGAGATTTGGGAGCTGTTGTGGAGCATGATGGACCCGAGCTGATCGAGGATGTTGTGATAGAGGATGAGGACATGATGGATGACGATGACATGGATGAGGATGATGTTTTGTCTGAGGTTGCCCCAGAGGACGAGGCTTCCATCTATGGATCTGATGTGGACAACTTTTGAGTCCAGTACCTTTAGGACTTAGACTTTTTCGTCTGACTTTAGGACATGTTGCCCACTTACTTTTGACGCTTACATAGACAGCTATTAACCATAGCCTTTTTGTATAGGTAGCCACCAGTAGTGGTTTTGTATATATCTTTCTTTTGTTTAGATCTTGTATAGGATCATGTACTACGCGGTACACAGATGATCCATTGTGTACTCCGCTGTACATCTTTTGGGTATATATATATATGGCAGATCGTTTCTCTTGATTATTTCTGTTATCATCTCATTATTATGTTATGGTTGTGATGTTGATTCATGTTATGCTTCCTGTTATTTTAATATGATCATTTCCCCGAGAAGATTGTCAGCTAATCGTTAGATCCTTCATAGGTACACCTCACACGGATCACTATGGTGGGACCCACAAGGAACCAAGCACGACTGGGAGCACCCATTCCCGAGGGTATGGACCCAACTGGAGTCTTCGAAGCTTTCATGCAACGGATGGAACACATCGGCGATACCTACAATCATGCCACCAACGACAATGGCAACAACCACTTTGTCCCTCCAAGGCAGACAGGCGATAAACTGTTGGAACGATTTCGTGGCTTACGACCTGAGAAGTTCGACGGCATGGCAGAGTCCTGGAAAGCAGAGCAATGGATACGAGAGTTGGAGCTAATCTTTGAAGCCCTGGAGTGCAGTGAGCTGGACAAGAGACGTCTAGCCGCATTTCAACTGACTTACTCTGCCGCAGACTGGTGGGAGGCCGAGAGAGCCACGATTGGGATTGACGCTGCAAGGAGAATGCCTTGGGAAGCATTCAAGACTCGATTTCTCGAGAAGTACTTCCCTGAGGATGAAAGAGACCAACAAGAAAGGAATTTCCTGAGTCTAACCCAAGGAAACTGGACAGTCAGAGAGTATACTACACAATTTGAGCGACTTTCCCGTTTCGCTCCACATATGATAGACACCTCCGTCAAGAAGGTCAAGCGATTCCACCAAGGACTCAACCCACACCTCCGGCACATGATGATAGGCCATCTGGGCCAGTCGTTTGAAGGGATTGTCCGTCTTGCTTCAAGTTTGGAAAAGGATGCTTACCCTGTGCAAGGACCACCAGTGAATCGACCTCCACCCAGGACCTTCCAACCAAGGAACTTTCCCGTGCAATCATCAAGGAACAATCAAGGATGGAAACCCCAGACCAACAACTATCAGGGAACTAAGCGCACATGGGATGGGACAAGGAAGCCCCAAGCAAATTTTCCTCGACAACAGAATCAACAGCGAGGACCACCTCAGGCACAGCCCGTCGCCCAGCGACAAAACACTGATGGATGTTTTAACTGTGGAGTGCCCGGACATATTGCAAGGTATTGCACAGCCCCCAAGACCAACCGGCGTAATGACCTCGTTTGCCGCAACTGTAACAAGCCTGGTCACATAAGCAAGGATTGTCGAGCACCACGTGGAGGCTACTATGGAGCGCCTGCTCAAGGACAGCAAGGACAAGTTAGGGTGAATGCCATCATCCCTGACAATGCAGGGTATAATGCAGAGGAACAGCAAAACTTGGAAGGTACACTCATTTTATTTCACTGTCAAGTTAGAGCTTTGTTTGATACCGGTGCCGCCCGTTCTTTCATAGCTATTAAGATGGTACGTGATTTGGGATTGTTACCCCTAACACTTGAGCCGACCCTTAATGCCGTTTCGCCCTTGGGAGTATCCGTTAAGTTAGGTAAGGTGTGCAAGGATTGTCCCTTGACACTAGAGGATAGGAATCTCCCAGCAGACTTGATAGTCCTGTCAATGTCTGAGTTTGACGTGATCCTAGGAATGGATTGGCTTACTAAGTATGGCGCTAACCTGGATTGTGTTAGTCGGACCGTTGTCTTTTCGACGCCTGGTTGCCCGCAGATCAGATTTCAGTGCCAACCGTTGAGCGACATGTTTATCACAAGCTGCCTAGCCACGATCAAGACTTCAAGCACGGAGCTTACTATCAAGCAGATCCCCGTTATTCAAGACTTTGAAGATGTGTTCCGAAGTATCTCAGGACTTCCGCCGAAGAGAGAGATAGACTTCTGCATCGAGTTAGCACCCGGAACATTGCCGATTTCCAAGACCCCGTATCGGATGGCGCCAATAGAAATGCTAGAACTGAAGAAGCAAGTTCAGGAACTCGAAGATTTAGGTTTTGTTCGCCCCAGTACATCGCCTTGGGGAGCACCAGTTCTATTTGTGAAGAAGAAAGACGGAGAGCTACGACTCTGTATCGACTATAGGGAGCTAAATAAGGTCACGATCAAGAATAGGTATCCACTTCCCCGGATAGACGACCTGTTCGATCAACTACAAGGATCAAGGATATTCTCAAAAATTGATTTGCGTTCAGGATACCATCAATTGTTAGTTCGACCGAAGGATATACCGAAAACTGCCTTCAGGACGAGATATGGACACTACGAATTTCTAGTGATGTCTTTTGGATTGACTAATGCCCCGGCAGTATTCATGGACCTAATGAATAGAGTATTCAGACCCTATCTGGATCAATTCATTATAGTATTTATCGACGACATTCTAATTTATTCAAGGACGGAAGAAGAACATAAGAAGCATCTACAAATTGCTCTACAGACCCTTAGAGACAACAGTCTGTATGCGAAATTCAGTAAATGTGAATTCTGGCTTCAGGAAGTTAAATTCCTGGGACATGTGATATCACAGGATGGGATTTCTGTAGACTCATCTAAGATCGATGCAGTCTTGAGCTGGAACAGGCCAACCAACGCGACCGAAGTTAGGAGTTTTCTTGGATTGGCTGGATATTACCGGAAATTTGTGGAAGGATTCTCTAGAATCGCAGGACCATTGACAAGCCTGACTAAGAAGGAGACGAAGTACGAATGGACTGATAAACATGAGGATGCATTTCGGGAATTGAAAGAGAGACTAACCTCAGCACCCGTGCTTGCAATACCTAAGAGTGGTGAACAATTCATAATCTATAGTGATGCATCACACCAAGGACTTGGTTGTGTACTAATGCAAGAGGGGAATGTCATCGCATACGGATCGAGACAATTGAAGCCGCATGAGAAGAACTATCCGACGCACGACTTAGAACTAGCTGCAATCGTGTTCGCCTTGAAGATTTGGAGACACTATTTGTATGGAGAAAAGTTCGACCTGTTCTCAGATCATAAGAGTTTAAGATACCTGTTCTCTCAAAAGGAGTTGAACATGCGACAACGGAGATGGATGGAACTACTCAAGGACTACGACTTCTCTTTGCAATACCACCCGGGTAAAGCAAATGTTGTAGCCGACGCTCTGAGCCGGAGGCCGCGCCTTTCGGTTTCTTTGATTTTGATTAGAGAATGGCGAGCATTGGAGACGTTAGCCGAATTCGACCTTCAACCAGTGGAATCAGGAGAAGGACAACACTTTGGATGTCTTGTCGTGCAACCGACTCTCATCAGCCGCATCTTGGAAGCTCAACAGTCAAACGAGGATTTAAAGTTATGGTTTGCCAAGATGTCCGCAAAGGAACCCGAGATATGGAGTATTAGTATGGACGGAGCACTAAGATGCAAAGGCAGACTATGTGTGCCAAATGACGATGGACTCAGGAAGAACATTCTGGACGAAGCACACAAGTCAAGGATGACTATCCACCCAGGAGGAAACAAGATGTATAAGGACTTGAAGAGAAACTTCTGGTGGGAAGGAATGAAGCGAGAAGTGGCCGAGTATGTATCGCAATGTCTTATTTGCAAACAAGTAAAGGCAGAGCATCAGAAACCACCTGGACTCCTACAACCGCTACCAATTCCCCAATGGAAATGGGAGCATATCACCATGGATTTTGTGGTTGGATTGCCGAAGTCTCAGCAAAACCACGACGCTATTTGGGTAATAGTAGATCGACTCACCAAGTCAGCACATTTTATCGCCTACAGCATGACGCACCCTGTTGAAAGATTGAGCCGGATGTATCTAGAGCAAGTTGTGCGACTGCACGGTGTACCCGTCTCAATAGTTTCAGATCGAGATTCACGCTTTACCGCAGAATTCTGGAAGAGCCTTCAGACAGCAATGGGAACTTCATTGAATTTGAGTTCAGCCTTTCATCCACAGACAGACGGTCAGACAGAACGAGTCAATCAAGTGATGGAGGATATGTTGCGAGCCTGTGTCATTGAATTCGAGAGTTCATGGGAGACACATCTACCTTTGATCGAGTTTGCCTACAACAACAGCTACCACACGAGCATAGGGATGGCACCGTATGAAGCCTTGTATGGAAGACCTTGCCGATCGCCGCTGTGTTGGACCGAAGTCGGAGATACTCAACTACTTGGGCCCGAGATGATTCGAGAAACCAACGAGAAGATCCAGATTGTACGAGAAAAGATGAAGACAGCGCAATCCAGATACAAGAGCTATGCCGACAAGCGACGGAAAGATCTAGAGTTTGCAGTTGGAGATCATGTGTTACTTAAAGT
The DNA here is from genome assembly GCA_033977485.1 of Hydrangea macrophylla. Taxonomy (NCBI): domain Eukaryota; kingdom Viridiplantae; phylum Streptophyta; class Magnoliopsida; order Cornales; family Hydrangeaceae; genus Hydrangea; species Hydrangea macrophylla. The sequence continues at coordinate 109,177,375 of CM066991.1, forward strand.
CTCGCCAGTTCGAGGTATCGTCAGATTCGGACAGAAAAGAGGCAAGTTGTCGCCGCGATTCATCGGACCGTTCGAGATCCTAGGACGTGTTGGGAAGGTTGCTTATCGACTTGCGTTGCCGCCAAAGATGTCAGGAGTGCACAACGTTTTCCACATCAGCATGTTGAGGAAGTGTGCCCACAACCCAGCGCACGAGATCAGTTTTGAAGATATCGAGGTGAACGAGAACGTGACCTACAACGAAGGACCAGTGCGTATTCTAGACCGAGGAGTGAAGAAGCTCAGAAACAAGGATATTCCACTAGTGAAGGTTCAGTGGAAGCACCACGACGAAGGAGAAGCTTCATGGGAGCTGGAGTCGGAGATGCGAGAGAAGTTTCCATTTTTGTTTTAACCCAGTTTATTTCGGATTTCGGGGACGAAATCTTTTGTGAGTGGTGGATGATGTAATACCCTGTATTCTTGTAATGTATTATATAACTAAGACATTGTATGTTTCTTTTAATACTTTTATGAGCTTGGCCTTACCCTTGGTATATTTTACATACCAATCGATTGAACTTTATCTCAATCGATTGATTGTTCCAATCGATTGAACTTTATACCAATCGATTGATTGTTCCAATCGATTGACACTTATGTCAATCGATTGGAGGCAGCTGGGCAGATTCTTTTGCTCTGGCTGGGGAGAGGCCACGTGAACACTCCCTCTCTATATATACCAGCCCATTTTTGGCGTATTTCTGTTTACAGAAATCAGAGAGAGTGAAGGGGAGGGTTTTGTGTGTGTTATATATATATATACACTCATATATATATATACTCACATATATACATACATACACTCACACACACACAGAGATGGACTGAGACGAGAAGAAGAAGAAGAAGAAGACCAGAAAGAAGAAGAGAAGAAGGAGAAGAAAGAGAAGAGAGAAGGCAGAGAACTAGAGAGAGAGAGAGGAAGACCACCATTGAAGCTCAAGCTTCAAAACACAACCAAACACGCCTTAACGCCTAAGGTGAGTTCTAAACTCACTTGGTAGCTTGATATTGATGTTAGAACATGTTTTGAATGAAGAAATGGAGAAGAAACCATGTTTCCCGTTTATATGTTGCTGGGCAGTCTTCTCTGCGAAGAAGACGAAGTGTCAATCGATTGACACTATACCAATCGATTGACATCTTTCATGTTCCAATCGATTGACACTATATCAATCGATTTACATCTTTCATGTCTCAACCGATTGACATTTTATGCAATCGATTGACATGGATTGTGATCCAATCGATTGAACTTTGTTCCAATCGATTGACACTATACCAATCGATTGACATCTATATCAATCGATTGGATGTTGCAGTTTACTGTTTTACTTGTTTAGTTAATGTAATAACTGTTTAGTTGTTTATTTACTGTTCAGTACTTCCCAGCATGCTTTACTATTGTAATACAGACATGATAACGAGTTAATGCAGCATAGGATCGTAGTAATAACAAGACTATCGAATAACGTTTATAATGTTAGATAACGGAATAGTTGTGAATCCTTTGGAGTTAACGTTCATTTCATTCAGAGTAGTCGGGCCACATTGGGATTGTCATGTATCGGAAATAGAGTTGAACTTAAGTAGGTTTGCTAAGATTCGGGAACCTTGCGTGGGCGGGCTTTGGTCGATCATATGTTCTTAAAAGCGGTAGACAGACGAAGGTGTCTATGACTTGCGGTGAACCGGACCATTTGCCCTAAGATAGCCAGATGATCTAATCATATGTTCTTAAAAGCGGTAGACAGACGAAGGTGTCTATGACATGCGGTGGACCGTGATCACTGGTAGACGTCGCTAAGTCGTGGCATAGAATGATGTACTGTTGTTTAAAGCGTTATATCCCTGACATGCGGTGGACTGTGCATATGTTCTTAAAAGCGGGGGATGGACTAACGTGGTATCCATGACATGCGGTGAACTGTGCATATGTTCTTAAAAGCGGTGGATGAGCAATGGTATGTTATAGAGTTGAACTACTGTCGAGTCTGTTCCCCTATCTAGACGTGTTATCGGTCTTATAATGAGTAAAACATTAGTAATCGGATAATCGGTTTGATGTAAAGAAGTTACCCTCACAGAACTCTAACTTGTTGCGGCTTATAACTTGTAATAACTTCAATAGTTGATACCCTGTTAGTATCTAACTCACTCGGCTTTCATTAAGCTGACGGCGTTTATGCCGCTGGACATTTCTACGTTCCAGCGCATCCTGGTTATGACTATACAGGTGAAGGGCCTGCAGAAGAAGACTACTATGCCGGTGACGGAGTTCCTGTGGAGAACTTCCCCGACGGAGGTCAGATCGAAGAAGACTACTACGCCGAGGACTACCCTTATGCCAACTGAAGACTAGACTAGAATTGTAGCTAATTGCCCTTACCGTTTTAGAACTTTTTGTGGTCAGGCATATGTTGCCTTGGCATTTGTACTTCCGCTGCTTTATATTTGATTCGAGACTCTGATATGTAATAGTTAGTAACTTCTGTTAACTTTATGTTACGTTGTGATTAGAACCTAGACTTCATTCTTGTTACACTATTACTTCTTGTTGCTTAGTACTGCGTGGTGTGGACAATCATGTGACTTCACCCGTCATTCCCTATGGACCCATAAAGGAAATTTATTTTTCTCTATTTATGCCGTTCCGGGACGTGACAAACTTATACCGGGTACCGTGCCGATCACCAAAGTTCCCTACAGAATGGCCCCCACCGAACTATTGGAATTGAAGGAACAAGTTCAAGAGCTCGAGAACCTAGGTTTTGTACGTCCAAGTACATCGCCTTGCGGAGCACCGGTGTTATTCGTGAAGAAGAAGGACGGGACACTCAGATTGTGTATCGACTACAGAGAACTGAACCGTGTGACTATCAAGAACAAGTATCCCTTGCCTCGGATTGACGATTTGTTTGATCAACTACAAGGAGCTACGACATTTTCCAAGATAGACCTTAGGTCGGGATATCATCAGTTGAGGGTACGAAAAGAAGACATACCTAAGACTGCTTTCAGAACCCGATATGGTCATTATGAATTTCTGGTGATGCCATTTGGAATGACGAACGCCCCGGCAGTGTTTATGGATTTGATGAACAGAGTGTTCAAGCCTTATTTAGATCAGTTTGTCATCGTCTTTATTGATGATATTTTGATCTATTCTAAGTCAAGAGAAGAACACGAGCAACATCTACGGATTGCGATGCAGACGCTCAAGGACCAGCAGCTGTATGCCAAGTTCAGTAAGTGTGAGTTCTGGTTGCAGGAAGTGAAATTTTTGGGACACAAGGTGTCATCTCAAGGAATTTCAGTGGATTCATCCAAGACCGATGCTGTATCAAACTGGGTTAGGCCGAGCAACCCTACAGAAGTTCGGAGTTTTCTTGGACTCGCAGGCTATTACAGGAGATTCGTTGAGGGATTCTCAAAGATAGCAGCACCTTTAACTGGGTTGACGAAGAAGAACTTGAAGTTCGAATGGGCAGAGAAGCATGAGCGAGCCTTTCTAGAGTTGAAAGAGAGACTCACTACCGCACCGGTACTAGCAATACCCAAGCCTGATGAGAAGTTCACTATCTTTAGTGACGCATCATATCAAGGGTTAGGGTGTGTACTTATGCAAGATGGCAGAGTGATTGCCTATGGATCCAGACAGCTGAAGCCGAATGAGTTGAACTATCCCATTCATGATTTGGAATTGGCGGCAGTAGTTTTCGCACTCAAGATTTGGAGACACTATCTCTACGGTGAGAAGTTTGATTTGTTCTCCGATCACAAGAGTTTGAAATATTTGTTCACACAGAAAGAGCTGAACATGAGACAGCGCAGATGGATGGAGCTGATCAAAGATTATGACTTCACGTTAGAATACCACCCGGGTAAAGCTAATGTGGTTGCTGATGCCCTGAGTCGACAGACTCGTGAAACGATCGCCTCCTTAATGGTTAGAGAGTGGCGAGCTTTGGAGACGTTGGCGGAATTCGATGTACAGAGTGCTGAAGAAGGAGAAGGACAATTGTTCGGATGTCTTATCCTGCAGCCTGTTCTTATCGACCGCATTATTGGAGCTCAGAAAGAAGATGAGAAGTTTCAGGCATGGTTCGTGAAGATGTCAGAAAAAGACCCGACAGAGTGGAAAGTGGGAGTCGATGGGGGATATCGGTGCAGGAATAGATTATGTGTGCCAGGTAATGAAGAGTTAAGGAAGGATATCCTGGAAGAAGCACATAAGTCGAGATATACAGTTCACCCGGGAGGAACGAAGATGTACAAAGATCTGAAGAGAAATTTTTGGTGGGAAGGTATGAAGAAAGACGTGGCCGAATTCATATCCAAGTGTTTGACATGTCAGCAAGTCAAGGCCGAACATCAGAGACCGTCAGGATTGTTGCAACCGCTACCTATTCCTGGTTGGAAGTGGGAACACATTACGATGGACTTTGTAGTAGGATTACCTCGATCGCAGCAAAATCATGACGCCATTTGGGTAATCGTGGGTCGATTGACGAAATCAGCTCATTTCATTGCTTATAGTATGACATACCCGGTAGAGAAGATGAGCCGGATGTACATACAACGAGTTGTGCGACTTCACGGTGCACCTGTGTCGATAGTGTCAGACCGTGACGCGCGTTTTACCTCTGGATTTTGGGAAAGTCTGCAAGAAGCTATGGGAACTTCGCTCAAGATGAGTACTGCTTTTCACCCTCAGACAGATGGACAAACTGAGCGTGTTAATCAGATAATGGAAGATATGCTCAGGGCTTGTGTGATTGATTTTGAAGAATCTTGGGAGATGCACTTGCCGTTGGTTGAATTCGCCTATAACAACAGTTATCACACGAGTATCGGTATGGCTCCGTTCGAAGCACTGTACGGACGACCATGTCGTTCCCCTTTGTGTTGGGCTGAAGTTGGGGATACAGAGTTGCTGGGACCAGACTTGGTTAGAGAAACCAACGAGAAGATTACTTTGGTCAAGGAGAGGATGAGAACCGCTCAGAGCCGGTATAAGAGTTATGCTGATCGACGCCGGAAGGATTTGGAGTTTAGTGTTGGAGATCACGTACTCCTTAAGGTATCACCAACCCGAGGAGTAGTACGTTTTGGTCTCAAGAGAGGGAAATTAGCTCCGCGTTTTATCGGACCGTTCGAGATTTTGGAACGTGTCGGGAAAGTAGCTTATCGACTGGCACTACCACCGAAGATGTCTGGGGTTCACAACGTGTTTCACGTGAGTATGTTGAGGAAATACATACGAGACCCCTCACATGTGGTTAGTTATGACGACATTGAGACAAGTCATAACGTTTCTTACAAGGAGAGACCTGTGAAGATTTTGGATCAGAGTATCAAGAAGCTGAGGAATAAAGACATTCCGTTGGTGAAGGTTCAGTGGAATCACCATGACGAGAACGAGGCCTCGTGGGAAGTTGAAGCTGATATGAGGAAGAAGTACCCAGAGTTGTTTCAGGACTAGTTAGTCTTGATTTCGGGGACGGAATCCTGTTTAAGGGAGGAAGGGTGTAATAACCTGCATTTCCATTTAATTCTAAATTTCATTTTCATATTTAATTGGAAATTGCATTGTCATATTTAATTTCATTTCCCATGTTCTAAATTTTATTCCTTGATTTATTGTGAGCTATGAATTCTTTTGGGGTCAAATTGTAATTTTTATAAAGATAGTGATACCAGTATGGATTTCAAAATCTGTATTTCAAAACGGTGAAAATAACTTCTTTTGACTCAATCAGTATTTTTATAAAACCAGAAAATCAATTCTTACGTTAAAATGAAATTCCTGTATTTTTGTGGTGACCACCGCGCCCCGAAAATACCAGTTTATGTCCAAAACTGTCCGCGCCATGCTAAACTTCCACAGATTTTGGAAGTGACTGATTTGGACATTTACTTTATTGCCATTTATGACAAGTGATCATTGGCTTAGGCCTTGTTTGGCAATGCTTTATGTGTGTGTGTATTGTTAGGCCATAAGTTCCATTTTCCCAAACAACTTGCATTTGACCCCTACCACCCTATGTGCCTCTTCACAATCTGAGGGTGTATATATGTATACGTAAGTGTATCACACACACACACACCTGTGATTTTGTAGTTCATTTAGGATTGAATGGGAAAAACTAGTACTTGAAATCTAATGTGGAGTCTTCAAGGTTGAACTTGGGCTCCAAGATTGTAAGTTCTATATAGATATATCCAACACACAAACACACACATTCTGCACATCACTAAACACAGAGAGTTGAGAGAGAGAGATTTCACAGAGAATTTCAGAATTTCATAGAGAGAGCTCTTAACCTCCATAGCTTGAAAGCTTGAGTTGGAATCTTCTTATCTCTTATTTCTTTCTCAACAACATCTTTGCTCTTAATCACAGTGAGTATTCTAAACTCACTAAGAATGTAATTTCATATTAATTGCTGTGTAATTGTTAATGTTGTAAATCACCATTTATGTTTGTACGTTGAAGTTCATGGCTTGAAAAATGGAGATTTTCCAAACTCAACCAAAACCTGTTTTGTTAGATGAATATGATAGATTACATGTCATATATACTATACCCAAAGTTTTAGAGCTTAATTTGTTCACATAAGAAAGTATATAAGAAAATTATTTTTGACACTTTTTAGTTTTTCATAAAATTGGTAAGCTATGTGTTGAATCATGTAAAATTGACTTCATATTCGAAATCCTTGTGAAAAACTAAAGAGAACCATATATTACACGACCTATGAAGTATTGAATCTGAAAATGGGTCATTTTAGACCCTGAACTGCTGAAACAGAGAAATCTGACGAAGAAGATGAAGCCTCAGCTTCATCTCGCGCCACGATCGCGCGCGCGAGAATCGCGCGAGCGGTCCGCGCGAGCGACCCCTCGCGCGAGCGGCCCGCGCTCGCGAGGTAGGCTTCCCCAGGCAGACGTAAGAGTTTATATATATATATTTGAAAATTGGCTGGTCGCGCGAGAACCCTTTCGCGCGAGCGGCCCGCGCGCGCGACCTTGCTTTCCTCAGGCAGACAGAAAAGTTTATTAATAAAAAGAAAAATTGGCTTATCGCGCGAGCGGCCCGCGCGATCGGCCCGCGCGCGCGAGGTATTGCAGTTTCTGTTTTTGTCTGTTTTTCTGTTAAGGTACTGTTTGGATGAAATTTATATACTGTTAAGGCTCTGTTTGGGAATTTAGTTGATCAGAACTCTATTTGGTTATGTTTAAATGATTAAAACATTGTAGTATGACTCATTAATCCCCGTACGCGTGTTGTTTCTTAATTCAGCATTTTTGTTTTAAGTGCATACCATTCATGTGGGTCAGTGGTACATGCATAGGGGTGTCAGTCTGTGTGGAAAAGAGTAATGGTAGTGTGGTAAGAGTATGTGTTTGTGTTTGTGGTCGTGGTTGTGGTTATGGTTGAGTATGAGTTTGTGGTTGTGGTTGTGGTTGTGGTTGTGGTTGTGGTTGCGATTGTGGAAGAGGGTATCTTTGAAATGCGACGGTGGCAAATAAGGACACTCCCTGACGCCCATGGAAGCGTTAAAGTGTGTGAAGCCGAACTCGGACATTCCCTGGCACCCATGGTAGTGCTAAAGTGTGGCCTACGGACACTCCCTGATAACTCAAGTCTGGATACTGTGTGAGGGGTTGCCCCGGTATTTGCATGGCGGTTAGGGTATTCAAAGTGTGAGGCATTGGACACTCCCTGGTACCCCGGACCAAAGTGTGAGGCAAACTGGACACTCCCTGGCGCCCCGTTGCTAAAGTGTGGCTATCTGAGTGTTTCAAAGATACCAGGAGTAGGATAGTGGGTTGTTGTGGCTGTCGAGAGAAAAGAGTCGGCAAGATGAGTGTGGTGCATTGTTCTCATACACGGTCCCATCTGTTTAAATTACCCACTTTAAATAATGTTGTGGATGTTTTTCTAAACGAGCTCTTTAATTATAATTATAAACTTGTGGATTTAATTTGGAATTGGATAAAAGTAAGTTGGTATGTTTTACATTCAAAGTCATGTTTTTAATACTCACCAGCTTCTTGAAGCTGACGACGTTGATGCGTCCTGGACATTCGTGTTCAGGCTTTTCAGGTTTTAACCAGGAGGAAACATATGACTACGCTAATTGAGGTGGCTGCTGTTGGAATAAAGAAACTATTTATTATATGTTTTAAGTTTATCTGTTTTAAGTTATGAACTATTTTGTTTTAAGGATGACTGTATCAGACTCTAAGTTATTATTTTATTTTCAAGGCGGTCTGTGCCTTAGTTGACCCCGGTTTATAAGATGTAATAAGATAGAAAATTTTTGTAAGCCTTGATTGCTTTACTCTGATTATTATGTTTCCTTGTTTGACGTTTGGGACGGAATCGATCCTTCAAACTGTCGCGACCTACGGGTCCATAAAGGAAATTAAACGCTTTCCTTATTTATGCTACGTCGGGGCGTGACATTACGCTTCCCAAATTTCTTTTCCAAAAGCGTTTCCCAACACATATGGCAGTGGATCCAGTTGATTTTGATTGATTGTGATGTTAAAGTGGTTCAACTGTAGTTCCATTTCAACATCATTTGGATTGCAAATTCGGGAAGCATAGTATTACTCTAAACAAAATGTTCTAATATATTTCACTACTTGGACAAAAAAGTTAATGGCTTATTATTAAACAGCTAAATCTGTAAAGTATTGTAAGTTAGACTAAAGATTATAAAACATAAATTTGAAATTTCTATAAATTTCGTTTTTCGAGCTACAAATTTTTACAAATTGAGGGCTAAATACTATAACTCTAAATCTGTAGAATTTGATAATGTGTATATAATTTTATCCAATGCACGCGCGCGCGCGCACACATGTACATATATATAATGAGATAATGGGTAAATTGGTAATCCTACACTAAAAAAGTAGGTAGAGGGGAGATGAGTGTTATTTTCTAAACTAGAGGGTAGGTCACTATAATTGTCATATACCTCAAGGGAGGTCAGTGTAATTTGTCCAAATAAAAAAGGGTAAGAGCTAGGGGTATGTTTGATAACCCAATTAAGTGCTGAAAATGAAAAAAATCAGCACTTATTCTTTTTTAGTGCATTTGATAACGTATCACTTAATTGAAAAGGCAGCAAAAAATAACTGAAAACTTTAAATGAATAAACACTGAATACATTCTATTTCAATAATTGAAACACTATTTTCTGTGTTACAAATTCAATACCTTAAAATTCATCAGTACTTAAAATGCAGAAACTTAATTTTCAGTTTTAAGACTAAAAAAAAATCTATTTTGTACTAGTACTAATTTTTGACTAAAAGAAATATGAATAATAATAAAAAAAAAATCAATGATATCCTTTATTTTCGGATACGAGGACAAATCAATGATAGATCCTGGGAGCTCTTTCTTTCGTTGTATTGTGCTGTGTTGTGTTGTATCTCTTTTCTTTCTTCTGTCCCACTCTCTCTCTCTCTCTCTCATCCCATTTTGGAAGACTCTCTGAACAATTTTTTCCTCAAAACTCGTCTCTCGAATCCTTTCTTACACAGATCCCTCTGAATCTGTACCTAAAATTCCCCCTTGAATTTCGTTTTCTTGTATTATTCCTTTTTCTTTTCAAATCAAATTCCAATCTTTTTTATTTTTATTTTTTTATTTATTATTCCCCCATATCCTTCTCTCTCTCTCTCTCTCTCTCTCTCTCTCTCTCTCTCTCTATATATATATATATATATATATATCCATAGCAATTTCACCAAACCTACGGAGCAATGTATCGCAAAATAAGGGTTTCGTTTTAGTTGCCGATTGAGGGTTTCTGTTTTCTTAAGATGTAAATCTGGGGTTTCTGATTGCGTTTCTTGATTCATCGACTCCTGATATATTGATTATATATGCTGATACTAAAATTATTATGTTAATTATATAATAATTGAAGGATTGTGGGTGATATTTGGGTGATTTTTCATATTGATCTGAGGTTATGTGGAGAATTTAAGTGTTTGGCAATTGATCAGATAAAGAGTAGTGTATCAAGATTTGGGATTGTGAGTTGGATTACAATTTGGAAAGAGGAGAGAGTTTTTGGGTTGTTTGAGAAAAAAAAAATAGGTCATTTTAATTTGGCATTTAGACATGGATCAAGTTATTGGTGGGAAGTTTAAGCTTGGCCGGAAGATTGGGAGTGGATCTTTTGGGGAGCTTTATTTGGGTATCTGCATTTCGGATTCCTCCATAGCATTGATTTTTTTTTTTTTAATGATTTGGGTCTGAGCTATATTCACATTGGTATTCTGGTTTCAGGAGTTAATGTGCAAACTGGAGATGAAGTTGCTGTCAAGCTGGTATGTGGTTGGTTTCTGTATGATGTTGATTTGATAGTTGTGTTCTGTGATAATATCAATATGTAATATAAAGTAGTAACTCGGAAATAGAACATGGCTGTTAGGTGTAGCTTTTCTTCATTGTCATATCCTCTATTGTTGTTTATATGTTGAAATATACCTAGGTGATGTTCTATTAGTTCATTATGTCTTAGAAAATCACCTGTAAGCTTGTTGGGGAATTTCCTATTTGGGTTTACCCTAGCCTGTTGATTTCAGTTTTCCATTAGGTTTGTTGTTATAGAATCTTTGCTTAGCGTGCTGAATATTCATCTCTGTTTATTTTGAACTGCCAAAACTATTTTTTTTTTGTTCTTCATAAAAATTAAAATCTTTGCTTTCATAGTTTCTACTTGAACTTGTCTCTTGTTCTTTTATTCTTTGCTATTAATTGTACTTCAGCATTGGTTAGGATACTAAGTTTTCTAGTTTCAAGGGTATAGTGGAATGGAAACTCAGATTTCGAGGGTATAGTGCGATCCATTTATTTTTTGGCTGTAGATTTAAGAACCTTATTTAGTCCTGATGTTGAAAGAATTAAGTTACTGGATTAAAGACGTTTGGCTGTAGTTTTTCATTTATGTATTTTGTTTGCATGATTATATTTTGATTGATGTTCAACTATGGATAATTTGACTGATGAAAATGTAATTATCCTGGCGAATAAAACTTTAGCCTGTTTTTTTCTTCTTTTTTCTACTTATAAATAGAACTTATATTTCTAACTTTATTTTGCTTGATTTTCCAGGAATCAGTAAAGACTAAGCATCCTCAGCTTCATTATGAGTCGAAACTGTACATGCTTCTTCAGGGAGGGAGTGAGTTGGCCATTATGTTGTTTTTGCCTACGGTGTTTAGTTATGATTGATTATTTGTTGAAAAAGTCAATTGACCTGTTTAATTCAATGTAGCTGGTGTTCCTCACCTTAAATGGTTCGGAGTTGAAGGCGAATACAATGCTATGGTTATTGACCTTCTTGGACCAAGCCTAGAAGACTTGTTTAACTATTGCAATCGGAAGTTCACGTTGAAAACAGTGTTAATGCTTGCTGATCAGTTAGTAAGTATGCTACTGCCTTGGAGATCTGTTAGTCTAGCTATTTTTAGCTTTTGTGCTTATAGTTTTTCCTTCTTGTGTAATACAGATTAATAGAGTTGAATACATGCATTCAAGAGGTTTTCTTCACCGTGATATAAAGCCTGATAACTTTCTTATGGGTTTGGGGCGCAAAGCGAACCAGGTAGACTTTTCCGTCGAGTCTTTATGATTTTATGTTCCTATTGTTTTACAACATTGTAGACACTTATGAACTTGAATATTCAGAATATTGTACATAAGTGCGGATAGCAAAATATATATGAATCTCCTAGACGTTATGATGTAGCTTGGAACCCAATGTTGACACGTCATATGCTCTATTTGAGATGGTTAGACTTTGGAATTCGTTACTTCAGTATCTCATTGGACATATCCATAAGTTCTAGGATCACTTAAGAGTCTTGTGTGAATTTATGAATCCATGCAATGCAGCGAAACTCTTAGTTATGGATTAGTTAGTTGAGATGATTAGACTTTGGAATTCGTTCCTTCAGTTTCACAGTGGACATATTCATTTAATTCTAGGATCACCTAGAGTCTTGTGTGAATTTATGAATCCATGCAATGCAGTGAAACTCTTAGTTATGGATTAGTTCCTTATGCCCAATTTTCAATGTATAATGTTAGGAAAATTAGAATTTGGTGCTTAATTTTCCATAAAATGGACATTGTTGCTTTATCTCTTATTTCTCAATGTTTAGTTTGTTTTGAATTTTGATTCTTCATTTATTCACAAATTCTGTAAATCTTAAAGATGCATGGCACAAGAAATGAAAATTAGTGCAAGTAGAGTTTTCTAATTTTTTACTGTGAGGGGTGGCCTCAATCTTATGAGGTTCAACGCATTTAAAGTGAATGTATATATACGGTATACATCTGGAGAAGTCAAGTGGTGATATCTAAGAATTGATGCAGTTTTTGTTTTGCAAAGCGCAATGTGATTACACTTGTCTAATTAGCACTCACTTTTTCAAAGCCTTAGTAATTATGACTTTGCTCCTGGGCTTTTGGGGTATTTGCTGGAGAGAGAGATGTGTATTTGTACAATTTTGCATTTTTCACTCTTTGAAATACAAAATTCTGATATTTTAGGATAACTCTATTGTGTCGTACCTCAAGTTTTTGCCGCTTTCCTTTTTAAACAGGTGTACATCATTGACTATGGCCTAGCAAAGAAGTACAGGGATCTTCAAACACACAAGCACATACCATACAGGTACAACATATGATCTTATATATTTGCTAGAGAGTATGGTTTATTGGCTTCGGCCGTTTCCTTGAAGTATAGTGTTCCTCCTATGTTGAACTTCGATGAAACTTAAGGGAATCTATATAAAAGCTTGCATTTGACTTGTGCGTTTTTTCCTATTAGTCTATAATGGTTATATTGAGGACTGCAAGAAAGGGAAGTTAGAGGAGTGTTCCTATTAGTGGATTGTGAATTCGTACCGCAATTATTTGGTTTTGTTGACTGGCCAATGGGCTGTTTCTGTTTGTTGTTATGTTTATGGTGCAGAAAAAAGATGTAATAAGTATGAAGAGAAAAAAAATAAGATGTTGGATGCTTGGATGTTCAGTCTACTTGCTACTATTTGTAGGGCTAAGAAAAAGATACTATTTCTTTGCGTATTATTTATCCAAAGTGTATTCATGCGTTTCCTGGAGAATACCAGCAAAATTGAAAGGAAAATTTTATAGGACAACTATTAGGCCAGCTATGCTCTACGGGACAGAGTGTTGGGCAACTAAGAAACAACACATTAGCAAAGTGAGTGTAGCGGAGATGAGGATGCTAAGATGGATGTGTGGTAAGACTAGGAAAGATAGAATTAGAAATGAGTACATCCGAGAGATTGTAGGAGTGACACATATTGAGGATAAGTTGAGGGAGAATAGACTTAGATGGTTTGGTCATGTGCAACGAAGACCTGTAGATGCACCTGTGCGAAAGAGTGATAAGATCGTAGTGTCTGAAATAGTTAGAGGGAGAGGCAGACCTAGATTGACTTGGGAATATGTAGTGCAACAAGATATGAATATATATAATTTAAATGAGCATATAGTTCTTGACCGTGCAGAATGGAGAAAAAAGATTCATACAGCCGACCCCAATTGAATGGGACACAAGACTTGGTTTGGTTTGGTTTGGTTTTATTCATGCGTTCCTATTGGCCTACTTTTCTGGGATTTGTAAGCACCAACCTTCATTAATCCTTAAATAAAACGAATTGGACATATATTTGTTTATCAAAAAAAAGAAAAGAAAAGAAAAGAAACGGTGAAAGGAAGGAAAATGGTGCACACTTGTTAGTACTGAGTAGCTTTACATTGTATACTAAATAGTGAGGTACCATAATTCCTTTAATATGAAATGCCTCTTCTTTTAGGGAGGCATGAGAATATTTTTTCCTGCTATCAGTACGGAGAAGTGCCATTAAAAGAAGGAAAGTACAAGCTCAATATGTTTGAATTATGCACATACGATCGGAAAAAAAGAAGATGGTGTTAACTGCATTAGTTTTAGTTCTGAAGCCACAAAGTAGCATTCTCTGTCTTTAAACATTTTTCCGTTCTTCCTTTTGTTCAAAACAGCTTTGGAGGGAGATATATTCCAAATGAGGTTTTGTACATCTACTCTTTATCCACCTGCGATTAAGCAAGCACATATTTCACTTAGAAGAAAAAACGATCCGAGGTTGATACCGAGGTGACTAACTCTCTCTAAGAAAAAGAGGAGACACCCATAAGCTAGAGCACGCTGAGGGGATAGAAGATTACCTTTTCCTCCTTAGCACTTAATACACGTGTCCTTGTTTTTTGTTAATTTTCAGGTTATTTTAAAACAAACTCATATTATGTAATGCGTGCATGCCTACTATGCTTCTTGATCACCTTCCCTTTATGCTTCTTCTGAATCTTCAGCCTTTGAATTTTGGACACGCATACCCTATATGCTACTTTTTTAATTTGATATTTTTTTGGTTACAGGGAAAACAAAAATCTCACGGGCACAGCTCGCTATGCGAGTGTTAACACCCACCTTGGAGTTGGTGAGCAAAGTGAACTTATTGCGTACCTGTTCTTGTTCTTGCCATCACATGTTCATACTTGTTTGGCTTTTATATCCATTTGATTGTAATTTTTTTTGTTACATGCAGAGCAAAGCAGAAGGGATGATCTGGAATCCCTTGGTTACGTGCTTATGTACTTTCTGAGGGGAAGGTTGAACATATGATTTAGCATCACTTCATCTCTTCCTTTTTCCATTAGCATCGTCACATTTCTAATTGTCAGTTCATGTTTTTCTGTGTTAGCCTTCCATGGCAGGGTTTGAAAGCTGGCAATAAAAAGCAGAAGTATGACAAGATCAGTGAAAAGAAGATGCTTACTCCTATAGAGGTATTATTCTCTCTCTCCTACAAGGTGACTTGTTTAAGGGAGTTCCATAACTCATTTCTGAAGGTTATAGCGTAGGATTTTTTAAAACTATATCTGCAAAAAATAAAAATAAAACAATCATTGTTGATTACAGGTGCTCTGCAAATCTCATCCTTCAGAATTCATTTCATACTTCCACTACTGCCGATCATTGCGGTTTGATGACAAACCAGATTATTCATACCTGAAGAGGCTATTCCGGGATCTATTTATTCGAGAAGGTTTGTACGCATAAACCTGTATCCTTGTAATAGTTATTTGCTAGTCTTTCTAGGTTCCCTCTAGAATCAAGGATGGTGTATTCTATTTTTTCTAGCATTTTATTTGGCTATGGTAATTGGTGCAGGATATCAGTTTGACTATGTATTTGATTGGACTATCTTGAAGTATCCACAGATTGGATCTAGTTCTAGAGGACGGGTCAGTAATTTCAAGATTGTGTAGCTTGTATGTATATATTCTTTAACCGTAATCTTGATCATAATCTTATACTTTTTCAGCAGCCAATTGGAAAATTACCTTTGAACCCAGGACCATCTGCAGAAAGAGTAGACAAAGCTCCAGGTCTGTTTCTTTTTCTTAGCAAGGTGTTTGGTAGGTTTTGGGTTTAAAATCCCCTCGAACAAACCTCGGGGGCTGTTTGTGAAGGTAAAGAACCGGTTCTATAATTCAAGTGACTGGGACTGTCCATTCCTTGCAATGGAGTCCTTTCCCAGTCTAATATATATAGAGAACCGATCAAGTGCTGACCACAAAAGACGGATCAAGGAGCAGACGACTTTTTGCGACAAAAATGTTGCTAAGCAAAAAATCTCTGTTTTTAGCGACGAAAAATTTCGTCGCAAAAAACGACATTTTCGTCGCAAAAAGTCTGTCTGCTCCTTGGTCCGTCTTTTGTGGTCGGTCCGTCGGAGATCTGGACTGAATATATATATATATATATATATCTTGAAACTGATTTTTTTTTTTTTAATTTTTTTTTTTTGGGGGGGGGGGGGGGGGGGGGGGCGGTGCATAAATTGGTTTTCTGTCATCCGAAAATAACCTTGGTTCTCATATAAACTACATAAAAAGAGAGAATGGGACGAAACCAAATCCTATTTTATGCATTCCCAAACAGGCCTAAGTATTGGAACATGGACTTTTGGTGCTTCCCTTGTGGTTTAAGTGGAACTTTTCAGTTTCTAAAAACTTACTGCAGATAATTTCATATATACCGTAAATTCTTTACTTATTAAAAGTCTAAAACTATTAATGATCTCATGTAGTGAGACAAGAGGTTCGAGATAGATTCTCTGGCGCAGTTGAGGCTTTCACCAGAAGGAATGGCTCTGGCACTGGTTTGCATGGTGATCACTCCAGGCATCGATCTTCAGATGATGTGCCATCCAAAGATGTGGTGAGTAGTGGCAATGGAAGTTTGACAATCCTTATTGCTTCTGATTTTCCATTTATATGCGGATTAAATGCTTGGTTACTTCTCATCTTCTTCTTCCACTTTTTTTTTTTTTTTCTTTTTTTCTTCTCCTTTTTTAAGGGTGTGTTTGGTGGGAGTCATGGAAAACTAGAAGGAACGGATAGGAGGGAGGAGTGAAGAGGTATCCCTGGAGAAAGGAAGGGTGTCTTTCCTCCTTTTGTTTGGTTAAATAAGAAGGAAGTGAGGGGAGGGAAGGGATGAAGAGGAAATTGAGTGTGTTATTATGATACCATTGCATAGCAAAAGTATGATTTTATTTTAAGAACAAAAAGTCAAAAAGAGGAGGGAATCATTCTCTCCCAAACCGTCCACGGATTCAAATTTTTGAGTCTGTAAGGAAGAGGCATCCCTCCACCTAGGAAGCATGGGTACTCCATTTCGATTGAAGTACCCGTACCGGGTACTTGGGGGACACCGACACCCATACCATACTCCTGGTTACGTGTCGGGTCCCCCTCTAGCGGTATCCTGATACTGTTAAGTGAAGGATTTAACTTGGGTAAGGCTCGGGTACTTCGTGGGTATGGCGTGGGTTCTTTGTGGGTACGGCATGAGGGTCAGATTGCATTTTTTGAAAACTATGGGGGTACTTCGTGGGTACGGTGTGGGTACTTCGTAGACTTGCTTCTTCTTTTTCTTTTTTATTTATATATTTTTATTCTTTAATGTTGTGGACTTGTAATGCTAAAACAATGTTGTTTAGTCCTTAGACTACTTATTTGCTAATGTGCTATGGATTAATATGTTGTAATGCTGTTCAATCTTCTTTCTTTTTCTTTTCTTTTTTTAATTATTAAAAGTATGCTTTTAAAAATATATTTTTATTCAAGGTATCCTAGCCGTACCCCTATCCTACATTTTTGGAAATTACCGTACCCCCATACCCGTATTGTATCGTACCCGTGTCACATGTCTGTACCCGTGCTACATAGCCCTCCACTATTCCTTCCCTTTACACTCTTTCCATCCTACAAAATAAGTGATTTTACCCTCTTCCTCCCCTCTTCCCTCCTACCAAACCACCTCTTAAACTATGCACTTAACTTCTCAACTTTTCATTTTTCTATTTCTTCAGCAAGCTGATTCTGACAGGGGCCGAAGTTCTCGAAACGGCAGCACTTCGAAGAGGGCTGTCGTGTCAAGCAGTAGGCCAAGCTCCTCCGGTGAACCAAGTGAGAACCGGGCAAGCCGGCTAGGCTCAGGCAGCGGACGCCTTTCCACCACCCATAGGATCCAACCTGGGTTCGAGTCCAAATCATCATCCTTCACTCGTGCTACAGCAACAAGAGCAGGCCGTGACGATGCTCTTCGGAGCTTTGAGCTGCTTACCATTGGCACCGGAAAGAGAAAATAGAGTATAAACTCATCTATATTCTGTCTACGCCGGGACATGTCTATCTGTAGCTTTTACAAAGTTTCTCATCTCACCTCACCTCGTGTTCCTACCTTGGTTACCCAGTATACAGGAATATCCATTTTTGGGTTCCATTCACAGGGAAAGCTCAAAATATTAAATATTTCCTTGGAAAAGTTTCAACAACTTTTCGTCCTCTTCATTGATACTTCTTGTTATAATATTGCTTCTCATCAAAGAACAGGGAAAATATCTCACTTTAGGGAATTGTTTATATGTTTTGAGGCCATGGTGGTTGTACTAAGTACTTTTTGAGTTTGTTGTATCATGAGAAGAAGCTTTGTTATACGATCAAGCATGTCCTGTGTTACCATTGGTTTAAGGAATTTAATGTGGAAACTTAAGAAAGTCTCTTCAATTAGTGGTTTGATTTTCGTATTGACAAAACTTATATATATATATATATATATATGTATATTTTTAAATTTAAAGAAATGAATTATCAATTATGAAGTCACCATCTAAATTTAACATCTGCTTGGAGAGTTTAGCTACAGTATATTAGAACGTGGGATCTAAAAGCTGTCCAACAGGTAGTAGAACCTTAATATTAGGCTCCAATTTTGAGAATCCACAGAACTACTTAAAAATTGAGAATACCTGTTGTCAGATGAATCTGGTAAAGCCTCTGTGTGTGTGTGATTGTTCTTATGTAAAATTTTCTATTATTTTACATGCACTTGTTATTCCCGCTTCCAGGTGCGCAACAAGTGGTATCAGAGTTATAGGTTATTTTTGTAGTTTCAGAATTTGGTCCTGCACTTAAAATTTCATAGATGGGATTTTATTAACGGTGGAGAAAAATTCTTTCTCTGTTATAAATTGGAGAATTTTAATGGAATGAATAATTTTAGCTTTCAAAGGTCAAAAGTTTTAGATTGTATTATTCGAATCTTGCAGGAGTTATGTGAGAATGACGATGGTGCAATTTATGGTGGAGATTTGCATTTGTGAAGGCGATGAATTATTGACATATATATATTTGGAGATTAATTTTAGGATGCACTTTAGAACTTCAAAATTGCATTTTGATTTAAGTAGGTCGACAGGTGTTTCAGCCCAAATATGATATGAGAATCAAATTAGAAAGTTTAATGAATATTTTTTTATTTCCAATTAAGCCCTTATAATTGTTGTTTTTTGCTAGTACTTCTGCTTCTGCTCAAACTCAAAAGCCTCAACTATTCCAAATGGGGGCTTCAGGATTTGTTTCAAATTCCTATTCTTCCTATTCTATGTGAGTTTCCTTCTTTTTAAAATTTTTCTTGTGAGTTGGTTAACTAATTCTTATTCAACAAGGAATTGCGTTGAATGATACACTACAGACTAGGGGTGTTATTTGGAATAGAAATTTCGATTCCAATCCGAAAAATTCCGATTTTGACACCAAAAATTAAATTCCAAAATTCCAAATTCCGAAAAAAAATCAGAATGGAATCGGAATTATTTTGAGAATTCTGAAAATTCCGAAAATGTTCTGAATATATGTTTTCCAAAAAATTTCTGAAAATATTTCCAAAAAAAATTCGAATATTTTCCAAAAATTTGAAAGAATGTGAACTTGTTTGTCCCACATCAAATAAGGAGAGAGAAGGAGGCTCTCTATAAAAGCATGACTTACCCTTTCAATAGGAGTAATGTTAGGGACACTTTGAAATCCACACTGAATTTGACATCTAGCTTTAAATGCATGTATTTTATGCTGTATAAGTGGTGCACAGAAAAGTGTAAAAATTTCACACAGCACAATGTACATGTATTTAAAGCATAGAATGTCAAATTCAGTGTGGATTTCAAAGTGTGCCTAGCATTACTCCTTTCAATAGTATTTGTATTTTAAAAATTCCAAAAATTATGAAAATTTCCTATTCAAATTCTGAAAATTCCGAAAATTCTGAAATCGGAAAGGAAAATGAAATTCTGAAAATATCAGAACGGAAATTGGAACACCTATTTGATTTCTGAAATTTTTGAATTTTTTTTTCCGAAAGAGGGTAATCCGATCCGTTCCGGCCGAAATACACCCCCTACTATAGACGCATCTCTTATTTGGGGGAATTTGGCTATTGTATCCAAATCATAGAGTTTAGGCTTTTAAGTTTTCACTGTATTCAATCTGTTCCAAGTTTGGGGTTAGATGTATTTTTGGTAGTTTTATGAAAAAGTTTACGTCATTTAATGTCCACTATAAGATATGATTATAATCTATACTTTTGTATATAATAATTCTATCTTTGGATAAATTACGTTAAATCTTTGTATTTCTGTGATTCTTCTAGCCTAACTTTTCGGTCTATCAATTCAGTGCAAATATTATTATTCTCACTTTCACATGCCGCCACCCCCCATATATAGACGCAAAAACACTATTATATACACAATGCATTAATAAACATATCACAACTAACGACACTAACCGATGATAGAGTGGTAAGTGATATTTGTACATGTGGGTTTCGAGTCTCATGGGGTGGGGGCCTGGGGGTTTATGGGTTGGGATAAGACTTACTCTTATTATATAATGCATAGTAAAACATTATTAAAAAAAAAAAAAAAAACAACAACATATCAACACATTCACTAAAATAGTAAAATCTTGCACCTTGCACTAAAAAATAAATCATAAAACCATCTCTGGATTACAACTCCAACCCAAAACTACTAGAGATTTCAAATAAAAAATAATAATAAATAAATAAATAAATAAATAATTTAAAGAAAAAGAAAGAAACCTCTGAAACCAAACTAAACTGGGTGCTGTATACTAACAAATAAATAGACTGGAAACGAAAATCAAATGTCCATAGTATATTAGAGCTTCAAGCTCAAATCAAGCCCATCATCATCGTCACTCTCAACCAACACAACGGCCACTTCTGAAATGGGTCGGTCCAATTGATTTATAAATGGCCTAGTGGGTTCACTAGGAGACCCTATCTCCCCAAAAAGGACACCATTTCTTGGAGCCAGTGATGAGACCATTGATGAACACAAACTCAAGCTTGTCCCAGCTCTATAGTTTCTCCACACTTGTGATGGACCTTCTTGAACATGGTTGTGATTAAAAAAATTGCTTCTTTGGGTATTGGGTGGTTGTGTCACCCTAGACAAAAGTGGTGATGAGTGAACAAATTGGTGAGAATTACCAAGTTGGTTTTGTTGTTCACTTAATTGGTGGGGTCTAGGATTTGGACTACTAGCTTGGGCTCTTGAAAAAGTACCATTCTCTCTTAGATGAGACTCTTGAAAGTGGCTTATAAGTGTATGAGAACTATTGAATACTCGGTTGCATACTATACATGCAATTTGTATCTGATGGTTATGCCTTCTCAAAACCTCGTACCTAGGTCTGTTCCTGCGTCGCATGTTTATCCTACTATTTCTAGGCATGGTGGTGAAGTCTGCCTTTTCGATCAACTAATTCTATGGACACACACACACACACATATATATACACACACACACACACATATGTATATGAATGGTGCTTTTTGGAGTTAAAGACTTGAAGATTTATACAACCCATTACCTAATTCAGATTACTCTTTGCAATTAATGGCTTACTAATCATTAATGGGGTCATTAGTGATGGGTTTAATGTCTTGCTAATTAATTCATTTGTTTGCATTTTCTTGGGCAATTTATTGCTATTAGATTGTCATGATAAGAAGAAAGTTTTAGAAGGGCATATCTTTAGAATATGTGACACATATTGTTTGAATTGGAGAATCTCAGGAAGCAAACTAAAGTGCCATGATGACATTGTCTTCTATAACAATTATGAAATTTTTATACAAGGTTAGCCCATTATTTTCTATTGGATTTTCTGAAATAAAATACCAAGTCTGACTAAATTTGATTGAGAAATGAGTAATAAATTAAGAGTATGTGTTATGGTTATCAAATTTTCATTATTCCAAATTTGATTCTCAACGTATGTGGCAATGAGACCATATTAAATAGTAGTGGGATATGGGCTGAGAATCAAATTTGGAATAAAAATTTAGAAACCATATCATTGTTCCTCAATTAATAACCACCCTAATACTTCTAAATGTGTCACGAAAGAGTCTAAAGTACTTGTAGAGTAATTTGACACCAATTCAATGTCTTCTAAAATTATAGTCGTTTTTGGTCTTAGGCTCAACCTTTTTTTCTTTTCTTTTCTTTTTTTATTTTTTATTTTAGTAAAAAGTCTATGAACAATAAATAGTTATGTGAAATTTCACTAAAAAGTTTGTAACGTGAGAATTCAATTTGATTAAGTTTTAATAATCATAGACTTTTGACCAATTAAAATTAGTTTATCCTTTTAACTCAATTGCTAATCCAATATGGACCTTCTTTTTTCTTTTTTTAGACCATAATTCTCTTTGAGTAAAGGATGCCAAAGATTAAAATACTACCTTAGACATTAGAAAAAGAAAGTTTGTAACTATCATTGTCACCACAAGATAGCCAAGTTTTTTTTTTTTGCCCTTTTTCTATGGCAATTCTATCGCATAAGTTGAAATTTAGTTACCCTTAAATATATATAAATATAAGGGTAAAAAACATTTTACTCCCTTAAATTATACACGCTTTTGCAATTCACACCTCGAATTTTAAAAAGTTATGTCTCCCTTGAACTATCTTTAGGGTTGCAATGTCCCCCCTAAACTTCAAAAACTTGAAATGTCCCCCCCTGAACTATCATCTATGTTGCAATGTTCACCCTGAACTATCTTTCGTTTTGCAATGACAGCCATGCTATCACATTCCATCAAGAAATGTGATGGAATTTGCTCGTGTGGGACGCACATGCTAAATTTCAAAGGCATTTATAACATTTCACTATCTCCATCTAAATTAACAATCATAAAAATTATAAAAACTCACTTTTTCTTGTTAAACAACAAATTAACAGATTAAAGAAAAGGGCAGCCCAGTGAAATTAACCGAGTTTTTATGATTTTCATGATTGTTAATTTAGAAGCGAAAGGTGAAATGTCTTAAATGCCCTTGAAATTTGGCATGTGCTTCCCACATGAGGAAATTTCATCACATTTCTTGACCGAATGTGATGACAGGGGTGACATTGCAATGCGAAAGATAGTTCAGAGGGGGGGGGGGGGGGGGGGGGGGGGGGACATTGCAACACAGATGAAAGTTCAGGGGAGACATTTCAACTTTTTGAAGTTCATGGGGGACATTGCAACTTTTGAAAGTTCGAAATGTAAATTACAAAAGCGTATATAATTTGAGGGGACAAAATGCTTTTTACCCTCAATATAAATATATGTATATGTTTGTTTGTGTGTGTATTGGTAATTACTCCGTATTTCTTATCCAATTGTATCCCATTTTTGACATCACAAACAAGGCTCTTAGGGGTTGTCTCATTAATTAATGTATTCGAGGACACATTAATAGTTAATCACTTTTTAAGTGTCATTAATGTGCTGTCATCATCATTTAGTTAGTACGCAGTAAAGTGATAGACTTTCGACATTATTAACTGTCACTGATTTTCATAATCCCACAAGCCTTTTAATGCCATGCCATCTTTTTTTTTTTTTTTTTTTTTCATGGTGCCCAACAATGCAAATGTATGAATTGCTCCAGCACCGAGCCAACGATGATTTTCTGTGGACATTTTTTTTTTTAATATTATGCTTCTTAAACTTATGCAGCGAGACCACTTTCAATAATAATGAGATCACTTTAATATCCTCTAATAAAAATTAAGTGTGTCCACTACAATATATGTTAGAAATGATATTTAAAATACAAATTTGGGAGTCACGCCATTACTCTTTGTTTATTGATTCAAAGTCCCATGTTACATTCTTAATATGGCTGTTTGGGACAGGTCCAGAATTCCAACCTAGGGGCGAGCTTAATATTTTTTAAAGAATTAGGAAGGGTGAGCCTATGTACTTTGAACATAATTATGAATAGTGCTTACATAAATAGATTCCTTTTTTTGTTTTTGAAGTATAGAGAGGCAGTAGCCCTGCTTGCCTTTAAACCATCTTTGACTTGATACTGCTAATATATAAGGATAAAACTTCACATATAATTTTTACATAATCTACAAAAATGTGTTCATCTCTCTCTTATGTCATCTTGTGATGTTAGTGGATCTCACAGTTGAGAGAGAGACATGTTAGAAAAAAAAAATAGATGCTACTATGAACGAAAATACTTTTCATTCGGGTTGAAGAGTCTGGTTGAGTCGTGTTGAATACATTGTCCTTAAGAGTAATTTACGTCCCTCGGAGTTCTTGTCTCAGTACAGTAAGGTCTCAGCGGTTTATCGGGCACATAACAACCTTGTATATCAATGATCGAACCAGCTAGAGAAGAACCATAGAGAGGATATTGCATTTTCTGTGTGTTTATTCACTAAGAAGTCCCACCTTTATATAGTTTTAGAAACCCAGCATAATCCCACGAAGAAAGCAAAACATGTGATTTTATTAAGGATAAAATTTCTGTGACGTTCATATGATTTAGTTGATTTGGTAAATCACATTTGACAAGTCAACAAAAAAAATAAAAGGAACGCTTAAAAAAAAATTATAAAGCTAAGCCCAACTGGGTGAGCCCGAGAGGCTTGGAGGCCGGGATTTGCACCTCTTCTCCCTGCGAGCGAGATAGACATAACGCACCCGGTTAAACAATTTCTGGATCGAAATCCAAATTTTCAATGGATTTGGCTTGGTTCACGTGTGCATGAGAGTGCACATGTGCCAACTAATTACTAAGCCCATATTGTGAAAGCTTATATTAAGCCTCTCAACTCACTCTTCCTAAGCAATGTGGGACAAGGGTCTCTATCGTACTTTTAGGCAAACCCACATCAACTAGAAAGATGTAGTGAGAGAAATTGCTAGTCTTTGAAAAACTCATAATTTGAACCACAAATTCCAACAATCCCCTACGTTTTCCAAAGACAAATTTTTTAGAAGGAACAATCGACCACTTTAGTGTATTGCATTAGTGCTGGTGTCTGTTGGACTATGAACCAACACTTAGGGAAATAAGGATTGACTCACGGAGATTAGGTGAAATTAAAATTTCTATGAACCTCATTTCTTTGTGTGAATCGAAGTACTTATCTCCCATAATACATTTGACAAACAAGGTTGTTAACGCGGTTTGGCACGTTTCGGCTATGCGTCGTACCTGGATTTCGTGAGTGCTCTAGAGAACCTGCCTAAGTTCTTATAGGAAGTGACCCCACTTCTATACTCACAGAGGTGAATCCATCAAGTATGTACTGTAAGTACTATACATACCACCCAATAAGGCTATGAATTCATTAAGAGTTAATACTCAACCTAACACGTTGCAGTCTACACTATCTACACCATAGGGATATACTATAATTATACAATTGATAGTGTCTCACCAAGTCAACCAATAGTTTGTTATTACCCATATGAACCTAGTTTGTGGGATCTCCACTCATATAGGTTGGGTTGCCACTACTGTTGACCTCTGTTATGGGCATAAGTCTCATCTCCCTCGATGTATTAGCCACTCAATGGTTTGGTCAGAGGGTCCGCTAAATTCATCTCTGACCTCGCAAAGTCTAGGGATATAATCCTATCTTTCAACAGATGTTTCACAATGTTATGTCTTAGGCGAATAGGCCTGTTTTTTCGATATAGGCCTTATTTCTTGCTCAGGCTATTGCAGCCTGGCAATCACAATGTAACGACACAGATGGAACTGGTCTCATCCATAAAAGGGATATCTGCCAAGAGGTTTCTAAGCCACTCAGCCTCAGAACCTGCCTTCTAAGGCGATAAACTCGGATTCCATAGTGGACCGAGCAGTTCATGTCTGTTTGGATGATTTCCAGGAGATTGCACCACCTCCAAGGGTAAATATGTACCCACTTGTGGATTTTGTCTCATTTAAATGAAAGATCCAATTAGCATCACTGAACCCTTCTAGTATAGCGGGAAATCTACAGTTTGTCAAACCAAAATCCATGGTACCTCTAAGATACTTTAGTACTCTACATATAGCAGTCCAGTGTTCCTTACTAGGATTATGAGTATACCTGCTCAACCTATTTATTGCATAAGCAATGCCAGGTCTAGTACAATTCATTAAATAAGTAAGACTGCCAATTATTTGAGAATATTGAGACTGTGATACACTAGTTTTATTACTTTTCTTCAATTGTATGCTCATATCATAAAGAGTACTAACTATTTTGGAGTTAAAGTGACCAAACTTTTAAGAATTTTTTCTACAAAGTGTTATTGAGACATCATAAAACCCTCATTAGTTTTTGTCAATTTTATCTCAAGTATAACATTAGCCTCACTTAGGTCTTTCATATCAAAACTAGATGTCACGCCCTGCAGTAGTAAAAATAGAGAAAATAAATTCCTTTTTGGACTTGTAGGCCATGACAGTTGAAAGTCACCACATTGTTCATAACCAAAATCAAACCATCAGAGTAACAGACTAAAACATGCATTGGAAAGTTTTAAGGTTGATATATAAAGTCAAAGTGTAATACTAAACTATTATAAAGCCACGAGTGTTTACAAAAACGTAAAAAAAGCATTACGGCAACATACGCGGATACAAACATAACTAAAACAGAAGTCTCTAAAACATAAACATAAATTAACTACGACGAGAAGCTTCAGGTCTTCAACTTGCGTAGTAGTCAGCACCAGCGTAGCCTCTATCATCGTAGGCTCCATCCTCAAAGCCCCTGTCCATGTATGCATCTCCTGCATACTCATAACCCTGGCCAGTGGGACGTCAAATATCCAGTGGCATAAATGCTGTCAGCTACAAAAGCTCAGTAAATGCAAACACTAACAGAGTAGCTATAGATAAGCAGTATATAAAGTAACAACATCACTAAAAGGATTATCTCATCGTTCGCATGCATGTATGCACTAACTCAATATAACAACGGACGTCATCCCAATCAAATCTCACACATAACATAGACTCTTGGGTCCACATTAATCAGACACGTAGTCCCATACCTAGGTTTGTGACACTCGACACGAAGTCCCATGTCCTATCATATTAATCAGACACGTAGTCCCATACCATATAAGCTATAAAATCCCGACACACAATCCTACTGTTTTGGCCAATCCGCCCTGATATAATATGGCCAATAGCCCTATTGCAATACGGCACACAGCCTGAATATAATATGGCACACAGCTCTGACATACTACAGCACGCAGCTCCATTATACCACAGCTCACAGCAACTAATATCGCGCACAGCTAATACTATCGCATACAGCTCTACCATCGCACATAGCTAATTCCATCGCACACAGCTTTACTATCGCACACAGTTAATTCCATCGCACACAGCTAATTCCATCGCACACAACTTTATTATCGCACACATCTAATTCCATCGCACACAGCTTTACTATCACACACAGCTAATTCTATCGCACACAGCTTTACACCACATCACTCAGCTATACTTCAGCACTCAACAATACATCTGCACACAGCTCCGCAACAATGCCACAGCACTCAGCAATACTATAGCACACAGCAATACCACAATACTCAGCTCCGAAATACCTTAGCACTTAGCTCCGCAATCCTATTACGGCTCGTAGTCCTAATATGTTACTATGGCATGCAACCCTAAGATACCACGGCACTCCAGCCCCGACATATTACCCTTGACACACAGTCCCACTATATTAAACTCGTCATGAAGCCCCACATCACATAACCTCCCAAATCTGACACGCAGTCCAACTATATCATACGTAAAACTTGACACGAAGTCCCGATCCTATCCCAGCACCTGGGATTCCCACACGCGACATCCTACGATCTTATCGACCAAAATCATACGCTCCAATAATAAATAGTATCGACCTCTGCAATCGATAGACCCACTACTATGCACGTCGGCTTCTCATTATTATCTCCACATTAACTGAATGGTTCCACTGTTTAATGCATTAATCCATTATTCCAATACAGCTTTCCAACATCAATATATGATAATAAACAGGTCAACAGTTCAACAGGTATAAAACAACTAAACATTTAACATTCGGATATGTTCGATCGATCAAAGTCATTTTGATTGATTGAGGAAAAGTTAAGTTCGATCGATTGAGGAAAGTTCGATCGATCAAGATCGGCCTGTGCTCGATCTCTCGAACGTCGTTTAATCGATTGAATGCAGTATTATTTCAGAGTTGAACTGGACCATTCACGCACGTTCAGGGTCCGTTCTATCTTACCGAAACACATATACACGAACATATCTATGCTACTAAGTGAGTATGAACACTCACCGTTAATGTCGACGATGCAGGCGAGATCGGGGTGGCCGCGGTGGTCTCGGGGTGGTCTTATTTCTCCTCTTTCTCTTCTCCTTCTCTGTTTTCTCTCTTCTGTTCCTCTCCTTCTCTTCTCTTGCTGGCTAGAGTGTATGTGAGGGAGTGTTTGTGTATATATATATCCGGGTGTGTGTGTGTGTGTGTATATAAGTGTGTGTATATATATATTTTGTCCCTCTCTAAACTCTCTCAAGATTCAGCAACCCTCACACACACACACATAGACATAACATATATATACGGAAAGAGAAAGGGTAGGTGGCAGAAACACGTATACTGAAATTACAGGGTTTTATCGATCGAAGTGAGTTCTATCGATTGAGAACAGGTCGGCCAGGGTTCGATCGATTGAGAGCAGTTTAATCACTTGAGAAAGGAGACACGTCATAATTTTAGGTCGACAGAGATTCGATTGCTTGAAGTGGGTTCGATCGCTCGAAGGAAACAAAGTTCGATCGATTGAAAGTGGTTCGATCGCTTGAACTTGAAATTACAGGAAATGTAAAGACAAGCCCACTGAATCTTATTTTACATTAAAAGGGTATAAAAGTACAATGAAAATACAGGGAATTACATCATCCCCCACTAAATAAAGATTTTGTCCTCGAAATCCGAACTAAGCGTCGGCAAATAACTCTGGATACTTCTCATGCATCTCTGACTCCAATTCCCAAGAAGCTTTTCCTTCATTGTGGAACTTCCACTGAATCTTCACCAATAAAATCTCTTTATTCCTCAGCTTCTTAACTCCCCAATCCAGAATTTGTACTGGTCCTTCGTGGAATGACACATTATCGTTCACCTCGATGTCTTCAAAGTTAATCTCATGACTTGGATTACGAGCACACTTTCTCAACATGCTGACGTGAAAGACGTTGTGTACTCCCAACATCTTAGGCGGAAATGCGAGTCTGTAGGCAATCTTTCCTACACGTTAAAGGATCTCAAATGGTCCAATGAAATGCGGTGCTAGCTTTCATCTCTTTTGTCCAAACCTGACAATTCCTCGCACCGGAGATACCTTGAGTAGTACATGATCTCCAACACTGAATTCCAAACTTCTGCAACCTTTATCTACATAACTCTTATGTGTACTTTGTGCCATTCGCATCCTTTCTTTTACGATCTGGATCTTCTCATTAGTTTCCCGAACTAACTTTGGTCCAAACAGTTGATTGTCTCCAATCTCTGCCCAACACAAAGGTGATCGACACGGTCTTCTATATAGTGTCTCAAAGGGTGCCATTTTTATACTCGAATGGTGGCTGTTATTATATATGAATTCTATCAGCGTTAGGTAAGTCTCCCATGAGCTCTTGAAATCAATAACACATGCTTGCAGCATGTCCTCCATCACCTGGTTGACTCATTTAGTCAGTCTATTAGTTTGTGGATGAAAGGTTGTGCTCAAGTTCAATAACGTCCCCATAGCTATTTGTAGACTCTTCCAGAACTCTGTAGTAAATCTCAAATCACAGTCAGATACGATAGAGACAGTCTTTGAGAGTACAAGTACCTCAAACTCTTGTGATCTGAGAACATATTGAACTTTTTACCGTAGAGGTAATGTCTCTAAATCTTGAAAGTAAAGACAATCGCGGCTAGTTCAAGGTCATGTGTCAAATAATTTAACTCGTAAGGCTTCAATTGTCGTGATCCATATGCGATTACCTTCCCGTCTTGCATCAAAACACATCCAAGTCCTTGGTGTAAAATGTCGCTATATATGGTGAACTGTTCACCACTCTTGGGTATCGCTAGCACTAGCGCAGTAGTCAATTTCTCCTTCAATTTCTGAAATACGCGTTCATGCTTGTTACCCATTCAAACTTCAAATCCTTCTTTGTTAGTCTAGTAAGAGGAGTTGCGATCTTGGAGAATCCTTCCATAAATCTCTGATAGTATCTAGCCAACCCAAGAAAATTTTTGACTTCTGTTGCAGTGGTTGGTATATTCTAATCCAAAACTGCTTCTATCTTTGACGAGTCTACGGATATTCCATCTTGCGAGATGACATGTCCTAGAAACTTGACTTTCTTTAGCCAAAACTCACACTTACTGAATTTTCCATATAATTGGTTATCTCAGAGGGTCTGTAGTATGATCCTTACATGTTTCTCATGTTCATCCTTGATCTTTGAATAGATTAGAATATCGTCAATGAACACGATAATGAACTGGTCTACGTAGGGTCTAAATGTTGGGTTTGTGCCCTCAAACCATTACTTTATGTATGAGACATTGACATTTTAATATATAGATATCAACTTTATATTTCATTGTGTATGTTTCTTTTATGAGATGATTGTTAATCCTTAAGTATCATAGTAAGTAATTCGTGTATGTATGAGATACATACAAGTGAGATACGGATTATTATTCTTTGATACTTAGAACTTGGCACAGTGGATGATGAGACTGGATATCTCATCAGGTTTACACTGTAGCATGATTAACTACCATTGGATGGAGTGATTAATCTCAATCACTAGAGTGTAACTCTTAGTTAATATACTAGTGCTTATAGTGCATTGACGGACCTGAACTTTCCTATTGACACTTAAGACTGTCAACAGTCGATAGGAACTTATAACTTGTATAAGGTACGTGTTCTCAATCTTGAGATGATTATGAACATAGATTGTGGATATGGCTGCTTTGACTTACCAATCAGTGAGGTCTATAAAAGATCAACACCTGGGTATCTTGGGTATGTCATGTTCATAGGATTGTGAACATATATTGTCAAGATAGAGTCTACCCTCTGATTCAGAGTAAGCATTCCCTTGAGAATGTCACCAAGTTGATTACTGAGAACTGCAGTCTTCTTGATAAGTAGTTATCAACATGTTTGGTAATCATGAGAGGTGAATGAGACCCAAGGAATACAAGAAATAATCATGATTCAGGTTGACAATAACCGTTTATCCGACTACCTAAATATGATTGTGAATGCTGATGGTAGAGGGACATTAGTACACTATACAAGTCTAGTTATCACTTCGGATATGTTCTTTTGCGTTGGAGTTCAGTTATCATTTTATAGTGGAGTAAACGTAAACTGATCAGTTGGTTAGTTTGCTGATCAAAGAGTTTGGTCATGGGAATTAACAACTGGTCTGAGCCAACAATAAAGAGCCTAGGAGGTCCCACTCTTAGCTCCTCTAGGATGCTTGGAAAGGCACATGAGGGTCTTGTCAAGTCAGGTTTGATCGATCGAAGGTCTTTAGATCGATTGAAGTCTTGGAGGGCTCAATCGCTCGAAGGTGGTTCGATCGATCGAAGTCTCGATCGATCGAAGCCACTTCGATTGCTCGAACATTAGGTCGGTTCTAAAAATCTATAAATAGGGCAGCTGTGTTCAGAAATTAGAGTTCATCGCTTTACTGCACCTGAAGCTGCAGAACCTATTTTAGAGCTCCCAAACCTTCATATCCTCCTTATTAGAGATCCCACCATCTCTAGTCTCTCCGGGAAGCATCCGCAGGAGTCATAAGGGTGAAGACAACCTAGTGGAGGCTGCTATATCACCAAGGTTGAAGATTTCAAAATTAGGTTCAAGACTTGAGGTATATTTCTTTTCCCTTTTGTTAGTACGTATCTACAGAATTAATGGGTAGTAGATCCAGGCATACCAATAAGTTTTTGAAACTTAATCTTTCCGCTGCTCATTTAAAATTAATTTAAACCTATTTTCCCTTCAATTGGTATCAGAGCCACGCTTGTTTGGATCTATAGATGCATTTTGGAACACTAGTTTTGACTTGTATGCTGATTTTAGGACTGTTTTTGAAACTACATCGTCACGGATCTGTTTCTGCAGTGTTTACGCAACAGAATACAAATTTGTGATTGCATTGGATGCATGATGGATTCGATTGATCGAAATAGTCTCGATCGATCGAACTTCATCTATTCTCAAGTGATCGAACTTGTTTCGATCAATCGAACTTTGGTTCTGTTCGATCGATCGAGAGTGATTCTCTGTCCAGGTGTTCAGTTCATAGTTTTATAGTTTTTAAAATATATACTTTAAATTTTTTTAATTATTCTGTAAAGATTTTCAAACCTTTCTATGAAACTGAAAGTTCAATCGATTGAACTATGTTCAATCGATTAAAGGTTTGATCGATCGAACCTTTTTCGATCGATCGAAGTGTAACAGAGAACTGTGATGCTATTTTAAGTTCTAATTCACTACATAAAGAGTTTATGTATTGTGTGAATCAATTAGGGGTTCCAATAGTTACATATATTTGTTATATATGCATGAATGTGATTACGACTAACCTTTTTACAGCAAGGTTAGTCCCCTATCTCCCATGTCACCAAGATCAGTTTTATTATTGTATGAATGCTTGAGATTGGTGTATATTTTGTTTTAATTCTTGGTTTGGTTTTAAAGGCATATGTAAAGGGCGATACGACTTCAATCCTACGAAAAGGAAAGTCACACCGATTTTTCTAGCCTTTTTTTCTTATTATTGTTGATTCTATTTCTAGATAAATTGTAAGCTTCAAAAGAAGCATAGGACCAATGTAATAGATTTAGAATATCCATGAAGATGGGGGAGCAAGCCGTTGTCCATGAAGATGGAGCTGGAGGCGATCAAACCAAGGAGGAGGTTCTATGAAGATAGAGCCATGGGAGATAGAGACATTTGAATGCTTTTGTTTCAATTTTAGTTTTTTGTTTTATGTGCTTAGTTATGATTGGCATTTAATTATATTGTTACTACTTATATGCATGTAAAACAAGTTTTCTAAAATAAAATTCAAAAACTATTTTCAACGCATTAGTAAACTTTGGATGTTTTATGGGTAATGTGTAGAAACAAATTTTCCAAAAGCATAATCCTTATTTACTAAATCTAGTGGGAGATGGTCTTACCATAACACCCACGATCTTCTATTAACGGTTCATTGTAAGATGAGTAGTACATTCTGTGTCACCTCACCAGGGGTGATCATTCCACACGGAGGGTATACTACTCATTGGTTACTAGATGTGAACTTTCTATGGATATGATCAATCAGATGTGTTAGAGGGTGACCACCACACGGAGGCGCTACTTGAGGCGATTGTAATTGGATCTTAGTTAATGGTACACACTAGCTAAGCTATGGATAAGGGATCCCACAAGGGGCATTGTTTAGAAACTTAGAGATCAAATAGGTTTGGGAGTCATAACTTGTTTTGCAAGAGTTGCATAGCAGACAAGTCATGATTAATTTAAAGATTGAGTATTGACCAACACACGGAGGCTTTATTCTTTCGTTTCAATATTCCGGCGACTTTGTTTTAAAATAAGAGTTTTAAGGATTCTTTTATTTCAAAATTGTCAAATTCTGATATCCATATTTATTTTGTCTTTTGATTTTTACAGTAAATCATAATGTCTGGATCTACATTTAGTCCACTTGCCACCATACTCACTCAAAACAAGTTAACTGGAAATAACTACACAGAATAGAAATGAAACCTTGACATCGTATTAACTACAGAGGATTACATATATATCCTCACCACCCCATGCCCCAAAGAACCCGAGGCAAATGCTTCTGTAACTGCCAAACGCGAGTTCGATAAATGGAAGAAATCGAATGGAATGGCCTGTTGCTACATTCTGGCCTCAATGGCTAGTGTGTTGCAACACCAATTCCAGTCCAACAATTCTGCTAGTGACATTATCGAATCCATGAAAAAGATGTTTGGGGAGCCTGGCAGGCCTGCCAGACAGGTAGCCATACAGAAGATAATGAGTGCTAAGATGTCGGAAGGGACTCCAGTCAAAGAACATGTTTTAAAAATGATTGGTTATTTAAATGAGCTGGAGACCCTAGGTGCCAACATCGATGCACAGACCCAAGTTGATATGATCCTCAATACGCTATCGTCGTCATTCGCTCAATTTAAACTAAACTATAATATGAATAAAATGGATTTTTCAATGAGCGAATTAATGAGTTCTTTACTGGAAGTAGAAGGGGAGATCAAACCTGGGGGCAATGTTCTGAACATTGAGAAAAGCTATTCCTCTTCCCAATCTATGCCAAAAGGTAAGAAAAAAAAGAAGAAGGCTGGCACTGGTGGTCCAAGTGTTGGACCGGTCCCTAAGATTGCAAAATCCAAAGGAAAATGTAAGGGCAAAAGGAAGGTGGGTGGCCAAGGCAAAGAAATGTGTTTCCAATGCGGTGAGAAGGGCCACTGGAAGAGGAACTGTCCAGAATTCTTAGCTACAAGAGTTCAAGGTATGATTGAATCACATGTGATTGGAGTAAGTTTTATAACGGATACTTCAAACACTTGGTGCATTGATTCTGTTGCGACTAACCATATCTGTAATTCATTGCAGGGATTCAGATCAACCAGGAGGTGCAGTGATGGAGAAATCGTACTTACTCTAGGTTCTAGCGCAACCGTATCTGTGGTTGCTATAGGAGTCATAGTTTTAGAATTTATAGACAATAAAGTTTTGATTTTATCAGATGTACTTTACGATGATGCCGAAAACTGGTAAGAAAGATTTGGACAGAAAATAAGGTAAGAAAGGGTTTGTATGTGGTTCGGTCCCGTTAACGAGGTAACCTACGTCCACGGTTGCGTCTGTGCGCTTCTCACTAGCAGATCACCAGCAGGCCTGGTGAGCCAACAAAGATGGGCGGCACTACCAGTAATACCGGCCGGGTGTATGCGTGTAGATGGTGAATTCTCTGTTAATCGCTTGTATGCTTAGAGAATTGATTTCGGGATCCCTCTAGAGAGGGTAGGTGGGCTCTTTTATAGATGCAAGAGTCCACCCTTACATGGTAAGTGTATTATTATGGTATATAAATCAATTACGATTGATTTACACAAATTAAGGAAAGTCCTCCAAATGGTTTAGGAATCTACTCATTCTTCCTTAATAGAGTTCTGGCCGCATAAGGAAACTGCTTGGAAAGTTCAGCCCGAGCTGTTCCTCCTGGAAGGTCGCCGCACCTCGTGCCCGGGCTGTTCGTCCACCCCGAGCGGTGACGTCCGATGACCTATGGGGTGTGGGCCCCAAGGTCTCGTCCTGGATAGTCCGGGTCTTTCTGCTGACGTGGCAGTTGGGCTTTAGCAGGATATTTATGGACGTATCAGCTGCCCCCCATTTTTGAAGTTGATGCGATGTCTCATCGGATGAAGTTTAAAAATTAAGAATGTCTCCAAGATACCGCTCGGGGATAGACCGGGACCCTATTCGGAGTGGGATCGGTTGGGGTGATCCGTCGGGGTACCAACCGAGCGGTGACCATGTGGGACCGAGAGCCCCAGATGCCACGCGTCCACTGGTTACTGGCCTAGTTGGGATCCAACGACGCCAGCGTGGAAGTAACCGAATCGTTCGTGTGGCAACTGAATCATCACGTCGCGCATTCAATGCCCACGTCTTTTGAGGCGACGCCCCATGTGCCCGAAGCGACAGTTCCGACGGGAGAGCTCATGAGCCGTTCGATCAATTTTGATCTGAGCCGTCCATGGTGCCTATATAAGGGGGCACCTGTTCATTCTATACCTCACTGCAGATTGACAATCGAACCTACCGAGCGGTTTTTGAAAGCAAAGTACTCCTAATCTCTTTTTCCTCTGTTTTTACTACCCAGGCTTCTCTCCAATGGCTTCTCACGTTGACCTGAGATCCGATGAAGGAATCAGCGCCTTCCGGAGGGACTGCAAAATCCCCGACGACGTCGGGGTCCGCCCTTACGTCGAAGGGGAGGAGGTGGCCTTCCCCTCAGTCATTATTAGCAGCTATCTACTACTAATAGTGGGGCTACGCTTCCCTTTCCCCGCCTCCTTCTGCGACCTGTTACAGGGATTGCGCTTTCCGCTGTCCAAGTGCCGTCCAAATGTCGCCCGCCTTCTCTGGGGTATATCGGTGCTGAACCAGCGACTTGGGTTGTTCCTCCGCCCGGTGAATGTTGCAAGGTGCTACTTACGCCCTGGGGCCGAGGGAAAAAATCTTGTCCGGGGTCTGGACTTCCCAAATAAAAACTGGCGTCAATATCCTTGGGTCGTTGTCTCCGGCAACTGGTTGGTGGACCCCTCTCTCTGCCCTCCTGCGGCCTTCAATTCTGAACTTTGCAAAAAGAGCTTTGCCGCCTTCCGCGAAATTGCCCCCGCTATTGTCGACGCGGACGCGATCGACCGAGCAGTCGAGGCCGGCCTTATATTTTCTGACTTAATCGGGGGACTTGTTGATGAGGTAGGCGGTGGAACTCCCAGCGCTGCTGCATCCGGGTCACGCCGCTGCATCCGGATCACGTCGCTATACCAGGTCCATGGCTTCCGGCCTGCGTGCCACGGACAGGGCCGGCCCCCCTGAGGGGCCGGTTACTCTATCTACCAGCAGTGATTCGTCCTCGTCTGGGGATGCGAGCCCGCCAGCAAGCATGTCCAGGAAGGGGAAGGAAAAGGTGGTTGAGGAAGGATCCCAACCCCAACCGAAGAGGAGTCGGCCGGAAGCACCCGCCGGTCTTCATGTACCCAGCTCTTGGACAGGCCTTTCCCTTGTTAATTTGGAAGGTCGCCTGTAGGAGGTGGAGAAACAGAGTGCTCTTCTGCAAACGGATTCCGTCATGCGGGATGTGGACTTTCATGCCCTGGAGCTTACCGTCCAAGAGCTAGTGGCCAGGATGGCGGCCATGGAGGAGGAGATTAAGGCCCTGAAGGGCAAGGGGACCTGAAAGCTTTCTTCCTTTTTCTCTTTCTTTGTTTGCTTTGTCGGGGAGGCTACTAAAATTGCCCCCCGTGTACAAAATATTGTAATTAATGAAAAGGTCCCCTGAGGCCACCTTTTTCCATCAACTGCATCATTTGTGATTGCCAATGCCTGACCCACGATATCTTGCTTCCTCCATGCTGGTCCAACACTTCGTCTGATGCAGATTTAAAAATCGAGACCGCCCCCAATGAACCGTTCGGTAAGGGTTCAGAACCCTGCCTGGATGATACTGGTCGAGGTGATCAGTCGGGGTGTGGACCGAGCGGTAACCATGCGGGCCCGGGTCCCTAGTATGCCACACGTGAGCTAGCCATGGATCTGGTTAGGATCCAATGACGCCAGCTTGGGAGTAACCGAACCGTCTCTGCGGTAAACGAAACGTCTCCGTCAGGCATTTAATGCACGCGCCTTTTGAAGCGACGATCTATGTGCCCGAGGTGACAACTGTCGGCCACTTTGGGATGGAGAATGTGCGAGCCGTTGGATCTGTTTTGATCCAGGCCGTCCCTGGTTTCTATATAAAGGACACTTACACATTTCTCCAACTCTTTACTGCTGAGGTTAGACCACCGAGCGCCTTAAGAGCAAGAGCAACCCTGGGCAAGATTCCCGAGCCCTTTCCTGCGCCAAACTTTGTAAGTCTTTTTTCTTCTTCTTCTTTTTTTTAGCTTCAGTTCATCGCCTTCTCCTCTCTCTGTCCCCTTCTTTCCTCTTGTCTGAGCGAGGCTGGAGAGAGTGAACCCACTTAAGTTAGAA
Source organism: Hydrangea macrophylla (assembly GCA_033977485.1). Lineage (NCBI taxonomy): Eukaryota > Viridiplantae > Streptophyta > Magnoliopsida > Cornales > Hydrangeaceae > Hydrangea > Hydrangea macrophylla. Next base: position 109,215,106 of record CM066991.1, read on the forward strand.
CAAGAGTGGGACTTTTTCTTCCTCAGGTTCTGTTTCTTCCTCTGGGCAGGGGGCACCTTAGGGTTGTTAGAGCGAGCGAGTGTCCCTGGAGTAGTCTTGAGAGAGTGCCACTTGGTGTTGAAGACGATTTGTTCTCTGCCCTTTAGGTTAGTGGTCCTGCCCCCTCTGTACGTCAGGTTCGGTGTCCCTGACCCCTACTCAAGTCGTGTCCTTCTTCTTCTCCCTTCCACAGGAGTAGGAGGAATGGAACATTCCGACCTCAACTCTACTTCCCGGTCGGAGAGTGAGATGTCCCGGTCGGGCACGCCCGATCCCAGCCTAGACCTATCCTCAACTTCCCCCTCAGATCATCACAGTGAAGGCCGGATCCCGGCCCGAGTGTCCAGTGACGAGTCTGACCAGGAGGCCCCCTTTGCCTCGGTGTCACAAGGTTTGGGTGACGAGGCGCCTAGAGAGTCTGCTTCCGAGGTAGCCTTTGCCTGCGAGTTTATCTCCACAGCCCTGCATGCCGGGGACCTTGATCAGATCAGGGGTAGGTATGCCATCCCTAATCACAGTTCTTTGTCCGTCCACCCCGGCGGGGCTCATATTTACCATAGGGGTTTCGTTACCTTATACGAGGACGCCTTCATGGCTGGCCTCCGTGTCCCCCTCCATCCGGTCGCTCGGGACGTTTTGATCTTCCTCGGGATAGCTCCCGGGCAGTTAGCCCTGAACGGGTGGAGGTATCTTATGGGGTCCATCTCCTTGTGGCCCCAGATCTTCGGGTATGAACTCACCCTTCAAGAGTTCTTCTGGATCCACCAGCCGTTCCTAGTTCACGGGGAGGCCGGGTTCTTTTCCCTAGGGGCTCGGCAGGGGAAGAAGATTATCGTCAACTGCCCGAGCAACAACAAGGGGTGGAAGAAAAAGTTCTTCTAAGTGTCCACCCCTGGGTTTTGTGAGCCAGCCCCTGGGAGTTAGCAGAGAACCTCCTGGGCAGAGGAGTTGAGGGGTAAGCCCGTCCCGTGTCTTCTATAGCCTTTTTTCAGGCTTTGTTTTGTGGTTTCAAACTGATCGTCTTGGTTTGCTTCGCAGTAGAGTCTGTCGATCTCCCAAGCATACCGGAGGAGTGTGAGGAGAGAATCAGGGGCTTGATCGAGCGGCCTGTCAACGTCTGGGACGTTCTGACCCGGTCGGGAGACCAGAAAGGCGACCGCCGGCCCCGCCGTCCCGCCGAAGCACCAATCTTCCCCAACATCATCCCGGGTAAGAGTTTTGTCACTTGCCTTAACTTCGGCTACTCTTTGCCGCCTTGCTGTCCCAGTTGCTGACCCCATGGCCGTTTTCCTTTTGCAGAGATGGCCCCCAGGAGAGATCCTGAGCAGCTGAGGGCTCTGCAGGCTGCAGCTGCCGAGCAGATGGCGGCGATGGGGAAGAGGCCGGCCGCTGAGGCCTCTGGCAGCACGCGCCCGTTCAGGCAACTTAGGCACGACCCATCGGCGGCCCAGGCTCCCGGGGAGACATCAACCCCCCGGGTGGTGGTAGTGCGGGAGACATCTGTCCCCCGAGCCGAGATTCCCACCGAGACACCCCTGGATGAATCTAGGGAGACCCAGGACAGGGTCAGACCGTGCCTACTTCCCAGTCAGGTGGATAGGTGTGCCGGCATCTCTCCCCAAGTTTTTCTGGGGTGGCTATACAACATCTCCCATCTGGTTAGTAACTTTTCTGCATCTTCTAATTTCTTTGTATTTTCTGCTCTGCTGGCAATAGTGACCGACCATTTCCTTTTCACTTTGGTTACAGGTCAGCTGCATGGCTGCCGGAGCTGAACCCTTTATGTCGGCCCTTGCTGAGAGGGCCACCGCCGCCAAGACCGCCCTGGCTGAGAAAGAGGTTGCCCTGGAGACCAAAGAAAGGGCCTTAACCGTGGAGAAAAACAGGGTCAAAGGCCTAGCTTTGAGCCTCGGGGCAGCCCAAGAAGAATTGGCGGTGGCTCTGGCGAAGCTTGAGGTCGAGCGGGCCGACCGCGCGACGGAGGAAGCTCGGGAGAGGGCACTCTTGGAGGCGGTGACGGCCGTTAGTCCCCCGGGGGAGACTTTCGACGACGGCTTGAAGAGGAGGCTGGCCCGGGACCACCCGGAGTTGGACACCACTCCCTACCAGGGGGTGGACTCCAACTACTGGGACATGGTGCCCGAAGTCACCGAGGATGCTGCTGCCGAATCCCGGGGGGCCGCTGCTGCAGCTGAGGGTGCCATTGCCCCGGCTGGCCAGGAGAGAGATGCTGCCCCGGAGGGGCCGGCCAGGGGAGAGGTCGAGGAGAATGTGGACGTTGTTGATGTAGACGACCCCTAGGCTCCATTCTCAAGGAATCTGCTTTGTTTTTTTTTTGGGAGGCTACTACAATTGCCCCCCAGGCTTTGTACATTTTATTTCAATTAATGAAAAGACCCCTGAGGTCAGATTTTCCTTCCATTAACTGTCTTCTTTTTCTACACTATGCCTCTGTAATTGCTAGTATCTGTTCGGTTATCGTTGCCAAGGGTTCGGCCTCCGCCCATTTGGTGAAGTAGTCAACGGCTACCACGACAAATTTGACTTGCCCTTTCCCTGTAGGTAAAGGACCAACAATGTCAATTCCCCACTGGGCAAATGGCCAGGGACTGTGGATCGGTGTCTGGAGTTCTCCCGGTCGGTTGATCATGGGAGAGTACTTTGGCACTTGTCACACCTTCGAACATACTCCTGCGAATCTCGGGCCATATTTGGCCAGTAGTAACCTTGCAGTAGGGCCTTTCTGGAGAGTGCCCGACCTCCGACGTGGTTCCCGCACACACCTTCATGAATTTCAAACAGTACTGCCAGCACTTGCGTAGGATGAACGCAGCGGAGGTACGGGATAGTGAATCCTCTCTTATAGAGGATGCCGTCAAGAAGGTGATATCGCGCCACCCGGTACTTGATCTGGCGTGCCTCATCTTTGTTGTCTGGCAGCCTTCTTGTTGTTAAGAATGCCACGAGCGGGTCCATCCAGCTGGGTCCCAGAGTGACCGGGTCGACCTCCATGCCCTCTGAGTTGATCACACTAGGCTTGGGTAGGAATTGTATCCTTATCCCGGGCAAGTCTGACTCAGAAGATGAAGCAAGGCGAGCCAACCGGTCGGCTCTGGTATTTTCTTCTCTGGGTATCTGAGTGATGGAGAATCCTCGGAGCTGTTTGGAAATCGTTCGGACAAGGGCCAAGTAGGCTACCATGTTATCTTCCCGTGCTTCGTACTCTTAGTTTACCTGGTTGACCACGAGACAGGAGTCGCTGTAGCCCTGGACCTGTTGCGCGCTCATTGAGATGGCTAACTATAACCCGACCAAAAGGGCTTCGTATTCGGCTTCATTGTTGGATGCATGGAACCCAAACCTTAGTGCATATTCGAGGTGGATACCGTCGGGGGTAGTTAGGATGATTCCTGCCCCACTACCTTGCTAATTGGAGGAGCCATCCATGTGCAGTATCCAGGTTGGGATATCGGAGTGTAATCCGGGCGGTAAGGCCGGGGGCTCGGGCTCTTCGATCGGGTCTTCAGGATATATAAACTCGATCAGAAAGTTTGCTACGGCTTGTCCCTTGATGGCTGTCCGGGGTCGATAGATCACTTCAAACTCTTCCAGTTCCAATGCTCATTTGACGAGCCTCCCGGAGGTGTCTGGGCGACTGAGGATTCTGCGGAGAGGTTGATCGGTCAAAACTACAATGGCATGGGCCTGAAAGTATGGGCGGAGCCTTCGGGCTGAGGTGATAAGGGCAAATGCCAGTTTCTCGATACGGGAGTATCTACTCTCCACTCCTTGTAACGCCCGGCTGGTGTAGTACACTGGGAACTGTATCCCGTGCTCTTCCCGGATAAGTGTCGAGCTAACCGCCGATGGTGACATTGCTAAGTATAGAAATAGTTCTTCCCCGGGTACGGGTGTTGAGAGTAATGGAGGGGACGCCAGGTACTTCTTGAGTTCCTGGAATGCCTCTTCACACTCGTCCGACCACTGGAATGCTTTGCGGATGATTTTGAAGAAAGGCAGGCACCAGTCAGTTGCTCGGGAGACAAATCTGTTAAGTGCGGCCACCCGTCTGGCTAAGCTTTGAACCTCCTTTGTTGACTTGGGCGACCGCATGTTGATGATAGCTTTTATCTTCTCGGGGTTTGCTTCGATTCCCCGTCTGCTAACTAGATGGCCAAGGAATTTCCCGGATGAGACACCAAAGGTGCATTTGACCGGGTTCAACATCATCTCGAACTTTCTCAAAATGCTGAAGGCCCCAGCCAGATGCTCAAGGTGGTCGGGCTCGTCCCGGTTCTTGACCAGAAGATCGTCCACGTATACTTCCATAGACTTTCCAATGAGGTCTTTGAACATGTAGTTGACCAGGCGCTGGTAGGTAGCCCGACATTCTTGAGGCCGAATGGCATGACCTTGTAACAGTACGTGCCTTGGTCAGTGATGAACGCAGTCTTCTCTTCGTCCCCGGGGTACATGCTGATCTGGTTGTACCCCGAGTAAGCGTCCATGAATGATAGGAGCGAATGGCCTGCGGTTGAGTCCACAAGGAGGTCTATCCTTGGTTGTGGATAGCAGTCCTTGGGGCAGGCCTTCTTGAGGTCGGTGAAGTCCACGCACATTCTCCACTTCCCGTTGCTTTTCTTGACGAGAACAATGTTAGCCAGCCAATCGGGATAGTGGACCTCTCGGATGGACTTCGCCTTTAGGAGTTTCTCGACCTCCTCGCCCACCGCCTTCTGCCTTTCGGGGGCCATGCCCCTTCTCTTCTACTTGATTGGGCGGCACTCCGGGCTGACATTATGACGATGGGACATTACCCGGGGGTCAATCCCGGGCATATCCTCATGACTCCAAGCAAAAACATCTTGGTTTTGCAGCAGAAATTGAGTCAGTTTTTCCTTCAAGGCGGGCTCCAGTAGGGCACCTATGCTGACCGTACGGTCTGGGTACTCAGGATCCAGCGTCACTTGTTCTAGTTCTTCCATTGGTCCTATTATGTCGCTCTGGTCCCGGGGGTCTATTTCTTGGACGTTTAATGTTTCAGTGATTGCCTCCCGGCGCAATGAGCTAACATAACAATTCCGAGCGGTAACCTGGTCTCCTCGCAAGCATCCAAGTCTCTGGGGAGTTGGGAACTTCACTGTTAAGCTATAGGTGGAGACGACCGCTTTGGCCCTGTTGAGGGTCGGCCTGCCGAGGATGACATTGTAGGCCGACGGGGCTTCTACTATCACAAAATTGGTCAGCACGAAAACCTGCTGTGGGTAGGCCCCCATGAGAACTGGGAGCTCGATTGTACCGAGCGGTTGTGTGCTAGAGTCGTTAAAGCCGAATAGGGGAGTTGCGACCCGCCGGAGCCGATCCCTGGAGATCCCGAGTTGATCGAATGTCGTCGTAAACATAATGTCGGACGAGCTGCCGGTGTCCACTAGCACCCTCTGGACCATATAGTTGGCTATAGAGAGTGTTACTACTAGTGGGTCATCATGGGGACAGTGGATGCCCTGTAAGTCGTCAGACGTGAACGTTAGAACATCGGTTGGGGAGGATCCGGTGGATTGGACCTGCCAGACATCCGCTTGGGATGCCTGGGCATGCCTCTTCCGTGCCGATTGTGAATCACCTCCGCCCGATGTCCCTCCGGAGATCACGTGGATGTGGCCAAGTGGCGGTGGGGGCTGATCGGGAGCTCGGGCGTCCTGCCGAGGTCGTCTATCCGTCGTGACAAACTCTGCGAGGTGTCCCTGCTCGATCAGCTTCTCTATGACTATCTTCAATTTGAAGCAATCCTCCGTTTCATGGCCGTGATCCCTGTGGTAGCGGCAGAACTTGTCCCAGTTTCTCTTACCGGGCGGGGCTCTGAGTTTAGCCGGCTGCGGAAGCAGCCTCTGCGCCTCTGCGGCGGCCATAACTTCATGTATAGGTCGGGAAAGAGGTGTGAAAGCAGTTGGGGGCTGACCCCTGACATCTCTCTGATCTTGCTTCGGTTTCTTTCCCAACCCCTTCTCGAATCCTTCGCGCTTGCGCTTAGCCTTCGGGGATTCATCTCCCGCTTGGCCAGCACGTTTTTCCTTCAGGAACTCCTCAATATCTATGTATTTTCTGACCCTTTCCGAGAGCTCCACCAGGGTCGCCGGTCGGTTACGATGGAACGACGTGGCAACCTTGGTGTGCTGAACTCCCGAACAGAAGGCCATGATTATGGCCGTTTCATTGAGGTTGCGGATCAGGAGCCTCTGCTGGTTGAAACGGTCCACATAATCCCTCAAGGACTCCTCTTTGCGCTGCTTGACGGTCTAGCATCCCGACAAACTGGCTGATGAAGAGTTTGCCGAGGGCTTTGAAGTTGTCGACCGTCTGGGGCTTCAAAGCGTGGAACCACTGTGCGGCTGGCCCCTTGAGGGTACTGGGGAAGGCTAGGCACAGCAGCACGTCTATCGTCGTGATAAGCGCCATCTGCGCCTTGTATGCGCGGATGTGGTCCACCGGACTCCCTGTGCCATCGTATGAGCTGAGGTGAGGGGGTTTGAACTTTTGCGGAATAGGAAATTGTGTCACCCGAGTGGTATAGGGCGACTCTGTCTCTGTGTTCGTGAGGTCATGGCCGGACTTGCGGTTCAGCCTCTCGATCTGCTGCTGCAGTTCCTCAACTTGGGCTTTGACGTCACTCCGCCCGGTTCCTCTATCTGTATCAGAGCGGTAGGCAGGGTCGGACGATGAGGCCTCCTCCTCAAAGTGTGTCGACCTCAGAGATAGGACCCGGCTATGGGTCTGGGAAAGCTTGTGCCTAAGATCCCCCTGGCTCAGGGCGGGAGGGTCATCGACCGATTCCCGGGCTCTCCGTCCGGACTCCTCCCCTCTGGCTGCGCGCCGTCGATCAATGATAGTTCTGGCATCCTCCACTCGGTGGGGATTGGACCGAGGTCGTCTTTGTGAGCGCTTAGTGGCCTGGCTGCGCTCTCCGTCCGCAGGGCGCTCCAGGTCCGGTGGGGACACAGGGGCAGAACGGGCTTGCCTGCGTGCTCGAACGGGCCTTCGGATGGGGACACTCTTCTCAGGCTAGCTCTCCGACGCGGGGCGCTTCTCGTGCTGGGCCATAAGCGCCTCTATCTGCTTCTGCATTCGGTGATGGCCCTCCAAGAGTTGCTCCAGCGCTGCCGTGATCTGTTCAATGGTCATTGAGGCAGCCCGCTGCTCAATCTGCAGGTTCTCCTGACCAGTTGAATTAGCGACTTTCTTACCCCCTTTTGGCGGCATGTTGATTAGTTGAGATTTTGTTGATGAGAACTCAGTCGTTTCCCACAGACGGCGCCAAACTGATGATGCCGAAAACTGGTAAGAAAGATTTGGACAGAAAATAAGATAAGAAAGGGTTTGTATGTGGTTCGGTCCCGTTAACGAGGTGACCTACGTCCACGGTTACGTCTGTGAGCTTCTCACTAGCAGATCACCGGCGGGCCTGGTGAGCCAACAAAGATGGACGGCACTACCAGTAATACCGGCCGGGTGTATGCGTGTAGATGGTGAATTCTCTGTTAATCGCTTATATGCTTAGAGAATTGATTTCGGGATCCCTCTAGAGAGGGTAGGTGGGCTCTTTTATAGATGCAAGAGTCCACCCTTACATGGTAAGTGTATTGATATGGTATATAAATCAATTACGATTGATTTACACAAATTAAGGAAAGTCCTCCAAATGGTTTAGGAATCTACCCATTATTCCTTAATAGAGTTCTGGTCGCATAAGAAAACTGCCTGGAAAGTTCGGCCCGAGCTGTTCCTCTTGGAAGGTCGCCGCACCTCGTGCCCGGGCTGTTCGTCCACCCCGAGCGGTGATGTCCGATGACCTATGGGGTGTGGGCCCCAAGGTCTCGTCCCGGATAGTCCGGGTCTTTCTGCTGACGTGGCGGTTGGGCTTTAGCAGGATATTTCTGGACGTATCACTTTATGTCCCTTCAATGAGACATAATTTAATTTCAGTTTCTAATTTATCGAATAATGGTTATTCTTTTCATTTTGAAACTGAAGTTGTGATTAAAAGAAATGGTTCTTTTATTTTTTCTGGTGTTAAATCAAATGGTTTGTATGTGATTAGTCCCAATATTTCTAAAGATTTTTGTATGGAACTTAATAACTCAATGGTAACTGTACCATCTAAAATAAAGGAGCCTTCCACTAATCCAACAAGGCTTTGGCATATGAGGCTTTGTATGTGATTAGGAACACATATCAAGGATATTCGATCTGATCGAGGTGGCGAGTACCTCTCTAATGAGTTTATTGATCACCTCATACAGAATGGAATTCTGTCACAGTTGACTGCATCTGGCATGCCTCAGCAGAATGGTGTAGCAAAGAGAAGGAACCGCACTCTTTTAGACATGACTAGGTGATTCGTGTCTAATACTGCATTTTGAACTTCATAATTTTATCTGTATTGGACACAAATTAGTACCCAAATCGGAGATTTAATGGATAAATTGTGCTATCCTTTGTTCTTGTTGTAACTCTCTTTTAGCTAATAAAGGTCTCTTTTTGTAGGTTTTGTATGTTTGGATAGTGTGGAACTCAACTCTCTTGGCACTCTTGAAGTATAAAGGAACAAGAAAAGGATTTCAGAAGAGGCGGATCGATCCGCAAGTTTTGAAGGGATCGATCCGCGTGTTTAAAAGGAACTCTTTACCAGTCTCAGAAAGGGCGGATCGATCCGCAAGTTTTGAAGGGATCGATCCGCGTTCTAGTTGGGACATTCTGCGAGAAGTTCTTCTAAATGGATCGATCCGGCCATTTAGAGCGGATCGATCCGCGTCTTCTCGAGAAGCCAGTATCGCCCCTGATGAAAGGCGGATCGATCCGGCCTTAACATGCGGATCGATCCGCGCCTCTGCTGATGTTTTCTTTTTATTTCATCTTTGCCCTTTCTTGTGTAAGGACTATATATAGTTAGAGTGATTGTTCTATTAGGTTATGTTATGTTTTTTTTAGTTTTTTTTAGTTAGTTTCTCTTAGGGTATAAGCTCTCTCTCTCTAACCCTCTCATCTCTCCCCCTCATTACTCCCCATCTACCACTTTTCACCTCCATTTATTGTTTGAGAGAAGAGAGTGTATACTTATTGAATGGTTGAAGTTCTTATTAAAGCATTATTTGGATTTCTTATGGCATTTAAGGTGTTTTCATCTAGTTGGTATAATTCATCTTCCCCTCTCTTTAATATTGTTATCATTGTGAATATGAGTAGCTAGACCTTCAAGCTTGGGGATCATAAACCCACCATTGGACCCATGTGTGTTTTACGGTAGGACTCTCACACTTTGTAGCATATCTAGAGTTCATGGGGGTATGGTTTGATGTTTTGAGACCTCACTTATAATGTCAAGCATTTGAAGTGATTAAATCTCTACACTCTAACCATACACCCATGTGTTGCATTGGAACATCCATCTAGCATGTTAGTTGACTACCACATGTTTGATGGTTTACCACAATGGGATTTTCTACTCTAGAATGTGCTTCAAGTGTGAAAGTCATGTGTTGTTGGTCCAAGGTGGGGGAATGCTCCCCAACCTCAATTGCTCCATTTACAAAACCCCCAAACATTTACTTTCACTTAACTTTGTTCTAAGTTAGTTTCCACCTTCGAAATAGTCATTATAGTTAATCTAATAACATTTGAATCAAACTCATAGTCGAAAAGACTCATTTTTATTTCTTAGTTTGTTAATCGCTCTGCGCATCATAATTGGTTATTAAGCGCCCACCAAGTATTGTTGCACTCCAATCCCTGTGGACTCGACACCCTATTTCCACCGTACTACGTTTTTAATAGGGTTAACAAAAGAACTTGATTTTGACATTATCAAAATGGCGCCGTTGCCGGGGATTGGCATTGGTAACAACCTTAGGTCGCTTAATTTCTAATTATAGTGCTTTTGCTTTTAATCTTCGTTGCTTTCTTGTTGAGTGTTTTTGAAGGAGTAGCCTTTAAGTGAAAATCGACAGCTTCTCACAATGTCAAATCCGAGCAACGCAGGTATGACTAACCCCTTTGTAGTTAATTCTAATGCTAGTTCTAGTAGTAGTAGTAGTGGGTCGTTTTGGCGGCCTCCAACCACATCCTCACCATCATTCACTCAAAATTCGCACAGTACCAGCCACCGAGAGCCGGTAGTTGATGCATTTTCGGATCATGCTACGTTTGCTACAGAGGGCAAAACTCCCATGGATCGATTCCATCGGGAGCAATGGGGTCAACATAACCCCGCTCCTCCACCCAGGTACCCGCCGCATCAACCACCTCCTTTTCAACATCATTACCCCCCTCCACCTCCGCAAATGGATCAAACCTTTGGGAGAACGATCGGGGATTACCTTCAACCCGAGACCGTGTCTTCCCCATCTTGCATAACATTCCCGTACAATGCGGGGGTGTTTCGATTTAAACCAGGAATGATCAATCTCTTACCCAATTTTCATGGGTGAGAGAACGAGGACCCCTACAAGCATATTAGGGAGTATGAGGACATATGTGGGACGTTTGAACAACAAAGATGCACACCCGAGCTCATAAGGCTCAAATTGTTCACATTTTCCCTCAAGGATAGGGCGAAAGATTGGTTAGTGACCCTACCCCCAAATTCCATAGGCTCAGGGGCGGAACTCCAAAAGCAATTCTATAAGGAGTTTTTCCCCATGCACAAAACACAAGCTTTGGTCAAACAAATTCAAAATTTCTCCCAGGGAGAGCACGAGACCTTTGCTGAGGTACTGTCTTTGTACACTTTCCCAAATCTTCAAGGGATAAGGCACAGTCTTTGTACACTTTCCCAAATCTTATGGGTACTCCCAAAGGTGATACCGCATTCAGGGCTATGTCAAGCGCCTGAGGTACTAAACCCAAAAGTTTAACAATCTCGATAGCAATAAACGAATTCGAAGCACCAGCATCAAATAGAACTTTAACTCGAGTGTTGAATTAAATAAGAGTACTTTCCATGTTCTGTTGTTCAGCCTCATCAAATCCCGCGTTCTTTGATAGGATAGCATTCATATGAGCATGTCCAACTTGACCCCGAGTAGCAGGTCCGTTGTATGCCTTACAGGGTGCTTTATAGTCCTTCTTGATGTGGCCGTGATTGCCACAGTTATAACAGCGAATGCCCAACCGGTTATAGTTCTTTGGAGCTCGGCAATCCTTAGCCGCATGCCCTGGCTTCCCACAGTTGAAGCATCCACCGATATTGCTTCCAATAGCAGTAGGGGAGTCCTTGTGGGGGAGGTGCTTGAGTTACAGCATAGCGATTTTGAGAAAATGCAGGTTGTTGCTTCCTCTATCCAGTCCAGTTGTGCTTGTTCCCTTGGAACCGCATCGGAGACCTTGGTTACCTCTGGGTGGTAGCCGATTCCCAAAATGTCCTTGCTCTCGGCCATTAATATCCTCATGATCAACTGCCATCCTTACCATAGCTTTGAATGTTTGACCCTGATGATTCAGAGTCATCCGTTGTAGTGGCAGCGAAAGACCTTGGTGATACTGCATGTTCTTCTTCTCCGGGATATCAATCATATGCAGAGCAAAACGGGATAATCATTCGAATTGCACCGTATACTCCCTCACAGTAAGGTTCCCTTACCTTAGCTCAATGAATTCTTTCTCCTTCTTATTTCTCTCCGTCTGAGGAAAGTAGTTTTCCAAAAACAGTCCCTTGAACGTGATCTAGGGCATCCGTCCTGCCGCATCTTCTCCTACAGTTGTTTTCTCCGATTCCCACCAATCTGCCGCCGCATAAGTCAATTGGAATGTCTCCAGTCGATGCTTCTCGATCTCATTACATCCTAGGGTGTTAAAGAATGCTTCCATCTCTCGGAGCTACTGTTCTGCCTGCCACAACTCAGTATTTCTGTCAAACTTCTCTAGACAAAAATGATGAAAATGCTCTACTATGCAATCCTCAGCTGGCCTTGGAAGTGGTCCATGATTATTTCCGTTGTTCCCGTTACGATTGTTGATCCGTTCCATTCTATGCACAAAGGCCTCGAACAGTCCAATTGGATCAGCAACTTGGGGTGCTTGGGGGACATCTTCAATTTGAGCGGGATAATTCTGAGTAGGCATTCCTGCCATCGATGCAGTAAGGTTAGGTACCTATATAGACATCTGTCGGTTAGTCGTCAACCCAAAATAGTCATCGAAAGTAATTCAAAACTAAACATAATAGTTATAACTATTATCACATTAATATCACAGAGAACTTCATAAGGACGATCTCCAAAACACAAACTTAAAGTCAGCCCCTATCTCATGGAATCTTAAGGTTCAGTTAGCAAGAACTATTGGACAATTGGTGAACGCGACTAACAAAACCTAGGCTCTGATACCAAAAATCCTAACACGCCCCGCAGTAGCAAAAATAGAGAAAATAAATTCCTTTTTGGACGCGTAGGTCATGACAGTTGAAAGCCACCACATTCTCCATAACCAAAGTCAAACCATCAGAGTAACGGATTAAAACATGCATTGGAAAGTTCTAAGGTTGATATATAAAGTCAAAGTGTAATGCTAAACTATTACAAAGTCACGAGTGTTTACAAAAATGTAAATAAAGCATTACGACAACATACGCCGATACAAACATAGCTAAAACAGAAGTCTCTAAAACATAAACATAAATTAACTACAACAAAGCTTCAGGTCTTCAACTTGTGTAGTAGTCAGCACTAGCGTAGCCTCCATCATCGTAGGCTCCATCCTCAAAGGCCCTGTCCATGCATGCATCTCCTGTATACTCATAACCCTGGCCAGATGGACGTCGAATATCCAGCGGCATAAACAACGTCAGCTACGAAAGCCGAGTGAATGCAAAACACTAACAGAGTATCTATAGATAAGCAGCATATAAAGTAACAACATCACTAAAAGGATTATCTCATCGTTCGCATGCATGTATGCACTAACTCAATATAACAACGAACTTTATCCCAATCAAATCTCATACATAATAAATACCATCTCACTATTAATCACTTCTCTCCAAAAGGGAGCATCAGGAGAGGAAATAACTTCACTATAAGTCATAGGATCATTATCCATTAAAAACGTATATAAAGAACCCATCTCCTAGGTTTGTTAATCTCTTATCTCATTTACTTCTTAATTCGATTTCTATAGACTCGTTAGGCTCAACTGTAGGTTCTATCATTGGTCTCTCAATGGTTATTTTCAAAGGAAATATGTTTTCAAAGAAGTTTACATTTTTCGATTCAATTATTGCGTTTTTCTCTAACACGTCACTTTTAAGAACTAAGAATCTATATGCTACACTATACTTAGCATATCCTATAAATAAATAATCTGTTGTTTTCGATCCTATTTTTCTTTTCTTAGGTTCTGGAAGTAAAACCTTAGCTAAGCACGCCCATACTTTAAGATATTTCAAGTTAGGTATATGATTTTCCCACAACTCATAAGGGGTATTTCCCGTTTTCTTAAAAATAATTCTATTTGAATGTGACATGCAGAGAGGATAGCTTCCCCCCCACCCCATAATTTTAGGTGCTCTAGAACTAATTAACATAGTATTCATCATTTCCTTTAAAGTTCTATTTTTCGTTCAGCTACTCCGTTAGATTTTGGTGAGTAGAGTGGGGTTACCTCGTGTACTATACCATGTTGTTAACAGAATTGACCTAGGGGGTCAGATTCGTACTCACCTCCCCTATCAGACCTAAGATTCTTAAAATTTTTTTATCTAACTTGTTATCAACCTCAGCTTTGTATTGTATGAATTTTCCTTCTATCTCATCTTTATTTCTAAGTAAGAATTCTCTAGTATATCTCAAGTGATCATCTATAAATGTCACATAATATCTCTTTCCACCTCCAGATTCAGTTGATTTCATGTTTCTTAAATCTGAGTGAATTAAAATGAGCAATTCAGTTTCTTTTTGCACTACTTGTTTACAAGGTTTCTTAGTACCTTCTGCTTCACTACAAATTTTGCATTTTTCATTGTTTATGATTTTAACATTGTCAAGAATGCCTAACTCGTTCATTTTCTTAATAAATGAAAATTTCACATATCCTAATCTACCGTGCCACAATCAAGTAAGTAGAAGAAGTAGTAACATTTCCATTCAAATTATCAAGAATATTCAAAACAAACAAGCCATTATTATAATACCCTTTTCCCACAAACACCCTATATTTAGTTATTACAACTTTATCAGAATCAAAAATAACTTTCACCCCCACTTTTCCAAACAGTAACACAGACACAAGGTTCCAACGGATATCAGGCACGTGGAGAACATCAGTAAGTGAGAGGATCTTTCCAGAAGTTAGCTTGAGAATTACCTTCCCTTTTCCGATCATAGGTGAGGGCCTTGAATACCCCATGTACACTTGTTCATCTCCTTCCCCTACTGGTGTGTAGGAGGTAAAAGTACTTCTGTTGCTACAGATGTGCCTGGTAGCCCCAGAGTCTAATGGATTTAGGTTTCTATAAACTTAAATAACATGCACAGTGGAAAAATAAATTTGAAAAACTTTATTGGTAGCCTGGATCTACTACTCATCAACTTTATAGATGAGTACAAGAGAGGGGCTAGAATTTTACCTTAATGTCTTGAACCCAATTATGAATATCTCATCTTCCTTAAGTGTGCAGCAACTTCCAACAGCCTCCTCAAGATGGTCTTCACCCTTATGTCTCATATGAACGCTCCCTGAGAGGCTAGGTGTCATAACCCATCCCACTACGCACGAAAATAGGACATGTGGCATGCCATCAAGGCTTATCCAGTTCCATTAAAGTGTGAAAAATAGCAAAAACATAAGTCAAATCCATTTAAAAACAGAGTCATAAAAAGTTTTTCCTAAATGAAACACTTCTCAAAAGAACTCAATTATGAAAAACATAGGTCCAGTTGACTAATCGGGGTCCAGTCGACTGACCATCAAAAGCAGTAAGTTTAAAAGATCAACAGCCCGGTCTAGTCGACTGTGTCGGGGATCCAGTCGACTGGTGCCTAAATTTATAAGTCGACTGAAGTTGTCCGGTCGACTGGTACTCTGTTCTAGCAGAAAGTGGTGTTCTGGGACATGATCCAGTCGACTGTTTTCTCAACCCAGTCGACTGATCCCCAAACAATCAAGCAGTGTTCAGTTCAAATCAGTGATCCAGTCGACTGTATCAAAAACCAGTCGACTAATTCGCATCAACACACTAAGTATTCTACATAATTCAAGCTTAGGTCCTCCGATTCTAAACCAACGCAAATACAGGAGTAACCCAACGATTCCAAAACATAACTACAAAAGTTTACCAGTGATTACACTACTTACAAAACTATCCCACAATATTTTACAACTATCCAAAATCCTTATTACAAGTTCGAAATAGAACAGAAGTATTAACAAGTGTGATTCCCTCAGCATTCCTTGCCCTCACTCTTCTCGCCTTTTCTTGTCCTTCTTCTTACCTGCAATAGAGTAAATCTCCACTGCTCAGCTATATGCTGAGTGCACAAGTTCTAATATATGCATATATGACAAAATATGCTTTAATCTCATAAATCACATCAATAGTCTATAGGGAGAAAAATATGCCTTCATCCAGTAGCGCCAAGTCGAAGCCTTAAACCGCGATGTCAATGCTAGTCCAAGTCTACAACCATTACATCCCATAGTGCCCTGGCAAGTCCAAGCCTTAAACTATGCACAGTAGCCATCGCTACTAAAATTCTCAAACATTTAAAAGCTTACTCTGGCATGAATTTGTATAAGTTCCCCCCTTTGACCCACATAGACAACTCAACGTGCTCGCGTAAATTTAGACATGCTTTTCACATTTAAGTGTGTGCATAATTAACGGGCCTAAGATTAACACATGAATTTTTCCCGGATCACAATTTCGTCGTTGAAATATAAAACATGCATTTCTCTATATTTCACAAGTTAGAACTTCATACCTCGTGCGATTTCCTCCAAACTTTGAAGGATCGACTAGAGGGCCAATTAAACGCCGAATCTCAGATTTGAGGTGATTCCTATAAGTTTACAAGGGTTTTCCCCAAAAGTCTAGAAATTAGATTTTTACAAAAGTTTGCCAAACATGGCCTAAGTGGTATCAAAAGGTAGATCTTACCTCTACGAGTTCAAATCTCGAATTTGGAAAAAATCTGACGGACGAAGGGTCGCCGAACGTCGTCGTAAAGCCTGAGGAATCAAATCTCCTTTTCTCTCTCCTCTCCAATGATATTTTATAAAGTTTGTGAAAAATGAAATCTCACCCTCACCTATTTATAGAAAAACTTCTCAAAAATCGCGTTTACCACCCCGCGAGTTCTCAAAACTTCTAATTAACTCCTGGAACGTCGCACACATCCATTTTATAACTTTACGAGTGAAAATTATAATTTACAAAAGTTTCTGACTAAGTTTCATTTGGGCCCAAAATTACGTTCGGAAACTAAATTCTGTGGAATTTCTACACAACCTACCTTTTATATAACGTGACACTCACATTCTCACCACAGTTCTCTATATGATATTTAACAACATCGAAATTACCAGAAATTACACTACACAGGTAAATTCAATATTTATGAAATACCAAAAAAGTCAAATAACATTCAAATCACATAAATGCCATTTAACCATGCCAATACAACATGAAGTACCATGTTCCCGTGTCTTCACTGACGCCTTACCGTTGACCCACAGTCAACCTTATCCACCATTATCAAATAACATTGATAATTCATAAAATTCCAAACATTCATGCTAAAACTATGAAATTCTGGAACAGATGTGACACTGGTGGGAACCCTAATAGAAATGATATAGAAGGTTTCGGAAACCCTAAAATAATTTTTACAGCTCTGGGATAGTAAAAATGACGATTAAACTATATTGTGTGTAGCTGCCCTACTTATAGATTTCCAAACCGACTTTAAGCCTCCGATCAATCGAAGAAACCTCGATCGATCGAACTTCAATTGATCGAAGCTTTTCGATCGGTTGAACTGAACCAGACTTCAATCGATCGAACTTAGTTCAATCGATCGAAACTGAAATCCTCATATGACTTCTAAGCATTCTTGCAAAGCTAAGAGTTAGACCTCCTAGGTACTTTATTATTGGCTCAGACCAGTTATTAATTTCTATGATCAAACTCTTTGATTAGCAAATTAACTAACTGATTAGTTAACGTTTACTCTACTACAAAACGATAATTGCACTCTAATGCAAAATAACAAATCTGAGGCGATAACTAGACTTCTATGGTGTACTAATGTCCCTCTACCGTCAACATTCATAATCATATTTAGGTAGTCGGATAACTGTTACTGTCAACCTAAATGATGATTACCTCTTCCATTCCTTGAATCTCATTCACCTCTCATGATTACTAAACATGTTGATAACTACTTATCAACAAGACTGCAGTTCTTAGTAATCAACATAGTGACATACTCAAGGGAATGTTTACTCTTTATCAGAGGGTAGATTCTATCTTAATAATATATGTTCACAACCCTATGAATATGACATACCCAAGATACCTAGGTGCTGATCTTGCAAGACCTCACTGATTAGTAAGTCAAAGCAGTCACATCATAGTTTGTGTCCATAATCGTCTCAAGATTGAGAACACGTACCTTATACAAGTTATGAGTTCCTATCGACTGTTGACAGTTTTTGCATGACAATAGGAATCTCATGGTCCATCAATGAACTATAAGCACTAGCATATTAAGTAAGAATCACACTCTAGTGATTGAGATTCATCACACCATCCAATGGTAGTTAATATTAATGCTACAGTGCATACCTGATGAGATATCCCGTCTTATCATCCACTGTGACAGGTTCTAAGTATCAAAGAATAGTAAATCATATATGTCTTCTATGTATCTCATACATACATGAATTACCTACTATGATACTTATGGATTACAATAACCATCTCATGACACATACATAAAAAAATGTAAATATGATATCCATATATAAAATGTCACATACAAAAAGACCGGGCTTGAAGGCACAATCCCAACAGAGTCTACCATCCAATTTTTCTCCTCTGCCACTAAGTTTACCTCAGAAATGACAGCCGCAATAACATCTACCCCAACTGGATTAGCTCTAGGGGCAGGTTGGTCATTTTGCTTCCTATGTCTGCATTGAGTAGCATGGTGACCTGGTTTGCCACACACAAAGCATTCCCCTTTCTTTTTAGCAAACTGATTTTAGGGTTTGAGAATTTTGTTGAAATTGGTTTTGTTGAAATAGGGTTTGTTATTTTGCCTTTTACAATTTCCTTGGGTACGGTTAGGCTTTTCCTCAATGAGGTTAGCCTTAGAAGTCATCGCTTTGGCTTTCTCATTTCGATCAAACAAACGGTTCTTTTCTTCAACACGAACATGAACAACTTCCTCCAGGTCATTTCCTTCCTCTTATGTTTCCTCATATTTTTTATAATTTTATCAAGACTCTGGAAGTTTTTCAATAAACGAACCGGTCACAAACGGTTCAGGTAGCTTTATTGTTCCATTGCTAAGTTCCGAAACAGCAAGGTGAAATTGTGGATTTGAGAAGAAATGCCTATGTCGTCGGTCATTTGAAAATTCAAAAAGTTTCCAATGGCATTTTTTTATTACCGGCATCCTTGATAATATATTTGGTGGCCAAAGCATCCCAAATTTTAGTTGTCAATTTAAAGGTATAGTAAATATCAAAAAGTTCATTTGATAGAGCATTTAAAATAAAAATTTTGCAAATCTTATTTGCATTTTCCCAAAGAGGCAATTAGGTTTCATAATTTTTAGAACCTTCAATGGGTTTTGGTTTAGTCAAAATGAAATCAACTTTTACAATGTCAAGAATAAGTAGCAATTTGGTTTTCCAACACTTAAAGTTATTCCTGCTAAACGATTCAATTTTGGTGACGTCGGGAATAGCTTGTGATTAACCTCATACTTTGCATATGTATAGCTTTATGATTGTGTAAAATACCATTCTCGGAGCTTCAAAGTACATTTTTTTTATACATACTCCTTGCATAACTCTTATTTCTATCATTTGCATCTTTTACACGGGTTGCGTGAGTGTTTTGTAGGTCATTTTGGCCGTCCGAGTTGGAAGGCAAAGTCTCGGTTGAAGATCACTACAATTGTGGCCACTTCTTTCCCATTTTAGCCTCCAAGACCACTTGTTTGGAGGTTGTTTAGAACTTGATAAAGGTAGCTCTGCGAATCATCTTGGCGTGGCTGTGAATTTTACCTCAATCTGAGGCCAGAACAAGAAGTTATGGCGATTCTACGATTGGTGCGCATTTTATTTGTGAAGCTGTGAAGATTCAAGGTAGAGGGGCATTCGACTGGTTAAAGAGGCCCGCTCGACCAGTCAAATTACCCCAATTCAGCATCCTTTATTTTACAAGTTTTCCACTCCGAAGGTTTTGAATAAATACCCCATTATAACTCGAATCAAAGGGTCTTGACCTAATTTCTAGCAGCTCATTTACTCTCCTCCTACACCTCTTATATTTCTCTAGGTTTTCTTGTTTTTTAGTTCATAAATTAGTGTAGATTTGGGGAATGTAAGTGAGTTAGTGAGAGATTCTTGTACTTGCAAAACTTGGCTTTTTATTGGAGCATTTATTGGAGCATTCACTGAAGTTTCTTGTTGGATTATCTCTCTTGGTGTGTGATCTCATTTATGGTTATGTATTTCATCTTCTTAGTTGTTTATTTTGTTGTTAATGTTTTAAAAACCATGTGTAGCTAAGTTTTGAGGTTAGGGGTCATGGACCCACCTATGGATACTTATTTTGCTTGAAAGTCTAAAGGGTTTGGAACTTCTTAGATGATTGAAAGTGTTGGGTTTGTAATATGGTTGTTTCTTTACCTCCATTGTCATGCAATGGGTGAATGTATATTACAACTCTAAAATTTGCCCTTAGTCCCTTTAAGCTTTCATCTTTTATAGTGGGGTTGACAACCCACATGTTTGATTGTTAGCCTCCAATGTACTTTGTTCACTTGTCACGCCCCGTAGTAGCAAAAATAGAGAAAATAAATTCCTTTTTAGACCTGTGGGCCATGACAGTTGAAAGTCACCACATTGTCCATAACCAAAGTCTAATCATCAGAGTAATGAATCAAACCGCGTATTGGAAAGTTCTAAGGTTGATGTATATAATCATATTTCAATACTAACTATTACAAAACCAAAGTGTTTGCAGAAACATAACTACAGTACTATGACAACATATGCCGATTACAACCTTAACTATTATACTAGTCTCTTAAACATAAACATAAACTAAACTACTACGAAGCTTCAGGTCTTCAGCTTGCGTAGTAGTCACCACCAGCATAGCCTCCGTCGTCGTAGGCTCCATCCTCGTAGCCCCTACCCATGTATGCATCACTTGCACACTCATAACCCTGGCTAGCCGGACGTCGAATATCCAACGGCATAAACGTCGTCAACTACGAAAGCCGAGTGAATGCAAACACTAACAGAATATCTATAAACTGGTAGCATATATAAGCAACAACATCATTAAAAGGATCATCTCATCGTTCGCTTGTCTGTATGTACCAACTTAATATATCACAACAGACATTGTCCCAATCTCATCCTAAACTTAACGTAGACTCTTGAGTCCACATTAATTAGGCGCGTAGTCCCATACCTATGATCTGTCAAATCCCGACACATTCTCATATATCCCAGCCAAATGGCTCGATACACCTTGGCCAATACACACAATCAACATGCTCGATACATTACGGCCAACACGCCCAACCAACATGCTTGATACATTACGGCCAACACGCCCAACCGGCATGCTCGATACATAGTTGTATTCATCCTAGTCTCGGTCATGGATTAAAGTGACATCCCTTAGCCTCTGTCGGATCTCTCGTCTCGGACTGAGGTGATGTACCTTTAGCCTCTATCGGACTAGGTTCATGTGTATCCTTCTTAATCTCGATCATGTACCTTTAGCCTCTATCATACTAGGTTCATGATGTATCCTTCTTAATCTCGATCATGGACTAAAGTGACATATTCCTGTAGCCTCTATTCGGATCTCCCGTCCCTGTTATGGACTAAGGTAATATTCTGTTAACTTCTGCCGGATTAAGATGACAACACCGGCATAACCCTCAGTCTCGGTCTTAGACTAACGTGACCATGCCCTTGTCTCTATCAGATCTCTCATGTCTCGGTCATGGGCAAGGCGATATTCGGTTAGCCTCTATCGGAATAGGGTGCTAGCCATACTTCCGTTCTCACAAATATGTATCCCTTAGTCTCTCTAATGGACTAAGGCGACATCACAAATATATCCCTTAGTCTCCCTCTCATGAACTAAGGCGATGCTAACCGTATATCTCTTAGTCTCTCTCATAGACTAAGGCAACATAGGTCGCCCATAAACCACATCTATTTTCATGATACGTATACCTTAGTCTCTCTCATGGACCAAGGCAATGTACCCCCAATACCACCGATATATCCCTTAGTCTCTCCTATGGACTAAGGCGATGCCAACTAATATATCCCTTAGTATCTCCCGTGGACTAAGGCAACATACGTTTACCGTAACCCACATTGCATGATCTTTATAATCACATTTTTCTACGCATCAATCATAAATAGTATTGACCTCTGGGGTCGATAGACCCACTACTATGGACGTCGGCTTCTCAATCTGATTTACAACATTACATCATCATTTTACCACTGGTTCCACTGTTCAATGCATTAAGTCTATTATTCCACGTGTGTATTATTCCAATACAGCTTCTCAACATCAATGTATGATAATATACAACTTAATAGTTCATCAGACATAAACAAACTAAACATTTAACATATTGTCATGTCCGATCGATTGAGAATATTAAAGTTTGATCAATTGAACAATGTTCGATCGATCGAGATTGGTCTGTGTTCAATCGCTTAAAAGCAGTTCAATCGATTGAACGATGGCTTTTCTCTCAAATTAAACTGGACTTCTTGTGTACGTTCGGGGTCCGTTCTATCTTGTCAAAACATATATGTATATATATACAATCATATCTCCGCTACTAAGTGAGTATAGATACTTACCGTTAAAGTCCATGATGCCGGCGAGCTCGGGGTGGCCGTGGATTCCTCGATGGTCTCTCTCTCTCTCTCTCTCTCTCTCTCTCTCTCTCTCCTCTCCTCTTTCTCTTCCTCTTTGTTTCATCCTCTGCCTTCTTCTTCTTCTTCTTCCTCTCCTTCTTCCTCTTCTCCCAGAACCGAGAGTATGTGAGAGAGTGTTTGTATATATATATAAATATATCCGGGTGTGTGTGTGTATATATGAGTGTGTATATATATAAACTATATATATATATCTCTTTCTAACTCTCTCCCAAAGTTCAGCAACCTTCAAAAATGTGTGTTTGATACATATATATATAGAGGAGATGGAGGGTGCAGGTGGCAAAACACGTATACTGGAAATACGAAGTTCAATCGATCGAAGTGAGTTCGATCGATTGAGAACAGGTCGGTCAGGGTTCAATTGATTAAGAAGGATTCAATCGCTTGTAAAAGGGGGCACATCATAAATTCAGGTCGGTAGAGATTCGATCGCTCGAAGTGGGCTTGATCGATTGAAGAATGAAACTCTCGATCGCTCGGAGCTTGCTCGATCGGTCAAAATTGAAATTACAGGAAATGTAAAGACAAGCACAGTGGATCTTATTATATCAAAAAGTAATATAAAAGTACAATGAAAATATATGGTATTACATCAGTTGAGAAGCCCCCTCAAAATTCCTAAGATTTATCCTTGTGTGATCCAAGGTTGGTAACATGCCCCTAGCCCCCTTTTTAATTTAGTTCACTCTTAGTTGTTAATCTTAGCTGTTTTCTAACTGGTTAACTTAATTAATTGTCGTTATTACCTTAATATTGTTTGCATGCTAGTCATAGTCTTAATGCTAGAAAATCTCAAAACAACCATCTTTTCTTTCTTTTTGGTTACTAAAGTAGTGTATTTGAGTCTTGAAACTTTAATTGTCCGGTCTAGTCCCCGTGAAAATCGATCTCATACTTACCCGGGTATTACTTGTTAAGATTGATTTGCACTTGAATCATACACATTCTGAGAACGAACAGGAAGTTACTCTTAAAATTGTTAGAAAAAAAAAATTAGATGCTGCTATGAATGAAAATACTTATCAATCAGGTTGAAGAGTCATGTTGAAGACACTGTCCTTAAGAGCAATTTCTGTCCCTTGGAGTTCTTGTCTCGGTACAGTAAAGTCTCAGCTGTTTACTCTCCAGGATTAAGTAGTCTCGTTCTTGTTAACGTGCACTCGTTTAAACAAGGGGCACTGATCTCGTCAAAATCAAGATATAAAAGTATGCTTACTTATGCTTTACTTTCAAAAGATTTGCAGTATGGAAGTAAAGGTCGAACCCACATAGATTGAATACTACGCACTTTAATTTTTAAAACCTAAATTTAGTTAATTAAGAAAACAGATTTTGGATTTAATTTGAATTAAACTAATAAAAATAAAAGTAAATCTAAATTACGAAAGCAATTAAATATTTGTTTTTATAATAAGTTTAAGGCACCTAGGATTGCAAATCCACCACTAGCTTCATAATAAGGGTATTTACGAATTACTTTAGCTTATTAAGTTGGATGATAATGGAGAATTATAGCTACAAGCACAATTCCTCCGTCAAGAAAATAACTATGGTTCAAGCACCAACATAATCCATCTTCGGTTAGCACGAATTATCCCACACTAAACTAGGATTGTGGTATAATTCGTCTAATCTAGGCATGGACTATTCAGATACTTGATAGCACAATTCAATTTAAGCACCATTACATGTAAATAATCTAAACAAGCACAGCAAGCATAGATCATTGAGCACACTACCATCAAAATAGATCTAAGACAAGAGTAAACTTTGAAAGTAACGATTTAATCAATAAAAGCACGATTTATTTATAAAAATCCTCAGAATATGTAACTGTCATCCATACATAATAAAACTAAAATAAAAACATAAAATACACCCTATTACTTGGTTAGAGTTTCATTGAAACCCTAGATCTTGAGTTTAGTTGTCCATAGAAGCGGTAGATGGCAAGTAGTTGATGGAGGAGGCCATGGAAATCCTTGGTCTTCTTCTTCTTCTCCTTGCTTCCCTCCCTTCAATGGCTGAAGTTTTAGTTGTATATTGTGTGTATAATAATTGCCTCCTTTAGAATTGAATTATAATTGAGTATTTATAGATTTGGAGCAAGTTTGGAAGCTTTCCTAACCTAATTCGCACTAAAACTGTTGTATTTAGCTTTCCAGACGTAATTAGGTAGTTTCGTTTGCATAGGAGTCTTCAGTACACTGAAATACGTGTTTTCACTTTTTTGCATAGGTCGCGCGAGCGGGCCGCGCGAGCGATGTGCTGGATTCTCGTACGGTCGAGCCGCTTATGCGAAGTGGCTTTTTCAACTTCTTTCAGCTTGCTTTTTCACCCCATTTAGCTTAGAATCCTTACTTTTCTCCAAATCCTGACAGAAAATAGAAAACGAAGTGAAAATATACAAAAATAGGATAAAAAAGTACTAACAACTGTGAATTAAGGCGTGTAATTAGGATTTGTTCTCTCCCGATCACACCCCCAAACTTACATTTTGCTAGTCCTCGAGCAAAAAGAACATAAAAATAAAACTACTAATACAATTACTACTCCATTTTCGCATGGATCACGATTGCACTTAGCATATGCAACAAGCCTTTTAAACCCCTAGGTGTCCCTAGTCGTACGAGTAAAGTCTCATGAGGGTTCTCATCAACAAGTCACCCACAACCATCTTTATTAATTTGTAAAGAAAAGTTTTATTAAAACGAAAAACAAAACAACAATATTCCTTATCATAGAACGATGATTCGAAATAGAATAACGAATAAGAAGAAACGGAATCAAACGTCTACCTACGTCATGAAAAACAATCTCAAGCACATGCATCATATAAATCAATAGAGTTTATCATGAAATTGCACGTGTGTAATATGGTAGTCAAATGAACACGCGCATGTCATGAACTTGGACTATAACTCGGATAACCATCCAACTATGCTTCGACTACGAATCTCACAATGTTAATTACACTCTAAAATGAAACACTCAGAAATAAGTGTAATTTATCGGGTATATGCGAGCATAAAAAATATGTTTTTAAAACAAGAAACGCTCACATATGACTTGAAAAAGACGCATGACACGAAAGAACAGTAGTCTCATGGATAGGACGCCAACAGTCAAAAGAAATTAATCATTACCATGTTTTAATCCCCCTCCCATCGTTTTCATATCCAAGCCATTTTTCCTAAGATCAAATAGGACTTTTCAACGGTTGTAATGTGGCTCAGGCAATGAAAAAGGATAGAAAGGATTCATTAGGTAGTTTTCAGAATGGCATTGTAAGGCGTGTTTGATTTCTTTCATTCGTCTCTTCTACCAACTTCATCTTTTCATTATCTTCTTTTCATATTTCTTTTTTAATTTCTTTCCTTTTTTTTTCAACCTTTTTTTTTTCTCCTTGTTGCTTTTGAAACGAATATTCAATAAATAACAAGGCAACCACCCCAAACATCATCTTATTTTCTTCTGCTTCTCAATCACACATCACCTTAACACCACTAAAAGTTGATCAATCTTTCAGGGGTGAACTCCAAGTTAGCCAAGTTGGAGCAAAAATAGGATAATGGTAATTAAAGAAAAATGGCATTTTAACGGCTCAAGGGGAGAACTAAGGAAATTTATCATTTATCGGTCAGTAGCAAACAAAGAAGGTCTAAAATCATGTCCTATGGTTATATGGTTCTTCAACGTTTACGACGGAAGATTATTTAGCATGGTAGCAAATATTTTAACTTGACTATCAACCAAGACAAGAATAATGAGACTAAACAACGAGTTAATGCGTTACTTTAATGAAATTTGACAAACACAATGTGTATTTATAACCCTCTAAAAAGAAAAGATAGGCTCAAAAGCTCACCAGGTTTAGTCTCCACCATGTGTTATCTAGAAATTCGAATCATATTATAGTTCACATCAAACATGTATTCAAGCGACTACGTGCAGTGCATAGGTTTGTGTGCAAATCTATGATATAAAACTACGATTCGAACGATACATGACTTAAAACATCATATCATGACTTCAGCAAATATTTAATCACATCTTCTCATGTTTACCATTCTATAACAATCCAAGTTACATATCAAGATGTATCGACTAGAGATTGCAAAATCGTAGGTGACATCGTTTATTTAAGCACAAGTATCGAAAATTTTGAAATTCAAAATTTTGGTGTAAATAATAATGTGCATGTGAGTGGATACCCCCAAACCTAAACCTTTTATTGCCCCCAATGAAACAATAAAACGAAAGAAAGGAAAGTACGTAGAGAAGGAACGATAGTACCTCGATTTCGACAACCACAAACCAGGTGAACATATAATAATATGGAATTAAAGTTCAATTACTCCAAACGGAGCACTATTTCACCTGTTAATACTTAACAAAAGAAAATTAAACAAACAAATAAATAAATAAAAGCTAATATATAATACATATGTTTTTTCCTTTTATTTTGTTAAACATTAGAAACTAAACTATAAGTAAAAGAACGTAATGAAAAGAAAACAAATAGAAACAAAACTATCTAAACAAAGACAAACTTAAATGAAAAGAACTGAAAAGAACAAACAGCAAAGAAAAAAAACTAACCAGGTTCGGGAAACAGAAGGTAAAAGAACAACAATAAAAAGTGGGAAATCCCCACCTCGTGCTAGCGGACCGCGCGAGCGACCCTCGCTTGCGCGAATCTCTCCGCGAGGTAAACCTGTGGCCTGTTATTAATTTTATTTAGAAAATTTTCTAAGTGCCAAAATCGCGAGAGCGGGCCGCGCGATCGAACCCTTCGCGCGCGCGATTCTAGGCGCGAGATGTAACAGAGAGCTCATATAATAAAAAGTTGAAAAAATTTTGTCTAAGGGAGAATCTCGCGCGAGCGGGTCGCGTACGCGACTTTGGTCTTTTCCTCTTTTTCTTTATTTTAATGTATATTAGTTCAAAATAAATTTATTCCGACCCCCAAATCTGTCCAAAATGACCCAAAAAGGACTCAAAATTGACCCAAAATGACCAAAAACACTCAAAATAAAAAGAAACGAACGAAATAAAGCTTGGGTTGCCTCCCAAGAAGCGCTATCTTTTACGTCTTTAGCTAGACCTTTCTAGCTCAAGATTTATGGAGGTTAAAAATTAGACTTTGTACCCCTTAGGATATCAGGAAGAGCCCGGTGATAAGCAGAAATAACGTTGCTTTGAATTAATTCGACCGACGGTTCTCCTTTATCGTGTTCAAATCAATTTCTTACCTTTCGAGTAAATTCATCATTTAGGTATTGGTTGTCAGGATTCATCTGCTCATTACGAATTATATTATTTTCCTTATACATATTTAGTTCTTTGTTAGGCTCAATATTCCGTCTTACCTCACATTCTGTCTCACATAGGTAATCGTCGTCTTTAGGAGGTTGATCCATAGCATTAAAAACGTTTAATTTTAAGTTCATGTTCCCAAATGACACCTTCATTACCCCCGTCCGACAGTTAACACGAGCATTAGCGGTTGCTAAGAATGGACGACCAAGAATGATAGGAGTGTGTTTCCTAGCATCTATAACAGGTTCAGTATCAAGGACCATGAAGTCGATAGGATAATAGCATTTATCAACTTTAACCAAAACGTCCTCGACGATTCCTTTAGGTATTTTAATAGAACGATCCGCTAATTGTATGGTAGCGGTTGTAGGCTTAAGTTCACCTAGTCCTAGTTGTTTATAGACGTGTAACACCCTGTATTTTCCTTTTCCATAAATGAATTAATATTTCACTTTTTCTCTTTATAATATTTATTTGGGGGTCAAACGGTAATTTCCATAAATATAGAAAAATATTTTCTATGGTTTCAAAATCGATATCTATATTTTTGGTACAATCCGGGATTTAATTCCTACATTAATATAATTTTCAGTTTTTTATTTCAACCGTAAAATACCAGTTATATTTTAAAACTGCGTCTTTACCGCGTCTTGGGTGAGGGAGCATGTGAGCTCAACCTCACCGGGTGATCTCTCCTTTGCTTGGAGGCTACCCAACTCTAACAGTTTATATATTTGTGTATAACTCACAATTCTCTCACAGAGACTCTCATTCTCTCTTGCTCTCCCTCAAGAACATACACACACTCATAACACACACACATACACTCAGATTACATATATATAAACACACAGTCACATACACAAACATAGATATATAGCTATATATATATCTCAAGATCAAGAACGGAGGAGTAAATTTCTTAGACGACGGTTTATTACGGCGGAATTCTTGGTCTCAAATTCTTTATACAAGCACCTTTGTGAGTATTATAAACTCACTCTCAACGTATATATATGTATATTTCAGTATATATATGTGTGTATATGTGTATATATATAGATACACCATTAAAGCTTTGAAAATTAGAGTTCTACAAAAGTTAACCAAAATGAAATCCATGAATTGGGAATGAAAGATCTTAGTCCCAATAAGCTATGGTTCGAATCCTACGGAGTAATTTATTCGTATCGCGACGTACCGTTGATTTAAAGTTTTGACACCCTTACTTTAATTGCAAATATCTAGAGATATAATCCATATTTGTTTAAATTGATCACATATTCTTAATTTACGCGGAAAGACGAAGAAATCCATATATGGCATGACATAATTGAAACAGAAAACAGAAATGGGTAAAAATACAGTTTGAAATCAGAAATAGGGGAAAAACGAAGAAGATGATGAAACTGTGACAACTCGCGTGCGCGACCCGCTCGCGCGAGGCTTGCTCGCGCGGCCCGCTCGCGCGACCCATTCTCCCCCTTCGCTCGCGCGGACCCCCCCCCCCCCCCCTCGCTCGCGCGGTCCGCTCGCGCGACCTGGGCAGTTTGAACAGTTTTTGTATTTTTTTTATAAGGGACTGTTTGGAAAAGGTTTGAAAGTTTTTAAAGAACTGTTTGACAAATATACTGTTTTAAAGGCTCACTGTTAGGAATTGAACTTATAAGAACGTTTCAGACTGAGATTTATGTTGAACGAATATCCAACTTTGAGATTAATAATTGTTACTACAAATTGTTAACATTGACATACATATTAGGGTCGAGGTTGTGTCAACATGCATGTGTGTGAGAAAACATGAAAAGAGTAAAGAGTGGCGGTCTGGTGTGCGACCTCAATATCGATCGGATATTATTCCTGGTATTGGAGGCGACAGTGTTGTGTACGGCTTAGATATCGATCGGATATTATTCCTGGTATCTAAGGCGCTCGTTTTGGATATCGATCGGATATTATTCCTGGTATCCGAAGCGATGGTATTGAGTACGGTTTAGATATCGATCAGATATTATTCCTGGTATCTAAGGCGCTCGTTTCGGATATCGATCGGATATTATTCCTGGTATCCGAAGCGATGGTTGGTCGTGATCGACCCAGATATTGATTGGATATTATTCCTGGTATCTGGGGCGATAGCGTGGTGTGCGACCTCAATATCGATCGGATATTATTCTTGGTATTGGAGGCGACAGTGTTGTGTACGACTTAGATATCGATCGGATATTATTCCTGGTATCTGAGGTAATGGTTTGGTTGAGTCGAGTCTTGTTGAGAGAAAAGAGTCAGAAAGATGAGATGTTACATTGTTCATGCACGGTCGCATATTTATTGCTTACTTTATTCCCCCGTGACTTATGTTGGAATTGGAACCTTGAATCTATTGATTTAAAAGTTAAATTGCACCGTTGTTTATTTGCTTATACATACATTGCGAGCACTTGTTTATTTTGCTCACCAGCTTACATAAGCTGATGATGTTGATGCGTCCTGGACTGTATGTCCAGATTTTTAGGGTCAGGAGCAGCCAGAGTATTTCGACTATGCTAGTTAGAGGTAGGGGACTTTCCAGGAGGCTGCTTTATATTTCCTATGTCTTTTTAATTTGGGTTGTAATAAACTAGTTTTAGACATTTGAATAAGGCGTTTTGTGCCCAAGTTTATGACTGATGTAATAGTTAGTAAGTTTTAATTTTGGAGGATTATGTTTATTAGTATCCTTTGCTCTAGAAATGCTATTAAGATATTTTGTTGCAGGGACAATTGGTCATACTCACTTGTTACGACCTACGAGTCCATAAAGGAAATTAAATGCTTTCCTGTATTATGCTACGTCGGGGCGTGACAAGATGTGATAAGGTAAAAGATTAATGCTAGCTCCTAAGTCAAGGAGAGCCCGATGAATGATAATGTCACCTATGGCACATGATATCGTAGGCGTACCTGGATCTTTATATTTTGGAGTAGCGTGTTGGAAAATGGAGCTTACTTTTTTCGTGATGAAGACCTTTTTAGGAGTATGACTTCGCAACTTGTGCTTTTACGTGCAAAGGTCTTTTAGGCATTTAGCGTAAGCGGGAATTTGTTTTATAGAATCGAGGAATGGAATATTGATTTTAACTTGCTTAAACACCTCGAGTATATCTTCAGTTTTTGACTTTTTCTTAGAAAAATTTGACGGTTCCTCAACGTTTGGTGGAAAAGGCATTTTCGGAATATAATTAGTTGAGACCGGTTCTTTTTCTTTTCTACTTTGATTCACGTCCTCACTCCTCTCTTTATTCGAGTTAACATTTTCATCCCTCATTATCTCCCTCGGAATCTCAACAACTTCTTCCTCTCGAGTAGTCGTCCTAGTTGACACAGCGTTCACTTGCTCATTCGTACCACCCACCTCACATTGTCCCTTAGGATTTTGAATAGTTTGCGCAGGCAACTTACTCTCGGTTAAACGATTTAGCGTGTTAGCTATTTGTCCCACTTGGGACTCCAGTTTTGCAATGGACTGTGTGTGAGAGTGTATTAATTGAATCACCGAACCAAAACTTTCAAGTGAGGCCAACACCTTCTCCTCAAATGCATTATTACGTGGAGTTGGAGGAGGAGGTTGTTGGTATTGATATTGTTGAGGTCTATAAGTGTTAGGGAAATTACTCATCTCATTATTACTATTATTATTATTTTTCCATGAGAAATTTGGGTGACCTCTCCATGGCGCATCCGGATTATTTGTCATAGGATTATAGTTATTTCATGGGAATTGTTGAGTATAATTAATGTGTTGCTCCACAAATTCCAGAAATTGACTCGCCGATGGACATGCAAGTATAGAATGTGAAGGATCGGAACATAATGCACAACTTTCATGAGCGGGTGGGGCTGACGTTTGGTTTACTGTCAAAAGTCGGTCAAGTTTTTTAGATAGTTCCTGAAATTCAATTGAATGACTCGACTCGAACTTTACCTCACGTTTAGGCTGCGAAAGATATCCCTCAGAACGTACCGACACAGCCTGATGCATTGAGTTCTCGCTTAATGTTTCAAAAAATTTCCAAGCCTCGTCGGCGCTTTTGTGTAGGAATGTACTCGCACAAACGACGTCGACGGTATTACGAACAGAGGAAATAAGTCCCTCGTAGAAAACCTGTACCAATTGTCACTTAGGAACCTGATGATGTGGGCAAGAGCGTAGTAATTCCTTAAACTTCTCCCAAGTGTCATAAAGTGTTTCCCCATCTTGCATCACAAAATTAGTTATAGATTTTCTTATCTGATTAGTCCTCGTGATTGGGAAAAACTTTTGTAAAAATGCATTGTGTAAGGCTTCCCATGTTTTAATTGTGTTAGGCTCAAATGATTGAAGCCAATATTTCGCTTTATCTCTTAAAGAGAATGGGAAGAGACGCAGTTTTAATTCATCATTAGTGAAATTTTGGATTTTTAACGTAGATCAAATATCTTGAAAATCTCCTAAGTGTTGATATGGATCTTCATTTAAACGGCCATGGAAAGAAGGAAGTAGCGAAATGGTAGACGACTTTATCTCAAAGTGAGATGTCGTCGACTCCGGTAATTTGATACCTGCTTGAGACGTGTAAGTTGTAGGAATAAAATAATT
The DNA here is from genome assembly GCA_033977485.1 of Hydrangea macrophylla. Taxonomy (NCBI): domain Eukaryota; kingdom Viridiplantae; phylum Streptophyta; class Magnoliopsida; order Cornales; family Hydrangeaceae; genus Hydrangea; species Hydrangea macrophylla. The sequence continues at coordinate 109,247,297 of CM066991.1, forward strand.
TCTAAGCGGAGGAGGTGGAGGTATATTAGGATTGTGATTATTTTCGTTATTTCCATTGTTTTCGTCGTCGGCCATTGGAATAGGTTATATATTAATAAATCGAGTTTTTCTTAACCTTTTAAGTGTACTTTGAATTTCGGCCTAAAACAACGACAATGGTTTTGGAGTCCAATTAACTCTAAGGGTATGTTCAAGTTTAGGATCGATAGAAAATAATTCCGGTTTACTAGAACGTGTACCAAACATAAACTAAAAAGAAAATAGCGACACTAAGACAAAAACTGACTCAAACAATTACAAGATAAGAATCACACAAATAAAATAACAAGAAAGCACACAGTACTACTATGATGCATGTAATTATCTTTATGCAGTGATTCGCGTCAAAGCCCAGCGCCCCGGGTTTCCTAGCTAATGCACGTGAACACTCACTCCTAAACTAATGCAAATAGTTCGTCTCAGCGCCCTGACTTACAGTGGTTGGAAGCAAATTTCAAAGGAAGCAATTTAGTTTATTTATTATTTTTTTATTTTTTCGCGTAAGCTCCTTTTACGTGCACAGCTGCTCCATTCAAATCGCTAGAATTTGATTACTTTGAGAAACTACAAAACAAAAAGAAAAGTTAGTAACTTAAAACAAAAATGAAAAAATAAGAAAAAAATAAAACCTAATCTAGTATTTACGAATTAACTAAACTAAGATTCTAAAACTAAAGGTAGTAATGCAATCCTCGGCAACGGCGCCAAAAATTGATCTCGTCAAAATCAAGATATAAAAGTATGCTTACTTATGCTTTACTTTCAAAAGATTTGCAATGTGGAAGTAAAGGTCGAACCTACAGAGATTGAATACTACGCACTTTAATTTTTAAAACCTAAATTTAGTTAATTAAGAGAAACAGATTTTGGATTTAATTTGAATTAAACTAATAACAATAAAAATAAATCTAAATTATGAAAGCAATTAAATATTTATTTTTATAATAAGTTTAAGGCACCTAGGATTGCAAATCCACCACTAGTTTCATAATAAGGGTATTTACGAATCACTTTTGCTTATTAAGTTGGATGATAATGGAGAATTGTAGCTACAAGCACAATTCCTCCGTCAAGAAAATAACTATGGTTCAAGCACCAACATTATCCATCTTCGGTTAGTACGAATTATCCCACACTAAACTAAGGTTGTGGTATAATCTGTCTAATCTAGGCATGGACTATTCAGATACTTGATAGCACAATTCAATTTAAGCACCATTACATGTAAATAATCTAAACAAGCACAGCAAACATAAATCATTGAGCACACTACCATCAAAATAGATCTAAGACAAGAGTAAACTTTGAAAGTAACGATTTAATCAATTAAAGCACGATTTATTTATAAAAATCCTCGGAACATGTAACTGTCATCCACATATAATAAAACTAAAATAAAAATATAAAATACACCCTATTACTTGGCTAGGGTTTCATTGAAACCCTAGATCTTGAGTTTAGTTGTCCATAGAAGCGGTAGATGGCAAGTAGTTGATGGAGGAGGCCATGGAAATCCTTGGTCTTCTTCTTCTCCTTACTTCCCTTCCTTCAATGGCTGAAGTTTTAGTTGTATATTGTGTGTATAATAATTGCCTCTCTTAGAATTGAATTATAATTGAGTATTTATAGATTTGGAGCAAGTTTGGAAGCTTTCCTAACCCAATTCGCACTAAAATTGATGTATTTAGCTTTCCAGATGTAATTAGGCAGTTTCGTTCGCGTAGGAGTCTTCAGTGTACTGAAATACGCATTTTCACTTTTTTGCATAGGTCGCGCGAGCGGGACGCGCGAGCGCGATTATGGGCGGTCGCGCGAGCGGGCCGCGCAAGCGATGTGCTGGATTCTCGCGCGAGCAGACTGCTCGCGCGAAGTGGCTTTTTCAGGTTCTTTCAGCTTGCTTTTTCACCCCATTTAGTTTGGAATCCTTACTTTTCTCCAAATCCTGACAGAAAATAGAAAACGAAGTGAAAATATACCAAAATAGGTTTAAAAAGTTCTAACAACTGTGAATTAAGGCGTGTAATTAGGATTTGTTCTCTCCCGATCACACAGAACAGCCTTGTATACCAACGATCGAACAAGAGAGAAGAACAAAGAAGAAACATAGAGAGGGGATTCTATTTTCTGAAGGAAAAAATTTCTGTAACATTCATATGATTGAGCTGATTTGGTAAATCACATTTGACAAGTCAACAAAAAAATAAAAGGAAAGTTTAAGAAAAATAAACTGTAAAACTAAGCCCAACCGGGTGAGCCCGCGAGACTTGGAAGCCGGGATTTGAAAAAACTCATAATTTGGACCATAAATTCCAACAAGATACAATTTTATGGATTGTGCACAAAAGTGTGTATAAAAATTGTGTATAAAGTATTACCATATATATAATTAGATGCTTTTTTTTTCCTAGTATAGAGAGGCAGTGATCCCTAGTTGCCCCCAAACCTTTATGGTTGTGCAGAGGTCCTTCATAAGTAATTGCATTCGTATGTAGGTGACTAGTGTGTATAAAATGTGTTATATAATGTATACATATATATATATATACGAAAAAAATTTAAAGAGGGCGCCCTCTCTTTATTAAAGAGAGGGCCTCTGTTTTAGCCGTCGGATCGTGTTTTCATTAAGGGCAGTGTTCACATTTCACAGTTTTTAAACACGATCCGACGGTCAAAACAGAAGCCCTCTCTTTAATAAAGAGAGGGCGCTCTCTTTAGAGCCTGACTGTAAATATATATATATATATATGTCAAGGATTCTCTAAAGAGGGTCACCTCTCTTTATTAAAGAGAGGGCCTTTGTTTTGGCCGTTAGATTGTGTTTAAAAACTGTGAAATGACAAAACTGCCATTAATGAAAACACGATCCGACGGCCAAAACAGAGGCCCTCTCTTTAAGAAAAAGAGGGCGCCCTCTTTAGAGCCTTACTGATATATATGTATATATATATTTGTGTGTGCACGCGTATATATATATTGGATTAATTACAATACACCTATGTAGTTAGGCTAGTTAGTGCATGTTTAGTTTGCCCTATACAGTTTCATACCTGTCAATTATCTCCGATGATTTGAACTAGTATGTAGACACAACTTTAATATGTATCCAAAAAATAGGTACACAAATATCAAACTTTAATTTTTTGTAGATTATATGCACTACATAAGGGGAGGTAGTGCTCTTCCAACCCATAAACCTCTACGCCAATGAGACTCGAACCCGCAACCACCTTCAGATGGGATGAAATCTCTTATCACTAGCCCGATCTCACCATCAAAACGAATTTAGAACTCGTTAACTAAAAAACCAATTCTTGTAGTAACCAAAAATTCTATTTATATACATATACATCATTTTGGTCTTTAATTGGTGGAATACTATTCATCTGCTTCTCAAAAGCAGCAGAACCTTTTTATTCTATCAGCCAACACATTGTTTACTTGCTAATTAATTAGTGTAGGTGTTCTTCATAATTACTACTCCGTATTTGTTCTCACTCGGATAACTATGCATTAAAACCCATACTTAATAGGTTGTTCACATACAACCAAATTAGTTGCAATTAGATACAAAAAATCTTTAATGACCCATGTCACCCATCCACTGTGAGTTTAACAACTTAAAATTATAAATTTAGAAAATTTTAGTCAAAAGTCCTCAAAAATATATTTTTTTAGTATTAGGTTCAACCCGTTTTTTTTTTAAAATTGTAGTGAAATGTCCATACTCCATACGTGTATGAAATTTCACATAAAAAAAAGTTATGTGAATTTTACATAATTTTTAAAATATAGGGACTTGATCCGTTTAAGTTTCACTAGTCATGGAGTTTTGGCCAAAATAAAAAAAAATGGATTGTCCTTTAAACTTAGGGCTCGTTTGGTAACATTGCGGTTTTCTATTTTCTGTTTTCGTTTTCATTTTCTAGAAAACGAAAACCTAAAAATACATTTGGTAATTTTTTGTTTATTTTTTTAGAAAAAACGTTTTTAAAATTTGGGCTGAAATGGAAAACCATTAAAAGTCGTTTTCATAATTTTCAAAAATGAAAACGTCGGGTGTTTGGCCATTAGGCTATAGTCCTCAGAATTGATGGATGTCATCCCTTTTCCTGACGTGTAGAAACACAAGGTCATGTGACAAAGTGTAGATATTTTGTCATGGAAAAGTCAGATAACTTTTCCATATGGACAATCATGTATTAGTAGAGACCACCACATGGCATATGGTCCAAGACCATAGAATAATTTCTCTTAAAGGCAAGACGTGTATGAGTTTGCAGCCAAGAATAGTAAATATCTACAGACTCAAGGTGTGCATGTGTACGGCCCTTACCTTACTGCCACAATGTAGATAGTAGCTCCTCTCTCTCCCTCTCCCTCTGGTTGATTTATGAATATTGTGAATATTGATCTTATTATAAGTTTCAATTTTCGTAATTTACATTAAAACATTCTTTAAAAAAATTGTGTTAAAATTGTATTTTAATACGAAACAATTTGAAATTTAAATTTGACACTGGTACTGTTACCAAATATGTTTCATATTTTTGTTTTTCATTGTTTCAAAAATCAACATTGTTACCAAACAAGTTTCTGTTTTCATTTGTTAAAATGAAAAACAGAAACTGGTTTCCGTTTTTAAAAAATAAAAAGCAAAAAATTAAAAACGTTACGCAATTAAAAATATTGAGGTAAACCTTAGGAACCTAAAAAAAAATAGTTTGAATATATACGTCACCCAAAAAAAGAGAAAAAAGTTTACAAAAATAAAATAAAAATCTGAACATTAGATGAAGGAAAATTTAAAATGGTAAATTGGTATGGTCAACCAATGAAGACAAAACAATCATCCACAGCGGGATCTTTGTTGTTAAGTAGATTGCTACTATTAGATTCTGAAAATCCAGAACAGAAAATTTAATACAAAACTGATACCCACTTTTCTTTCCTTAATTGACTGTACACTTGTATTTTGCATGGCAAAATTTTTAATTAGCATTAATTTACCCATTTGTCTTAATGTGAATTTCAATAATTGTTTTTCAAAATATATCAAACCATGAAAACAAGCATTTAATAAAGAGTAGTGCTACACACACACTTTTTGACACATTTTTTTGACACACAACTTTAAATGCATGTACCATATGCTGTGTAAGTGGTGCACAGAAAAATGTAAAAAATTAAACAGCACAAGGTACATGTGTTTAAAGCATAGTCTGTCAAAAAGTGTGTGTGCCAAACATTTCCCTTTAATAAATTTTGGAATGCATTAAATATAGGAAAATGAACTCCGGGTTAAAAAAAAAAAAAAAACTGGCTATAAATTCATTCCTTAATCTTGCAAGCCTTCCTTGAAGATCTCTCTCTGTCTCTCTTTCTCTCTCAAATGTCTGATGGTAGATTGAGCCTTGGAAACAGAAACACACCTCAAATAAGCACTTCAGCATGGAGGACATATATATATAGTCCTTTCAATGGTCCACAATTGGTGCGTTGTGAAACTGTTGTGGAGTACAATGATGAGTCATATCTGTTTGTCCAAGAAAGATCTACAATTAACATTGGAAATGAAAGGTACAATGTGCCTCCCCCTGAAAGAAATTCAAACCCAATGCTAGATCCAAACAGTACTTATGTTACTCTGCCAACTCGGTCTCTAGAAAATCGGCCACGGGGGCAGAGAAATGTGTCATTGGGTACACGAAACCGTGCACCCAGACGGCAGGCGGCCCCAGAATTGGCCCCGTCCGTGGTGCCACCAATAGCTCGGCCAGCTCTGCCCCTGGAAAGCCTTGAACCACTGGCTACCGACGACTGTCTACTCGAGAGGCAAGTGGTGGAGGAGCGTCATTCAAGCAATCAAACGCTACCCTTTTTGGAGCAATTGAACCATCCGATTCCCGTGGTGGTAGACTTGACTGAGAGTGGTGATGATGGAGGAAATGCTGATGTGGCACTTAAGCTCTAAAAAGTCAAATCTTGTGTGAAAGTTTTGGGTGATGACTCGGCAGTACTCTTGTGTGGTATTTTACAGTCGGTCGCAATTTTGAGTTGTGCATCGCACTTATCCATTATTTGTTGATTCCTAGATGTAAGTCTTATTCAAAATACTTTTAATGATTGGCTGCAATCTGCAGAGTACTACATAAGACTGTCACGTGATATCGTCCAAGCACCAAAAAAAAATTTATGGAGTTTCTCTAGATTTGAACCTTTTTGTTCTTTCCCATTTTTTAGTTTTATTTTTTTCTTCTTCACCTGAGCTAGCATAAGGAGTAGTCCTAGACTTGCTTAGACAATGGATTATATATTCGGATGAAGTTGGGTTTCAATTCAAGGTCTTTGGTATTAATTTCTTGAGTTGATCAGGCTAGCTAGTTAGTTGATAAGTTCTTTGTTCCTTTATTATTATTTTTTTTCCTTCCTCTTCCTTTCATGGAAGGGCATATGTGTATTCTTGTTTTTAATGTTGTAAGTGCTTAGTGGAAGACTTGAAGTTGTATTATATTTTCTATCCTTTTATGATTTCCTTATCATTGTCAATTTTTTTTTTCTTCTATTTTTGGTGTAGTTACCACCTGATGCACCTAGAAAGGCAGTAGTATTATACTTCAATTTAAGAAACCCAAAAAGGATTCCTAATGGTTGCCAAAGGGTAATTTTTGAGACACAAGCCAAGAGATGTGTCTATTTCTCTCTTCTATCACTGTGGGATCCAGAGACATCACATGAGAGATTTTATAACTAGCCAACTCGTGGTGGGTCCCCTCATGTCCGCTCTCTGTTGCCAAGTGTACAAAGAAATAAAGTTGTGTCTTTGCTACATTTACATAGCTAATTTTGGCCCGATGGTAAGCGCTTTGCCTTTGAGTGTCGGGCAATGCTAGAGGCACTAACAACTTCTACTAACACACTCTATCTCTCTCCTAGTAGTACTGCAGGGTCCACTGTGGGCCCCACAATACCACTAGAAGAGAGATAAAGTGTGTTAGTAAGTGTTAGTAGAAGTTGTTAGTACCCCAAATATTACTCTTGAGTATCAGAGCGGTCTCGACTTTGAGGTGGGGTTGGAGGGGGATTTGTGGGCTTGTGGAGTCCATTAGTCAATTGAAGTGGGTGGTCTTCCAGGGGACCCGCATGGAAAAGGGAATGGGCCAACCCGAGACACTTTGGTGGCACAATTTCTCATGGGGCCTGGTGGTAAGCGTTTTATCCTAATATAATTTTCAAGCTCATGGTTCCGACCAACTAGCCCAACCTCAAATCCACTGGCACGGGCCTGACGATCTGGCGTACCAAATACGTTAACGTGACCATGGCTGGGACTGGTCCAAGGTCCACGTGTGTTGCAGTTTTTTGTTTTTTTTTTGGTCCAAGTCATGAGCCTACTTTGCAACTCTTTCTATATCAAAATATAATCCAATGACAACAATTGGATTGTTTGTATTCCCTTAATTTGATTGTTCAAAGAGAATACGAAAATGTATCATTTCAATTCTTGACTAATTTCATTTCAGAGCAATATAACTGTAAATTCGCAATTAGATATATATGGTCCCCACAACAATAGCTGGCTATACCAATTTGACTCTTGGTATCACCCATGGCAAAAGAAAAGAAAAATACTTGGGGAAAGTTTTTTACAACTATTTCACATTTTGCTCACTTTGTTATTGGGCCATGTATGGTCTATACTCTATATAGACAACATTTCACACCTGGAAGAAAGCCCAAAGACAGAACAATATAATAAAAGAGTAACACTTCAGGCACACCCATTTCTACAACCTCACCTCCCACAATCTGATGTGTCAATCATTTAGTGGGATGGGACCCACCATTTAACACAACCTCACATATGATACTCCACTACATGGTTGCCACATCAGGTTGTGGGGAGTGAAGTTGTGGAAATGGGTGTGCCTGAAGTTTTACTCATAATAAAAAGTTTTAATTTCAACAATGCTACACCCACTCCTCCAATCACACTTCAAACCACATCATTGCTTTAAATGCAAGTACCCTGTGTTGTGTAAGTGATGCACAGAAAAGTGTGCAAAATTCAAATAGCACAAGCTACATGCATTTAAAGCATAGAATGTGGTTTGGGGTGTGGTTAGAAGAGTGAGTGTAGCATTTTTCTTCTAATTTACAGTAAATATCATTCATTTTAGGTAATTCAAACACTTTTATTCGTTTTCCTTTATTAGTTGGAGGTGAATGTATGGCTCTACTTTAAAACATTTTGATTAATGCACCCACTATTTTTCTCTCCACACTTAGATTTTGCTTTGAGGAGCGCAGTATATACCAATATCTTGTACAGGTAGATGTGGAAAGAAAAATGTGGAGTGCGGGCATTTTGTATATAACGTTTGATACATATTTTATCTCTTGTTCTTCACTTATTAATACATACAATTTTGCAGAATATAATAGAGATTGTTATTTCTATTATATTAGATCGTAGTATTCTCAAGAACGATACATTACAGTTCACAAGTAACCGAGTGTGGGACGTAATTTCGTTTTTCAGATAGTGCAATTCTTGCATGCTCGATTTTGTTACTGTTTTTATTGAGTTTGTTTATCCATATTTTCCACCACTACATGTGTGTGTTTATTAAGAGGGGGAAAAATATTGTAAGTCCAATAAGGTTTTTCATGTTGTTGGCATGGGTTGTTGTCGATCCAGCCCTAACCAAGTTTAGATTGGTTTATGATGGCCTGTCAAGCTGTCGATGGTTCAATCCAAGCTCACTGGCTTGAAGTTATTAAAAGATTTTATTTAGGGCTTCATATAAGAGTAATACTATTGCTTCCCAAATTTCTATTCTAAAAGTGTTTCTCAAATGATATGGCAGTGGGGTCAAGTAAACAATTGGTCCTATTGCACTAGGCCGTGTCACATATGTTTCCAACTGTTTTCCAAAAATTGTTTCCCAATACATGTGGCAGGGGAACCTCTTCAATAATAATGGGACCACTTTAACATCTATCAATCAAAATCAATTGGGTCCACTACTACATATGTTAGAAAACACTTTTGAGAAGAAAAAAATAATAATAAATTTGGGAAGCAAAGCATTACTCAAAGGGTAAAGGTGCTTAGACTGTTTACCGAAAAAAAAAAAGTATGGATCCAAACACACCCTATTTCAAACTCACGCGTGTTTTGTTTAACTCGTTAGGTCTTTTGTATCTAATTTGGTCAAAAATACTATTTTAATCCTAAAAAGCTTTAAATTGTCACAACGTGAGACCAACAAGTACGTTTTTTTTCTTCTAAACTTTGATGCTTGAAAATAAAAAAAACGAAATCAAATTTATGAGAAAAAACTAAATAAATTTAGACTAAAACATGAAAATGTATTTTCTTGAACCTAACAAAAAAATATTTCTTCTGTAAAATTGACATTCATAAGTATGTAGATCTTGAAAAAATACATAAAATCAAAAAATAAAATCACCAAAAAAAAAAGTAAAAAAAAATTAAGGTTCTTTAATTTGAGGAGATACTAATAACTAATTACACTCACCTAATTATTTCTAAATTCATCTAAATGTATTGAGAAGTTGTACATTCAACATTATTAGTTGTCTAAGTGGACGTAAATAAAGAGCAATATGGCATGTGTATATAGTATCTCCCTTTTCTTTTTTCTTTTTTTGTTCCACTGTCTCGCTTTTTCTTCACAATAAATTACATTAATAATTTAATCATATTCTCGACATTACAGACCTCATCCAGCAATGGCTTTAGCCTAATTGGAAATGATTCTCCATGTTACGCTCATTACTAGCATTCAAGCCTTGTCCCCTCTCATTTTTTCAGAACATTGACACTTAATTTCTCACACAAAATCACTGTACTAAATGATAATATATATATATATATATATATTACAGAGCTTGCCGTTTTTATTGTCTAGCATGTTTTGACAATCATAAAGACATATTTTATGTGTTGTCAACGAGAAGTTATTCCATGACTCCGTCACATGTGTGACGGATTCATATGAACCGTTATTTCGCTCTCATGCCATTTTAATGTTTTCTTTTTTCTTTGACTCATTCAATATTGGTGTAACGTCATATATGATGAACTCAAGACATATTTTGAGGGTGCACAGGAGCAGCTTCCCAATTGCTCTTTGGGTCACTTTAGTCACCAGATTAATTTTGGTGTGTGATGTGCATAAAAAATCCCCCAGTATATAATATGCGGAGACGTGGCACATCGTCGGTGATTACCGAGCACCTTGGCGTTGATGACAATCCACAACAGCCACCAATCCAACTCAGACTTTTCTTGTATGAGTCACATGAAATAAGAAATTCAGGGTGTGTTTGATAATTCAATTAAGTGATGAAAATAAAAATTTTTAGCACTTTATATTTTTCAGTGCGTTTGATAATGTACCACTTAATTGAAAAAGCTATAAAAAAAATCCACTGAAAACGTTAAGTGAAAATTTTCTACTGAAAATAATCACTGAAAGCAGTATATTTTAGTTCTTGAAACACTATTTTCAATATTGCAAATACAAATTACTTAAAATTTTCAGTATTTAAATTCAGCACTTAATTTTCAGTACTTAATTTTCAGTTTTATCAAACGTACCCTCACAAGATAAGCCCAATCACGGAGCGATATCTCCTAATTGGGTAAGGAAGATGTCTAATTAGGTAAGCGGATATATGCCATAAACCTAGGGGTGAACAAAAAAAAAAGCCGAAAATCGACCAAAACACTGATTTGTCTGTTTGTTAAATGAATGTACAAGCCTAAGTCGATCAAAAAATCAACCAAACCCATCGAAAACTGATCGAACCTATTGGTCATTTTAAAAATTCAAAAAATCGAGGAAAAAAAAAACTCAACGGAAACCAACCGTTTACACTCCTATCTAAACCTACCATGACTCTACGTCCTACACCTATTTAAAGTATCTACAAGATGCATTTCAAGGACACTTTTAGACTATGCAATTCACCCTCCATCTTTACTAACTTGATCGTCGGAGTAGGTTTTGGGTGTACACCCATGGCCTTTGTTTTGCAGGTAATCGAGGAAGGTTCGCCTTTCTTGGCCCATTGGAGATTGGGAAGGCAAATTCCACTCCGGTAAGGAATTCTCATTGAGATCGGAGCAATTAACCATCATCATAAAACCCTAAATCCTCAGTTCCGATAAATTTTTGGTTACATTAGTGTATTTTCATATCTGCCTAACGGAAATAATGTATGTTTTGCAGATGAGGACATAAATTGAGATTTAACATAACATCGAAATCTCATGCTCCTGAGCTTTTATAGCAAATAACTCAAACCGATGCTGTTCATATTATGAGCATGTTTGTCTGTGTTTATGCTTATGCGATCTTGATCGTAAGTGGTAGAACTGCTTAAAAGTATAATTGCTTATTCCCCCCTATTGTCAAGTTACTTTTTGGACCAAATCTGCTTATATTTTTACTGAAACAAACAAATGAATAAGTAATTTAAGCCACCAAAACTGCTTAAAATAAACAAATAAGTAATGACAAATAGCCTCTAAATCTCTACCCTTCTTCTAGTTTTTCTCTCTCCCTCTCTCTTCCATCCTTGAAAAGCTATAAATTGTGACGGTTGTAAATTTGTAATGTCACTTGTGATTTTTTTATTTGCTCCATTTCTGCAAAAAAAAAAAAAAAAAAGAACTGGGTCCTCATATATTGTCATTTCCCTTAAAGACAACAGAGAAAGTGCTAGCAAGCTATTTAGCTTCTGTAGTGAACTTTCGGTTCACATTGACTTTTCCCATGGCTTTTCCTTGCATACTGTTTGTGTTTGATCTGCCTGTTACGTAGTCTGTAGAGACAAAGTTTCTTTTAAAAATGTTTAAAGTAAGTAGGAGGAAACGAGCACCCCACGTACTCAAATTCGATTATTCAATGGTGGAGCGGATGGAGCCTTAGCTAATCCAAATTCCCAGATTGGACCTTCATTTTTTATTATTATTATTTTTTTTAACTTTTCTTTTTTCCTTCTCAAAATCTACGTACCAAACCAAGCTTAATTACATAACAATAAAACAAAGCTTAGGCTGTCCTTCATAACTAAAAAAAAAAAATGCGAAAAGAAAAGAAAATGCAGAATTCAGGGGCAGAGTCTGAATTTCATTTCGGGAGCAGAGACTTACGAAGCTGCGGCAGCTGCCCAATGTCCAAATATATATATTCGTAAAAATAGTATATACCTTTGGGTTTTAAAAAAAAAATTTGCAATTCTTCCATGGTTTTCACATATAAAGGTTTGAAAGTTAAAACATAAATATTTAAAGACAAATGAATCTCTCCATAACTTTTCTTTGATGGATGAATCTCTCTATCGACTATTTTCAAAAAATGTTAGTATTCATACGTTTTATTTCTTTTGTTTTTCTTAATTAGTTTCACCCATAAAACAAGCAATCCTTTTGGCTAACTGAGTAAATAGATACTTGTTTGGATAAAAATTAGAAATGTTCAAGGAGCAAAGAGTGAGATTTATGATTTTAGAAGTGGTAAAAAATTCAAAGCGACGCAAAGTATAAAACATACAAGGCGCGCAAAATAATAAATTTTAAAACTTGAGTAAGAGTACAAATACATATAATCTCAAATACGTACAATAAAAAGAATAAATTTATAAGGTAAGACCATCATCTCCAACCCACACATCAAACACCATTTTGAGGCAAATTTTGCTGCAATCCCAAAAATTTTTGCTCCAATGGACGCATCAACAGGTGCAGCAAAATTTGCTGCAATCTAAAATTGCAGCAACATTGCTGCGAAGGCAAAGCTGAGGCAAATAATTTTCCAGCTTATTTTATTCAGAGAGAGAGAGAGAGAGAGAGAGAGAGAAGAATCCTGAAGATGAGAAGAGAGAAAGAAGTACTGGGTTTAGCCATTTAGGTAAAATGAGATAAAAATTATAGGGTGTTTTTATATTTGGTTGACAATAAAAGTGAACCAATCAAACCCATTAAGTTTTCAATTTAATTGGAAAAACAAAATATACAATAAAAAAAATTATTTTATTTTTATTTATTAAAAAAGTCATATATTTGCAATAAAAAACGCTACTAAACCACAAAAGTACATTAGCATGAGCATAATATAAATAATAGATAAAAGAATAAAATTTATTAAAATATACAATCTTTGATGTATGAGTTGGAGTGACTCACTTTGTAACATCAAAAACAACACATTAACTTTATCTCAGACCATCAAAATTACTCATTTGCTACATCATTTGATGTTTTACCTTTGGAGATGGTCTAAGGGACATGTGCTCCTTTGTCCTAAGCTAGCTCGGCCACTGCAGGCTGCCGAGACTTTGTTTTTTCTTGTTTTGGTTATGAGTAATATTTGGGACACAACCTTCATACAACTTTCATACAACCTCCCCAAAAGATGTGTCTATCTCTCTCCTGTGATGTCACTGGACCCCACAGTGACACAGGAAAGAGATAGACACATCTTTTAGAGAGGTTGTATGAAAGTTGTATGAAGGTTGTGTCCCAAGTATTACCCTTTGGTTATATGTTGGAATAACGGGAAAAAGGAAAGACATTTCTATAACTTTAAAAGTCAATGAGGAACCAAGTGGGCATAGCACATGTGTATCACTCAATCTCTCTGAAGTGGGAGGTGGAGGGATCCAATCTCCTCATGGGAGTGAGGAGGGGTTTTTTTCCCTTCTCTGGCATTGTAAAACTAGCCCTGCTCCCTAGTCTGTTGAGATCTGTTGGGCTATGTCTTGTTTGGGTTGTGTGTGTGGATGCATGCGTGCTTCCCCAGGTAAGTGGATAAAAAAAAAAAGCTAGTGAGTAAAAGAGAAAAAGTGAAACTAGCCCTGCTCCCTAATTGTTGAGATCTGTTGGACTATGTCTTACTTAATTGGATTGTGTGTGTGTGAATGTGTGCGTGCGTGCGTCCCCCAAGTAAGTAAGTAAGTAATAATAATAATAATAAAAAGGGTAAATATCATTGACCTCCCCTGAGGTATGACATAATATCAGACCTCCCCTCCATTAACTTCCGTTTCTGAATCTGAGTGTTGTTTGGCAAACAAGCTTCTGCTTGTGCGTTTGGCGTTCTATAGCTATGTCACAAACAAATAGATCCCTTACTTTTGTTTTATTTAGTTTAATAAATAGAGTAATGCTATACTTTTCAAAAAAATAAATTCCCAAAAGTGCATCCCAAAATGATGTGGCAGTGGGGTCATTTCCCAAACGTGCATCCCAAAATAATTTTTGATATACATTTAATTGTTTGAAATTCTGTAAAATATTATGTCCATTTTTCAGTATTAATCCTAGATTTATTTAAATGCCAATAAGCATTTTAATTAAATAAGTAAAACTAATTGACTAAAAATGTACGCACATTACTTAGCAACTAAGGGTGTGTTTGATAACCCAATTAAGCGGTGAAAATGAAGATTTTCAGCACTTAATTTTTTTCAGTGCGTTTGATAATGTACCACTTAATTGAAAAAGCAGCCAAAAATCCATTGAAAACATTCAGTGAAAAATAATCACTGAATGCAATTTGTTTTAGTTCTTGAAACACAATTTTCAGTATTGCAAATACAAATCACTTAAAATTTTCAGTACTTAAATTCAACACTTAATTTTCAGTACTTAATTTTCAATTTTATCAAACACACCCTAAGTCTCAAATGCTTTCGAAGTATTTCCCAAAATTCCAAATACTTCTTAAATACATGTTGCAATGGGTCCACTAGATTTTTTGATTGAAGGATGTTGAAATGGTCACATCAATATTGAAGGTGGTTATTTTTAATCAATTAGTTTTACTAATTTAATTAAAATGATTATTACGACACTTAAATAAATCGAGGAGTAATACTGAAAAATGGACATTTTATTTTGCTATTTTACAGAATTTCAAACAATTAAATATATATCAAAAAATTATTTTTAAAACAATTAAAATCAAAACATTAATGGAAGTTAATGGAGGGGATGTCAGTGATACAAAGTTTTGAAAATAAGAGAGATTAATGATATTATTCCAAACCCATGAGAGGTCTTGATATTATGTCATACCTCAGGGGAGGTTAATGATATTTACCCTAAAAAAAAGGTAGTGAGTAAAATAGAAAAAGTGAAACTAGCCTTGCTCTCTAGTCTGTTGAGATCTGTTGGACTATGTCTTGTTTGAGTTGTGTGTGTGAATGTGTGCGTGCGTGCGTCGCAAATAAGGGATAAAATAATACTCCCTCCGTCCCATTTTATGTGTCCATCTTAGGGAGTCCAACTATTTAAGGGGACAAAAAGAATCTACACCTACTTTCCACAATTACCCATAATCATTGCACTTTTTTATTATTATTTTATTTTGGTATTGATTGTAAGGAAGGGTAGTTGGGAAAACTAAGTAAAATTTATATACTAATTTAGGAAAGTGGACAATAATTTTGGGACATCCCAAAAAGAAAAGATGGACACATAAAATGGGACGGATGGAGTAATAATAATAATAATAATAAAAGGCAGCGAGTAAAAGAGAAAAAGTGCTTTGCCTTTAGTTTTCCTATTTTTTCCCCCTCTTTCACTTTCCTCACTTGTTTGGAGATCACTTTGGTACACCAAAGTGGTATTGGTGTAGGTACACCAAAATGAACCAAGACCTTTGGATGATGGTTTGGAGTGATCTCAACCATCCAACCAAACACCTCACCCTTAAATGAAAAACCATTCTAGTTTGGCCCAAAATTCACCCCTTCACCTCTCTAGCCGGTTACAAGTTAAAGTGAGACACACCATCACTCTTCTCTCTCTTCCTGTCTATTCCCATTCTCCTCTCTTTCCCTCTCGTCTTTGAACCAACTGTGAGCAAACCCCAGCCCAAGTAATGGTACATACACACTTGTATATTGTTTGCCCAATATTGAGTCATATATTAATCCCTTAGTTAAAACAGCACATGTTTATCAACGTAATGACAATCAATTTAGTATTTATTCCACAACAAAATTATCATTCACTTTCGTTATACTTGTTTTTATTTTTTCTTGCTAAGCAAAGAAAAATATTCTTTATAGACTTGGCTCTTTTTGCCGCAAATTTTCTTTTTCTTTTTATGAAGCAAAAATAAAATAAATCCAATTTGTTTGTCTGATTGTTTGTTTTTATTTTTTCCTTCATCCACTTGAAACTTTTTTTTTTTTGGTAATCGGGGGTGTCCGGGACAGCTTGCGCGCACCTCGACTAATCCCCCGAGGCCTGGAGGCGCCGGATGAATACTCCAGTGGCCACACTCCCCATGACTCGAACACTAAACCTCTTGAGTAGTACACCCAAAAAGCTTACCACTCGGCCACTTGAAACTTGAGATCATATTAGGCACTGAATTTATAATCTCTCCCTTCTAGTAGCTCTAAAAGTTTTCCAACAATTATGTTCTCTCCCTAGCAAATTTGAGCACCAAAGTTCCAGAAGAAAACAAAGTAAAAAAAAAAAAGATCCAATAGATTGCTACATACAAAGGGCATTAAACCTTAAATAATAAGACTTGTCATTTTGATAGTACTGTATATAACAAGGGAAAATTGGTGAAAATGATTATTAAAAGGTGCTTTATTGGGATTAAAGACAATTTAAAATATACATTGGAAACAAGTCCTGCCAAAAAAAGACAAAAGAAATAAATTAAAAAAAAAATCACATCTACCCTTGGCGCCACACGGGCACATGCGCACGATCCGCGCCTCCCCAAGCGCGCTTCACGCGCATGGCTTTCTCCAAAGACTGCTTGAAAGATGGTCTGATGGAAAGAGTAAAATGGATTTGAAAAGTGATGTTTTAATATTGTGGATATAGGTTAAAAATGGGCTTGGGCTTTTGTCCTTGGTAAATTTGTTGTTAATGGGCAGTCTTTTAATCCAAATATGCCCAACTTTAAGGACCTTAAGCCAAGCCTCCCATATAACAATATGTATGTGCTTGGTTGTTTTCCGGTGAAGTTGGAAAAACGAATGGTCTTGTGTGTTTATCAGGACTCACTTGTACTTGTAGCAACTAAAACTTCGAGGAACTAATGTTATTAATGCATGTTATCTTTTTTGCAGCACTTGGTTTGCGTCTTCTCAAAGACCTATAAAAAAAATGTTTTGGATTAACTCCATTTACATTTTGAATAACTCCATTTATGTTTATAAACAATTTTGTGTTTTGATCTTGAAACTGACGCATGTGTATAAATGTAGAAAGAAGCTCAATGTTATAAGTTGTCACGACCCATACAACTATGCGCGAAAATAGGACACTTGGCAAAAGTTTTGTCCAATTGAAACATGTCCAAAAGAATCCATTTTGAAAAACAGAGGTCCAGTCGACTAAAGTAGAGACCCATTCGACTGAAGACCCAAGCAGTGAGTTTTTTTAAAGGAACAACAGGCCATCCGGTCGACTGTGTTTGGAGTCCAGTCAACTGGGACCTCAAGTTCTCAGTCGACTGACTCCACCCAGTCGACTGTGTCTCTAGCAGAACCAAAATCAACGTTTCCAACAGGTGTCCAATCGATTGTGTTGGGGACCCAGTCGACTGAATTCCTACTGTTCACTCACAGTGTTTTAAATAACAAAGGTTCAGTCGACTAAAACATAAACCAGTCGACTGATCCCCTGCTGAAGGCAACCCAATCAGTTTTATCAATCCATGGATTTCCCAATTAAAACAAACACATACACAACTGAATTTTAACAAATTAAACCATCAATACAGGTGTTCGAATACAAGATTACAATACTATAGATCCTCCCTAAGAATTCAATTACAACAATTACAACTTCCAATCCTATTTCAAGTTTAGGGAAAACAAGAACAAAAATATAAACAAGGTGATTCCCCAGCGTTCCTCAACAGCCTCACTCTTCACGCTTTTTTTTCCCTTTCTTCTTCTCACCTGCAATGAAGTACAGCTCCACTACTCAGCTATATGCTGAATGTACAATTCTAAATGTATATATATATGTGACAGTCCATGCTAAAAACATCCAAAACACATAAAAATAGTCTCTAGGGTATGTGGTACGCATTCATCCGGTCGATGCCGCGGAAGGCACACCTCTTCCACGCATCACATACACTGGTTGGGCCTTCCTCCATACTAGGTACCGTGTCCTGGTTGGGCCTTCCTCCATACCAGACACAACCACAATCAAACATCATCAAATCCTCAAGGTTCGAGGAGCTTACCTCCGGATGAATTTGCACTAAACCCCTTTTGACCCAAGTAGACACATAGCATGCTCACATAGACAGTTGTACATGCTTTTCATGTAATTTCACGTGCATAATTAACGGACCTCATTAGTACATAAATTTCGCCCAGATCCAAAATATCAAAACCGATATTTAAAACACGTAAAACTCATATATTTCAAGATCTAGAATTCAAACCTCGTGCGATCTCCTTCAAACTTTGAAGGATCGACTAGAGGCCCGAATAAACGTTGGATCTCAAGTTATACGCGATTCCTACAAGTTTTAATGGGTTTTCCCCAAATATTTAGAAATTAGATTTTTGAAAAAAGTTGCCAAACGTGGCCTAAGTAGTATCAAAACGTAGATCTTACCTCCACGAGTTCAAATATCAAATCTGGTCGAAATCTGACGGACGAACGGTCGTCGATCAGGGTCGTGAAGCTCGAAGCTACTAAATCCCCCTTTTCTCTCTCTTCCAATGATATTTTGTAAAGTTTTGAAAAAATGAAATTTCAACCTTATCGACTTATAGGCAAACTTTCTAGAATTTACGTTTACCTCCCCGCAAGTTTCTCAAACTTCTAATTAACTCTTGAAACGTCGCACACGTCCATTTTATGCCTTTACGAGTGAAAACTAAAAATTACAAAAGTTTTCGACTTAGTCATGTTTGGGTCCAAAATATACGTTCGAAAACTAAATTCTGTGGAATCTCTACACAACCTACTCTTTTATATAATGTGTCACTCACGTTCTCACCACAGTTCTCAAAATGATATAGAACAATATCAAAACTATCAAAAATCACTCTACACAGGTATATTTACTATTCATCAAAATACCAGATATTGCCAAATAACATTCAATTCACATAAATACCATTTAATCATGCCAATTCTAAATGAACTTTCAAGTTCCCTTGCCCTTACTTGACACCTCACAATCAACCTCATCCACCATTATCAAATAACATTGATAATGCACAAAATCCGAATATATATGTTAAAACTATAAAAATTTTGGAACGGACGTGACAACTCTCCCCTCCAAAAAGGAAGTTTGTCCCCAAACTTGTACCTCATTGGTCGAAAAGATGCGGATACTCACTCCTCATCTCTCCTCATTTTCCTATATAGCCTCGTCAACTGTGTGACTACGCCATAACATTTTTACCATCGGAATGGTCTTGGTTCTCAATACTTGTTCCTTCCGATCTAGGATCTTTACTGGATGTTCTATATAAGATAAGTCCTCTTGGATCTGCAATGGTTCAGGTACAATGATCTTACTAGTCTCTGTTATACATCGTCTCAACATCAACACATGGTAAACATTGTGCACAAACGCCAACTCCGGTGGCAATGCTAGGCGATAAGCCACTAGTCCTACCCTTTCTAGGATCTCAAAAGGTCCTACAAATCTTGGGTTGAGCTTTCCCCTCTTTTCGAATCTACAATGTCCTTCGAAGGTGATACTCTCAAATACACAAAGTGTAATACCCCGTATTTTTATAATACAAAATATTCTATTTTAAAATATGATAAGGTATCATTTTATTTTTTTTAGCAGTGTTTATAGACCCTATATGTATTTAGTGATATAATTAACATGGGAATTAAGTACCCGGGTCATGTATATACCCATTGGGCTAGTGTTTTAAGCACTTGGGAATGTGTTTCGGGCCCATATAAAGCCTTTTTGTGAGACCTAAAACTAAAAAACGGGAATTAGTATTTATTTTGGCATTTTTAGTTTTTTAAACTTAATCTAACCCTAGCCACCTCTCTTTCTCCCTACTCACATTACACACACATAATCTACATCCAAGAAGAAGAAGAAGAAGAAGAAGGTCAAAAAGAAGAAGAAGAAGGAGAATGAAGATTGGGGCTTTCAAGCACTTGCAACTCTAAAAGTTCTATTATTTTCTTTCTCTTGTTTTGGTGAGTAAATCATACCCATTATTTTGTATAGTGTTTCATTAACTTCTATATTGTTTTACTTCTTTTTATGAGTTTTGAAGTTGTCAATTGATTAATTGAATTAGGTTTACAAAAACTCATGATCATGCTCCGGTTTGGTCTAGAATAGTAAAAATTAGGTTTCTCTTTACTCCGACCAATTTAAGTTCTGAATTTTTAAAGGTAGACTCCTAAAATGCCCATACAACTACCCTTAAAACAGTTTTTGATTTTCTTGCACAAAGGGTAAATTGGTCATTTAACATTCTGTGATTTGAATATGATAAAATCGACTCTTGATTTGGATTCTATGCAAAATTTCACACAAGATAGGCTCTTGAATCACTTAAAAAGGTTAAGGAATGAGAGAGTTATGACCTTTCAAAGTTGGACATAGGAGGCTGTCCAAACAGTGCATTCTGCCCATATTTTATTTCCGAAAATTTCATTTACACCCCTAAAACTTTAAACGGGCGTATAGAGGTCTACCGACATCGGATTTGGTCACGGTTTCGAGCATGGTACTTGTAATTCTGTTTATTATAGTCTGAAATATTTATTTTATAGTTTTTGGATTTTTTTATAAAATCACTTTATTCTAGTATAATTACATAGTTGCCCCAAAACTTTTAAAAAGGCTATTTTGGACATTCTGAAATTTTGCTCAATCATTATAAATTATTTTATATTATTCTGTAAAATGTCATACTTTTATGATGATGGTATTTATTTATTTTAATTATATCACTTTTAAAATGTTTGTTTGTTCGTTATAGAAATGAGCATTAACTGCTTGAGGATTTTATAAATGTTAGAAAATTCCTATAAATATATTACTGGTATGGACACACTATTTTAGAATTTATGAAATTATAATGCCTTATATTAGTATTTTAGTTGCTATTTGGGATTGAACTTAAAAGAAGGTTTAATCATTTTAGAGATTACGTACACTGTTAAACCTTTGGTGAAATCCAACTTTTTTTCTATGGAATTTTGTACCTCTTAAAGATTGTTTCATGTGTGATTTCTTATATTTGAGCATGGTTATGGAATTACGGTTCTATTACTACTATTGTCAAAATAGTATTTTTAAAGATGCGTAAATTAATTATTGGTATTTTTGAAAAAATACGTCGTCAGTGCCTAAAGTCTTAGAATAATGTTTAGAATAGTTTTCCTAAGTTTGCAGACATTTCTACACCGTCTAAAATATATCTTATTTCTAGACTCCCGTTGTTATAGAAAACCTCTGTTTTCACATAGAAAATAGTGACAGTCTCCATATTGAATCTCATCAATGTTGTTAAACTTAGAATAATGTGAGGATCATCATATTGATTTTCGGACATACTTTTGCTGAAATTATAAAAATGCCATTATAGGAGAATAAATTATTGTTGTGTCCCTACATTTAGAATATAGATTTAATTGCTATTCTATCATGATATGAATTGTAGAGATCGTGATATAACTTATATTTTGAGAAAAACTATCATATTGTGAAGCTAGCCACGTGTGTAAAGCTTTTTCCTTGATTAATGTGAATCATTGTGTCGCTCTCATAGTTTGAGAATGATGAATTTCTGATATTCTATATTGTTGTGAGAAAAAGCTTCACCCTTGCAAATGTTAATTGTGGTGTTGATCTCATATGTTGAGGATTATGAATCCTTTGGTATTTTTATATGGAAATGTGAGTGAAGCTTTACCTTGTGGATATAATTGTGGTATTGCTCTCGTATTGAGGAATATGATTCATTTGGGATGATTATAATTGATTTATTACTTATTCTCCTATGGTGGAGAATTGTGAATTTAATGTTGTAAGTGAAATTTACTTCGTTGAATTAAAGAGATGGATACACAATTGAAAATACTTGTACAATATTGTGTTACTCTCTTATGGTGGAGACTTGTGAATATCTGAATATAAGATATGTGAAATTTGCAATACTTGATTTACCCAAAGATGAGTTTGGAATTTGTTATGATGATTTCATATGAAATATTTATATTTGTAATACTGTTTAAGGTGATAATGAACCTAAAGGAAAAATCCAAAGCCACCGCCACAACCTTTTTGTTTTTATTTGAATCCACTGCTTACAGAGAAACTAACCCTTATGTCTTGCGGCAAGTGGTACTCATGTCCAATCAGAGGTACAAGCCTTGAGGAATGGGTTTGGGTTGATGCCCTTTTTGTTTTGTTCACCGAATAGTGGTGTTTTATCCCGTCTCAATATGTGACGTTGGATCTTATGCGCATTTTAGCCGAATAGTGGCTTATTATTATTTTCTCATACGTCGTAGCTATTCGGGATTGGGGCACACTCGATACTCGATACGCCCGATTGAAGTAAGTGTCAAACCCGGAGAAGTGGCTAGTGTATGAGGGGGACCTATGGGTATGTAGGTTTTGGCACGATGTGAGGTGCAATTGTGGTAGTAAGTGTGGATTTGGTACAAACAAAAAAATTGTATGCGCTTTTACGGTGTAATGTTCTAACTTGTTTTCCTAGAACAGGGTGGTAGGCCACACACACTATTTTGCAGGGTAGCCTACTACAAAGTGATATTTATATGCTTTGAAAATCGTGAATAAGAAACTAACTGCCTGAATCTCTTTTAGGAAGGGATGACGGAACTTCTATCTTGACACGATATTGTACATTATTTTTGTTGTTCATGGATATGATAATAGGTTGCTTATATGTTGATCGTGAATAAGAAACTAACTGCCGGAGTCTCTTGTTGGAAGGGATGATGGAACTTATGTCTTATCACGATATTTCGTATTGTTGAATCTGTTGTTTGATATGCGTGAATATGTTATACTATGATGATTTACTGTAAAGTACTATCCGCGCATTTTCTTTATTTTATATTATTATAATTGAGGTCATTTATTGCATTTAAATACTTATTTTTAGATATACGAATAATCTATCCCACACAGGCAGTAGAGTTTTATATTCTTTAAAAATAGTAAATGAACTGGTATAATCGAGGCATTTGGCATCTTAAAGAGAAATTTTAATTATTTGGACATTTTTCTTGTTTTATATTTTTCCTGAAAATGCCGTTTAGAGTTTCAAAAGTGGACTTTACAGTCAGGTGAGCGAGTGGACAAAATGTGCAGTTTTTCTTTTTCATATGTTTAGTCTTAGGAATAAGAATATCTTTAATTCTTAAGTCTTCTACATGTTTGTAAATGATGTGGTAGAGCTATTTTATGTTTTTGGGTCGTTCGAGATAAGGTCATAATAAAGGACTTTTAGTCTATTCAAGTTTAGCGTTTATATCATTATTTTGTGTTAATCTCTTTGATTGCAGGAGGGTGGGTCCACTAACACTTTTGTGCAGGTTAGACCTCCCCTATGTAAGGTAAGTAGAGTTGATATTTAGTATGAGCACGAGAAACTAAACTGTCATCCCTTGATTCAGATCTTGTGGGTGAAACTAAAGTCTTGTGTCTCATTATGTTATTATTGTAGAAGTTCAGAACCTGTTTCTATTCGAAGCATATTAAAAATAGTTAACGACCTCAGAAAATTATAAAGAGTTGTATGGAGATGTAAAACTTAATTTCAGATAGTTGGCGTGTTTGAGTTTTTACTAAAAACGTAGTTAAGGACTTGGTATTGGTCTATTTCAGCGGAGGTACTCACGTTTTCACATGACATATTATTTTGATTTCTTTTTCTTTGTTCATGGATTATTTCGGGTCTCATGTTTTACTCATACCAGTTTATACTGACCCGGATGTCTCCATGCATCTCGGGTGCATTCAATTTATGAACGTAGCCGGAGAATGTTTTCAGGTTATGATCGTTGTATCCAGTAGTGGCTTAGATCATGTTGGGATTAGCAAGCTTGGAGTTCTAGACCTTGGAGTTTAGTGAGGTTTTGTACCTTCGGGATTTTTGGCGCATGTGCCAATTGTTATAGAAACTGATATTTGAGAGTTAGAATCATTTGTATTTTGTTTTAAATTTATCCTAATTTCGGAGTTATGTCTACTTTGGTTTTAGATTGACAATTATCGTTTAAGCTTCTAGTTTATTTTATTGTTGTTAGGTAGTGTTCCGATTTTGTGTTAGAAAATCGGGGCGCTACACAAAGTCCCCTACCTCAAAGGTCATCAGTCGTCGCTTAGAGTCCGCATAACTCTTATAACGACTTTGAGCCACCTTAAGTCGCTCCTGAATTAGCTTTACTTTCTCAGTAGTCACCTGTATCAACTCAGGCCCTAGTAACTTTCTTTCCCCAACCTCGGTCCAACAACTCGATGATCAACACTTACGTCCATATAAAGCTTCATACAGTGCCATTCTGATACTTGACTGAAACCCGTTGTAAGCAAATTCGATTAACGGTAGATGTTTCTCTCAATCACTTCTGAAGTCTAGAACACACAACCAAAGCATATCCTCTAACGTTTGAATCATACACTCTTCTGGCTTAACGCATTGGCTACTACGTTAGTCTTTCCCGGATGATACTCTATTGAAAGGTCACAATCTTTCATCAACTCTAACCATCTTCTCTGCCGCATATTCAAATCCCGTTGGGTGAATAGGTACTTCAAGCTCTTGTGGTCCATGAAAATCTCACATTTCTCCCCGTACAAGTAGTGTCTCAAAATCTTTAATGCATAGATGACGACGGCCAATTCAGTTACTGAACATAAAAATCGTAACAAATGGTTCCTAGATTTCTTGTCTCGGTTCCTTTGATTTCTAAGTTTTGTTCCTCTAAATTCAACATGGTTCCATTATCGTTAAAACATGGTTCCATTATCGTAACAAATGGTTCCTAGATTTCTTGTCTCGGTTCCTTTCATTTCTAAGTTTTGTTCCTCTAAATTAAACATGGTTCCATTATCGTTAAGACATGGTTCCAATATCGTAAAAAATGGTTCCTAGATTTCTTCTCTCGGTTCCTTTGATTATTAAGTTTTGTTCCTCTAAATTAAACATGGTTCCATTATCTTTAAGACATGATTCCATTATCGTAAAAAATGGTTCCTAGATTTCTTCTCTCGGTTTCTTTGATTTCTAAGTTTTGTTCCTCTAAATTCAACATGGTTCCATTATCGTAGAAAATGGTTCCTAGATTTCTTCTCTCGGTTCCTTTGATTACTAAGTTTTGTTCCATTATCGTTAAGATATGGTTCCATTATCATAAAAAATGGTTCCTAGATTTCTTCTCTCGGTTCCTTTGATTTCTAAGTTTTGTTCCTCTAAATTCAACATGGTTCCATTATCGTTAAAACATGGTTCCATTATCATAAAAAATGGTTCCTAGATTTCTTGTCTCGGTTCGTTTCATCTCTAAGTTTTGTTCCTGTAAATTAAATATGGTTCCATTATCGTTAAGACATGGTTCCATTATCGTAAAAAATGGTTCCTAGATTTCTTCTCTCGGTTCCTTTGATTTTTAAGTTTTGTTCCTCTAAATTAAACATGGTTCCATTATCATTAAGACATGGTTCCATTATCGTAAAAAATGGTTCCTAGATTTCTTCTCTCGGTTCCTTTGATTTCTAAGTTTTGTTCCTCTAAATTCAACATGGTTCCATTATCGTAGAAAATGGTTCCTAGATTTCTTCTCTCGGTTCCTTTGATTTCTATGTTTTGTTCCTCTAAATTAAACATGGTTCCATTATCATTAAAACATGGTTCCATTATCGTAAAAAATGGTTCCTAGATTTCTTGTCTCGGTTCCTTTCATTTCTAAGTTCTGTTCCTCTAAATTAAACATGGTTCCATTATCGTTAAGACATGGTTCCATTATCATAAAAAAAATGGTTCCTAGATTTCTTCTCTCGGTTCCTTTGATTATTAAGTTTTGTTCCTCTAAATTAAACATGGTTCCATTATCATTAAGACATAGTTCCATTATCGTTAAGACATGGTTCCATTATCGTAGAAAATGGTTCCTAGATTTCTTCTCTCGGTTCCTTTGATTTCTAAGTTGTGTTCCTCTAAGTTAAACATGGTTCCATTATCGTTAATACATGGTTCCATTATCGTAAAAAATGGTTCTTAGATTTCTTGTCTTGGTTCCTTTGATTTCTAAGTTTTGTTCCTCTAAATTCAACATGGTTCCATTATCGTTAAGACATGGTTCCATTATCGTAAAAAATGGTTCCTAGATTTCTTCTCTCGGTTCCTTAGATTGCTAAGTTTTGTTCCTCTAAATTAAACATGGTTCTATTATCGTTAAGACATGGTTCCATTATCGTCAATTATGGTTCCTGAATTTCTTCTCTCGGTTCCTTTGATTTCTAAGTTTAGTTCCTATAAATTAAACATGGTTCCATTACCGTTAATGCATGGTTCCATTATCGTCAAATATGGTTCCTAGATTTCTTGTCTCAGTTCCTTTGATTTCTAAGTCGTGTTCCTCTAAATTGAACATGGTTCCATTCTCGTTAAGACATGGTTCCATTATCGTGAAAAATGGTTCCTAGATTTCTTCTCTCGGTTCCTTTTGATTATTAAGTTTTGTTCTTCTAAATTAAACATGGTTCCATTATCATTAAGACATGGTTCCATTATCCGTTAAAAAATGGTTCCTAGATTTCTTCTCTCGGTTCCTTTGATTTCTAAGTTGTGTTCCTCTAAGTTACACATGGTTCCCTTATCGTTAAGACATGGTTCCATTATCGTAAAAAAAATGGTTTCTAGATACATGGTTCCATTATGTAACTTATTGTTCTTTAATCATCATTCATGGTTCCTTAATCATAAAAATCTTTTTCAAGACACATTTGTTTTCTTTTTTTGGCATAATATGATATTTTAGAAATTTTTATCTAAAATAAAATCTGCGTTTTTGAGCCTTCATGAAATATATGTATTGATTCTAAGTCAAGAAAGGTTTGTTTTCAAATAGTATGACTTTTGTTCCTTTCATTCCAATATTTTTGTTCCAGAATAATTAAACTTTTCACAAATCTACAAACTATAACACCACATTATATAGGAATAAGTAATGTGAAAATTAGGAAAATACCTTGTAGTAGAACTTTAACTTAGGTTGTCTTCTCTAAAAAAAACTTCAACATGTTGTGAAAGTGAAACTAAGGGGTGAGTGAATCTGAGAGGGTGAAAGTGTTGGGGATTTGGTGGTTGAGATATATCTCAAATATTAGTGGAAGTATTAATGCAACCTTAAATTCTTCAACTAAGTACTAGGTAGGTAGAAAGATCTTTTAAAAAGGAACAAATATACACGATCTTAGGAACAACCTTTATTGATAAAGGAACAAACATGTAATATATACATGCAACCTGCTATCATAAGTTAATTTACTATTAATGCATGTCAAATAGCATTTAATGGCCACCAACTTTTACTTTCTCCTCCAATCAATTATTGACACTTGGCAAAGTAGTTTGGTGTACCTACACCAATACCACTTTGGTGTACCAAAGTGATCTCCCACTTGTTTTGAACTAGATGCACTTTTTCATCAAAGTGGCAGAGGTAGAAGCAAATGAAATGAGAGAGAATCAAATTGGCAGGGAGAAGCAACTGAAATGAGAGAGAGAGAGAGAACAACCTAAACATGTCAAAAAACTTCAATGCCCATGTAGCAAAGCTAAACAAGATGAACCTACCAAGAGCTACCTTTAACAAATTGTAGTCTCTATTTTAATATTTCATGAGTGGAATCAGACCTACTCCATGTTGCCTAGTCCGGGCACATTGGACCCACATTTCATTCTTGTACGTTCATCCAAAACCCACAATTTCGTTTTTATTTTCTTATTATTAAAGCAAAGATAAACAAATCACATCTAATAGTGTATAGTATATGTAAGTTAAGAATAATATTTCTTTTTGGTGCCATCTAAAGCTTTTATAGAGGGGACTCAGGGGAGAGGAAACAGAAGCGTATATATATAAATATATATATATATATATACTCATTCGTACAAAAATTCAAAACTAAAAATAAAAATAACAAGAAAATATTTTTGTTCACCTAATTTTTAGTACACCAATATTCACCCAAGCCTCCTATTGGTCAATACAGTGAGACCCAAAATTTAATTAATGAGAGACTTAGATGAGCATTGATGCACCAAAAATTGGGTGAGCAAAAATGCTTTCAAATAAAAAAGGCCCATGACATAATTGTCTTTCTATTTTAGATTAAACTTTAATCTGAAGGCTCATGATTATCCTTATCGGATTGCATATAAAAGGCTTAAAGAGGGAATGGAAATGATGCTCCTGAATTTCTATATTCTATGCAAGGCCAGACAGACTAGCTATTACATTGAACCTACTCAATCATTTTAAAAGCCGGGAATAAAAGGGTTGTGTGCAATCATTTGGAGCAAACTTAGCAAAGTGTTGAATCGATTGCTTTTAATCCATTAGTGGTTTTTGGATTGTTCTCAATTTCCCATTTTCACTAGACTAGTTGTTTATTTATTTATTTATTTATTCACTATTAATTTCTAAAACCACACTTGTCCCATAACTACCTATCAGTTTCTTTAAACTTTTTTTCCCTCACATCTACCTAATAAAGGAAAAAAAAATGAAAACTTTTTCAATTTTTTTTGGTACGAAAAGAATATAATTATAGTCATGTGTTGGTTATTCGATTATATATAAGGGTAAAACTCTGTGCCTTACACAAGTTTTTCCTGAGATTTTTGTCTTGTAGTGGGTGACTGGACGATCTCACGAGAGCTACTATTAGACCCACCTCACTTGGTCTACCCAGGAAACTCTAAACTTAGTGTTTGATATTTTAAAATTTTATTTGAATGCAGTTTTTCTAAAATCTTGTTTAAAACAATACTTGTAATTTATTATAGCACCTTTTCATTTTATACCTGGGATGATCAACTCTTAAGAGCCAAAAGATAATTGGTCCCTTACAGTATGATGGTAATTGGTCCCTTGATACAATTTTATGAGCATTTAATTATCTCCCCAAAAGAAAATATGACACCACTTCATGGTTTAATTTAATGGGTTGCGGTCGGTGGCAGGCAAAAATGGCCTTGCTGGCCAATTTTAATGCTTTGCTTATAGTTTGGTTCATTGTTTGTTGTAATAGTCAAAGTTAGAATCAAGAAAATTGTCCAAAAGAAAAGAAAAGAAAAGAAAAGAAAAGTTAGACTCATGAAAGGGACAGAAACAAATATATATATATATATATATATATATTTTTTTTTTGGGGGGGGCAAGACAAAAGCACAAGTTTAAGTTTGAAATTTTTAACAGTCACTTTGTGAAAAAATATTGTAAGGTAGCTCTATTAGAAGTCTTTCTCCCTCACCAAGTTAATGACCTTAATGCGATTTCTGGTGTAATATATATATATATATATATATATATTGTTTGGTGGCAAGACAAAAGCACAAGTTTAAGTTTGAAATTTTGAACAGTCACTTTGTGAAAAAATATTGTAAGGTAGCTATATTAGAAGTCTCCCTCTCTCACCAAGTTAATGACCTTAATGCTATTTCTGGTGTAATGATCATATGAGTGGATCATACATAAAATTACCAGAATGCCCTCAATGATTGATTTTTAATTCTAAAATTGTCTATGAAGGGGAGTTTTTAATTTGTAATTTTATTCTCTTAGTCATGGTCATATATGTTTTTCCATACTTTCACATATTTTTGAACGGACACGACAGGACTTCAGTGAAGTTTTTTATGTCCTGTTGCCTTACCTGTTGGTCTTGTGCCTATCACATCTTAGTATATTTTTTACAGATAAAAAAATTTTTAGAAAAAAGAAAACAAAACAGTTTTAAAATTTGTGAAAGGCACAAAACTAAGCCTTGTCATTTTTGAAAGAGTAATATTTGGGACACAACCATTATACAACTTTCATACAACCTCCTCAAAAGATGTGTCTATCTCTCTCCTGTGATGTCACTGAATCCCACAGTGACACAGGAAAGAGATAGGCACATCTTTTGGGGAGGTTGTATGAAAGTTGTATGAACGTTGTGTCCCAAATATTAAAAAAAAAAGTGTTATTTATTAAAAGTGCTAACTGAAAAACATGTTTTGGCTGTTTCAAATTAAAAAAAAAAAAAGAAAAAAAAAAAAGAAGGTCAGCTTAATTTACCCAAAGGAATATGCAGGCCATAGATTTGTGCGTTAATTGGGAATTTTACAGCAAAAAAAAAAGAAAAAAAAAGAAAGGGGCACTATTATAAAAGCAATAATGTAGCAAGATTAAAAAACATGCAAATTTAGGGGTTGGTTTATGTTCCTATAATCCTATCCAATCATTGATGGTTATGATAAGCTTGATTCCAGTCTAGAAAATCAAATTACAATTAGGGTAAGTCTATAGGGAGCAGCTTCTCATATGAGAATGCAGGTTTTAACCGTTGGATGAGAATTTGGCAATAAATGCGTCTCCAGATTCTTGGGAATCTTATAGCTAAATTCTCATCCAATGGTTAAAACTCGCCTTCTCATATGACAAGCTGCTCACTATAAACTTATAGACTTACCCATAGATTCCCATCTAATGGTTAAAACCCGCATTCTCATATGAGAAACTGCTCACTATTGATTTACTCAGGAGTGAGCAGCTTCACATATGAGAAGGCGAGTTTTAACCATTAGATGGGAATTGTTTACACCCTAAATTAGGGTTTCCCAAGGCACGTGACGGTCATGTAGATTCAGGACGTCATCACTGGACCACATAGGTAGATGAGCAGGTGATAAGGATGATGATGCAGAAAAGACCGTTATCTAATCTAGCTACTAGTAATGAGGGTATCTTTCAGATGAGGATATCGGTATCCAGACCGAGAACATGATAGACATTGGTGTCAATACCGATTAAAGGATGATAAAAGACAAGTACTCTAGTTTAACAAGTGACTAGTGACAGAGTAGCATCGGCAATAGCCTTAACATCGGTCATATTTGACAGACCATGCACATATTTATAACAATTGAGCCCTAATGTCGGCGATAGCAACGCGGCTATAGTCAAAAATATCGGTCTCAATAAACAAGACCGATATAAGAAAAGAACAGGGACACCTCGGCGTTAACAAAGCCGATGATCTTTTCTACAGATCCTGCGGGGCTAAGTTTATGGGATAACAGCAGCCATGCAAGGAAAAATGATATCGGGCTTGGGAAGTGAGTAGTCCATAGAATCAGTAAAGGATAGGGACAAACATCGGTGTAGAAGGACCGAGAGACACAAGTAGGCTTCCTACTAAATAGAAGGCCGATCAATATCACCAGCAGATATTAAGCTACACAGAGAGAGACACAATTGGGCATAAAGTCACTCAGAAAGTAGACAGTTAAGCATGAATGAGAAAGTGGTCTTCAGAACATGCTGAGTTGGAAGGAAAGGTAGTTACTTGAAAAGTGAACGTGGCAGAAGTGGGAATATCACACAAATCATGGAAGTTGATCATGGGACATAGTGGGAGCATAAACTGATACATGCCTAGAAATCAGGGGCCAAGTATCCCACTACCCCATGATCCCCACTAACATGAGCGGTTGTGCAAACAAGTCTATAAATAGGGCATGTGGTGCAACATTAGAAGGGGGCTAACACACACGCCACTTCTGCTCTCAGCAGATTTTTAGTATCTCTTCATAACAATTCCTTTTGTTCTTGAGTGATTTTGAGTGATCCGTGAGTCCTTGTTCTTAGAGTGCTCGTACTTTTTTCTTTCTCTCTTTGAATATTTGTAATCACCACTTTTCAATCAATGGAGAAGATATTGTCTATGGAGGTATTCTAAATCGTTGTATTTAGTTTCCTTTTTTACAGTTTTCATTTGTTTCCATTTGTAATTTCTTACTTGCATCAGAGTAGAGAAAGCCCACTATTGTTATTTTATGGTTAATTGTTAAATAACAAATCGCTTTATTAGAAGTCAGATTAGGTAATCACACCACTTTGAGTCCAAACGGACTCTGGCACGCCCAACGCACACCATACCAGAGATTTATTGCAAACATGAATCTATGGGTAAGTCTATAATGAGCATGTAAGTCTATAGTGAGCAGCTTTTCATATGAGAATGCGAGTTTTAACCATTGGATGAGAATCTAGTAATAAATGCGTCTCCAAATTCTTAAGAATCTTATAAATATATTCACATCCAATGGTTAAAACCCGCATACTCATATGAAAAGCTTCTCACTATAAACTTAATATAAGTCTATAGTGAGAAGTTTCTCATATAAAATCTATAGTAAAAAGCTTCTCATACGAGAATGCGAGTTTTAACCGTTGGATGGATTACAAAAGGTAAGTCTACGGTGAGAAGTCTGTCTCTCATGCTATGGATCACAACTTCTTTTTAAGATTCAGCCGACCTAGTGAAGTCACTGATCACAGATTTACAGCTCACAATGGTAGCTTGAGTAAATGAAAGCCAGATTTATTGCTCCCAAGTTGGTGTAAATTCGTCCCAAGACTTGGGGTAAATTGCATTGACCGCTTGTTGAGATTTTTAATAATTGTTGATATGGACTATACCTCCTTTATTTTAAAAATTCATTACCATCCCGTGACAAGTCTTAACGGATCGTTTGTAATTAAATATTGGTATTTACTTTACACATTGGTTACAAATATTTGTTAGTCAAAAAATATATCTTTTCATAGTTAAGTAAAGGTGTGTTTCATAAAATTAAAAATTAAGTACTGAAAATAAAGTGTTGGATTTTAAGTACTGAAAATTTTAAGCGATTGGATTCATAGTACTGAAAATAGTTTTTCAAGTATTGAAATAGATTGTAATCAATGATTATTTTCAGTAGAATTTTTTTGCTTAAATTTTTCAGTGGTATATTATCAAACGTACTGAAAAAATAATTATTGAAAATTTTCATTTTCACCACTTAATTGAGTTATCAAACACACCCTAAGAGTAAATTTATCATTTTAAAACAATCAAAACAAAACCATTAACCATTTTTAATGGTCTGCTAATGGCAAAATTACCTTTATTTTCATTTTTAATTTTTAAAATGTAAACGACATGAAAGAGTGATCAATGCAATCTCACAAACAACAAAATATTAGTCTACAATTGTTAGAACCTTAGGATGATAGGTAAAGTATCTTAAAATAACGCATGCAATATTTAAAGTTTATACTCCTTTTTACTGGTTATTTGGTGGAATGTGATTATATGAACCATTTTTATCTTCATTATTAGGAACAATATTAAATATACACAACGAAGTGTGTTAAAGTGTTGCCCAATTTTATATTATTAAATTTTTAATACATTTTTTTTCTTTCAAAATTTTAAATTGACAAGTGGCTGAAGCTAATAAGTAGTGTGACCACTAATGATGTGGGCATCATTGATTATTGAATCTTTCAAGTGTTCTTATTGATGATGCCTGAAATTAGTGATTGAACGGTAATGAAAATTTAGAGTACTATAAATATGAAAGAGAAGAAGATATGATTTGTATGTGGCTCGGCATAATTAATGAAATAGTATACGTCCACTCGTGGGTAGGTGTCAGTGTTTTTATTATGTAGAAAACTGTTTTACAAGAGTTTGGTATAGGAGGCCTTAATGATCCAACAATAGAGCTGAAACTATCAAAGAGCTGCCTTACACAACTGTTTTTAGTAATCTAATAAGAGCTTTTGACTGGCTAGGGTTTCATAGCCTCAAGGAGAGGAAGAAAATCGAACGTAAGCTAGGGTTAAGGAGATCTCGATCGGAATCCCTTTTTTGGAGAAGGATAGCCCTCTTATAGCGCAAGGGATTTTCTTTTACAATTTTGGTAACCTAGCCAAAATTATTATAAGAGATAATATAAATTTTCACATTTTAAGACAATTAGCTTTACTAGTTTATTTAATCAATTCCTGGCAGTTCAATAAAAAATTGTTCTTTAAGGCCTGTTTGGTTGTCCTTGAATGAAATAATTCCATTCATGTTTCTGTATACAATTTTATATAAAAAGATGAAGAGCATGAATGGTTTCATTTAGAAAACGGATGCTCGTCTCAAAAATGAGGCTTGCAATCATGAATTTTGGCATTCTAGAAAAATGAACAAATTGCATCATAAGAAGAAATATGGTGAAATCTCCCATATTTGTAAATGGATTCATTCATGGTGATGAATTTTACCTTTACCTTCTATACAAAATTTGAATGGAACCATTCAATTTGAAGGGACAACCAAACAGGCCCTAACCCTTTCACCCAATTTTTAACCCTTTCACCCAATTTTAATCTTAGGATTAAATATATTTTAGCATCTTGTGGTTAGATCTATTTTCACTTTAACACTTTGTGGTTTAAAAGTGGACACTTAGCCCCTATAGTTTTGGACTAAAGTGAAATTGCCTCAAAACTATGAAAAATTCTAAAATTGCCAAAAATATTAACACTTTATTCCCATTTGTGATGTTAATTAGAGTTAACCCTCTATTTGGGGATAATGTTGTCATTTAACCCACCTATTTAGGCATAACTTTTAATACTCAACACCTTCTGGGTGCTAATTTTGAGATTAACTGCCTATGCGTGGTTAATTTTGACACAAAACTCTCCTATATGGGTTAATTTCAACAATTAATTCCCGTGAGGGGGCTATTTTGAGAGAAATTTTAATAGTTTTACTTCAGTCTAAAACTATAGGGGGTTAAGTGTCCACTTTTGAACCACAAGAGGGTAAAGTGAAAAATGAGCCTAACCTCAAGAGAGTAAAATATATTTACCCTTAATTTTATTAAGGGTAATTAGGGTTTAGGCTATTTTAGAGTATATTTTAAGGATTAAATCCAGTAAAAAAATCATTTGAGCGAAAGGTCCCTCACATATAACAATTGGACAAAAATCCCAACGAGTTAGTAAAATTTCACTAAATTGGACTTTTTTACCCAAAAAATATTCATTGCCTTTTAAGTTTTAACTAACATTTTTTTTTTCCTTCTAACGGGGATTTAACACTAAGTTTCTATTTAATTTAATTCCACAAATGGTGCAATTAAATCCCATTTTGTTATTCCTAGGTTCTTACAATCAGTTGCACTTGGATTGGCCACCGAGGTGGGTGGCTCCGTGGTAAGTGCTCTTTTTGTGGCTTGAAAGATCATGAGTTCGAATTGAGGGATGCTTTGTTGTCACTAAATTATGCTTACATGGTTAAACTCTAATTTAACCATAGTTAGTTTCATACATTAAGGGCGGCTATAGTGTCTCGGTGAATCAGTGGGGACAACTTTGGCCAAATATGCTCTTTAATTAGTACACTTTTCAAGAGAGGCGTTCCATTAAAGAGCACTAGCCCTGGAATAAGAAGCTCATATGATCACGCCCAAAGATATATGTCAATCCTCACCTAAGATTACCTACTTCAACCCTTTTTTTTTTTAGGGGGAATATAAAAAAGAAAAGAAAAAAAAAAAGAAAAAAAAGGAACGAATTCACAACCACAACGACGCCGTTGCAGAAGAATCAGGTAGGTGTTTTTGGTAATTTCAATCAGAAAATCTCCGCCGGGATTTATCTAAGCGAGCCTGTCGTATTTTGTCGTTTCTTCTTTATCGCTTATCACCGTGGTTCGCCGTTTCGAGTGCGAATTCCCTAAACTACCCTATACCTTTTCTTGTTTTTACTTCAGGCGAAATTCAACGACACAATTGGATATTTTCCTTGGCCATTTCACACCCACTCCGGTCAGTATCCAAGAGAGAGATAGAAACAATCACTTGGACTCTCTCTCTCTTAAAAGTCTCTTTGTCGCTCTCAACTTTAGTTTCTCTCTCTAAAGTTTCTCTGAACTCACTTTTTTGAAAGCAAAATCGTTTCTCGATCGAAGATTGGAAGCAGTGAATTTATTTATCAATTCTGTTGTCAATTTGCGAATGATGATTCGCTGATCTTGATTTGAGCTTTTCTATTGATCTCTTTTGAGAGAAAAAATAAAATAAAAATAAAACCTAGCTTTGAAGCACTCAAAAGCTTAGCTGATCGGCGTTTTCTCAGCAATGAAGTCAAGTACTCGGCTCGATTCTGCTATTTTTCAGCTGACGCCTACTCGAACTAGGTAATATATATATATATATATATCAGAATCGATGGCTAATGTAACTGATTTGATTTCATTCATTTTGTAATTATTCATTAAATTAGTATTTAGCCATGAAAATACAGATGCTTTGATTTTTCTGATTGCTTGATGAAAAAAGTTGATTTTTGTGAATCGATCTGAATCGCAGTGTATTTATTTTGTGAATTTGACGTTTTTAGCAGATATTGAGACTCTGTAATTAGCTTCATTAGTTCTCAGAAAATACTGGCATGAACATTATCGATTTAGCACAATTATGTTCGTTGTTTCTCGTTTTTTTTTTAATTATTATTATTATTATTATTATAGTTTTCCGTTGTATTTTTTAGATTCATAACCTTATATTTTTAATCTCTTGGATGTGGAAATGTGGTTCGATGACATCAAATATACTTGACAATTGCATGGTGATTTTACTTTTACATTCTTGTAATATTACCCATTTCAAGTGTAAACCAAAGCTGACCCACATAGATTGCGACTGAGGATGCACAGATCCGATAATCTTTATAGCGTCTCCTTCAAAATTGACTTTTTCCATTGGTATCCTCCATAGTTGCTGTCAACACAACGATGGATGGACTACTGAGAAATTTGGATCTTCTTTTTCTTCTGCAATGCGTACTTATGTTGGAAACAGAACTTCACATCTCATTTTTTTTTTTTTTTTTTTTTCTGTTTAATAATCATTGGATAATTGTTTTGGCTTTTGATAGAAGCATTATTGAGTGTGAACGAATAAACATTCTGGACAGCTACCAGATTTTCCATTTTAAATCGAGAGTGTATCTGTTAGTGTTCTCTTTTTTAAGTGTGATGGTAATATTTCAAAATATATATTTACCTAGGTGACCTTTTTGTGTATGGATTTTTGACTCTGAAGTATGTACATTCTTTCAATAGACAAAATGGAAAGTCATGTCGTTTGCCATTAGGTATAGAATTTTTCTAATTTTATCTTTGTGTGTATACTTAGAAAAGAAGTTAGGTGCACTTGGGTTACAAACATACAAATACTGCTATGGTTTTCAAACTTGTGTCACAAATTTGGTTCCCAACGTGGCAGTGTGACCACTTAATACAACTTTTTGGGGAATGTTTTAGGATTTTGATTTTTCACCTTTTCAAAATCAAAGGAACGCGTACCTGACTTGTAGTTCTATTATCAGGTGTGATCTGATCATCACTGCACATGGGAAGACGGAGAAAATTGCTTCAGGTTTGCTAAATCCATTTCTCTCCCACCTGAAGATTGCTCAAGATCAAATTGCCAAGGGGGGTTATTCAGTTTTTCTTGAGCCAGCACCTGGCACTGATGCAGCTTGGTTTACAAAAGGGACTCTC
Organism: Hydrangea macrophylla; assembly: GCA_033977485.1. Classification (NCBI taxonomy): domain Eukaryota; kingdom Viridiplantae; phylum Streptophyta; class Magnoliopsida; order Cornales; family Hydrangeaceae; genus Hydrangea; species Hydrangea macrophylla. The sequence continues at coordinate 109,285,009 of CM066991.1, forward strand.
GAAAGGTTCGTATGGCTTTATGGTGCTCATGTAGGTATTAGGAAATTAATCTGTTTTGCTGAGGACAAGTCCATCAAGTTGTTGTCGCACTCGTCACAATTAGTACACAATTATGTACCATTTGATTAACATTTTGAACGCTTTTTCTTGCTTTTCGGGTAAGAGGACCTTTTATTTATTTATTTATTTTTTAAAATTTTTTTTTGCAAGAGAAGTGCCTCAAATATACCAACCATAGGATAAAGGTACATTAAAAATGTGGGTTAGTCGAGTTGAGTGCATGTAGGAATTTTGGTTCTAAATGATATTGTGCATCAATATTTTCTTAATGAATCCCAGTTATGTAACTCAAGCTCATGAGTTTGTATTGGATATGAGAAAGGGGTTTCATTTGAAGGGTTGCTCCATTCATGTTCCCGTTGAGGCAAAACTCTATGTTCTTCTCATTTGTTGTGCTGCTCAAGAAGAATGCATTATTTTGTTGTGTACTAGTTATACAGTTCGAGAACAATATTGGAAATTTGGAACGATGAACATTTACTTGTTCCACTCTCTAGGATTTCAAACAGTTTGTTGAGAAGCATCCAAACTCCCATTGATTGTCAAGTCCTTAATTGAGGGTGCTGATGGCAGTCTTGGAACTGACTAATCATTGGCCTTATTTGCACAAGTGGTTTTTTCAGCCTCAAATTACACTTCAAGTTTGCAGTTCTAAGCAAATGGCCCCGACTCATTGCAACACTCTGTCAGTTGATAATATGGGTTGTTGGTAAGGTTCTGGAGGGAGATTTTACACTTTGGTTAACGGAGGGCAGCTGGACCTTTACTACCACACCAAGCAATGCTGCTTTGTTACTGCACTTTGATCATGTGGTTGGCAGTAGGGTTCTGGAGTGAGGTATTACTAGTAAGGATATGGATGCTGAGACATAAATCTATAGTAAACCGACTGTGGAGTTGGGAGAGAGAGTGGGCTCAAAGAGACACCTTTGAGAAATCCAAGGGCTATTACCTTTCTTTCTTTGGGACACAAGGTGGGTGTCATTCTAGATTATAGGTCTTCAAGGGCACGAAGGATGTCTGGTGATGCATGATGCTTCATTTATTTCATCGTGATTAAGCTTTGTTCTTCAAGATATCAAATAAAAAATGAGTTATATCAATGAAGGCACGAAAACTAAATAGTGAGCTCACACGATGGAAATGAAGTAGAGGGTTGCTCCTATTCATAAGATTACAGGAGGATGAGAGAATATACTAATAGCCAGCACAAATGCTAGACCACACACTAGCATGGACAATTTGCAGAGCCTGATATGTGAAGGACAAGTCCTTTATGTTATCTCCCTCACTGCTATTACCACAACGGACTTCTGCACTCCCAAGGCCAGATTGTGGCTTTAAATGGCTGCTGTGCTGCCGAAAAATCACATCAGTGCAATGACAATGACCTGAAGGAGAACCCCTCTTCCTTGGGGATTAAAAAGTGGAGAGCACAGTTATGGAGGCCGTGGTTGTGGAGAGCACCACTGTCAAATTGGTGAAACTTTGCCAAGTGTAAGAAACATGCTAAAGGTGATTTAGTTAGGGATTAGGAATTGTAAAGGTGTATGCAACATGCTAGAGGTGACATAGGTAGGATATACGAAGTCAAGGTTGTCATGTAGAGAACACCTCTGTCATAGACGTGAACTTTGCCAAGTGAATTCAACTTGCTAGAGGAGACTTAGGTAGGGGATTAGGAAGTGTAGAGCACAGTTATGGAGGTTGTGGTGTTGTGGATACTCTCTGTCAGAGAGTTGAAACTTTTTAAGGTGTATGAAACATGCTAGAGGTGACTTAGGTAGGGTATAAGGAAGTGGAGAGCAGCAGCACAGTTATGGAGGTTGTGGTTGTGTATACCAAAAACTCTGTCAGAGGTGAAACTTTTTATGGTGTATGAAACATGCCTAGAGGTGACTTAGGTAGGGGATTAGGAAGTGGAGAGCACAGCGACCGAGGTTGTGGTTGTGGAGACCACCTCTGTCGAAGGGGTGTAACTTTGCCAAGTGTAGGAGTACCTTGCCAGTGCCCCTTGTGAAGGTCTCCGTCTTAGCCAAGGAGCTATCAAGAGGCTGACATGGCAGTCCACGATGTGTGTAGGCGATAGGACAATAAGTCACAGTTTCATTGAACTACCTGTTTGGTGCAGATAGATCCACGTAATGCAATGTGATGGAGGTCATTGACACAGCTGGAGAGGTGCCATGTAGGACTGGCTATATGGATGATGCTTGTATGGTTGAGGCCACTGCCCACAAGTATCAATCTTTACTAATGGTGGAAGTTGTTTTTAGTTTGCAAAAGTTTTCCTTGTTTTGACTTGAAGCAGCTAGTCAGTTTCAACATTTCTTTGTGTTGCCCTTCGATGTTTGAGTTTGTACAGGAGAGAAGATGTTAGTTTGTGTCATTTTTCAATTGAAATTGGTACAGTGACTTGTATTGTTATATGTATATGAACCAAAAACTGAAAAGATTCAAACAGAAGTGACTATCATGCGTTGGTTTCCAGGTTTGTTCGTTTTGTGAGCACTCCTGAGATCTTGGAACGGGTGTATACAATAGAATCTGAAATTTTACAGATTGAGGAAGCAATTGCCATTCAAGGCAACACTGATATAGGGCTTAATACGGTATGCATTCTATCAAATCTTTTCTCTCATTATATTATTATCACCAGAAGATCATTTTTAATTTCCCCCCCAACCTTCTGCATTGCAGGTTGAAAACCATCAACCAAAACCCGTAAGAAATAGTGAAGGTACTACACAACTTTGTACATTGGTAAATATTCATAATTTCACAAAGTACACATTTTGTGGATTTTGGTGTTACTGTTTTCTTTTTTGTTTCTGCTCCCCCACCCACCCCCTCTCTCTCTCTGGTGGGTCATCAAATGTTTTATCAGTTCCAAGTTTTCTTTAGCTTTTAAAAGGAATCTGGCTATCAAGGACACTCTTCATACGATGGAATTCATTTCATCTCGATATTCATATCTTTGTATCTAATAGGGTAAGCTAATTTGGCTAGTTCTGTCATGGAATTAACTTAGAAGCGCAAATTTGAACAGGAAGCAAACCTATACCAGATGCTACTGAAGAGAAAGCAATTGTCCTTTACAAGGTAAGTGGGAGTAAATACCTTCTTCACATGATGCACCTCGTTATATGTTGTTGTAATTGGTTTTTGTTTTATTGGCAGCCTGGCGCACATCCACCTGGGGAAATTGGGTCCATCGCACAGGAGGAAAATTCCAAGTATATATTTGTCCTTCCATGAGTTACAAAATCATCTTTGCAAGCTCGTGTTGCTAGTGGGTTTATATAGAAGATTAGTTGCAATTTTTCAATCCAATTATATCTTTAAACCTTAGTTGCATGGGGACATTAGATCATACTTGAGTTTGCAGGAGTGCCTACCAATAGGAAGTATAGACAGTATCTATCTGGGTGCAATTGGTATACGTATAAGCAAATTGAAATTGGTAATATGCCAAAGTACGGAATTTGTATGCCAGGGGAATTTCAATTCCCTGTGTAGCATATCTCAAATCTGCTTTTGAGTTATATACAATTCCTACTTGATTTTTATTCTACTTATATAGTGGATATTAGCATGTTTTGGTTAAACAATGAAAGAGGCAAACCTCGGAATGCTTCTCTTCCAAGAGGAGAAATGCACAAATTTAAATCCATTACTATGCTGCCTCTATTATGGTCAAGAAAAAAGTTGGTTTAGCTGAAACCATGTTTAAAGGTCGTAACGATTTAAATCAATTGCTATGCCGCCTCTATGGTCAAGAAAGTTAGTTTAGTTCGTAAAGACTGCCGTCATCTGCTTGCATGTTGTATTGGAGGAAGAGCATTTTGGGATTTTTAATCTTCTCTTGTATGGTTTTTCATGTTTAGAGTTCAGCTTTTGAAAGTCTTGGAGACACGCAAAAACATGCTGCAGAAAGAGCAAGGCATGGCCTTTGCACGTGCTGTAGCTGCTGGATTTGACATTGATAACATGGCACCACTTGTATCATTTGCTGAATGCTTTGGAGCAGCACGTTTGATGTAAGCAGCATTTCTTTATACTAGTTTGATCCGCATGTGCGTTGCAAGTGAATGATGCATCTAAAAATCAATTAGGAGCATTAAGCCAAGAATTATAGAAAACACCAAAATCACGAAAAGAAAACGTAATACAACTACAAATATAGTATAGAGACACAAAGCACATATAGAAATCAATTCATACGAAACAAAAGTCTAAATAGTAAATACTACGGTTTTTCTTTACCACTTGTTTATTTTCCAATAATAGTTTTTGTACCTTACTATTAAATTGTTACCACATGTCCTTGTTTTAATTCTTTCTAATATCTCTAATATCTTGAATGTACCATTTTCTTTGCTCACCATTAAGAATGCATGCCCGTTTCGTATATGGGCATTTGATCCATTTACCGTGTATTAATATTATTGAATTACAAAACTATCTCGTATGATCTTATTAGAAATAGGTTGCATATAGTTCATGATCTAACTTTCTCATATGTTTCTATTTTTATGTTTGATTTTCGAATCAAAATCTAGTAAAATAGATATCTGAACTAATTAAAATTCGAATGATAAGGTGTGAGAGATGAAATACTATAAAATAAATTGATACAATTAAATTGATGCGTACCGTATTTGAATTAATTTTCAAAGAATATAACAATGTGTAATCTTGCTCTTTGTTTACTTATGACTGATTATGAGAAGTGAATTAGACAAACTACATCCGTAAGAAGCCTTCTAGGGTGAAATTCACTTTTCCACATGACTATAACAGAAACTATAGAACTATTGGTACCAATAAATGGACCAGTTGAATTTTGAATTAGAAGTTGTTTACCAAGCCCATTGCCTAGGGGTGTAAGGAAAAAATCGAAAATCGAAAACTAACCGACCAAAAAACCGATTGGTTGATCTAGTAAATGTATGTACAAGACAAAACTGTCCGAACCCTTCGAAAAATGACCGACGACCCGATTGGTCGGTTTTTAAAACACTAAAAAATCGAAAGGACCGACCGACTGACGGATTTTCACCCCTACCACTGCTACATCATTTGGGAAGCATATCAGTATTATTAAGAATAATGCCATAGTGGGACCACATTAATTTAATTGGATCACTTAATTTTTATTGAAAGATGTTTTATATATATACTTTTAATTCCCATTATGTCATACTTATTAGTTCCACATTTAATTAAAGTGATGAAACTTCATTAGTCTTCGGGTGTGTTTGATGAGTGTTACCAAATTTTGTATCCCAAATTTGGTTCCCAATACATTTGAAAACACCCCTTAAAACATTGTTTTTAGAATTGCAAATTCAATAACTTAAGATTTTCAGTACTAAAATTACTTCTTAATTTTCAGTTGTATAAAAAAGGAACCTTACTTTAATTTTTCTCTTTTAAATCTCTCCTTGATCAAATTTTTTCTTTGAGTTATTTAGTGTTTTCCTTAACATCGTAGCATTACATTTCTATTTTGCTCTAAAATTATGTCATGTTTTTCCTTGGTTCTTTATTAAGCTGCATTAAAGGTTCTTTTCTCTTTTTAATAAGTAGTTTTGAATTTACACATAGTTTCATAGTTTAATTATTCTTTTCTCCACGGTTTTTATTTTTTCTGAAAAGTTTCAACTTTTAATAATATATACGCATCAAGTAGAACACGAAGGAAAAACAAAATGAAATCAGTTTCCCATCTTGTTTGTTTGCCCTTTTCTTTCCCTTCCCTTCAATAAATCTGCGACCCAAACAAAGCCTTGAGACAAATTTTAGAGGGGAAATAATAAGAAAGCAACATATGGGAAACTATTAGATTTTACCTTTGTGGAGTCCCTTAGTGGGGAGTTGCTGTAGCACTGTAGATTACGTTGATCATCATCATTACATTGATAGTTAAAAGGTGTACAAATTGAGTAAACACAAAAATTGGATTAAAGTACGCAACTTGGGTGATCGATCACTGCTTTATATCTCTTGGATAATTATCAATCAAAATACATGGTACTAAAAAGAACAATGGAAACATTGGTTTTAGTTTATTTTACTCTCACCATGCTCTTTTTGCCTCGAAAAATGAAAAATAAAACACACATACATGCAAAAATAAACATTCTATATAAAAAAAAATCGTTAACAACCATATATTCTAATACGTCACAATAATCTAAATAACTTTGTTGAGAAGCTTTAGTATGTTCTCTAGCCGATAAATTGGTATGTATGGGAAATTTTCTAACTATTGGAAGCCTCACTTGAGAGACAATGTTGACATAAAAGAATTAGTCACAGGTATGCTAAGGAAAATAAAGCATTGTATAGTTAGTATGTCACCCGAAAATCATGCAATATTATTCTAATTAATTACTCCCTCCGTCCCATTTTATGTGTCTCCCTTTCTTTTTTGGGATGTCCCAAAATTGTTGTCCACTTTCCCAAATTAGTATGCAAATTTTGCTTAGTTTTCCAAACTACCATTCCTTGCAATCAACATCAAAACAAAACAAAAAAAGAAAGTGCAATGATTATGGGCAATTGTGGAAAGTAGGTGTAGATTCTTTTTGTCCGCTTAAATAGTTGGATTCCCCAAAAGGGACACATAAAATGGGACGGAGGGAGTAATTCCAAATGGACAAATGAGTGAATGAAACATAATTACTGTAACAATACTAAAACAAAATTAAATATAACAAAGCCCATTCTCTAAAAGATAGAAAAATAGAAGCATCCCTTTAGTCTTTCCAAAGCCTTCTCTGTAATATGATTATAGGACACTCTTATTCACTTGATTTACCAAGTTACGGGATATATATGCACATCAAATTTTGATTTGATCTAATTATCAACAATTCAATGCCAATTTTTGTTTCACTGAGATGGTGCCAAATATATAAAAAAATAAATAATAAATAAAAAATAATAATAATAATAAAAAATTTAAATTTAGCCAAAACCATTGTGAAAGTAATCAGTGCCTTGTTCGAACAAAAGCAAATTATATTAATGATATCCTAAAAAAGATGAAGACCTCTATAATTAAAAAAAAAAAAATATATATATATGTATATATATAGCCATATAGGTTAATTGATACATACTTCAATCGTTTATACCGTAAAGAAAGAAGAATGTACTTGAAAGATTATAGAGAAAGTACAAAGAGAAAATTAAAAAAAAAAAAAAAAAAAAACTAAGAATTTTTAATGGTTCGGTAAAGATGTGTAAGGTTGTATGGTATTAATTTAGTTTCATTAAAATTTGAGTTTTAGTTTAGATGGAGTTGTATAATTTTAGGAGATATTTATTGTTAATTTATAGTCACCCCTCCCCCTCCCCAAAAAAGAGAAAAAAAAAAAAAGAAGAAAGAAAAGAAAAAAGACGAAATAATAGTAACAATAATAATCTAAGTTGGGATAAATATCAAGTGATCCAACTATAAAAAAAATCTACTTAAATGGTGGTGCACTACAATATAAATAAAAAAATCACTTTACCAAATTAACATGTCATCATGCTATACCGACTGTAATTCAGTCACCTAAATATTTATCCCATTACAATGAGTGATCTTACTACTCTTTGGAGTCCAGCCAAATCCATATCAATTAGAGTCCTAGCTAGTTTCAGTTTGGATAAGAGCCTTGATGTTTTACAAGATAAAGAATTGATATTAATAATCTATAGACCCAAAGAGAAAACCAATACGAAAAGAAATAGGAACGTGAAATTGTACAATTAGCACGGAATTAACAAATATTTATATAGAACATACAAAACCAAAAGAAATTAGGACTCTCATGGACGGACTAAAATAAAAAGTGGTATATCAAACTCATTAAAACTCTAAGAAAAACCACTCAAGTAAAAGTGCACCGATTGATAAAAGTACAAAACACTTAAGGGGATCAGTGCACTTATATATAGTACAGATTGTAGAGCTCTGATGCTCTCTTCCTCCCCTCCCCAACCCAACACCACCACCACCACTTTTCAGTGCTCAGTTGAAGCAGCATAGATGGATATAATTTTTAATAGATGTATACCTATATATAGAGAGAATCCCTTACGGATGATGTTATATTCATCACATGGAACAGGGATGCGTGCTTAAGGTTCACGGATTTGTGGAAGGCAAAGCATGAAAGTGGACAGTGGCTTGAAATTGAAGCAGCGGAGGCAATGTCTAGCCGATCAGACTTCTCTACCATGGATGCATCAGGCATTATGCTTTCCAGTGTGGCCAACAAACATAATGAATCCCGCACTGAGCTGCCTTCAGAAAACAATGTGAAGGCTGGCGTTGACACAAGTGCAGGTATTAGTTCAAGCCATAAATGAGGCATTTTACTAATGAAATTTCTCCTTTCTTTATTGGATCTTGCTGAGAGAACCACGGCCAGACGGTGTATTTCATTTAGGGTCTAACTGTTAGAAGTACTGCCTCTGTTCAAACTAGTAGTGGCAATTATTTTTTGCTACCTCCCGCTCACTCTTTGCATCCATACACACACACGCCCGTGCCGTGTGCAAGCACACATCCCAAGAAGTTTATTCCAGTTTAACACTAGTAAGATAAGAATTTATATGTTCATCTGAAATGAAGATTGACTGTTAACCATTAGAAATGCATCAACACGGAAATTTAAATAATTTTAGCCTTTTTAGGTGTAGCGGAACTTTTTTGAAAACATCCTGCGTGGGGTTCAGATTGAATACGATTGTTTCAATCTACAGCGGGAGTCATTTTGAATGTTTCTAGATTCACACTAAAGACAACCTGTTTGCAGCCATTTTTATTTTCTTGTAGTCGGATTTCTCAAAAGATCAGAGCTTAGTTTGTCTCAGAAGGGAAGTCATCAGGAGCATCCTTGTTCCATGTCTTTATCTTGATGTTAGTCAAGTCCCGTACTATTCTTAGTATTGGGTTCTTAATTCTTTTTCAACTTTTTGCATTTTAAATTGAAATTTTTTTGTTCTCATGGTTTTTTTTTTTTTCCTTGAATTATGATTGTGTCCCGTGTTTGCCAGATGAAAGGCATCCAACAGATCACCAAGCTCCAATTGGTCAACAGGAATATTTTCAAGGCCAGTTTCCGCACCCTATGTTTGCTCCCTGGCCTATTCATTCTCCACCAGGCACAATACCAGTCTTTCCAGCTTATCCCCACATGCAAGGAATGCCCTACTATCAGAATTATCCTGGAAATGCCCCATTTTACCATCCACCTTATCCACTCGCTGAGGAAAATCGTTCAAGTACTGGTCCTAGAACAGGACAGAAGAGGCACTCCATGGACAGTAGAGATAGTAACACAGAATCAGAGATATGGGAAATGGACGCCTCAAAAATGAGGCCCCGGGATGATTCGGAGTTGGAGAAGGAAGGAACACAAAGTCGCGAACTACAGAAGAAGACTGGCAGATCAGGTAAAAAGCAATCAGGTGTAGTCGTTATTCGGAACATTAATTACATCACTTCAAAGAAGCAGAATTCTTCAGGTAGTGAATCTGAATCGATTTCTGGATCTGAAACTGAAAAGGAATCTGGAGAGTTGGGATCATTGAAATCCTCGAAAAGAAAAGGAAACCATGCAAAATCTATGGATGATCTGAATTCCAATGCTAACGAAGCGACTATTTATGGAAAGGAGACAGAGATTGGACACTGGCAGGCATTTCAGAATTGTTTACTAAGAGATAACGAGGAGGATGATCGTTCCAGTCCAGGCATGTTTGGCATGGAAAAGAATGTTCAAATGAAGAGACGACAAAATGCCGTAGGTGATGATCCTTTAGCTCTTGGGCAACACGATCTCGCTGATATACGTGAGGGGAGGATTTCTGAATTCCATCAAGTTAATGGAAAGTTAACTCGCAAGGCAAGGACATCAAATGATGAACTTTTAACTTCTAGGGGAGAAGCTCATTATGGTGGCTCTACAGATGGTATACAATTCACAGAAGTAAATGGTAGAAAGGTTGCATATAGAAGACATGCAAATGATGATTTTATTGTCAGTGGACGGGACAATCAATTGGGTTTTGCGAATTCGTTGGATCCACTGGCTGTAAATGGGTTTGAGGGTAACACCAGTAATTTAGATAGGAATTCGTCACATGACATGGCTGATGAATCCTTCGTTGTTCCATTTCGGTCCTTGTCACTACATCAAGTTGGAACTGATGAGAGAGCTGTTATGGACATGGATTCTGAACGCCTATCAATGAATCAAAAATCAGCGAACAATTCTAGTAGGATCGGAAACCAGGTTAGGTATGAACCAGATGATCTGAGCTTGATGCCTGAACGGGGATCGGAAAAGATGTCTACAGGATATGACCCTGCACTGGACTATGAAATGCAGATACGTGTTAATGATACTGACAGAAATAAGGAGGTTGTAACAGACGTCAATCAAGGACTTAAGAAGTCAGACAAGGACCGGAGATCAAAAGTTATTCCAGATGATAGGAAGAGGATGGTGGGGCCAATAAGGAGAGGTAAACCATCAAAGACGAGTCCTTTAGAAGATGCTCGAGCACGTGCTGAGAAGCTAAGGAACTTCAAAGCTGATCTCCAGAAGTTGAAGAAAGAGAAGGTACTTAGCTTATTGCTTTGCCAACTCTCTGCAGCACAAAGAGAAATTTAGAACCCTAATAGTGAAGTGACCAGTGATCTTGGGTAGGCCATACATAAAATGTTTGGTCTTTTCAATATACTTTGTGTCTTAAAGTTATTTCTTTTACAGGAAGAAGAACAACTGAAACGACTGGAAGCTTTGAAGATAGAGAGGCAAAAGAGAATTGCAGCAAAAGGGAGTTCCACCTCTGCTCAGTTATCATTACCCTCACCACAAACCAGAAAACAAATGCCAACAAAACTTTCCCCAAACAATCACAAAGGATCAAAGTTCAGCGATTTGGAACCAGGATTGTCGTCGCCTCTACAGAGATCAAATGTAAGAAATACTTCACTGGGATCCAGCGATTCTCGGAAGGCCTCTAAAGCCACAAAATCAAGTAATGGAAGCCAGTTAGCAGGAAATAGGTTAACTCGGTCGGTGTCATCATTATCTGATCCAAAGAAAGAAACCAGCGGGGTCACTCCTGATTCAAAGGCTTCAACTGCGCGGATTAGGAGATTATCAGAACCTAAAACCAATACTTCACTGAAGACAAGAAGTGCTGAACCACTATCAAAGCCCAAGGTATCTAATGGGCCCGAGAGCAAGAAAATATCTGCTATTTTGAACCTCGATAGAAGTAAGGCGGCAACTCTTCCTGAACTCAAGATTAGGACATCAAAAAGATCTTCGAATGTAGAGGAGAACAAATCAGCAACAAAAGAGATAACCCAGAAAGTGCATGGGAGCAAGTATTCTGTAACTTCTGACAATGCTGATGTGGATGACAACCCAGTGGTTGAGAAAACTGTTGTTATGCTCGAATGTGAGAAGCCCTCTATTTCCATGGTACATGCATCAGAGGAACTGATGGGAGTGCGAAAGGGTTATAATGATAATCATAACGTGGATGAGAAAATCGAGACGGTATCAGAGTATGCACCTATTCGTGCACCAGCCTCGTCAATGGATGCAATTGATGGAGAATCTTATGGAAGCCGATTACAAGAGCAGGCCAGTTCTTATAAGGTATGATTGGTAGAGGCAGAAGTGGCTTTGGTCCTTATTTTACTGGTGTATCCGACTTCGAACAGGTGTGATCTGCACCACTGTACACACCTGCAGATTGAACTAATCTAAATCGTGAATTTGTATTCTAATGTTATCATTTTAAAGTGAAGGCTAAAGATTTTCTGCATATATGCGCGCGCACACACATATATTGCTGGGTTCTACTTGGAGAATAACCTAATTAACTGTCAATACTGGGTTGAATGGTATATATGATTGTTATCTTTGTCATCAACTTACAATCTCATATTGCAGATTCCAAATTTTCTACTGTTGTTTAGAGTAGATTTATTTTTGTACAGTTGATACAACTTTTACCAGAGCTAACTGGCACTTCTCTTTTGTACAAAGTTTGAAACTTTAACATAGGGAGTTGTTATTTATCCAGCGTCCAGAATCCTCTACTTTTATGCATTAGCATTGCAGTTTCATAACTCAGGATAATATGTTTAAGCAATAAACTAGACTTGAGTCAGGAAACATATTCAATTGGTTTATTGTTCTGAACTTTCTGAAGGCAGTAAGTTATTATACTTGCAATTAAATATAATTGTCATCTAATCGTTTTGGACCAATAGAATTTTCTTTTCTTTCTTTCTTTATTTATTTTATAATTATTTTGGAAATATCATACTCTCCTGTTGTGAGCAGGTGGTGACAGGTAACGTGGATATCGAATCAGCCAAATTTTCTTCCACCAGTACTTCTGAAAAGCCTTATCAAGCCCCTTATGCTCGGAGCTCGTCTCTAGAAGACCCATGCACTGGAAATGCAGAGTACTGCAAAGCACCCCCAACAAGCTTAGAGACAGTGGCAGCCGGTGTTGAAACTGTTGGAGCGCATGTATCTGGTTTTAGTAACCTGAAACTAGAAAGGATTCCAGAAGCCTCGGAGAAGCCCCAGGCAAAGGAATCATCAAAAGGGTTTAGACGACTTCTGAAGTTTGGAAAGAAGAATCATAGCTCAGGTGTCCAAACAGATAATGCAAGCCTTAATGGTTCTGAGGCAGCTGATAATGCACCCAATGCTTCTTTGTCTAGTGAAGGTAGCATTTATTTCACTATCTCAATGCCCTTACAAGCTGTGAATTATAAAAATGCATGATTTTGGACCAGTTCGGATCATCTGGAGGAAATTACTCTAAGCGGGGAGAATGGTTATCGTAAAAAATTGAACCAAACTCTCATAAAGCTGGGGTTGACGCAAATTGGTGGTTCTATCTCGAAGAAACTCCATTTGAAATGGTTTTTCATAACTGATAGGTTTCAGTGTCCATCACAAACAGCATTTCTTTCTCATTCTTTATGGCTTTTTTTTTTTTTTATGTTTTTTTTTTTTATAAATGCGCCTTTCTTGCTTGACTAGTATTGGCTATATCCAATGTTACATTTAGCCTCGTCTGTTACTGTTTATTTAGAAGTATTTACGGCTTATGAGTCATGTGTTGGGCATTGTTGGAGAAGTCTTGTCCTAGTCCTAAATTACAAATCTTAGTTTGTAATGTTGATACATCCAACAAATGTGTATCACTTTTCTAGGAATGTCAAGTTTTAGGATCCAATATGTTTCTGCCATGGATAGGGGCTCCGTCACAAAAGTGTCCATACTAGTTAGCCTTGGGCATTTTAATGCCACACTCCAAGGAAATTGAGTAATTTACTACGCTTTTGCATGGAACTTGAACTCTGCTTATTGTGCTGTCATTTGTCATAGGAGTTCAATGAATCTATTTCTTTTATTTACTTGCTTAATGAAAATAGCTGGATTGTCTATCAAATACAGGAGATTATCGAATTTTTTATGGCATCTGAATGTATCCATCTCTCCATCTGACATTATTTAGAATTAGTGTAGTTTAGATTTCATTAAATAATTTGCTTGTGTCTGTTTTTGTATGTTGATGTGCCCTTAAACCTTTACTATGAAGATTGTGTAATTCTTGAGAACTGATCTATATGTTAATTGATAGTTTTTAATCATAGCTATTAGAGAGTTTTTTTAATCATAATTTACATATTCAGTCATAACTAGTTCACTAGCTGACCTGGCAATTGTATTTCTGTCATCAGTTAATACATTGAAGAATCTAATCTCTCAAGATGAAACCAGTGCTGGCACTTCTTCACAAAAGTGTAAGTTCTCACTATGATATTCTTACATTTTCAATTTTACCTTTTGTTTGGTTCATGAATTTATAGTGAGGAAAAGGGATTATCTATGAAGGCGTGTTTTCTTGTTTGCTGAACAATAGGGAAATCGTTTTCCCTTTTGCTTTCTCCTTTCGTTTTCTCTTTCCTTATCCAAATCCACATACCACATGACGCATAGATGAATGAGGATCTGGGATTAACTGTTCTCTCCATTTGGTTGCAGCTTCACGACACTTCTCTCTGTTATCCCCTTTCCGTGGCAAGACAAATGAAAAGAAGTTGACAACATGAGCTTGTGGATTTGTTAAGGTAAGGTTATGGTATTTTTTCAAGTTTTGGCCCTCTTTGGGGGTGATTTGTGGTAAAAGCCACTGTAGCTATTTGTACATTTTGTCTGTCTTCAGAAGTTCCTGAATTGTTACACTGAACTATTTTGTATAAATTATCATTGTACATTTACAACCATTTAATCGAAATGGTGCATTGGTTTGCAGCTTTATTTCTGACTAATAGTTTAAGGCTTTGTCTGGTTTTTGGATTCCTCGAAGGAAAAGGAAAGGAGGAAAACTAGTTTCCCTGTTCTCCCTTGTGCTTTCCTTCATCCATGCTCAAGTAACAGTAGAAGTTTGAGAAAAAATAATATAGTTGGAACTATAATAAGAAAGGCAGGAAAGTGACTCATAAAATTCAAAAAATTTTAATATATTTCGCACTCTATTTTATTTTGATTCCTATTTTCCAAACAAAGGAAAATGTGTTTCCTCGATGTTTTGTTTTCACTTCTCTCGCTAAATCCATGAACCAAATAGAGTCTTTAGAGATTAGCCTTGGGTCAAATTGATCTAATTTTGGAGTAGTTGAGTGGATGTGGTTGATTCCATGGTAGCAGCCTAGCAGGTACAAGATTATTATTTTAGCAAAAAAAAAATGTACTCCCTCCGTCCCTTTTTTTGAGTTCTATATTCTATTTTAGGATGTCTCAAAATTAGTGTCCACTTTCCTAAATTGGCATACAATTTTGACTTTATTTCCAAAACTACCATTCCTTGAAATCTACACCAAGACAAAACTCAAAAAGTTATTGCAATGATTAGGGGCAATTGTGAAAAGTAGGTGTAGATTTTTTTTGTCCCCTTAATAAGTTGAGTTGAGTTACCAAAGGTGGACTCAAAAAAAGGATCGGAGGGAGTAATAGATTATTAAGTATTAATGAAAACTCTGGGGAAATGGCTTTTCCTTCTCGTTTTCTCTTCTTCTGCTGAAAACCGGGGCATACATTGATCTAGACTTTTTGGCAGTATAAACATTGTTTGCATTTATATCAGAGAAATACCAATGGAAAGTTGCTAAGTACACCCACTTTAGTTCTCTTTAAACCTGCTTGCTTGCATTGAGGAGATGTACATGAATCAATCACTGTTGTGCACGTGAGTATAGATAGAAATTAAGTAGGCGTATTTAGAAGCTATCGTACCAATATGACATGCCTTGATGTTCTAAATTTTCATTCCAATCGGTCTCTCTTCCCGTGAGGATAGGCTGAATATTTACCTTCAGTGTGGGGGAATTTAGAATTATTGAATTGGTATAACATTTTGTATTAATAACTCACTGTGCTCTCTATGCAGGTATTATCTGGTTTAGCTTCCGGTAGTTGAACTGCAGGGGAGTTTGTGTGGGAATTAAGAATTTTTTAACTCGTGTTCAGAGTACTGTTAAAATTGGAGAGAGAGAGAGAGAGAGAGAGAGAGAGAGAGAGAGAGAGAGAGAGAGAGAGAGAAGTACCGGGGGTCCGGGATATTTCACATTGTTGAGTTGGTTATATCTCTAAGGTTAATAACTAGAGAAAACTGAATTTTGTTCTGCTGGCTGAGGGGTTTGAAACTTGGCTGTGGACATGAATTTGGAGCGTCCCATGAATTTAAATACCCCCATTCACAATTTGTATTAAAATGGATCATCTTGAATTAGGCTAATTCGCATATACCAGAAAACTTTCTCATCTTTCATCTTACATGGTCATTCCTAATTTTTGCTGAGATGAAATAAATAATCATTATTTTAAGTCTCATTGCTTAGATAACTACCATTTCTGAAGAGAAAAAAAAATGTAAAGTACAATTATGCCTGAAACATTTCGATTCAACAAACAACAAAAACATTCTGTTAACATGTTCGAAAGTTTGTATTAACACTTTTAATCAATCGAACCGAATGACTAAGCAGGAAATATTGCTTCTGCTCATTCTAGTCAGAGCCTCCTTGGCTAAGCACTCAGCAGCTTCTTCTGGATCTTCGATGTGCCTGATGAGATTTACAGCCTCCTGATGCTTCATAACCTATAGATACAACATCAAACATATAGATACATTGCATTCTCAACACAAGAAAATTTACTTGAGAGTCAAATTTGGTTTACCTCCCAAATGCCAGTACTCGCTAAGATGACGAATTCGGTATCAGGCTCTATACTTTCAGAACCAACAGCAAGTTCTATGCTTTTAGAGGACTTTGTGCCCGCTGCATTTCCCGAATCGCATGCTAATATACGTACTTTAGGTATCCGTATAACGCCTGAAATATGTTAAATTTTTTTTTGGTGTCAGTGTGTGCTTGAGGCTATATTTGATTTGCAGATTCAAAGAGAGAGAGAGAGAGAGAGAGAGAGAGAGAGAGAGAGAGAGAGAGAGAGAGAGAGAGAGTGAAAACGTAAAATAGATAAGTAAACATATAAATGACATCAGACATTAAAAAAATTAAAATACTAATAGTAAATCAAGAAAAATAGGTTGGGTAGTGACTCACAAATTTCAAAACTTCCAATATATCTTTCACCCTATTTTTCTTGAGTAATGCTAGATGCACAAAAAAAGTGCACAACGAAATGCACAACCTGCTTTAATTTGTTGGACCTCGTGCTAAAAAAGCTGTACACTCCCCTTTTTTCTTTTTCTTTTTTTGTCTTTTTGTGTGTGTAGACTTTTCAGCACGAAGTCCAACAATTTTAAGCTGTTTGTGCATTTCGTTGTGCACTTTTTTTGTGCATCTAGCATTTCCGATTTTTCTTTGCTTCCTTCCTATGTTTCTCACTGTGTTCCTTGTTAACTAAACAACGAAAAGTGATACGTTCTTTTTTGTTTTATCCTTTCTATCAATAAACTCATGAAGCAAACAGAGCATAGAGGACATCTTTTTTTTTTTTCCTTATAATTTTTGAATGTGTTGAAGGGAAACAATTGATTGAGTAGTTTTAGATTTCTATTGATGAGGAGATGGAGAGACACATGCCTGGAATGAACTTGCGGGACCAGTGTCTTTTGGGGCCTTGATGATTGTTCCTTCGGCTTATTTGATGAGCATCTCCATCTCTACACACAACAGCTCTATAGTCACCCATGTTAGCTAGCACAAGCTTGTCTCCATTGATTACAATTGCAGATGCTGACCCCACTTTCCATCTCTCTTCTTCTTTCTTCTCTGTCTCTCTTGCCTTTGCTCTTGCACCCACATATGCTTTCCACATAATTTCCTTGCTTTTCCTCCTTATATGGGA
Source organism: Hydrangea macrophylla (assembly GCA_033977485.1). NCBI lineage: Eukaryota > Viridiplantae > Streptophyta > Magnoliopsida > Cornales > Hydrangeaceae > Hydrangea > Hydrangea macrophylla. The sequence goes on from CM066991.1 coordinate 109,302,498, forward strand.
CTGCATAACATTGTGTACAACTTTAACATAGCCAGAAATTTTGAGCCCTTCCCAACCAAAAAAAAAAACATAGCCAGAAGTAGATATTTAGATAAGAGGGATATTCCAACTCTGGACTAGCCTTTCACAAGACTAATTTGTGAATGGTCTCATGTAATACTCCGTTATTAATTTTCGTGTTTTGATAGGCATATATATACCAGTTTTGAATCCTACACTGTATAATATTTACCTGTGTATGTGAAGTAGATATTTAGATAAGAGGGATATTCCAACTCTGGACTAGCCTTTCACGAGACTAATTTGTGAATGGTCTCATGTAATACTCCGTTATTAATTTTCGTGTTTTGATAGGCATATATATACCAGTTTTGAATCCTACACTGTATAATATTTACCTGTGTATGTGCGTGTGAGTATGAGCTCAACCACATGGGATAGACTCCCATGGAATTACTTGGAGTCCAAATAATTACTGTGCACTGTGTGTGCCATAGTGTGTGTGTGTGTTTGGTGTTATATATTTACACCTCTCTCATTCTCTCCCTCACAAAACTCTCTCTCCCATGGATTTCACAAGGTATCCAAGGCCTTCCGCTCAGGACTAATCCTCCAAGACACGGTCGGGCGCCGAAGCGAAGACCTCTTCCAAGATAGTTTTTTTGCATCCACAAGGACTCGAACTTGAGACCCTTGCTTAAGCGCCCAGAGCCCCTTTCTACTCAAACAAACTACCTCTTGGTCTCTCTCAGCTTATATACACACATATAGAACTATACACACACACATAATTAATTAGGTAATACTTGGGGTACACTCAAAGGCACAACTTTGGGGACACAACCCAAGAGATGTGTCTATCTCTCTCCTGTGTGTCTATCTCTCTTATGTGTCACTATGGGGTCCAGTGACATCATAGGATAGATATAGACACATCTTTTAGGTTGTGTCCCAAAAGTTGTGTCTTTGGGTATGTCCCAATCTTTACTCTAATTATATATACACATACAAGAGAGTAATTGAAACTCAAATACACACACATATAGAACTGTATACACATATAATTATATATACATACAAGAGAGTAATTGAAACTCAAAGCTTGGGTCATCAAAGTATTATTGGGATCCTATATATCAATCTGAAATTGAATTTGGGTAAGCTTCCATACAATTCCTTGTATTGAATTCAGTCTTATAGTCTGTTGATATATATATATATATATTTCATACGTGTATCGTTAAAGGGACCGAAAATAGCGAACATAAAATCTATAATGAAAACTCGATTTTCATGTATCAAATGAAAGGTCTTGATCCCACAGAGGCTCGGTTTTGAATTTCAGAAGCTAATTTGCAGCGAGTGCGACGAACGGTCGATTTGAAGTTTTGTCGCCTTTCGGTTTATCGATTAAACCAAGAGTTATGATTCGATTCATGAAAAACTATTTTCGTATTTGGAATCTACGTGGAAAAACGATGAATTTCATATATTGAAACTCCTGTTTTGGTTAAGTTTTGAAAATCGTTTTTATAATAAAGTTTCGAAGAAGACAACCATGGCTCCTCTGTTCGCAACTCGTGCGGGTCAAGTTGCTCGCGTGACCTGTGTAATTTTTGAAAACTGTTTTAAATGAGCCCGTGAGCATTTTGTGTAAACATTCGCCCGAGCGAGGGTTTGCGCTAGCGACTCGCGCGCACGAGAGTCCGCTTGAGCGAACTGAGGCCAGTTTGGTAAAGACTTCTGTTTTTTTTTTTTTTTTCGTACTTTAGTCAGAATAAAGGACCTTGTACCCTAAGCTTTGTGAGTTGTACTTTAATCTAATAGGAGTTGTATTTATGCTTAGAGGTATTGTACCTCACTAATACACTTGTATTATTGTTGACGTTAGTTTGTAACAGATTGAGCAATTACCGATTCTTTTTTTCGAGTACTTATTCTATCATCGGTGAACGGTAGTTTCATATAACAACCAGTAAAGTTGTATAACATGTAAACAGTGTACTTACATGTTTATGTGAATTGATATGTTTATGTGTTCACTTGGGTGATTTTAGCATGTCTATTGTGTCTTTAAATCGATAGCATGTCTTGATATGTAACTTATGAAATATTAAATATGTCCTGATGCTTAGAGCTCACATATGTCATAACACTTCATAAGCATGAGCATGAGCATGCACACAAAAATCATGAAAATGGTTTTGGGATGAAAGACCTTGGAGACTTTCGATTTGAAAAAGGGAAAGCCTTAGCGGCTTCCAAGTTTTGAAAAAGGGAAGACCTTAGAGGCTTCCGTGCATAAAACCCTCTTGGAGGGATTTTGATTTGAAAAGATAAAAATCTCGAATTTGTGAGTAAGCGTATGAGATTGGTACCACTAGCAACTCGAATCACAGTCCCGCACGTTGAAGGCTAGGCCTCCGTGAGATGACTCCGAGGACTCTTTGACCGAGGTATTCGTAAGACCCAAAGTCTCGCACATTGAAGGCTAGGCCTCTGTGGATAGGAAGCCCATTGTCCGGGTAATGATATTGATGATAAAGAGTGAGTGTTTGATAAGGACATGAAAATAATTTTTATACATAACATTGGTATTCATTACACTAACGCAAGATACACCACAAATGTTACAGTGTGGTGATATGACTATCCGAGCCTTTATGGCTTATGGACTATAAAACCATTTTTTTTCCAGGTGAAAAAGATAAGGGCAAGACCTCCGAGACTTGACAATGCTTCCCTATAGTTTGAAGTCCCCGTGTGTGGGGATTATCATTTAAATAATGTAATTTGTTTCAAAGAATATGTTATGTTTTATTGGATAAGTGTTAGTCCACCCGCTTTTAATAAAATGATAGCTTAACTCTGATTTTCCGCTGCTTGTCCCTAAAACGTTTTATTTCGAAAAAAAGATATTTTATTTAATGAAAACCCGATTTCTGTTTTATAAATGTTTTCCAAATGGTGAACATATATTTCAGGTAACCCTCAGAGTTTGGGACTCGGGGGGTTACCGATTGGTGTCAAAATCTACTTTTATTGTTTATTGTTGTACTTCCGCTAGTTAGCATCCCGTCGCCAGTACTCGTGGCGGGGCGTTACGTCTCACGTGACTAATTTGATCTCAAATCGGCGATTTCATAAGATCTAACGTGAGAGACGGCCCCATTGAGCCTATCCTTTGACCTATGGAGTTAGATTACGGAAATTGGTTTAGTGACTACTAATGCACGAATCGGTTCGATAAACTCAAGTGTTTGGTGAAAGTTTATTTCTACCAAAGAATTCTGCCTAGTTTTGTATCTCTCTTACACTTGGTTATTTGTCAAATCAATTTTATCTTTCGATCTCATAAAATCCAAATAGAATAGAAAGTGAGACTGAGATTGGGACTGTACTTGCTCCTTTAAATCATCAAAAATGCTACATCCACACCAAATTTCACATGTGCCCAACACATCTTGACCCTTGATTCCAGTGAGTCTCGTGTACTAAAATCAAGGGCCATGATTATTAGGTGTGACATTTGATGTGGGTGTAGCATTACTCTTAAATCATACCCAAACAGGACCTAAGCAATGCCCATACACATACAGTCTATAACCCCGATCTAGCTTGGCCTATGGCATACTCCATAAATGTAATGGAGAATTGTATATGCACCCACCACTTTTTTTCTCTACACCCACATGACGCATTGAGGAGTTGTACATAAAGCAATGCTCTGTTGTATTAAGAATTTCTCAAGCGTAATTTTATACTCGTGCGAATTACTGACAAGGACACAAAGAGTTCCATTAATTACCTCCTTAGGCTTCTTATCAAACAAATGAGATTGCATGTACTTGATAACTCCATCTCCAATCCGAGCATCAAAAACTCCAAAAAACCACAACTCGGTCTCTTCAATCTGCTCTCTCTGTACCACAACTGAGTCAGCACACTCCCACGACTCGTTCGACCCGTCTCCGAGTGACCGATCATCATCGACCACGTGATAGCCATGTGAGACAGGCATCAACCATGAAGGTCTCTTTCCATTTTCAGACTCTCTCTTCCTTTTCCCAGAATCTCCTATAACAAATCTCCTCAGGTTGAAAGCCACCTGTGCAATTCCATACTTAGAAATTTCATATATAGAGTTGTATATATATATATATATATATATGCATCCATACATGCATATATAGATGAAAAACATCTCGTTGCCTTCTAGGCTTGTAGAGTATAACATGAGTAGTTATTGGAAACAGAATTTGGAGACTAAAAGTGATTATGGATTCCCAAAAACTAAAAAAAAAAAAAATGGAATTGTTTGGCAAACCAGTATGCGATTCAATTGCGGAAAATGTTCACAAAAAGTTGAGATAGGTTAAAAAGCTACCTTAGACATCTTTTGATCAAAATCAAAATTTTCGGGGTAAATTTTTTTACCAAACCGCCTTTAAGAGTTCAAGAAAGAAGATACTTTTTGGTTCCAAATCCTATATTATGATATATAAAGTTCACATTTTTTTGGCTCTGAGAACTTTACCTAGCATTTGAAAACATTCTTTAATCTATGAAATCAAATATATATATGGCTATATAAATGTAAGTGAAAAAAAAGATCTCTGTCCCGGGAACCCACTATGTATATAAAGCATGTATACACATATATGTCATGTGTGTGTGTGTGAACTTATATATGGGAATGTAGGTAGCTAGAGAAATGTTACGTACCTTGAGTTTGAGATGAAGATCCTTAAACCCCATGTTTATGCTGGAGGAAATTGGGTTTGGGAACCTTATTTTTGGTATCTGAAGATTAGAAGAAGATAATCTCTGATTAAACGGTCAGATTTTTCAAATGAAAATGAAGAGAAAGATAGAAAGATTTTCTGGTTACATATTTTTGAGGTATTTGTTGTCAATAAGGAGTCTAAATCTTTCAAGACTTCTCAATGCACCTCCTATTTATTTATTTAATTTAATTTAAAAAAAAAGACATTATTATTATTATTTTTTTTTTTTTTGTGTGCATTAATTTGGGCATTTTTATGAGCTTTGAATTTCAGAGGTGGAAAGTAATTGAACAGTAACGGTCATTTTCTGCTTTTTTGTTAGGCAGGTAATACTAATCCATCTGTGAATTTGTTGTGGACCTCTTTTTAAATGAAGAATACTAACTATTATATATTAAGCACTCTGATTGGGTGCATAAGGCACATAGGGGCTGAATTAAATTGACACCTCAGAAATTACTGGATGACCACAATAAGAACTATAATTATGACTATCATACTCTTTTTTTTTTTTTAAAATAACATATGACTATCATACTTTAAAGTATTTTTTAATTATGATTAGTAGGATATGTATCGAGTAATGGAGATTTGAATGAGGGTGATATATTATGCTTTCATGAATGAGGGTGACATTACAAAATTCTAAAATTGCCACTCACCTTTCATAATAAAATTATGTATATTTGGTAAAAAGACTTCTTATGCTACGGTTCAAACCTTGCCCCCTCCCCTGGACCCTAACAAATATGTCCTCGCACGAGATCACTACACAAAATGATTTATTTTTGATAATATATATAGACAAATTAATTGACATGAAATATAGTGCGATCTTATGTGCACCAAATTGGGTGGTTAATTGTGGCCCATTTCGCCAGTGAATATTGATAATACTCACGTAAAGCAATTGTATAATTTCGTTATGGATGTTTAATGTTATGGCTATTTTGATTGATTTTGTTGTTATTGGTATTTAAGTTATCAATATTCTAGAAAATTTGAATTGAAAATCTGCAATTATATAAATTAATTAAGCAAAGTGTAGAATTCAGGAAAGATGACACGAAAATGACATGAATAAAGAGATTAGCATAGCGAAGATGACATGATAATTGATTGGAATAGAACCATTAAGAACATGTAATTATCACAAAATTTGTCATACATCAAAACAAAATAAATAATGCCTTAAAGAAATTCAAGGCTAACAGAAACTATTTCTTTCTTCTTCTCTTCTTTTTTTTTTTTTGGTTGGTGAAATTGAGTAATGAAACTCTAATTGTATGATTACTATTTTAAGAATTTCTATAAGGTGTGAAATTCATGACATCTTCTCCTGTAACTTTTATTGTTTTTCGAGACTTTCCATTCTTTTTTTTTTTTGCTAAAGTGGAGACTTTCCATTCAATAATACAAAAGACACCCGTCTAATAGGAGAGCAATTAATTACACTCAGTTAACTACTTTCTACATCCATCTGAATGCATTGAAAAATTGTAAATTATATATTCAGCTCACTAATTGTTAAAGTGGATATATAGAGTGCTATTAGGTACTTCCTCCATTCTAAAATAAGTGTCCATTACTAATTTGCATAATGTTTAAAAAATGTGTATTATATTAATTTCTGTTGTCCTTCATTTTTCCACTTTTTTCATTTTATCCTTAATGTGATATTGACTTTTTTTTTTTTTTTTTTTACTTATTTCTCTTTTCCCACTCTTCTAGGAAATGATGCTTGTCCTTATTGTGAGGATATTATCGGTAGTTTATACAAAAAATAAAGTTGACTTTCAAAGTGAACAGTTATTTTGATCTAAAAAATAGATAAACACTTATTTTAGAACGAACAGAGTATTTATTTGATAGCTCCCATCTAATAGCCATTTGCATGGAGGGATTTGCCATAATGCCCTTGGGCTTGAATAATGGGTTAATAGGTGTTGAATGGGACTTTGACTTTTGCTATCCCAGTCAACAAGGTGTAGCCATAATATGGTTGGGTACAAATGCAGTGGTTGCCAAGTAAACATTAGTAATAGTTCTTAAAATTTTCAGAATTATGACTGAGTTTGAATATGATTTTTAATTTGACACCTCGCCAACAAAAATAATTTAATTTAAACTTTTTTATTTTTAAAAATGGGTTATGATCAAAGTTTATATATTATGAGAAAAATTACCCCTATTAGTACCTTCTAATTGTGTAACCTATAATCTTTAATTGTTTCTGAAAAAGATTTTGATACAATTCCTTATAGAAAAGAGCAGTCAAATCTACTTGACTTGCTGGCAATGACTCATAAACTAAGGTTTAGTTTGTTCCCATTTTGTTGCTTCTCATTTTTTTAAAGCACAAATTTATGTTAATTCATTTGTTAATTAGTTTATGAGTTTTGCAACAATTGGACTTAGAGCCTTTTTTTAGGGGCTTTTAAAAGCTCTATAATGGAGCTTTTAAAAGCGCAAATGTTATTTTTTTTTATTTCATGATTTGAAGAGTAATGTGTCACTTGTACAAAATTATCAAACAACTCAATAATAAATTTCATAAGCCATGTTTAAAAAGCCACATGATAAGCCTAAGAATAGTTAAATTTTCATGCTTATCTGGAATTGCAGAATAACCCCAATTTAGAGTTTAACTAACTGTATTCATGTAGTGATCAGGTTGATTAAAAAATTGACTACACTTTGCCAGATATATACATTGAAATTATTGAATCAACCAACTTTGGACACTTGTTTGATGCCTTCTTTTACCTTTGTCCTTGTCTTTGACATCCAACAATTAACTTGTCACACACTGCAATTGATCAAAAAGGCCAAATGCTATAGAAAAAGTAGGTCACTGACCATGACACAAAGAAAGAAAAAAAATGGTCTAAATTTCAAAATAATTTGGTCAAGGATCTATAAAGACTAACAAAGTTTGGAATTTAAACTTTTTAGTGCCACTTGTTTGACACAAGGTCGTCGGGTAAATTCGATTACACGCAATAATCTGTAAAGCATGTATGCCATTTTAATACGGGTCATTTCAGTTTGAGAAAATTTAAGACGTTTGAGTTTGCCGCTTGTTTCATAACTGATTAGCGCTTTCTTAGGCATATAATTTGGACTAAGCCTTTTCTTAGACACAACTTTATTGTAGTGGGGTTAACAAAGTATTGTTGATAGATGAATTAAGAGGATTAACACTACTCATATGATTTAGTCTCTTTTATCAGTTCTATAGAATTAAGCCTCGTATCAAAGTTATAAAATTTATCGATATTTCTAACAGGTAGTATTTGATTCAGTGGCTGCGAATAACCATTCAATACTCAACCTAGATGGTTAATTGGCTATAACTTAAGAAAGGGCGTCTAAATATACTAGTTATCTCACTACTCGTCCTTTTTACAACAGATCCATCTGTGTGGGTAACAATATTCCTATTTTAGGCATAAGTTATAATATAATTTGGATTAGGCCTTTTCTTAGACATGACTTTATTGTCATTTGTTGACAAAGTACCGTTGATAAATGAATTAAGAGGATGAATACGACTCATAATTTATCTCTTTTAGCTTCACTAATTTTATAAAATTAAACTTTATATTAAAGTTTTCGAATTTCTGTACAATTTTGATTGGATTTAGTGGCTGTGAACAACCTTTCAATACTCAACCTAGATGGCTATAATAACTCCTTGAGTTTGAAAATAAAAAAACAAACAAACAAATAAACCCTAGATGGCTATAAGCCTATAATAGCTTGAGAAATTGAGTACAGAACAATTTGGCATCTGTGGAGTAAAAATAATCTAGAAATGGTTGGGCTTTAAACATAGAGGTATGGCCCAAAAAAAGCTAGGGCTGAATAGGGCTCCTTATAGTGGGCTGTAACCTGTATTTGTAACCTTGGGTCCACTCTGGTCCCACTGTGATGGGCTTTAAATTCGCTAGTTCTTGCATTATAGAAGCGGATGTTGATGTTGATACCTAAAGAAATGAGGCCAATCACGTTCTTTAATACTCCCTCCGTTCCTTTTTTAGAGTCCTATATTTTATTTCAGGATGTCCTAAAATTAGTGTTCATTTTCTTAAATTGGTAGACAATTTTTACTTACTTTCCAATACTACCCTTCCTTGAAATCTACAGCAAGACAAAACTAAAAAGGATATTGTAATGATTAGGGGCAATTGTGGAAAGTAGGTGTAGAATTCTTTTTGTCCCCTTAATAATTTGAGATACCAAAGATGGACTCAAAAAAAGGGACGGATGGAGTAGTACTTTTTTATTAGAAGAAAAGTAGTGAGAACCTCGTGCTGAACCAATGAAGTGCTTGAATGAATAATGAGTGAGCAATTTTTAGGTGAACAAAAATGCTCTCATAATTATAATCATAAATATGTACAATAAAAGAAATTAATGAAGAGAAAAGAATTCATAAGTAATACATTTCTTCTCTTATTTGCTTTTTTTTTTTTGGTTAGTTAGTGTTAAGTCCTCCATTAGGAAACGTAATTGGTTAAAAGACACAATTAAAACTTTTTATTAAAAATTCATTCAATATAACTCTCGACAAAAAAATCCTGACAAGTTTTTAAAAAATCCCGTCTGATATTTTTGAAACTCGTCGGGATTTTTTTGTCCAGGTTTATAATGAGGGACTTTTTATTGATTTTTTTTTGTTATTGGACCTAATGCTTAAAAAGTACTCTAAAATGGACTAAATTCTAATTACTTTTTTTTTTTTTTTTTTGGTATTTCAGTCCAATAGTAGTCTTGTACAAGGAGTATTTACCTAAGGATTGAAGGGTTAACTAGTATTAAATCTTATTTAGTGTATCTTTGTTATAATAGATCCAACACAAAAAACTATTTGAAGATATGTCCACAAAAATATTTCAGACCATTCTACCCCAAGATTAATCTAGGATTTTTAAAATTCAAATGCAAATTTATTTAATTCCTAATATATATATACATCTATATATGTATATGTAATTAAAAAGCCTATATATACAAGATCTCGTCTCAAAACCTTCCCCTCTCTCTCTCTCTCTCTCTCTCTCTCTCAGCCATTGCTGTTTTAAAGACCGTTTCCGGCGATTAAGCGCCGACAATCGTGAGTGCTTCAGCTTCGTGGCGTACATGAGTAATGGATGGCGGATATATTGGACTAGTTATCTCTGTCGCCATCTTCGCCATTGAGTCCGAGATTCAGAGGGATGCATCCCGATCTGTTATTGGCGTTTTAAGCTCTAATGGAGGCGTCGCCGATCTGTTCTGCAGAATCTCTATTTTCTGTTGGTCCTCTAATTTTCTACAGATGCAGTGTAAAATTATACACTAATGCGAGTTCTTGTACTCTTATATTAGTCTATCTTTTTTTTGGATATTGGATTTGTCTGATTTTTAGTGTAAACATGTGATGATTTTACATTTGTTAACTGATTTTCAGTGTAAAATTATAGCTATCAAGATTTGACTCTTGTGTTATTTTTCAGTGTAAAAACTATGGCTAGCAAGATTTGACTCTTATATTATTTTTTACTGATTTGTTTTTTTTTTTTTTTTTGATAGCAATGCATTGGAAAAATATATTATAGTATAAAATTCTCCTCTTGTAGTCATTCATAATGCAGTGTTAAAATTATAATGGCAATCATTTAGTACTCTTTTATGTACAATATATATATCTGTATACAATTCTGAAATGTAGAGAAAATTTTACACTGATAATGTAGTGTAAAATTGTACACTGATTTCCATAAAAAAAAATTTACACTGATAATGTGACTAGTCATTACTGTAAAAAATACATGCCATGCTGACCAAAATTACATTGAACGAAAAAATTAGCAATGGATAATGTAACAAAATATTTGATGTGCCACTAAAGATATGGAAAACATTAAAGATGTGGATGACAGCTTATCAAAACAAAAAGAGTCCACTACAAATTAAATCTCCATTCAAATGTATATATCTACAATCATGGTAATTATTAGTTTGTTCCAAAAATAACTCCACCAATCACCACCATTAATGGGATAAGAATAACTGAAAATTAAATTAAATCTTTATTTATATTTCCATATATAACCAGCTATATCCATAAATATCTGTAACTATTAATTGTGGAGTGTGAATCCCTTAATTATAGGGATAACTTTGACTGTACCACATATTGTTATGAGGGATTATATAGATATATATCATCTTATATATATATATATGTAAAGGTTAAAAATGTCATAAAAATAACCAAATTTGGGGGAATTTAAAAAGAATAGGGGATTTTGCATTGATTTAGACCTATTAGTAACATGATAATAAGAGTGGATCAAAAAAAAGTTTAGTAGATAGGGATTTTCGGGGTAATTTCTAGTGATGAAATCCTATTTAATAATAGAGAACATTTTTACTCACCCAATTTTGGTCACCTATTGCTCATTCAGGCTTTCAGTGGGTGACGTGTGTCCAATTTTAGTAATAATGTTGATAGTACAAGGGGCAAAATAGAAATGAAGTAGGACACATGTCACTCAATGAAAACCTGCATAAACAATAAGTGACCAAAATAGAATCAACAAAAACGCTCTCATTATAATATAACTACATAAGGAGAATTTAAAAGTTAAGCTAACTAGCACTTTCAATTGCTAGAGATGATGGTTTAGTGACATTTGATTTACAATAAAGTTAAGAAGTTGGGATATGAAAAAAAGAGCACTCTTCCAGCTACCATCTCGAACCATTTGTTTGTTTTTATTTTTTTTGGGGCTAAAAGGAGGGAAAAAAAATGGCACTTTTAGGTTATTTTTTTTTCAAGAAGAAGCGAAGAAAATCAAAGAAAATAAAATGACAAGGTAAAGATAGAAACTAAATTTGGGAAAAAAAGAAAAGAAATGAATAATGCTATGTTTATCAAATTTATTTATTTTATTTTATTTTTTATTTTTTAAAAGCGCATTTCAAATAGAAAAATTTGGTGAAAAGTCTCATTCTACCAATGTTTGTTGTAATAAACCCACCAATCGGTACTTCCTAATGATAGACCCTATAATTGGTAGAATTGTTAGAGATTAGTCCAAAATATCCTATTATAGATTTACTATATGACTTTTTTACCCCCAACCTATATATATATATATATAATTGTATATATATATACATATATTACAAAACAGATTTAAAGTTTGAATTAGTTACCAAATCTGACCAAATCTCACCAAATCTCATCAAATCCCAAATTATATTGGTAATATTTTGGGAAGTTACTAAATACCATGATTGTAGGGCTTTATACGTTAGATTCTGTTTAATATTACACAGATTTTGTTAATTTCGCATTTTCACCATTCTTGGGTAATCTAACAGTCATTCATCACCATCACCCAAAAAAAAATAATATTATTAAAAAATTAGTGTTAAATTTCGCACTAGAATGAACATTAGTTTTAAATTTCACACTAGAATTGTTAAATTTCACAGTCATATGGGAGTTATTCAACAAATGGAATATTGTGTCTTATCACAAATTAATTTGCACATTCACTTTACACTAACTGCAACATTTCATTGATATCAATTTTTCTTTACATATTATATAATTTCGCACCACATCATGTGAACGAAGAACATGAGTGTTAAAGTTTACACTATAACTTTTTGAACCACAACCTTTGAACTACAACATAGTATACAATTTCACATCACAACTTTTGAAGCAATAACATGAGTGTTAAATCCCCTTGAAAATGTGGATGAACACATTGCAACTAATTTGCAATGAGTGTGAAATCGCATACCAAGAAGCAAGTCCACCTTATGCATACACAACGTTTTAACGCCTAAACTCTATGTGTGATATTTTCAAGTGGTGAGTAGCAATGTAGAATTTAACACTGTGTGAAATGTTCAAAGTAGTGTCAAATTAAATAATATGACGCCTCGTGTAATGAACCATGAGACGTGTTAAATATGACTACCTGTGTATCGATACCAGTGTTAAATTTATCACCACCATTTTATGGAGTGATCATTGGGGATGAACTTGAGTGTTAAATTTCACACACATAAATGGTTCTCCATCTATAGAATTTTGGCATAAACCCTAGATTTGCAGCTTTTCACAATAATATGTCAAATAAATTCTAAAAAATTTCTATTGATCCTTAAAAAAATTTGAAAGATAAAATCTATGTGTATTTGAAGGTGCAAATAAAAATTAAACAATAGCAGAAACGATTGTCAACTGACTCAAGAATAATGTGTCAAATATCCAACTTTTTTTCCCAAACATTTTTCTTCCAAAAAAAATAAAATGATTTCAAATGAATCACCCGGATCCACGAACTCGGCATCATCAACAGATTGATTGTGAATTTTGGGTCTTGGATGAAACTGGGTTGTAATCTTTTCCTGTGACTCCATTGATTGATGGGTTAATGGAGTTTTTCATCCAACCAATCATGTGGTCGAAAGATCTGTTCTCCAAAACCAGTACGACAATGGCTTTGATGGGTTTTTGTTCTTGCCCGAATCCATATACCAAACTTGCTTTCGGGAACTCTCTTGTTACGTATCTCACTTACCATTCTTCCCCATTTTATCATCGGCGAAGGAGTCTTGAGTGGTTTTCTTGGATTTCTTCAATTTTCTATTGATGGCATTGGAAGAGTCTGGAATGGTTCAATTTCTTCTACCATTTACTCTTGCCATTTTCTCTAGGTAGAAGAAGAATTGATTTAGGTTTTTTCAAATTTGGAAAACCCTAAAATTGGGCCTTGAATTTGGAATGTGTATTGTTTTAGCCGTAAATAGAAGTAGTTGGATATTTAATCACATTTTAAATGGGGAGATTATATGGTACATGCGAAATTGGGGTAGGGGTAGTAATGTCTAGATTTTATGTTGTGGACCATAGACTGAACTGTTTTAAAGTGTGGACCAATTGTAACAAACATACACTATTTAGGATTTTATAATAAATGACTCTTTCAAATAATGTGGTAGTAGGGTTATATAAATAATTTCCAATCAAAATTCATTTGCTCCCATTATAATAGATCTGATCCCATTGCCACATCATTTAAGATATATTTTTATGGTTTTTTTTTTTTTGAGAAGTATAACATTATTGAAAAGAAAAATATATATAAGACATTTTCCCCTTTCTATTATTCACCCCATAAACCCCCTTAAAACCTCGAGGCCAGAAAAAGGAGAGAGCGCGAGCAGCGAAGTGGAAAATGCCCCTCTCTCGTCTCCTTCGACCAAAATCAACTTTCAATTTCTACATATTAGGTAAACCCTTTTTCAGAATTTGTTTTTGACCCACAAATTCTTGTTTTTAGCAATACTCTTTCTGTGTTTTGATTTATAGTGGTTTTTGGAATTTAATTATTTTGTAGGACCTCCGAAACCAACAAGGTGGTGTTCTTCAGTATGCACTAACGAGGCTGAGAAGTTATCATCGCCTTCGAAGAAATCGAATACAACGAAGTTGCAGAGAGAGATGGCTGCTGAGTCGTATGTGAAAGAGTCAGTTCTTTATTTAACTGTAAACTCGAATTCTTTTGATTTTGTTAATGGGTCTTTTGTTATTGATAACCAGTGGGTTTAAATGAGCTGAAAAGGGTATATGTTATTTATATTTGTTGATGAGATTAATGGGTGTGATGTGAAATTTAGGTAGAACTCACCCTTGACAAACGGTTTGCAAGGAGAGTGTCCAACAGTTAGTATAGCCGAACTCATACGTAGCTGATGTGGGACACTTAGGATCTAACAGACCACCGCGCTTCTGAGCCGACCTCCACGGAGGCCACTCTATTGACACTGACCCGATGATAGCCCTTTCCCTTTTGGCAGCTCGATTGAAACATTAATATTCAAATGACTCAGCATCATGCCCATGCATAATAACAAGGCATTTTTATCCATCTTCGTCGTCCCTATGTGACTCGAACCCATGATGTGGTGTATGAGTCTAATACCAAATGATATGAACCCCAAGTAGAACTCACCTTTGAAAACCGGTTTGTAAAGGGAGGGTGCTCAAGAGCTAATATACACACGGCCAATCCCACACTTAGGCTTAGTTTGGCCCCCATTTTGGTGCTCCTCCTTTTTTAAAGTACAATTTCATGTTAATTGGTAACTAGTTAATGAGCTTTGCAAAAATTGAACTTAGGGCTTTTTTGGGGGGAGCTTTTAAAAGCTCTAGAATGTAGCTTTTCAAAGCTCAAGGTTGCTTTTTGGTTTCACGATGTCTTTTTGAAGAGTAGTGTGTCACTTGTATAAAATTATCAAACAACTTAGTAATAAATTTCATAAGCTCCTTTTAAAAAGCCACGTAGGGGCCAAACTAAGCCTTAGCCGGTGTGGGACGCTTAGGTTCATAACCACATTTTTAAGAGTTTGCCATTCTCTATTTAAATATTTGTTTCATCGTATCTTAGTGCTTATTCTCTAATTTTCACACTCGCACAAATGGTCTTTTTTTTGTTGGATTTGAAACCTATGTGGGTGCATTAGTACACAAGAGGTAGGAAATTATATTGATTAAGTGTATATTGGCTTTATGGTACGAAACTACTGGTGTTTTGAATTTTGATGGTCTAAGAATAAAAAATTTGCTAACTGGAAATGTCGCTCTCTTGAACGAAGAAGGCGGAGACTTAATTTTTTCTTTTTATAATTTGTGTGCTTGTATATTACTGTGTGTTTCTGAAACACATGCACCTTCGAAAAAGTGTCTGTTTATGTTTCCCTATAGGTGTTGTATCGCGAAATGTGTAGACAACAAGAGAATTGAAAGACACCAAACTTTTGCTTTCACTAGATATTGAGCATCATTCCATTTGATGATGGAAGTATGCAAGATTAATTACTCATAGAATTCCTACGTGCATCGATGAACACTTAAATATTCTGCTTGAGGGGTTACTCGTCTGAAAGTTTCCTCAGAGTAACATAATTGTGTGTTCATGATTGCGATAGTCTTTGTTTAATGAAGCTAGTTCATAGGTAAATATTTGACTGAAGTGTATGTATAGTGCGCGTGTCATCACTTCAGCTCTTGAGTTCTAAGTCATGTCTGAAAGCCTGAAACCAATTGTCTTATGGCTTGCTTGGGTTTCCTTGAATGCTGTAACTGCATTATAATTTTTAGATAGCAATTTAACTAAAATTGTGATGAATTTGAATGGTTCAGTTTTATGAAAATTGTGATCACTTAAAAAATGATGCTTAAAATCTTGAATTTTGTCATTCAAGAAAACATAAAAATGCTATAGTCAAGTATACTATTTGTCTATAAATATGTTCATTCATGAAGATAGATTTCCTATTGATACAATGTAAATTATGAATGAGCTATTCAAATTCAGGTGACAGCCAAACATGCCTCCATTACCCAAATTGTATAGTTTCTAAAGCTTGTGCTGTTGAAATTGTTGCATATATAGGTATATGCTAACGCATCCAGGGGTCTTCCCTAAAGCAACCCATGTCCATAGTAAAGTTGGGGGTTCTTGGTACACTCTCAAAGACATTCTTACCAGCCTAAAGGAAAAAATGCTGGAAAATCCTCCGCTCCTGAACCACCCTACTCCCGGTACATCAAATTCTCCACTTGGTCCTGCAGAAACTGTGGTTATTACATCACAAATTAGTCCGGATAAAACTGATCCAGGTGAGCCCAAAAATACTGTACTAAATTGTCATTTCAATGAGAAAAACAGCTCGACATTCCAAACAAGGGAAATCCCATCTGAGGATATGATTAATGCAACATCTCTTGAAGTTACGAGGACAAAGAGTTACCCAGATGATACCAAACTTGTCGAATCTCTAAGTATAGATCAATTATCACACCCTGTAGTAGATTCAAATGACGAGGAGAAAATTACTTTCAAGTCTTTCGAAGAAAGTGAGAAGTCGAAGTCTGAGAAATTAGCTTGTTTGGAACTTAATGTACCAAATGAAGCAGCTAGAAAGTTAACTTTAAGCCTAAAATCAAATTTGGGCTCTAAAGTAGATGAGACATCACCCGCATCGTTCAGTGGGGCTCAAAAGGTTATTGGTTTGGCTGATCTTTTTATGAGGATGAGTGATCGAGCAGCAGGGGAGATTACTCAAAAAAAGAGTGATATTTTGACACCTAAGGGATTTGAAAAGTGTTCGAACGAAGCAAGAGGGAATGATGAGGCAAAAATTTCTGACATAAAGGGTCTACTCAACTGCATTAAGAGTCTATCTAAAGAACAATTGGATTCCAGAACTCAGGACAATATGGTCTTTGACAAGACTGATCAAACCAGCGGTAGACACCCACTTGGAGGGAAAAAATCACAGCCGAATTCGCAAGCATTTGAAAAGAAAGGAAAATGGACTCCAATGAATGGGAACAAACTGGATAATACAGATCCCAAGAGTGAGGATGAGGAAGGACGTGATACAAATGGTACGTCCTTTAACTCAACAAAGTCAAAACCAAGCCAAAATGTTCCGCTTCCCTATTCCAAAGAATGCTACATTGAGACGAGGGACCCATCCTTCTCCAAAAAGGGGCCTGGTCAAAACAAAGTATTGGTGAGATTCTTGCGTAATGAAGCTGATAAGAGGGATGTAATTGCTGCTTTCAAGGATTGTGGGCTTATCATGAAAATCGAATTTTCCCATATTGAAGGAAGCATTTATAAGATGGCCAACGTTTATTTTGAGGTCAGTGCTCATTGTATATGCTTTGGAATTTTAAGATTTGGACACCCTTTTCAATTAAGTGGTGGTTAAATCCTGAATCGAAACGTGAATCAGTTTGCCGCAATTTTGAATTGTATCGAATTCCAAATCACATCACTTTCTTACAAAATATAATATAGAAGTATACATATAAATTACATATAGAGTGCTTTAAATGAACAAAATAACAATTTAATACAAGCTCCATTGAATGTCAAAGCTCAAAATGAGTTCAAAATCATAGATAATAAATCTTATGGGATTGTATGAAACATGAATCGACTCGTATGACTTGGCTCGTGAAGCGACTGATTCTAACAACCATGGTTGTACTGTTTGTACTTTGTACTACTGGTGACATCAACTTCCTTTTTTCTTTTTCTTTTTGGTCTTTTTCAGACAAGGGAAGGGCTGAATAAGGCTCT
Source organism: Hydrangea macrophylla (assembly GCA_033977485.1). NCBI lineage: Eukaryota > Viridiplantae > Streptophyta > Magnoliopsida > Cornales > Hydrangeaceae > Hydrangea > Hydrangea macrophylla. The sequence continues at coordinate 109,320,457 of CM066991.1, forward strand.
TGAAAAAACCGATATCTTGGTGAGAAACGAAAATGCAACTGTGGAAGCTACTTGTTCCTCGGACAATGTGCACACTAGGATTTCCATTCCTGACTTGATTGGGGATCCCGATGTGCCTGCTTCGGTAGTGAGGAATCCTACCCGAACAGTGATGATCAAGCAGCTGACTCACGAAATTAGCTCACGTCATATTGAAGAAGCTCTCGCTTTCTGTGACAGCAACATAACTGGCTTCTTCTTGGGTTCCTCAAGTTTTGTTGCATATGTGGAATTTGAGGTAAGTCTTTATGCCTTGGCAACTTGTGCTTGTGTGCGATAGAGCATTCTCTGAGATTGTGTTATGATATGGTGTGTTTGGTAGAAACTTCTGCCTAGAGCAGTTTATTATTTCTCTTTTTGTTATGCTAACGTGCCATCTAGGCTTTTATAGTTTTAAGTCAAAGAATACGGAGTAACTTGGTCAATGGCCTTTAATGCTCTGTTTGGTTTGCGGATTTTGTGTAGGATAATGGAAGGGAAAGTACAAGGAAGAGAAAGGAAAAATTATTGACTAACCACTACAAGCCACTCATTTTTGGCTCGGAGTAGCAAATTTCATTGAGTATTAAACACTCAAAAAAAGTAGGCTTTTTCTTGATTGGAAGAGATAAAAACCTAATTGGGACCTTGATTGGAGTCATCCAAGACATCCAATCCACCTTCACCCGGGCGAATATTTGACAACATGACCGTCTATCTTTTTATCTTTGTTATATATATATATATAAATATAAGGCTTTGACAATCTCCCCTAATACAGAAAGAAAAAAAAAAATTTCTTTGATATATGTGGTTCATGAATTTTGTGAGGAAAAAGATAAGGAAGAAATTGTCAATGACTTTCTTTTCTCTGTTGAATAAAATTAGGAACTATGATTTTAAAAAAAAAAATAAAAAAAATGAGATGAGATTCGTGATGAAAAAGTTTTTTTTTTTTGGCCTCATTTTTAAAATTTTTTAAAAAATTTTCCTCGATGACATTCGCAACTAAAAGTTTTAACATTTTCCTGCAATCCGCAAACCAAATGTAATCTTACAACAAAAAAATTTCTTAAAGAGTTGGAAATGAAGAAAAATATAGAAAATGTAAGATTAAAAACTTCCCTTTATTTGTCATTTTTTTTCATTCCTCCCTATTGTCCTTGTAACTAACTAGTAACTGAATTAGGAATATTTACAATTTGGTCAACTTCTTCTCCCAAATTTAGGATTCATATATTGTAATATGTGTAATTGCATTTGGATCAGTAAGTTTTGGAATATTTATTATTCACTTAAAAAAAGTCAACAAAAGTGGCTATTTAGGAATTGGGGACTAATATTTACATTTTAGTCAACTTCTTGTCTAAAATTTAGGATTCATATATTGTAATATGTGTAATTACATTTGGGTCAGCAAGTTCTTGGATATTTATACTTCACTTCAAAAAATGTCAAATAGAGTGGCTATTTTAGTGGCTATTTATGAATTGGCCACTAATATTTATATTTTGGTAAACTTCTTCCCTCAAATTTAGGATTTATAGATTGTAATATGTATAATTACATTTGGATAAGCATTCTATTGCATCTTTATGATTCACATCTTTGCTTCGAATATCAATTAAGGTTTACAAATACATTCATGTCCTTTTTTAGGGGAAATACCCTACTTGTGTCATCTATTTTTAGTGGTGATTTATTAGGTACCTTTACTATTCATTTACAAGATAGTCAGAATTATCAACTTAGCTACATTTACAATTTCCTATTTAACCGTTTTTACATCTTATTATACACTTTTAACAACCACTTAACCACACGAAACGACACATTTAAATTTCCCGAGCAACGCACGGGACTCCAACTAGTATATATATATATATATATATGGCTTTGACAATCTCCCCTAATATAGAAAGAAAAAAAAAAATTCTTTGATATCTGTGGTTCATGAATTTTGTGAGGAAAAAGATGAGGAAGAAATTGTCAAATGACTTTCTTTTCTCTGTTGAATAAAATTAGGAACTATGATTTAAAAAAAAAAAAAAAAAGAGAGATGACATTCGTGATGAAAAAGTTTTTTCTTTTTTGCCTCATTTAAATTTTTTTTTTTTTTTAATTTTCCTCGATGACATTCGCTACTAAAAGTTTTAACATTTTCCTAATCCGCAAACCAAATGTAATCTTACAACAAAAAAATTTCTAAAAGAGTTGGAAATAAAGAAAAATATAGAAAATGTAAGATTAAAAACTACCCTTTATTTGTCAAATTTTTTTTTTCATTCCTCCCTATTGCCCTTTTTAACGAACTAGTAGTAACCGAATTAGGAAAAGTGTTTTCCTTCATTTCTCTTTCACCTTTTAAAAAAAAAAAAAAAATTGAAAATGTCCTGAATCCAGTATTAAACTGAGTCGAAGTTTACTTGTTCAAACATAATTCCTACATATAATCACGTGCATCGACAATTTTAAAACTACAAGTTTAAAACCATTTTGAGGCTCTCTATGTTTTGTAGTGATGGGTGTTGAATGGCCACATCATTCTATTTCTGTATAAAGAATCTGCACGAGATTTTGGTTTTTGTAACATTACTCATTTTTTATCGACAATTTTACTTCCAAAGACACTTTTGAAGCCAAAGCTGTCTCCTGACAATTACAGTTGTCTCTAACTACAATTTTAGTCATTCACACTTCGAAGTTTCACTTGACAGACAGAAGATGCCAAAGAAAAGGCTCTTGCAAAACATTCCATACAAGTACAAGGAAAGATGCTATTTATCTTCAGGATTGATGCGCCAAGAACAACAGTTGTAAGGATTTCTACCATCAAAGACAATGGATCATCTGCCGTCCTCGCTAAATGCAAGTCTTATGGGCAAGTCCGGTGTGCTTATTCAAGATGTAGAGACGTCATGGACGTGCATTACAAAATCACCGAGTGGCCAAACATGTTAAAGATTTTAAATAGGTGATTACATGTGTTTTCCAAGAATTGTGTTTGTCTCCAAATTAGAGAAATTTGGAGAGGAGAATGAGACTAGAAATAACAAACTTCTAGAGAAAGTTACATTTAATTTGCTTTCTCTTCTCTTCTCTATACTTCTCTCGATCCAAATGGGGCGTGAAGTTCTAACTGGGTTTTTTTTTATGTTGTGTCTAGATTGAATGAGGCAGAAGTAGATGGTCGACGGTTGGTAGCTCAGCCTGCGGTTGTCTTTCCTCCACAGATCCTCCGAGTCCTATGGAGTCAGCCGGACGAGAGAGAACGTGTGATAGCATCGGTTGATGGTTTGTTCAAAAAACTTGGGGAGAATTCTTTAAGTAAAGGTGGACTCCTTGATCTTGCAGCTAAATATTATGAACACGCAATTCCATTGATCTAACTATGGATTTCTAAATTTGACGCAGAGTCTAGTCTTGTTAGAAGAATCCATTTTTTTTTGGGTCAGAATGGGGCGTGACGTTGTTCTCGCTGTAGATTCGCACAAAATTGTTTGTATGTGCAATCATTTTATGTCATGTTCTTCTAACCAGATTAACTGAAGAAAATGATTGGACTATAAGCTCCAAAACTTCATTCTAACATAGATGATATTGCAATTGGAATATTACTAATTTTGGTTTTTTTGAGCGTTGTTGTGTGAGGACAAGTGTAGCATTGCTTTCCGGGCATATTCGTCCTTGCTTGTAATTTTTTGTCCCTTGAATTACTATCCTGTTGTTTGCCGTGATTCAATTGTTCATGGTTTCATTCTCACATCCATTGGACTTTGGACTCTAAAGCTTTGTTTGGTTCATGGATTTCATGAGGGAAAAGAGAGAAAAGAAAAACGAGATGGAAAACTAGTCCTATCTGTAAGGTAAAAGGAACTAGTTTTACATCATGTTTTCCTTTCTCCTCTCTTTTCCTTTATGAAATCCATGAACCAAACAAAGCCTAAGGTAAAATGAACTACTTTTCCATCTTGCTTTCCTTTTTCCCTCTCTTTTCCCTCATCAGATCCATGAATCAAACAAATCCTAATGGTGTATTTTTGTGTCCTATGAATTTGAATTGACTATTATCTCTCATCTAATTAAGAAAATTGAAAAGCTTCAAAATATTTATTATATGGGATCATTCTTAGTCATTCTTCAGAGTCAATCATGACTTTATGTGAAAAGTAAAACTTGTCATTTCTAAATGACCTTAATTTAAATAATGAATTTCTACCTTGAAATGAAATGATATACAAGTTGTGAATAAATATTACCAGTAAAGCAAATGGCCACAACTACATGGTTATTAACCAATATTCTAATTTAGTGGAGAAGAAAAGAAGAGTAATGCTATGCTTCGTAAATAAAAATTACAATTACTTTTTACAATTGTGCCATGTGTTGTGATGGAGGTTGGTTGGTACCATATATCACTACATATGGTACAACTTGCAAAGCACTTGGGAAGCAAATTTGTAACATATGTTGCGATAGAGGTTGGTAGTATAGTACCACATCACTTTATGTGATATAACTTGCAAGTACTTGGGAATCAAATTTAAAATTCACATTTGCACATTATTCAAAAACAAATATGCTACACCCACACCAAATTCCTCACCCAACACATCTTAACCCTTAATTTCTGTTGTAAAGCCCATATGGAACCCACATGAATCAAGGCAAAGATTGTCGGTTGTAATTTGGTGTGTGTAACATTACTCATTCAAAAGAGAATAACAAATATTAGAGCCTACACAATCAAAGTCAATTCCATTCAAGCACACATACAAAACCAGGATAATAACTACATCCATTCTAAACCAGTTCCCTGATTTTCCATATCTGCATTTAATAGTCGTGAACTGTATACAATGGGCATATTGGAATTGCAAGTTTCTTTGCTTGAAAGTTGAGACTTTCCTCACATGCACAAACCGCACAGCAACATTCTACCTTGCACAACCATACCACTTTCCACCTTGCACATAATAGAAGCTATTTAATAAAACACGGCACCAAAAATTGCAGCAGAAAGATGAAACTAACACAAATGTGCAAAAATCTCCCCATAAAATTAACCACTGATTAGTGTCAAAAAACACAAAAATTCTCCTTAAGATCTGTCTAATATCCAGAACCAGTAAAACAAAAAACAAAAAACAAAAAACAAATCCAAAAGCACAACTTGCAGAAAACTTGTAACAAAATTTGGATCCCCAATATAAGTAATGCTCAGGATGAAGTCTGCTTCTTTAGCTTGGAGAGCTCTTGTCTGACCAATCCAGCCCTCTGCACAAGCAAATTTTAAGTCCATTTACTTCAGAAAGGAAAGAAAGATCATGTAACCAACATAAAATAAGTAAGATTAATGGTTTGGGGTAGTTCTTTGAAAAACTATCAAACCAACCTTGATCTTGGCCAGCATGAGCTTGAACCTATCAAAATCATTAAGAGAGGCCCTTCTTTTCTGAACAATCAGCTTTCGGCCCCAGGAACTATTCTCCCACTTGTTCTTAACATCTGCCCATCCAAATATGAAATTAATGTGTCAAACCCAAGAGCTAATAATAAACACAGAGCGGAGCTTCGCAATTTCCAAAATTGCATGTACCTGCTGCTTCCATTGCTGCAATTAGTGTCTTCTTCGTGGGGATCCTTTTAATGTCGATTGTGATATCTGTGAGTGAGAGCCTCTTAAAATTCATTTGGGATCTTACCATATCAGGGGAATCCACAAGAGCCTGTAAAGCCGCAAAATGAACAACGCCGATTAAGATAGCTAATCGGAGTATCAGACCATAGAATTATGGAAGATTAGATGTTTGAAATTTAAACACACAAACCAATACATCTAAATTAATTCCAATCGATGTCAACGTCACGTCCCTGTCTGACAACAGATGTGCACACTCACAACAAATCATGTGGATGCAATGGCATAATGGAAGCCGCAACCATTTGAAATCTAAATATACACATCAACTCTTAATAATGCTAAACCACGCTCGGACATTTATGACAGGTATCCTACGAATAAACTCAAAGAGTTATGAATCAATTGCCCCTCCCGAAGAGCCAAATCCACAAGGAGAAAGACCGAAGATACCAAGAGAGAATGTTGCAAAACTTGACTTGTCATGATAAGAGAGTAATAGCACTAAAAGAATGGATAGAGGTATGAAACCAGTAAAACTTCTGGAAGTGACAAAATGAAAAACATCATGAATATTCTCAACAAGTCAAATATCAGAACAAGGACCGACCATCCAGCTCTCAGACACAGTAGTTGATGATGGCTCAACAGCAAGTACGTACAGCATAGTACAAATTTAGTTTGATATTCAAAAGCACAATCCAGAAACAAGGCATTAAATTTTAGATAGGGATATTACTGAAAATGGAAGGAATTTCATTTATGGCTTGCCCTGCCCACAATAATGCAACCACAATACATCACCAATAACATTCCAACTAGGAATTACAGTAGTATTAAGGTATATCTTTAAACATTGACACTTGCGTAGCAAGCCTTAGCTTCTTTTAATAGTGATTTTAACACAAAACTATCTCATCAGACAGAGCTGTGTATTCACCACTAGAGTATGACTCTTACGCAAACATATCTTTCAGTAAGGCTGCTAAAACTCCTTCAGTACAATACACCTTCTAGAAAGTATCAGGGACTCATAAACCTTGGCTTTTTGTTCGTTATTATAGAAAAGAAAGAGGATCTTTTCTCTTCTCAACAAGTAGATGAAGGATGAGTAAACAATCTAATGACGATTATCAGTAATACTAGAACTCTTAGGCTTTATGTGTTTTCTTAGTAACACTTTCTTTGGATCGAGAGAAATGGCGAGAAAAGAAGGAAAAGGGGACCACTTTCTCTCCATTTCTCTCATTTGGTAAGTCAAGTGTGGAGAGAAAGCAAGAGAAATTGGGGAGAAGGTTGAGAAAAAGAGCCCACTTCTCTCTCTCTCCAAATTGGAGAGATCCTGGGGAGAAAAGAATAGAATCAAAATAAAAAACTGTCCAAAAGACTAAGAGGTCCCAGTATATTCTTGTTTATTTCAATACATACACCTAATGGAGGATAAAAGAGAAAAATGGTTCTAATTATTTTCTGTTCTTTTCTCTTATGTCTCATGTTTCTCTTATTTTGTCCTCTCCTCTAATGCCTATCTAGACATGGTGGAGTCTCCACTTCTCTCAATCCAAAGGGAGTGTAAACATAGAAGACTAAATCAAAATTTCCAACAACAAATGAACAAAACAAACGTGTTCCACAATACATGACAACATTATAATCCTGTTGGATTCATAATTAACAGGTGACGTGATGCTATTTACACTACCCATCTAACACATCTCATCTCATCTCCACTCTCAATAGAGACGCATAAATGACTCAATTACACCATAACGTGTGCCAATCAACAACAAACAGCAATGTAGAAAAATCTTTTCTGGCACTCAAGATGAAAAACTGGAGGATTTTTCACTCTTATTTATTTATTTATTAGTGAGGGCAGCTTATTTCACACACCAATAAACACAAAAATAAGCAAAATTGTTATCATAACTGTCTAGCCTCCAGTGACAGAAACCTTACGTATCAGATCCGCAATAACCAATCAAAGCTTTTGAATCAACAAATTGAAATGGGCCAACCAAGTTAACCAACTAAGCTCAATAATCTCCAGAGGGAGCAACAAAATTCACATAAATAGCATCACAACCACAAAAAAATTTAGTAACTCTCATCAGCTAAACATCCACATCCTTGACAAAAAAAAAAAAAAGACAAATAATACTGGGTACACATTAAACAACTAACACAACTCCATTTGTTTTTGAGATAAGCCCAAATCCCAAATCTAACATTTTCAGACCACCCCAACTGAGCAGAAAAGAAAAAAAAATAGCTTCTTGAAGTTAAAGTTTGCAACTTGTTAGAAATCCAATCACATAAAACAGAAGATCAATAAGTTTTCTCAGCAACCAAACACAGGAATGATAGTAAAAACAAACATTACCCTGTTCTGATCGAGAACGTCAACAATGACAACAAGCTTCCCATAGTCTTTGCCATAGTTGACTAGGGCGACCCTTCCGATCTCAACAAAACGCTTGAACGGCTACCAAAAAAAAAAAAAAAAAACAGAGCCAAAATCAAACCAGTTCAATCGAAGGATGAAATTCAGAATCAACAGTAAAACGTTGCAGAAACTCACCATCTTCTTAGGGTTTATCGGAGATCAGAGAGGCGCACAGAGAGAAGAGTGAAACGAAAATGTGGAAGTTAGGGTTTTGTATGTTTTATAAGGTCTTCTCCACCGTACGATCTAGGGTTGATTCGTGATCTATATAATAGTAGTGTGTACGACTTATGAAGATGGGTTTGGAGCGGTTCGTGTAAAATGGATCATGTGGTGGGCTTTTTGGGTTGGGCCGGTGCATTACGGATGGATGAGATTGGAATATGTACATATAAAGATTTGAGTTATTAATTTAGAAATTTGGTATTAAATACCAAATTAGTAGAATTATTTGGTTATAAGACACAATGGAAAAATATTTGGGGACAAGGACATGTTTAGTGGAAGTTGTTAGGGATAAACTCAACTACTTCTAGTTGTGACCAAAATACCCATTTCATTCATTTTCAGTTAGAAAGAGAAAACACAATCCAAGACAGACACACACACACAGAGTTAGAGAGAGAGAGAGAGAGAGAGAGAGAGAGAGAGAGAACATGATTAGAGAGAGAGAGAACACGATCTGATCAGACCACCAACCACCGCCGTCACTGACCACCAAGAACCAAAGGCGAGAGCACCGGTGACCACCATCATCTCCGGCGACTACCACCATTCTCTCTGTGCTCACCCAAAAAAAAGCCGTTGCCGTGTCTCCATCCACCGCCATCGCGGACAACCACCACCGACTTCGTCCATCACCAACGAGCACTAGCCACGACCACCACGAATTCCAGATCCGCCACCTCCGCGAGCAGATCCACCACCATCGTCATCTCTAAGGAATGGTGGTTTTTTTTTTTTAACCACATTTTGTTGAGAAATTTATCAAAAAAAGTCTGTGAAGTTACTCAACATTTTTTTCCAGATTTTGATATCAACTATGATACTTGTTTGATAGATCTTGTTGAGTGGGTTGTAAAAATTTAGATTTTATGCAAAAAACAATTTGCAGATCGATATGAATGCTCGAATTTGTAAAAAGTTTTTGCAATGTTTGTTAGAACACTTTTTTTGTGAAATTTCACAAACTTTGTGAAATTTCACAACTTTTTTTTTTTAAAAAGTTCACAACTTTTTCTGTATTGGTATGAGAAATTAAATTTCAAAAACTTGTTATGTGTTCATTTCATGTTGATGTGGTGGTTTGGTTTGAAGAGATCAATCTGGTGAGGTCGTGGTAGTGATCGGCAGACGTTTGGTGTGGCGGTGGTGGTTTCGTGGAATTTTCATGAACTCTGTGAAATTTCACAACTTTTTGTTGATAAATTTCACAATTTTTTTTTTTAAATTTCACAAGTTTTTTCGGTGGTGTGAGAAATTTACTTTCAGGATCTTGTTTTATGATCATTTCAAGTTAATGTGGTGGTTTGATTGTGAAGAGATTGAGAGAGGTCTAGTGTGGCGTTGGTGGTGAACGACAGAGGTCTGGTGGTGGTGGTGGTAGTCGCTAGGGGGTATAGTGTGGTGGTGTTCGCTGGAGGTCAGACAAGCTCAGGCGAAGTCGCCGGAGCTCAGGGGAAGTCGCCGGAGCTCAGGCGATGTCATGGTGGTGGTCGCCGGAGCTCAGGCGAGGTCGCCGGAGGTGATAGTGGTGTTGCTTATGTTTTTGTCACTGTGGTGCAAAATCTTAGGGGTATTTGTGTCAAAGTATCAAGGTATAGACATAATACTACAACCTTTTTCTAACTGGACTAAAACCATAATATTTCTCTTAATTTGGTTTAATTGCTAATTGTCCCTTATTATTTTCGGTGGGTTCTATGTCGGTGGGTTCCATGTATGCAGGTATGGATCCCACCAAAATGAATGGCTCAGATCTTTATGTGCACACTTTATGTGCATATAGTATTACCCTCTTGGAATTGAAGCATTCGAAAAATATTCCAAAAATTTTGAAATATAATAATTCGTTTCATTTCTAATTCCAAAAATTTTGGAATTCTAAAACTAGCCGTCGGTGCACACAAGTTGTGTGTGTGATGCTTTGTATTTCTTAATTTACTGTAAAGTTGATATAGTAAATAAAGTTTGTGAATAAAAATTTTGCTATTAAGTAAATGATAAATACATAAATTTACAGCACACGTAAACAATTCATCATGTACATAAATTCACGACACATTCAATTCGTCTTATTCGAAAAAGGAATAAAGTAAATCCTATCGTGCATTACACAAACAAATAAGATGAATATATTGTGTGTTGACAATTAATGTATTTTTTTTTTAATTAATGTCAAGATTAAACTGTAATTGGTATGTGTTTTTCTCTTTAAATACTTTCTAAAATTGTGTCTCAAATATGCACACGAAGTTTTGCAATTCTTCCCAAAATTGCATCTTTAGAATCATAGCATTATTCGGAGGAAAACCCATATCAAAACCCATATATCCACCAAATAGATAGGCCACAAAAATAGTAAAAAAATGGACTATCCGCATATAACAACCCCACGTAGGACAACAAACAAATACTTAACATGCACTGTGATCAAGCACCACTTCAAATTTGTGGGTCATAAGAATCTTTCTTTCTATAGCAGCGTGTGTATAATATTATATATCCATGTCTACTTGAACTAAAAAAATGGCTTCACTCTTGTAATAGGTAAATGGTTTGTAACAAAATGATATGCAGTAGGATTCAGTACCTTCATAAATCTCTTCTCTGTTCCAGGAATGTTCTATTTATTCGATCTCTACTATTCTCTCTCTTTGTACTTTGTTTGATCTCCCTCTAATCTCGATTGTAGGTTCCACTCACTCTAGTTCTGTCCTTCGATTTTGGGTCGGTAACACTCTTACTTTTAGAGAGAGAGAGAGAGAGGGGGGGGGGGGGGGGGGGGGCGCGGAGTCTGTAGTTTTTTTTTTTCCTTTCTTGAAGACTGTTGTTTGCGGTTGGGTGGGGAGAAATCAGAAGTGGGGTGAGTGGTTATGCCTTTCAGTTTTGCTTTGAATTTTTAATGACCTTTGATGCTCTTATAGGTTTATTTTAAGGATGACAAAGTATATTGGTATACATGTAAATATTGGTGGTGTTGAGAATAAATTTGGTACCCCTATCTCTCCCATTCTATAGTAGTATAGATTATTCTAATTTTGGAATTATCGATTTTTCTCGGAAAGTTTTGAAATTGAATCTTTCAAATTTTTTGAGATCAAGAGAGTGAATGACAGTTGCACTTATTAGGTTATACGTATACGCAGTCAGGCTCAGGAAAGGGTGCCCTTTCTTTATTAAAGAGAAGGCCTCTGTTTTGGCTGTCGGATCGTGTTTTCATTCACATCAGTTTGGTCATTTCACAGTTTTTAAACACAATCCGATAGCTAAAATAGAGGCCCTCTCTTTATTAAAGAGATGGGTAAAGAGAGGGCGCCCTTTCCTGAGAATTTTCGTACGTATATGTATATTATTATGTGTATTATATTATGTATGTAACATAACATTAAAATATTTTATTGAGAGCATAAATACTTAAGGGATAAATTATCTAGATACCCCTCATGTATTGCCCTTTTACACTAATTTAATTCCCCTAAATTAAAAAAATCAACAAACTAACCCCGTCAAGTATTTGTGAGAGGGTGGCATTTGAGAGGGTCAATTTGAGAAAAATACTAATAGTTGAGGGGGTCAGTTTGTTGAATTATTACTTTAGGGGGTGTTAGTGAAAAAGGGCAGTACATGAGGGGATGTCTATATAATTTACTCATACATACTTAAGTTACACTTTCTCTAACATCTTAAACTTGACATTGTTTGGTTTTTGAACGAGGGATTTATGATGGAAAAGAAAAGTGGAGGGATTTGGAATAGATATTTGAATAGATCTTAGTGACCAAATCCATCCACTTTTCTTTATCCTCACGTAATCCCTCATGAAATCCAAGATCCAAACAACAGGTTGATAACATGGTATCAAAGCAAGCAAATTAAGGTCCCGAGTTCAATACTCGTTGTCATCTAGATTTCTAAAAAAAATTCATATGTTTGACCCTTATCAAAAAAAAGTGGCGCCATGGCCACACGTAAGGGGATGTGTTGAGAGTACAAATGCTTAAGTTACACAATCTCTAACAGAGTAAGCTTTTAGAGTAGATGGTTGTAAACCTATAATTGTGTATTTTCATAAGTATATAATGATAATTATAGATTACATATTCATTATTAAAAATTAGGAAAATTTGGGAAAATTGGGATCAGAAGTGGTTCGAAATATACTTCATAATATTTGGAGTAGAAAAAAATCAGAATTTTTGGAATTTCAAACATCATCCCAATTCTAATCCAAAATTTTTCAAAACTTTCAGGATTTGGAACTGTTGCAATTCGGAACTAAATATGGTGTGGGAAAAGCGGAATTCTTTGAATCGAATTTGATCGGAATTTTTGTTCCAACATGCACCCCTTGTTTTGGGGTTGGGGGTCTGATTCAAGAGTAGTGTTAGGGGTACAACAATTTTTTACAACTCATTTATAAACCAAAAAATAGTCAAATCGAATTTTTATGAAGCGCCGAAAATTTGTATGGTTGATTGATTTAGTGAAGAAAAAGAAAAGAAATAAAAACTAAATAAAAATTTTAAATTTGTGAGTCACTCCGTTACTCTTTCTCCAGTGTCCGCTATATTTTAAATTCTTTATAATTTTGTTTATGCAAACCATGAGAAACACCGGGGAATTAATTAATTCTCCCTAAATCTACAAACCAGACAGAGCTTAAAGGCACAACCCTTAAAATTTATATTAGTGATGTGCTACACAAATTTGGAATAAAAATATAGTTCCCAAATTCTTTAATTGTGGTACCACATGCTCTAACAAAGTTCGATGCCATTGCATGCATATAATAGAACAGGCAAAGCATTTTCTTATTTATAGCTTCTTGACAAAATGCTAATTGCGTCATGGTTTCAACAAACTGAGGCATTGTGAGTATTTAAAAAATGAAATCTGTGAAGCTTGGTGTTGCATAAGCCAGGATGATACAATGTATAATGTCCTTTCTGCATCTCAATTTTGAAGTGTGTTAGTGTCTCTTACGTGTTTGTCTATGCCCATACTTGTTCTTTTCAAAATTAATAAAACTTGTATTAGAATGCATGTATCTCCAAAAATTTTCAGAAACGCAATTCAGAACACACCAAATTAACTTAAACAAAGTGCCTCTTCCACTCTATTACAATATCATCATGACCGTACGTAGTCATTTATTTAGTACATAACAATCCATAACTCTTCTATCTTAAAATACACCTCTATATATAGCTACTAATTAATGGACACAAGTTCATCACTGTGTTCACTTATATTCTTCTTCTAGAATGGTAAACAAAAACCCGGGACTCCAATGATATGTCTAGACATAGGTATATGTAGCATAAGAAGGGCACCACATATATACTTAGTAATTAAGCGTAAAGTGTGCGAATCCCCTGAATATCGTTTGGATGCAGGTTCCTCTTGATCCCACCAGGATACCTTGCATACATAATGGCCTCACTGACCGAGCTGTGGCCAAGCCCAAGAAGGTGCCCGATTTCATGAACTGCAACAGACTCCAAGTCCACCTCACCCGGACTCCTTGGATTAGAACTCCAATTCTCATCAGCATCATAGTGGAACCATCCTCTGGTCGGCGCAAAAGCATGAGCCAAAGTGCTGCCACGTCCATCAAAAGAGGACCCATCACCATGGTTACCACGGTGGAACCCTATTTCAATGTCCGAGCTAGCCCCTTGAGCCTCCGCGAATGTGAAATGGCTCACGTCTTGCCATCTCTTGAACGCCCGTGAGCAAATCGGTCTCAGCACTTGTAATCCAACAGGCATGGTAGTAGTTGAACGGAATCGGTATGTGAGATGAGTTTTTGAAGCTGGCCATCTTGGCCTATTTGGAAAAAATGAGAAGTGTTGAACTGTATGGTGGTGAGGTTGGCCATTTTTCATTTTTCTATGGGACATTGAGTTTGTGCCGTTGACTATGTCGGGAACTCCACATCTTGGGACCATCATTTCATGAATGGTCTCGGAGTCTAAATTCCCGGTGACCTTCAAATTGTAATTTGATTGGTATTGTTTGATTGCGGACTCTAAAAGGTCATCAAACTCATCGTCATTTTGGTGGGAGATGAGTTTACTTTTCTTGGAAGGGCCATAGTTTAAGTAGCCAAATTTTTCAAGGTAGCGTTTGAGATCGTGAAGGCCTGTCACATTCTGGCCCTTGTGGCATTCCTTTAAGTTGTTGAGGAACGCAAAGGATAGGCCAGGATGTTTTATGTCATGTGAGTGAGCACTATGAGGTTTTGCCGCAAGAAGAAGAATCAAAGCTCCTAGAAGAAGAGAGAGTGTAGGAGCCATAATATATTAGGTTTTTTTTAGGAGCAAAGGGGCTTTGGTTTGTGTTTGTGATGTGTTTGTGTTTCAAATACTGTCTATTTATAGGAGGTGAAAGTTTGCAAAGATGGAAGTTTCAGTGTATGTTTTGGTCATTGACGCTAGTTGTTTCTTTTAATTAGTCATTGACGTTAGTTACAAGTTAGAAAGTACGCAAAAACCCCAACAAAAAAGACCCTGGTCAAAAAGTATTCAAATTGGGTATTTTTCCATGAAAGGTGTTTTATTTTTTTTTTCTTTTTCTTTTCTTGCAACAACAAATTTTTTACACAAAGGGTATGTGAAAAGCAGAATAAATGCACCACTGGTCTACTACAGTCTACAACAAACAATAAGTTAACATGGCCAAGTCCTATACTCCGATGTGTAAGGAGGGCTTTGTTTTACTTGCAAGCATACATACATGCCTTCCCGTTAGCATGTATTGCAGGAGAGAGAGAGAGAGAGAGAGAGAGAGAGAGAGAGAGAGAGAGAGAGAGAAGAATGAAAAGCAAAAAAAAAACCAGAAAGCAAGAAGAAGACTGGTAAAAAAGTATTCAACTTTGGGTCTTTTTCCACGAAAATTGTTTGATTTGTCTATTTTTTTTCCTTTTTCTTTTTTTTTTTTTTGCAACAACAAATCAAAGGGTTATCACCCCCCTTTTTTTTTTTTTTTTTTTTTTTCGGGTCATCAAGGTGACCTTATGTGAAAAGCAGAATAAATGCACCCCTAGTCCACTACAGTCTACAATAAACAATAATTTAACATAGCCAGGTCCTATATTCCCATGTGTAACGAGGACCTTGTTTCAGTTGCAAGCGTACACGTCTTCCCGTTAGCATGTTTTGCAGCAGAGAGAGAGAAGAGAGAGTTGTGATAGAATTCATATAGATTATAGACTAAGACCCCGGCTGTGTTAGCTGAACATAAAAATGAAGTGAAAAATTGCGGATTTTGGGGAAGAAAAAAAAAAAGTGATTATTTTTTAAAATCAAAGTGTTTGAATTAGCTTAAAATTTTAACACTAAAATGAATTAGCTAAAAAATTAAGCTGAAAAAAGTAGATTATTTTTTCAAATACTCACTTATTTCAGTTTAATTTATTAAGTCAAAAATGCCTTTTGGTTATTTTATACAAACAATCAGTACTTTTTTCAGCTTGTTTACCTAACTACCACTTATTATTTCAAGTAACCAAAACACCAAATAGCTTAATATTACCAAGCAGACTTTGCCCAAATGGTCTGGCATCTTTCTCCCCAGTGGAGAGATTGAGGGCTTGACTCCTCTTAGCGGGAGTATTTGCTTGCCCCCTACTTGTTCTTCAGTTAGACTGAGTGACCCTTGTTGGGCTTTGTTGTTGACCATTATGGGGCTTTGGGGTTGGGTTGGGTTGGGTTGGGTTAAGGGGGTGAGTGTGTGTATGTGTCCAGCCATAGTTCAGGTAACTAAAAAAAAAAAAAAATCTTAATATTAAAAAATAATCTCTTAATATTTCATTTTAAAAACAACCACACTTAATATTTCGACTAACCCAAACGGGCTCCAAGAGGCAAAACATGGAGAAAATATTCAGTGAGCCCATTACACCTCATCATCATATAGATGTGGTGTAATGCCCCAATTATATGAGATGATGTGACCACTATTTTTAAGTGGACATAACAAATAGTTAAGTAAATCATGTCCTTCATATTTTATGGGGTAAGAAACTCCCTAATTGTAGTGTCCACCTACTAATTTATGTTCCCATGTAGAGCATCACATTAGCACGATGACACGGTGTGATAGCCTCAATCAGTAACTGCACCAAAATATGGGTCCAACAACTGCCTTGAGGGAAGGGGTTGGAATTTGAGACTTTACCCATTGAAATGATGTGTAAGGGTCAATTTGCAATGTTTGTGTTTACATATGTTGCAATCTTCTGTGATAATTCTACCGGTCTAGATCAACTTGTCGATCACAATTTGAGTCTTAAAATCAAAATGTAGTAATTTTAAACACCCCTTTAATTTTTTAAAAAGACAAGTAGATTTCAAAGTTACTGAATTTTAGGATCAAGACACATACATGGGCGGACCTTGTAAGGATTTCGCAAGAACAGCTGCCCCTGCTTGACTTCTTGGAAAAATTCTTAGTTTCCGTTTGGGTTAGCTAAAATATTAAGTGAATGATTTTTAAGTGATGAAATATTAAGAGCTTGCTTGGGTTAATTGAAATACCAAGTGCTGAAATACCATTTAGGTTAGCTGAAAGCTTGAAATATTAAGTGTTGAGTATAGAAATTTTAAGCTTACTGTTTTCAACTGATTTATTTTAGTGCTGAAATTTTAATCTAACCCAAACACTTCTATTTTACAAAACAATCATTTTTTTTCCTTCTCGAAATTCGCAATTTATCACTTAATTTTTAAGTTTTAGCTAACCCAAACAGAGTCTAAGTGATTATTTATTAAGTGATGAAATATTGAGTGATATTTTTTGTATAGTACTGACATGTTGTTGGTCATTGGGTTTTGTTCCTTTCATGGGTTTGTGGGACTGAAGTAGATACATGGATAACCAGCTCGCTAGCTGAGCTGGCCAGAGCCCAACCCCCAATGGGGAGGTTGTAGGTTTGAGCCTCTCTAGATACTTCTAAGAGGTGATCAAGGGAGCCAATTGCTTTAAAGTGGAGTATGCCCCCCCCCCCCCTTGGGTGTGCGTGTGTTACTAACTACTATCCCCACTCATATCACACAGGTAGATTATTTATGAGACACTCGTCAAAAAAAAAAAAAATAAACAAACAAACAAAAAAAATTAGATACATGGATGGTGGTGATGGGCGAGAAACGGGTTTGAAACGGCAGCGATTGATGGATCAAGGTTCTTCATTATATGGGACTAGCTATCCTCCACCTTTCCCTGTTGTCCGACTTCGGGGCCTTATATTAAGTTTCGTGTTTGGATTTACTGAAATTTTAAGCAATTATTTAAAAAAAAAGTGTTTGGAAAACAAGCAGGAAAAAGTGATAGTGCATAAATGACAAAAAAATGACAACAGGTAGTTTAGACCTTTCTAGTTTATTCTTTGTGTCAATTTGGTCCATCTAGTTTAAAAAATGTCATTATAGTCCCTGTAGTTTCATAAGTGTATCATTTTAGTCCATCATACACTTTTTTGTGACAAATATTTTACTTTCAGTGACAAAATTATTCGTCACGTACTAAAGGACTTATTGAACTTATTTGACACACTTATGAAACTACAAGGACTAAAGTGACACTTTCTAAATTACAGGGGCCAAACTGACACATGTGACAAACTACAACAATGTAAAATGTATTTAACCCTTTAGACTTAAAGTTTTTGAACATTTTTTTTAGGGTATATATGATATATGCATACATGTTATAGATGAAGGTCGTGTTTGACACAACTTCTCATATAAAAGTCTATTTTAGGAATGCATATTTATTTGGATGGTTTTTTTTGTAAGAATTAATTGTTTGTGAGTGAGTGTTTTTTAAATAAAAAATGCGTATAAATTTGCAAATATGTTTGGTGGCAATATTTTAAAATTAAGTGTAAATTTATACTTACTAATATTACCCTAAAAAAAGGTATTTTTTGACTGCTTTTTCACTTAAGTGGTACGTTATTAAGTGTACTAAAAAATAAATAAGTGATAAAAATTTCCATTTTTATTAGGCTGTACTGCACTTTAGTACCCTCTAGTTTGGCGAAAGTTTCACTTTAAGCCCTTAACTTTCAATTTGGACACTTAAGGCGCCATAATTTCAAATTAGTTGCAATGTGAGCCTTTTGCCTAACTCTGTCAAAAAAAGTTAAAGGAAATCACTTTATAACTTTATGTTTTCTTTCAAAATCACCCACACCTTCCAAAACTCTCATATTTGCCCCAAACTCATATCCAAATCTTACAAATGCCCAACCACCTTCTCCTTATGAAATTTATTATTAAGTTGTTTGATAATTTTGTACAAGTGACACATTATTCTTCAAAAAAATATCATGAAACCAAAAAAGCAACATTGATCTTTTAAAATGTCCATTCTAGAACTTTTAAAAGCTCCCCTCAAAAAGCCCTAAGTTCAATTTTTGCAAAGATCATAAACTAGTTACTAAATGAATTAACATGAAATTATACTTTAAAAAAGGAGAAGCACCAAAATGGGGGCAACTAAGCCTTAGTCCAGGAAACACATAAGAAATTGACTAATTCGAGCAGAATCATGTTGAGTTTACAATGTGTATATCTGTGTATGTAAAGTGTTTATGGCTTCATATTTGTTTTTCGATGTTTTTCAGAAATCTAGAATTTTTAGTTTTTTACTATGAAGACGGGCACGGCACGGTACGAATATCTGGACATAGGAAATACTTAAAAATGAGGACATGACTGCACGTTAGGGATGCGACATTGTTTCTTATTTATTATTTTAATTTTAAGTAGATTTCTTATAAAAAAAAAGGGTAGTCTAGTGCACGAGGCTCCCACCAATACGGGGTTTGAGAAAAATGAGATGTACGCAGCCTTACCCCTGCAAGCAAATATATTTCTTATGTTTTTCAAAAATGTAATGCAAGTAATATCTATTTCATGTACAATTATTTTGACATTAACAAAATCGAGAGAGGAAGACAACCGGAGAAGAGGGAGAGTGGAGATCAGAAACAGGGAAAGAGGGAGGTGGCATGAGAGGGTCTTGATTGGCCACTGTGTGAAAAAAATGGGAAGATAACTGTTGTAATGTTTTGACAATTATTTTGCTAGTAGAAAAAAAACTAACAACATGTTGCATTTCGGTGCCGTATGCGCCACTAAAATTGTAAAACATGACACATATGTGTCGAGTCCGATGTGGAGAACTAAGTATTAGCAGCATTTCAACTGAAAATGCTATGAATGCAATTATAGACTCTTCTAGAAGTCTCCAAACTTGTTCTCCAACTCAGCTACAACCACATACAGTTGTAACAAACTATTAGTTAGTCGGTGATAACAGTTTGGTTGATGAGCTGTCATATTAGTGTTCGATGTGTCTTCATTACTATATAAAGAGAATGTGGTTATACAGAGAAGGTAAGTAAAAAGTAATAAAATGAGATTCTGATCTCCTGAGTTCTTCTTCATTCATAGCATTTCTATCATGGTATCAGAGCATTGAATGAAACCGTCGTCTCTATCAATGGCGACTGGTTCGACTGGTTCGTTTTCTACCTTTGGATCTTCTGCTTATGCTATATCTACTTCTTCATCATTTCCTCAGTCACCTATATACCTTCTTTCCAATATCTGCAATCTTATTACTCTTCGACTTGACTCGACAAATTACACACCATGGAGGTTCCAGATCACAGCAATATTGAAAGCTCATCATCTGATTGGATATATCGATGGATCTCTTCCATTTCCAGAGCAATTTCTTACATCTAACAATGGATCAGATCTACCAGAAATAAATCCAAGCTATCAACTATGGATCTCAAATGATCAAGCTCTTATGACTCTATTGAACGCTACTTTATCTCAAATGATCAGCTTTATCCTATGTGATCGGCTACAATTCTTCATGAGAAGCCTGGTTAGCGCTTGAGAGAAGGTATTGTTCTATATCTAGATCTAACATCCTACAACTGAAAAAGGGAAAGGAGAACCGAGAAGAGTGAGGCCGACGAGATGCTAGGGACGTCTCTTGTTTATATTTTTGGTTTCCCTTTCCAAGTGTTGTAATAAGAACTTTGAATTCGTAACATGTTGTAACTGAATCTTGGAGAGGATTAGTAGTATTGTAATATGTAGAAGAACTCTTGTAATAATGGTTTGAACTGTTGTAACATAGTTGGGTTGTGTTGAAATTAATTGGGAGAACCATGGTCTTTGATTTACTGCAGTAGTGCAGATATTTGAGGGATCAGTTGACTGGGTCCCCGACACAGTCGACTAGACCCCTGTTTTACAGAAATATCTCTTCAGTTTTTAAAGGCTTCAGTCGAATAGAAGATTGGAAACAGTTGATTGGATTCTGCACGAAAACACAACATTCTGGTTGATTGAATTCCAATCGGCTGGACAGGATCAGTCGACTGAGAATTGGAGACCGCAGTCGACTGAGTCCCCGACACAGTTGACTGGATTGGGGCTGTTGAACTTTTATACTCTCTGCATTGGTCTCTAGTCGACTGGGTCTCCGCCACAATCGACTGGCCCTCTGTTTTCAAAATGGATTTGTTTTGGAAGTGTTTCAGTCGAACAAAACTTTTTATAACTCTGATTTTAAGAAATTTTACTTATGTTTTCCATTGCTATTTACTTTAAAGGAATTGGATAAGCCTTGATGGCGTGCCACGTGTCCTATTTTCGCGCGTAACGGGATGGGTCGTGACATGAGCCAAAACGTTACCTGGTTCATCAAACGTGGACCCATCACCATGACTGCCACGGTGGAACCCTATTTTAATGTCCGAGCTAGCCCCTTAAGCCTCCTCAAATGTGAAATGGCTTACATCTTGCCATCTCTTGAACGCCCGCGAGCAAATCAATCTTAGCTCTTGTAATCCAACAGGCGTGGTAGCTGTTGAACGAAATTTGTGAAGGAGGCCATCTTTAGCCTCTTCGGGAAAAATGAAAAGTGTCAAACTGTATGGAGAAGGTGGTTGCCGTAATTTTTCATTTTTTTGCAGGACATTGTGATGCAGCGCGGAAGCGAAAGACGAGAAAGATGAGATGGTGCAACCTTCTTGAACCCCGTTGATTGTCGCAACAATGCCAGGAACAAGGCTCTACGCTCGTTGATTCACCAAGAATACTGAGAATAGGCTTCAAAGTCTTGTTGATTCACCAAGAATGCCAAGAACAATTGGAAAATATAAAATAGATACTCTCTCTAATAATTTTATTAATCATCAAAAAGCTCCCCCAATAAGATGTTTACAACTTATTTATAATACTGTCAAACTTGGTCCCTAGGAAAATGAAACAAATAAAAGGAAACCTAATCTAAATAAACTAAGACGTAAATGGAATCTAATTTTCGTTTTCCTTTTTGACACCCTAATTTATGACCTTTAAAAACTTGAAAATTAAGTCATAATCTTCTCAAAATACTCATAACATATATAGCCTATTGGGACTTAATTTCAGCATTTAGAATCCTAAAAATAGCTTAAAACATGAAAGTAAAATTCTAAGAAACTAAAAAACGAAAATTACATGAAAATAAAAATTCATCAAAATCTTGAAATTGATTGTTGAATATTGCCCTGCATCATTCTCCCCCACTTGAAGAAAATTCATCCTCGAAGTTTGAAATTTGCCTGTGACCTGAAACTTTCCTTAATCCCACGTAAATAAATATTTGGAATATAATTTTGCTTCAGTCTCTTCCCAAGTTTATTCTTTGTCTCCCCTTCTTGAATGACAAATTAAGTTGATCAAACATGTATTGAAGAAATTACAACATTTATCAACTCCAAGAAAATCATAACTTTCTTGATGTCTTCGGTTGTATATTAAAGTTGGTCCAATAGATAACACAAATTCTTCATCAATCAATGGCTTGAAAAGAGGAATTGAATCTATAAGAGTGAATAGATTATTCTTGGTGAAGTAATTGAGTTTACGTGGAGCACCCTCCAATGGTCTTTATGTTCTGGAATGTCATTGTGAACACCTTCTAATTCTTTCTTAATCATATAATCTTCAAGAAATTCATATTCTCGGTCAGTGTCATAAACATGATCTGTATTATAATCAATAACGTGATTCTCTTCAATCTTCTCACCATACTCAAATAATCCTACCTCCCAATTAATGAATTCGATATTTTGGAGTTTGATTTTTCCCCTATGAACCCTTGATGCGTAGTTACCAAAAGGGCTATTTCGCTCACCCTCTAAAATACTATCAAAATTAGCAGGATGAGTTTTTTTAATGCTGATTTTGTAGTTGAGCACGAACTGCTTGATGCAATTTGTATTGTCGAACAAATCGTTCTTCCAACCCTTCCTTTAAGCGATCCAACTGTTATTGATCAGCAGCGACGTCCCTATCATAAACTTCGCATTAGAAGTCTTGAATCCAGGAAATGAGCTCTAATACCAACTGATGCAGCGCGAAAGCGAAAGATGAGAAGGATGAGATGGTGCAACCTTCTTGAACCCGTTGATTGCCACAACAATGCCAAGAACAAGGCTCTACACTCGTTGATTCACCAAGAATGCCGAGAATATGCCTCAAAAGTCTTATTGATTCACCAAGAATGCCAAGAACAATTGGAAAATACAAAAGAGATACTCTCTCTAATAATTTTATTAATCATCAAAAAGCTCCCCCAATAAGAGGTTTACAACTTATTTATAATACCGTCGAACTTGGTCCCTACGAAAATGAAACAAATAAAAGGAAACCTAATCTAAATAAACTAAGACGTAAATGGAATCTAATTTTCGTTTTCCTTTTTGACACTCTAATTTATGACCTTTAAAAACTTGAAAATTAAGTCACAATCTTCTCAAAATACTCCTAACATATGTGCTAGCCTATTGGGACTTAATTTCAGCATTTAGAATCCTAAAAATAGCTTAAAACATGAAAGTAAAATTCTAAGAAACTAAAAAACGAAAATTACATTAAAATAAAAGTTCATCAAAATCTTGAAATTGATTGTTGAATATTGCCATGCATCACATTGTATTTGTACCATTGACTATGTCGGGGACCCCACATCTTGGGATCATCATGTCTCGAATAGTCTCGGAGTCTAAATTCCCCGTGACCTTCAAATTGTAATTGGATTGCAGATATTGTTTGATGGCGGACTCTTAAAGGTCATCAAACTCATCGTAATTTTGTTTGGAGATGAGTTTGATTTTCTTGGAAGACCCATAATTTAAGTAGCCAATTTTTCAAGGTAGCGTTTGAGGTCGTGAAGGCCTTTCACATTCTGACCCTTATGGCATTCCTTTAAGTTGTTGACGAATGCAAAGGATAGGCCAGGATGTTTTGTGTCATGTGAGTGAGCAATAAGAGGTTTTGTCCCAAGAAGAAGAATTAAAGCTCCTAAAAAAAGAGAGAGTTTAAAAGCCATGGTAGTTATCTCAATATAGGAACAACAAAAGGCTTTAGTTGGTGTTTGTTATGTGTGTTTGTTTCTAATACTGTCTATCTATATAGAGTGAGAGGTTTTGGAACCGGGTCTTTGAAGGTTGAGTGATTGATTTGTATTAGGCAAATCAAATTTCCATGATATAAGCTCTCCTAATTTCAATTTACAAAAATCAAGCTTCCATGAAATAACAGTTCCCTGATTTTCATCTCATCCCTATTGGCCTATTGTATTTTGTGCAGGTTGTAGGAATTAATTTAGGGTCAACTATCCTTCAGATTGCACCCCAATTTGGTGCTCACATAATTGTACAAATGATCATCAGTAGTTAGTATATTCAAACCAATTTTGACAATTCTTTTTTTTTTTCTTCGTCGGAGTGTTATTAAGTTTTCAAACACATCCCAGGTGCATATGACTTGATTTCTTGGATCATATGAAAACGAAAAGTTGTGAATGTTATTAAGTTTTCAAACACATCCCATGTGCATATGACTTGATTTCTTGGATCATATGAAAACGAAAAGTTGTGAATTTTATTCGTGAATCTTGAAGGTATCAATATATTGCATAATGGAGAGAGAGGAATAGGTTGTGTTTAGTTAGAGAGAACAAATAATTTTTAGTGCTAATGGCAGTATAGGCAACTTTGTCTTGGTTCTTTCTGATATCGGTGTTCAAATATATTTCAACTCAAATAGCTGAGGGGTCACTTTTAGTGAAAATGAGTCATAGTTGAGGTGTGCTGATGGAATTTATCCGAAATTAATAAACATTTTTTTTAACAAAGAAATGGGAGATTCGAACATCGAACCAAAACCATGGATTAATAAACTTTCATTGCTCATTTATCCAATTTTTTTTATTTTTCGCTGGCTTTTACTCGGTTTTCACTTTTCAGACTTGATGCACCACTGCAGCCTACAAGACTGCAACAAACAGGAATTTAAGAGGGTCTATTACTGGCATTATTTGCTTACTCCACGTTGACCCAATAGATTTTGGGTTCAAGTACTTTGTATCTTGGATCTGACTTAATTAGCATTTTGCATTTCTGTATCATCATCAAGGGTAAGGAATTAAATGTTTTATAAATATCAATGTTAGTAATTAATAATCTTGTACTATTTGAATAGAATAATGCTGTGATTCTCAAATTTGTATTTTAAATTTATTTTCCAGCACACAGTGGAAGATAAATCTTTTTGCTGGAAAATTTCTCGAGGAAAATCGGGATTTTTGTACTTACAATATCCAGAAGAACTCGACTCTGTATATGTTTTCGGCCAAACAATGATGGTTGTAGGTTTGTAAGTGTTAGACAAAGCTTAGAATGGTTTTGCACACAAAAGATCGACAGGATATATATAAGCCCATTGATAAGGTATTTTGTCACCATCTTTTTACTGCTATCACTTTTGGATATAAGCTAAAATGCATAGGTACGATGGGAATTATGGAGAAAAAGTGTTACGGTCGGGTCATCATGGAAGAAGAATCACAAGATAAACATGAAATCAGTTAAGCTTTAAGGCGCGTTTGGAACGCTTTCTTTAAGGAGTTATTTGCACCTACTCACAAAGAGTTTGCTACAGCATTCCTAGCAAATCCCCTCCAGGATACAATAAAGCCTGAAAAAAATCTACCAGATAGCAATTCTGAAGATTTTCAGGAAAAACTCTAGGAAATTGGTTTTTAACTGACACAAGAAATCATATGAGAGAATGTATACTTAGTATTTTTCAAAAATATGATCAAATGAAAAATATCACTTGTCTTATATAGACCACTTGGTACCTCTTCCAAAAGATGGCACCTTTTGGTTATTAGGCACCTATTTTCAATTTTCAATATGTATCTTAATTAGACACGATAATGTCCTTTGACCTAAAAGGCACCCTTTAAATAGTGTCTTTTTCATATTTATCTATTATTTTCTTCATACACATTTTAATATTACAAACTATATTAATGTATATTAAAATATACAACAAAAAGTAATCCCAATAGGATGGTGCCTTTCATTACACTCTTTCAACTTTTAATTTTGTATTAATCCCTCGGCATACTTTGTTATAGCTTCTTGGCTAAATGCTATCTTTGTGAATATTTGTAACTTTTTGTTTTCATGAGTTTGGATGATTCAATAAGACAGGTCCATTCCTTATGACAGTTTTTGGCAACTCTGTTGAGGTTAGAACACTTTATCTTAGTTAACAAAGAAAACAAGCTCATCACTGTACTCATTTATTTTTCTTATCACCTGCTGTACAAAACCCAAGACTCTGATGATAGCTATATGCCTAGGCCTATATATAGCATAAGAAGTGACACCATAGGCTTACGAATAATGATAGAGTGTGTGAATTCCCTGAATATCGTCCGAATTCAAATCCCTTTTGATACCACCAGGATAACTTGGGTACATAAGAGCATCCACAGTGGGTTGCTAAAATTTAACGAAAACTTACACTAAGTTGTTGTACACGGCGAAGAGTGTTAGCAATGGGAAATAAGGGAACGGCACAAACAATGCCGTGTGAATAATTATGCGGCATACATTGTGCTGTGTGCTTTCATGCGACACACATTGTGAAACGGCACAATGAGTGCCGTGTGGGTGAAACGGCACAATGAGTGCCGTGTGGCTTTTGGAAGGCACAATAAGTGCCGTGTGGCCTTTTGGGCGGCACATTGTGCGCCGTCTAGATTCATGCGGCACACTTTGTACCGTTTTGTCCCAAATTAGTTCACTTAGTGCTACCACAAACTTAAGTTTGGCTAAGTTTTATATCCTATACATTAGTTAAAACTCGCCCATTGTTAATGCCTTTTAACTAAGTTATACTAATTTGTCCTACAGCACACTACCATTGTTGATGCTCTAATGGCATCCTTGTCCGAGCTGTGTCCGAGCCCAAGAAGGTGCCTGATTTCATGAACCGCCACAGACTCCAAGTCCACCTCATCCGGACTCCTCGGATTAGAACTCCAAATCTCATCAGCATCATAGTGGGACCGTCCTGCGGTTGGCGCGGCAGAATGAGCTAAAATGCCGCCCTCTCCATCAAATGGGGCACTGTCACCGTGACTACCGCGGTGGAACCCTATTTCAATGTCTGAGCGAGCCCCTTGGGCCATCGCGAATGTGAAATGGCTCACATCTTGCCATCTCTTGAACGCTCGTGAATAGATCGATCTCAGTTCTTGTACTCCAAAGGGTGGGCTAGCAGTAGAGCGGAATCGGTACGTGAGATGGGTTTTTGAAAGCGGCCATCTTGGCCTTTTCGGAAAAAATGTAAAGTGTTGAACTGTGTGGAGATGGTGGTGGCCTCCATTTTTCATTTTTCTGTGGGACATTGAGTTTGTACCGTTGACTATGTCGGGGACCCCACATCTCGGAACCATCATTTCTCGAATAGTCTCGGAGTCTAAATTTCCTGTGACCTTCAAATCGTAATTCGATTGGTATTGTTTGATGGCGGATTCTAAAAGGTCATCAAACTCATCATCGTTTTGGTGGGAGATGAGTTTGCTTGTCTTGGAAGAGCCATATTTTAAGTAGCCAAAAATTTCAAGGTAGCGTTTGAGGTTGTGAAGGCCTTTCACATTCTGGCCCTTATGACATTCCTCTAAGTTGTTAAGGAATGAGAAGGATATATAAGCCATTATCGGAGTGAGCAATAAGAGGTTTTGCAACAAGAAGAATTAAAGCTCCTAAAAGTAGAGACAATGTAGGAGTCATGATAGGTTTCTCAATTTAGGAACTAATGGCTTTGGTTGGTGTTAATCTTATAGTCTGCGTTTTCAAGTACTGTCTATTTATAGAGAGTGACAGTTTAGGAATATGGAGTTTCAATGTATGTTTAGTATATTTTGATAGTTGACCAACTGATTCATATAATCATATTACTAAAATGCTTCTATGATACTAGTCTATTAAGATTCCCTTAATTCCATTTGCAGAATTCAAGCTAATTCTATGATAGAAGCTCCCTGATTCTCATCTCATTCCCTATTGAATTAACGAGTCCAAAACTTCGAGCTTTCAAACTATATAAGAAATTTTGAATGTGACCATAATCAGTTTCACAGATTTTATGAGAAATTCCCATCATATTTGTACAATTGTTGTCTAAAACAAGCCCAAAATTTCATTTCTCATGAACTTGAAACATTATTAGAAATTTCAATATGAACATAATTAGTTTAGAATTTACAGAATTTGATTACCAAAACAGAATCACCCACATTAATGGGATCTGACATATATTCACTACAATCTTTCAATCCACAAAATATGAAATTTGATTACCAAAATAGATTTGCCCACATTTATGAGATGTGGATATAAATTCACTAAATTCTCTCAATCCATAAATATGAAATCTGATTACCAAAATAGA
Organism: Hydrangea macrophylla; assembly: GCA_033977485.1. Classification (NCBI taxonomy): domain Eukaryota; kingdom Viridiplantae; phylum Streptophyta; class Magnoliopsida; order Cornales; family Hydrangeaceae; genus Hydrangea; species Hydrangea macrophylla. The sequence goes on from CM066991.1 coordinate 109,348,622, forward strand.
TTCACCCACATTTATGGGATGTGATATATATATATATATATATATTCACTAAAATCTCTCAATCCATAAATTTGTGATTTGATTACTAAAATAGCAAAATAGATTCACCCATATTTATTGTATAAGCTAATATCTAATTAATAAGGCTACATTAGTCCAGAAAATGCTGAATTATGTTGGTTAAAGGACCTATTACAATTAACATTGCACATTAAAAGACCTATTACTCGTCAAGATTTTCAGTTGTGCTTTAACCAAAATAAGTTGGCTGGGTATGTGTGTGATAAGTACTTAAGTACATGCACAGTCTTTCTATTTTTCTATTGGATTATTAGATCAAAAGTAGGGGATTCACTAAGGATTGAGGTTTTTAATGTAATAAACATGTACCTTTTTTTTTTCTCCCTTCTATTTTGGAACTAATGACATGTCACATCGTGCATAAAATTAAGGGTTTAATTTGCATAAGCACTCCCTCAAGAATGACCCATTTTTTACTCAGTACAACATTACGATAAAAAGTATAACATTTCGACACTTTCACCCCTTAACTTATTGTCAAAAATAATATTAATGGAAATCTATCGGTCCAACTTATTAAATATATATATATATATATATATTTATGAAAAAATTTCTCTAATTTTTCTTCATACTACTGAAAATAAACACTGAATACAATATATTTCACTACTTGAAACACTGTTTACAATATTAAAATTTTGGGGTTCTTTGTGATTTGACCGCCAAACTTTCTTGAGTGAGACCATATATAAAATGGTCAAGAATGGAACTTGAGCTTGATAAGTTGTTGTTCTGGCTTCTTGTAAAATGACATTTTAATAAAAGCAACACTACAGTCCATTTGATTCCCAATACATCTAACAACGAGAACAATTTCTAATTAAAATCGCTTGATTCGAGTAGTAATGAATTTGGTATCACTAGCTCATGTATGTTGGGAAATGCAAATTTGGCTCAATTTGAGCTTTTATGGAAATTGTCTGTCAAATTTTAATCAAATAATATAAAACCGATTTGAATTATGATAATATGTATTTGAAATAAGAGAAATGATCCGAACATATAATATATGTTTGAATAACTCTCTTGTTTTTTTGGCCATTTCGGTTTTTTATTATTATAGATACATATATTTTTATTTCATGCATTTTTACTATATCTATGCATTGGATTTCCAATTTTGCAAAAAACAAATAATTTTGAGCCTCAATTTGAACTTTTGAAGTTCGGGGGATTTTATATATCAAATTCTTATACAAACAGATAATACACGAATGAAGCAGTATAACTTTTTCATTTCCCGACCTTTTAGAGTGATTTTTTTTTTCATATTTTTTTCGACATATGCGCATCTACGCATGTCAATATTGCAAAAAGAGTTTATTTTGTTTGATCCATGAAAAAAAAAATACGTTTTTACCTTCTATTCTAAAGTTTATTTATTGTCTGGAAAACTGTTTTCTTATGATCAAATAAAAAAAAAAAAGTATTTGGAAAAATGAACTTTTTGAAGCTTGGGCTTGCATGAGGTACGATGACACAATATGCAATTTTTTTTTTTTTTTTTTGGCATGTCTATTTAAAAGGTCTGAAAAAACTTGACCCCGTTATTTGTCTCTTGTGCTTTTGTCGATGTGCCCCCACTTGGTTTCTTTTGAAAAGTGAAAAATTGTATTACTATTCTGATTTTAAAAATTCCAAAAATGCAATTCTAAGCACACACACTAATTCACTTAAATAAAGTGTCCACTCTTATACAATCCCATCATGATAATCATTTATTTAGTACATAAGAATTCTTAACTCTTTTCTCTTAAAAACAAGGAGGTCTTGCACGTGCCCATCGGAGAGATTGGTTTTAACAATATGAGAATTACTAACTATTATTCTACTGAGATGGAACAAATTGCAGGGAGAAAAACATATAAGAATGCATATTGAAAATCGAAACAAACAATTTACATTTGAATGGAGTAGGTGAAGATAAAAAAATCCACCAGGCCAGGCGCCGGATCAATTATGTCTAATTAGATTCTTAATTAGCATTTAGTTACTACATCTTATTTATATTTTCACATTCCATATTCATCACAAACTGATTTAAAAAAAACAAAAAAAAGATGAAAAAAAAGAGAGGAAATCCATATTACTGAGAATTTTCTAGGGCTAATCTACATCACTTGATAATTAAGTTTGATGTACAATAGACACAAGATTATAAATTATTCCACAGTGACTCAGAGAGAGCTCAATTGTTTCCACAACCTGATTGACAATGCATGTAAATTCCAACCAAAGCATCCACAAGTGATATGGTAATAGCTAGAGACACATTCAAAGTCATCCAAGTACAAATTATTGAAGAAAAAAATAAAATCCAAAATTTGCTTTGCTTGATATATAACTATCTCTGTACGTACTCGTTAATAAATTTTCCATGGGCCATTGCAATAACCTGCAGATGCTAAGGACAAGATTATATACAAATTCAACCAAATGAATCACAATTATAAAATTCCTAACCAACAACCTCTAGTCATTAATTAACAAGAATTAAAAAAAAAATAATAATAATAATCATAATCTGAAACGTAAGTCGTAAGACTCGTAACAAGTGCCCACTTCAACCATCACCACCCTTCATTTAATCCAAAGTTCATTCAATTGCAAATTAACCAAACAAAATAGGGGTCGTATACTCATGCATAACAAGTGTTCTATTCCGCTAACATGTCCCTCTTACAAATACGTTTACTTTTTAAGTGCTCAGCTTGTTGCCCTGGTGGTATTTAAATACTATGAAAGAAATCACTTTGCACTTAACACCACCTTATCTTTCTGCGACTAAAGCTATAGCAGTTTTGTTGAATCACAAAAATGATTTATATCTGACTAAATGCCCTGAAGAGTTTAAGGTTTGTTTGGTGTCTTACCTTTATACCAGATTAAAACAGGCTTCCCAAGTCCAAGGATGCTGTTTTAACATACACCTACACAATATAGCAAGGGACTACCATCCAAAAAAAAAAAAAAACCCAAAAAGTGCGTAAGAATATTTTTAGCAACAAATAACATTGCCAACACGAAACCCATGTACTCAGAGTGCTCTACTGAACTCTCCCACATCTCTCTTGTAAGCACTCAGTAGATTGGCATCTGAGAAATGTCAATGATACTATAATACCCTGTATTTTTAATGTGCATTAATAAATGTTACCAATCGATTGCATTACCTTGTACACCAATCGATTGGACATTTTCTGAATCAATTGGCATGTGACCACCTCAACTCAATCGATTTGGACTTATACCAATCGATTGGAGTAACTCCCCCAATCAATTTCACTCAAACCCAATCGATTGCCATGATACCAATCGATAGGCAACAGCTGAACTTGGGCTCCAAGTTTAGCTGGGGTGTTGACACCATATTTATCTCAAATTCTATATATATGTATGAATTTCGTGGTTTTGGTTTGTTTGGGCAGATTGTGGAGAGAGAGAGAGAGAGAGAGAGATAAGATTATGTATATATACATTCACTCACATGCATATATACACCCACATACACCCCGACACATGCACACACTCTTTGGGACTGAGAAAAAGAAGAAGAAGAAGAAAAGAAAGAAAGAAAACATATATAAAAGACAAAGAAGAAGAGAAGGAGACGGAGATGAAGAGAGAGAGAAGGAGACCCACCATATATTGAAAAGCTCCAAGTGTTTCTAAAAGCTCACACACACCTACAAGCATTAAGGTGAGTTTCAAACTCACTTGGTATCATTTTTATGGTGGTTTTTACACGACCAAAAGAAGGAAATACGCAGCTAATGCGTCCCTCACTTTTCAATTTCTACACTGTGTATTCTGGGGAAGAAGACGTAACCCACTCAAATGGGATTTTACCCAATCGATTGGTAAGTTTGTTATCCCAATCGATTGGCAAGTTTGTTATCCCAATCGATTGGCATGCATGTTTGGCAATCGATTGGACTTATGTCTCAATCGATTGGTAGTTACAGATTGTGGATATGTTTCGTTGTTTATATTATGAACTGCTTAGCTGTTTAAACATTGTCTTGTGATCCCTATATGCGATACTGTAGTAATAAAGAGATATTGAGATGCCGTAATGTAGTAACGCCATGGATGACTGTTTTTGTTTTGTAACGTTAGTTAACGTATCAATCATAAATCGAATTGGTTATCGTTCATTTTATCCAGTTTAGTCAAGCCACATGGGAAATGTAATGTATCGGCATTAGTGTGGAACTAAGTATGTTTGCTAAGATTTGAGAAACTTGCATGGGAGGGTGTTGGTCATTAATATGTCCTTGAAAGCGGTGGACTGTGCAAAGTGGTGGACCGGACCAGTTAGCCCTAAGATAGGCTGGTGATCTATTAATATGTCCTAAAAAGCGGTGAACTGTGAATATGTTCCTAAAAGCGGTAGACCGGGGGTTTGGTAGATTACGAGAAGTCGTGGCAATAGAAAGATATGTCTTGCACATTAATGTTTCCTTAAAAGCAGTGGACTATGAATATGTTCTTAAAAATGGTGGACCAGAGCAATGGTGTATCCGTAGAAGTATTTACTATCGAGTCTATTCTTCGATCCTAGTGTGTTGTCGGTACTCGATCGAGTAACAGTACGTTAGTAATTGGTTAATGATCAAGAGCTGAATAAAAGAAGATACTATTAGTAGAACTAAATATTATATTGTCACAGCTTGTAATAATTTCATAACTATGATAACTTGTTAGTATTTTACTCACTTAGCTTTCATTTGCTGACGGTGTTTTATGCCCTGGACATTCTTCACGTCCAACCTATCCTGCTTATGACCATGCAGGGTAAAAACCCTACGATGAAGGCTTTTACCTGGAGGATGACTATACACAGGACGGCCCCGCTGAAGATGGTTACGCCGGGGAGGACTACTATGCTAATGACTATGTCTACGCCATTTGAAGACTAGGATAGACTGTAGTTCTTTCTATTTCTGTTCTTTTATCAGACTTTATTATATGTTTTATAATCAAGCATATGTTGCCTTAAGACTCTAGTTCTATTTGTTATTTTAGACTCTGATGTAATAGCTTAGTAACTATGTTATATATGTTGAACTTAGAACTTTTATTACTATATATCATTTTTTGTTAGAACTGTGTATCGGACAATCATGTGACATTCGCCAGTCACAAGCTACAGACCCAAAAAAGATTTTTATTTTCTCTATTTTTGCTGCTCTGGGATGTGACAGATACAATATCAAAAACACCTTTGCAATTGACTCATCATTACTGAGTTCTATCACAATTTTTTTCTTCCATACACATAATTTAATTTGTTGCGTAATTAATTCTTTTAACTTTCATGTAAAAATCACACATTGGTATTGCCTCGCTAACACATAGTACGTAGTTAGTAATAAGTTGGTTAAGGCCACCTCCAACCCTTAATCAAATTTAGTAAAAATTTGAGCAAAAGCTTCATTTGATATGATGCTGTCTAATGGTCGATCACTACTCAAATTGAGTAAAAATTTGAGTAAAAGCTTCATTTAATAAAAAGCAATACTATAGTCCAAAAATTTTCCCCAAATTTGATTCTCAATATATCTACAATGAGAACAACTTCCAATCAAAATTGAGTGATCCCACTATTATTAAATTTGGTCTCATTCACATATGCTAGGAAACGCAAATTTGTCTCAATTTGAGCTTTTTGGGGAATTTATCTGTAAGCTTTTGATCCAAAAATATAATACCAGTTTGAATTATGATATCATTTACTTGAAATAAGAGAAATGATACGAACAGATAATATCTGTTTAAAATATGACATTATATGATATAGTCTATTTGAATTAGACAACCATAACTTTCACATTTATTTGCCTTCACGATTGAGATTTTTTTTTTTAAATTTTATTTATTTCATTCATTTTTTCTATATCTATGCATTGGATTTTCAATTGCAAAAAATAGATTATTTTGTGCCTCAGTTTGCGCTTTTCAAGTTCAGGGAATTTAATATGTGAATTCTTATACAAAAAGATAATATGAATGAAAAGACCACAACATTCTCATTTTCTGGCATTTTTGAGTGTTTATTTTTTTTGTCATGCATGTATTTTTTTTTTTTTCGAGATATGCGCATCTACGCATGCTAATTATTCAAAAAAGGAGATTATTTTTGTTAGATCCATGAAAAAAAAAATACGTTTTTACCTTTTATTTCAAAGTTTATGTTTAGTTTAGTGTTGGAAAATTGTCTTCTTCTGATCAAATAAAAAAATTATTTGGAAAAATGAATTTGGTGAAGCTTGGGCTTGCATGAGGTGCGATTATACAAAATGCAATTTTTGATTTTTGCATGTCTATTTTAAAGGTCTGAAAAACTTGACCCCGTTACTTGTATGTCTCGTGTGCTTTTGTCTATGTGCCTATTTGTTTTATTTTTGATAAGAAAAAAAAATGTGTTACTATGATTATTTTTAAAAATCCCAAAAATGCAATACTAAACTCACACTAATATTCACTTAAATAAAGTGTCTCGTCCACTCTTATATAATCTCATCTAGATAATCATTTATTTAGTACATAATAACTCTTTTCTCTTTAAAATATACCTCTAGTTCATCAATGTGTTCACTTATTTTTCATCTAGAATACAATACAAAAACTCGAGACTCCGAGGATATACGTAGAGATATATGTATGTTTAATCTAAAAAGGGACACCGTAGGCTTTATTAGTAATTAAGAGTAGAGTGTGCGAATCCCCTGAATGTCGTTTGGATGCAGATTTCTCTTGATACCACCAGGATAATATGCAAACATAATGGCCTCCCTGACTGAGCTGTGGCCAAGCCCAAGAAGGTGCCCGATTTCATGAACTGCAAGAGACTCTAAGTCCCTCTCATTCGGACTCCTTGGATTAGAACTCCAATTCTCATCCGCATCATAGTGGAACCGCCCATTGGTCGGCTCAAAAGCATGAGCCAAAACGCTGCCCGGTCCATCAAACGGGAACCCATCATTATGATCACCGCGGTGGAACCCTATTACAATGTCCGAGCTAGCCCCTTGGGCCTCCGTGAACGTGAAATGGCTCACGTCTTGCCATCTCTTAAACGCTCGCGAGCAGGCCAATCTCAATTCTTGTACTCCAATACGTGTGGTAGCGCTAGAACGGAATTGGTACGTGAGATGGGTTTTTGAAGGCGGCCATCTTGACCTTCTCGGGAAAAACGAAAAGTGTTGAACTGTATGGTGGTGGTGGTGGCCATTTTTCATTTTTCTGTGAGACATTGAGTTTGTACCGTTGACTATGTCTGGGACCCCACATCTTGGGACCACCATTTCTCGAATGGTCTCGGAGTCTAAATTCCCAGTGACCTTCAAATCGTAATTTGATTGGTATTGTTTTATTGCGGACTCTAAAAGGTCATCAAACTCATCGTCATTTTCATGGGAGATGAGTTTGCTTTTCTTAGAAGAGCCATAGTTTAAGTAGCCAAAATTTTCAAGGTAGCGTTTGAGGTCGTGAAGGCCTTTCACATTCTGGCCCTTGTGGCATTCTTTTAAGTTGTTGAGGAATCCAAAGGATAGGCCATAATGTTTTGTGTCGTTTGAGTGAGCAACAAGAGGTTTTGCCACAAGAAGAAGAATTAGAGCTCCTAGAAGAGACAAATTAGGAGTCATAGTAGCTAGGTTTCTTTAGGAGCAAAGGGGCTTTAATTGGTTGGTGTTTGGTGTGTGTTTGAGTTTCACTTGCTGTTTATTTATAGAGAGTGAGAGTTTACAAAGATGGAATTTCAATGTACGTTATGGTCATTGGCGTTAGTTATATGTTAGAAAGTATGCGAAGACTTGGAACCTGCTCTTTTACGGTTGACTGATTGATTCATACTGAGGTCTTTTCCACCAAAGTTTTTGTTTTTTCTTTTCTTTTCTTGCAACACCAAATTTTCTAGATGAATGCTGATTTTGTGGTAAGTGCTACGTTCATGCAAATTATTATTATTATTTTTTGTTTCGTTTTTTTGGTTGGATTAGATCAAAAGTAGGGGATCTAGAGGTTTGAGGTTTTTAAGAGAAATGTTTGGGGCACAAACACTAATTTACAAGCACTCTATCTCTCTTTTGGGTCGTACTGTGAGGTCTACTGAAATTACTGAACCCCACAGTGCCACCCAGGAGAGAGATAGAGTGTCGTATAAAGTGTTTATACCCCTGACATTGTTGGGTTTTTAAAATGAGAAAACATGGCTCTTTTTTTGGTATAGTTTTGATTTGATGCATGGGCGGAATTTGGATTTTATCTCAGGAGCACAAGCCTACATGGTGGTTCGAGGGCAGCGCCCCCCAACCTAATTTTTTGGGTATAAACACTACAATTTGGAGGGTATATTTTAAATACTGTGTGATTATTCTGTGGGTTTGATTTATAATGGGTTGAGGGCAAAACATAAATTTTCAAATACAAGATTCTTTCACAAAAAAATTGTCATCATATGCTTTTATTTATTTATAATTTACTAGTTTCACTTGTAAAATAAATAATCACTAGTATGTTCAAAAGGGAAAAGTATAAGTCTTTCACTAATTGAGGCCAATTGAGTAAATAGGATATCAATTTGGATTAAATTAATTTGAGAAAATGGAAGAACCAAAGTGTAATTTCTGAGTTTAAAATGAGTAAATTATAAATTATAATAGGTGCACAAATACAAATAATTGAAACTATATAGCATACATTCAGGGGCGGATCTACGTTGAAGGGTCGGGGGGCTCAAGCCCACCCCAAAATTTTGAAACATTGTACACTTACCCTAAAAAAAAATAAAAAATTACAGTAAAGGCCCCCCTGACATTATATATTGTCATACTAAACCCCTCTCTTTTATGTTTTTTTGTACTAATTATAAAATATGTATACAAATATAGAAAAATTTAGTGGGAAATCCCATTCTATTAATGTTTATTATAATAGACCCACCAATTGGTACTTCCCAATGAGAGACCCTATAATTGTGAATGTTGTTAGAGATTAGTCCACAATCCCCAATTATAGATAGTTTATGTGACTTTTTTACCCCTATATATATACACAGGCATACATACATAGAAATATATATATGGTAATAACTCTATTAGTGTGACATTATATATATGGTAATAACTCTATATAGAAATATATATATATATGGATACCCATAACTTTAGCCTTGTACATTATGGGTCTTTTGAATATTTCTAACGCCATTTTTATGTGGGTATCCCATTTTTGTATGTTCTACCAATAATCATTGATCACAGAACATATTAATCTGTTACTATGCACCATACATTTATGCGAGTATTGAATTTTACACTACAACTAGTTCGTTTTACACTGCAATTGGTTCATTAGTGTGAAATTTTACACTGCAACTGGTTTGTTTTTACATTGCAACTAGTTCATTAGTGTGAAATTTTATACTGTAATTGGTCAAACACAATCCCATAATCTTGCATATATTTTGGGAAGTTACCAAACTTATTTTATACTGCAATTGGTCAAACTCAATCCCATAATTTTGGGAAGTTACTAAATCTTGCATATATTTTAGGAATTAAGTTACTAAATGCCATAATTGTAGGGCTTTATACGTTAGAATCTGTTTAATATTACACATATCTTTTTTAATTTCGTATTTCACCATTCTTGGGTGATCTAACAGTCATTCATCATCATCACAAAAAAAAATTGTGTTCAATTTCACACTAGAATGAATATAAGTGTTAAATTTCACACTCATATTCGAGTTATTCAACAAACGGAACACCGTCTTATCACAAATTCATTTGCACATTCATTTTACACTGACTGATTTTATACTACAACCTTTTGAACCATATCATTTGAACTACAACATAGTGTACAGTTACACATCACAACTTTTGAAGCAAGAACAAGAGTGTTAAATTTTACACTATAACAATTGCGATAAAAACTCCTCCGAAACCCGAATTCTTAAACACCCAGATGGGGCTTTTTGTATATCAAACGGTTGACAAGTCGCAGCTTTTTTCAGAAACAAATTCTTTGAATCTCTGGAGATCAAAGCTGACTGTGATTGCGAAGAAGTGGCGGCTATAGCGGCGGCGAAGGAGGCTACAGTGACGAAAGAGAGGACCGATTGGAAGAAATGGTTGGGGAGGAGGAAATAGTTGTGTCCGATCTGTAGCTGATCAGTCTCGGACAGAGCAGGGACTTTCTGGGCGATGTAGAAGGAATCGGATCGGCAGACCATGTGTTTTGGGAACTGTAACATGAGTTCAGAGACGTGGACCGGCCGATGGTAGATCTTGATGTTGCCGTCCGATTTCATGAGCTTGATTGTTCCGACGGCCGGCGGCTCCGGCCGATGGAATGGGAGGCATGAGACTCTGTTACCCATTAAGTGAAAACATGAGAATGTGATCATTTGGAGATTCAAGATCTTGATGCCCATTTTCTCATCAAAGAGAGAGAGAGAGAGAGAGAGAGAGAGAGAGAGAGAGAGAGATAGATTGTTGATGCATATATAATGTGATTTATTCTAATTTAGGTATTTGAGATTTGAATTTTGAAAACCCCTAAAATAGTTGGGGTTATTAATTGCAGTTTTGAATGAGAAATGGAAAGGATAGTTTGGTCCAAAATTTTTGGTGTGGACTTCAGACGAAATTGTTTCATACGTTGGGCCTATTGCAAGAAACCTAGAGTAAAATGGACATTATACTAATTAACTCACAAATATATACACAAAATATGTATAAATGAGTCAAAAATAAAAAATTCGGAAGCAGGCTGCATACAATACAAAAAGCAATTTTAAAAAAGTTTTGGGAAGGGCCTGTGCCCATGTTCCTTACAAGTCCGCCAGTGATTTGATGCCCCTGCATTCAAAAAATTAGAGAGCATTTAATTTTTGCTCATCTATTATTCACCCAATCCTCCAGTGTGTGATATTTGTCTCATTTCAGTTGTCCTTTTGTTGGGATAACACTTGGGTCATTTTCACTCAGTGCTTTTCAAGCTGTTCCCTTCGACCCAATACTTTAAAATAATTTTTTAAAAACTGTCCTAGGTCCCACTTATGTGAGAGAGAATAGCACGAAAAGTATTGAGTGAAAAGCATCCGAGTGCTGTCCATTTTATTGATAATACAACGGCAAAATGAGAATAGAATATGACAGATGTCACCCACTGGAGACCAAAGTGAACCATGAGTGATAAAAATACTCTCAAAAAATTAAATTTGTAAAAAAAAATTAATGGAAAAATTAATTACATTAATTTATTGGAAAAAATGTGTATATCATTCTTTGATGTACAATAAACACATTTTCCATATTGAATTTTCGTTGGCAATTACTTGGTCGTGAGACTTGATGCACCACTATAGATTCTACAAGAAACACAAATTTAAGAGGGACCGGTCAGTTCCTGACTTTATATGTAATGTGCCGTGTACAATGGGATTTGGGAAGACTAGTCATACATCAATCCAGTGAAAGGTAGAACCTATTTTTAATTAGGCTTAGTTTGTTCTCTACGTGAATTTTTAAAAGGAGTTTATAAAATTTATTATTAAATTGTTTGATAATTTTATACAAGTGACACACTATTCTTCAAAAAGACTTCATGAAACCAAAAAGCAACCTTGAGCATTTAAAAGCTCCAGTCTAGAGCTTTTAAAAGCTCCCCCAAAAAAGCCCTTAGTTTAATTTTTGCAAAGCTCATAAACTAGTTACTAAATGAATTAACATAAAATTGTGCTTTAAAAAAAGAAAAACACCAAAACGGGGGCCAAACTAAGCCTTAGTAAGCCTACTCGTTAACGTGTTTTGCAGGAGAGAGAGAGAGAGAGAGAAGATCAGTGGGTTATGTTACTAATCTTGACATAGGCGATGGGGCAACACAAGAGTCCAACAATTTGTGACTTGTCCCATTAAATGGATGTTTGCGTCAACTACAATGTTTGTGTTTGTATGTATCGATTATATATTCAGTACTTTGCAAAAAAAAAAAAAAAAACTACGTAACAATGCAAATGCTCTTCAAATGATTCGAATCTCTAAATTTGATTCTCAAATACTTTAACGATTAATACATACCATTGTATGTGGTATCACTGTCAAAATGTTTGCAACTTAACCAAAATTGGAATTCAAAAGTGGGAAGTGTAGCATTAATCTTCAATACGTCCGTGTTGTTGTGTTGACGAGAAAATATTCGTTATAACGATTATTTCACTGATGTGGTATCACAAACTAATAGGAAGTAATTATTTTAGCATATTTCAGTTATAATTCTAACCAAAAAAAAAAAATGTGTCCACACAAGTAGTACTATATCAAGAGAGAGATAGACACAAGTAGTACTATATCAAGAGGGGTCACTGGCACTATGGGACCCATCAAAAGAGAGATAGACACAAAATAAAAGTTGTGCAAAAAAGGTTGTGGCTTTGATTGTGCCCAAGTATTACCCTTTTAAGAGAAATGTTTGGGGCACAAACATTAATTTACAAGCACTCTATCTCTCTTTTGGGTCGTACTGTGAGGTCTACTGAAATTACTGAACCCCACAGTGCCACCCAGGAGAGAGATAGAGTGTCGTATAAAGTGTTTATACCCCTGACATTGTTGGGTTTTTAAAATGAGAAAACATGGCTCTTTTTTTGGTATAGTTTTGATTTGATGCATGGGCGGAATTTGGATTTTATCTCAGGAGCACAAGCTTACATGGTGGTTCGAGGGCAGCGCCCCCCAACCCAATTTTTTGGGTATAAACACTACAATTTTGGAGGGTATATTTTAAATACTGTGTGATTATTCTGTGGGTTTGATTTATAATGGGTTGAGGGCAAAACATAAATTTTCAAATACAAGATTCTTTCACAAAAAAATTGTCATCATATGCTTTTATTTATTTAAAATTTACTAGTTTCACTTGTAAAATAAATAATCACTAGTATGTTAAAAGGGAAAAATATAAGTCTTTCACTAATTGAGGCCAATTGAGTAAATAGGATATCAATTTGGATTAAATTAATTTGAGAAAATGGGGGCCAAACTAAGCCTTAGTAAGCCTACTCGTTAACGTGTTTTGCAGGAGAGAGAGAGAGAGAGAAGATCAGTGGGTTATGTTACTAATCTTGACATAGGCGATGGGGCAACACAATAGTCCAACAATTTGTGACTTGTCCCATTAAATGGATGTTTGCGTCAACTACAATGTTTGTGTTTGTATGTATCGATTATATATTCAGTACTTTGCAAAAAAAAAAAAAAAAAAACTACGTAACCATGCAAATGCTCTTCAAATGATTCGAATCTCTAAATTTGATTCTCAAATACTTTAACGATTAATACATACCATTGTATGTGGTATCACTGTCAAAATGTTTGCAACTTAACCAAAATTGGAATTCAAAAGTGGGAAGTGTAGCATTAATCTTCAATATGTCCGTGTTGTTGTGTTGACGAGAAAATATTCGTTATAACGATTATTTCACTGATGTGGTATCACAAACCAATAGGAAGTAATTATTTTAGCATATTTCAGTTATAATTCTAACCCAAAAAAAAAAAAAAATATGTCCACACAAGTAGTACTATAAACACGTGTCTTGGTGAGGTGATACTAATGTCATGATACTTGGTATCAATGTATATATGTATACATATTGACTCAAGGGCAATTTAATTAATATATAGTCCATTATAGTACACTGTTATAGAAATAGATTCATTCCATACTTCAATTTAGGAATTAGTCGGTCACCTATTTTTAGGACCAAAATACCCCTGTCTTTTTTTTTTTTTTTTTTTGTGTGTGTGTGTAGAAATATATATATATATATATATGATGATGCCAAAAATTGGTAAGAGTAAAGTAGAGCAATTTAGGAGAGAGAGAGAGAGTGAGAGACTCTTTTTTGTATGTGGTTCGGCCCTGTTAATGAAACTACCTACGTCCACGGGTGTGTCTGAGCACGTTCACTAGCAGATCACCGGCGGGCCTGGTGAGCCAACAAAGAGGGGCGACACTACCAGTAATACCGGCCGGGTGTATGCATATAATGGTGAATTTTGTAGAGGTGCTGTGTAGACTAAAGAGTTGGCTGCCCCCTCAATGGGGGGTGAGAGGTCTCTTTTATAGATGTAAGAGACCTACTCATACATGGATAAGGAAATATAATCCTATTAGGGTGTCCTTGACACCAATCAAGTAAGCTTCCTAATTGTATTAGGATTGGTTGACATTAATTGCGGGGGTTTCCCAATTGGATTAGGAAATAGATGCACTTTCCATTAGTCTTCTAGCTTGAGTAGGAAACTGCCCATAATTTTGGGCGTATCAGCTGCCCCCCATTTCCAAGATTGGCCAGATGCTATATCGGGGCAAGTTTGGAAATTAGTTGATGCCACTGTTTGAGTGCTTGAGGAAGCTGCCTCGGGGCTTCTGAGCCTGGTGAGTCCTCGGGAACTGGCTGAGAGTTGAGACCCTGCCTAGCTCGGGACCTTTAGGTGCTCGGGAACTGACCGGGAGTTGAAACCCGGCCTAATTCGGAGTCTTTGAATGCTCGGGAAGTGACCGAGAGTTGAGACTCGGCCTACTTTGGAGTCTTTTTTTGCTTGAGTTAGCTCCCAGGATGGTTATCTTCTGCCCGTAAACCTTCGTCAAGGCTGTGGGTAGAAAGATTTTACCATGTTGGAAAAGCTGACCTAAAGCGTATTGCTCTAGGGTCCTTTTTACTGTTAGCTCCCCAGGATGGTTGTCTTCCGCCCAGTTAGCCTTCGTCAAGACTGTTGGGAGAAGAGCTTGACCATGTTGGCGGAGCCGACCTAAATCACGTTGCTTTAGGGTCCTTTTTCTCCTCTATCGTCGGCCAACCTAAGAGATTTTAGTCACCTCTATCGTCGGTCTGGACCTAAGCGGAGTTAATGCCTCTGAGTACTGTAGGTGCTCGGGTTGTCCAATATTTTGACTTGGTTATCCGCGAGGCCTGTAAATACCCGGTGTGATTACCTGTTTAGTTCACTAAGCCGTCTTGCCCCCCAAGCTTTCGCTAAGACGAGGGTCTTACAGAGGCTATGATCTGTAGGTAACCAACCTGGAACATGGTGGTTGCAGGGTCTTTTGAAGCTTGCCATCATCAGCCACCTAGGAGGTTTGCCTTCATCGTCGGTTGGACCTAAGCGAAGCCGGTGCCTCGGGCGTGACCCCGAGGTCTTTGGTGCCTGGGTTTGGAGCCCGAGGTCTTTTAGTGCCTGAGTTCGGAGCTCGAGGTCTTTTTAGTGCCTCGGGGTTAGGCCCGAGGTCTTTGGATGCCTCGGGGTTAGGCCCGAGGTCTTTTTATATGCCTCGGGGTTAGGCCCGAGGTCTTTTTATATGCCTCGGGGTTAGGCCCAAGGTCTTTGGAAGGGCTCTCTGACAATTGGCGGAGCCTCATGTGGTGATCGGGCAAATGCCACTGTAGCCGGGCTCATCTAGACCGATGGAGACAGGAGGTCGGATCAGGATCGTCGGGGTCCAAATTTCTCTGTGTTGGAGGCAAAGTCGGAACTGCTTGATCCTGATCGATGTGAACTGGAGGTCGCGTCAGGGCGGCCGGACTCAGACCACTGTGAACTGGAGGTCGTGTCGGGGCTGCCTGACCCAGACTGTCGTGAACTGGAAGAACAGTCAGAACTCCCGGGCTGATCTCGCTTTCGCTTGCTTCTGGTAGACTCGTTGCTTTCTTACCCGGGGTCTTTGATCTTTAGAAATTCGTCAGTGTCGATGTATCTTCCAACCCTCTCTGCGAGTTCGACCAAGGTTACCGGTCGGTTTCTGTGGAACGACGCGGCGCACTTGGTGTGTTGAACTCCCGAGCAAAAGGCTATAATGGCGATTGTCTCGTTCAGATTGCGGATTTGAAGCTTCTGTTGGTTGAATCGGTCGGTGAACTCCTTGAGGGACTCATTGTTCCGTTGTCTGACTGTCAGTAGCTGCATGTCTGGCTTTGGCCGCTCATGCATACCGGCGAACTGGTTGATGAACTGCTTGCTGAGTTGTTTGAAACTGCAGACCGATCGGGGCTCCAAGGAGTAGAACCACTGCATGGCCGGGCCTTTCAAAGTGATGGGGAAGGCTAGGCAGTGTAGCTCATCGGAGTTGGTGGCTAGGGCCATCTGAGCCTTATAGGTCCGGACGTGGTCGACCGAGCTTCCCGAGCCGTTATAGGGATCTAGGCGAGGCTGCTTGAATTTGCGCGGGATGGAGAACCTCGTGATCTGGCTGGAGAACGGTGACTCTGTCTCGGTATTGGCTTGATTCTGAGCATGGTTTTGACCAAGCTTTTTGGCCACTCCGTCGATCTGCTTCTGTAAGTACTTGATTCGGGCTTCCACTCCTTCCCGACCGGTATCTGAGGAACTGGTCGGGTCGGTGGAAGAGGCTTCTTCTTCATGGCGAGGTGCTGTCCTCTGGGATCGGGCTCGGCTATGACTCCGGGTAACCGTTTGCCTAGGGATAACTTGGCTCTTGACCGAGTGACCCTTGACTGATTCCCGGGCCATATGCTCCTGCCTTTCCTCTCGGGCAGCACGCCCACTGTTGATGTCTCTGGCATCCTCAACATGGGACGGGTTGGCTCGGGTCCGTTGTCTGGTCAAAATCGGTTCTCGACCGTGCGCAATGTTCCCGGGTCGTTTCCCGGCCACTGGAGGATTGCTTTGCTGGGCTAGCAGTGCTTCGATCTGTTGCTGGATTTGACGCTAGCCCTCCAAGAGTTGTGTGAGGGTTGCGGTGATTTGTTCATATGTCAGGATTGCTGCAGTTGACGCCGGGGCCGAAGGAACATCCCGGTCGGGCTGCTGCGCAGCCTTCTTATCCTTCTTTGGTGGCATATTGATCAGTCAAGAATTTGTTGATGAGAAGAATTGTCGTTTCCCACAGACGGCGCCAAGCTGATGATGCCAAAAATTGGTAAGAGTAAAGTAGAGCAATTTAGGAGAGAGAGAGAGAGTGAGAGACTCTTTTTTGTATGTGGTTCGGCCCTGTTAATGAAGGTACCTACGTCCACGGGTGTGTCTGAGCACGTTCACTAGCAGATCACCGGCGGGCCTGGTGAGCCAACAAAGAGGGGCGGCACTACCAGTAATACCGGCCGGGTGTATGCATATAATGGTGAATTTTGTAGAGGTGCTGTGTAGACTAAAGAGTTGGCCGCCCCCTCAATGGGGGGTGAGAGGTCTCTTTTATAGATGTAAGAGACCTACTAATACATGGATAAGGAAATATAATCCTATTAGGGTGTCCTTGACACCAATCAAGTAAGCTTCCTAATTGTATTAGGATTGATTGACATTAATTGCGGGGGTTTCCCAATTGGATTAGGAAATAGATGCACTTTCCATTAGTCTTCTAGCTTGAGTAGGAAACTGCCCATAATTTTGGGCGTATCAATATATATACATGGTGTTTATTTATAAGAAATTTTTAAATGGCTATCAAATCTCTTAATTCTAGTGGCACATTTATGGTTTGAATTCAAAAATAAAATCTGATTAAATCTACTCCATTTCCATTTAGTTTCTACCAAATGTCCATATGATTATCTATGAAGCTTGCACAAACGAAATTTCTCACTTCATTCATAGTCGAGATTTCTCACAAAGAAGGTCTGGATTATCATCGGTTACATCATACTCTCGTCAGACGTCATTCATAGTCGAGAAATTTCTCACTTGTTTAAGACATTTTTCTCTCGGGGTTGAATGTGTTATGTTGCTATCAATTTACCGGAACAATCTCTGCTTAAATTAGTCTGAAACCACCTCTGTGAGATGTGTTGTATCTACTTAAATTCTGTTAGTGGAAGGCTTCATGTCTTGGTATGTTTGTCAATGGAGATTTTGGTTTGTGGCTGATTGGGAGGCAACTTTGATCTGTTTTACTGGCTTTTTTTTTTTTTTTGATCTTGGCTTTGGTTGCTAATGGGTATCTGTGATCATTTTTACTGGTGGGTCTCATTTCATTGTAGTCGTGAGGTTTACAAAAAATCAATTTTTCTTGCATGCTTCAAACCCAAGACTGATTTGGGACATGGAGTGTTAAATTGGAGCATCCAATACAAAATCAATTGGCAATGGGTGGAGTAGCCCTTTGAACTTATATATTGAGTAGCTAGGTTGTAAGTCTCCGATGTGGGACAGACAATCTCAACACGCCCCCGCACGTGTGGCATGACTGAAAGCCAAACATGTGGATTACTGAGATAGGGTGACGTGGAGCACACGTGGACAAATTGGCCCAACAATAACCTGTTTTGATACCATGTTAAATTGGAGCATCCAATCCAAAACCAATTGACAATGGGTGGAATAACCCTTTAAACTTATACATTGAGTAGCTAGGTTGTAAGTCCCCGATGTGGGACAGAGAGTTCCACAATATTAGCTAAAGTGGGTTGTTTTTGAGTGGCGGACTTTTTGCCATTGGGAATGTAATCTTGGAGTTCTTCTCCTTCATAAATAAATATTTCTGTTTTTTTTTTTTTTTTAAAAAGAGCACGGAAAAGTGTGAAATTTATCATTTTGTTTTATCAAACTTTTTCCTTCAAATGAATATATAATTATAAAATTCTCATAATTATCTTTGTGTATTCTCAGCTTTGATGTTTTGATAAATTTATCTTCATGTCCTAGAAAGTGAGAAATTTCTCACTTGTAATGTGTACGTAAAAATTCTCATAAAATTTTGTGTAAATGTATCATCATGGTTGTTATAATGAATCTAACTGTGTACTATTATGAAGTGAAAAATTTCTCACTCCTACTATGCTGGATGCTTGTGTTATGCAGAATGTTTAGTTATTTATTTATATTTTTTATGTTCGCAGTAAGATGCTCTGTTGGCTTAGCTATTTGGGTGTTCTGATTGAGAAATGATTGATGCTTCTCTTCATGTATGCGATTGTGATTCGTGGCGCCGATGTAGTCCTTAGATTTTGCTCTGTTTAAGGTTTCAGATTTGGTATCGGTGGTCGATGGCTGCATTACTAGTCGTGGTGGTTGATTCTTGGGGCTTGTTGTATCTCATCAGTGTTAATTTAATTGAACGGTAGAATCGTTTGATTGTAGTTAGGGTAGCTTCTGCTCTTCGCTTGGGTGAAATGTAATTTTCAATGGTTGTTGCTTGTTCATCGTATTTCATCCAAAGGTGTTTCATTTGGTGCATTGTCGATTTCAAATCTGATTCTATAGGTTTTATTGAATTGTTTCAGTTGCTATCATAAATGTGCTGGCTCTGTCTAATTCTGCTGCTACTGCTAAAATGGTGCTGATTATCTTTTGGGTTTAATCCTCTTGCTATGGTTAGTTAATGCTCATGGGGGGAGCCTTGTTTGTTTTGCGGGCAATGCTATAGTGAGTAGCTTCTCATATGAGAATGCAGGTTTTAACCGTTGGATGAGCATCTAGCTATAAGATTTCCAGGAATCTAGAGAAACATTTATTGCTAGATGCTCATCCAACGGTTAAAACCCGTCTTTCTCATATGAGAAGCTTCTCACAATAGACTTAGGGTGTGTTTGATAACCCAAATAAGTGGTGAAAATGAAAACTTTCAGCACTTAATTTTTTTCAGTGCATTTGATAATAACCACTTAATTGAAAAAGCAGCCAAAAAATCACTGAAAACTTTAAGTGAAAAAATTCTGCTGAAAATAATCACTGAATGCGGTCTATTTCAGTAGTTAAAACACTGTTCTTTGTATTGTAAATTCAATCACTTAAAATTTTCAGTACTTAAAATTCAGCACTTAATTTTTAGTACTTAATTTTCAATTTTATCAAACAGACCCTTACTCTTGTTTTGTTTGGCCGGAGTGCTGTATATTAGGTGTTCGCTGAAAATAAAATTTTGAATTTCCCAACAAATATTCCTTGAGCATGGAGCCATGCTGGGATGTTAAAGTGATCATTGGGCAGTGCTTTTCAGTTGCAAATCTGCTTGTTTTTTTTTGCTAGTGTTGCTGTTTCTGCTACAAATTGTATTTGATGCTGCCATGCGTATAAGTATTGATGCATTTCGTTTATTAGCTTTGATTTGCTTTCTTTTTCTTTTTGTTTTTGTGTGTGTGTGTGGATTTTTTTTTTTGGGGGGGGGGGGAGCTTGATGTGTGTGTGTGTGTGTGTGTGGGGGGGGGGGGGGGGGGGGGGGGGGGGGGCTCGGCGTGAGTCTTCACATGCTTTGATTGGTTGTTATGGGTAGTGTTCTTGCTCTGGGACGGGAGTGGGATCTGCCTTGGTTTTGTGGTTTGGAGAGTGGCAGTGGGGTGTGTCAATATTGTGCTTGGGTGCTGCGCCTTTTTTTTTTCTTCTTTCTGGTGTTTTAGTATCGCCCTTTTTGGGGGGAGCTATCTTTCGTTATTATAATGATGTTCACTATGGTTAATGAAATTATTGCTTTGCTGTTAAAAAAAAAGTGAGAACGATGTTTGTGTAATAGAGAAATTTCGCACCTTTAAAACTCGAAACAAGTGTGAATTAAATTCTCACACAATGAACAAACAAACTTGATTATGGAATTTTTTTCACATTAATTTGTTTGAATTGCTAGATCAAACTTAATCAACAAAAAGATATAATATGAATGAAAAGACCATAGCTTTATCTTTTTCTGGCATTTTTTTAGTGTTTATTTTTTGTGTCATGTATTTTTTTTTTCAAGATATGCGCATCTATGCATGCCGATTCTTCAAAAAGGAGATTATTTTTGTTAGATCCATTAAAAAAAATTAGTTTTTACCATTTATTTCAAAGTTTATGTTTTTTTTTAGTGTTTGGAAAACTGTCTTCTTCTGATCAAATAAAAAAATTATTTGAAAAAAAAAACTTCATGAAGCTTGGGCTTGCATGCTTGAGGTGCGATGATACAAAATGCAATTTTTTATTTTTGCAGGTCTATTTTAAAGGTCCGAAAAACTTGACCACGTTACTTGCTTGTCTCTTGTGGTTTTGTCTATGCGCCTATTTGTTTTATTTTGATAAGAAAAAAAATGTATTACTATGCATATTTTTAAAAATCCTAGAACTGAAATTCTAAACACACACAAATTCACTTAAATAAAGTGTCTCCTCCACTCTTATACAATCTCATCTAGATAATCATTTATTTAGTACATAATAGTCCGTAACTCTTTTCTCTTAAAAATATGCCTCTAGTTCATCAATGTGTTCACTTATTTTTCATCTAGAATACAATACAAAAACCCGAGACTCCGAGGATATACGTAGAGATATATGTATAGGCTTAATTAGTAATTAAGATTAGAGTGTGCGAATCACCTGAATGTCGTTTGGATGCAGATTTCTCTTGATGCCACCAGGATAATATGCAAACATAATGGCCTCCCTGACCGAGCTGTGGCCAAGCCCAAGAAGGTGTCCGATTTCATGAACTGCTAGAGACTCCAAGTCCCTCTCACTCGGACTCCTTGGATTAGAACTCCAATTCTCATTCGCATCGTAGTGGAACCGCCCGTTGGTTGGCTCAAAAGCATGAGCCAAAACGCTGCCCGGTCCATCAAACGGGAAACCATCATTATGATCACCACGGTGGAACCCTATTACAATGTCCGAGCTAGCCCCTTGGGCCTCTGTGAACGTGAAATGGCTCACGTCTTGCCATCTCTTAAACGCTCGCGAGCAGGCCGATCTCAATTCTTGTACTCCAATAGGTGTGGTAGCGCTAGAACTGAATCGGTATGTGAGATGGGTTTTTGAAGATGGCCATCTTGACCTTCTCGGGAAAAATGAAAAGTGTTGAACTGTATGGTGGTGGTGGCCATTTTTCATTTTTCTATGAGACATTGAGTTTGTACCGTTGATTATGTCTGGGACGCCACATCTTGGGACCACCATTTCTCGAATGGTCTCGGAGTCTAAATTCCCAGTGACCTTCAAATCGTAATTCGATTGGTATTGTTTTATTGCGGACTCTAAAAGGTCATCGAACTCATCGTCATTTTCATGGGAGATGAGTTTGCTTTTCTTAGAAGAGCCATAGTTTAAGTAGCCAAAATTTTCAAGGTAGCGTTTGAGGTCGTGAAGGCCTTTCACATTCTAGCCCTTGTGGCATTCTTTTAAGTTTTTGAGGAATCCAAAGGATAGGCCATAATGTTTTGTGTCGTTTGAGTGAGCAACAAGAGGTTTTGCCACAAGAAGAAGAATTAGAGCTCCTAGAAGAGACAAATTAGGAGTCATAGTAGCTAGGTTTCTTTAGGAGCACAGGGGCTTTAATTGGTTGGTGTTTGTTGTGTGTTTGAGTTTCACTTGCTGTTTATTTATAGAGAAGTGAGAGTTTGAAAAGATGGAATTTCAATGTACGATTTGGTCATTGGCGTTAGTTATATGTTAGAAAGTATGCGAAGACTTGGAACCTGCTCTTTTACGGTTGACTGATTGATTCATACCGAGGTCTTTTCCACCGAAGTTTTTTTTTCTTTTCTTTTTTTGCAACACCAAATTTTCTAGAGGAATGCTGATTTTGTGGTAAGTAGTGACACTACATTCATGCAAATTATTATTATTATTTTTTGTTTCATTTTTTTGGTTGTTGGATTAGATCAAAAGTAGGGTATCTAGAGGTTTGAGGTTTTTAAGAGAAATGTTTAGGTTTTTAAGAGAAATGTTTGGGGTACAAACACTAATCTACAAGCACTCTATCTCTTTCCTGCGTGGTACTGTGGGGTCTACTGAAATTATCGGACTCCTCAGTGCCACTTAGGAGAGAGATAGAGTATACGTATATAGTGTTTGTGCCCCTGACATTGTTGGGTTTTTAATATGAGGAAACATGGTTCCTTTTTCTTTTCTTTTTTTGGTATAGTTTTGATTTGATGCATGGGCGGACTTTGGATTTTATCTCAGGGGTACAAGCTTACATGTGGGTTCGAGGGCAGCGCTCCCAACCTAATTTCTTGGGTATAAACACTATAATTCTGGAGGGTATATTTTGAATACTGTGTGATCATTCTGTGGGTTTGATTTATAGTGCGTTGAGGATAAACATAATTATTCAAATACAAGACTCTTTCACGAAAAATTGTCTTCATATGCTTTTATTTATTTATAATTTACTAGTTTCACTTATAAAACAAATAATCATTAATATGTTCAAAAGGGAAAAGTATCATTCCTTCACTAATTGAGGCCAATTGAATAAATAGGATATCAATTTGGTTTAACTTTGAGAAAATGTAAGAACCAAAGTGTAATTTCTGAGCTCAAATGAGCGAGCCGAGCCGAGCCTAGCCTTTATCAAGCCGAGTTTCGAACCCTTGTTGAGCAGCTCATCTCGTTTACACCCCTTGCATATGCCCATGTTCCTTACAGGTCCGCCAGTGATTGATGTCCCTGTGAATATATTAAATAATCAAGAAAACAACAAAGGGAAAGAGAAAAGAGAGCTAGAGTTTTTCATAACACAAAAACTGAATGAATGAATACAATGGAAAAGAAGAGGCCATAATAATAGCATATCTAGGTATACAGTATTACCCTAATATAAAAGAAAAGACTAAACTACCCTAAAGCTAATAAAACTAATTCTAACACCCCTCCTCAAACTCACGATGCTGCAGCTAAAAGCATAGAGAGTTTGCCAACTAAAAAACGAAAACGCTGAATCGGATGTGACTTTGTAAACAAATCAGCAATCTGTGCGGAAGAAGAAACAAAAGGCAAAGTGATAGCTCCATGCTTAAGGTGATCACGAGTAATGTGACAATCAATCTCTATATGCTTGGTCCTCTCATGGAAAACGGAATTGTGAGCAATCTGAATAGCACTCTTATTATCACAATACATAGGTGAAGGGCGAGGAAGGGAGACACCCATATCTGTAAGTAGTCGGCGTAACCAAATAAGCTCACGGGTAGTCGAAGCCATAGCACGATACTCAGCTTCTGTGGAAGACACAGCAATAACATCTTGCTTCTTGCTCTTCCAAGAAATGAGAGAATCACCCAAAAATATACAAAACCCAGTAACAGACTTGCGATCTGTAGGATCATCGGCCCAATCAGCATCAGAGTATGCACGCAGCTCCAAGGAAGATGATGAAGAAAGTAAAAGACTTTGAAACCTAGTGCCCCTCAAGTACCTCAAATACGATGAACAACAGCCCAATGAACTGTAGTAGGAGAAGTAACAAACTGACTAACAACATGAACAACATGAGCAATATCCGGACGAGTAATAGTAAGATAAACCGAGCTACCAACAATAGTGCGATATAAGGTAGGATCAAGCAAATGAACGCCATCAGAAGGGGAAAGACGAACATTAAGCTCCAAAGGGGTATCAATAATCTTATTATCAGTGAGGCGAGCACGCTCAAGAATGTCACCTGTATACTTAGACTGAGAAAAAAGATAACCTTTTGGAGAACATGCTACTTCAATCCCCAAAAAATAACGTAGTGGACCTAAGTCCTTCATTTCAAAACAATGAGCTAATTCAGACTTCAACACTGCAATCCTATCAACATCATCACCAGTAATAATCATATCATCAACATACAAAGAAAGCATAATACGACCAGCAGTGGTACACCTAATAAAAAGAGCTGAATCATACTCACTCGGGGAAAACCCAAATGAGGTAATCACTGTGGAAAACTTCTCAAACCAAGCTCGAGGGGCTTGTTTAAGACCATATAAGGCTTTTTTAAGCCTGCAAACTTCACCAGGACCATGAGGAACACCCGGAGGAGGAATAATATAAACCTCCTCTTGGAGGTCTCCATTCAAGAAAGCATTTTTATCATCCATCTGAGTTATATGCCACTGACGAATAGAAGCAACTGCAATAAGAGTACGAACAGTAGTCATTTTAGCAACAGGAGCAAAAGTCTCCTCGTAATCCATACCATACTGCTCGGAAAAACCCTTGGCAACCAATCTTGCTTTGTACCGCTCAACAGACCCATCTGACTTGGTTTTGATTTTATAAACCCAACGAGAACCAATAGCGCTCTTACCAGAAGGTAAGGGAACCAAACTCCGAGTGTCTGTCTTATACAATGCTGAGAGTTCCTCTGCCATAGCCTGTTGCCAAAGAGGATCAAGAGCTGCCTCTTTATAGGACAAAGGCTCAGAGAGATCATGAACTGAAGCTAAAAATGAAGCAAAAGAATCCGAATAACAAGAATAAACAAAATCAGGTGATTGAGTAGACTTACGAGTGCGAGCATGTAACACCCGTACCCGGAAAAGAAAATTAATGTGATAATAATATGTGTTAATTAAAGATAATTAATGCATGAGATGAATTAAGGTGGGGTTATGAACCCACATGTGAAAAGGTGTTCAAATGCGGACACAGATAAAAGTCCTGTGAAAGGCAGGACTGGTATAAAAGTGGGGTCCAACGAGGGTCTAATTAAAATAATTTGCATTTCGATGTCATTATGTGCTTATATGATTACTTGTTTAAATGCTTATTGATATTATTATGTCTTACGATAGGAAAGGGGACCAATTTGGGTACCCATGTGAGGGCATGTCATTATGTGCTTATATGATTACTTGTTTAAATGCTTATTGATATTATTATGTCTTACGATAGGAAAGGGGACCAATTTGGGTACCCATGTGAGGGCATATTTGAATAAAGTTGATAACTGGTAGGTTTTATAGCAACCTCATAATTTATGTGGGACCACGTTTGGGACCCACGCGGGACTTAGATTAAATCCTTTTAGAAAAGATGGGTAGATATTGTAATTGACTTGGGGGTTTCATAATAAAACTTAAAGAAAGTCAGGGGAGGTAAATACAATTAATGCAAAGTGGAGACAACACATATGCATGAGGCATATGTGTCTCTCCATTTGTTACACAGCTGGGAATTGAGAGAGGAAAGGACCGAGAGCTCTCGACGAAGACGACGGAAATTCTCCGACGACGTTTCTCGCCGTTCCTTTGCCGTCCGGCGTCGGATTTACGATCCGAGACCACTTTTGGACTCGTGGAGGTAAGAGGATCACATGCATGTAATTTATTTTTGTTTTCGGCAACGTTTTTACGGCAACCGTCTTTGATAAATGATGTTCTTGGTATCAAACTTGTGTAGGATTATCACCAACTAGGAATTGAGCTAAACTTGGGAAGGAATTGGGGAAATCTAAGCTTAGTTGTGTATAAATCAAAGAGGTGAGTGTCCTAATCTTTCAATTGGATGTTTAGTTATGTTAGTGTGATAATTGTTGTTCATAGTTGCTAAACTCATGCTCATGTATGTATATGTTGTTGAATTTGGGCAAAAAACATGCCAATAAGGTGAAATTGTGATGCTTATGTGCTAAGTTGCTTAAATGTTTATATGGATCAAAGGGAAGTCAAGTAGTGGTCACCATTTATAGGTCCCATATGTAAGGGATAGGAAGTCCTCAATGAGTAGGACGTGGTGACGACCACAATGAAATGCCGGTGATGCATTCGGGTTCACAAGAGAGTGTGTGTTGCGCTATATGCGCCAAAAGTGAGAAAGATCCGGGGTGAGAAGGACCCGGGGGTGGTGGCTGGAATGACTTGACTTTCCGAAGATCAATTTGTTGTCATTTATAATGATTGTTGCATTTACATACTTTGCATTCCAATGGCATGATTAGTTTCCTCACTAAGCGAAAGCTTAAACGAATATATATTTTCTGTTGTGGTTATTGAATAACCATCGCAGGTACCAAACGAGACGAGGAGAGGAAATGATACGCACGACGGGTTGGGCGTGGTAGTAGTGTTCATGTGTTCATATGCCTAGTTAGTTTGTGTCTAGAATGTATCTTTTGGTTAGCAATGTAAATGTATCTTGGGTTCTTTGAAAACTTGTAATTATGTTTATAACTTGTAACATAATGTAACTTATGGGTTAGTATCCTTGATTTGTGGATTTAAGACTTGACTCGTGGTTGTGTCCATGGAGTTAGTTTTAGAATTCTATGACTCATGTGGTTAGTGTAGTTTGGAGAAACTAATGTAAATTTCTATGCAAAAGTTGTAGGTTGTATGTTTGAATCATTCCGGCAAGTTTGAAAACATGGGTTGTAGAATTTAGTCAAGTTCCTTTAGTAAACAAATGTTTTGTGAGATTTGATCCTCTTGTTGGAAGGTTTATGTAAATGGTTGTTTGAAAATGGTTTTGGTATAGTTCTTTAATGTTTTATGTTGTTGGTTATAACTTGGGTTCATTTCCAAGAAGTTTCATGAGATCTTATCTTTTGCCAAGAGTTAAACTTCAACCACACTTGATTTGATTCAAAGGATGTGTCTATGGTTTAATTTGATCCAAACAAAGTGATGGTTATGTTTTGAATGTTGGAAGAACTTAAATTGGTGTTGGGTATGTTCCAATGTGTCTTTAAATAGATTTTAAATGGTTGGTTAATGTTCCATGAGGTTTGGGTTGGCTTTGGATATGTTTGGGCTTGTTAAACAGGGGTTTTTCTGCTAAAATTTGAACTCTGCAGGAACCGGATCGATCCGGGCCAAGTGCGGATCGATCCGGGGCATCTGGAACTGCAGAAAATGAAGTTCTGTTAAATCCGGATCGATCCGGATTTGGGGCGGATCGATCCGCTTGTCCAGTTTTAGCCTCGACGGCTTTTACGGAAACGCGCATAACTCTCTCTAGAAAACTCGGATTCGTGCACCGTTTGTTGCGTTGGAACCGGGACTCAAAGAGCTATCTTTCCATATAAAATTTGCTATACTTTATTTATGACCATTTTGCCCTTGGGTCTGTTTTGTGTCAACGGAGCTGTTTTATGAGGTCTAATTCATGTGTTTCTTAGTGAATTAAGGGTGTTTTGAACGTGTGGGCTTGTTACACGTGTCCCAACTTGCCCGAGGTGGGTTGGGGTGTGACAGAGCAGGATAGCGAGGAGGTTCCACAGTCTCAGTAGGTGCTTGGGTGGCCTCTAGAAGGGAGGTAGCATCAAGCGGCAAGGTACCGGTATCAGCAGAAGTAGAACCATGAGGTGAGACAATATCAATGGTGCATGGGGCTTGAGAGGGCACACTATCGGTATCATCAGAGAATGGGTCAAGATGGATGAGATCAGATTTAGTCAACTCATGATGATTATCAGGAATAAAAAAGAAGGGTATGTGCTCGAGAAACACAACATAGCGAGAGACATATAGTTTCTTAGCAAGTGGGTCAAAGCAACGATATCCCTTCGGACCCTCACCATAACCTAGAAAAACACAAATAGAAGACTTAGGTGACAATTTGGTACGCTCTACATGAGGTCGAAGGACAAAACAAGTACAACCAAACACCTTTAAGGAAGAATAATCAGGAGCATGCCCATACAATTTTTCAAAAGGTGACAGACCTGAGCAGTGAGAGGACGGAATTTTATTAATTAGATTGACAGCAGTAAGGACAACCTCTCCCCAAAAATCACTAGGGACAATGCAGATAATAAAAGAGAGCGAGCAGTTTCAACAATATGCCGATGTTTCCTTTCAGCAGCACTATTTTGCTCAGGAGTGTCTGTACAAGAGGACTGGTGAATAGTTCCATCTAAAGCAAGCAACTCATGAAATTTATGATAGGTATACTCTCCACCTAAATCACATCTAAAACATTTGATGACAGCAGAATGTTGAGTTTTAACAAAAGCACGAAAGGTATTGTAAGTATCAAAGAAGTCTGAACGTCATTTCATAAGATAAACCTTACAGTAACGAGTGCAATCATCAATAAATGATACATAATATCGAGACCCCCCCTCTTGTAGTAACAGGAGAGGGTCCCCATACATTAGAATGAACTAAATCAAATGGTGCAAGAGAATAAGAAATACTTCTATTAAATGGTAAAGCAGAAAATTTTGCCAGTTTACAACCACTGCAATTAGAAATATCATGAGTTTGTAAATCTCCTAATTTTCCTGTAGAAGCTAAATATTTTAAACGAGAGGCTGAAACATGACCAAGGCGAGAATGCCATAAATAAAAACTAGACGAAGATGAACTCAAACAAAAGGATGACAAGTCAACACTAGAAGCTGCAACCACTGGTACATTGAGCTTGTCTAAGATGTATAATCTCCCTTGCCAACGGCTTGTCCCAATCAGCGTCTGAGACTGCGGATCCTGCACATGACAAAAAGTAGAAGAAAAAAAGATTAAGTAACCTGCAACACAAAGCTGACCAACAGAAACAAGATTCATAGTAAGTTTGGGAATATGGTAAACACTAGGGAGAGATACATGAGGTGTGACAATAGACCCAACACCTGCTAATGGCATGGGAGTACCATTAGCAGTCATAACAGGCAAAGAGGAAGCGGGACATAAGGAAGCAAAAGACGACAAGTCATACGACTTATGATTAGAAGCTCCGGAGTCTAAAACCCAAATACCTAAGGACATACCTGAAGACATACCTAGTGAAGAGGTGGCCATAGCATGTGGCTGTGTGGCAAGGAACTTCTGAAATTGCTCAGCAAGGGAGGTCATGGACGGAGTGGATGGGGAAGGGGAACCGGGTCCAAATGAGTCAGATGGTGGTACAACTGCTGCAGTGTTAGGCTGTGGAGGTCTATATGAACGCTGCTGAGATTGGTTGTCAGATTTCCAATGAGAAGATTGAGGTTGTTGTTGTTGTGGTGGTCGACCATATGAGGGCTGGTTGCTGCTATTGGGCTGGTTTGCACGACCCAACCTAGGACACTGAGCCTTCCAATGACCCTTCTCCTACAGTAGCTGCATACATCACTACCAACTCTCGAGTAAGGCTTATTCTGATTGTTGGACTGTGGTCGAAAAGGGGCTGCTAAAACAGACGGAGTAGAGTCGGGGAGAATTCCCTTTCCAGACTGTGTCTTGAGACGTATTTCCTTGGCTACTAACTCATGGACAACAGAATCAACGGACGAAAGTGGGCTACGATGGAGAATGGACCCACGAAGGCCCTCAAAATCTTCACGTAGAGCCATCAAAAACTGAACCAGACGTTGTTCCTTCCTACTAGCGATATATGGTGCAAAGGCCCGCAATTCGGGCGACTCCATGAGAGCTAACTGATCCCAAAGATCTGTCATTGTAGAATAGAAGTCCTGAATACTCAAATTTTTTTGTTCAAGGGCACGAATATCACACTCTAATTGGTACCTTTTTGCAAAATTGGACTGTGTAAATAATTTAGCCAAATGATCCCACACCTCCTTTGCATATTCAAACTTTGCCAACTGCATACCTATTGAGGGATCAACGGAGTTGTTGATCCAAGTAATGATTTTTGATTTATTTGTGTCCCAAACATCTAGCAATTCTGCAAATTTATCAGCATTTTCATTCGTAGGTTTACTAAAATCCCCATTGATATAACCCCACATCTTCTTCCCCTTCAGAAAATTTTTCATAACATAATTCCAATATGCAAAATTCCTGCCATCGAGTTTAACACTAATTGCTTGAAGCGAATCATCACGTTCAGCAGCCATTACGAAAACGAAGCAATTAAATAACACAAAACAAGCGAACCCAAAATCAAAGACAGATCCAAAAACACAAAACAAACGAACCAGAATCAGTGACAGATCCAAAAACGAACACAAAGCAGTGCGAGATCTAAATACGAATCCGAATCAGCGAGAAATCCAACAACGAACCAAAATCATCTGAAAAAAATTAAAAATACGAATCGTGGATGAGATTCGAACCTGCTCTGATACCATGTGAATGTATTAAAATAATCAAAAAAACAACAAAGGGAAAGAGAAAAGAGAGCTAGAGTTTTTCATAACACAAAAATTAAATGAATGAATACAATGGAAAAGAAGAGGCCATAATAATAGCATATCTAGGTATACAGTATTACCCTAATATAAAAGAAAAGACTAAACTACCCTAAAGCTAATAAAACTAATTCTAACAGTCCCTGCATTCAAAAAATTATAGAGCATTTAATTTTTGTTTATCTATTGTTCACCCAGCCCTCCAGTGGGTGATATTTGTCCTATTTCAGTAATTTTGTTAATCATACAACGATAAAATGAGAATAGAATATGATATGACACATGTCACCCGCTAGAGATTAAAGTGAGCAATGAGTGATAAAAATGCTCTAAAAAATTAATAACCTTTGCATGCATGCTATTTTCGATATTGAATTTTCGTTGGCAATTACTTGGTCGTGAGACTTGATGCACCACTATAGATTCTACAAGAAACACAAATTTAAGAGGGACCGGTCAGTTCCTGACTTTATATGTAATGTGCCGTGTACAATGGGATTTGGGAAGACTATTCATACATCAATCCAGTGAAAGGTAGAACCTATTTCTAATTAGGCTTAGTTTGACCTCTACGTGGAATTTTAAAAGGAGCTTATAAAATTTATTATTAAGTTGTTTGATAATTTTATACAAGTGACACACTATTCTTCAAAAAGACTTCATGAAACCAAAAAGCAACCTTGAGCATTTAAAAGCTCCAGTCTAGAGCTTTTAAAAGCTCCCCCAAAAAAGCCCTTAGTTCAATTTTTGCAAAGCTCATAAACTAGTTACCAAATGAATTAACATGAAATTGTGCTTTAAAAAAGGAAAAGCACCAAAACGTGGGCCAAACTAAGCCTTAGTAAGCCTACTCGTTAACGTGTTTTGCAGGAGAGAGAGAGAGAGAGAGAGAGAGAGAGAGAGAGAGAGAGAGAGAGAGAAGATCAGTGGGTTATGTTACTAATTTTGACATAGGCGATGGGGCAACACAAGAGTCCAACAATTTGTGATTGCAAAAAAAAAAAAAACTACGTAACAATGCAAATGCTCTTCAAATGATTCGAATCTCTAAATTTGATTCTCAAATACTTTAACGATTAATACATACCATTGTATGTGGTATCACTGTCAAAATGTCTGCAACTTAACCAAAATTGGAATTCAAATGTGGGAAGTGTAGCATTAATCTTCAATACGTACTGATGTGGTATCACAAACCAATAAAAAGTAATTATTTATAAAATTTTAAAATGGCTATCAAATATCTTAATTCTAGTGGCACATTATGGTTTGAGTTCAAAAATAAAAACTGATTAAATCTACTCCATTTCCATTAGTTTCAACCAAATATCCATCTGATTATCTATGATGCTTGCAATTTTTCACTTCATTCATAGTCGAGATTTCTCACAAAGAAGGTATGGTTACCACCAGTGACATCATACTCGTCGGACTTTATTCATAGTCGAGAAATTTCTCACTTGTTTAAGGCATTTTTCTCTCAGGGTTGAATGTGTTATGTTTCTATCAATTTGCTAGAACAATCTCTACTTAAATTAGTCTGAAACCACCTTTGTGAGATATGTTGTATCTGCTTAAATTTTGTTAGTGGAGGGCTTCATGTCTTGGTATGTTTGTCAATGAGGATTTTGGTTTGTGGTTGATTGGGAGGCAACTTTGGTCCTCCTTTTTTTTTTTTTTTTTTTTTAAATTTTAATCTTGGCTTTGGTTGCTAATGGGTATCTCCGATTATTTTTACTGGTGGGTCTCGTTTCATTGTAGTAGTGAGGTTTCCAAAAAATCAATTTTTCTTTCACGCTTCCAACCCAAGACTGATTTGGGACGTGGGGAGTTCCACGATATTAGCTAAAGTGTGAAATTTATCATTTTGTTTTTTCAAACTTTTTTTTTTCAAATGAATATTTAATTATAAAATTCTCATAATTATCTCTGTGTATTCTCAGCTTTGATGTTTTGATAAATTTATCTTCATGTCCTATAAAGTAAGAATTTTCTCACTTGTAATGTGTACGTACGTAAATTCTAGTAACATTTTTGTGTAAAGGTATCATCATGGTTGTACATTGTAATGAATCTAACGACATATTGTTATGAAGTGAGAAATTTCTCACTTCTACTCAACAATGTTTGTGTAATGCAGAATGCACAAACAAGTGAGAAATTCTCACACAATGTTTGTGTAATAGAGAAATTTCTCACCTTTAAATCTCGAAACAAGTGAGAAATTCTCACACAAGATGTACAAACAAATTTGATCAAAGAATTTTCTCACATCTGTATGAATTGCTAGATCAAACTCAATCAACAAAAAAGATGTAAACAAAAATGATAGAGATGAACAGTCACATAATCATGCAAATGAATTGATACAGATACAAATACAAATACAGAAATAAATATTCAAAACATTACAAATTAGTTTGATTAGCCTAATTTTAATGAAGCACAACTCTATCTAATTATATCTAACACCTCCAATAAATAGCAACATTAAATACATGCTAAATTACCTGATATATATAAGGGTAATTTAATATATAGTCAGATTTATAGATGTAGATCCATTCTATATTTCAGTTTAGGAATGAGTCACTCAACTATTTTTAGGACCAAAATACCCCTTTCATTTTTTATTGATATATATATATATATAAATATATATGTATGTATCTACATATGGTAGTTATTTACAAAAAAAATTTAAATGGCTATCAAATCCCTAGTTGCACATTTATGATTTGAATTCAAAAATAAAAACTGATTAAATTTACTCCATTTCCATTTAGTTTCTACCAAATATCCATATGATCATCTATGAAGCTTGTAGAGACGAAATTTCTCACTTCACAGAAGAAATTTCTCACTTCATTCATAGTCGAGATTTCTCCCAAAGAAGGTACGGATTACCACTTGTGACATCATACTCGTCAGACTTCATTCATAGTCAAGAAATTTCTCATTTCTTGAAGGCCATTTCAATTCCTCTCGGAGCTGAATGTGTTATGTTGTTATCAATTTGATGTTTGCTTAATTAAATTCGGCTGAAACTGCCTCCATGAGATGTGTTTGTATTTTCTTAAATTCTGTTAGTGGAGGGGCTTCATGTCTTGGTATGTTTGTCAATGGGAATTTTTGTTCGTCGCTAATTGATAAGCAACTTTAAAATCTCTGCTTTTTTTTTTGAATCTCGGTTTTGGTCGTTAATGGGTATCTCCGATCATTTATGCTGGTGGGTCTCGTTTCATTTTGGCAGTGATATTTCCAAAAAATCAGTTTTTTTCCTACTTCAGACCTAAGACTAATTTGGGACATGGGGTTCTACGATATTAGTTAAAATGAGTTGATTTTGAGTGGCAGACTTTTTGCCATTGGGAATGTAATCTTGGAGTTCTTCTCCTTTATAAATGAATATTTATTTTTGTTAAAAAAATGTGTACTAAAAATTGTCAAATTTATCCTTTTGTTTCTCAATCTCTTTTCTTCAAATGAATATAATTATAAAATGATAGGTACAAAAAATTCACATTGCCACGTGGGCTAGGTAATGCCACGCCATCAGGAGAGGGTACTCCCTGTTCAGTTTCCCCGGGTTGTTCGCATACCCCGCCCGGTTAGGGCCACAACTCAGGTGCACCTTACGGGATGGTCCTCCAGTGGGCGCATGTCACGCCCCGGAGTAGCCAAAAATAGGAAAATTTTAAAATTTCCTTTCTGGACCCATAGGGAATGACGAGTTACATTAACTGATTGCCATTTCTACGTTCTACACATGGTTAACAGAGTAAGAGGAAGCATAAAAACACCTATTGGTATTCCTTCAATAGAACTCAAATGTCTGTGATCTAGTTATTACATCATGAGTCTAAATAAAAGATCTATAAGGCAGTCTAGGGCTATCGATTCTTATCACAATACATATCTAAAGCATTACCTCAGATAGAAGACAGTAAAGCAAATTAAGTAACTCTAAGTACAACTATGTCGGAGTCCTTCCCTTCAACTTGCACATTTGCCATGTCCCTTTGGGTAGACCTCATCTTGATAGTCGTCACCTATGAAATCTAGACGTGATATATCCAGGGCAGGAAGGAGAGCTGTTAGCTTTTGAAGCTAAGTGAGTTGACCTAACTGATCACTCCCAATACAAACAATAATATACAAGTACAACAAATATCTCGAACTTGAATATTTGATAAGCATTATCTCAATACGTATAATTTATGACATGATAATATGAATGAGATACGACGTGACGCATCATCGATATATTCGACTTTACTTGACCACAGACACCACAACTGACTCATGTGACTTGTTACATTACCAGTGTAACGCCGTTAGCTCAGAGTAGAATGATTACGTTGCTATTGTCGCCTAGCAGGGCCCTATAGCAGTTTTGGTTTTAAAAAGAGTGTAATCATTGGACTCTTAGGTCCTCGTGACCTTGCCTAGAGAATAGAATAGTTACAGCGCTATCGTCGCCTAGCATGACCCTATAGCATTCAAAAAGTAACTATTGTATTCTGATGGATACTTTGCTATCGTCGCCTAGCATGGCCCTATAACGTATCAACCATCAACTCATACACAACTTTAATGATTTCAATGAAAACTCTGGCTATCGTCGCCTAGCAGGGCCCTATAGCAATTTCATCGTTGTTCCCATTTATTTGACTGTACCACTCGGCCCACTACGATCCACTCAACATGTATTGACAATATGACTGGAATAGTCCCCGTGACTAACCATGCAGACGTAAACATTGACGTCATGACTCGACAATGTTCATATGAATGTTCATGTGACGGTATAAACGTGAAATCATGATAAGCAAGAATATCAACGAATATTAACTAAGCATGAAGCATAGCTAACTAACACGCGTTCATTATATAAGAAACAATCTCAACATTTACATAGTTCGTACTTATCAGCTTCGTCCACGCAGGACGTACTGGGTATACATATTCTATAATATACCAAGTGAGCTAGGACGACTCACCTCGATGCAGGTGCGTACAGGCAAGCGTAGCGGTAGTTCCTACAAAGTATAAAAGTTCATAGCATGGCGGTTAATAAGTATACTAACATCAAGGGCATAATGGTAATTGTGCTGGATGTGTTTCTAAACCTCAACAATATGATCTAGACATCATTCTGTGTCTAACGACATTGACTAGACTCACATCGGAGTCCGTCGCATAAAAGGTTGGTTTTCTATACTAGTGTGGGCCCTAAAGATAAGCTGTATTTTTTACCATGTCGAAAGGTCACCAAACTTTAAGGGACTGTTCTAGACATTATTCTAAGACTCTAGGAACTGACCGCACATTTTTCTGAGCTATGATTTATTTATTATGAATTTCTGAAGTTTAAATTGTCTAACAATAGACTGCGAGGTCCCACATTTGTAAAATATAATCTAGGACTACATTTGGCTTTTATAAATATTTTTACTAAATACTAGCCCTTAAATTAGGCTTGTGGGACTTTTCTCCTAATTTCCAGAACTTGCTCGGTATTTAAATTAATTTAAACAATGGTTAAACGGCTCCTTATTAATATATTAAAAATATCAAAACTTAGTTTTATGATTTGTTAAATTATAAAATAGTCCTTTATGTCCTTAGGATATAACGTACAATTTCTTGGATTTTAAAACAGGCCAATAGGTAATTAATATCTATTTATCATAATTTAAAACTAACATTTATTATTTATTTAAGACTAAATAAATAATAAGTATTTAATGTGAAAATGAATAATTTCAGAATATAAAAAATAAAATATTAGATTCCAAAATATTAAAAAAAAACTACTTAGTATGTTTTTAAAACTATCTTCATTAACATTACTAGTATCTATTTTGTTTTAATCAAACTTACAATTATTATTTATTTAAAAACCAAATAAATAATAAGTATACATAATACGTAATTAATAAAAACCATTTTTTTTTCTTCAGAATATAGGAAATATTATAGATTAATATTTCAGACTTATGTAAGATTAATAATTAAAGTTAATAATAACAAAACCATATTAACAATTAAAAACAAATATCTATAAAGTCCTAAAGTTCATGTTTGGCAACCTCATAACTAACACATACAAGCTGGCCAAAAGCCGTTCTTTTCCAAACGGGCCTAAGCCCAAATGGACTTCTCATCTTCTTTTCCACGAAATGCACCAGTGTGCATATACATATGTTATATACACGTATTCATACAGTATATGTATGTGTATATATATGTATAATTCTTATATTTATATGTTTTTATACACAAAACTTTAAACGATCATAACTCCCTCAATTTTTTACAAAATTACACAAACTTTATGTCAAAATCGAGTGCCTCGACGAGCCCGATCCAACGGTATAGGTCTTGAAGCCTAATTCCTAACGGTCTGTCGGTACAGGGGCAAAAACAGTTGCGTTTTCCAAAGAATAATCGAACCGTAGGTCGTCCAAACGCGACCCAAGCTTCGAGCCGTTCATCGAGAGTGTTAAGGGAGTCATTAGGGTCATTTGGCGTTGGTTTGCGGGTTTTGGTGACGGTCCGAAAAACTCGAGCTCGTGCAAGCTTTAATGGCCGTTCCGGAGCTTCTGGGCTCTGTTCGGGCCACGGGGTGGTCTGTGTATGTGTGTGCGTGTCCAGTAGGTGCAGAAAATAAACATAGGGATGTGGGTTTTAC
This sequence comes from Hydrangea macrophylla, assembly GCA_033977485.1. NCBI lineage: Eukaryota > Viridiplantae > Streptophyta > Magnoliopsida > Cornales > Hydrangeaceae > Hydrangea > Hydrangea macrophylla. The sequence goes on from CM066991.1 coordinate 109,386,189, forward strand.
CTCTTCTCGGTTTGGTCTCGGCGTTTTCGATCTCGACTTCTCTCTCTCTTGCTCTCGGCCTCTCTCTCTCTCTCTTCTTCTCCTCCTTCTTCCTCTTCGGTCTGTTTAGACAGAGTGGTGGTGAGACAGAGATGGTGAAGGAGCAGTGGTGTTAGGGCAGTGAGGGGTTGGGGTGGTGTTTGGGTTTTATTTTCTTTTCTTACTCTTCTTTCCTCTCTCTCTAACTCCCTCTCTCTCTCTCTCGGGGTTCTTTTCTCTAACTCTCTACTAACTTTCTCACTATATATATACATAAACTACACCCATGCACACTACTTACATATTATATACACAACACACCTACTACATACATATACGTACGACACACACACATATTGTACACTATACACACACGCACATACTACCAATATATATACCATAAATTCGCCACACAACATACATAATAGAAATACAAACTGTGTGCGTGCTTGTGCTTATGGCGGTGGTGTGTGGCAGTGACCAGTGAGGTTAATGAGGGGTGGGTGAGGGGACGGGTGGCAGGGTGATGTGGGGCGATGGATTTGAGAGGGGGTGGGGGAGTGTGCGATGGCAAGGGGATGTGTAAGTGTTCGACGGGTTTTGAGGGGGTCTAGTGGTGGTAATCCGGTGGGTAGGGGGGTGTTTGGGGTAGGAAGATTATCCAATAGGTATAAGGGGTTGGGGTATTACATGGCTATTTAGGGTAAGTACTTGCATTACTATAATTGTAAGATTCCGCCGTTGAAAATACGTGCCATACAATCTAGATTATCCCAGATTTTACGGGCTTGCATGACTAGTCAGTCCGAGTTTGTAACTTACAGTCTCCAAGTCAGTAAATACAGTCCGGGTCTAATTATTCCGCTGATAATAAAATTAAAAATATAAATTGTGATCCGACATCGCTTAATAATATTATGACCATAGCTCATAGTTGCGGAATCTAAAACGGTCTTGGATTAACAATTCATATAATCTATAGTTATCAAATAAAACGACAATTAATACATGATGTACCCTAAAGTTATAAACTTAGTGACACGAATATATTAAAATAATCTATGTTATAAATTAAGGAATAATGAAAATATAATATAACTTATTACTATAATATTATGATACAACGAATATATACTGTCTTACAATTATAAAACTCAGTGACCACGAATATTTTAAATATCGATAGTTATAATTTAATCAATAATAAATATTTAAACTATGATATTAATATAAGGGGTCAAGCTTAGCAATTAAAATCACATTAATCAAAAGCGATACAAATTTCTATGAGTATAAAAATCTCGAACGTCGTCGAATATATATACGGGCTACGGGAATAATTACAAGACTAAACTTAGAAATCGATTTCCATATTTTCAAAATTTTAAGGGTATTACAGCGCAGCCAGGCTTACCCCGTAGCTTGCTCCTTAAGGCTCCAGCCAGTTTCCTATCTGAGATAGAAGACTAAAGGAAGGAGAAAGATGTTTCCTAAAGTGTTTAGGAAACTCCCCAATCCGTGTAAATCAATTGTGATTAGATTATGTTTCCAAAGTTTATCTAGTTACCTTGTGCGAGAGGTCTCTAAAAACTATAAAAGAGGCCCCTCATCCCACAAAGAGGGTATCGCGTTCTTATTCTAGAGAATAGCAAGACATACACATATATATATCCGACCAGTGTTCTGGGAGTGCCGTCCTCTTTGTTGGCTCGCCAAACGCCGCCGATGATCTGTTAGTGAAAGCGCTCCGACGCACCCGTGGACGTAGGTCACCTCATTAACGGGGCCGAACCACATACAAACCTCTCTTGTTTTTCTCCTTAACTGCTCTAAATCATTTAACCAAATTTTGGCATCATCAGCTTGATGCCATCTGTGGGAACGAAAGATTCCTTAAAAAAAAAAAAACAAAAACAAATTTCTTAGCTGATAATCATGCCGCCAAAGAAGAACAAGAAAACTATTCCACTGGCGAATCAGGAGGATCCACCGGCCGACCAGTCAGTTGTTTCCATGACTCTTGAACAAGTCACCGAGGCACTGGCCCAATTCCTGGAGAGCCAGCGCCAAACATAGCAGCAGATTGAGGTTCTGCTGGCCCAGCAGGATAAACCTCAGCAGACGGAGGCTCAGGACGAGAACGACGACCCCGTTCGCGTGCCTGAGCCGCCCAGGCGAAGCACACGTAAGGCACAGGCCTCTCATGCGGTTGGCCAACCCGGGAATGACAAGCATGGCCGGGATCCCATGCGGACCCAACAACGTGCCCAGACTAGTCTAAAACGCAAGGGAGACGCCAGGAAAATCATCAACAGTAGACGTGCAGCCAGAGGGTACGGGCAGGAGCGACGGACTGGAAAATCAGCCCACGACCGTTTGGACAAGAGCCGAAGCGATCTGAGGCACACGATCAACCATAGCCGAAGCCAAGCCCTGTCCCTGAAAACGGCGTGCTTCGAGGAGGAGGCCTCTTCGTCAGACCAAACCTTCCGCGAAGATCCAGAGCGGAAAACCGACCGGGAAGACGTAAAGGCCTGGATTACGGACCTGGAAGAATAGATCGAGAAGCTGAAGAAACCAGATCACCATCGCACCAACACAGAAACTGAGTCACCCTATACCGAGCAGGCGACAGAGTACACCATCCAGCGTTAAATTCAAATAGCCTCATCTTGACTCGTAAGACGGCGCAGGGAGCTCGGTGGATCATGTTCGGACATACAAGGCTCGGATAACGTTGGCCACCAATGTTGACGAGCTACTCTGCCTAACCTTTCCAAGCACTCTAAGGGGCCTGATGACACAATGGTTCCACTCCTTAAAGCCCTGATCAGTTGACGATTTAAAGGACTCAGTAAGCTCTACGTCAGCCAATTTGTAGGCATGCTCAGGAGACCACAGCAAGACATCCAGCTACTCACCGTCAAGCAGCGAAAAGGAGAGTCTCAACAGAAGCTCCAGATCCATGACCTAAACGAGGCAGTAGCGATCACCGCCTTCTACTCGGGAGTTTAGAACACTAAGGTAGCCACGTCATTCCACCATAACCGGCCAGCTACTTTAGTAGAGCTCTCGACAAGGGTAGGGAAGTATATTGGTACCGAGAAATTCTTGAAGTCCAAGCGGGCAAGTCAGGAGAAAAATGGTTCACCGAGGCCAAAATGGAAACGTAAAGGCTCTGAAAAGGGTTCGGGAAAGAGATCGAAGCCGGACCAACCCCGAGGTGGTCAGGATCAAGCTCCGATTGCATTCACATCGCTCTCCCGACCCATCCATGAGGTTATGGTTGCAGTAGAGGCACAGAGGCTGTTTAAGCCACAAATGAAGCTAAAGAGCCCGCCAGAAAAAAAGAACCGCGACAAATTCTGCCGCTACCACCGGGATCATGGCCACGACACCGAGGACTATTTTAAACTCAAGATAGCCTTTGAAAAGCTCATCCAACAAGGTCATCTCGCTGAGTTCGCCACCTCAGATAGAAGATCCCAGCCAGACAACCGAGCCCCCCAGCAGCCATAGTCTCTTGGTCAAATCAACGTGATCTCTGGAGGAACGTCGGGCGGAGGGGACTCACAGTCAGCCAGAACGAGGCACACCCAGGCGTCCCGAGCGGATGTCCTGCATGTCCAATCTGCCGACTCCGCACCAACCGATATCCTGACATTCTCATCTGACGACGAGAGGAACCTGTATTACCCCCACAATGATCCGTTGGTGATGACACTCTCAAAAGCCAATTACACAGTAAAAAGGGTATTGGTAGACACCGGCAGTTCTTCTGATATCCTGTTTGAGTTGGCGTTGGATCAGCTCGGGATATCAAGAGACCGGCTCCGGCTAGTAGCACTCCCGTGGTAGGATTCAACAGATCCAGCACGCAACCGCTCGGAATGATTGAATTATTATGGGGGACCTACCCCCAGCAGGTCTCCATGCTCACTAATTTCGTTATAGTGGAGGCCCCATCCGCCGCCTGAGAAGGCCAACGCTCAACAAAGCCAAGGTGGCTGTGTCAACTTACAGCCTAACAGTTAAGTTCCCAACCCCCAGGGTCTAGAGAGCTTGCATGGAGATCAAGCAGCTGCTCGGAGTTGTTACGTCAGCTCCCTACGCAAGGATGAAGTCACAAAAGCTTTGAACATACAGGAGATGGACCCGAGGGACATGAGGGATGGAGTAGGCCCGGTAGAAGAGCTGGAGCAACTGATACTCGATCCCCAGGTCCCCGACTGGTCTGTCAACCTTGGTACCCTTCTGGAGCCAGAACTCAGAGAGAAACTGATTCAGTTCCTAAGGGAGAACCAGGACGTCTTTGCATGGTGCCACGAAGACATGCCTAGAATTGATCGCCGGGTCATGTCTTACAACCTCAACATCGATTCGAGTTCCCGACCGATGAAGCAGAAAAGAAGGGGCATGGCCCCCGAGAGACAAGAGGCTATACGCGAGGAAATTGAAAAACTCCTGAAAGCTAAGTCCATCCGAGAGGTCCACTATCCCGACTAGTTGGCAAATATGGTGCTCGTCAAGAAAAGTAACAGGAAGTGGAGAATGTGCATAGACTTCACCGACCTGAAATGGCCTGCCCCAAGGATTGCTATCCGCTGCCTAGGATAGACCTCCTTGTAGATGCCACAGCCGGCCACTCATTTCTCTCATTCATGGACGCATACTCGAGTACAACCAGATCAGCATGTACCCCGGGGATGAAGAAAAGACTTCATTTGTCATAGATTAGGGGACATTCTGCTACAAGGTGATGCCCTTCAGCCTTAAGAACGCCGAGGCAACTTATCAACGCCTAGTCAATTTCATGTTCAAAGACTTAATCGGGAAGTCTATGGAGGTTTACGTCGACGATCTTTTGGTCAAAATCCGAGAAGAAACCAACCACCTCGAGCACTTATCTGAGGCCTTCAGCATCTTACGAAAGTACCGGATGAGGTTGAACCCGACTAAGTACACGTTCAGAGTCTTGTCCAGAAAATTCTTGGGGCACCTAGTCAGCAGGCGAGGAATCGAAACTAACCCCGAGAAGATCCAGTCTATCATCAATATGCTGTCACCCCGGTCGACCAAAGAAGTACAGAGTTTGGCCGGGGGTGATGTCACACTAAACAGATTCGTCTCCCGAGCTACCAATCGGTGCCTCCCATTTTTCAAGATCCTCTGAAAGGCTTTCCCGTGGTCAGAGGAGTGTGAGGTAACATTTCAGGAACTCAAGAGATACCTGACATCATCCCCTCTACTCTCCACACCCATACCAAAGGAATAGATGTTCTTGTATTTGGCGGTATCACCTTCAGCGGTGAGCTCGGCACTTGTTCGAGAAGAGCATGGGATACAAGTTCCACTCAAAAAGACCTCGGGATCATACCCGGGGCACAAAAAGACCTCGGGTTCACACTCGGGGGAACAAAAAGACCTCGGGTTCACACCCGGGGCACAAAAAGACCTCGGGATCACACCGGGGCACAAAAGACCTCGGAGTCACACCCGAAGCGCCGGTTTCGCTTAGGTCCAAAACCTATGATGGGAGGCCAACTCCCTGGGTGGCCAAGGATAGCAAACTGCAAAAGACCCTACGACTACCAACGTTTAAGTCGGTTCCCCACAGTCACTCTCGTTAACGACCGCCTTAGCAAAAGCTTGGGGGGCATGGGGACATTAGACTAAAACAGGCAACCACACCGAGCACTAACAGGACCCGGGACTAGGTATTAAACCTCCTCTAAATAGTCCTAGGTACCTACAGTGCCCAGAGTCTTACGACAGGGTAATATTTCATTACCCTGACCAGTAATAGTCCTAAACTTCCGCTAAGGCAGGCTCTAATAAGGCTTAAAACAAATCGGACACCGACAGTTTCAAAAATAGGCATACAAGTACAAAAGTTACAAACAGTTGATGAAAAAGGGTGGCCTCGGTGGGCCTTTTCATTAATTAGAAATATGTACATTGCCTAGGGGGGCAGTTGTAGTAGCCTCCAAAAAAAAAAAAAAAAACCACACAACAAAAAACAAACAAAAAGGAAGCGGAAGAAGGAGCTAGGCGTCAACCACCACCACTTTATCACCGGTGGCAGTATCCCCGGTCGGCGCGCCATCAGTAGCGGTTCCCTCAGCAACATGAGCTGAGTCCTTCCAAAAATCGGACTCAGCCCAGGAGTAGTCTGTCACAGCCCGGTCCCACAATAACACAACCGAGGCTCATCCTACTCATTTAAAAGTCATAGCAGCGGAAAATAAAACTTTAAAGATAGCAATGAGTAGTCGATCTTTTGAAACAACATACCCAAAGTTAGTAAAATCTATATAAATTTGAAAACGTAATTATATTTTGAAACGAATGAATTTATATTCAAAGGGGTCCCAAAGGTGCCCTAAGAACCAATCAAAATATTTAAATAAGTTGCGAAAGGGGTATAAAAAGTTTTCATGCAGGGATCATTTCGACCGGTCGAGATGCCCCGTTCGACCGGTCAGATGACCCCTCGGCAATAATCCTTCACAGCAGAGGGCACTTCAATCGGTCGAACTGTCCCTTTCGACCGGCTGACATCAATCCTTATTGTACTAGGATATTGCCTAAGGTCAAGCGACCCTTGCGATCGCATACGATCTCAACATTAAAACAAGACATGGAGTCGACAAGTAAAACATTTCAAAATGTGAACTCTAGGTTCATATTCATAATAACTTAACCAACCTAAACCATGTTTTCAAAGTCAAAACAAAACGTAGTAATTCCTTACAAGACTTGGAACTAAAATAAAACGTTTACAAGACTATTATCCATTCTATTACAAGTTTCTTAACAACACAAATAAAGTAGACTATCCGATTAAAAAACTACGAGGTTAATGCATTGAGTCGCCTTCTAAGTAAACTCCCAAACCCACGTGCTCACTTCTGCGATTCCTCGCCAGCATTGACACTTGTAATGGTTATTTGAATAACCACACATATTCGATTTGTTTAAGCTAACGCTTAGTGAATAAAACAACATATGCACATGAATGATAAACATGCTCGCATTCACATCTCTACATTTCATACTAGTCTCCGGAGATCCCACGTGTACGTTCCATATTCCTAATCTGCGACTCCTTGCCAATAAGTCCACGCGAAAATGTAAGACCCATGTTTTTTTTCTTCAAACGTGCGACCTTATGCCTATAACGGCTCCAATACGATGGCTTGATACACGCACTCCTTTGACCCAAATAAGCAACTAAACATGCTCAAAACACATATCACCATGCTCTCGGTAAACAAAACATTTCACCATGCCATTAGACCTACTTATCAATATAATTGCCCAATATGAACTACACCATATATCTCTATGAATTAACACATGCTATTCATATCATACATGAATATATGTCAAAAAATCATTCCAAAATACATAGTTGAATCACTCACCTCCGAATAACGCTCCTATAATTTGATTCACACAAACCCCGTACACAAAGAACGTGCAGAAGTCCGTCTAGTACAATTCCTATCGATCAGAATTTCAATCATCAGTTTTTATGAAAAATTCTAGAAAATGACTTTTCGAAAAATTTAGCCAAACGAGTCCTAATATATATCAAAATGAAGCCCTTACCTCGAGGAACTCGAATATGAAATCTAGAAGAAATCAGACGGACAGAAGGTCGTCGTTTGGCGTCGAGAAGCTCTAAGTAATCAAATCTCCTTTTTGGCCTCCTTAGAAACTTAGGTTAGAAGCTTGATGAAATATCTAAAGTCATCTCTATCTATATATAGGCAATACTTTCAAAAATTTTGTTTACCTCCCCGCAAGTTTTCAAAACTCCTAATCAGTCTCTGAAACTTTCTACGCAGCTAATTCATAGCTTTATAAGTGAAATCTCAAAATTATAAAAGTTTCTGACTAAGTTCCGTTTAGTTGCTAAAACGCAAATTTCTACATGATATTTCCAAAGTTGCTAATTAGCCTACCAAATTAATAGCGTGTTAATTCATCCTCACTAGGATACTAAAACTAATAACAGAAAATATATTCTAAACCAGAAATAATACAGATAGTGAAATACACAGGTAAACATTTATTTTCAGATAAACATTTAAGTAATTCTACAGTGACCGTCTCATAATCGGAGAGACGTCACAACAACAAATCGTCAATCACCATTGTCTCAGAGGGTTTTCTAACACAGATACCCAAATCGACTCGTGAGTCAAAACTCACTCAAACATGTGTTGTAAGACATGCCACATCACATTATCATGCATGACAATGAAATGAAATGCAGTAACACAAATGCGGGTATTATATAGCCGGAAGGTCCCAGTCCGGGTGGTCGGTGGCCGCCCGTGCGGTCAGATCGACATAGCCCTTGAGGAAGCCAGCCTCAAACTCTTCTTCCGTGTCCTTTGCCTCCGCTTCCTAAGTAGCGGCAAGCTCAGAGAGAGTTGCTGTCAGGACCTCTGCCTCCTTCTCGATAGCCGCCCTTCCAGCCTCTACAACCGTCGCTTTAGCTTCGGCGGCCTTCCGGACAGCTCGCTCGGTGGAAATGGTGTCGCGGGCCTTCCCCAGCTCCAGCGCCAGAGCCCTGGACTTCTCCTCCTCTACAGAAAGGGAAAAGTTTGCGGACTCCCGGGCTGCCTTCTCCATGGATAGGGCGGCCTCAGCAGCGGCCAGTTTCTCGGCCACCCCGGGCAAGGTAGTTTCAGCCCCCGCTGCCAAATAGCTGACATACAAAAAAGAAACAAAAGTTATTAGGAACCCGGGCGGAGAGATAGGAGTAATGTACGCACAAAATGCATGCAACTTACCATGTGGCTGACACTGTATAGCCAGCCGATTAGGGCCTCGGGACCCAGCAGAGAGCACTTGTCCACTTGACTCTGCAGTAGCCCGGGTCGGACCCTCCCTCGGACGTTGTCCGCCATCTCCACCGCCGGCCTCGTGGACAGTTCCTTGCATGGTTCTGGGGGCATCGACTCGTCAAGGTAGGGGAATGACGTCCCGGCTAATGTATCGGTAGGTAGGAGTTTGGGCGTGACAGCAATGGTGACCCCAGGAATTGAGGTTCCCACAGCTTCCTTGACCGCTCGGGCGAGCCCCCGGGAGATCCTTTTCAGCTATTGGCCCTCAACGGGATCCTGCTTCTTTCTCTTCTCGCCCGCCCAGGCCATCAGTGCCGCCTCTGTCTCCTTCAGGGCCGCCGCATCCTTAGGGGCCATCTCTGCCAAGCCAGGAAGAGTACTCCTCAGTTACACCCAAAGTCGAGCAAACATAGAAGCGACTTGGAGATAAGTGGTAGAAAATACCAGGAATGATCGGAGGATGTATGGGGGCCTCGAACGGATGCTTGGGTTGGTAGGATGTCTTCGGACTCCCCGATCGGGTCAGCAGTTTGTTAATGTCCATGGGGTCCTCGACCAATGACAGGATCCTTATCTGGCACTCATCGGGAATGCTGGGCGGGTCTACTGATCTTACTACAAAGCAAAAAGATGTTAGTTCAGTAATGACAACGAAGTAAAACGAAACGAGAAAGAAGATGGGGGCTTACCCCTCAATTTTCCCACCTAGGAAGTCCTCAACTGTATGCCCGGTACCTCCTCACAAAATTCGAGGGTGGACACTTGGAAGAATTTCTTCTTCCACCCCCTATTGTTGCTTGGATAGTTGACTATTATTTTTCTCCTCTGTCTGGCCCCTAGCGAGAAGAAGCCAGTCTCCCCATGCACCTGGAACGGCCGGTGGGTCCAGAAGAACTCCAGTAGGGTAAGTTCGTACCTGAGAACTTGGGTACACAAGGAGATGGCCCCCATCAAGACTCTCCAACCATTTGGGGCGAGCTGCCCGGGGGAGATCCAGAGATATATGAGCACATCCCAGGCAATGGGGTGAAGAGGAAGATGAAGGCCCATCATAAGGACGTCCTCGTATAGGGTGACAATGCTCGACTCGTGTATGTGAGCCTCTCCATCGTGTACGACTAAGGAAAAGTGGTCGGGAACATCATACCTCTCCCTGATCCGACCCAAGTCAGGGGTACAAAAGATGCTAACAATCCGCTCGTAGGCGAACACGACATCGGGACTGTTCGGCACCGACCCCTCATCATCAGCTCTCCTAGACACCGAGGCGACGGGGGCATCCTGAGCAGCCATGTCATCAGACACCCGCATGGGGATCCTGCCCTCACTATGATGGTTAGATGGGGTCGCAGAAGGTGGGTCTAAGCTGGTGTCAAGTGTCCTGGATCGATACTACTCGTTTTTCGATCCGAAAGACGAGTTATACCCTGAGTGGCACATCCCTAAGTTTCATGTGGCTGGACCGGGAAGTAATTGGCGACCTTAGTAGGGGTCAGGAACCCCGAGCCTGAGATACAAGGGGTGCAAGGTCACGAGTCTAAAGGGAAAAATGTATAGGGTCCTCAAGGTTAGATGTCACTCGGTCAGCATTACCCCGGGAACACCCGGTTCAAATGCCCTACTGTACCGTCTGACTTAAAGAAAAAGCAAAAGCTAAGGAAGAAGAAATCCCACTCCCGTGCTAGCCCTAGCGGGTTCGTCCGCTCCAGGAAAGAGAAGAAGGAAGCAAATAGTGCATGGGAACTCAGAAATAAGGACTTACAGGAAGCAAACGTGGGAAAGAGCTTAGGAAGCTTGGCCAGGGGTTTTTCTCTCTCAAAACCGCTCGGTAATATCTAGCTCTGGACAGCAGGAATGAAAGAAATGACAAGTATCCTTTATATAGGAGGCGCCAACAGTCTAGATCAACTCAGATCCGATGGCCAGGAAGCGTTTCCGCCAAAACCGTCCGACATCTGTCACCTTAGGCATGTGAAGCGGCGCCTAAAAAGGCGTGCGCATTGAATGCGCGACACAACAGTTTTGTTGCAATGTAACTATTCGGTTACGTTCGCACCGGTCTCGCTGGATCCTGACCAAGCCAACCATTAGCTGACACGTGGCAGACGTCAGCCTGGGGCCCATAAAATCACCGCTTGGTCCAGACCCCGGCTGACCAACATGACCGGTCTTACCCCGGATAAAACCCCGACCTCCTTCCCGGACGGTTTTTTGCAGCAGTACTAATTTTCAATCCATATCCGATGAAGCATCGCATCAGCTTTGAAAATGGGGGGCAGCTGATAGGTACAAAAATATCAGGTCGAATTCACATTGCCACGTGGGCTAGGTAATGCCACACCATCTGGAGAGGGTGCTCCTTGTTTAGTTTCCCCGGGCTGTTCGCATACCCCGTCCGGTTAGGGCCACTACTCGGGTGCGCCTTACGGGATGGTCCTCTAGTGGGCGCAGCCAGGCTCACCCCGTAGCTTGCTCCTCAAGGCTCCAGCCAGTTTCCTATCTGAGATAGAAGACTAAAGGAAGGAGGAAGATGTTTCCTAAAGTGTTTAGGAAACTCCCCAATCCGTGTAAATCAATTATGATTAGATTATGTTTCCAAAGTCTATCTAGTTACCTTGTACGAGAGGTCTCTAAAAACTATAAAAGAGGCCGCTCATCCCATAAAGAGGGGATCACGTTCTTATTCTAGATAATAGCAAGACATACACACATATACCCCGCCGGTGTTCTGGGAGTGCCGCCCTCTTTGTTGGCTCACCAAACGCCGTCGGTGATCTGTTAGTGAAAGTGCTCTGATGCACCCGTGGACGTAGGTCACCTCATTAACGGGGCCGAACCACAGACAAGCCTCTCTTGTTTTTCTCCTTAAACTACTCTAAATCATCTAACCAAATTTTGGCATCATCATAAAATTCTCATAATTAATGTGTGTTCTCATCTTTAATGTTTTGATAAATTTATCTTCATGTCCTAGAAAATGAGAAATTTCCCACTTTAATGTTTACGTTAAAATTCTCGTAACATTTTGTGTAAATGTATCATCATTGTTGTTGTAATGAATCTAACTACATATTGTTATGAAGTGAGAAATTTCTCACTTCTACTTTCAAGAATGTTTGTGTAATTCAGAATGAACAAAAGTGAGAAATTCTCACACATGTTTGTGTAATAGAGAAATTTCTCACCTTTAAAATCGAAACAAGGGCTCATGGATCGGCTCGATAATAGTTAGGCTCCACTTGGCTCGATAATAAATGAGCCAAGCTCAAGCTTGAGCAGGATGCCAACTCTTAAAGCTCGGGTCGAGCTCGAGCTCGACTCGAGTTCGAAAAGGTCGGCTCGAATACAGCCCTAAATATGAGTCTATTTGTGAAAAATAAATATTGTATGGTATCTTTCAAAATTCTAGAGTGGTCTATTTCTAAAACTCAAAAAATTCTTACACTAAAAGTGTAATTTTCAAAATTCTAGGGTCTTTGCTTTTCAATTTTATATACATGTATATCAATATGTAAGTAGTTGATGACGCTAAATTGGGCCTTGGGAGAGGCCTAAATGTAAAAAATACTAAAAATCTCAAGGTAAAAATATAATCATGAAAATTTCATGGAGGCCTTCAAAATTTTGTGAACTTTGGTGGCCCAGGCGGTTGCCCTTTTTGCCCCCCTCCCCCCTCCTTTGGGCCAGCCATGATTATCATATATATATATATAATAGGGAATTGAATTTGGCACTCCAAAAGTTACCATTGCCACTCCATGCATTGCATTGTCAATGGTAACTTTTGGAGTGCCAAAATCAATTCCAATATATCATTCTTCCAATTTTAACTACTTTGCATTATACACATATTATATTTTTATAATTATCATATATATATAATTAAACAAGTCCTTATCAGCATATGTTGGCGTAGCTCAAGTGGCAAAGAGCTTGGCATATATAAGTCCCCTCCAATTCATAGGTTTGGTGTTCGAACTTCATCCCCCTCCCCAATATAATTAAAAAAAAAATGAGTTTTTATCAAACCTATTAAAGAGATTTTTCACGAGCCTACTATACGACCTTTAATCGAACTGCTCACGAGCTTTATCGAGCCGAGCCCATTTATGCTCAAACTTGACTTGTTTATTAAACAAGCTTTGTATTCAAGCTCAAGCTTTACTTGTTTATTATATGAGCCGAGCCGAGCCGCGAGTCTTTGTTTAATGGGTCGGCTCGTGTACACCCATAATTGTGAATTTGTGATCAATAAGATGGTGAAAATGGTGATTGTAGTTCTGGATTTTCATAAAATCACATCTTTAATAAAACCAACACGTACTATAGTCCCAAAATGTTATTAGTGTTGACATGGGTGGACTTTGGGTCTTAAAGTTATGTGCAGACCAATGGCTGAAGGCCCCAAAATTTGGCTCAAAAGTTTAAAGAGTGGAAATTTCTTGAAGCCTTAAAGACTTGAAGTTTTTGAACATTTTTTTTTGGGGTATTTAATGATATGACTAATACTTGTTCATTCACATAATTTTCTTTTACAGAATCCAATAAATGTGTCTATTTCTCTCCTGTGTTATAGTGACATCACAGAAGAGAGATAGACATATTTATTAGGTTGTGTAAAAACAGTTGTGCGAATAGTTGTGTCCCAAGTATTACTCATATAATATATGTATCACATATACATGTTATAGATGAAGGTCGTGTTTGACATAATAATTCTCATATAAAAGTCTATTTTAGGAATGGAATTATTTGGATGGTTTTTTTTGTAAGAAATAATTGTTCGTGAATGAGTGTTTTTTAAATAAAAAATGCGTCTAAATTTTGGTGGTAACATCTTAAAGTTAAGTGCAAATTTAACATCTTAAAATTAAGTGCAAATTTATACTTACTTACCAATATTACTCTAAAGAAAATGAGTTTTTTGACGGCTTTTTCACTTAAGTGATACGTGTTATTAAGCGTACTTAAAATAAATAAGTGATAAAATTTTTCATTTTTATGACTTAACTGAGTTATCAAACATAACCGAAGTGTTTGATTTGAAACACTAAAAATTAAGGGCTCGTTTGGTAACGTTGTCGTTTTTTGTTTTTGTTTTTGTTTTCGTTTTTTAGAGAACGAAAATTGAAAACACGTTTAGTAACGTTTTTGTTTTTTATTTTTAAGAAACGTTTTCAAATTTTGGGTAAAAAATGAAAACACCAAAAAGTCGTTTTGAATTTCCTGTTTTTCTTTTTCTTTAAAAAAAAAAAAAATCAACAATGTTACCAAACAAGTTTTTATTTAAAAAAAAAAAAAAAAAAACAAAAACTGATTTTCATTTTTAAAAAACTGAAAACTCAAAACTGAAAACGTGACCATTGCGAGCCCTAAGTGTTAGACCTAATGAACTCGTGTTGGGTTATAACTAGTCTGGTCGGACTCAAGTTTGACTTGGGCTTGGATAGACTCTTTTAAAACATGGATTGAACTTAGACATATCTAAAATCACGATCGACCCGCATGAGTTGCAACAATACATTTAGGTATTGTTTGATAAAAGTGAAAAAAAAAATGTGAGAACCTACGTACAGAAAATTAAGTGTTGTATTTTAAATGCTAAAAATTTTAATTAAGGGTGTAATAGTCAAGTAACATATTATTTCAGACAGAAATCAAATTTCATTCTGGGATTTCTGCAGCCATACTTTTTAACTTAAAGTTTTTAACAGATTTTGGCTACCCTATCAAGCCAAGTGGGAAAAAAAAACTCTGATTTGATTTTCAGAACTTAATTGGGGTTCCAAATAGTGAGTATTTTTGCTCACCCATTGCTCACTCATTGGCCAATGCAGTGGGATCCAAGATTTTACTCCATTAATTAATTCTCATTTCATCATGGATCCCACTGCATTGACTAATTGAAGAGTTGAGTGAGCATTGATAGAACAATTTTTGGGTGAACAAAAATACTTTCCTCCAAATAATAGCCAATGAAAGCCTTTTCACCGAGTTCTTTTTTCTAGGTTTTTGATCATTTCAATCAACGGTTCGAAATTCGCCATGGAGTCACAAAACAGCAGTGCTCTCAGTGAAGAAGATAGTCATTAACCTTTTTTCACTCCAATACTGTCTGATCACATTCTCTATCTGACTTACTTAATCAAGTTCAATCTTTGCTTACATGTTCTGTTGTTGTTCTTTTCCATTTGTTTGCTGAGAAAATGACTATTTTTCTTTTATTGGGTTTTGGTTTCTTCAAAGACAGACAAATAATTCATTTAGATCAGTGGGTTAGGGTCAGTCTATGCATCAGGTGAACAGTTTTCTAGCTAGGCAATAAGCGTGGATGTCTGAGTATATGGTACACATTAACAAAGTGCTCACCATTGTTGATTTGGCTAATCGGTCTGTGAGCCAAAATGTTGGCTGCAATGATTATGTTGTTGTTTGGTTGAGAAAATTTAGGGAAATATAGAACACAATTGAGGGTACTACGGGGATGTCTACGTGGTAGACTGTAACAAATAAGATTGGCTCATTTGGGTGGGACCCACTTCTTACATGCAGGGGTCCCATTATTTGGGTGTGGTTTCTGCCCAAGTCAGCCATTCCTATTAGCTATAGCAGGCATGTCACATGGTATCCTCAATGTGTACGAAAATTGAGAATGCCTTAACCTGTTTATTTATTTATTATTTTAATTTTAAGTAGATTTCTTATGTTTTTAAAATGCAATCCAATTATTATCTATTTCATGTACAATTATTTTGACACTAACAAAACCGAGAGAGGAAGACCATCGGAGAAGAAGAAAAAAACTAACAAAAGGTTGCATTTTGATTGGAAAAAGGAGTTTCCCTCCGTGCCCCTTGAAGTGTCATTGCCGTCATGTGCTACTAAAATTGTAAAACATGACACATATGTGTCGAGTCTGATGTGGGAGAACAGGTACAGGGTCATTTTCTTCAAAGTGTCGGTGCTTCCTTTTTATGTTTAGTTTCGCAATGTTTAGTTTTTACTTTTTAGTTAAGGTTAATTAGATTATTTCTCTATTTTCATTGAGTCCTCTGGTTCATTTGCAATTATGACACTTGTTTTGAAATTATTAATTTTTTTTTTTCGTTTGATTTCTTCTTCTGTTTTGTTACAGATAAACGTATACTTAACGGTCGTCAAAATAATTACCATTACAGTCCGTTTGGTATGATTGTAAAATAGAATAGAAATGAATTGAACAGAATAGAATAGAAAGGAAAAGAATAGAATTGATTTGCAATTCTAATTCTCCTGTTTGGTTTAAAGCAGAAATGAAAAGAATAGAATTGAAAAGAATTATAGTTATTTACTAAAATACCCAAACAGACCTTCGAAGCTGTGAAGAAGAGATCAGACCTTAAAGAAGAAGAAGAAGAAGAAGAAGAAGAAGAAGAGATCAGACCTTGAAGAAGAAGAAGTTATGACGAAGAAGACGAATGACGAAGACGAACGAAGAAGACGAAGAAGACGAACGACGAAGAAGACGAACGAAGAAGACGGAGACCAGAAGAACGACGAAGAAAACGAGGGTATGTTGGGAAGAACACATTTCAACACTGAATTCTCACCAAATCCGACCAAAATTGGTCGGATTTCACCTTAGGCTAAAACTTCAATTCTCAAGAATTGGCAAGAATTGTAAATCATTTCATTTCTAGTTTTTGTGTCAAGCCAAGCACATGATTTGCCACAAACAAGAATTGCAAATCAATTCTTCTTGTTTGTGGCATACCAAACAGACTGTTAAGGTAAGGAAGTCAGAGAGAAAAAAAAAATCTAAAAGCAATGATGAGTGAGAAGGAAGGGATTTCTAAACATATTCAGGAGCTTTTTTTCACTGGTGAACAGCCACGGATGACCAAAAGCTAGATGATTATGGCGTCCAGAACAAGTTGACTCTCCATCTAATTCTTCCAAACTCTGTTTCAAAACAGAAAACCATCAAGGTTGAAGCAAAGATTTATGATACCATAAAAAACATCAAATCCTTGGTTCAGGCTAAAGAGGGGATCAAATGGGATTACTTTACACTTCTCTATGCGGGAAAGCTACTTGCAATCTACCCTTTTTTAAGTCTTTAATCCCAGAGATGTTTTGATAGTTTCTGTGAAAATACCATCTGGGGATATTGTGAAACATGAATTTAAGATCTTGCACACCATTTGTGGTTTCAAAGCAATAATTGGGAGTTTTGTTGGTTTTAGTGTTGGTGATAATGATCTTACATATGGAGAAAAGAAACGTGAGGATTCAAAGACCTTTGCTTCTTATAACATCACAGAAGACTCAATGTTGGAGATTTTGCCTTCGAAATTTCATATATTCGTTAAGACATTGAGAGGAGGAACCATAATTAACACTTGATGTGTGCTAACACAATACAGTCAAATATGTGAAGAGCAAGACTTTTGGTACATTGGGTGTTCCGGATAAAGTCCAGAACAATTGTTTCATGCAAATTTTCTCTAAGGATGATCGGGGTTTGGGTAGTTACATTATCCAGAAGAATTCGACTCTGTATATGTTTTCAGCCAAACACTGATGGTTGTAGGTTTGTAAGTGTTGACAAAGCTTAGAATGGTTTTGCGCACAAAAGATCGACAGGATATATGTAAGCCCAATGATCAGGTATTTTGTCACCATCCTTTTACTGCTATCACTTTTGGATATAAGCTAAATGCATGGGTAGATCAGTGGTGGAGCTAGGAATTTTGGTCAGGGACTGCCCCCAGGCGGTTTTTTTGGGGTCTATTTATACACAATTGACGATTTTTTTAGGGTCTACTGGTATATAACTGCGATTTTTTTTGGAATATGCTTATAATATGAGTCTATTTGGAGACACGTAAATATTGTGTAATGTGCTTAAAAATTCTAGGGGGACCTATTTATAAAATGCATGAAATTCTCACACTAAAAGTGTAATTTTCAAAATTCTAGGCGCCTTTCCTTTGAGTTGTATATCAATATACATGTAGTTGATGACACTAAATTGGGCCTTGGACCACTTTGGGAGGCCTAAACATAAGTTAGGGGAGCCTAAACATAAGTTGAAGGGGCCTAAATGTAAAATACTAAAACAATTTAGGTAGGATGGGAATTATGGAGAAAAAGTTAAATTGGGCCTCACTGGTCCCTTACTGCCTCTGCCCTTGGGTAGGATGGGAATTATGGAGAAAAAGTAATACCAATAGGATGATGCTTTTCATTATATACTCTTTCAACTTTTAATTTTGTATTAATCCCTTGGCATACTTCGTTCTGTTTTTAGCTTCTAGACTAAATGCTATCTTTGTGAATATTTGTAACTTTTTGTTTTCATGAGTTTGGATGATTCAATATGACAAGTTCATTCCTTATGACAGTTTTTGGCATCTCTGTTGAGGTTAAAACCCTTTATCTTAATTATCATCTATCATGTGTTTGCCTTTATGAATATTTGTTTTTTTGAATAGTAAAATATGTACTAGAGTGCAGACATTTAAAACAAGTTCAAAATATTCCGGAAACACAGTTGCAAACACACCCTAACTCACTAAAACAAAGTGATGTCTTCTGCGCTTCTGTCACAAATCACTTCTTTAGTACATAACAATCCTAACTCTATCTCCTAACTTGTGCACTCTCTTGCTCTCAAAGAATACAAGTTCATCACTGTATTCAGTTATTTTTCTTATCCCATGGTGAATAAAACCTGAGACTGTGATGATATCTATATGCGTATGTATAGCATAATCAGTGACACCATAAGCTTACTAATTAAGAGAGTAGAGTGTGCGAATCCCCTCAATGTCGTCTGAATTTAGATCCCTTCTGATACCACCAGCATACTGTGCAAACATAACGGCCTTCTGGACCGAGCTGTGGCCAAGCCCAAGAAGGTGTCCGATTTCATGAACCGCTACAGACTCCAAGTCCACCTCATCTAGACTACTCGGATTAGGACTCCAATTCTCATCAGCATCATAGTGGAACATTCCTCCAGTCGGTGCAAAAGCATGAGCCAAAACGCTACCCGGTCCATCAAACGCGGACCCATCACCGTGACTGCCACGGTGGAACCCTATTTCAATGTCCGAGCTAGCGCCTTGGGCCTCCTCAAATGTGAAATGGCTCACGTCTTGCCATCTCTTGAACGCCCGCGAGCAAATTGATCTCAGCTCTTGTATTCCAACAGGCATGGTAGCAGTTGAACGGAATTGGTACGTGAGATGGGTTTGTGAAGGTGGCCATCTTGGCCTATTCGGGAAAAATGAAAAGTGTCGAACTGTATGGATATGGTGGTTGTTGCGATTTTTCATTTTTTTGCGGGACATTGTATTTGTACCGTTGACTATGTCGGGGACCCCACATCTTGGGATCATCATTTCTCGAATAGTCTCGGAGTCTAAATTCCCCGTGACCTTCAAATTGTAATTAGATTGGTATTGTTTGATGGCGGACTCTAAAAGGTCATCAAACTCATCGTAATTTTGGTTGGAGATGAGTTTGGTTTTCTTGGAAGAGCCATAGTTTAAGTAGCCAAAATTTTCAAGGTAACGTTTGAGGTCGTGAAGGCCTTTCACATTCTGACCCTTATGGAATTCCTTTAAGTTGTTGAGGAATGCAAAGGATAGGCCAGGATGTTTTGTGTCATGTGAGTGAGCAATAAGAGGATTTGCCCCAAGAAGAAGAATTAAACCTCCTAAAAAAAGAGAGAGTTTGAAAGCCATGGTAGGTATCTCAATATAGGAACAAAATGCTTTGGTTGGTGTTTGTTATGTGTGATTGTTTCTAATACTCTGTCTATCTATATAGAGTGAGAGTTTTTGGAACCGGGTCTTTGAAGTTTTACTGATTGATTTATATTAGGCAAATCAAATTTCCATGATATAAGCTCTCCTAATTTCAATTTACAAAAATCAAGCTTCCATGAGATAACAGTTCCCTGATTTTCATCTCTTTCCCTATTGCATTTTGTGCAGGTTGTAGGAATTAATTTAGGTCAACTTTCCTTCAGATTGCACCCCAAGTTGGTGCTCACATAATTGTACAAATGTTCATCAGTAGTTAGTATATTCAAACCAATCTTTTTTTTTTTTTTCTTTTTTTCTTTTTTTCATTGGAGTGTTATAAAGTTTTCAAACAGCATCTCGGGTGCATGTGACTTGATTTCTTGGATCATATTAAAACGAAAAGTTGTGAATTTTATTCGTGAATCTTGAAGGTATCAATATATTGAATAATGGAGAGAGAGGAAGAGGTTGTGTTTGGTTAGAGAGAACAAATAATTTTTAGTGCTAATGGCAGTATAGGCAAATTTGTCTTGGTTCTGTCTGTTATCGGTGTTCAGATATATTTCAACTCAAATAGCCGAGGGGTCACTTCGTTTATTTTTTTGTTTAGGGGGTTTAGTGGAAATGAGTCATAGTTGAGGGGTGCTGATGTAATTTATCCGAAATTACTAAACTTTTTTTTTTTTGACAAGGGAAATGGAAGGTTCGAACATTGAACCAAAACCATGGATTAATAAACTTTCATTGCTCATTTATCCAAATTTTTTTTATTTTTCGCTGGCTTTTACGTGGTCTTCACTTTTCAGACTTGATGCACCACTGGAGTCTACAAGACAACAAAAAACAAGAATTTAAGAGGGTCTATTACTGTCATTATTTGCTTACTCCAAGTTGACCCACAATAGATTTTGGGCTCAAGTACTTTGTATCTTGGATCTGACTTAATTAGCATTTTACATTTCTGTGTTATCATCAAGGGTAAGGAATTAAATATTTTATCAATTTCAATATTACTAATTAATAATCTTGTACTATTTGAATAAAATAATGTTGTGATTCTCAAATTTGTATTTTAAATTTGTTTTCCAACACACAATGGAATCACATTATAGTAACATAGAATTAACCACCAAAACTTTTGTTGGAAGTTGTAAGTGATCCCACTACCATGTGTGTTAGAACCAATATTGGGATAGAAATTTGGAGCTCCATTTATCATTTGAGCATGCTACTTCAACTCAAAAGTTGTACTTGAGCTTGCGTGTTTTGTTTTGTCACTTGTCGGTTGCTAATATTCATATCTTCCATGGTCTGTCCTGACAATTTGGGGCCCTAAGCGCACATTTAAAGATCATAAGGCCCCTGAACAAGGTTGGCTCAGCACCACAAGGATGTTCGGAGGCACAACCCCCGGGGCAAACAATTTTTAGTCCGTTTATACATATTTGTGGGGCATAATTTTTTATATTAGAAATATTACAGTGTTGGTCTGAGTTTTTGTTGAGAGAATTGGTGATTAATTATCTGTAAATTATCACTTTTTTTTTATAATAAGGTTGAACACTGACTATAATTTTTTGGGCCAGTTGGATTACAATGGGGCGATTACATTACACACACATATATATTTCAATATTCGAGTGGACTCAATTACAATCGAACCAACATCTTACCTATAAAAATGTATTTTTGGGTCATAATTATTTTTCAGCGCCCATAATAAGTTAAAAATGGACAAAAATTGAGGCCCTAGGAGCGCCAATCTGGCTTACCCAGCTTACCCTGGCCCGACCACGATGTACTCTTTCGTCATTCTTATGCATACATTTTTATTTTAGGCCTAATTATATTATACAACCTTGAAGTTTAGTTCCTGTGTCAAACTGGTCCATGTTTTCAAATTGTGTCAATTTCGTTGGTTAAAGGCTAAAGAGGGGATCAAATCCGATCACTTTACACATCTCTATGCAGGAAAGCTACTTGAAGATGATAGAACTTTGGCGTCTCTAGACGTACAATTGGAATCAACACTTTATTTTGGCTTAGTTTGGCCCCCACGTGGTGCTTCTCTTTTTTTAAAACACAATTTAATGTTAATTCATTTCGTAACTAGTTTATGAGCTTTGCAAAAATTGAACTTAGGGCTTTTTTGGAGGGAGCTTTTAAAAGCTCTAAAATGGAGCTTTTAGTCTTAGTTTGGCCCCCATGTGGCTTTTTAAAAGGAGCTTATGAAATCTATTACTAAGTTCTTTGATAATTTTATACAAGTGGCACACTACTCTTCAAAAAGACATCATGAAATCAAAAAACAACCTTGGGCTTTTAAAAAGCTCCATTTTAGAGCTTTTAAAAGCTCCCTCCAAAAATGGCCTAAGTTCAATTTTTGCAAAGCTCATAAACTAGTTACCAAATGAATTAACATTAAATTGTGCTTTAAAAAAGGAGAAGCACCACGTGGGGGCCAAACTAAGCCTTAAAAGCCCAAGGTTGCTTTTTGGTTTCATGATATCTTTTTGAAGAGTAGTGCGCCACTTGTATAAAATTATCAAAGAACTTAGTAATAAATTTCATAAGCTCCTTTTAAAAAGCCATATGGGGGCCAAACTAAGCCTTAGTCTTTAATCCAAGAGATGTTTTGAGAGTTTCTGTGAAAATCCGGCCCATCCGGGGATATATTGTGAAAACATGAAGTTAAGATCTTGCACACTGTTGGTGATTTCAAAGCTATATATAATTGCGAGCTTTGTTGGTTTTTCTGCTTACATATGGAGGAATGAAACTTGAGGATTCAAAGACTTTGGCTTCTTATAACATCACAGAAGACTCAATCTTGGTGATTTTGCCTTCAAAATTTCAGATTTTCATTAAGAAATTGAGTGGAGAAACCGTAACTCTTGATGTGTGCCACCACAATACAGTGAAATATGTGAAGAACAAGATTTTTGGTAAAATGGGTGTTCCGGTTAAAGTTCAGTTACAACTTCTTGCTGGAAAAATATCTCGAGGATGATCGGGATTTGGTTAGTTACAATATCCAGAAGAACTGTACTGTGTATGTTTTCAATTTATATATATATATATATATATTTAGAAGAATTTTATATTTTAATTCCTTGGCAATTGCCTTTTTTTTTTTAGCTTCTTCACTACATGCTATGATCCGCAGACCAATTCAGTCGAAAACTTAGCAAATATTTGGAATTATGAAGTTTGTGAAGCTTGGGCTTGCATGAGCTTTTGGATTATTCAATATGACAAAGTCCACTCCTTATGACAGTTTTTTGGCATGTCTATTTTAAAGGCCTAAAACACTTTATCCTATTCATTATCTATCATGCGTTTGTCTTTATGAATATTTGTTCTTTTGAAAAGTTAAAAAAAAAAATGTACTAGAGTGATGTTTTAGAACAAGTTCAAAATATTCTGGAACACAGTTGCAAAAGACACCCTAATTCACTTAAGTAAAAGTGATCTCTTCCACGCTTCTATCACAATCTCAGCACCATAATCACTTATTTAGTACACAGCAGTCCTCCTAACACCATCTCTTAAAAAAAAAAGAAGAAGCACATTGTAGTAATCATATGGCTAGCCGTTGAAGCCACACTTATGTTGTGTTCATCATGTTTATTTCACGTGTGTACATACGGATATATAGATACATGATACTTTATGATAGGATGAAAGCAATGTTCCATATCTTTGTTCGTAAAAATATTGCTATAGACTTGGCTACTTGCCTGCTTGATTTTACTCCCCTAAAAAGTTGCCACTGTGACATGACTGTGACTTTGTAGAGAAAAATTTTGTATTACTTCGTAACATTGGAAAGAAAAGAGTTTTTGGAATAAAAGCTCTGTCAGATTTATTATGAGAAAAGAAAAAGCATGTTTGAAGCATTGAGACTTAAAGTGTTTAAGTATTTTGAACAACTAGATATTCAAAGGTGATCTCTGGAAATTTTATAAGACCTTGGGAATTAGAAATTTTCTAAATTTTGGGGATTAGTTATGTTAAGTATTGAGGGACATGAAATTTTGTGCAAAATAGAAGATGTGACGTGAAAATTTTGAACCAAAAACATTTTGTGGATTTATTGAGTGAATTTTGACTTATGATTGGATGTAGTTTTGGGAGCTTTGGAAAAAAAAAAAAAAAAAAAAAAGGAAAAAAGACATTATGGCAAATGTCTTCCTACTCTGTGAAAATTTCTGGAACTATAAAAAGAGAATTGTGATTTGAAACATGTACTTGAATTACTAGAGTTGAAAAAAAATGTCAAGGCACTTCAATTATTTGGTTAAAGTGAAAATCTTGAGAGAGGTCATAAGATTTTTGAAAAGTACTCTTTTACAAGCTTGTGAGCAATAGTGGTTTTAAAATTGATTTTCATATTTTTTTTAGAAAATATTGTCTCTAAATTTTGGAGACCAGCTTAAAAAATATTGAGTTGTTGGCAATACTTTGTTCCTGAATTGTGAGTTATGGATTTTTTCAAATAATGGGAGCCTTTAAAAGATATTGAGCCTTGTATGTTTCCAACTCATGGATGAACAAGAGTTCAAGGCTTGGTAGAGGCATGAGTTGAATAAGATGGAAAACTTCGTATAAAAAATAATAATGTGTGTTCCTTGGATTTAATCTAAGATGATGCCTTGTGATCCCTGGATACTATCCTAGATGATTGTTTTGTGAATACCTTTGATATTCTCCAAGATGATATATAATTTGGGTTAGTCTTGATTTTAATCCAAGATGATTAAATTTGATACCTTTGGATATTTTTAAAATAACAGAATACCTGAAATTTGATTCAAGATGATATGAGAAGTGCATGTTGAGAAATTCATGATTTCTTGGAGTTAACCAAGATGAAGTTTGTAATACCTTGGGATTTCCAAGATGATTATTGGTTATTTTGAATATCATTACTTGTGTAATGAGATAGTTAAAAAAAAAAGTCTAAATTATGATTTACTTAATCAAAGGATTTCCACTGTACTAGAAAAGTATTGTGATAAGATTTGGAGCACCCTATGTTGTGATTGGTTGTATACCATTGGCTATGTGTTTATATTGGAATGTACAATTATTTGTTGAATGCCAATGAAGAAGTGGGTTAATTTGTGATTTCCTATATGAAAATTGAATGTTCGAGAAAATCAGTATCACTTGTTTTGATCCATTGTGTTTGTACCTTAATGATTGGAAGTGTAATACCCGTAAAATTTTTACGTTAATAAAATAAACTCCCATATTTCAGTTCATATTTCCTGTATCTATATGAATAATACGTATTAATAAACTAATAACTTAGACTGTAAGTTACAAACCTGGACTGACTCGTCACGCTAACCCATAAAATCTATATCAATTTAGACTGTATGGCACGTACTTCAAGCGACGACGGATCATACAAATATAGTAATAAAAGTACTATCCTAAAATGCTCATGGTACTACCCAACCACCTAATGTCCATTGTATAATCTTCCTCACCCGTACACCCCCTCAACCCGCCAGACTTCTACCTTGAAACCCCACCTCTCCAATCACCGGCTCAAATTTCCCTCTCAATCCATCACTCTCCATCAAATCTATCTCAAGATCAAGTCTAGCAGATTTGAAAATCTGCATGTGTATATGTGTTGATATATGTGTGTATGTATAAGTGTGTATTGTGTATATATAGAGAAGGAGAAGACCACCGAGAGAGATAGAGAACAAACTACACATACACACACACACACACATACACTCACTCACTGCTCCCTCTCTGTCTCACACCCACTACTCCCTCTCTGTCCATTCTCTGCACCCACATTCACAGACCATAGAAGAAGTAGAGGAAGCTAGAGAGAGAGAGAGAGAGAGAGAGAGAGAGAGAGAGAGAGAGAAGCTGACCGGAGAAGAGAAGAGGGAGAGACCCGAGACTGTTAAGGTATAACTCCATACCCCTGCACAGTATTCCATATCTTTGAAATACCACACACAGAGAGACCCCCATGCACAAAACCAAACAGAGCCTTAAGCTTTGGACCAGCCCAGACCACCATTAAAGCCCCTCACCGGAGCTTGAACTTTCAAATACCACTAGACCCCTTAAAAATTATACCAAACAGACCCCATTGGACCCCTATAGATCCCCTAGGAACAGTATTTGATTTGAGTAACGTTTGATAGGTCATGCAGACCATCATCCACATTTTTGGTCGAAAGAATAATCTGTCCGTTCGAGCCCTTATCGAATGAACCCAATCTTAAGCACCTGATATGTGCTAGAGGAGGAAATTCCGGACATTTTGGCATTGATCTCACCCATTTATATGGAGAGACGGCCAAGTTATGGCCTCTAGAAAATCTCCGACGAGCCCCGACTTTCCGGCGACCTTGTCTCGTCGGACAAGAAATGAAGAAACGAGTTATAAGACCTGGGTACGGGTAGGGTTAGAATGAGTACTCTGTATGTGGGTTAGGATCTCAGTTCGGTTCGGGTTTAAATTGAACCCATGGACCTTTTAAAATGGCACGACGTCGTTTTGAAGTCGGGTTGGATTTGGGTCGGGTTCGGGTAAACGGGGCGGGGCGTGTTGTGCGTATTAGTGGTTGGATGGGATAATAGTTACGGTTCAGATTTGGTTAGAGTTTGGGTTAGTAGGGTATATTTGTGAGATAGTTTGGGTCTCAGGTCCGGATTGGACTTAACCCAGATGGATCAGTAGGTTGGACTCTTCTGAGTCTCTATTCGAATCATCTATTTTTATAAAGGGTCGAGTCAGTTTGGCCCACGAGTTTTAAATTGGATCCTTCTGAGTCTATAAAAGGGCAACCCGTTTGACTCGACAGACACCCCATTTGTCGGCTATCAGATTTAGGAGACCCATACCTTGGTGGTTCACAATGATCGAAAAAGACTCAAAAAGGACCCCTGGAAGTTAGTTCTATCTCTTAAAATGCTCAGAATGACCAAAATACCCCCGAAAGCCCAAAAACTCCCAGATTAGGACTGAAAGTTCCGAAAACATGGTACCTCATAAAAAGTACTAAAAATGAGTTTTGAAGCAAAATTAGATGAAATCGTCATCTCCAAAATTTGTACTTCCCAACAAAACGTACAAATTTCCAACCTTCTTTCCCAAGAACATTATACAAGAATCCAGCTTCACCTTCATGAAGCCTCTCTTCACGACAAACAAGCATCCTTTGGATTCCAACATTCCCAAGGAAATTACGTTTCTCTTCAAACCCGAAACATGAAGAACATCTGTCAAAAGCCTTGTCAACCTATTTGAAGTCTTGATTCTAACGGTTCCAACACCCTTGATTTCTCCAACTGTGTTGCTTGCCATATAGACTTTTCCCTCCATCAGTTTGTAGGACGAGAACCAATCTACATGCTAACATAAGTGAACAAAACAATCTGAATCAAGAACCCAATCTGCGGTTTTCTTCTCCTCCTCTGTAATTGTCATTACTTCTACACCTTCTTCATCCGAATGTTCCAACACGTTTGCAACGGCACCACTGTTATCCTTCTTTGCTAGGCAATCTTACATAAAGTGACCCTTCTCTCCACAATAGTAACACTCCTTATCCTTCATAGGAGTTCTATGCCGTGCTCCTCCACTACCGCCTCCACTAGAGTTCTTCTTCCCTTGCCTTGGCCTCTCTTGTGTAATAACTGCTTGTGCATCTTCCAACTTTTTCTCTTTGTTATCCATCTTTTTACTAGAGAATAGAGCTTTTTTTCACCTGTTCCACCATTATGGTATCTCTCCCATACAACAACGTATTGAACAACGTAAGGAAAATGATAGCTTTATCCTTATCGTCTAGTTTGAAGCCAATGTTGAATAACTCGCACAATAACTTGTTAAACTCACCTATATGGGCTTGAAGATCAACTCCTTCTTTTCGCCTAAAAGAGTACAACTCTTGCTTTAACATAAGACGGTTGGTGAAGTTCTTCCCCAAATAGAGATCCTTAAGCTTTTCCCACAAAGCTTTTGCGGAGGTCTCTCCCATGACATCGTACACCACATCGTCCACCAAACTAAGCCACATGGTGCTAACGACTTTAGAGTTAATCCTCTTCCACATCTTGTCAGTCATCCCTTTCGGCTTGTTATCTTCACCATACAATGCATCCTCTATACCTTGTTGCACAAAGGCATCCTTCATACGCACTTGCCATATTCTAAAATTCTTCTTGCCACCGAACTTTTCTATTGCCATTCGCATATCCCCAAGCGAACTATCTCCAGCTGGATTCTCAACCGAGCTCTGATACCACTTGTTGGGAATGGGCCCACAATCACAACAAGAAAATCACACCCACAAAGATGGAGATAAACAGAACAAGAACTACACAACCACGAAAGAAAAAATCAAGCAAACCAACAATAAGATTTAAATGTGGTTCGGCCCAACAGTGCCTACGTCCACGTGCAAAGGCGATCACCTCGATTAATATGAAGATTACAAGCACTCAAGACCTCACGTGTATAAATCTCCAACCAAGTTATATGACACACAATTGCTAGAAATTAATCTCTCACTCACTAGTTTGCAGCCCTCTCTTGTGTATGTAGAAGATTTCCAACCAATCTTATCAATCCTTTGAGTAAGCCCTATATGTACATAGATTGTAGAGTCCCAATCCTAGCTGTAGTAGGATTCACCCCCATGGTAAGTCTTGTACAATAAGGAATACTCTCACAAACATTCCTATATAAACTAGGTAACTTCCACCATCAAAGGAATCCTTATTTGATAAGGAAAACCACCAAATAAGGAATCAAATCATAATTAGGAAATAATTCCACTAATGGAATTTTAGGCACAATCCTAACACTATCAGCACCAAATTGATTGCATAAAATCCGCAATTACATGTATTTTCAAGATGAAACAAATAAAGGTGATCGTAACAAATCGATTGCAACTGTCAAAATAGCACCCTTTAACTTTTAAGATTAAGTGTTCTGAATTGAAACCCTAGAAACAGTAAATAAAGTACATAATTTGTGAAGGAAAGTTAAAGGCAATGAGAGAATTAATTACAAGCCCACTGCCATATGAGTTTGGCTTAGGATGTAAACGGTTCGATTCGGTAGGGATTTTTATGGTAACATATTGGTTTTGGTTCAGTTGAATTTAGTGTATTTTAGCGATTCAGTTCAGTTTTTACAATAAAAATATTTTCGAAAAGCTGATCAATTTGATCGGTGTTGTCGTTTTTCTTACACCCCTAAGTGTGGCAACCATTTAAAATAAACAAAATTTGGATGCATAGCATTATTAGTCGCAAAATGTTGCACGTAAAACAAATAGAGACCACATTGACTTAGGGCTTGTTTGGTTGTCCTTGAATGCAAAAATTGCATTCTATCGTTGGTATAGAATTTTACAAACAAAAAAAAAAAAAAAAAAAAGATGGTGAGCTTGAATGGTTCCATTTAGAAATAGGATGCCCATCTCAGAAAAGATGCTTGCGCGCAATCATAAATTTTGGTATTCTAGAAATATGTAGAAATGGCCACATAAGAAAAAATATGGTGGAGTTTCGTATTTTTATAAATGGAGATGAATTTTGCTTCAAATTTTGACATAACATTTGAATGAAACCATTCGAACTCAAAGGATAACCAAACAGGCTCTAATAGAATGATTTCAACTTGCTAGTTTTTTTTCCTGTATTCATATCAACCATCAATTCTTCCCTTTGTATTATCTCTCTCCGCCATTATAAAGCCCAGAGAGAGAGAGAGAGAGAGAGAGAGAGAGACCATGATTTTCTCTTCATTTTCTCCTAAACTGGACCACCCGTTGTTTCATATACCATCAGCTAGCATTTCATTCTCTGGTAAATTCAAAGACCCTTCACTATTGCCTCAAATTAGATACCCACAAATTGGGTTCAGCAAAAAACCAGAAATTGTTGGTTCTGCTAAGGATAATACCCACAAATTGGGTTCAGCAAAAAACCTGAAATTGTATAAGTCCCCCCTTTGACCCACATAATCACTTAACGTGCTTGCATAAAAGTTAGACATGCTTTTCACATTTAAGTGCGTTCATAATTAACGGGCTTACTACTAACACATGAATTTTGCCTAGATCACAATTTCGTCGTCGAAAATCAAGGCATGTATATTTCCTATATAACATAGGTTAGAATTTCATACCTCGTGCAATTTCTCTCTAACTTTGAAGGAAGTATTAGGGGACCGATTAAACGTCGGATCTTAGATTTCGAAAGATTCCTACAAGTATACATGTGTTTTCCCCAAATTCCTAGGATTAATTTTCTAAAAAGTTTTCCAAACGTGGCCTAAGAGGTATCAAAACAAAGCTCTTATCTCGAGGAGTTCAAATCTGAAATTTGGTAAAAAAAAATAAATGGGCAGAAGTCCGTCGATTTGCGTCAAGAAGCTCTAAGCAATAAAATCTCTCTTTTCTCTCTCTCTAAGATATTTTGCTTTTGGACATTTTATGAAAAATATCTTGAGTTTACTATATATAGACATAGCTCTCAGAAATTACGTTTACTTCCCCACGAGTTCTCAAATCTTCTAATTATTCCCTGAAATGTCTTACATAGCTAAATTATTCCTTCATGAGTGAAAACTATAAATTATAAAAGTTTTTGCTTAAGTTCCGTTTGGGTCCGTAATTACGATCCCAAAACTAATTCTCGTGGAATTTCTAGATAACCTACCTTTTATGCAACGTATCCCTCACGTTCTCACCAAAGTATTCAAAACGATCTAAATCGAGATCAAAACTACCAGAAAATATTATACAAAACAGGTATAATAACTATTCATCAAAATACCAGATAACTCAATTAGCATTTAATGCACATAATGTCATTTACTCATATCGGTGCCTCATGGATTATCAAATCCTCGTGTCCTCACTTGACACTCCCCATTGACCCACAGTCAACATCATCTCAATTATTAATAAACATTAATAATTCATATAATTCCAAATATGCTTTATTAAAATGAATGTATTTCCGGGACGGGTGTGACACTAAAACCTTCCCCGACATAAACGAGTCCCCGAACCCATCTCAAGAACTTTGGTTTTCGCATGGCTATTTGAGTCACACTTTTAAAAGGGCCCACTTTTCTCAAAACTATTTTCAAAAGTCGAGGATGATTTTATCGTCTTTGCGGGGATTCTAACTCTCGATAACGTTAGGTAGCGACTCTGAATGTTTTACTTAGTCCTACTCCCACTTTCACGGGCTTTCACCCACTTCTTCATGCTTCTTAACGTAAAAGGTTACGATCCTTGAAGAGACCACCCCCACTTTCGGAGTAGGCGCTTCACATATTTATATTCATTTGAGGAGAGAGAGTGCATTGAAGTTTCAACTTTTGTATAGAAATTAATATACTAATGCAAACCTCCCTATAATGGGGACATGATTAGAGTTGGGGGCTTAAAAGTGATTAGCTAAGATGGTTTTCTAACTATTTTGACTAAATATTAGAGAAAATTTAGGTAACGTGGTTGGAGATTACTTGAAGAGTCGTAAACACTGTATTAATTAATATGTATACATTTTTTTTTGGAAACAGCAAGAGATTCATATGTATACATGTGTGTGTCTCTCTCTATATATAAGTTCTTTTACATATATATATATATACACACACACATGGATATATGTTAAAGGCTCAAACACATTGAGTACCCTCAAATTTTTCAATATTTTCTTTTATTTTAGGCCCTATATTGTCAATTTCATCAAAAAGTTTCAATTGTTGATCACTATTGAAGATCTTAATTGTACTAAACTTAAACTGATAGACCTCAATTAGAATTGTTTAAAAATCAAGAGCCTAAACTAATTCAATCGATAGTAGAGAGCCCAAAATGATGATTGGGGAAAAACATTTGGGGGTAATAAATTTGAGCCTATATATATTGTATTTAATTATAGGGAAAATTGGCTAAAAGGTCATCAAGAAGAGCTTTATTGGAATCAAGGACAACTTAAAATACACATTCGGTTTGAGTCCTCCCAATGTTCATAGACCAAAACACCCTCATCTTCAACCTCTAACCCTAACCAAACCCTAGCCACCATTACCACTACTCCACACCACCTCCGACCACCACCCCTGCCACCTCTGGCCACCACCCTCACCATCTCCGGCGACCACCACCCTCATCTCCGGCGACCACCACCTAGACATCTCCAGCAACCACCACCATTGCACCTTTTGACCACCACAACGCCACTCCTAACCACCAGTGACCACTCCCTACGACTCGATTGACCTCCAGCCACTACCCTCGCCATCTCCGGCGACCACCACCCTCTGAATCTCCGACGACAACCACCACTTGTGCCACCTCCTAACCACCTTATTTTAGACATTCTACCACCACCCCCCCACTCCTGACCACCATTGACCACCCCTCCCTGTGAAGTCAAAAATCAGAAATCCCACCACCACCCTCTTTTGATTCGTAGCAAAAAATCTCAACTGAAGTAAGAAATCAGAAATCCTAAGTCAAATTTGACTTAGGATATATCCTAAGTGAAATTTGTCTTAGAAATTTCTCTTTGGTGGATTGTCCAAACAAACACACCAATGCAATCAGTCCAGCCACAATAAAGGCAGCATTCAAGAGATCACAATCAACAAGAAAAAACCATTGAGGCATAACACCACCAAGTGAAATCCAAAACTTTATCAAATTACCATTTCAAGTGAAATTTTACTTATCTTATTGGATGTTACAATTGTTCACTTCAATTTGCAGTAAAGACTACCTTTACATTAAACAAAACAACTGAAACTTCACTTAACAATCTGAAAAATCCACTTTAAAAATCATAAGTCAAATTTCTCTTACAATATGTGAAATCTGCAAAAACCTGCAACTGACATACCTCATAGTTGTAAATGGTAAGAACTCACAGAAAAATCACTTTGAACTGAAATGGTCATCGGAGTTCATTGTGATGGCCATGGTGGCAACATTCGAATCTCGATCTCAATCTAGATCTAGATCTTGACCGGTGAACGATCTAGATCTAGATCTAGATATGGATCTAGATCGGTGCCGGCGAAGTTGACGATGGCGGTGCTTGGTGGTGATGATGATGACGGCGCTGGTGGTGGAGGCCATAGCAGTGGGTTGCTTGGTGGCTATGGAAGAGGCGGTGGCGGTGGTCAATATGGACGGTGGTGATGGTGGTGGTGGTGGTGGTGGCGGTGGAGACTGGCGGTGGTGATGGACTGGTGGTGGCGGTAGAGACTGGTGGTGGTGGTGGTGGAGGTGGACTATGGTGGTGGTGGTGGTAGAGAGAGATCTTAGAGAGAGAGAATGAAAGTAATTTGTAAAGCAGGGGTATTTTTGTCTCTAATTGGACTTGAGGAGTGAATTTCTAGTGGTGTGGATTAGAGTGAAACAATAGGCTTGAGCTTTTGTCCTTGTAGGGGTTATTGTTAATGGGTTGTCCTTTAAACAAAGAAGGAGCAACCTTAGGGGCCTTAGATCAAGCCTCCCATTAATTATATATGTTGAGTGACACATTTGTCAAAATTGGAAGCTACTGGTAAGGTAGGGAGGAAAATCATAATAAAAAAAGAAATCGCATTCAATGTGGGCATTTAGACCAAATCATCTTCCATTTTGGATTCCTTGTGTCTGATTCAGATATTAATCTTTTATTCTTGAACAGTTATCAAAAAGAAATATATTATCTTGAACAATACTATACTCTTTGCTAATGCTCTTTCAAAATGATTCTCTCTAACTATCTCTATGCACAGAATCAGTCTTTGATTCTTCAAAATGATACTTTCGATTCCACTGGACACTAAACGAACTGAGGTTTTATATATGACTGTTTGGAAATATGAAATTTGTGATGCTTGGGCTTGCATGGGATAGGATGATACAATTAATATGCACATTTTATTTTGGCAGGTCTATTTTAAAGGTCTGAAACACTCGACACTGGTCAATGTCTCTTATGTGTTTGTCTATAAGCATACTTGTTCTTTTTAGAAGGAAAAAAATTGAATTAAAACGCGTCTTTAAAAATTTCAGAATGAAACACAATTCTAATACACACTTACTTCATTTAAACAAAGTGCCTCTTCCACTATATTACTATCTCATCAACATAATAATTCATTTAACACATAATTAAGCAAAACACTAATCTCTTTAAAATACACCTCTATAGTAGCTACTAATTATGAATATAACTTCATTGTTGGATTCACTTATTTTTCTTCTAGAATGGTATACAAAAACAGGAGAAATCGACGATATATATAGCTTGATATTTGTATGTGTAGCATAAGAAGGGACACCATAGGCTTAGTAATTAAGAGTAAAGAGCTCGAATCCCCTGAATATCGTTCGAATGTAAATCCCTCTTGATACCAACATAATCTGCAAACATAATGGCATCCCTGACCGAGCTATGGCCAAGCCCAAGAAGGTGCCCGATTTCATGAACTGCCACAGACTCCAAGTCCACCTCACTCAAACTCCTCGGATTTGTACTCCAATTCTCATCGGCATCATAGTGGAACCATCCTATTGTCGGCCGGAAAGCATGAGCCAAAGTGTTCCAAGGTCCATCAAACGAGGCCCTATCACCGTGGTCACCGCGGTGGAACCCTACTTCAATGTCCGAGGTAACCCCTTGGATCTCCGAGAATGTGAAATGGCTCGCATCTTGCCATCTCTTGAACGCTCGGGAGCAAATTGAACTCAATTCTGGTGACCCTACAGGTGGGGTAGCAGTAGAACGGAATCGGTACGTGAGATGGTTTTTTGAAGGAGGCCATCTTGGGCTATTCGGAAAAAATGAAAAGTGTTGAACTGTATGCAGGTGGGGGTGGCCATTTTTCATTTTTCTATGGGACATTGAGTTTGTACCGTTAACTATGTCGGGGACCCCACATCTTGGGACCATCATTTTTCGAATGGTCTCCGAGTTTAAATTCCCCGTGACCTTCAAATCGTAATTTGATTGGTATTGTTTGATTGCGGACTCTAAAAGGTCATCAAACTCATCGTCATTTTCATGGGAGATGAGTTTGCTTTTCTTGGAAGTGCCATAGTTTAAGTAGCCAAATTTCTCAAGGTAGCGTTTGAGGTCGTGAAGGCCTGACACATTCTGGCCCTTGTGGCATTCCTTTAAGTTGTTGAGGAATGCAAAGGATAGGCCAGGATGTTTTGTGTCATGTGAGTGAGCAATAAGGGGTTTTGCCATAAGAAGTAGCATTAAAGCTCCAAAAAGAAGAGCGATTTTAGGAACCATGGTTGGATTCTTTAAGAGCAAATGGCTTTGGTTGGTGTTTGTTATGTGTTTGTGTTTCAAATATTGTATATTTATAGAGAGTGACTAGAGTTAACAAAGATGGGTGTTTCAGTGTATGTTATGGTCATTGATGTTAGTTACGCGTAAGAAAGTATGCAAAGACTTGGAACCGGCTCATTGACGGTTTATTTATTGAATGATTCAAATTTGAGTCTTTTCCACGAAAGTGACACACGTGAAAAACTTGAATAAGGTTGATGATTTTTTTTGTAAGTAATAGGTACACATACTTCTTTTTCTTTCTTTTTTGAAAAGTAGGTGACTTGTCTAAGGTTGATGATTTTAATCTAATAATTCATGATTATTTTCTATTTTTTATTGTTTTTTTTTTTTTTTTTGCTAAGAGATCTATTTTTGATTTGATTGCTTAGGAATTACAACGGCACGGAATTGGTACATAGTCTCCCTTTACTAACTCCACTCTGCTTAAGTGTACACCTACTCGGACTACGCCCCACCCTGCTTCATGAGTCATAGCTCATACTTTGTTTGATCTATAGTGCGGTTCTCCAACTCCACTCACCCCACTTAAAAGAAAATTTTGCAATCTAAATACTCAGCTCCGCCCCAATATTTTCACACGGTGCTTGATGATATATTTAAAACTTAACAATGCATTTGAAATAGAAATATCAATTGCTTCTTCTTTCAAATCTAATATCAAAAAGTTAAAAATAAGAAATAGTACAGTTTTGCTCACCCCAAAATTATTCAATTTTACTCACCCTCCTTTTCCATTGGCTAATGCAGTGGGGTCCAGTACTTTATACCATTAATTAAATATTGGACCTTATTGCATTAGCCAATGGAAGAGGAGGGTGAGCAATTTTAGGATGACCAAAAATGTTTTCAATAAAAAAATATGGTATTGTGCAAAATATGCCAACTAATACCATTTAAAAAGGGTAATGGTGTTGTCAGAGCAATAATGACTAATGTCTGAGCATAAAATGTTGCTAAAAGTTTAAATGACAAAAAAAATTGTCGTTAAAACTTTTAGCGACACTTTTTGCTCCGGTATTAGCCATTACTGCTCTAACAGCCTTAAAAATAGTCAAATAAATATGTGATAATAGTTGTTAGCTATTCTACAACCATGGTATACTTTAATAAATAAGGTAGAATTAAAGGGTAAACTAGTAGATTGATATGGTAATCAAAGCGGAGCGGCGGATTTTATAGTTATTATTATCCCGACTCCTATAAGGTTTTGCTTTTGAATTACCAAATTCCCCTCTATTCTTATTACAATTTGTCCATTATCGTTACAGTAGAAATGGATAGTTTGCCATCCTTCGATGTCACATCAGGCAAAAAATTAATAAACTTTGCATTCCATTTTACTCGGATATTGAGACTTGGTACCTAGAGTCAACAACAAAAAGCAATTAAGAGGGTCAATTGCTGACATTATGTACTTTTTTATGGGAAAATACACACTCGCTTCCAAACAACCACCATTCACACATGTGAATGATTAGAGTGGGACAAAAGTCCACAATTACGTAAACCTTCAGGTATGTTCTTTCTTTACGGAGAGTTGAACCTGCCACCTTTTCAAAGAAGACGTGGGCGTCACACCATTAAGCCACAAGGGTTTTGGTATTAAGTACTCCGTACTTAGTTCTATACAAGGTTTTAAAACCCAGTCCGGCTCGGACGGTTCGACCGTTCAACCCGCCAATCGGTTCAGGAAACGGGCCGGTCCAAACCGTGAACCGTTCTTAGGAGAAAAACCGGCCTCAAAATGAAAAACCGTTCAACCCGCCCGGTTAAATTGGAAATATAAAAACCCGTTGCCGGTTAAACCGGAAATATAAAAACCCGTTGAGGACTATATGTTGTGTTTTCAAATTTTTATGATAATTGTATGAAAGTGTGAAAATCAAATTTTGAATTTTTTTAGAGCTTTTTTATATACTTTTTGTGTGAATTATATTGTACTATTAAATTATTAATATAACATAAATTACAAATAAATATATTAATTACGTAATTATGATGTCACGGTTCGGTTCCGGTTTACCCGACGGTTGAACCAATAACCCGTGACCCGGACATTTTTCCGATTCGATGAACGGTCTGGGTTTCAAAACCTTGGTTCTATATGCATTCATGGTGAGAACTCATAAAAGAGTTGAGAGAAAAAGTGACTTGTAATCATGATGATCAATTAATGCGAAGCATGGTGTGGATGTAAACATGATTGGCCGAATCACGTAGAAATCTGCTTATTATTATCTTATGTTATTTATTCTTGTTATAGTGTGTTCTATCTTACTTTTACTATTAATTTCGTTTAAATTATCTTTGCGTGTGTTGTTATATTGGGGTTGGCCTATCAGCACAACAGATGTATCGGCATGCAAAAATTTAATAACCTTTGCATTTTCTTTTACCAATTTTTTTTTTAAAAATGATAGGGATATATATCAAATGACACACTAAACGACACATCAGTTTTAAATGCATGTATCATGTACTGTGTAAGTGATACACAAAAAAGTGTAAAAAAATTCAAACAACACAGAATACCTGCATTTAAAGCATAATGTTTTGTTTAGTGTGTATTCCTATATTATTATTTTTTTTAATTAATTTTGAATTGCGTTTACTTCGTCTTGAGACTTGCACTACTAGTCTCCAAGAATTTAAGAGGGTCTATTCCTAATATTGGGGTTGGCCTACCCCTAATATTGCGTTGTACAAGAAGAGTTGGGAAGACTCAAGTACTTACGTACATAAATTCAGTGAAAGGACGACCCTACTTTTACTTAGCAAGCCTACTCGTTAACGAGTTTTGAACTTTTGAGAGAGAGAGAGAGAGAGAGAGAGAGGAGGAGGGGGGGACCAGGCAAAACATTGCCTTGAGAATGGTTGGAATTTGAGACTTGTCTCGCTGTATATTAACTATTAAGTGTAGAGTTTTATATCTAATAATTTAAATTCTTGATTATAATGGGCTTTATATGGATCCTATACGGGATTCACAAGAATTAATGTTCAAGATGTTATGGGTGTGAAATTTGGTGTGGGTGTAATATTTTTGATAAGTGTATGAGTAATGATATGCTTCCCCATTTTTGTATTCCAAATGTGGTTTTAATGACATGTAACAGTAGGATCACATTCAATCATATTGGAGCCACTTTAATATTCTCCAATAAAAATCAATGAATCCAATGCCACATTCGTTGGAAACCATATTTAATTTGCAAATTTAAGAAACATAAAATTACTCATAATATATATGTATCAATTTACAACTTTTTGTCTCTGTGTAGGACTCTTTCCATGATACATCCTATTGGTCAAGATACATCTCAATTTGGGGCCTCAAAATATTGTAGTTAAGTTCCAATTAAATTTTAAAAATCATGAGTACTTTATTTGTTAAAAAGACAAATATTTTTAAAGTTACAATACTTTAGGATCTAGTAATAAAGAAACTATAAGGGCTTCGGAGGACAACTGCCCCACATCATGACTTTTGGAAAAACTCTAAGTCGATGTAAACTTATATCATGAATATACGTTAAATTTGTTTTTTGTGATTTTGCCTAGTGGTGTCAAACGGGCCGGGCCAGGTTCGGTCAAAGTGGGCTTAACCGGGCTAGAGGGCCGGACCGGGCCGGGCCTCACCTTAAATCAGGCCGGGCCGGGCTTGGGAAGGGAGGGGGGATGTCCGCCCCGGACCGGTGGCCCGGGCTCACTAGGGCCGGGCTTAGGGCCGGGCCGGGCCGGGCTAGTGGACGGGCTCATGGACGGGCTAGTGGACGGGCCGGGCCGGGCTCACGGATGGGCTCGGGGGAGGGGTGTCTTTTTTTTTTTTTTTTTATGCATTAATGATTAGTGATTACTAAAAAAAAGTTTGTTTAACAAAAAAAAAAATATATATTTATTATTCAATACAAATTAATGAGATTACTATTATTTGATATTTAAAAATTATAGTCTAATAAAAAATAGAGATTACTTATCATAAATTGTACAATAAAAAGTAAAGATTTATTCATTAATGATTAGTGATTAGTAAAAAAAGTTCATTAAAAAAAAAAGTAAAGAATATTTATTATTCAATAAAAATTAAAGAGATTACTAGTATTTGATATTTAAAAATTGTAGTCTAATAAAAAGTAAAGATTATTATCATTAATTTTAATAATTTGTATAATAAAAAGTAAAGATTTATTCATTAATGATTAGTGATTACTAAAAGTCTAAAAAAAAGTTCATTAAAAAAAATAGTAAAGAATATTTATTATTCAATAAAAATTAAAGAGATTACTAGTATTTGATATTCAAAATTATAGTCTAATAAAAAATAAAGATTACTTATCATTAATTTGTATAATAAAAAGTAAAGATTACATTTTACAGAATTAGAATTTTTTTTTTTAAAAGCCGTTCACAGTTTATACTCATGCGAGCCAGGAGTATTACAATTGATTTGTTTGGAACTAAATGATCTTCAACTCTCATATTCATTCTTCAATTCTTCATTCTTCAATTTTCTTCCGTAACATCCAAATTTGCGAAGTCTTCAAGAATAGGATCTTGGCGGTTTTGAGTTCGATATTGTGCACGGTCCCAATCCTTCAAGCACATCAAGCAGTCAAGCATATCAGGAGATAATCTCCTCCTCCTTTCCTCTAGCACCCTTCCTCCTACACTAAAAGCAGACTCCGATGCAACTGTGGAAGCCGGAGGAGTTAGTAGATCACGAGCCATGATGGAAAGAACAGGGAAAGCTCTTACATGTTCTTTCCACCATGTCAAAAGATTTAAATCGACCATTTCCTCGTTGGTTAATCGGCTTTCCCACTCGGTTTCTCGATACTTATTTAATTCACCAAGAATGTTAGAGCTACTTACAAATGATTGACTAACACCCTTTTGTTTCTTTCGACTGAGAAACTGGCTCGCCCAAGAACCACCTGACGCTCCCGAACTTAACTCAATATTAGAAGTAGAAGAAGAAGTAGCACTTTCTTTATTTGTATATTTTTCATAGTAAATACGAAATAAAGATTCCAAAGTATTTTCCATTTCAGAAGTAGTTATTTCTAGACCAGGCTCACCATCTGGTCCTTGCATCAATTCAGATATTTGTTTAACCATTTCACAAACACCATCAAAATTGATTCTAGGATCCAAGATTGCAGATAAGTAAAATACAGGTGGAATGTTAGACCAATATTTTTTAAACGTTTTTTCCATTTTCTCGCAAATATCAATAAAAATGTCATTTTTTTGTTTATAACTATGAAATGTATGAGCCATATTATATAATTCCATAAGAACTAAACAAGAAGTAGAATAGTAAACACCGGAAAGTTTATTTGTAGCATTGTAAAATACTTCTAAAAATCCATGAAAGTCAAATGCCATCTCCCAATCGTTTGAAGTCGAGTTTAGTGATGGATAATTAACATTAACAAATTGAGTAATAATATTACTATACTTTTTACAAGAATCTATCATAAGATAAGTAGAATTCCAACGAGTTTTAATATCAGTTTGCAATTTCTTTGGATTAAGACGATTTTGTTTATAAACACCATAAAATGCTTGTAGACGGCTAGACGTTGAACAACAAAAGACCACTGCCTCTCTAATTTTATGTATGTGATCATTAATTTTTGTTAATCCATCTTGGATAATCAAATTAATGATATGGCATACACAACGACCATGAAATAATTTTCCATTCAACATTGGGCGCATAAGATCTTTAAACATATTAATAGCATTTGTATTAGCACTAGCATTGTCAAAAGTAATGCTTATAATTTTTTTCATAATATCATACTCATTAAAAACATTGATTATATAGTTATATATATTTTCACTAGTATGAGGATAGTCTAATGCACGGAAAGCAATGACATTTTTATTCATATTCCAATTTTCATCTACAAAATGCACCGTTATACATATATATCCCGTTTTATTACAACCAGTCCACAAATCAGAAGTGCATGCAATTGTACAATTAAAAGTAGAAAATTAATCCTCAATTAATTTTTTTTTTGTTTGTTGAAAAACAGATTGTATATCACTTCTAAGAGTATTTCTAGTAATAGGTTGGTAGGCGGGTTGTAAAAAAGTTTGAATAAAACGTGTAAAGCACTCTTCTTCAACTAAAGTAAAAGGCATATCGGATGCACAAACAAATTTTGCCAAGCCTTCCCTCATTTTTTTTTTTATTATAAAGAAAAGTTCCAACACTTGTGCCAGTAGAAGCAGAAATTTGGGATTGTACTAGGCCGCCCGCTTGAGCGGTACCTGCTTCCCATGCACCTTTATGTTTGCTTATGATGTGCCTTTTAAGTGTATTATTTCCTCCACCTTTGTAAGAAAATTTAAGTCCGCATATTTTGCAAATAGCTCCATTTTTTTCGTCATTTAATTTAAAAAATAACCAAACAGGTGATTTTAATTTTCTTTCAGTGGTGGGACTGGGATCATTAGGATTTGAAGGAGATGGTTCAGATGGATTAGACCCCATAATTTCAACGTCGTCATCATCCTCCAATTTCAAATCATTAATCTCATTTCTTTCCCCATAATCTAAATTTTCAAAGTCATAAGTTGGGCCTTCCCTAGTTTTTGAAGATCTTGAGTGAGATGCCATTTTTTTTTAAATAAAAAAAAAAGAGGGGAAAGAAATATAAAAGATTAAATATACTAACAATTAAATAAGCAACTAATAAAGCAAGAAGTGAAACAATAAATAAATTTACCTCAACTTATAGTAGTAGAAGAAGAAGTGAACAACTATAAATTATAATAAGACTTGAGACTTGAGAGCTTGTAAGTTCAAGTTGTAGAAGACTAGAAGTGCATTTACAAATTAGAGCTTTGATAATTGAATCACCAACTTGTAGAGTAGAAGTGCTTGTAGACTTGTAGTTTATGGAGTAGTATAGAGAAAGTAGAGAATAGAGAGAGATAATTGATTTTTGTATGAGAAAATATGTTGTGGCCCTTGTGGGAGGTTTGGTATTTATAGAAAATGGGCTAAGGGGCATTTTGGGAAGTCAAAAAGCACATTTACATTTTTACCCCCAAAACTAGCCGTTTTATAGCCGTTATAGAGGGGTAAAAAGTGAAAAAATATTTAAAAAATGGCCAAACTAGCCGTTATGGGCTCGGGCGGGCCTACCGGGCCGGGCCACAACGGCTAGTTAATCCGGGCTTTTGGGCCGGGCTAGCGGGTGAGCGGGCCGGGTCGGGTT
This sequence comes from Hydrangea macrophylla, assembly GCA_033977485.1. Taxonomy (NCBI): domain Eukaryota; kingdom Viridiplantae; phylum Streptophyta; class Magnoliopsida; order Cornales; family Hydrangeaceae; genus Hydrangea; species Hydrangea macrophylla. The sequence goes on from CM066991.1 coordinate 109,428,477, forward strand.
TCGGGCTAAGGAGCGGACCGGGCCGGGCCGGGCCGTGGACGGGACAAAGGGTGTCCACCCCGGACCGGACAAAAGTGCTTGAGCCGGGCCTATACCGGGCCGAGCCGGGCTTTTAGCCCGGAAAAATCGGGACGGGCTCGGGACGGGCCGGGCCAACCCGACCCGATTGACACCTCTAGATTTTGCCCTCGAATTTTCTTGACTGAGGGCAATAAAATTGTGAAGAAGGGAACTTAGAACTTGACAGGTTGTAGTTCTGGATATTTTAATAAAAAGCATTACTATAGTCCCAAAAGTTTGTACCTCAAATTAATTACCAATACATGTGATAGTGAGAACAACGTCCAATTAAAATCAATTAATTCAACCATTATTGAATTTGGGCTTACTCACTCACATATATTGGGAAATGAAAATTTGCCTCACTTTGACCTTTATTTTAGATTTTATCTGTCAAATTCTGATACAATAATGTAATATGGATTTGAAATATGACATTAATTATCTATGTGATGTAAGAGATACGATGCAAGTAAATATTGTTTGTTAATTTGAAATCTGTTATTATTTGTTTGAATCAAACGGCCATAACTTTTTTAAACCCTTTTTCCCTGATTTATTTAATTTTATTTCGTCTGCTTTTCTAGATCTACGCATTGGACATTTGGACTTGCCAATTTTGCAGAAAAAAAAGGAAGATTATTTTGAGCTTCAATTGTGCATTTTTAGTTCAATGGTTTTACATGTCAAAATCTACTACACACTGATAATATGAATGAAATGGCATAAACTTTCTCATTTTTTTTGTGCTTTTTGAGTGAGTTTTTTTTTTTAGATCTACATATCTATGTATGTCAATTTTGCAAAAATAAGTGTAGTGTTGTTAAATCCACCCTAAAATATATATATATATATATTTACAATTTTGCCTTTTCATTTCAAATTTTATGTTTTTTTTCTTCAGAATTTCGTTCACAATGTAAATCTCATTTTTCAAATTCTAATATATCAGAAATAAATTTTTTTTAAAAGGAAGAGTATGTTGTAGAACAAAATCTATCGTATTTTGAAGGTACAATTTAATAGCACTGAAAAGGATATTTCTGTATAAATGTGAACAAATGACCTATTGAATTAGTGGTTACGCGGTGGACTTTATGTCCTAAGACTTGCTGCGCAGAGATGACTAAAAACCCATTTTTTTCCGTATCTCTTAAATTTGGGTCGAAAGTTCAACGAGAGTGAGCAATTTCTTGAAGCCTTAAAGTTTTTGAAAATCTTTAGTATATGATATACAAACACACACGTAGATGTGTAGATGTTATCAATGAAGTATGTATAAGTCTTAAACATTATGCCGTGAAAAAAATTTAAGAATATAAATACGCATCTTTCTAATATCAGACAATAAAGTAATTTGGTTGTATTATAAGTACACTAAACATTTTTTTTTTGAACAGCATTAACCTCATCAAATTACAAAAATTGATAAGAAGGGGTATTTTGTTGATAAGCCAAAAAAAATTACAAATTTGACACCACGATCTATTTTATTTTTCATTTATTTTAGTGGAGTCAACTTAATTAGTAAATAACAATTTTCAAAGCATTGAACTGTATGTATAAATGTGTGTTTCCGAAATTACAGTAGGTTCAATTGAACCCACTCACCACCATGTAGTCCACCCTGCTCCCACCACATGAGACTCGAACCCGCTATCACCTATTGGCGGAATCAATGGAAGCACTTAGCACTAGGTCATCCTTGGTCTCAAAAATTAATAACCTTTGAAAGCTCTTTTTCCAGTTTTTTTTGTTAAAATTTTCAATGACATTTAGTTGGTCTTCGGACTTGATGCACAACTAGAGTCTACAAGAAACAAGTACTCTCTCCGTCCTATTTTATGTGTCTATCTTTCTTTTTTGGGATATCCCAAATTTTTGTCCACTTTCTTAAATTAATATGCAAATTTTACTTAGTTTCCCAAACTACCCTTCCTAGCAATCAACACCAAAACAAAACAAAAAAAGAAAGTGCAATGATTATGGGCAATTGTGAAAAATATGTGTAAATTCTTTTTGTCTCCTTAAATAGTTCCCCAAGATGAACACATAAAATGGGACGGAGGGAGGTGGGGACAAGCGGCGGCACGGTTCCCCCAAAATTCCTGACTTTATGTACTTAGTAGCAGGGGCGGAGGGAGGTGGGGACAGGCGGCGGCACGGTTCCCCAAAAATTTTCTAAAATTACACTTTATATGTAGTTTTGAAATTTTTATTTAGATTGCTCCCCCCCTCCCCCCCCCCCCCCCCCCCCCCCCAACAACGCCCACACCCACACACCCCAAACCAAAAAAAAAAAAACAAAATATATTAAATTTTGTATCTAGTATAGATTGGCCTAATTGTAATCGAAGCACTCAAAAATTGAAATAAATATATAATATGTAGTATTGGCCTAATTGTAATCTAACACATCCTAAATATTTAGACCAATAATCTTTATGTACACTTACTATTTGAACCAACCCAAGTTATTTTATCATATTATTCTCTTCCTTCTTATGTACCATTGAACCCAACCCAAATTGTTTTATTATCACCGCAAATTTTACAAATTAGCACTTCATATTACTGAAAAAAAAAAAATAAATAAAAAATAAGTAGTGATACCATTGAACCCAACCCAAATTGTTTTATCATCATCGCAAAATTTACAAATTAGCACTTAACATAAATGAAAAAAAATAGTGATAATCTACAAGCATCGCATGATTACAATAGACCCCAAAAATTTTGCCAGCGCTCCCGAACCCTTGTGTGATTCTAGACCCTCTAAACACGACTCCCTAAGTTGTAAATCCTAACTCCACCCCTGCTTAGTAGTCCTATATGCCGTTGTACAATACGTTTTGTCACGCCCCGGAGCAGCATAAATAGAGAAAAATAAATTTCCTTTATGGGTCCATAGGGAATGACGGGTGAATAACCGCATTGTCATCTAATCAACCAACAAACACCACGATAGGGAGGATACTATTCATAGAACATATCTTATTAACATAATCAGAGGCTACAGCGGAAACTATAAAAGGTATGAAAGCAACAGATGCCCAAGTACCAATTATAAAAGTCTACTAAAACTATTACAACAGCTGGCTTATAGTCTCAGGACTATAACAATACTAACAGCAATACAAAAGATATACCAACTAACTATTACAAGCAGCACGTATTCTTCTTCAAGCCTTCAGTTCCAAGACCGGCAGAACATCAGTCTCCCGTCCTCAAGTCCTGCCAAGCTCTAGACATTGGAATGTCCAGGGCATAAACGCCATCAGCTTCGAATACAAAGCTGAGTGAGTACATTAAACAACACTCCTCACCGCTATTGTTCAGCATCTTAGAATGCGGTTAATCTCTTATCAATGACGTCACTCACGGACATAGCAGAGGTCTTATTAAACTATGCATGAATTCAACGATAACAGGAATCATATTAAATGAACTCAATAATAAAGATCATGGTATAAATATCTCATCACGTATTCACCAAATCCATGCATGTAACCCATGCAACCACCCATGCATATACCTTTACGTCGGGACGCTGAATCCACGACTGAACCTTTATCTCATCATATCCGTACTCATATTCATATCTCTATCCATCTCTGTATCCATACGTCAATCCCATCATTTCAATCTGATAACCATTAGTCAATACATTAATGCCAATCGGAATCACCCGACTAGGCAGTAGGTCTTACAATCCCTTGATAGGGTTACCGGTCGTCTACACGGTACCACCTATCTGTAAACGATAGAAGCGGCACAACGGACGTCTTCTACGCTGTGTATATCCTCACTGGTCGTCTACACAGCTGAGAATACATTAGAGCACTAGCTGGACGTCTTCAACGGTACACTGGACGTCTTCAACAGTGCATACGCATCACTGGACGTCTTCAACAGTGAGAGGCGCACTAGGAACTCTAACCATCCCACGTCCACCCGGCTCGTCAGCCGTTGATCCCACGGATCCAAAGTACCAATATCTCATTATTCCATATAAATCACATATCCCATTTCTCATCATATCTTCTCATCTCTTCATATCAATAGCCCATTTCTCATCAGATTCTCTTACCTCTTCACATTACTATCCCATGCATGCTGACACATGTTGTGCAATGCTCATGCACTAGATACAGGAAATACCACGTGCTCTGTATTAATCAAATCTACTCATTTCTGATTATTAACATGCTGTCGTATTCCATTCTACTATTCAGTTCAGCAATATTATCATGTAACAGTTAAACAGTTCATCTCATAACAGTGTTGCACTATCTCCTAGATTAACAATATCGCATAATAAAAGCATGGATCAACATTTAATCAAATAAACTGTTCATATTATAATCAACAGGAAATAAACATGTTCTGCAAGGTTCGATCGATTGAGGTCCTCTCGATCGATTGAAGTCAAACGAAGTTCGATTGATCGAAGTCATTTCGATCGCTCGAGGAAAAGTCGTTTCGATCGATCGAAGTTCCTTCGATCGATTGAGGAAGCGGTAAGTTCGATCGATCGAGAATAGTTCGATCGCTCGAACATCATCTTCTACCCAGAAACTTGGCAGCGACGAACAAAGATCTCGGGGTCACAATATACACGTTCTAAACACACATATAACACCCTAGAATCATTCCTCGAGTGAGTTAATGAACTCACCTCTCTCTCCGGTGGTCCGGTGGCGGCGTTCCGAGCTTGACGGCGACGGCTATGGTGAGCTCGTTCTCTCTCTCCTTCTTCTCTTTCTCTCCTCTTCTTCTGCTCCTCTTCTTATTCTCTTCTTCTTCTTCTCTGCCCAAGCACACATATATATATATATATATCACACACACACATACGGTTATATATATATATATATATTTGGAACACACATACACACACAAGCTCTCTCTCTCTCTAACTCTAAACTGCCAAACACCACACACACACAAAACACACGTATATATATAGGGAAACAAGAAGGGCAGGTGGCAACCACGTAAACTGAAAATACAACGTTCGATCGATCGAAGTGAGTTCGATCGATTGAGAACAGGTCGGTTAAGGTTCGATCGATTGAAAGAAGTTCAATCGCTCGGGAAAGGGTACACATCACAGAATCAGATCGGCAGAGATTCGATCGCTCGAAGTATGTTCGATCGATTGAAAAAGCACAATGTTCGATCGATCGAAGTGAGTTTGATCGCTCGAGAAAGATTCTTCACCAAGGTTTCACACAAACATACAGGGTCTTATTTATATAACCATGCATCCGAAAATACAGGGTATTACATTATCCACCACTCATCAAAAGATTTCGTCCTCGAAATCTGAAGCAACAACCTACTGCCAAAAAGATAAACCACCTAAATGCTCAATACCTGGTTTTACATAAACGATTACATCAGCGACCAAAGGTTTAAGTTCTAAACACGCGATGCAAAGTTATCAACGATCTATAAGTGCTAGGGTAACTACTATCAATCCTCGGGTTAGCTATATGAAAATTCGTATGTCGAATTTCGAGAAAATGTTCTAGGTAGCACAATCTAATCCTTCTACAAGACTAAAATAGCTCGTCTCCAAACACACAAGATACATTCCTCAAGTCAAACTCTACGGTGTGAGGGTTCTAATCTTATCTAAGTTGTAAAGAAGCGTTGCCGTCTACTCTCGTTTCGAAGATGCTTCACACTGTGCTGACAATGTCTCTACTGCGTCATCAGTTGACTGTCTTCTTATCTCTGGACTTCTTGTTACGATCGTCGACGTTATTAATCAGCCTCGTGTTGCACACGACGTCCTTATAAAACTCATGTGTTATTATCAACCTTTAGTATGCTGCCTTAAAAGCATCATGACTCTAACATCGTCATTTGATAACTCAAATTTCCTCATGGCTCTCCAAATTCCCACATACTATTGATATAATCATCTCTTTGAGGTCGTTCAATCCATTGAATACTCGTTCTGCTTTCACGTACTAATCAAATAGGTTAGGCAGGACTACATACTGATATCGTAAGTCGTTCTACTACAAAACATCTCGACTAGATAAAAGTAACAGGCGATCGGTGTTGAAAAGCATTCCTCTACGATACTCTTTTTTTTTTAAAGTTCTGGTGTTGTCTCTGCGTTACTCGTATCTCTTCTCGTATACTCGCAATCTTCTAGTTCGTCCTCTCTTGTTAAGGCTACATCTTACGAAATTTAGATTCCACATCTCTAGTCTTTGTCCAACATACCAATGGTTGGCGTAGTCTTTCGATAGGGAGGCAATTGACGTCATATAAGGATGCAAAAGATGTCATATAGGGATGCAATTGATGTTATACAGGGATGCAAATGATGTCATATTTATTCTTGGAAAGCTACTGTCATAGACGATTATTGATCAGTGCCAAATGAATTGTTCCGGTAACTACAATTTACGGTGTAGGCTAATCCTCTTACAATCAAATCAAACAAATACCAAATTTCCTACAATATCGGGATCATATATAATACATGATGTAGGTGTTGAGGGTTGTACCTTCTGTCTATCGTCCTTGTCTAAGTCGAGACCAATTATTTGTTCGACAGGTTCGTCCTTGTGGTACTTGTTGCAACGGAACATTGTGTTGCATTTCTAGTTCTGGACAAAACTTACGGACATGACCAAATTTACCACAGTTGAAACATCGTATTCCCCGTCCATTAGATTTCCTTAACGCTCTGCATTCTTGGGAATGGTGTCCAGGTACTCCACAATTGTAGCAGATATCTCGTTCTCTGTGCTGTGTTGGAGTCGTCATTAGTTTTGATTCTTTCTGGTCGTTCCCCATCCTCTTACGCTTCTGGCGGTTGCTTATGTAATTTCTTTCTATGTTTCCTTGTTGAACTTGGTTAGCTGCCAACACAACCTGACTGTCTCTTCCTCTCTGATCCGTTATGAAAAACTGATCGTTCCCTGGAAATTTTTGATCAAAGTGTTGTCCTTCACTAATCTGAGTGTCGTCTTCCAGTTTCGTTGCCATTTCTACCAAAGCTTCGAAAGATTGATCTAAATGTCCTATAGTCATATGACGAATATGCGGAACTAGTCCTTGATGATATCTTTTGATCTTTCTTCTTGGTGTATCGATCATATGCGGTGCAAATCGTGATAGCCTCTCGAATTGAGTTGTATATTCGGGCACTGAAAAACAACCTTGAACTAATTGGATGAACTCCATTTCCCTTTTGTTCTTCTCAGATTCTGGAAAGTACTTCTCTAGAAATCGGGTCTTAAATGATTCCCAAGTCATCCTTCCTACAGCTTCTTCACCTATCGTAGCTTTCACTGCGTCCCACCAATCTGCTGCTGAGAACGTCAGTTGAAATACGGCCAAATGTCTTTTCTCAACGTCAGTACATCCAAGTACCTCAAATATCAATTCTATCTGTCGAATCCATTGCTCCGCTTGCCATGCTCCCGTTAATCCGGTAAAGGTTCCTGGTTGAAGAGCACGAAATTCCTTTAGCAACTTGACTCTTGTTTGTCGTACTGGTGCTCCATTGCCGATAACACGATCTGCATGATTTATAACTTGTTCCATGCGACGGATGAAAACTCCAACCATTCCTGTTGGATCTATCTCAGGAGGTACTACATCAGATACTCCATTCAGCTGGCTCTGGTTTCCTCGAGTCGTCCTAACCATAATGAGTGCTGGTAGGGTTCAATGTTGCTATCTACAAATGAAAAACTATTCGGTCAGACGCATTCTATCTTACAGCTCAAGCAAAAACATGCGGTAACAAATATATAGTACCACTATATAACACGATCACATCAAGTAATACGAATACCTCACATAAATAGTAATATTAACCACAGAGGTCAGTCTACCTACTAGGTACGCTTAAATGTATCTATGCTCAAGACGAAACTACAACCTCTACGCTTAACGTCAAATCTTAAACATTCTATTTCTATTCTCAGGTTCCAAACTACAAGTACTGCTCAACTAACATGTGAGACCACTCAACTAACATGTGGCTAAAGGTAACAGGATAATCTTATCCTTATCCTCTTTCTATTTCTAGGACATACTGACTGTTCCGACATCGCTCAGGAATTCATCAGCGTCTAACATCCAACGGCTCTATATTTATAGGATCTCCACAACCACAACTAACTCTCGATGCCTGTTCTCCGTGAACTCAGCTATCCAAATTCTTATTGGTTCCAACAGTTACTACCTTCCAAAGAAACATCCTCAAACGGATTTTTCCAACCTCTTATCTGCGTGACAAGATAACAGTTCTATCTCATCTCAGCTAATCTTCATGCTACCGATATTATCTTAGAACTCGGGTTCTAACACAAAAGACAAGCGGTTAACAACTAAAAACCCTGGGCTCTGATACCAAAAATCCTGTCACGCCCCGGAGCAGCATAAATAGAGAAAAATAAATTTCCTTTATGGGTCCATAGGGAATGACGAGTGAATAACCGCATTGTCATCTAATCAACCAACAAACACCACGATAGGGAGGATACTATTCATAGAACATATCTTATTAACATAATCAGAGGCTACAGCGGAAACTATAAAAGGTATGAAAGCAACAGATGCCCAAGTACCAATTATAAAAGTCTACTAAAACTATTACAACAGCTGGCTTATAGTCTCAGGACTATAACAATACTAACAGCAATACAAAAGATATACCAACTAACTATTACAAGCAGCACGTCTTCTTCTTCAAGCCTTCAGTTCCAAGACCGGCAGAACATCAGTCTCCCGTCCTCAAGTCCTGCCAAGCTCTAGACATTGGAATGTCCAGGGCATAAACGCCATCAGCTTCGAATACAAAGCTGAGTGAGTACATTAAACAACACTCCTCATCGCTATTGTTCAGCATCTTAGAATGCGGTTAATCTCTTATCAATGACGTCACTCACGGACATAGCAGAGGTCTTATTAAACTATGCATGAATTCAACGATAACAGGAATCATATTAAATGAACTCAATAATAAAGATCATGGTATAAATATCTCATCACGTATTCACCAAATCCATGCATGTAACCCATGCAACCACCCATGCATATACCTTTACGTCGGGACGCTGAATCCACGACTGAACCTTTATCTCATCATATCCGTACTCATATTCATATCTCTATCCATCTCTGTATCCATACGTCAATCCCATCATTTCAATCTGATAACCATTAGTCAATACATTAATGCCAATCGGAATCACCCGACTAGGCAGTAGGTCTTACAATCCCTTGATAGGGTTACCGGTCGTCTACACGGTACCACCTATCTGTAAACGATGGAAGCGGCACAACGGACGTCTTCTACGCTGTGTATATCCTCACTGGTCGTCTACACAGCTGAGAATACATTAGAGCACTAGCCGGACGTCTTCAACGGTACACTGGACGTCCTCAACAGTGCATACGCATCACTGAACGTCTTCAACAGTGAGAGGCGCACTAGGAACTCTAACCATCCCACGTCCACCCGGCTCGTCAGCCGTTGATCCCACGGATCCAAAGTACCAATATCTCATTATTCCATATAAATCACATATCCCATTTCTCATCATATCTTCTCATCTCTTCATATCAATAGCCCATTTCTCATCAGATTCTCTTACCTCTTCACATTACTATCCCATGCATGCTGACACATGTTGTGCAATGCTCATGCACTAGATACAGGAAATACCACGTGCTCTGTATTAATCAAATCTACTCATTTCTGATTATTAACATGCTGTCGTATTCCATTCTACTATTCAGTTCAGCAATATTATCATGTAACAGTTAAACAGTTCATCTCATAACAGTGTTGCACTATCTCCTAGATTAACAATATCGCATAATAAAAGCATGGATCAACATTTAATCAACTAAACTGTTCATATTATAATCAACAGGAAATAAACATGTTCTGCAAGGTTCGATCGATTGAGGTCCTCTCGATCGATTGAAGTCAAACGAAGTTCGATTGATCGAAGTCATTTCGATCGCTCGAGGAAAAGTCGTTTCGATCGATCGAAGTTCCTTCGATCGAAGTTCCTTCGATCGATTGAGGAAGCGGTAAGTTCGATCGATCGAGAATAGTTCGATCGCTCGAACATCATCTTCTACCCAGAAACTTGGCAGCGACGAACAAAGATCTCAGGGTCACAATATACACGTTCTAAACACACATATAACACCCTAGAATCATTCCTCGAGTGAGTTAATGAACTCACCTCTCTCTCCGGTGGTCCGGTGGCGACGTTCCGAGCTTGACGGCGACGGCTATGGTGAGCTCGTTCTCTCTCTCCTTCTTCTCTTTCTCTCCTCTTCTCCTCTCTGTCTCTATTCTCCTCTTCTTCTGCTCCTCTTCTTATTCTCTTCTTCTTCTTCTCTGCCCAAGCACACATATATATATATATCACACACACACATACGGTTACATATATATATATATATGGAACACACATACACACACAAGCTCTCTCTCTCTCTAACTCTAAACTGCCAAACACCATACACACACAAAACACACGTATATATATAGGGAAACAAGAAGGGCAGGTGGCAACCACGTAAACTGAAAATACAACGTTCGATCGATCGAAGTGAGTTCGATCGATTGAGAACAGGTCGGTTAAGGTTCGATCGATTGAAAGAAGTTCAATCGCTCGGGAAAGGGTACACATCACAGAATCAGGTCGGCAGAGATTCGATCGCTCGAAGTATGTTCGATCGATTGAAAAAGCACAATGTTCGATCGATCGAAGTGAGTTTGATCGCTCGAGAAAGATTCTTCACCAAGGTTTCACACAAACATACAGGGTCTTATTTATATAACCATGCATCCGAAAATACAGGGTATTACACGTTTACTTAGCAAGCCTACTCGTTAATGTGTTTTTGCAGGGGAGAGAGAGAGAGAGAGAGAGGGTGGGTTGTGTTAGAATTGATATGAACGACGACTTTTTTTTTTTTTTTTTTTGGCTGAGAAAATGAAACTTCATTAAGCAAAACGACCAACAACATAACATAACTTGTCACAGCCCGGTCCCACAACAGTGGAACCGAAGCCCGTGGCACGCCACCGAGGCTAAACCAATTCATTAACGTTCCCAAAATTAGGTTTGAAGAACACACGCAGCGGAAAAATAAAACACATTTTAAAAACAGAGGTTCAGTCGACTGGGTCTCCACCTTCAGTCGACTGAATTCCCCCATCGGTCGACTGAAGCAAGCAGAACCAAAATAAACACATTAACCTACAGAGTTCCAGTCGACTGAGGCAGGGCCCAGTCGACTGCTTTTGCCATATTAACAAGCAGTGGCTAGCAACCACAGGGATCCAGTCGACTGGACACTGGACCAGTCGACTGTTCCCCTGACAGCAGCCCAATCTGCAGAATTTCAAGTTTTAAAGCTTTCGAACTTCAATCAAGGATGAAACACGCATTTCCAAAAGCACTCCAAAGTAATCTTAACTGTATTAAAGCATTACTAAACATAATTACAACATGTTATAGTCTATTACAACGTTCTAGATCCATTCTAACATACCAAGTTAAACATGGGTTAAAACAACCAAATTCTTATTACAACATTCCTATTATCCCAAAACTACAAAATTAACATTCAAGTTGCCTTTCAAAAGAACTCCCAACCCACGTACTCACTTCTCCGATTCCTCGCCAGCATTAACACCTGAAATGGTTATTTGAATAACCACACATATTTCGATTTGTTTAAGCTAAAGCTTAGTGAATAAATCAACATATGTACATGAATGATAAACATGTCCGCATTCACATCTCTACATTTCATACTAGTCGCCGGAGACTCACGTGCCCGTCCATACTCCCAATCCGCGACTCCTCGCCAATAAGTCCACGCGAAAGGGTAAGACCCACGATTCTTCTCTTCAATCGTGCGACCTTAATGCCTATATCGGCTCCACAAAATGGCACGGTGATCACGTGCTCCTTCTGACCCACATAAGCAACTTAACATGCTCAAATACATCTTACCATACTCGCGGTAATCAAAACATATCACCGTGCTATTGAGCCTACTTATCAATATAAATGCCCAATATGAACTACACAATATATCACTAAGAATTAATACATGCTATTCACACAAAACATGATACATGTCAAGAAATCATTCCAAAAACATAGTTGAATCACTCACCTCCGATTTACGCTCTTAAACTTCGATTCAAGGAAAACCCGTGTACAAAGAACATGCAGAAGTCCGTCTAGTAAAATTCCTATGGATCAAAATTCCATTTATCAACTTTTATGAAAAATTCTAGAAAAAGACTTTTCGGAAAACTTAGCCAAACAGGCGCTAATAGGTATCAAAACGAAGCTCTTACCTCGAGGAGCTCGAATATGAAATCTGGGAGAAAGCAGACTGACGGAAGGTCGTCGTTTGGCGTCGCAAAGCTCTAAGCAACTAATTCTCCCTCTAGCCCCCCTTTTGGCCTCCTTCTTGCTTTAGGTTAAGCTTACAAAAATCTAAAGATCCATCTCTATCTATATATAGGCAACTCTTTTGAAAATTACGTTTACCTCCCCACGAGTTTTCAAAACTCCTAATCAGTCTCTGAAACTTTCTACACAGCTAATTCATAGCTTTATAAGTGAAACTTCAAAATTATAAAAGTTTTCGACTAAGTTTCGTTTGGTCGCTAAAACGCGAATTTCTATATGACGTTTCCGAAGTTGCTAATTAGCCTACCAAATTAATAGCGTGTTAATTCATCCTCACCAGGATATTAAATCTAACAACAGAAATAAATTCTAAAACAGAAAATAATACAGATATAGAAATACACAGGTAAACGTACATTTAATACCGTCTCATACTCGGAGAGACGTCACAACAACAAATCCTCAATCAACACAGTTTCAAAGGGTTCTCTAATACAGCCACCCAAATCAACTCGTGAGTCAAAACTCACCCCAAACATGTGTCATAAGACACGCCACAACACATTATCATGCATGACAATGTAATGCAATGCAATAACACAAATGCGGGTGTTATATAACCCGACTTGATAATCTTCCTCGAAAACAAAAGAAGGAATGTCATCAAGTGAAATGTACCTAAAGAAAATTACAATTCATAGTCCATTGGGCTAAATTGTGTGCTACTTTATTAGCAAATCTATACACTTTAGAAATTTTCCAAAAAGCAAAGGAACTAGCCAACAACTTCCTGCTATTAAGAATAGGAGATTCAAGGATCCAATCGGGACAGGAATTCCAATCACTCCAAGGCATGCAGACGATGACGGGGCAAAACATTGGGTCCAACAACTGCCTTGAGAGAAGGGGTTGGAATTTGAGACTTAGTCCCATTTTATAGAAGTATAGAATAATGTTGTGCTTTTCAATTTTTACATCATAAATGTGGTTCCCAATACATGTGACACTGAAATCGCATTCAATAATAGTGGGGTCACTTTAATATTCTCCAATGAAAACAAAGGGATCCACTACAACATGTATGTTAGAACTACATTTGGGATACAAGTTTAATTTGGAAAGCATATCATTATGTGACACCCGCTCCCGCGGTTTATATTTAATATTGCTTTAGCATGCATAATCATGAGTTAATGTTAGTTAATGTGTTATGTGACACTTATTGGAGGTGGTTTTAACCCTCGAAGTTGTTTATGGGTGTCCAGTTAGGAACCAAGTTGTGGCCAATGTGACAGTCCCAAGTTGGGACATGTGTTGATGGTTCCTAGTTGAGATGAGACAGTAATATGTAGAATACCCTATCTGCCTAAATGTCTATTAAGGCATAAATGATTTAAAAGTTAGTAGGGGGTCCCACCAATATTTTGGTCTCTCTTTACCCATAAAAAGGGCGCCCTTTTTATAGAAGGGCTGTAGATATGTATATATAACCTCCACATGTATCTAAGGGGGTAAATATGTCTATAAAAATGCTAATTAATTGGGTCTAGGGACCTATTGTTACAAACATTTGGCATGTAGGGATCTATTGCAATACTAGGGAATGAGGATGTCCTTATGGCTAGACAACTAGAGTATAGTTAGGGACTTATCACCAAATTTCTATTAATTCAAAGCTTCCCAACCCAAAAGTAAATGACTTCCGGATTGGCGAGGTAAGTAGGCTGGGATTGCCTAGGGATGGCAATTTTCCCCGCCCCGCTAGACCTCCGCCCCGCTCCGCTCCTAATGGAACGGGTTTGGGGGAGTTATAATAGGAGTAGGAGTGGATTTGGTATGAAAAAACACAAAACTCTATAGGAGTCGGGGCGGAGTTGGTATCCATGAAATACTATCATTTAAAACCCGCCCCACCCCGCCCCGATTAAATTACTAAGTTACTGAACTACCCTCATACTTATAGTTATTTACAACAATTCAGGGCATATAGATCCATCTCTTTCTCTTCAGTATTAATATTTAATTTCTGGAGTCAAGAAGCTCAGAAATAAAGAGATCCCATTAGTCAAGATCTAGTGGAAGCATCATGATGAAGGAGAAGCTTCATGGGAGCTCGAGTCAGAGATGCGTGAGAAGTTTCCGTTTTTGTTTTAGACCTTGTATGTCTCTGATTTCGAGGATGAAATCTTTTATTGAGTGGTGGATGATGTAATACCCTGTATTTTCAATAAATATTTAATGCAGAGAGATTCTATATACTTCCTTTGACCATTCATGAAGTTTTATCTTCGATCGATCGAAGCTCATTCGAGCGATCGAGCTTCCCAGAAGTTCAAGCGATCGAATTCCATTCAATCGATCGAAACCCTACTGACCTGAATTTAATACGTGGTCCCCACTTCAATCGATCAAACCCTTTTCAATCGATCAAACCTGGCCGAACTGATCTCGAGCGATCGAACTCCATTCGATCGATCGAACTTGTAAAGATTTGAATCCCAGTTTTTACGCAGAACAAGCCACCTGCACCCCCATTTCCCCTATATATACATAGTTTCGTATGTGTGAGAGAGTTTGGCTGATCTTGTGAGTTGGGAGAGTTGTGACTGTGTGTTTTATATATACACATACATCCATATATATATACACACACCTATATATATACACAGCTTGGGAGAGATAGAAGAAGGAGAAGAAGAAGAACAAGAAGAGGCAGAGAAAGAGAGACAGAAGAGGCAGAGAGACAGAGGAGAAAGAGAGGCTTCCATTAAAGCTCGGAGCTTCAAACTTGCCAAGCGCTCCCTTAACAACTTTTGGTGAGTTCCAAACTCACTCGGTATCTAGTTATAACATTTTACGAGTTCTGGACGTTTTAAATAGGACCCAAACACCCCTTAACATATTCTGGACGTTCACTACCAGAATCTGTGGAAGACGAAGTTCGAGCGATCAAACTCAGTTTAATCGATCAAACATCCCTGAGTCTCAATCGATCGAAATGAGTTCAATCGATCGAGACCACCTTCACTTCGATCGATCGAGAAAACTTCAATCGATCGAGACCACCTTCACTTCGATCGATCGAGAATACTTCAATCGATCGAACATCACTTTTATTCAAGCGATCGAGAGGACCTCAATCAATCGAACCTAACAGAACATGGATGTGTTCCTTTAGTTTATAATTCATAATGCGAAGTTGTTTAATTTTTGTTCCATGTCCCTATTATGCGATATTATGGATTACAGAGGTAATGGGATACGATAGTGAGATTGAGATAACATAGTGAGTAACGTAGTTGGGTTCGGAACGTTAGTGATAGTACGACGCGATAACGAGATAAGTTTTGAGATGATAACATTAGGTAGTATTGGATAACTGAGAGTTAAGTCAGTAAGATGATTATTATGTTTAAGGTTGTGTGTTTTGAGCTGATGATTCGCTCAGGTTGAATCCGATACGTGTATGTCAAGGATTTAACCAGGATCGTGAGAATTATGGGTGCACAGTACTCGCAAGCATTCTTAAAAGCGGTGAACAGTAAGAATTCTTAAAAGCGGTGAACAAGAGTAGATGTGGCACACCCATGGTTTGAATGACCAGAGCTGTGTATGTACAATACTCGCAAGCGTTCTTAAAAGCGGTGAACATTAAGTTCTTAAAAGCGGTGAACAAGAGTATGGGTACATCCATGGACCAGTCGTTATATGAGAACGATATATGGGTGCTCGCAAGAGTTCTTAAAAGCGGTATAGCAGTGAACAAGAACACTGGTATGTTGTGGTGATATAATCAGTTCGAGATAGTCAGTTGGGAAGTTGTACAATCAGTCTTAGAGTAGGAAATTGATAAGAATCGATTAATGATATGTCTAAATAAAAGAGGAAGATATATATTTAGTATCACTATCATATATATATATATATATATATATCGTTCATAACTATAAATACATTATTTCTATGAGACTGTGTTAGTTAGTGCTTACTCAGCTTTCAACAAGCTGACGGCCTTTATTGCCTGGACATTCCCCGTCCAGACTACCTGTCCTTTACAATGCAGATAATGGAACTTATGGCAATGACGATTACGTATGGGATGGCCCCACTGATGCTGACTATGCTGACGACTATTCGTACGCCAGCTGAAGACATGAAGATAGATAGTAGTTTATGTTACTACTTTTCTTTTACTGTTGTACTTTGTAGTTTAACAGGTACTTAGGCATATGTTGTCTCCAGACCTGTTGTGATCCTGTGGACCACACTCTGATGTTTGTAATAGTTAGAACTGTTTTTATATTTCAGTTGTTTACTGTTCCTGTTTGGACTAGTACTGTGTGGTGTGGATATTAGTGACTTTCACTTGTCATTCCCTATGGACCCATAAAGGAAATTTATTTTTCTCTATTTATGCTGCTTCGGGGCGTGACATGACTACTCACTGCTATAATGCTATTGACGTGACATTAAGACAGATGGAAAAGTAAGAGAGAGAGAGAGAGAGAGAGAGAGAGAGAGAGAGAGAGAGAGGTGTGGAAGAAAGAGAGTCAGAGAGAGGGAATTTATGAACCGGTTGGGTTAAGAACCGGTGCCGGTTTTCCGGTTCAACCGGTTCACCCACCGGTTTTTGCCGGTTGCATCCTTTGTTTTCATATATATATTTTTCAAATGGTGCAATATTTTTCACTTAAAGTTTTTAGTGATATTTTGGCTACTTTTTCAATTAAGTGGTACGTTATCAAACGCACTAAAAAAATGTGCTGAAAGTTTTCATTTTTTACCATTTAATTGGGTTATCAAACACACCCTAATTGATTCAGTAATTACATGAAAATTCAAAAAATAGTCTTCCTTGATTCATGGGAACAAGTTAGTTACAATCACTATGAGTTGAAATGAGATGATTACAAATCTGTTATGATTCACATTCCATAACAGTTTTTTTTTACCAATTTAATGACATACAAGATGTGAACCTCGTGCAATGCATGGGAGCGCAATTAGAAAATAAAATATTATAAAAAAACATTGATTAACCTTTAAAATACAAAAATATATATATACATGTCATATAAATAATTTTTTTTTAAATAAATGTTAAAATTTGAATAAAAAGTTGTCACTTAGATTTTACATATATCTATTAAAAATGAAAATTTATAATAGTATTAGAAAAGGTACATGATAGAAACTTTTTGAGGTTTACAATTTAAAACTTATTTCTTTAGATATAAATCTCCAAAGAATAACTGTTAAAATTTAAATAATAACAACTTACATTTTCTCAAATCAGATTCAAACAATCAAATTTATACAGATTAAAACTTACATTTTATCCAACAAAATATATAAATTAAACCAAACCAACCCCTATGTCCCAATCACTTGGGGTTGGCTATATGAATCATTTGTCTCCATTCTGCACGATCAAGAGCATAGATTTACCTAGTCTTACCACACATCCTCCATCCTTTTTCTCTCTCAACTTATCATCAATATGTGCCACTCCTACAGTCTCTCGAATGTACTCATTTCTAATTATATCTTACCTAGGCTTACCACACATCCATCTTAGCATCCTCATCTCAGCTACGCTCTCTTTGCCAATGTGTTGTTTCTTTGTTACTCAACACTCTGTCCCGTAGAGCATAGCTGGCCTAATAGTTGTCCTGTAAAATTTTCCTTTCAATTTTGCTAGTATTCTCCGGTCACATAATTCTTTGGAAGCGCTCCTCCACTTAAGTTAGCATACTTTAATTCTATGAGTCACATGATCATCACCAGTTTCTCCATATCTACTTATCTCTAATGATCCAACAAAATATATAATATATTAAAATTTACATAAATTACTATATGATAGCTTCTGCTTTCATATATATATATATATATAATATTAGATTTATGGCATTATATGCATCCTTTCCTTTTCAGATAATATAATTCAAATTAAATTTAGATATTATCTGATCTCATTATACTTGACATGTAACTAACAAAATTTTAAGTATTTGACCAGAGCCCTTCTAATGAGGGATCCCTCATTTTAATAAAGTAAGGACTTCTTCTTAGAATCACAACTCACTTTGATAAAAGTAATAAATAAACAATCACATCTCACTGTATTAAAAAAAAATAATAATAGTTTAAGAGAATAAATCAATAAACAATATCAACTACTACATCAAAAGTATGTATATATAAACCAGAAGGAGAAGAGAATGGGAATGGAACTTAGGATCCTTGTATAGAACAAAAGTTGAATCATAAGCTAATCTCAATTTGGTAGTTTTTATTTTAAATTCAAAAATAAAATTCTAAAATCATAGTTGTAATACCCGCAAAATTTCCATAATAATAAAATGGGCCCCGTATTTTTGTTCATGCATTGCAGTATTTTGAAACCCGATCATGTACGTATACGTATTTAATTATTGTAGCTTAGACTGCAAATTACGATTTCGGACTGTACTGCACGCATACCCGTAATTTTTATATAGAAATTAGACTGTATTGCGCGCATATCCAAGCGACGGCTCAACCATACAAAAATGGTAAGATGGAATCTTACCCTATATGGTATTGTACTAGCCTAACCTACCCTTACCCATTAGATATAAGGGTTACCCAAACAACCCTCTATGGACCGCCGGACCATCACCCACACCTCCCCAAACCGCCGGCTTCATCTCCATCTCCCTAGGATGCTAATTAAATCAATCCTATCTATCCCCATCTCTATCAACATATTGTAGAATGTGCATCTATATGAGTGTATGTAAATATATATGATAGTTTTATATAAATGAGAGTGGGGAGTTGAGAGAGAGATCACCGAGAGTGAGAAAGCAGCACACATTGCCCCCACTCACTGCTCACCCTCTGTCCCTCACCCTTACACATACAAACCATACTCAATACACGCAGCAGAGAGAAGGAGGAGACCCAGAGAGGAGGAGAGCCTCGCCGGAGCTAGAGAGAGATCCGGGACTCTTTAAGGTATACATATATACCTCCCCGTCCCCTATGTATTACCTTACATACCACACACACACTGAGACTTCCCCGTGCACGCCAAACAGAGCCCAAGGCTCTCGATATAAGTTGAGCTGCCATTAAAGCTCCCCCCACCGGAGCTCGATTTTACTAAACATCACGAGGGCCTCCAAAATTAGTACCAAACAGACCCTTATGGTCTCAGGTAGGCCCCTTAAGAACAGCTTTTGGTTTAGGGCATGTTTGGTAGCCCATGCATTGGATTATTCCTTAAAAACCCAAAAAGGATAATCCATCCGTAGGAGCTCTAAACGAATTAACCCGGTCTTAAGCCTCTAATATGTTATAGTGGACCCTTTTCCGGTCATTTTGGCGTTGATGGCATCAAATTTTATGGAGAGATGAGAGAGAACGAAGAGAAGAAGTTCTCCGGCGGCTTTGACGTCTCCGGCGGCGGCGGCGTCATTTTTGGAGAAGAAGAAACCCACGGGTTTTCGGGTTATATCATTAACCCATTGAGTCGGGTCGGGTTTGCGTATGGGTGGGTTAGTTTGTGAGTTTAAACGAGTAGTGGGTTCGGGTTATAACAATTAAATGGTAGCGGGTCGGATCTTTTAAGTAGGGTCAACGTTAGTGTATATATGGGTGACCCGCTAGCTTGGATCGGGTCAAGTCTAACCCACGGATCTATTGTATTATTATTATTATTAATATTATTATTATTGTTTCATTATTTAGTTAAATAGATTTATAAATGATTTTAATTGTTTAAATATAAGAAATTAGTTTCAACACTATTATAATAATCTGGAATATCATAATTCAATATTTATAATATTCTAAAATTTTATTTTAATAATGTTAGTTATATACTATTGGATATAAACAATAAATAGTTATAAGTGGTTTTAAATAAACTAAATTATTTTAAATTAGTTTTAATTGTATGGTAAAAATTATGAGGTATTATTCTACTCATATATTCTGAAAATATAGTGTAGGGTATTTTATACTCTAATATTATAAGATATAAATTATTTGGTGTTCCAATTATTGTTTATTTGTACTTAAATAAATAATATGTACTTATTTCTAAAGTAAAATAATTAGGTAATAAATACCTAATAACGATTTTAAATATAGGAAAATTATATTAAATTTTCCTAAGGCCTAATGCCTTTACCTTATAAAATATTAATTGTAAAATCTACACTGCAATATTTTAATATTATATAATTATTTATAAAGGACCCGTTTGATTGCATTTTAATTATTTAAAATACCAAACAAATTCCGAAAACTATGAGAAAAATACCACTAGCCTATTTTAAGGCCTAGTATTTAATAAAAATATTTATAAGGGCCCAATGTCTTCCTAAATTATATTTTTATAATTAGGATGTTCCTAAGTCTATTATT
Source organism: Hydrangea macrophylla (assembly GCA_033977485.1). Lineage (NCBI taxonomy): Eukaryota > Viridiplantae > Streptophyta > Magnoliopsida > Cornales > Hydrangeaceae > Hydrangea > Hydrangea macrophylla. Next base: position 109,449,392 of record CM066991.1, read on the forward strand.
AGACGATTAAAACTTCGATAATTCGTAGTAAATAAACAGTAGCTCAGAAAAATACGCGGTCAGCTCCCAGAGTCTTAGAATAATGCCTAGAACATCCCCGTAAAGTTTGGTAACCTTTCGACACGGTCAAAATACAGCTTATTTCTAGGGCCCAAACTGGTATAGAAAACCCAGCCTTTTATGCGACATACTCCGATTTGAGTCTTGTCAATGTTGTTGGACTCAGAATGATGTCTAGATCATCATGTTAAGGTTTAGAAACCCACCCGGCACAATTACCATTTTGCCCTTGATTCTAACATATATATTAATCAACGTTCTATGATTCATATACTTTGTAGGAACCGTTACGCTTGTTTCTACGCAACCGCTTCGAGGTGAGTCGTCCTAACTCACTTGGTATATTATAGAATTATTCTTTGATCATATATGTATGCCCAGTACGTCCTGTGTGGACGATACTGATAAGTATTAGTATGTGTACGTGAGATTGTTTCTTATATAATGAACGCATGTTAGTCAACTATACTCCATGCTTAGTTAATAATCGCTGATATTCTTGTTTATCATGATTTCTGTTTATACAGTCACATGAACATTCATATGAACATGGTCGAGTCATGATGTCAACATTGACGTCTGCATGGTTAGTCACGGGGACTAACCCAGTCATATCAATATATACATTGAATGGACCGCGGTGGTCCGAGTGGTACAGTCAAGTAAATGGAACAACAATGAAACTGCTATAGGGCCCTGCTAGGCGACGATAGCCAGAGTTTCCATCGAAATCATTGAAGTTATGCATGGATTGATGATTGATACGCTATAGGGCCCTGCTAGGCGACGATAGCAATGTATCCATCAGAATACAATAGTTACCTTTCAAATGCTATAGGGCCCTGCTAGGCCACGATAGCGCTGTAACTATTCTATTCTCCTGGCAAGGTCACGAGGACCTAAGAGTCCAATGATTACACTCTTTTTAAAACCAAAACTGCTATAGGGCCCTGCTAGGCTACGATAGCAACGTAATCATTCTACTATGAGCTAACGGTGTTACACTGGTAATGTAACAAGTCACATGAGTCAGTTGTGGTGTCTGTGGTCGAGTAAAGTCGAATATATCGATGATGCATCATGTCGTATCTCATTCATATTATCATGTCATAAATTATATGTATTGAGATAATGCTTATCAAATGTTAGTTCGAGATATCTGTTGTACTTGTACATTATTGTTTGTATTAGGAGTGATAGGTTAGGTCAACTCACTTAGCTTCAAAAGCTAACGGCTCTCCTTCCTGCCCTGGACATATCACGTCTAGATTTCACAGGTGACGACTCTCAAGACGAGGTCTACCCAAAGGGACGCGGCAGATGTACAAGTTGAAGCGAAGGACTCCGATATAGTCTTATTTAGAATTACTTAATTTGCTTTATTGTCTTCTATCTGAGGTAATGCTTTAGATATGTATTGTATATAGATCACCCTAGACTGCCTTTATAGATCTTTTATTTAGACTCATGATGTAATATCCAGACCCCAAACCTATGAGTTCTATTGAAGAATACCAATAGGTGTTTTTATGCTTCCGCTTACTCTGTTAACCATGTGTAGAATGTAGAAAAGACAATCAGTTAATGTAACTCGTCATTCCCTATGGGTCCAGAAAGGAAATTTTAAATTTTCCCTATTTTTGGCTACTCCGGGGCGTGACAATAGTTTTTGTTTTAAATTCAAGAAGTAAAATTTCATAATCAAAACAAAATTCAAAAGCTACATGCATAGGTTGGCATAACTCAAGTGGCAAAGAACTTGGCATTTATAAGTCCCCTCCAATGCATAGGTTCGAGGTTCGAACCTCATCCCCCTCCCCCATATATATATATATACATATATATATATATATAACTCAAGAGCTACATGTTTTTCTTACCATTTGACTTTAAGATATATACTATGTACGCATGTATATCTAATATATATATATACATATATCTTATCTATTATTTTCAATTTCTAAAATAAAATTCTCAAATTATAGTTTTTGTTTTAAATTCATGGACTACAATTTCGTAATCAGAACTAAATTCGAGAGGTTTTATTTAATGTCATAAATGTATATGTATTAATAATATTTTTTAATTTTGAGTGATCAAAAATAACATTTATAAGAGAGTGTGTGTGTATATATATATAATATAATTAAATGTTTGAAATTATTAAAATTCTATAAAGGTGCCACGTGACAGAAGCGAAGGCTTTCGCTTTCATATATATATATATATATAGATATATATGCAAAGATTTTCTAAAGAGGGCCACCTCTCTTTATTAAAGAGATGGCCTCTGTTTTGGCTGTCGGATTGTGTTTAAAAAATGTAAAATAACAAAACTGCCATTAATGAAAACACGATTCGACGTCCAAAACAGAGGTCCTCTCTTTAATAAAGACAGCCCTCTTTAGAGCCTGATTGTATATATATATATATATATATTAGATTAGATACCTATATATATAGATATATAGATATATAAATTTGCATATACAACCTCCACATGTATCTAAGGGGGTAAATATGTCTATAAAAATGCTAATTAATTGGGTCTAGGGACCTATTGTTACAAACATTTGGCATGTAGGGATCTATTGCAATACTAGGGAATGAGGATGTCCTTATGGCTAGACAACTAGAGTATAGTTAGGGACTTATCACCAAATTTCCATTAATTCAAAGCTTCCCAACCCAAAAGTAAATGACTTCCGCATTGGCGAGGTAAGTAGGCTGGGATTGCCTAGGGATGGCAATTTTCCCCGCCCCGCTGGACCTTCGGCCCGCTCCGCTCCTAATGGAACGGGTTTGGAGGAGTTATAATAGGAGTAGGAGTGGATTTGGTATGGAAAAACACTGTAGGAGTGGATTTGGTATGGAAAATACAAAACTCTATAGGAGTCGGGGCGGAGTTGGTATCCATGAAGTACTATCATTTAAAACCCGCCCTGCCCCGATTAAATCACTAAGTTACTAAACTACCCTCATACGTATAGTTATTTACAACAAATCAGGGCATATATATCCATCTCTTTCTCTTCAGTATTAATATTTAATTTCTGAATTGTGATTAACAAATTTAGAATCATTTGTGTGAGTGATTTTTAGGAAATCAAGCTAAAATATAAGTGAGCTTTGAATTATAAAAGAACATTAATTTTGGAATGGTGATTAACAAACGAAATAGGAGTGTAATAGGAGTACCTGATAGTAAATGGAGTAGGAGCGGAGGAGGAGTTGGTATTTTACTTAAACGGGACGGGGCGGAGTCGGAGTAGGAGGAAAATAAACATAGTAGGAGTTGGTATAGAGGGACTCCGTACCAACTCCGACCCGTTGCCATCCCTAGGATTGTCAGGCCTATCTTAAATTAAAACTAATTGGCCTTACTGAAATACATTTAAAATCGAGAACCATAACTAAAATTGATACTAGAGGGTCTAAAATGAAGTTCTGAAGAAAAAAATATTTGAGGATAATAAATTTGTGCCTATATTGTATTTATGTTGAGTGACCCATAGACCAAATTGGCAACACCAATCAAGGGGAGGAAAAAAATAGATTGGAAAATAAAAAAGACATAAAAAAAATTTAAAATTAAAAATCATGAATTAACTCCTATTTTGGATTCCTTGTGTTATGCTAAATGAAAAGATTGATTCAGATATTAATCTTGAACAGTACTAGTGTATTTTCTGTAATACTTGGGAGATAATTTTCACACAACTTTCACACAATCTTCTTAAAAGATGTGTGTATCTCTCTCTTATGATGTCATTGGACCCCACAGTGACACGAGAGAGAGACACATATTTTAGATTGTGAAAAAAGTTGTGTGAAAGTTGTATCCCAAGATTTATTGCTCATCTAAGTGGTTCTTTCAATTTGTCTTTACGCACAGAATATGCCTTCAAATATCACAATTATTTTCTTTTTCGTTCAAAGCAAAATACTAATTAGAAATTCTTCTCTCTCTCTCTCTCGGACCACTCAATGTCATGAAAAATTTACGCTCTCTAATTAGTATACATTCTCATGTGTGCATATATCTCCAATTCATTTCAAATAACTTCATTTTTCCCCCATATGTAGACTCATTTAAGACTTTCGTTTCAAACAATTTTTTTTTGTGCAATTGCAATTTTTACAAAACAACGAAGAAGCAATTATACTGATTCTGCCTTCAACTGCTAATTTGCTTGGATGACATTTAATACTTAAGCACAATCAGATTGGAATCTTTGACAAATCCTTAAGATTATCTTACAAAATCATTAAGAACAATGATGAGGAGGAATTCTACTTTGATGATAAGCTAGATTCAATTAGCTAGAATTTTTAAACCGACGAAAAAAATATTCTTATCCTATATATATATATATATATATATATTTTTGATAGCTTATCCTACGTATATTTAATTCATTGCACATTCTATAAAGCGATAGCAAAGTAAAGAAAGAAAGAAAAAAGGAACAAGTGTATATGTTGTCCATACAATGCATATCTTACAATCCAAATCATTGCACATTATTTAATAAAGAACCAAGAACAGGGGAAGAACATCTGAAGAAGCATATTGTACATACAATACAAATTTTTTTTTTCCTTATCTAATATGCTCAATTCGTTGCACATTCCATTAGGATTAATAGTTTGGCATATATTGCAACTTTTTGCAGCTTCCCCAATAATTTCCAACAAAACGGAATTTGCATTGGCTATATGTCAGAGTAATAAATAAAGTTGTTATTTATTTTAATTTTTTTTGGCAGAATCCACTTTAATGGTAATTTTTCTTTTCGTTTTAAGTAAATAATATTAGATTTTATGAAAATTTAGGCGAAAGTCCCTAGAAACAACTGCCAAGCGTTTAAAGTCTAGTTTGCTTCTTAGTTTGTTAAAAAAATCACTAAAATGTGAAATTTCACTTAATATTCATATACGGTCCGTACCAATGACCTTTTCCTAATCAAGAATCATAATTTTTTTTCTTAACCATAAATTAAATGGCATAATAGACATATAATTAATAGCTCTAAAGTTTGTTCACTACTTTAAATCCTTTTTAGGCACTGATAAAATTAAACAGCATTGGGCGGCCATTCTGATTTTTTTTTTTTTTTAAATTTATTTATTTATTTAATTTTTTTTTTTATGTCTTTTCTTTCTTCAACCTGTTTTTTTTCCTCCTCCTCCTCCTCTTCTTGGTGCTACCAATTTGGTCAATGTGTCACTCAAGATAAAATACAATATAGGCACAAATTTATTACCCGGCCTCTACGTTTTTTGTGGTCCAGTATTGACCCTTGCAACTTCCAACTCATTCTGAAATTCCCACATATACCCCCTCTTATGTGCTTAATTTCTGTGTATTTGACTAATTATGTTCAAAAAATTTTTATTCGTACTTTTTATGACGTGGGACCTTTCAAGGGACACACCAAAACGCACCCAATTATTGAAAATTTAAAATGTGGAACCAAATTCTCCTATTAAACATACAAACAAAAATAAACAGGCACATTAAAGAAAACACATATTTCTACGCAGTTCGACCAACCATTGCCTATATCTACACCCGAGAGAACCGTTCTTTCACTATTGAGAATAAAATCTGGTACAAGAAAACATTAAATTAAATCACATAACTCAACCCTTAAACCCCTTGTACACCTACTCTCAATATCCCAAAGAACCCTCATTCTCTCACCCTAGACCATGCACCACAAACTTGGTACACCAAGGGCTTACCGAAATTTCTATACACCTTTCACTTTTTATAGAGTTTACATACCATTTCTTGTCGAACAAGAAACCAGATATTCACTCCTAATAAAACTCTATCACAAAAGAAAACCAATCAGAATAGGAATTTAACCAAATCACCAATCCTTAAATCCATGGGATTGTCCCACATCTGATATAATCCTAACAATCACCCCCACTATTACTTGTGGGAAAACTAATCAACCAATCTATCACATATGATCAGCACTCCCCTCAACCGGAGCACCCACAAAGTTGACCACTTCGCAACCGTTTACCATTGACTTGTTGGAAATAGCGGATGAAACTATAATTCTGATTGAGGCGTGTAACAGTTTGCACTGTCCTTAAGAACAATTCCACCCCTTGGAGTCAATGACTCGATGCACAAGGTCTCAGCGCTATGCTCTCCAGGATTCAGCAATCAGTTTCTTCCAAACGTGAACTCGAATTGGAAGAGTATATGAGTGATCAGAATTATTCTAGAAAAAATGAAAGAAAATATAGAAAAGAAATGGATGAGAGTTATTTTCTAATGTGAAAGAACTGTTTTCTGTGTATCTAAAAAATGAAAACGAGCATCATTTTTATAGGTAAAAATCTAACACGTAATTAGGCCCCCAGCGGTCATATAATTAAAATAGTTTAATGTGTAATAATAGTATTGAAACTTGTTTTAACACAGGAGATTAAAACCTAATTATTGTGCAATAACAATAATTATATAAACTATTTCGGCATACCAACAGCCTTAAAATGAATTAAGGATATTTAATATGTTATAAACATGTGCACAAAAACTTAATTCCAGAGAGCAGAAAACATGATCACTCTCTCTCGTACTTGCGAGGGTACAAATTGACCGACATTCGTGTACGCATCGCATGCCCGCACAAGTATCAATTTAAAAGCCAAATTGGACGGTCCAAATACGAGATCTACAACCCCCCCCCCCCCCCCCCCCCTCTCGCGTGTACGTGAGCTTATAGGCTTAAGTTTGGGTTTTTAAAATAAAAGGCCCAATGGCCAAATAAGATAATAAAAATCCAGCAATCCCTCCCCCTATTTAAAAAATTCAAACAATATATAAAAATGAGTGGAACAAGAAAATTCAATAAGTGCTCTAGAAAACTTGCCTAAGTTTTCATAGAAAGCGGCCCCACTTTCTCACTTATATAGGTGAATCCATCAAGTATGCATTGCAATTAAACTTACCATCCAACCAGTATGGACTATGGAATTCATTAAGAGATTAACTCAACCTTTCTCATTGCAATTACACTATACACCACAGGAAGGGACAATTATATAATAGTTATAGTGCATCTCAAACCAACCAATGACTTGTTATTACCCATATGAACCTATTTCTTAGGTTCTCCAATTACATAGGTTGGGTTACTATCATTGTTGATTTTTGTTGCAGGCTTAAGTCTCATTCCCCTCGATGTTTCATACACTAGTTTTCTCCCTAGTGATTTTATTAAAGGGTCAGCCAATTTCACTTCTGACCTCACAAAATTAATAATATATCTTCATCATCAAGTAATTGCATCACAATATCATGTCTTAGGCGTATAACTCAGCCTATTATAGCCTGTCTATCTCAATGTAAAGACACCAATGGAACTGGTTTATTCCAACTAGGAACATCTACTAAGAAGTTTCTAAACCACTTAGCCTCATTTCCAGGTTTCTCAGGAGTTACAAACTCATATTCTACCGTTAACTTAGCTGTGCAAGTTTGCTTAGACAACTTCCAAGATACTGCACCTCTACTGAGTGGGAAATTAATCCACGTGTTGATTTAGTCTCATGTGAATTGGAAATCCAATTCATACCTCTATATCCTTCCAAAACTATAGGAGAAACAAAATGCATTTTTCGAACTCATTTCTTTTCGTAGGGAAAAATAATTGCAACTCATTAGTAACAAAACATTGGTCCTATTTAAGTCACCAAGTAAATATATCCATTACCATCCTTTAAAATTGTCATGAGTTTTACTTCTACAAATACAGCGTCAAAATGGATTCTTTGGACACATTAGCTTGGGAACTCAAAACAACTCGATAACAGACGGACTTGACAACAAGACTAAACTTGAAATAGACTCAAAACATAGAACAGGCTCATCCTGGTTTCAATGGAGTGTCTTTGTGACCTATTTATTACTATTATTATTATTTTTTCAGCAGAAGTTCCAGATACTATCACTTCACTGCGTAACTTCAACATTCATTAGTATCGGCAAAAGGGATCATTCGATCAGCTGGTCCAAGCCAAGATAGTGAATGGGATTAGGATGGGGTACATCCTCTATAAGGTTCTGAATGTCATGGCGGAGCCGGATGCACTGATCGGTGACATGGCCTAGATTTTGGTGATAAGCACATCGTAGGCTCATGTCGTAGTGGGAGGGTATGGGATCCGGTAGCGGCTTGTGAGAGAGGAGCTGCAGGTGCCCCTTTTTGAGTAGGTGGTCCAAGGCAGTGGAAAGGGGAATATCAAGTTTGGAGAATTCGTGAGGGCCTTTGGGGCAATTTGACGGAATGGACTGGTATGGACAGAGAGGGTAGGCCATTGGTTGGTTGCTAAGCGCATTGATATCTGGGGAGTACAGGGAGTAGTTAGGTCTCTTGGACTGGTAATGGGGTTCATCATCCTTGAACTTTCATTCTCTTATGGTATCCTCTATTCTGGTGCCTATTTCAAACAGCTCTTCAAATGTGGAGATGGATTCGTAGAATAGCTTGTCGTGGTATACTGGTTGTATGTTCTTGACCAGCATACGTACTTGCTCTTTCTCAACAGGTCTGTGGATCATTTAGGCCACTTTATTCCTCCATTTGCTCAAGAACACAGCGAAGGACTCACTGATGTTCTGTCTAGTCGTCTCTAGGTCCCGGATGTTGACATCAAACTCTTGGTTGTAAGAGTAGTGATCAATAAAAGTTCTAGCAACATCTTCCCAGACTTGGGTCTTGGTGGCTTCAAGGGTAAGGAACCAGGATAGTGCGGCATTCTTGAGTGTTTGAGGGAACAACATAACTATGTGCTCATGAGTGCATCCCATAGATTGGAAGATGTTCATGCACAACTTGATGTGACTTTTTGGATTCCCGGTCCCATCAAAGTGATCAATTTTTGGCATTTTGAAGTTCTCAGGCAATTTCACTTTGACAGGTTCGAACAGGCCTTCTAGATCTAGCATGTAATCGTCGGCCCCTTTGCTCTTTCTTAGCACATTCTCCAGCTTGTCAACTTTGTCTAGCTTCTCCTGAATTCTCTTATCAATTGTGGGAGGCGGGACCTTATTAAACCAGTCCTCAATCCCATCTTGACTCGGAGCTGCAGCAACTGGTGGTGGTACAAACCCTAGCTGTGGTGGAAAACCTGGTGGGTACTATAGTTGTTGATGTCGGAGTTCTTCCATGAAATTCAAAACCCGATTCAACCGATCGGACTGCTGGTTGATCAACTTTATCAAGTTCTCTAGATCCATAAAACTGGTTTTTTTGTAGACTGACCCTGGCTAGTTGGCTATTGGAACTTCTGACCCAAGACTAGGACCCCAATTGCTGACCCTGAGAATTTATACTGGCCTACAGATTCGAGAAGAGGAAGTATATCAGGTTGTGATAATGACAATCGGACAGACAATGATAGTGACAGCAACAAGTGTGGACAGACTTGTGTACAGACTGACTGAGATAGTATATGCAGACTGGTGAGACAACCATGTGGATGCGACCCCTAATCTATATAATGCTCCTACTTCTAATAGATAGCAGTTAAGCAAGTAAGGTCCTAGCCATATAGAGTGTGCTAAGATCATAGCAACATCCAGATTTGTTCTTAAGATTGTTGGAAATAGCGGATGAAACTATGATTTCTGATTGAGGCGTTCAATAGTTTGCACTATCCTTAAGCACAATTCCACCCCTCGGAGTCAATGATTCGATGCACAAGGTCTTAGTGCTATGCTCTCCAGGATTCAGCAATCAATTTCTTCCAAACGTGCACTCAAATTGGAAGAACATATGAGTGCTTAGAATTGCTCCAAGAAAAATGACAAAAAAATACAAAAAAGAAATGGAAGAGAACTGTTTTCTAAAATGAAAGAACTGTTTTCCGTGTATCTAAAAAATGAAAACGAGCATCATTTTTATGGTAAAAATCTGACACGTAATTAAGCCCCCAACAGTCATATGATTAAAATAGTTTAATGCGTAATAATAGTATTGAAACTAGTTTTGACACAGGAGATTAAAACCTAGTTATTGTGCAATAATTGTATTTATATAAACTGTTTTGGCATACCAATAGCCTTAAAATGAATTAAGGATATTGAATATGTTATAAACATGTGCACAAAAACTTAATTCTAGAGAGCATAAAGTATGATCAGTCTCTCTCGTACGTGCGAGGGTACAAATTGACAGGCATTCGTGTACGCACCACATGTCCGCACAAGTATCATTTTGAAAGCCAAATCGGACGGTCCAAATACAAGATCTACAACCCCCCCCCCCCCCCCCCCCCCCCCCCCCCCCCCCCCCCCTGCGCGTACGTGAACTTATAGGCTTAAGTTTGGGTTTTGAAATAAAAGGCCCAAGGGCCAAATAAGATAATAAAAATCCAACATGGTTGTCTTCCATACCAGCATGTAGACTGCGAATCAACATGGTCTCAACACCTTCGATTCATCAAACCATGGCCAATACATGTGCAGTTGCGCGAGTTATTATACACCTTAACTTCAGAGAAGAGCCTCCCCGACAGGAATTACCACTCCACCATCACCTGAACCATGAATAAATCATTCAACCACTTGAAATAATTTTTCCACCGAGAACTTGGGAGTACAACTATACCAACCAGATGACAAAACCATCCACACTTCTCTCTTTTTCGGTGAAAACCCACCGTATGTGATTTTCATGACTCCACATGAACCTTGCATCCCATGGAAACCATCCGGAAAACAGATTTTAGATTCCTTCGCAAACTTGGGACCTAAGTAACACCACCCAAATAGCGAACCAGTCCAATATTTTGAAATTCTCGTTCCATTCCGCGACAATACCAGTCACCCAAGGACAATCGATAGCCCTTCCGGAACCCATCAAATTATTTTTTTTGAACCATATACGTACCATACCCAATTTCTAACAATCCAAGAGAAGTGTCCGTACAAGTGGAGTGTGAGGACCTCTCCACCATATGTAACCTGCTATAATCCTAATAGCACTGAAATCGCATTTTGCCATAGATCATAACCTGCTGCATCATCCGATCTATCACCAAGAAAAACGACCTCCATCCGTGCATAATTTCACAAATCCACACCCACCGATGAACTCGTAACGCTAACCGCCTCTGTCCCAAATTTCAAACAATATAGCTTGTCCCACAAGATCTTTGAAATTCTAGCCAATCAGAACTACTGATTCCACGCACCTTGACACATTGGGTAATATCCCATATCCAAGGTTTCCAAAGACTGCCGTGTTCAATATGTTCTGCAGCACTAGTTTTGCACGATCCATGACGGACGCCTAACACGCGTAATATCATGCTTCACCAATTTGGCTTTTTTTTTTCTCTCTCTATGTTTATTTTTCTACCATGCTGCTATTCCATTGTTGCCGCCGTGCGTCTCTATCCACCATGATCTTACCACCATGGCTCTGATACCACTTGTTAGGAATTTAAAATGTGAAACCAAATTTTCCTAATAAACACACAAAAATACACAAACAGTAATAAGCATGCACACTAAAGAAAACACAGATTTCTATGTAGTTTGGCCAAACATTCACCCAAGAGAACCGTTCTTTCACTATTGAGAATAAAATCTGGTACAAGAAAATATTGAATTAAAACCCATAACTCTACCCTTAAACCCCTTGTATACCTACTCTCAATACCCCAAAGAACCCTCACTCTCTCACCCTAGACCATGCACTCCCATGAGGGACCAGAGTCCCCTAACTTAGTACACTAAGGGCTTACCTAAATTCCTATACACCTTCCAATTTTATAGAGTTTACATACTATTTCTTGTCCAACAAGAAACTAGAGATTCACTCATAATAAAACTCTATCACAAAAGGAAACCAATCAGGATAGGAATCTAGCCAAATCAACAATCCCTAATCCATGGGATTGTTCCACATGTGATATAATCCCAACTCCAACTATGCTAAGTAAACTCAAAATTACCTACAAGCCACCAATAAGACAAGGGCACAGAAAGAGGAGTCGTAACTCAAGATGTCCACATTTCAACTGGACTACCGCGACAAATTTATAATATTTATCATTCTTCACATTATTCTTTTTGCTTTGCCTTACTCTACACAAAATAAATAGGGTAAATTACATGGACCTCCCTTGAGGTTAGGTCAAAATACAGTGATCTCCCTTGTGGTATGGGTAATTACATTGACCCCCCTTGTTAGATTTTGTTAGGAGATGGGAGTGACTGAAATGTTGAATTTACCATTCTACCCTCATCTTCATCTTCCCCATCTCTCTGTCCGTCTCTTAGCTGACTCAAATACATATGGTTTTGTATACATACATACATATATATATATATATATACAATCCCTAGACCATCTCAATCAATTATGAAATTGAATTTCACAAATCTCAATAAACAAAATGAATTCTCAAAACCCATGTAGCATCGTCATTCAATCACTAGAACTTCAAATCCCTTATGATGCCCTAACCCCTAATCTCACTCTACACAACCTCAAACTCTCTCTCCTCTTTCAAACCATTCCAACCCAAACTCTAGATTCCCTTAGGTCGACCCTTCTCTGACCACCAAATCGTCTATCCCCCATCTCTCTTATCTTTCCTCCCCCTCTCTAAAATCTCATCTTTGTGTCCATTCTCTCTTTCTCTCTCTCTCTCTCTCTCTAAAAAAAGAGTTTCTTAAAAACAGAGTTTCATAATCCCTAAGGTAGAGTTATGTATGTATATATATACATATATATATATATATATATATCCACACACACACACACACATATATATATATATATATATATGTATCGGGTTATTACGGTTCATGATTTGGGTCTCCAAATGAGGTACAATGCCGGTTACAACTGGGGTATAAATTTGGTTTCCAATTGAGGTTCATAAGTTCATGATTTTATTGGGAGATTCCTCAAAGGTTAAAAGAGGGGAAAAATCAATCAAGAAGAAATGGATAAATAACACATACAAATCTGTGATGTTTCAAATCGACTGAATGGGGTTCTTGATTTTGGGTATTTTGTGACATTTGATTTGGGTCCTTGAAATTCACATTTTAGTTAATTTTGATTTTGGGTTAGAGAGATTTGTTTGTGGTGGTGTTGGTGAATGGTGATAGAAGAGGTGAACCATGAATGGCTAGTGGTGGTGAATTTTGCACAGGAGAGAGAGAGAGAGAGAGAGAGAGAGAGAGAGAGAGAGAGAGGGAGGGTAAATTGGTCATTTTTAAAAATTTTAACCAAAAAGTTCACAGTCAGCTCACGGTTGACTGGCGGAGGGGGGAAATGTTACCAAACTATAAACCTCAAGGAATGAGGTCAGTGTCATTTTGCATACCACGAGCGAGGTCACTGTATTTTGACCTAACCTCACAGGATCCGTATAATTTACCCAAAAAAATTTTGATTCTCTGCCCTTTTCAGATAAAATGAACACATTCTATCACCAAGTTGACAACACAACAAACACAAAATGCAAGAACTTTAACTGAGGATCATATCTATATATGTGTGTGGTATATTAGTGAAGACTTGTCTCATTATGGTCCATTAAATCCAAGCACTCCCACCCTAGCCCATCAATTACCCCAATTGGTGTATAGTGCCAAAAGTATTTTGTACATTACATTTTCCTTGTTTTTGTGTTTTTTAGTTATCTCCAAGCTAAAGCTTTACTCTAAGTTAGCAATCTAATTGTCAAATTCACTACAATAGTAGGGATGGGTCAGTAGTTCAACTCTTATTGTTGTAAATAAAGTGAAATGAAATAAATGCGACTATGAGCCACATTCCTCAAGAAGTAGTTGAATAAAATGTATTTGACCTAACACCTTCATTACCCATGGATGAGACTTGTTAAGTTGTTATTTGTTCCCTTGAGGAATCTATCAAACACAGTGGGTTATATTACGTACTAAGGCCATGTTTCGTATGCCCAATATAAACCTCCGATATTATATATTACATAAGATGTTCGACATGCCACATATGTAAATCATAAGACAAGATGGGATGGACTAAGAATCAATTTGAAAATAGCACATAAATTATTGCCTTTGGTTGTGCGCTTAATGACAGATATCTTGCCATATCCCAGTGTTCTATTTGTCAATGCCCTTGCTAAAATTCATAATATGATTAAATATTTAATACAATCACTATTAGCCATTTTATTTCAATTTTTATGATTAGTTGTTTAAAAAATTCTTTATGTTACTGTTTTTTTTAAACATTCAACTAACTCATTAACTTTTTTACTCATATTTTATGCGGTTCATCATCAATAATTTCGTCCCAATTACCTGAATTAATTTTACCCAGTATATATATGGGGTAAATAGGGGTGGTTCGATCAACTTGTCTGACCGAATAAGCTGCGACAATTGCCTCATGTGATAAATTATCTTATTCGCTCCTCCAAACATGTGCTAGGAGCCAATATACACCCGAGAATGTAGTTGGGAATAATTTTCTCAAGGAAAATATTGTGTACATTTGTGTTGGTACATTTTTCATTATTTTGATATGTGATTGATCTATGTGTGTAAGTGTATCCAATTGGTATAAATGTGACTATACATAGACCAATAACATCTTAGAACAGCACGGAATTTATAAACAAAATAATGTAATAAAATTATATAGTCTTTTGCTTAATAAACATGAGCCCCAGAAACTTCCAAACCAACAACCCCCAAAAAAACAATTAAAAGAAAAGCGAATATTTTCAACTATCATAAGAAAACTAAGTTGGCCATTTTGCATGGTGGGAAAGGTTGGGGAATCTCATGTGTATATCATTTTTTCCCCAAACATGATCAGAGCATTTTGCCCACTTCCACTCTTTTCATTTTTTAAATCTATCAGCTATTTAAATACACATATTCTTCCACAAAATGTTTAGATTGCTCTCCTTTAAATCTCGGAATGTTGTGTTTGTTCTCTCTATAGAGGCTTGAAAGAATTAAGCTATCCCACCATGGGTGGAGAGGGAGAAGGAATAGCAGAGGACAGAGCAATGGACATTAGTCTCAAAGACCTGTCCAAGAAACTTGAAGAATTTGCAAAGGCTAGAGATTGGGAAAAATACCATAGTCCCAGAAATTTACTCCTTGCCATGGTAATCTTCTTAATTAAGCATTTTTACGTCTTTTAATAGTAATTGCTTTTGAGCAATGGATTAGCCTCGTTGGTAAAAAGGCTCTCATGTCACGCTCATACCAAGGTTTGAACCTTGCCCCCTCTCCCGAGCCCTGGCACCTACGAAGCATGGACGCGGGTGCGGGGATTCGGGTGCGGAGAGTTCGGCATTTTTCCCAAAATCAAGAGTGCGGGTGCGGCGGGGGTACTTATATAAATATTAAAAGTATAATTTTATATATTACTATATATGAACCATTTTTTTTTCTAATTAAATTCTAATAACAACAAATAATTTGCTACCAAATAAAAATAAAAATCACAAAACTAACTAATATTTGGAATTAGAAAGAAAAACAAAATCTGAAAAACAAAACTCACAAAACTAACTAATATTTAGAATTAGCAAGAAAAACAAAATCTGAAAAATAAAACTCACAAAACTAACTAATATTTGGAATTAGCAAGAAAAACAAAATTAGAAAAATAAAAAAAATCATCTCTGGGGAAATAAATACCAGATTGTCGGTTCCTCGTAGCCTCGTAGGTTGTTGGTTTAACGATCTCTATGTTCCTCGTGGGCTATCCTGACAAGAGAGAAACGAGAGACAGAGAAATAGTGACTGTGAGAGAAAGAGAGGAACGAGAGAGAGAGAGAGAGAGAGAGAGAAACAGAGACTGTGAGAGAAAGAGAGGAACGAGAGAGAGAGAGAGAGAGAGAGAGAGAGAGAGAAACAGACTGTGAGAAAAAGAGATAAACGAGAGAGAGAGAAACCAGAAACGAGAGAGAGAGAGAGAGAGAGAGAGAGAGAGAGAGAGAGAGAAGGACGAACCTGCCGGAGATCGCACCGCTGGAGATCGCGCCGCTGGAGATCGCGAAATGATATCATTTGACAAACCAAAATCTACGATTCAATAGCAAAAAAAAATGTTATCAATTGTCGAAATTTACGATTGGGCAGCTGGGCAACTTTTGCCAAGGGTTTGTTTTTTCTTTTCTTTTCTTTTTCTTTTTCCTTTTTTTTCGCAGAAGCAAAAGCGCGCTATGCCAAATGAGCCCAAAATGTGTGAGACAATCACAGAAATTTGCAATTGGCCAAAAGCTAACTTGGGTAGCTTTTGGCTAACTATCTTTTGCGATTGAATGTACAAAAGCATAAGTTATTGCAAAATGGACGAATTTGTTTATCAAACTATCTTTTTCATCCTCGTACAATTTTCTTTTTTTTTTTGAGTTCTGCAAAGTTGCAATGTGTGTGTACATACACATACACAAGGGTAGAGCCAGGATTTTTAGTTAGAAGACTGATCATATTGAATGGACATATAAACAAGGATTTCCCCGAGACGAATATTTTGGGTCTATTAATTGTTCATACATTTGGGTTGGAACTTTTGTGTATCACTTTTCCTTTTATAACAAGAGTTGATCACTTAAATTAATTTGTAAAGATTGATGGATGGTAAAATAATTTGAGTTAACTAAATTAAAATGTGATACGATTGGTAAAATAATTTGAGTTGAATTAAATTAAATGTGATAAGAAAATCTGATGGGACAAATGTTTAAAGTGGGTTGAACTACATTTGAGCCAATAGATCATACATAAAAATAAATAAATAAATAAATAAACTAAAACAAAATTTACAAATGTAAAAAAAATATATATATATATATATATTTATAGATATATATAGTAGCGTTGGCCTGTGCTATGCACGGTACCATTCACATTTTTTGAAAATCTATATATATAAATATTCATCCATGAAGTTTGTAAAAAACAAAAATGAAAAATAGGATATATGGTGGGAGAGAGGCGGTTGTGAGAGAATTTACTGTTGTAGTTTGTAGTTCAAATTGGGTATTTTTAAAAGCCAAACTCTTTCTCTCTCTACATCTCTGTAGTTGGTGTGGTATTAGGTAAAAGTGTGATTGAGATCCTTGTCCCACATTGCTTAGGAAGAGGGGGTTGAGAGGCTCAATATGGGCTTAGTAATAAGTTGGAACATGTGGGCTCTCACGCGCACATGAGCCATGCCCAAGCTAATCCCAAATCCAATAGAAATTTGGATTTCGATCCGGAAATCGTTTAACCAGACGTGTCACGTCTTACTCGCGCGCGCGGGGGGGGGGGGGGGGGGCACACGGTTAGACCATCTTTTTGCAAAATAAAATCTTTCCCTCACAGATTTACGCATTCCTAAACTGTGCAATTAATTAGCCGTTTAATGGTTTATATCCTTTCTTTGTAACACGTTTTATACAAATCAAGGGATTTCTGTCGAGTAAATGTGGCTATAAATTCGTGGGTCATTCTCTTTGAGAATATACAGCAATACAATCTGGTTCTTCTCTATTCTTCTCTCTGGTTCGATCACTGATATACATACAACAAGGTTGTTCTGTGCCCCTTGTTCAACGAGTGCACATGAACAAGGAAGAGGCTGCTTAATTTTGGAGGATAAACCGCTGAGACCTTTTTGTACCGAGGCAAGAACTCCAAGGGGTGAAAATTACTCTTAAGGACAGTGTTCTCCAACACGACTCAGTTAGACTCTTCGACCTGTTTGATAAATATTTTCGTTCATAGCAATGTCTGTTCATTATTATTTTCTTACATTTACTACAAAATTAGAGTGAAGGAGGCATGTTTTTTTTTTTACCAACTTTTTGAATTTTATTTTACTTCAAATCTATATAAATTGTATATCTATATTGTGACTATTGTCTATACAATAATACTATTGTGGCAATGTCATGTAGCATCCAGCTACATCGGACATATATATATATATATATATATATATAAGGGCACAAAAGAAAACCTGGGGCCAGCAGCAAATGGGCACTCATGAGCCATGACCATGAGGGATGGTAGGCCAAAAAAAAAATGGTGGTGGCTTTACTAACAACGCAA
Source organism: Hydrangea macrophylla (assembly GCA_033977485.1). Taxonomy (NCBI): domain Eukaryota; kingdom Viridiplantae; phylum Streptophyta; class Magnoliopsida; order Cornales; family Hydrangeaceae; genus Hydrangea; species Hydrangea macrophylla. The sequence continues at coordinate 109,467,555 of CM066991.1, forward strand.
AAGCATTACTGATCTGGGGCTACCGAGAATAACTTTTTTGCCATGGAATAAGAAAGAAACATCGTCCGCTTTATAGATTTAGGTATATATTAAGCTAGACTTTTCCCAAAAATAGATGCATTAAGCTAGTACTAGACATTCTCTACCACTCAAACAGGAATAATGTAGATAAAAGGAAATGAGAGAGTTTTATATAATAAAGTATAAACTTGAAAGTGTCTGATTAAATTATATATTTTGACTAATCAAATAGGACTTGTACATTGAAAAATTTCAAATGGGATAGAGGACTGTTAATTTGAGACGGAGGGAACAAGAGTTATTGTTGAGACAGGGGGACCACAATTATTGTTGTGGTAATCATGCCTGCCAAATATGCAATAGTGGTTATGAGAATCCAAACTTTAGGGTTAATATGCAATTTGATGTACTTTTATTCTAATCTTTTTTTATTTATACCATTAATGTTGTTTATATATATATATATATATATGCAAAAAATAATAATAAAAAAAAATACTCGTAAATAAATATTGTTGTACAGGTTGGTGAAGTAGGAGAGCTATCAGAGATATTTCAGTGGAGGGGAGAGGTGGACAAAGGATTGCCAAATTGGGAGGAATCAGATAAGGAGCATCTTGGAGAAGAGCTGTCTGATGTTCTTCTATACCTTATCAGGCTTTCTGATATTTGTGGCATTGACCTTGCTGATGCTGCCACCAAAAAAATTGTCAAGAATGCTATCAAATACCCACCTAAGATCTTCTAAGATTTTTCATCCCAAAAAAAAAAAAAGGGAGGGGGGGGGGGGGGGGGGGGGACGCTTCTAATATTTACAAAATTGTACCTTCCAATTTCGTATTTTGTTTGGCGAGCGATGAAAAAACAAATCAGTTTTGTTGAGATATTCATGAATTAGTAAAATAAATTATTGTATCCCTTTCCTCTGCATTATGGCTTCTTATGGTTCTCACATAACTCATTTGGGTATTCCAACAGTCTAAACATGGAATTGGCAGGCAAATTTTTTATTTTTATTTTTTCCTTCAATAACACTTGATAGAAAAATTAGGATAGGGTACAGTGCCATAAGATCAAAATACAGGACCCTAGTAGTTCCAAAAATTACAATGACCTCCCTTGAGGTTTGGGTTGAATGTCACTTTCTCCCATCCATTAGTCAATAGTCAGTTGACCGTTAATTTGTTGGTTAAATTTTTTGAAAATGACAAATTTAGCATAATCAAAGTCAATAAAAATTTTATGTATTGAACTGAGTATGAAAGTGTAATTTGTCCTATGATAATGCTATGTTTTGTTTAAACTACTAAGTACATTATGTTTTAGGGTATTTAATTAGGTAAATTTTGGATGGACTATTAACTTGGTTAGGTTTCCATTTTAGCAGGGGAGGTTAGTATAATTATGTATACCACAAGGGATGTCTTTGTATATTAACCTTACCTAGCGGAGGTCAGTGTAATTTACCCCACCCAAAAAAAAAAAAAAACACTTTCTTTACCACAATAAAAATTACAAGCGGAGTAAAAAGAGGGAAGGAGATAGGAAACAAGAAGGAATCAATTATATCACAGTCAGGACCAAGGTCTCATTGAGTTCGGAGTTATGGTACGTAGCCAAGCGAGCAAATATGATGATAGTGGATCTCGTTATGTTTTTCTATTGCAAATTAAGAAATTAGGGTTAATTTTTAATGGGTTAAAGAGCAATGATTTTGGCTTTAGTTTGTTATATGAGATTAGGCTTAAGATTTGTGATGAGTTACTTAATTACTTGTTCAAAGTGCAAAACTCAGTACATAAACACTACAGGTTAAGAGAGGGTTAGATCGATGCAATTGTCTTATGTAAGTTAAAAGACTCCATTTGAACTACTAAAACAGTGATGAGATGACTCACGAAAAAAAAAACCATAAATTATGAGGTGATGAAGCCTAATTATGGTTTATTGAAAAATATATGGGAGGCTTTTGCAATTATTAAAAACTTTGAGGATGTCTATGTAATTTAATCAAGGAAATTTCCATGTCAACAGTCAAAATGTTCAATAGGGTATCATATACGAACTAATGGTCTGAGTGACCACACTCAAAAAGATCTCTCCCATCCCACGTTACGCAAATCGCAGAATTAGCGGGTGGCTGCTACTTTCAAATCCGTTAAACGTGACAACGACTTATTCATTTATCACTTCCATTTAGACGCTTTATTTAATTCCAATACCCCTCATTACACATATATGTATATGATCATATACATATTTTCGACCTCCGACTCCTCTGTATATCCTCTCTCAGGTTCATCACCATAATCCTAATCAAAGTTCTATTTTGTGCATAGAATTGACAATTACAGGCCTATTGATTCCATTTTATTTCAGATCAGCGTGTTCTTGAACCCAGGAATTCTGATATAAAGGTGCAAATCAATTTCTTTATGTTCTCATTTTTATTTTTTTATTTTTGTTTCGAACATTTGTTATGCTACATTAATGCTTTTGTAATAGCGATTTTCCGAGATCTCATCGAATTGATTCACCCATGGTGTAAAGTCTCATATTCAACGCTTTATCTTGATCTGAAATTTGTGTATGGTATATATAATTTTCATAATTTTCCACTCTTTTTGTCACCTTTTTTTTTTTTTTTTCCTACTTTTCTGTTCTTTTTTGGGACCTTGAAATTTTGGAAGGATGGAAGCGGACAAAGATTGATTTCCTTATAATTAGGTGAACAGGCAGAACAATATATATATATATATATATGTATGTATGTATACGAGTTCTTTCTACTTAGGGATTCCTCATTTTAAAAAAGTGAGGACTTCTATTGTGGTCATTGGATCGTTATTTAATAGTGTAAGAAATATAGTCGGCCTTTAGGCATCCACATACATTGGACCAGGTCCATGGGTGTATATGTATATTTCTTGTTTTTTAATAGTTTAATTCTGTTTTAATTGTTTTAACAATTCTAAAAAATTACGAAAAAATGATTTTTTATTTTTCTTAAATTATGGACACAGAGTAGGACCCCAAATAATTTCTTAGGAAATTACTTCATTTTTTGGGGGGTATTTTAGAGCATAAAAGATATGTTTTATTTGTATTTTGAATTGCTTAAAATATCAAAGACAAAATGTTAATTCTTGGAATTAATATACAGTACTTCCTCCGTTCCAAAATAAGTGTCCACTACCCTTTTACACGTAATTTAAGAAAACAATAACTTGTGGATGTTTATTCACCTTTTGGGGTGGCTTATTATCAACCACACATTTTTGTCCAAAATAGAAAGTGGACACTTATTTTGGAACATCCAAAAAATGAAAAATGGACACTTATTTTGGAACGGAGTGAGTATATGGTATATTGCTGGGGTGTTGAGGAAAAGTTTGGTGATAATCTCACATTTTTGTGATATTCTAGAGCATTAAATCATGTTTTTTTGGACATTATTTTAATTGCTTAAAATATCCAAATATTATTATTAATTTTTAAAATTAATTTATAGTGAAGTACATTGTAAGGGACTCTAAGATAATTTTTTGATAAATTATCATGTACTTATGGTATTTTAGAGTGTGATTTATGTTTATGGATGTTTATTTAATTGCTTAAAATAGCCATTGACACGAAAATAAATTGTGCGCTCTTGTGCAACACCCAAGTGTACGTGGACGTGCAAGTAGTAATCTGGTAAGACCAGGTCGATTCCGCAGAGAAGGTGAAGACTAATCTCGAAAAGAAAATTAAAAACTCAATTTTTCAAATGAAATGTGAAACACAAAGTTCCACAGATTACCAACTAATAGAAATAAAGCGATTAAATTGAACTAATAATTAACTAACTAACTAAAGCAATATTAAACTAGGTTTTAACTTTATAAAAGAAAAGTGTTGGGATCACACGAATCCACAATGATCTAGCCATCTTCCATGCACATTCATTAACGATCAATGGAGTACATCCCTCTACAGTATTCCGTTTTTTTCTAAAGATAAAGATTCAACAGTCCTATCATGACCGGAACTACACCATCACAGTTGATTTAAAATACATGAAAGATAGTTTAAAATTATGGTTTCATCTCGCATCCTCAATGGTATTAGCATTCAAGGTGGTTTGCAAAAGTCATTGAAAGAAAATGCCTTAAGGTTTAAAGTTAAGAAACAGTTTTGACAAATTGAGCTTATAGGGACAGATTCATAACATATTTCAGAAACAGAAAGTCTAGGAATACTAAAAAGGATCATCTCAAGATTCTGCAGGTTCAATCGATCGATGCGCTTTCGATCGATCAAACTACATCACCTCTCAATCGATCGAAATGTCTTCGATCGCTTGACTGTTCCCTTGTTCGATCGATGGAAATAGCTTCGATCGATTGAACGCAGGTATTCTGCAGTATGCAGGGCAGAGGCTGGAGATCACTGTTTTATCATGATCTCCCAACTCTGGAACTACTCAGACATGTTTATAAATACATAAAACTGGCTTTTAACGTGAGACATTATTAAAGCTATGTTTGGTTGCGTTTTAATCATGAAAACTGTAAAAACTATGGATTCTATCTAAGAGCATGCAAAACCTACGATCTAAACAGTTAGTAACTAAAGATAACTGAAGGCGGAATGTAAATAAACTATATTATTGAACCTGGAATGTTGAACTTGTGCTACACTTGCTAGAAATTAATCCAAAGAAATCAATATTAAAGCATGAAACCCTACAAAATCAAAGCAAACTCTTTATCTCTCTCTATAAACTGAAGAACAAAAGTGGGTGCGTCCCTTTGTACGAGTTTATAACACATATATATAGATAAATCCTATCTAGGGTTAATTACAAATACGTCCCTACTGCGTTCCCGCAAAAAGCTGGTAAACTCATATTCAATCGATCGAACATAGTTCGATCGCTTAAACTTCATATTACGCGAGCGCTTGATAAGACTTCAATCGCTTGAACCATCGTCGATCGCTCGAATTTCCTATTTCAGCTTTGAAATGTCTTGCTTGTATTTGAGCTTTACCCTTTTCCTATAAATTGTTCCTGCTCATGGCAACACATCATATCTGCACAAAATAACAGCTAAAACAATCAAACTCATCATAGATTCATCTCATTGTATATAAGCTGGCATTGTAACACCATTTGCAGCTAACATGGGAAATTGTGAACAAAATCATTATATTTTCGTATTGTAGCACGATTGTATCGTACAAATACCCCCGCTTGTCAGCCATAATACATTATAAATTTTTGTAATTAATAAGGGACATAAGGGACACTGTTTTGACACCATAAATTTTGTGGGACCCATAGATAATTTTTTGGTAAATTATCTTAATCATGTTAATATTTTAGAGCATATAATCATGTGTTTTTATACACGTATTAAATTGCCTAAAATATTTTTATTGATTATTAGTTCATGGGATTAACACAATGTGTTTAGCATACCAATGGTAGCTTGAGGAAATTTTTTTAATGATTTTTCTCGCTCTTTGGAATATATTTAGAGCATATATTGTGTTAAGTACGCAATATTAATTGCTTAAAATTTAACAAATAAAACTGTTAATTCTTGAAACTAATAAATGGTGTTTTCGTACACTGTTTGGAGGCTTGAGAAGACTTTTGTAAATTTTCTCCGATTTTTTGGTATTTTAGAGCATGAAATTTATGCTTATGGCCCTATGGGCATTATATTTTTGATTGTTTAGAATAGCCAAAATAGACTATTAATTTTTAAAATTATTATGGGGTGTTTAGAATACTATATTAGACCACTGAAAATACTTGGAGAACAAATTCTTTGAAATTCTTGTATTTTTTGGGAATTTAGTTGCTCATATTAATTTTGTTTAACTAGATCAATTTATTTTGTTAAATTAAGTCTTAATAAAATTTTGGAAATTTTTTATTTATAGTGAAAAATCAGTTTTTCAGGTATTCATATTTTTCCATGAGATTTTAAATTAATTTGTTAATTTAAAAGCCCTTGACTAATTGGTTTTAAACTAAGTTTTAAAACCTAGAATTGTTTCTAAATTAGTGAAAAATCAAGGATTTTTTATTGAATTTTTCCCTTGGCTTATGGGGGCTATCCGGGCTTAGCAATGAGTTAATTCATTGTATTTTATTTATTTTTTTGAGGCTTGTTGCATCGTTGATCATGTTTAAATTACTGTTGATTGTGACTGAATGACCCGAGACCTCTAATCCTCCTCCTTAAATGGAGTGATGGATTAGTCCATTCATTTTAAATAGACTGCATGAGTACTTGGTGTATGTGATTAAAGCATTAATCTAGATCAAATGAATAGACAATTAATTGATAATTTATGGAGCTTGTGTCATCATAAATGTATGTTTACGGTTATTCTTGTATATGTAATATGAACAAAGCATCCCTATTTATTTATTTATTTATTATTATTATTATTATTAAATTTTTTTTTTGTTTGGGGGGGGGGGGGGGGTTCTATAAATGTAATGTGAGGACGAGTGTTTGATTTCTTGTATTGGAAAAGCCTATTTGTAAATGGATGGTTTTTTTTGTCATACATCATACACTTGAATTACCTTAGCATGAGCTATAAGTTGTCAATTCAGACCCACGTGGGGGTCCATGCTCACTTTTGTTGTATGACGCACTTTATATCATTGTGGATGATCTTAGATAGGTAATTGTACCATATAATTGATGTTTGTTTAGAAATATCTATTACAAAAGGTTTTTCTTGATTCACAAAGATAAGATTTGATTAATGAGCGGTAGAAAATTTTTTGGTCTTAAATTGTAAAAAAAGGGAAAATTTATTTGTAATTGGATTTTAAAACAGACTTTATGAAATATACAAATAATAATGTCAATCCCTTATCCCTTGCGCATGTTCTCAAATAGTTTTTCAAACCATGCTTTGTTGATTTTTACAGAGATAATAAGTTTAAAGGGACCTTAACATTTGTAATATGGGACTGCAAAGTAATACACTTATAGAATGATGAAGAGCTTATGGGCTTTAGACTTATTTTATGGTCCAACCTATTCAACCGAATAATGGTCCTCCAGTCTAACATCGTTATAAACTTGAAAACCTGTAGCACTTGGCTCGAGTAGGATCATAGCACGCGCTTTGTGATAAGTAGCATGCATTATGATCTTGTTTGAAACTATATGTACTACCCAATAGCCAAAGAATTGTGGGATCAGCTCAGATTTTCTTTCGGTGTCACATTCACTGCTAGATTGTGTATCTAGTTATGAAGTTCGGGAAAGTAAAGGTGACATTCCAAGTACACGATGACTAAACATCTAAGGTCGACGTCAGTATGATTCGTGATATCAGACTGCTAGGAACATCTTTACTGCCGAACTGCAATTTCGGGCTATGAGTAGTTCGTTGCTTGATTCGCGGGACCACAGAAAACAAATCATGATCCACAACGAAAATGTTAAATTTTTGTTTTTGACATTTCTCGACATGTTGATCTAAATATGGAGCGCCAAAAGGTAAGGCAAACTGTATTGCTACACTCTTGACCACAACTTCCATAAGTGGAAGTGAGCGCAAGGATAGTGGGCCTAAACGCAATGGTAAGAGTACACTCGCCAAGAGGCAGGGTGGGGCTAGCAAGTTTGCGCCCAAGGCTAACAAGGTGGAAGAACGCAGTCGAAGGCATTTTTCAATTCGGTGGTAATAGGATAGATATTTTTGAGTGGTAGTGTTACTAAGACGTAATTATCTAGGGATAATAAGAGTTATTTTAATTAATTCTAGTTTCCTCTGTTATTCATTTATTCTGAGATTTGGCATGCTGGACTTGAATGCATAGGATGTGATAGGATGACTAGATTAGCTCGAGAAGGCCTTTTTGGGCCCACTCGCTGATGTTGACCTACCTATGTGTAAGTCTTGCTTGGTTGGCAAAGCATGCCGAAAGTCTTTTAGAGAGGCTATTAGAGTTACTAAAGCATTAGAGTTAGTTCACTCTGATATCGGTGGACCTATGGTTGTAAAGGTATGTCATGGAGCCTCTCATTTTCTCACTTTTATAGATGATTTCGTGCGATATGAGCATCGTGAGTACTTATCTAATCAGTTCAGGGAACAGTGTGAGAAAAAGGGAAAACGCAGACAACTTTCTATTCTGAAAACTCCGCAACAATATGGTGTTGCAGAAAGAAGGAATAGGACACTCTTAGATATGGCTAGGACTATAATGGCACAAGTCAACATCCCAATGTTATTTTTGGGGATGTACTCTTGATTGACGCCTACATACTAGAGTGCTTTTCACAGTCAGTTCTTTTTACCCCCTTATGAGCTATGGAAAGGCGAAAAACTCATTTTAGAGTATTTGCGCCCGTGGGGCTCAGGAGGTTATGTTCACTATACCTCACATAAGTGCGAGAAACTACACCGGAGAGCTAGAAGCATATCTTTATAAGGTATTCTAATAGCTTGATAGGCTATGTTACGTATAATGAATAAATGGGTATAGGATGATAGAAATGGTGTCACATGATATTGAGAATGACTTCCCCAGGTTTGTAATACTAAGAGATATCTTGACCTTGATGATTTGGAGGATGTTGATGAAAGCATACCATCTTTAAGCGAGGGGTGGGGAGATTGAGATTCCACATCCGGTAATTGTTGAAAATTGGTACTAGTCTCCAGCCGAATGGGAGTACACCGCTAGATGCTAGTGTGAGTGTACCAGACAATGGGAGTGTACCACTAGGCACTCAAGATTCTTAGATAGTACGCTGTAGGTGATGAGGAAGAAGTTCCCTGTCACTGTTTTGAAATTAAGGGAGACATTTTCATGTGTGCATATGTGTGAACAACTGGATAAGGATGAGCCTGCTTCTTTTGATGAAGCGTTTTTCTTCGTCTGCTGAAATTGAGTGGATAGTTGCTATGCCCAATGAGCTCTATGGACGCGAATAAGGTCTGGGAATTAGTTGACATTCCGTATATGCGTTAGACTATTGGAAACGAGTATGTTTTCAAAAATCTACACGCAAGGCAGATGATTCAATTGACAAGTATAAAGGCGTGCCTTGTGGCGATAGTTTGTACCCAGAGAGGGTATAGACCAAGGAAACATGTTCTCCCAAAGGTATCAGACTCCATTCGCCTTATCCTAGTGATTGTTACACTAGTTTTAAAACGTTTTTAGTTGGAGGTCTAAATTGTTTTTCTCGATGGAGAACTCGACGAAGAGATCAATATAGACTAGCCCATTGGTTTTGTGACCAAAGGGAATGAGAGCAAAAGTGTAGTGTCAAACGTTCCATTTATTATCTCAAGCTACCAATCGTCTAGGCAGTGGTACAATGTGTGTACATTAAATGGTCCAAGAAAATTGTTCTAATTATTTGTATGTTGATTACATCACAATTTTAGTGAGACTTGCCTTGACCTTAGATCAATGTCTTAAGAAAAATGAAACAAATGTCTTGTCTTCCATATGCGCTCGCAACAGGGAATCTAAAGTATGCTATGTTGTGCACTCGGTCAGATGTCTGCTATGCGGTTGGTTTAATTAGTCATTGTCGTAGCAACCCTGGTCTGTCACTAGAGAGTAGTGAAAAGTAACTTGCAATATGCTCGCAGGACTGTGGACCTTGTCTTATGTTGTCCACGATGGAAGCATAATATATGGAGTGCTCTACAGCTATTCGAGAAACTATTTTGGTTAAAGAGTTTTTGCAGTGGCTAGGCTCTTCACCTCATAAGCGATGAGGTTGTGCTAATCTATGGTGATGGAACATAAGCTTGAGCATATGCAAAAGATCTCAAAAATCATTCTAGCACGTAAACATTTGTTTTTGTCACATTTGAAATGTAGTTTGCGAAAATGGAGCTTGTCTTGAAGCACATCTCCACTGGAGGATTTGATGTGCTTAGACATTTTATTGTGTTAGTGACATTATTATTCGAGCTTTTATTATCAGTTAATAATAAACTAGTTGGTTTCCATATATATATATAATGAGTGCACATTTCTAATATGTCACTGGGCTTGAATTGACCTACTCACATGGGTGATTCACCTTAGCGCCGACATAGCGAACTAGGACATGTGTGTCTGTGGCGCTTAGATGGCGAGCAAGATAAGACATTTGTGTTCATAGCGCTTAGATAGCTAGCTAGGATATGTGTGTCCATAGCTTTAGAAAACGAGCTTGAACACTTATATCTACGCAATGTAAGAACACCGAACTAGATGTAAACCCTTATTATTTCTATATGTCGCCTTAGATGAAGCTAAGATAAGACCTTTATATTTGGTCGAACATAGAGAGATCCCACGACTCTATGTATCTTATTTACAGCCGAATGTGAGTTTTTAGGCAGGCGCTAGGAGGGGCGACTGTGTTGGGAAACTCAGGTTAGACATTTTGTGTAACGTCTAGACTAAGATTCGTATGGCGTTACTTGTTTTTTCAAACACAGAATGACATGCCAATTTTTATGAAAGAATGCCATAACATACATTTCATATTGTATGTGCTTTTGTGAACGACTGTAGAGCAGTGAATGGATTCCTCTTCATTGTTGTGTAAGTCACGTAGCATATCCAAAATATTGGTTATCCTACAAACTGGTTGCCTTCATGACTTGAGACTATGTCATGAAGAGGACACTTGATGATATCTACTTCAGCATGCTATCCTAGGACAAAGAAAAGATTCCATTTTATGGCGCGAGTATAGGCAAGCGGTCAAGTTAGTCAGATTGACATGTGGGTTCAGGGAAGACCATTCAATAACATACCATGTTTTGTGACTCATTAGCAGGCCTGTGACGATCGTATTTTGTTACTAATATGTCATGAGTACATTACATTGAGATGGTGCAACATTTCTTTTCACCGAAGGGTTGAGAATGATGTGTCCGGTGTGGTTGAACCGTAAAATGCATACACAAGAAGCTTCCGAGTGATGTGTCTTGCTGGTTATGGTGATGACTTATCATTACACTCATGTCGCTGTACTTTCTTTTCGTAAGGTCGCACAGTCTATTTCCCTATATGAGGAGATGAGAAATTCTGTTTTAAGAGATTGTTTTAATAACAAGCCCTATGTGGGTGAGTGGGAGATGTTCGAAATATTGTGGGCCTTTAGGCACCCACATACATTGGACCGGGTCCAATGGGCTTTGGCTTTGAAAGCCTAGGGCTTCCATGGGTGTGTGCCTATATATGTATATTGCACACACAATTAGGGCAACACTCACATACCCTAGCAACCGGCCTCTCTCTCCCCTCTCTGTCTGTCTCACGTTCTCTCTCTCTAAGCCATCACCAATTGCTTGGGGATTTAGCGTGTGACACATACGAGGACCGCTCTAGTGGTGATCTTCACGACCTATGCGAAGTAAAAGAGTGTGTACATGGAAGCACCAAAGTGCAGCAGTTCGTGAGTGAAGTCGCCGGACTCGTAACAACGCCGTAGACGATCTGAATCGGGTATTCTACCAAGGTATGCCTTGAATCCGACCCTATGCTTGTGTGCATATGCATGTTTTCTTACAAATAGAAGCCCTGACTTTTTAAAATGAGGGATACCTCATTAGAAGGACTCTGTATATTCACAAATATAGAGATGTATATTGATAAGTTTATGTGTGCTCCACATGTGTCTTTAAGCCAGAAAATGGTATAAGGAAATCCTGAATCTTAAATATTTTTCTTAGCATTATTTGCATAAAATGGATTCTTGCTCTAGTGCTTAACAAACCAAGCTGTAATGCTCCACCCAGCAATAGCTACTTAAAACTTTTGGTGTTATTTAATGTAGGAGTGCCTAGAAAGGGAATGCTTAGTCTTATTGTTGGTACATAATCACAATATAATTTGTTTCAGAGTACTCTGCTTGTAAATTTGACATTTTGAACCGCACTTGCTATATTTGACGAGAATGTTTCAATATTGCCCATAATGTACAAAGTTTCTTGTGTTTTTAAAGTGTGTGCAAGTATGAGCAATTAATTGATTAGTGCAGTTTTTTTTTTTTTTTTTTTGGTTGTTGTTTTGAGTACGGATTCGATTGCTTGTTAGTTTCTGACGTTTCTGATTATGCAGTAAGCTGAGAAAAATATGGAGGGAACTGTTTTTACCCCTTCTTTGGAGGGAATGAAGCATATCAAGTCCGAACAAGGAGAAATATTGACCAAGCCTTTTTTGGATGTGTGCAAACTCATATTGCCTATTCTAGGTTCGTTTTATTGGAGAAATTATTCCAAAGTGATCTCTTCATTACTATAGGACCCACATGAGACCCATAGAATACTCAAATCACAGTGGAAGACACACGGGTGCCATGGTCACATGAGATAATTTCTCCTTTAATTGACCAATTTAAGCTCGAGGCGTGAATTTTGTGCTTTCATTAGTGGCTTACCTTAAGATTTTTTGGGCTTTCATTTCTTAGAATTTTAAATTTCTTCACAGTTGTAATTTTCTCTCCATATGAGAAAGTAGTACTCTATTTTCACAAATAGTGATCTTTTATCAAACTACGAGCCCATTTGGGATCTATGTAGGAATAAGAGATCTTTCAAATATGTATTCTCTTCAGAGATTTTACAACTTTTTTATAATAAAAAAAAAAAACTTCGGACTTGATGCTATTAGCAATAGATTAATCTCTTTTCTTTGAAAAATCTGATTTTTTTTAACCTGTAAAAACTTGGTTGCCATACGAACACAAATTTTGCAATAATCTCCAATAGTTGTTAACCAAATCAGCCCTACGTGCATTGGTGCATCTTCTTTCTTCTCTCTTTTTTCTGTGTAATATTTTCTTTAAAAATAAAAAATTAAAATCATAGGCTGTGTCTGGGTAATCTCACTATGACTACATGTTTTTTGAGTTTGGGATTGACAAGGAATTGAAGTTTTTTCTGATATCTGATTCCAGATAAATTTGGAGCTGCTATGGCTGTTGTCAAATCTGATATTGGTGGTAATATATCAGTAAGATAACCAATCTCTTTCTCTCTCTAGTCCTTTCCTTCAGATGAATTGTGTTTCGTTAATTAGCAAATGCCGGAAAAAAAAAAAAAAAAAAAAAAGTTTGTTGGAAGCATAGAGTTTATTATTATAATTATTATTATTTTCATTTCACAATTACCTATTGAATAGTGTCACAGTTTAATTATTCATCACATTTGTCACAATTTCAGGAAATGGGTGGATACTTTTTGTTTTCAATTTTTTTTTCATTGGATACTACTGCTAACTTGCACTTAATTTACATCTCTTTACTCAATTCAAATTTTAATTAATATCTATATGATCTTGACAGGATATTTCAAACTAAATATTGGTGAATTTTCCATTTTTGTTTTGTATGTGCAGAGGTTGGAATCTAAATATGCTTCCAATCCATCCAGATTCAACTACTTGTACAGCTTTGTTCAAGCAGAAGTTGAAACAAAAACAGCAAAATCATCGTCGAGCTGCACAAATGGTCTTCTTTGGTTGACAAGGTACTTCATACTATCAGTCTGGTTTAGTTCTCTTTCTGTACAATGTCTACTTGATTCATTTTGGGCATCTACATGGACAATGACATATTCTAGAGACAGAGAAGACTCCCGATCAAAGATATAAACGTGACAGTACTAAATAAACTACACATAACACTTAGTGTTTGGTTGCTGCGAATAAAAACAAATAATTGAATGATGAAAAGAAGCAGAGAATTTTGTGCTTGTTACTGAACGCGATTTTCTTCCTCTCTCTTTTTTCGGCAGATATTTTGTAAGTAACTGGAATAGTTTAAGAATGAATTGAATAATATGTCGATGTCTGGAGCCCTCTTGTCTGCTAAGACAGTTGTGACAAAATGTGACTAGACAATATAGATGGTTAACCCAAACATTAGATCATTGATTACCTGAGGAATAGCATTTGTTAGTTTTAGGATCCCTTTTTTTTTTTTTTTTTTTTTTTTTTAATGTATGACACAATCTTGAAAATTTTTCCAGAGCGATGGATTTCTTGGTGGAGTTATTTCGCAACTTACTGGAGAAACAAGATTGGTCAATGACGCAAGCTTGTACTGATGCCTATGGAAAGACTTTGAAGAAATGGCATGGCTGGCTTGCTAGTTCTAGTTTTGTGGTAAATAACTTTCATGGTTGTCCCACAAAAATTATCAATATATATTCTTGCTCCAAATATGTGTTCATACAATTCAAAATCTACCCGTCTAGACTATTATTAATACTCACCTATATTGAATTTTTTAGATATGTGTATTCATTTGCTATGTACCTGCAGGATTTTTGTGATTTCATTTTTAACAACGAAAAACATTCTGACTGTAATAATAATAATAATAATAAATAAATAAATAAATAAATCAACTGAAACAGCCATGAATTGACTAATGATAGTAATATGTTGAGAAGTCCCTAAATAGTCCCTTTTGCACTTATAAAATGGTAATTTTAGCCATGCTTTTTAAATTGTCCGAACAAGAGATATCATTAAACACACCTTCCGTTTTTTAGACCTGTTTGGCTTTTTGGCTAATGGACGATAGAAGTGCAGGTTGCTATTAAGCTTGCTCCGGAGAGGAAGAAGTTCCTGGAAGTGTTAGGGGGCGCTGGAGATATCAACGCCGATATGGAAAATTTTTGCAAAACCTTGTCGCCTTTTCTTGAAGAGATTCACAAGTTTCTGGTAAATCATCTTCATTGTGGGGCTAATCATCTTCAATTGCAATTCTGTTGTGAATTTCAAGTTGGGAAATCTCCATATGATGAGTGTGGACCTTATATTCACTAGCACAGATAAAATCTAGAAAAAAAAAAAAAGGTTATGCGGATAATAGTTGTGTCATCAAATTTAAACATCAATGTTAAAATGCTATTTTAAATTCCTCATGAGGTCCATTTTAGTCCTAGTAGTACTGAGCTAAAAAGAACAAAAAGAAACTGTTCCTGTGTTACATTGAAAGCCCTTGAGGATCTGTTTGGTTGCAACCAAATCATACTCTAAAAGAGACCTTCGAGTAATGTAAAACATAAGGAAGGAAATGAAGAACAAAAAGTAATTTACCGGAAGATAATTTTGTCTAGGAAGTGAAATAAAAGCAGTTTTTATTTTCATTTTCTACCCTTTTTCGGATAATTAAACACAGTGTGATTGGTTGAATTTGAAGAGATTGTTAGAAAGTGAAATGGGCTGATCTAGTTAGGCTAGTTTAAGCGATGATGCGGAGATTAACATTTCAAGTTTCTCTTCATTAACAGAGTCTTATCTCTATCTTGATGCAGGCTAGTGTTGGCTTTGATAATATGAAAGCTTCCTAATGGATCAAGAGGGTCTCTGAATGGTGGCTCTAGCTAGCTTTTCTTCACCCTTTTATTTTCTTTTTTCCTTTCCTTCTTCACCGTTGCTTCTTTCTTCGTATTTTCCTCTTATTTGGTGGATCTTGTGCACTGCTTCAAAATCTTCAGACCATAAAATTCTATTAATTTTAACTTGTATTTCTAATTAGTGCTCTTGCACCCTTTTATATTAAATCATATCTTATTTTACTTGTTCTTTGCTGTTAGCCTCCAGTAAGTGTTGTATGGTTTGGTTTGATACAGCTCATTAATATCTCTAGTCCCAGGAATTTCTCTTAGGCTCTGTTTGGTTCATGAATTTCGTGAAACGATACCAATGTTTCTATTCCCGTTGTCTTTGATCAATAGAAAGAGTCAAGTTGGACAAAATGAAGTGATTTCTCTCCAAGATATTTAATCTACTAATTTTGTTGTTTGAACAGGCAATTGAAATTTTGTGATATTTTTGGACAAAAATCAACTTATTGCATTGAAACGAATAAGAAACGGATACCTTAAAATGAACATGTTATGTACCCGGAAAAAAAAAAAAAAAAGGGAAAAGAAAAGTATACCTTAGAAACAATATTTACTAGCCTTTCATAGTTACTCTCAACACAAAGAAAATACTAGAAGACAGTTACAGTAATTCAACGAGAGGGGCTTCTAGTTAGTTTAAATTCACCATATATCTTGATTTTTAACTAAAGATTATACTTTTGGAATTGCAATTGACCCCACAACCAAACACCTACTAAGATGTCAACGTATCCTCTGCTATGAAACATCTGTTATCACTATCATTATCATTATTAGTCTCCTCGTTTTAGATTAAGAGTTATTTATACTCTTTAGGAATGTCTCATTTTAATAACTCTCTTTGAAAAGTCAATACACTTTGAATAGATGCTTTCCAACCTATTTCATCTAACTAAGAGTACAATATTGCTCATTCATCGACAATTTTTGGACACGTGTCACATTCATGTTCTATTAAGTAATTGTGGTGTAGAATATGGCAAAATGGGGATAAAATGTGACATGTGTCAGACAACTTTTGGTGGCCGGGTGAGCAATAGGTGAGAAAAATTGCTCTCTTCTTCTAATGTCTTCCACTTTTTACTTGATGTGACGATTAAAATTTAGGATTAAATACACTTACAATCCCTGTAGTTTGGCCGATTTGCACTTACCCCTTTGAATTAAATTTTGACAATAATACAACATAGTTAACTTTACTAACGGAGCAACGAAAATGACCATACTACCCCCAAAACAATTTACTGTTCTTTTAATACCAATACCACTTCAATTGTGGGAATTGGGTTTCTTCTTCTATTAACACCTCCTTGGAAGAAATGAGCCGAAGTGGAAGTCCTTCACTTTATTGACATTTGGTGTTGCACTTTATTCCTTATAATGAAAGAAGAAGGGGCAATATTGACATTTGGTGCTGCAATTTGGCGGGAGATCTCCCTCCCAAAAGCAGAAAAGTTAACAGTTGCACTTAGGTCTAAACCACAGGGCGTATTAGTGTCAAATTTAAACTACAGGAGGGGAGTAAGTGCAAATTAGCTCAACCACAGAGGGAGTAAGTAGTGTATCTAACCCTAAAATTTAAACTAAAAATCTGGACACGAATGAAAAGTTTAATTGCACCACAATCACGTAATCTTACTTAAATAGTTGGAAATTCTAAAAAGTCCCTTAATATGGGACAAAAGGAGCATTATTTTTGGTAATGGATTGGACTCCATGCATTCAACATTATTCGAGTTTCGTCAACCAATAAACCATCCACCCGTCACCAATATCTATGCACAGCATGCACTGCAATTAGATGATCCCAAATGATATGCTTGCACCCAGACTCATACAAAAAGTCCTCATAAGACCGGTTGTGAATTCTTCCCACTTCACTATCCCTTGGGGTTCTTCCTCTTATGTTTAGAACAACATATTCTTTAAATTTAGGGTTAAGATCACATACCACTCCTGAGATTTAACTAGAGAATATTGAAGAACAATACTTCCCCTGCTTTGGTAAAATTACAATCTAATCCTCAAAATTAATGAATAAATTATTTGAAAATATTTGCAAAATGTTTAAAGAGCCCATCTGGTAGTAATTACAATTTTCACGATTCTACAAAAGTTGTTTTTCTGAAATTTGTTTGAAAATTTTCATAGCTCTTCAAACAAAATTTGAAAATTTTCACGATTTTTCATGCAAATGAAATCTGTTTTTTGACAATTCCTTGAAACATATCCACTTTTTTTTCCCAAAAATTTGATTTTTTTTTTCATGTCTTATGGTATAAGTAGTTTTCAAATTTATGTAATTTTCAATTGGAAGAGAAAGAGACGCGTCTTTATGCCAGCCCCAAGGTCATTTCAATCTTCTAAAAACTGGATAAAGGTTGTTTAGATATATTTTAATAAACCAAACATTATTCAATAAACAAAAGGGGGATTTGTAAAATAATGTAATGAAACTTAATTATCACCTGGCGCCAATATAAATCAACCCAAAAATGGTCTTTCTGGTATGGGATTATTTAGTACTACCTCTCTGGAGGTTCCCCTAAAAATGTGGGCAGCTTCTAGTTTTGATGAATCAACTACCCTAACTAAACCCTGCCTAGTGTGTGCAATTTAAGACTTCAATTTGCACACTCTTTCATATATAGAACAATCAAAAACTTAATTCTAGAGGGAATTTCTTCATTTTTTTTTTTCGGACTTATTACTGTTTGGTTACCATAATTTGAAGATATGATAACATGTCTGTTCCGTCGAACTATATAAGTTTGTCCTTCAGAAAATTCAGGTTTTCTCTCTGGGATTCTTTCAAATTTTCTTCTGAAGATGAGGTTGGTTTGTTTCTTTGGTCTCCATTTGTTTAGATATTTGTGTATATATATTGCACATACATACACACAAAAATGATCCCAATTCATTTTATTTTTATTTTATTTTTTTATTTATTATTTGAAGATTGGAAGGACAATCAAATTGAGCAGAAGCTAACCAAGTCATTCTGCCAAAATGACCACAAAAGTGAAGGGACTTTTAAAAGGGCTAAGATACATTTCTCAAATATTTGGTACGTGCCAATACTTTTAGCTCTTAGTTAACTGATCAAATGTATTTTCTGTTGAAATCTGTACACATTTGTTTGGTTGCCGAGAAAGTGGAGGAAAATATTACTAGTAGTTGCAGACAATTGAAGCATCTGTATCTGAACATGAGTATTCTTTCATTTAAAAATGTACTCAACTTTTAGTTTAATTTAATTTGCCAAAAATTCAATTATTAGCTTGAGCAAGTTCAGAAAAAAAAAATAAATAAATAAATAAATATTGATGAAGCAGTAATAATTTTGCAGATAAAAAAGAACCAGAAATGCAAATTGGACACCCAACAGATGTAAAGCATGTGGCGCACATTGGATGGGATGGTCCCCCAACCTGGGTATGCCATTCATTTTCTGTCAATCTTTTCCCTCTCCTTTATTGTTAGTCAATAGTAAGTTATGTTACATTGTTATTTAGGTTACTCTTATTGCCCCCAAAGTAGTAGTATCCATAGCCGATAGGACACGACAATAATATATGAATATGTCTCCAATTCTCGTATCTAAACTAGACATTCAGATCCTTCACATGTGACACTAACAAGTCAAAACGAAACTCAAAGTTGATAGTAAAGAAGATTTTTCAACTTTATATATGAAAACTAAATAAAAAATCATCAACTAAATTCAAATCCAAATGTTGTTAAATAACGTAATATCACATGTTACAATTTTATGTGAAATGTAATATCTTGTGCATGCTTAAGACTTGTTTGTGCCTAATCCATATATTAGAAGAATAATTATATATTTGATGGTTCAGACTTATAGTTATATCTCATTATGTTTGATTGTTCAAACTTCAAGTCACATAACCAGAATTGTTGTTGTTGTTGTTGTTGTTGTTTTTTGGGAATTAGTTATATGAGTATCTTTCTTTATTTATTTTGTTTCACTTTTCATATTTTTGCAGATGAATGAGTTTAAAAGAGCTTCAAAAACCTCATCTGGGGTCTTAGATGGTGTTGTTGAAACTAAGTCTGCATCTACACCATCTGCTAAAGGTATTATTTGATGTTTCTATTTTGCTCGTGGAATAATGTGTTTTTGTTATGTATGGGCCAATTGTATAAATGCCCAATCTTTCCATTAGGTTTAATCAATATTTGATGTCGTAGATATATAAGAAATATAAATAAAAAAATAAGAAGGATAAATTACACTAACACATCTTCAACTATGACACTTTTTCAAATATCCCCCTAAACTATAAAAATTCGACAAATGGATACTCTCAATTCTATTGCATTTTTCACTAACACCCCCTTCTATTAAAATTCCTTCCAAAAAACTTGCGTTTTTATATCATCTGAGCAACATATAATATAAAAATATCAACACCATAATATTTATTTTATCCTTCCTTTGACCGTTGGAAATTTTAGGACAAGATTATACTTTGATGCACAAATAATTGCCCTTTGCTGTACACAAAATTTTAGGTAATTTAGTTCTAAAATTTTCAACGACTCAATGGAAAGACAAAAATGTCATGTTGTTGACACTTTTACATCATGTGTTGGTAAATGATACAATAGTACTATTCATTGTTTTGGACGACAGCCTAACCGATGGGATGTTAGTGACAAATGGTAATAGTTGAGGAGGTCAATTTGTTAAACTTTATAGTTGAGGGGGGTCTTTGAAAAAAGGTCATAGTTAAGGGGGCGTTAGCGCAATTTACCCTAAAAATAGCTAGTAAAAGAAAATAAAATACTGTGCTAGGAGGCGTACAATAATATGACTTAAAATTGCAAAGAGTAATATTTGGGACGCAAACAAGTTTTACAAACACTTACAAACACACTCTATCTCTCTCCTAGGTGGCACTATGGGATCCGGATAATTTCAGTGGATCCCACAGTGCCACACAGGAGAGAGATAGAGTGTGTTTGTAAGTGTTTGTGAAACTTATTTGTACCCCTAACATTGTTGAATTGCAAATTGAGATTCGAGAACTAAAACAGATCGGAATGAATTTTGTTCTTTGTTTCTATCCGTGAATTTGTAATATAAGGCATTATTACAAGTGACATATCGATATACTAATTAATTTTGGGGGGAAATCAAGATTTGCGGAAAAAATTAACTGGTGCCCCGTTGGATTCCCCGACCCGACGTAGTAGCTCCAACAAAACAAAACAATCTAGGCACCACCACTCTTCAAACGGATCAGTGGGTTCCCCGACCCGAGACTCGCCAAAAAGTAGCAAGGTTAGGAGGCAAAAGAATTCGAGTCTCGGATCGCCAACCCGAGACTCATGCAACCAGCCAAGGCGACACCGTAAACCAAGTCCCGGGTTGGATCCACCTACCCAAGATGCTTCCGATGTCCGAAAACAATCTAGTGGAAAGAAGTCAAAGGGTTCAAAATCCATTCACTGATAATTTCTCGGATTCTGGGTCGGGTATGGATTCTAAAACAATTCAGTTACACAACGTACCAAGAATGAAATATGTGTGAAGAGATTTCACGAGGAATTAGCGTGCTTTGTAAATTACAAGGCCTGATCATTAATCTCTTTGTAAGCTGTAAGTTTGTAACTCTTAAAATTTGTCTTGTTTTGTTCAAATGTTTCATTTGTAACCATAGCCTAGTTGATAAATGAATTTGTAATTCTTCTGTACATATTTCATTTGGTTCCCGAGAAATCATAAGAAAATGAGTGAAAACTTATAACATACATGCTTGGATTCGGAATAATTTAATTGACTAATTTTTTTTTATAACATTTAATTGACTAATTAATACTTGTTTAGTATTGTGTTCGCTACATAACGAATTGAAAAGTAATATTATATTTTTGAAAAATATTTTGACAGTGACATCAAATGCAGAACGAACACTGCAGCAACAATATCTGGTACAACTGTTAAAAAACTTAAATAGAAATCAAATTTAGAAATTCTAATTCAGAAAGCATAGCACTATTCCGTAATGAATATTGATACATGCAGAAACAAACATTGTAGTTGACGCAAACTTCCATTCAATGGGATGGGGTCTAAAATTCCAACCCCTACCCTCAAAACAGTTGTTGGACTCATGCTACTTGGTCCTATCACTGGTCTTCCCAAATCCCCTTACACAACGGCAATAATAATTGACCCTCTTAAACTATTTTGGTTGTAGACTCTAATGGTGCATCAAGTCTCAACGACCAAGTAAAAGCCATCAAAGAATTGAAAATTTTGGAGAAATTAAAGAGCATGCGTGGTTTTTAAATTTTTTGCATGCTGGGACATCTAATCAAAACTAGAAACCAAAAAAAAAAAAAAGAAGACATTTTTTAACTAGATGAAAAACCTAAACTCTTTGCTGATCCCATATTTTCAATCAAAATAATAATAATAATAATTGCATGTCCTTAACACAAAATCAGCAAGTATAATTCTGGCTTTCACATAGGGCCAACTTTGTGTAGAAAACTTCTTGTTCCAAGAAAAGAAAAGTGGAGGAAAAAACTAAACAACTTTCAAAGAGCCTTTTCCAAGTCTTTGCATACTTTATAACATTATAACATATAACTAACACTTCAATGACCAAAAAATACATTGAAACTCTATCTTCCTAACTAAACTCTCAATCTATAAATAGAGAGTATTTGGAACACACACACATAACAAACACCAACCAAAAGCCCTTTGCTCTTACGGCCCGTTTGGTTCATGGATTCTTAGGGTGGATTTTGATTCCACCCGAAGATTACTAGTAATCTTAAAATATATCTTTGTTTGGTTCATGGAATATTTAATGAATTGTGGGTCCCATTGGATTTAGATTAATCCACCCAAAGGTGGAAAATAGGGTGGATTCTAAATCCTAGCTTAGAGGTGGTATTCCTAAGGATTACTGGGGTTTTGATTTACTATTTTCATAATACCTAAACTAGCCTTTATTAGACTATTAAACAAACAAATAATGTGATCAGAAGAAATTTATGATTATAATTATTATTATTTTTTAAAATTGAGAGATTGGTAGATAAGATTGTTTATGATGATTTCTTACTTGAAACATTCTATTTGATGTTAGTTTAATGACTGAATTCAAATTTTGGTTGCTAAATGTTAATGATTAAAAAGTCTATATGATATTACAATAACTACATATTTGGCATATTATGATTTGTACATTAGACCTATACATGTTTTATGGTTAAAAATATAATATATCTTTTGTTATTATTCAAACATATTTTAACTACATGTAATAGTTTAGACTCATGTTCATGTTTTAAATACTCTATTTATCTCATTTTTTATGAGTCATTGATTTTTAGATTTATACCATTATTTTTTTTAATCATGCACCCTCCATTTTTAGAGGGTTGACAATTTGATTTTAACTCATACATTCGTTTAGCCTTCAAGAGTAGCTTAGGTATTTAACAATATTTCCATTTCATTTTCCTTGACCCAACCAAACACTAGATTTCTATTGGTGAACCAGACATTTTGCAGGGATTCAGATTCCTGGTAAAGTGATTACTGGTATTATGATTCCTAGTAATCAAAATCTACCTAAAATAATCCGTGAACCAAATGGACCGTTAAAGAAAACTACCATATGACTCCTAAACTCTCTCTTCTTTTTAGGAGCTTTAACTACAACAAAAACTCTTATTATGACTTTAAAAAAAAAAAGTCATAAACGTATATTTATGACTTTTTTTTAAACTTTGAAATAAGTCATAACATTGCAGTCATAAATACGTTCGAGTTTATTAAAAAAAAAAGTTATAAATAATTATTACTTTTACAACATGCAGTTCCAAAACAAATGTCATAAAAAAAATGAATGTTTTCAAATTATTTATGACTATTTTTTAATTGATAAAGTCATGAATAATCTTTAAAAAGGTCATAAATAACCTTTTAAAAAATCATAAATAATCTTCAAAAAAATCATAATTAAATAACCTTTTAAAAAGTAATATATAATCTTCAAAATAGTCAAAAAAAAATCTCTAAAAAAGGTCATAGATAATCACATTATTTATGAGTTTACTAGAACTGTTGTTAATTTATGATTGTTTTTATGAAACAGTCTTATATAATATAAACACATTTTTAAAAAATGGGTTTGCTGATAATCTAATAATCAAGAATTACACAATTCAGATACATCAAAACCTATTACACAATTCAGAATATATATATATATATATATACACACACACACACCCACAAATCAGTTCAAGAACCATATTCAAATATCATCGTCCTTCCAACCAAAATTTTTCACTCATCAATTTTGTAATAACCTGCATTTTTCTTGCATTGTCATATTTAAAATTATATATATATTTTGTCTGCTTTTATCCTTATGTGAAAAATTTATTTCTTGACTAATCTCATATTGAAATTACTTTTGGGGTCAAAATGCAATTTTCCTAAAAACTGGCAATACCTGTGTTAAATTTCAAATCTGTATTTCAAACGGTGGAATTATTTCTTTTAAACTTCAACTGTATTTTTATAAAATCAGAAAACTCTTTCTAACATTAAAATGAATTTTCTGTATTTTTGTGATAAACACCGTGTCACGAAAATACTAGTTTAGGTTTAAAACTGTCCGCGCAGTGTTAAACTTCCACAGAATTTTGGGAGTAACTGATTGGACAAATTTCTTTATACCCAATTATTATTGCTAAAGTTTTCCCTTAGGCCTTGTTTGGCAAATGCTTGTAGTATGTGTGTTGTCCTAATGCCATAAGCTTGATTCCCAAACACACCTTGACCCACACCAACTCCACCTACCCTTTCAATTATCAATGGAGCATTATGAATTGCAAGTGTATATTTACACATCATTGTTGCACTTTCTTTGTAATTAGTGGAGATTAATGGAGAATGAGTGGGATGTTAGGCAAATGTTTTCTAAGTGGAAGTTTGAGTATTTATACACCCAATCACACTACACATTCTACACTCCTAACATAGAGAGCTTGAGAGAGTCACATAGAGAGATAATAATTTCAGAATTTGAAGAGCTCAATCCTCCATAGCCAAGCTTGAAATTGGAGATTCTTAATTCTTGTATTTCTTTCTCAACAACTTCTTCAATCTACATCACGGTGAGTATTACTAACTCACTCAAAATGTAACTCATTCCTTATTTACTGATTTAGGTAGTTAATTTTAACAGTAGCAGAATTTTGTTTTCAGATTTTTGTTAGGAAAACGAATGACATTTAAGGTTCTGCCCGCGTTGTCCCAAGTAAAACTCGATTCTGCACACTTTTCGTCTAATGCAATTTTCTCAGATTTTGCACCGTTTGGGCAGAAAATGAGGATTACAGTAGCAGAAAAAGTATATTAGAAATTCAATCTAATATTTTCTCTTTTAATTTTAACAGTAGCAGAATTTTGTTTTCAGATTTTTGTTAGGAAAACGAATGAAATTTAAGGTTCTGCCCGCGTTGTCCCAAGCAAAACTCGATTCTGCACACTTTTCGTCTAATGTAATTTTCTCAGATTCTGCACCGTTTGGACAGAAAACGAGGATTTCAGTAGCAGTTTTTAGAATGCTATTAGTTATATTTAAAATGATTAAGGCAATGAATTACGAATTTTCAATACGCGTATTATTTCTTTAATTCTGTGAATTCCTTTATGTTTAAAGTTTGATGACATTCATGTGGAGTCAGTTGTACATGCATGGTGAGTGTTGGTAGTGTGTAAAAGAGTAATGATAGTGTGGAAAAGAGTAATGATTGTGTGGAAAGAGTATGAGTTTGAGTTGTGGTTGTGGTTGTGGTTGTGGTTGTAATTGTGGCTGTGGTTATGGTTGTGGTTGTGGATGTGATTGTGGTTGGAGTTGAAAAAGAGGATGAGGGTGTCTTTGAAATGCGAAGGTGGCAAAAATGGACACTCCCTGACGCCCATGGAAGCGTTAAAGTGTGTGAAGCCGAACTTGGACACTCACTGGCACCCATGGAAGTGCTAAAGTGTGGCCTATAGACACTCCCTGAATGACTCGAGTCTGGATACCTGTGTGGGGGTTGCCCCGGTATTTGCATGGCGGTTAGGGTATTCAAAGTGTGAGGCATTGGACACTCCCTAGTACCCCGGACCAAAGTGTGAGGCAAACTGGACACTCCCTGGCGCCCCGTTGCTAAAGTGTGGCTATCTTAGTATTTCAAAGATACCAGGAGTAGGATAGAGGGTTGTTGGGTTTTGTCGAGAGAAAAGAGTCGGTTAGATGAGATGGTGCATTGTTCTCATACACGGTCACATATGTGTGAATTTATCTTTTAATTATTGTTGTGGTTGTTTTTCTAACAAGCTCTTTATCATAAATATAAACTTGTGGTATTTAAATGGAAATGGGAAAAAGGTAAATGAGTATGTCTTTACATTCAAAGCTATGTTTTTAATACTCACCAGCTTCTTGAAGCTGACGGCGTTGATGCGTCCTGGACATTCGTGTCCAGGCTTTGCAGGTAATAACCAGGATGAACCATATGATTATGCTAATTGAGATCTGTTGCTGAGAAGAGATGTTACTTTTATATGCTTTATGATTATGTGTTGATTTGGTTTTGTAATAAGGATGACTGTAATAGACTGTAAGTTATTGTTTTATTTCAAGGCGGTCTGTGCCTTAGTAAACCCTGTACTATAGGATGTAATAAGTTAGAAAATTTTTATAAGCCCAGGTTGCCCTACTCTGATTAATGGTTTTATGATGTTCGACGTTTTGGGACGGAATCGATCCTTCAAACTGTCGCGACCTACGGGTCCATAAAGGAAATTAAACGCTTTCCATATTTATGCTACGTCGGGGCGTGACAGGATTTGGTGGTATCAGAGCCATAGGTTTTCTTAGATTAACCAGGCTCAGTTATTCACGCCACAAATTAGTGACACAGGTTACCTTTAAGTTTTACTAAGCTATACAACCAAGTTCTAGTGTTAGTTCGGATTATCCTTAGATCAGAAACTAAATTCTAGGTTGGTTTCGTCATAGAGATGATTACCCGTTTGTCTTGTCACATCGACAAAGAAGATAGCAATTTCCATATACCTTCAGACATATCCATTTAGGATTAGTCGAGATAACCATAACTTATGATGCCCCTACAGACATATAGTAGCCGAGTTTCTAAGGAGTTAAAGCATACCATAGCCCTCATCAATAGCTTAGGCACTGACGAATTTCCTGAGTCAAATCTCGGAACAGTCAGTATGGCCCACAACCAGAGTCTAGAGGATAAGAATACAACCTCTTTGCTATTAGACAGCCCTAGTTCGAATACGTGTTATATGTACTTAATATATATTTTATTGTATGCTTATGTGATAATACGAGTATGTGATATAGTGATAAATACTCCTTTGAAAATTTTCGTCATAGTACTGTTGCATACATGTTTCTCATTCTACTACCCCTATCATGCATAGAATGGCTGGAAGACCAAGGAGGAACAGAAATCTTATTGAAGGAGCGCCCGAGGCTGCCGACCCCACGGGAATATTTGAAGCTTTTATTAGACGTCTCGAGAGGGTTAGTAATGCGAATGAAAACCAACGAGACCGCCAGACGGGAGATAAGCTGCTGGAAAGATTCCGTGCGCTCAGACCCGAGCAATTTGCGGGTACCACGGATCCCTGGAAGGCGGAGCAATGGTTAAGACAGATGGACCGCATGTTCGAAGCTGTCCAATGCAACGAGATGGACAAGAGGAGGCTGGCTACATTTCAACTAACCGACGCCGCTGCAGATTGGTGGGACTCGGTCATAGCCACTATCGGAAACACAGCTGCGATGGGGATGACGTGGACAGCGTTCAAAGGGAGATTCCTGGAGAAGTACTTCCCGGCTACGGAGAGGCACAGAAGAGAGAAGGAATTTATGGATCTGACGCAAGGAACCAAGACGGTGCAAGAGTATACCACACAGTTTGAGAGGCTGTCACGGTTTGCCCCGCACATGGTTGATACTGAGGAGAAGAAGATCCGGAAGTATAACCAAGGGTTGGCACCGCAGATTCGTCGCCTGACTCTCGGCCATCTAGACAAATCGTTTGAAGGACTAGTCGGCCTGGCTACCGACCTGGAAGAGGATGCTCGAGTATACCGTAAACAATTCGAATTCCGACCACCTCAGAGGGGTAATTTTGGGAATAGACCACCAATGAATCGTACCCAAGGGCAGAAGAGGAACTTTGATGGGAGCAAGAAGGCACAAGCTATTACCCATCCGACTCAACCCCGAGTAGGAGAAGGAAGTAGTGGTGTAAAGTGCTTCAACTGTGGCAACCCTGGACATGTGGCTCGGGACTGCAGGGCACCAAGGCGTGCTACTCAGCCAGGAATAGTCTGCTTCAACTGTGGTGAACCAGGTCACATCAGCAGGTTCTGCACTGCCCCTAAGCAAGCAACTTATGGACAACAGAGTCAGACCCGCTTGAATGCTGTTATTCCTGATGCCGCGGGATATGATGGAGCTGAATATGAAGAAGGAGATCATGGAGAAGCTCAACCTGATCAGCAAGCAGTGGAAGGTACACTGACTCTATTTAACTCCCATGTTAGAGTATTATTTGATACGGGTGCTGCTCTATCATTCATATCTGTTAATACAATTCGGAGATTGGGTATCTTACCTCATCGCTTAGAGAAAGCTTTGAAGGCTACATCACCAATAGGAGCTGCGGTCAGTTTAGGACATGTGTGCAAGGATTGTCCCTTAAGATTAGGTGACCAAGAAATCCCTGCAAGGTTGATCGTCCTATCGATGAAGGAGTTTGACATAATCCTAGGAATGGATTGGCTGTCTCAGAATCAAGTGAAGTTGGATTGTGCGAGGAAGAGAATTACATTCTCCGACAATGAGAATCAACCCTTTGATTTTCAATGTAACCCTTCGGGAGATATGTTCCTCACAAGATGTCTAGCCAACATCGAAGTCGTCAGTACAGAGGTGACAGCATCATCTATACCTGTAGTAAAGGACTTCGAAGAAGTGTTTCAAGATATTTCTGGATTACCGCCTGAGAGAAGTATAGAGTTCTGTATTGAGCTTATACCGGGTACCGTACCAATTACCAAGGTTCCCTACAGAATGGCCCCCACAGAACTACTAGAATTAAAGGGACAAGTGCAAGAGCTCGAGAACCTAGGTTTTGTACGTCCAAGTACATCACCTTGGGGAGCACCAGTGTTATTTGTAAAGAAGAAGGACGGAACGCTCAGGCTGTGTATCGACTACAGAGAATTGAATCGAGTGACAATCAAGAACAAGTACCCCTTGCCTCGGATCGACGATTTATTTGATCAACTACAAGGAGCTACGATATTTTCCAAGATAGACCTTAGGTCGGGATATCATCAGTTGAGGGTACGGAAGGAAGACATATCTAAGACTGCTTTCAGAACCCGATATGGTCATTATGAATTTCTGGTGATGCCGTTTGGTTTGACGAACGCCCCGGCAGTGTTTATGGATCTGATGAACAGAGTGTTCAAGCCTTATTTAGATCAGTTTGTCATCGTCTTTATTGATGATATTTTGATCTATTCTAAGTCAAGAGAAGAACACGAGCAACATCTACGGATTACGATGCAGACGCTTAAGGACCACCACTTGTATGCCAAGTTCAGTAAGTGTGAGTTCTGGTTGCAAGAAGTGAAATTTTTGGGACACAAGGTGTCATCTCAAGGAATTTCTGTGGATTCGTCCAAGACCGATGCTGTATCCAACTGGGTTAGGCCAAGCAACCCTACAGAAGTTCGGAGTTTTCTTGGACTCGCAGGCTATTACAGAAGATTTGTTGAAGGATTCTCTAAAATAGCCGCACCATTGACTGGGTTGACGAAGAAGAATTTGAAGTTCGAGTGGGTAGAGAAGCATGAGCGAGCCTTTCTAGAGTTGAAAGAGAGACTCACTACCGCACCAGTACTAGCAATACCCAAGCCTAATGAGAAGTTCACTATCTTTAGTGACGCATCATATCAAGGACTAGGGTGTGTACTTATGCAAGATGGTAAAGTTATAGCCTATGGATCTAGACAGCTGAAACCAAATGAGTTGAACTATCCTATTCATGATTTGGAGTTGGCAGCAGTGGTATTTGCACTCAAGATTTGGAGACATTATCTCTACGGTGAGAAGTTTGATTTATTCTCCGATCACAAGAGTCTGAAGTATTTGTTCACACAGAAAGAGTTGAACATGAGGCAGCGCAGATGGATGGAGTTGATCAAAGATTACGACTTCACGTTAGAATACCACCCTGGTAAAGCTAATGTGGTCGCTGATGCTTTGAGTCGGCAGACTCGTGAGACGATCGCCTCCTTAATGGTGAAAGAATGGCGAGCATTGGAGACGTTGGCAGAGTTTGATGTACAGAGTGCTGAAAGAGGAGAAGGACAACTTTTCGGATGTCTTATCCTACAGCCTGTTCTCATTGACCGCATTATTGGAGCTCAGAAAGAAGATGAGAAGTTTCAATCATGGTTCAAGAAGATGTCAGAGAAGGACCCGACAGAATGGAAAGTGGGAGTCGATGGAGGGTATCGGTGCAGGAATAGATTATGTGTGCCGGAGGTTGGAGAACTTAGGAAGGATATCCTGGAAGAAGCACATAAGTCAAGATATACCATTCACCCGGGAGGAACTAAGATGTATAAAGATTTGAAGAGAAATTTCTGGTGGGAAGGCATGAAGAAGGATGTGGCCGAATTTGTATCCAAGTGTTTGACGTGTCAGCAAGTCAAGGCCGAACATCAGAGACCGTCAGGATTGTTGCAACCGCTACCTATTCCTGGTTGGAAGTGGGAGCACATTACGATGGATTTTGTAGTAGGATTGCCCCGGTCGCAACAGAATCATGACGCTATTTGGGTAATTGTGGATCGATTGACGAAGTCAGCTCATTTTATTGCTTACAGTATGACATACCCGGTGGAAAAGATGAGCCGGATGTACATACAACAAGTTGTGCGACTTCACGGTGCACCTGTATCGATTGTGTCAGACCGTGACGCACGTTTTACTTCTGGATTTTGGGAAAGTCTGCAAGAAGCTATGGGAACTTCACTCAAGATGAGTACTGCTTTTCACCCTCAGACAGATGGGCAAACTGAGCGTGTTAATCAGATCATGGAGGATATGCTTAGGGCTTGTGTGATCGATTTTGAAGAATCTTGGGAGACACACTTGCCGTTGGTTAAATTTGCCTATAACAATAGTTATCATACGAGTATCGGTATGGCTCCGTTCGAAGCACTGTACGGACGACCATGTCGTTCTCCATTGTGTTGGGCAGAGGTTGGGGACACAGAATTGTTGGGACCAGATTTGGTTAGAGAAACCAACGAGAAGATTTCCTTGGTCAAGGAAAGGATGAGAACCGCTCAGAGCCGGTATAAGAGTTATGCTGATCGACGCCGAAAAGATTTGGAATTCAGTGTTGGAGATCACGTACTTCTTAAGGTTTCACCAACACAAGGAGTAGTACGCTTTGGTCTCAAGAGGGGGAAGTTAGCTCCGCGTTTTATTGGACCGTTTGAGATTTTGGAACGTATCGGGAAAGTGGCCTATCAACTGGCGCTACCACCGAGGATGTCTGGGGTTCACAACGTGTTTCACGTGAGTATGTTGAGGAAATACATACGAGATCCCTCGCACGTGGTTAGTTATGACGACATTGAGACGAGTCATAACGTTTCTTACAAGGAGAGACCTGTGAAGATTCTGGATCAGAGTATCAAGAAGCTGAGGAATAAGGATATCCCGTTGGTGAAGGTTCAGTGGAATCACCATGACGAGAATGAAGCCTCGTGGGAAGTTGAAGCTGATATGAGGAAGAAGTACCCGGAGTTGTTTCATGACTAGTTAGTCTTGATTTCGGGGACGAAATCCTGTTTAAGGGAGGAAGGGTGTAATAACCTGCATTTTTCTTGCATTGTCATATTTAAAATTATATATATATTTTGTCTGCTTTTATCCTTATGTGAAAAATTTATTTCTTGACTAATCTCATATTGAAATTACTTTTGGGGTCAAAATGCAATTTTCCTAAAAACTGGCAATACCTGTGTTAAATTTCAAATCTGTATTTCAAACGGTGGAATTATTTCTTTTAAACTTCAACTGTATTTTTATAAAATCAGAAAACTCTTTCTAACATTAAAATGAATTTTCTGTATTTTTGTGATAAACACCGTGTCACGAAAATACTAGTTTAGGTTTAAAACTGTCCGCGCAGTGTTAAACTTCCACAGAATTTTGGGAGTAACTGATTGGACAAATTTCTTTATACCCAATTATTATTGCTAAAGTTTTCCCTTAGGCCTTGTTTGGCAAATGCTTGTAGTATGTGTGTTGTCCTAATGCCATAAGCTTGATTCCCAAACACACCTTGACCCACACCAACTCCACCTACCCTTTCAATTATCAATGGAGCATTATGAATTGCAAGTGTATATTTACACATCATTGTTGCACTTTCTTTGTAATTAGTGGAGATTAATGGAGAATGAGTGGGATGTTAGGCAAATGTTTTCTAAGTGGAAGTTTGAGTATTTATACACCCAATCACACTACACATTCTACACTCCTAACATAGAGAGCTTGAGAGAGTCACATAGAGAGATAATAATTTCAGAATTTGAAGAGCTCAATCCTCCATAGCCAAGCTTGAAATTGGAGATTCTTAATTCTTGTATTTCTTTCTCAACAACTTCTTCAATCTACATCACGGTGAGTATTACTAACTCACTCAAAATGTAACTCATTCCTTATTTACTGATTTAGGTAGTTAATTTTAACAGTAGCAGAATTTTGTTTTCAGATTTTTGTTAGGAAAACGAATGACATTTAAGGTTCTGCCCGCGTTGTCCCAAGTAAAACTCGATTCTGCACACTTTTCGTCTAATGCAATTTTCTCAGATTTTGCACCGTTTGGGCAGAAAATGAGGATTACAGTAGCAGAAAAAGTATATTAGAAATTCAATCTAATATTTTCTCTTTTAATTTTAACAGTAGCAGAATTTTGTTTTCAGATTTTTGTTAGGAAAACGAATGAAATTTAAGGTTCTGCCCGCGTTGTCCCAAGCAAAACTCGATTCTGCACACTTTTCGTCTAATGTAATTTTCTCAGATTCTGCACCGTTTGGACAGAAAACGAGGATTTCAGTAGCAGTTTTTAGAATGCTATTAGTTATATTTAAAATGATTAAGGCAATGAATTACGAATTTTCAATACGCGTATTATTTCTTTAATTCTGTGAATTCCTTTATGTTTAAAGTTTGATGACATTCATGTGGAGTCAGTTGTACATGCATGGTGAGTGTTGGTAGTGTGTAAAAGAGTAATGATAGTGTGGAAAAGAGTAATGATTGTGTGGAAAGAGTATGAGTTTGAGTTGTGGTTGTGGTTGTGGTTGTGGTTGTAATTGTGGCTGTGGTTATGGTTGTGGTTGTGGATGTGATTGTGGTTGGAGTTGAAAAAGAGGATGAGGGTGTCTTTGAAATGCGAAGGTGGCAAAAATGGACACTCCCTGACGCCCATGGAAGCGTTAAAGTGTGTGAAGCCGAACTTGGACACTCACTGGCACCCATGGAAGTGCTAAAGTGTGGCCTATAGACACTCCCTGAATGACTCGAGTCTGGATACCTGTGTGGGGGTTGCCCCGGTATTTGCATGGCGGTTAGGGTATTCAAAGTGTGAGGCATTGGACACTCCCTAGTACCCCGGACCAAAGTGTGAGGCAAACTGGACACTCCCTGGCGCCCCGTTGCTAAAGTGTGGCTATCTTAGTATTTCAAAGATACCAGGAGTAGGATAGAGGGTTGTTGGGTTTTGTCGAGAGAAAAGAGTCGGTTAGATGAGATGGTGCATTGTTCTCATACACGGTCACATATGTGTGAATTTATCTTTTAATTATTGTTGTGGTTGTTTTTCTAACAAGCTCTTTATCATAAATATAAACTTGTGGTATTTAAATGGAAATGGGAAAAAGGTAAATGAGTATGTCTTTACATTCAAAGCTATGTTTTTAATACTCACCAGCTTCTTGAAGCTGACGGCGTTGATGCGTCCTGGACATTCGTGTCCAGGCTTTGCAGGTAATAACCAGGATGAACCATATGATTATGCTAATTGAGATCTGTTGCTGAGAAGAGATGTTACTTTTATATGCTTTATGATTATGTGTTGATTTGGTTTTGTAATAAGGATGACTGTAATAGACTGTAAGTTATTGTTTTATTTCAAGGCGGTCTGTGCCTTAGTAAACCCTGTACTATAGGATGTAATAAGTTAGAAAATTTTTATAAGCCCAGGTTGCCCTACTCTGATTAATGGTTTTATGATGTTCGACGTTTTGGGACGGAATCGATCCTTCAAACTGTCGCGACCTACGGGTCCATAAAGGAAATTAAACGCTTTCCATATTTATGCTACGTCGGGGCGTGACAAATTTAATAATTAGTCATGTACAAGAAAAATGTAATAGTGGTAAGTATGTATTCAGCCAACAAACCAATAATGAATATGTAACATTGTTGTTAGAATAAAACAAGATTATCTATTTAAACTCTTCAATCACGGCTAGTACATCAACTAAATTCCAATATTTGTTCCATGTAATCTAAATGTGTAACACTAAAACAAAAACAAAAATCAATATACTAGATTCTATATGACAAGTATATAATATTCTTAAATTGTAAGAATATGGATTACCTGAAGAAAAAAAAAAGAGGGCTGAAATGTCCAATACTTAAATGTATTCCGGAACAAACTCAAGTTGAAGAGTATTTATCTCGTCGCTTTCATATTTATCTTTTTGAGCCATTTCATCTGAAAAGTTTAAGAAAGAATAAGATGTTTAGGTTGTATTCCTCCACCCTAACAACAAACACCTCCAACACACATGAAAATACAAGAAAAACTACATTAGTCGCTAATTTATGAGGAGTATTCATTGATGTATAATACTTCTCTATTTGTTGCAATACCTGTATGTAAGTGATTAGAACTCTCTTTTACGCATTGAAAAACTGACAACTGAAAGAAAGTTAGGTAAATAAACACTACAAAACTACAATTGAAATGTTGTGTGATCATTCAAACAAAGAAAGATGAGCTTTAAATTCCAAGAAGATACGAAATTGTCCCAAGTGTTTTTAAAAGGATTTGGAACTGCCTTCATGCTGAATCTGATTGTTTTTTTGGAATTAGTTATATGAGTATCTCTTTTTATTTACTTTGTTTTACTTCCTATAATTTTGCAATGAATGCGTTTAAAAGAACTTCAAAAACCTCATCTGGGCTTGTAGAATAATTGTTTTTATTATGTATGGCCAATTGTATAAATGCTCAGTCTTTCGATCATGCTTAATCAATATTTGATGTCGTAAAAACACTACACGGAAAAAAGTTTTTTATGTCACTTAAAAAGTGACATAAATAGGTCACTTTTTTTCCAGTAAAAAGTGACATAAATGGAGACGACATAAATGTATTAAAAGTGACATAAATATTTTATAAAAGTGATATAAATGTTTCATAATACTAACACATATGTTAATAAAAAGTTACATAAATACCATTTTATTTATGTCACTTTTAACCTAAAGTGACACAAAAGTAGAAAAGTGACATAAATATCAAACAAAATTATTACATCAAAGTCTTAAAAGTGACATAAATACTGTAAAAGTAACATAAAAACTTTAAAAGTGACATAAATACTTAATAAAAGTGACATAAATGTGTGATTAGTTATGTCAATTTTTTTAAAAATGACATAAATGTTTTAAATAATACTAATTCAATACCACCCTGTAAAAATAATATATATATATATATATATATACCACCATGTACATATATACAATACCACCCTATACAAAATTAAATCTAACTCAATGATCTATTTCAACTACTAAATTTCATCGATTCATCTCAATATCAACCAATTAATTGGAATGAACAAAAAAAATATACAATCGATCCGATTCAAGTGCTAAATTAATAACATATACATATTACATATTCATAAAAAAAGTACTAACAAAACTATGAAAGCAACAAAAAAAAATAGCCCAATAAAAAAAGTGGTTCGCTTGTTAGAACTTTCCATCAATATTTGAAACTTTGTACCTACAAAAAAGAAAAAGTTTTCATTAATTAATTGTATATATAAAATAATAAAAGAGTAAAACTATGTTTGGGGGTTTTGAGAGACCACAATGTGTTCGGGGATTCGGAATGATGAAAGAGTCATTTTTTCGCATTATTTGTTAACCATGATTCCGTTATGCATTCCGTTTGTTCCCACAAGCTTCTTTAGGCATGTTTGAGGTATGAGTAAGGTTTCATAGTATTCGGATACACACTTTACCGTTTCACTACTCAAAACCTCAAAAACTAAGTTTTTTCAAGTCTAAGTGATGAAAAAGTCTTTTTTTTTATTATTTGTGAACTGTGATTCCGTTTTGTATTCGGTTAGTTCCCACAAGTTTCTTTAGGCATATTTGAGATGAGAGTAAGGTTTTGTGGCGTTGGGTTAAGCAGTTTACCGTTTCACTACTCAAAAACTAAGCTTTTTCAAGTCTAAGTGATAAAAAAAATCATTTTTTTGCATTATTTGTGAATCGTGATTCCGTTATGCATTCCGTTAGTTCCCACAAGTTTATTTAGGCATGTGTGAGGTGCGAGTAAGGTTTCGTGGTATTCGGATACACACTTTACCGTTTCACTACTCAAAACCTCAAAAACTAAGTTTTTTCAAGTCTACGTGATGAAAAAGTCATTTTTTCGCATTATTTGTGTACCGTGATTCCATTATGCATTCGGTTAGTTCCCACAAGTTTCTTTAGGCATGTTTGAGGTGTGAGTAAGGTTTCGTGGTGTTGGGATAAGCGGTTTACCGTTTCACTACTCAAAACCTCAAAAACTAAGTTTTTTCAAGTCTAAGTGATGAAAAAGACATTTTTTCACAATATTTGTGAACCGTGATTCCGTTATGCATTCGGTTAGTTCTCACAAGTTTATTTAGGCATGTTTGAGGTACGAGTAAGGTTTCGTGATATTTTGTTTAGTGGTTTACAGTTTCAACCCTCAAAATCTCAAAACTACGTTTTTTCAAAGCCTAAGTGATAAAAGAGTCATTTTTTCGCATTATTTGTGAATTGTGATTCCGTTATGCATTCCGTTAGTTCCTACAAGTTTATTTAGGCATGTTTGAGGTACGAGTAAGGTTTCATGACGTTTTGTTTAGTGGTTTACAGTTTCAAGCCTCAAAACCCCAAAACTACGTTTTTTTAAAGCCTAGGTGATGAAAGAGTCATTTTTTCGCATTATCTGTGAACCGTGATTTCGTTATGCATTCCGTTAGTTCCCACAAGTTTATTTAGGCATGTTTGAGGTGCGAGTAAGGTTTCGTGGTATTCGGATACACGCTTTACCGTTTCACTACTCAAAACTTCAAAAACTAAGTTTTTTAAAGTCTAAGTAATAAAAAAAAAGTCATTTTTTCGCATTATTTGTGAACCGTGATTCCGTTATACATTCGGTTAGTTCTCACAAGTTTCTTTAGGCATGTTTGAGGTATGAGTAAGGTTTCGTGGTGTTGGGTTAAGCGGTTTACCGTTTCACTACTCAAAACCTCAAAAACTAAGCTTTTTTAAGTCTAAGTGATGAAAAAGTCTTTTTTTTTTTGCATTATTTGTGAACTGTGATTCCGTTATGCCTTCTGTTACTTCCCACAAGTTTATTTAGGCATGTTTGAGGTGCGAGTAAATTTCGTGGTATTCGGATACACGCTTTACTGTTTCACTACTCAAAATCTCAAAAACTAAGTTTTTTCAAGTCTAAGTGATGGAAAAGTCATTTTTTTCGCATTATTTGTGAACCGTGATTCTGTTATGCATTCGGTTAGTTCCCACAAGTTTCTTTAGGCATGTTTGAGGTGTGAGTAAGGTTTTGTGGCATTTGGTTAAGCGGTTTACCGTTTCACTACTCAAAACCTCAAAATAAACATCCGAGCTTGCAGCATTTATAGACATCCGAGCTTGCAGCATTTATCTTCAGAAAGATTACTCCATGCTTTCGTAGAAATTTACATGGTCAAATCACTCCAACATTTACCGTGGGCACAAAGGCTTAGTTTGGCCCCCACGTGGCTTTTTAAACTTAGCTTATGAATGTATTATTAAGTTGTTTGATAATTTTGTCCAAGTGACACATTACTCTTCAAAAAAAATATCGTGAAACCAAAAAGCAACCTTGAGCTTTTAAGAGCTCCATTCTAGAGTTTTTAAAAACTCCTCCAAAAAAGCTCTAAATAAACTAGTTACCAAATGAATTAACATGAAATTGTGCTTTAAAAAAGGAGAAGCACCAAAATGGGGGCCAAACTAAGCCTAAATCTATGAACCAAAATGGCCTCAGTATTGAACCAAAAGAATTAGAATGTTAATAAATATACAAAAATAAAAAGGGGCCCGTTATGTACCAGTTGCTTTTCTGACCGGTCTTCTAGATCCGGTGAAGACCCGAGAAGAGTTTCTTGAACTGTTTGCAGGTTTGGACAGAAAGATACCGATTTTAGTTATGTCAACCAAGTCTTCTCCGAAAAGGTCAAAAGCGGAAATGGAAGCTCTAAGAGAAGCCAAAGGGGTGAGCAAGTTTGTTGAGGTACAAGGTGCTCTTCTCCAACAAGAAGAGTATCCCAATATTGTTGCAGAAGAGCTTTACAGGTTTTTGCAAGAGATCGTCGAATCGAAATCTTAAAACACAATTTATAAGGAATTTTTAGTGTCAAGACTCAAAAGGGGTGGAGCTAAACGGTCTCTACCATATACAATAGTATATCAATTATCATGTTATCATTACCATAGCAAAAGCAAGAATAATGAAATGCATAGTTTGAATATTCATACCTCCAAAACAATTTCCTGCAAGCAAGGTGCTGCCTTTATCAAGGAAGTGAATGTGAGGAGACTTTGATCATACTCTTGAGAAGTTTTCACTTTGAACTTTTTAAGATTACTTAATTCAGACAACACCTTAAACTTTTCCATAACCTGGGAAGAGAAAATGGTACAAAGAGTTAGGCATAACTACGAAAGAGACTATTTTGCTTTTAAAAATAATTAACTAATACCTACAGACCTTAGAATCAAAAAGCTCCAGCGTAAGATTCTCTATCCGAGAGCCACGGCATGAAAGCGTCTTAAAAATATCATTTAAGAACCCAGAAATGTGTCCACCAATATATACCTCAACGAGAGAAGGAACATTCTTGATACCCAACCTTATCCTTGTCCCCATGTACTTAAACGAAACAAGATTTGAATCTAAAATCTCAATCGATTTCATGAGGGGACAACATTGTACCTCCAAGTACTTCAACTTGAGCGATCGACCGGTAAGTTTTATATTAGACAATTTCCCATTGCCAACGATAGTTAACCGTTCAAGAAACATGAAGTTTGATAAAATGGAGGCAACACCTTCATCACCCAAATGTACATATTTCAAACATAATACTTTGAGGGAGTAGAAGCTATTTGTAGTTTCCCCCTGAGTATAAAGTTTATAGGGAAAAGCATAATAGTCACTAGGAATACCAATCACCGAGAAATCGAGCTCAAGCCGTTGAACTTTCCTTGATAATGCAAAGTTGAGCCACTTATCAGTGTCAAGTGTAAAAGTTTTGTATAAAGGAAAGCGAACCCTGAACTGTTCTATAGTTTTGGACTTGTGCAATCCTAAAACATGATTAACCCATTTGGCAAATCTACGACCTTCGCCCTTTTGAGCCTCCCAATCGTCATAGCTTCTGTTGAATATCAATTATGAATTCATCGTTGTATATGTTGGTACAAACGACTTCAAATGAAAAATGCTCATTTTTTTTCTTTTCTAACAGTAATATATATAAAAAAGGAAATTCTTAGAACCATGCAGTCAGAAATTTCATTCCTCTTCTCTATATTCTAAGAATCTACTTAGTTCAGTCGGCAGAAACCGTCAACCGAAGGCGAATATGTCTTCTTTTCTCATTAGAATTATAAAACTTTAGCATTGAGCACCATAGGCAATCCAGCCAAAAATTTATCAAACGATGTTTACAATAAACCCAAGAATATTTTGATTGCTATATACATTTAAAAACAAAATAAGTTAACACATGATTTACAAAAATTGAAACCCACAAAAGAAACCAACAACTTATAACAAACTACAAATATTGGTTTTATTTACAGACTCACACAAACAAAAATGTGAATCAAAAACTTCATGAGTTGGAAAAAACAAACTGAAACCACACTATATTTTAGAAACTGAAAAGGCAATGTTTTTTGAATATTAAGTTTTTTGCAAATTAGACTTTGTTTGGCTATTTCAAAAATGAGAATTGGGTTTTAAAAGGAGAAACTCTACAAAAAACAATGTGGTTTCAGTTTGTTTTATATTAGAAAAAAAAAAACCCTAGGTGGTGTGATGGTGGTGGGCTGTGATGGGGGGAGAAGGGGAAAGTGAGAAAGGAGAATTTACCAAGGAGTTTTTCCCTTGATAGCCCGCGGTGAGTGCTCCACGATAGATGGTGGTCTGCGATTGATGGTGGTCCAGCAGTCGGTGGTGGAGGTTGTGATGGTGGCCTGAGAGAGTGTGAGGTGGTGTGAGAGAAGAAGGCGACATATATACACACACACACACAACGAGAGAGAGAGAGAGAGAGAGAGAGAGAGAGACCTGGAGTGAGCGGCGACGGTGGCAGCAGCTATGTGAGTCGGCAGTGATTATACAGAAAGGGAGGAGGGGGGTTTGTCAGTGGGTGGTCTGAGAGAGAGAGAGAGAGAGAGAGTGTGTGTGTGTGTGTGTGTGTGTGTGTGTGTGTGTGTGTGTGTGTGGTGGGGGGGAGGAGAGGAGGATTTCCTCTTTCCACGACCCAAAGGAAGAGGGAAGAGGGTTTCTAAATCTTAGATTTTCATTTTCGCGGGGGTTTAAAAATTTTAATATCTATTTTTTAAAAGTGACATAAAAAATCTAAACTTATTTACAAAAATGGCACCGTATTTTTATTTATGTCAGTTTTTAAAAAGTGACATAAATACATTATTAGTTATGTCACTTTTACAAAAAAAACGACATAAATAATAAAGCATTTATGTCACTTTTTGTAAAAAGCGACATAAAAACTTTAAAAGCGACATAAAAAACACTTGTAAGAAATAATTATGTCACTCAAGATAAAAGTGACATAAATGAAATTTTAAAAGTGACATAAAAAGCCTTTTTCCTTGTAGTGAAATATAAGAAATATTAAAAAAAAAAAAAAACAAAAAAAAAAAAAGGGGGCTTCGGCCCAGGGACGGATCCAGGAATTTGGCCCAATGGGGGCTATCTTTTATGTATTACAAGACTTGAGTAGACTTTTCATATTTGGCAATAAAAAAGATATGAAGAAGAAGTTGAGAAAGCACATAAGTATGCACTTTTTACTAGCTACTCGATCAATAATCTGCATAATTCTTCGAAGTATGTATAGTTTTTTTTTTCGAGAAACTTTATAATTCTTGAATAATTTTGATGAAGATCACCCTACTTATAAATAATAGTTAGTACGATCAATGGCCAAGAATTATGTAAGGGGCGATCATCAAATGGAATAGAAACCCATGATAATATTTTAGAAGTTATGGACCTCATCATAAAGTAATCTTTCTAGAAGGTCACCCTACTTATAATAAATATTTTGTACAAGTCTCTAAAGACTCTAGAGAATCCAATGATTCCCTTTAAGTCTTGGGAGTTCCGAGCATTATGTACAAGTTCATGTAAAACTACCTACTGCAAAATCAAAGTTTCTTAGATTTTATTTTTATTTTTTTTCAAATAGAAAGAATTCCTTAATTTAATTACCACAACACAACCCCCCAAAACCTTTTTGGTTGTCAAGATAATAGGCATATAACTTTTATCTTATCCAGTGTTTGGTGGCGCCATCGGACATGATAAAATAGTTCTGAACTTGGTTTTTATCTCATAGAGAGTGCAATAACTCTAACCTATAGGAGGGGTAATATTAGGTGAGATTAGATGTTTGAGATAACTTTTTGGGACAAAAAGACCTTTCTCATTTTTAGATTTTTTTTTTTCAGATCCTTCTTTTTTTTCCTTCAAATCTACTTTTTTTTTCTGCTCCCTTTTTTTTTCCATTTTCAGACCTCTTTTTTTCCTTCAGGATATTAATTTAGTTATTATCTGGAACATATTTATGGGCACGTTCCAACAACTTATCACACAGAATTACTATCCTATCTGATCCTGCCTTATCATGTCTTATCCGCCAGATTTATCGACCTGCCAAATGAGGCCTAATAGAATAGG
Source organism: Hydrangea macrophylla (assembly GCA_033977485.1). Lineage (NCBI taxonomy): Eukaryota > Viridiplantae > Streptophyta > Magnoliopsida > Cornales > Hydrangeaceae > Hydrangea > Hydrangea macrophylla. The sequence continues at coordinate 109,509,441 of CM066991.1, forward strand.
GGACTTAATTAAAATTTTAGGGGGGCTTAACTTATATTTAACTTTCTTTTACAGGGTATACAAAAAAAATTCTAAAACGTAGGGGGGCTTGAGCCCCCTTTTGCTTTAACATAGATCCGCCCCTGCTTCGGTCATAGCCTGCTCAAATAAAACCCTTCTAAACTAAAACTCATGCTACTTTTCTTTAACTCATTAGATCTTTTTTATACCTAAGTAACCTTAAATTGTTATAACTTTTGTTCTACAAGTCCGTTTTTTCCGTAAAATTTGACATTTTGGAATCAGCAAAATGAGATCTATCAACCGAGATATCAACATTGACCATGAAATACTCGGGGAAAAAAAACAAACAAACAAACTAGGGTAAATTGCATTTTGCACCCTCAAACTATACCATGTTTTGTACTTTGGTCCCTAAACTATCATTTTCTGCATTTTGGTCTCTCAACTATTATTTTTGTGACATTTTGCCCCCTCCCTCACTTTTAGTGACGAAAAAAGTCACTTTTTAGTGACTTTGAAAGTGACGGAGGGGGCAAATTACCACAAAATGATAGTTGTGGGACCAAAATGCGAAAAATGATAGTTTAGGGACCAAAGTGCAAAACATGGTATAGTTTGAGGGTGCAAAATGCATTTAACCCAAAAAAACTAAAAACTAAACAAATATGAAGAACAGTATTTTTTTTGCATAAATTTAATAAAAGCATATTCCTTTCATAAAATTGACACCATAGGTGCATAGATCTCGAAAAAAAATACAAGGACTGAAAAAATCACTCAAAAAGGCTAAAATACGAGTGAGTTATGGTGGTTTAAAGTTAACAGATAATATGAATATTATCTATTTTGACAAATAAAATCAAAAAATGAGTCTCCAAATTACTTTCTTTCGTATAATTTTCAACTCTATTGTGTAGATCTCGAAGAAATACATGAAATCAAAAAAAAAATCACCCAAAAAGACTAACAAAACGAGTGAATTATGGTGGTTTAAAGTTGATAGATAACATTAATATTATCTGTCAAAATAGATAATATTATCTGTCATTACAGATACAGATGAAATCAAAAAATGAGATTGCAAATTACTTTCTTTTGTACAATTTTCAACTCCGTTGCGTAGATTCCGAAGAAATACATGAAATCAAAAAACAATCACTCAATAAGGCTAAAATTTGAGTGAGTTGCGGTGGTTTAAAGTTGATAGATAATATTTATATTATATGTCAAAACAGACAATACTATATGTCAAAGCAGATACAAATAAAATCAAAAAACAAGATTCCAAATTACTTTTTTTGTACAATTTTCAACTCTCCATTGCGTAGATCTCTAAGAAATACATGAAATCAAAAAAACAAATCACTTAATAAGGCTAAAAAAACGAGTGAGTTATGGTAGTTTAAAATTGACAACTAATATTAATATTATCTGCCAAAACAGATAATATCATCCATTTTGACAAATAAAATCAAAACATGAGGTTCCAAATTACTTTCTTTTATGCAGTTTTCAACTCCATTGCGTAGATCTCGAATAAATACACGAAATCAAAAAAAAAAAAAGCACTCAAAGAGGCTAAAAAACGAGTGAGTTATGGTTGTTTGAAGTTAACAAATAATATTACCTTAACCGTTTTTCTGTTCCAACAAGGGGCTTTTCACCAAATTCAAAAAGTAACGAATGACTTTTTAAAAAATGGCCAAATCATGTGAGTTTTTGACTAATATACTTAATTTTAAGGGGTCTATAACCTAATATCCCTATAAAAAAATAAAAATCATTAATAAAAAAATTTTGCTAGTAAAGAAAAATAAAACACCGTATTAGGAGGCCTACTAATAATATGCCTTAATATTACAAATTGAGAACTATGACGAATCGAAATGAATTTTGTTCTTTGTTTCTTCCTGTGAATTTAAGGCAACATTACAATTGACATCTCAATACACTAGTTACTTTTGGGGGAATCAAGATTTGCTGAAAAAATCAACTGGTGCCCTGTTGGATTGTCCGACCCAACGTAGCTCCAACAAATCAAAACAATCTAATTGCCTTCACTCTTCAAAATTCAAACGGGTCAATGGGTTCTCCGACCCGAGACTCGCCATAAAGTAGCAAGTCTAGGAGGCAAAAGAATTCGGGTCTCAGATTCGCCAACCCGCAGACTCATGCAAGCGGCCAAGGCGACACCGTAAACCAAGTCTCGGGTTGGATCCACCTACTCAAGATGCTTCCGGTGCCCGGAAACAATCTCTTGGAAAGAAGTCAAAAGGGGTCAAAATCCATTCACTGATAATTTCTCGGATTCTGGGTCCGGGCTTGGATTAAAAAACAATGCAAGTTCACTTTTGGAGACCTAACAAGAATGAAATATATGTGGAGAGATTTCATGAGGAATTAGCGTGCTTTGTAAATTACAAGGCTTGATCATTAATCTCTTAAAATTTGTCTTGTTTTGTCCAAATGTTTCATGTGTAACCATAGCCTAGTTGATACTTTGTAATTCTTCTGTACATATTTCATTTGGTTCCCGAGAAATCATAAGAAAATGAGTGAAAACTTATTACATAGATGCTTGGATTCGGAATAATTTAATCAAGGGTTAAATACATTCTACACTCTTGTAGTTTGTCACTTGTGTCAGTTTGGTCCCTGTCATTTAGAAAGTGTCACTTTAGTCTATGTAGTTTTATAAGTGTGTCAAATAAGTCCAATAAGTCCTTTAGTGACAAATAATTTTAACACTGACAGTAAAAAATTTGTCACAAAAAGTGTTTGAGGGACTAAAATAAAGAAACTACAATGACTAAAATGACTCTTTCTATACTACAGGAGCCAAATTGACACAAAGAACAATCTAAGAAGACGTAAAATGTAGTTAAACATCTGTTGAGTATCGTGCTCGCTAACAAATCCTACTAAATTATCGTACCATCCCAACAATATACATACAAGAACCTATATACTTGATATGACCCCAAAAAAAAATTTATTCAGAATTATCATCACACCGCGTCATTTTATTACTAACCCTGATCTATGGAAACATGACAAAATACTTCCAAATTTCCATATATATGGCAAAAGTAGTTAGAATGTTGGGCACATGTTTGTATTCAATTGGAGCGTGACACTACACAACGAATTGAAAAGTAATACTATATTTTCCGAATTTGATTCTCAAATATTTTAATAGTGATATCAAATGCAAAATAAACACAGCAATAATAATATCTGGTACAACTGTTAACCAAATTTGGGGATTCCAATTTAAAAATCATGGCACTTTTCCGTATTGAATATTGATACATGCAGCCACAAACATTGTAGTTGACGCAAACTTTCATTCAATAGGATTGGTCTAAAATTTCTAACCCCTTCCCTCAATGCGGTTGTTGGACCCATGTTACTAGATCCTTTTGCTAGTCTTCCCAAATCCCCCTACGCAACGGCAATAATGCGGTAATAATAATTGACCCTCTTAAACTCTTTTGGTTGTAGACTCTAATGGTGCATCAAGTCTCAAAGACCAAGTAAAAGCCATCAAAGAATTGAAAATTTTGGAGAAAGAACATGCGTGGTTTTTGAAGTTTTTGCATGCTGGGACATCTAATCGAAACTAGAAACCCAAAACAAGAAGGAAAAAAAAAAAATTATACTTTTTTTAATTAGATCAAAAACCTAAACTCTTAGCTGATCCCATATTTTCAATCAAAAAAATTTTTGCATGTCCTTAACACAAAATCAGCAAGTATAATTCTAAATTCACATAGGGTCAACTTTGTGTAGAAAATTTGTTGTTCCAAGAAAAGAGAAGTAGAGGAAAAAACTAAAACAACTTTCAAAGAGCCGTTTGGCCCGTTTCCAAGTCTTTGCATACTTTCTAACATATAACTAACACGTCAATGACCAAAAGATACATTGAAACTCCATCTTCCTAATCTCTCACTCTATAAATAGAGAGTATTTGGAACACAAACACATAACAAACACCAACCAAAGCCCTTTGCTCCTAAAGAAACCTACTATGGCTCCTAAACTCTCTCTTCTTTTAGGAGCTTTAACTCTTCTTCTTGTGGCAGAACCTCTTATTGCTCACTCACATGACACAAAATATCCTGGCCTATCTTTTGCATTCCTCAACAACTTAAAGGAATGCCACAAGGGCCAGAATGTGACTGGCCTTCACGACCTCAAACGCTACCTTGAGAAATTTGGCTACTTAAACTATGGCTCTTCCAAGAAAACCAAACTCATCTCCCATGAAAATGACGATGAGTTTGATGACCTTTTGGAGTCCGCAATCAAACAATACCAATCAAATTACGATTTGAAGGTCACGGGGAATTTAGACTCCGAGACCATTCGAGAAATGATAGTCCCAAGATGTGGGGTCCCAGACATAGTCAACGGTACAAATTCAATGTCTCACAGAAAAATGAAAAACGGCCACCACCACCAGCATATAGTTCAACACTTTTCATTTTTTCCGAATAGGCAAAGATGGCCATCTTCAAAAACCCATCTCACGTACCGATTCCGTTCTAGTGCTACCACACCTATTGGAGTACAAGAACTAAGATCAGTCTGCTCGCGAGCGTTCAAGAGATGGCAAGACGTGAGCCATTTCACATTTGCAGAGGCCGCCCAAGGGGTTAGCTCGGACATTGAAATAGGGTTCCACCGCGGTAATCATAATGATGGGTCCGCGTTTGATGGACCGGGTAGCACTTTGGCTCATGCTTTTGCGCCAACAAGAGGATGGTTCCACTATGACGCTGATGAGAATTGGAGTTCTAACCCGAGTCGGGGACAGGTTGACTTGGAGTCTGTGGCAGTTCATGAAATTGGGCACCTTCTGGGTCTCGGCCACAGCTCGGTCAGGGACGCCATTATGTATGCAAGGTATCCTGGTGGTATCAAGAGGAATCTGCATGCAAACGACATTCAGGGGATTCGCACACTCTATTCTTAATTACTAAGCCTATGGTGTCCCTTGTTATGCATGTTATACATACATATGTCTACAAATATCCTCGTAGCATCGAGTTTTTGTATGCCATTATAGAAGGAAAAAAATAAGTGAATCCAGTGATGTATTCATTAGTAGCTACGTAGGTATAATTTTAAGAAAAAAGAGTCAAGGTTAGTTGTGCAGTATTAAATTGCTATCACGATGTGATTGTAATAGAATGGAAGAGACGCTTTTATTTAAGTGAATTAGTGTGTTCGGAATTGCATTTCTCGATTTTTTAAAAACATATTTTAATACAATTTTTATTTTTCAAAAGAAAAGAAGTAGGCAAATAGACAAAAGCACAAGAGACAACGAACAGGGTCAAGTGTTTCTGACCATTAAAATAGACATGCAAAAAAAAAAAAAAACTGGCATAGAAAATGTACTAGTCATGTTGTATAATCCTAGCTAATGCAAGCCCAAGCTTCACAAATTTCGAATTTTCAAATACTCATATAGCCTCAGTTCGTTAAGTTTGTTGAATTTTTAGTTTTAGGGTATAAATAAGACAGTACTGGCCAAGAAAATAAAATCAACATTACAAAAAGCAAGACATGCACAGCACCATCAAATTGTTATTACTCTTTCTCTATAATTCCCAAACTATCCAAGCATTTAACATATCTCCATTAATATGTAATAGTACTGAAAGATTGTTATAAAATAACTGATCATTGAGGAGTTAGTTTGTTGAACTTTTAGTTTTAGGGTATTAATAAAAAAAAAAAAGGCAATGCATAAAGAGGTATCGATATAACTTTTAGTTTTAGAGGCCAGGATGGTTCCATTAATATGTAATAGTACTGAAAGATTGTTATAAAATACCTTTTTTTTTTCCCCCCTAGGTTTCGAAACTCATCGATCCATATGGAATCACAAGGTCTTCACTATCCTTTTTCACTTTCCAATACAGTCTGATCATGTGATCACCTTCTTTATCACATTATCTTTTGTTTTATCTTCGTGTATTTTTTGATAGTTATTGTACTTTTTATAAATTCTGTTTGTTTGCTGAGAAAATGAATTTTGATAGTTGTTGTATTTTATATATTCTCTTTGGTTCGGTTCAGTTTTTATATTGCATGATGTTTTTGAAAACAGATCGGTTCGGTCGATCCAGTCAGTTTTCAAAAAATTTATGCAGTGTAAAAATCGAACCAAAATCGATCAATTTGACTAAAAATTGCACCAAACCGAACCGTACCGTACCGTTTTAGCTGTAACCTCATTGAAAATCCTTTTTTTTTTTTCTCATTATACACAAGCAAAAACTATCATTTAAAAATTGGTGCTCCATTCAACTGCGTGAGTGATTTTTCACAATTTTAATAGTTGAAAATGCTCTTTGCATTAAAGTCGTTGCAACGAGAAAAACCAATGCCAATTTTAAATCTTAACATGCAAATTAAATCTTAATTCATGACGACATCCTAACACTATTTTAGCAATGTTATGCTTCCCAAATTTGGTAACTCAAATGGTTCCCAAATACATGTGGTAGTGGGACCTCCTCAAACAATTGAGGGATCTCTTCAACATCCTCCGATCAAAACCAAGTGAGCGCACTATCACATGTATTTAGGAAACATTTAAGATACAAAATTTAAAAAGTATAGCATTACTCAAAACAATTTTTACACATCTAATTGGGGTAAAACATATAATATGATGGGGTGGGTCCTATTCCTAAAAAGCCTAAAATACTATTTATAGATTTGTAATTTTCAAAAGTTTAGGAAGGAGCCTGAGCCCACCCTTGGTATTCACTTGAAAAAAGTTCAATTTTCCTGCCACATTCAATCAGTTATCCATTGTCTGAACATAAAAGGCATTTTCTCTTCACCAGGAGAAATGCTAGCTAGGCACACACCCCAAATCACACCTCAAATCATACTCTTTGTTTTAAATATATGTACTTTGTGCTGTTTTAATTTTTCACACTTTTCTGTGTACCACTTACACAGTACAGGGTACATGTATTTAAAGCAAGGGTGTGGTTTGGGGTGTGATTTGGGATGTGTGCCTAGCATTTCTCTTTTCACTAGTCCAAGTCTCCAAGATGAGAAATTTGGGAATTTGTGAGAAATGAAAACTTATATTAACATACATGCTAGGATTCAGAATACCTTAATTGACTGATTAATACTCGTTTATTATCGAGCTCGCAAAGTATAGGTTGGCATAGCTCAAGTGGTAAATTAAAGAACTTGACATATATAAATCCCCCAATACATAGGCTCAGGGTTCGAACCTCATCCCATCCCCATATCAAAAGAAAAAAATTTCTTACTCGTAAACAAATCCTACTAAATTATCACACTATCCCAACAACATACATACAAGAACCTATGTACTTGATACGGACCAAAAAAAATTTATTTAGGAGCGTGACAAAACACTACATATTGGAGCGTGACAAAACACTACATATTGGAAAGTAATATTATATTTTTCAAAATTTAATTCTTAAATATTTTAAGAGTGGTATCGATATCACATGCAAAATGAACATTACTACAATATCTGGGACAACTGTTAAAAGAACTTAAAAACTAAATTTGGGAATTTCAATTTAGAAAGTATCACTATTCCGCATTGAATATTGATACATGCAGACACAAACATTGTAGTTGACAGCAAACTTCCATTCAATGGGATGGGTCTTTAGACCAAAAAAATAATAATAATAAAAATGGCTAAATTTCCAACCCCTTCCCTCAAGGCAGTTGCTGGACCCATGGTTACTAGGTCCTATCACTGGTCTTCCCAAATCCCCTTACACAACGGCAACATAGGACTAACCGTATAATGCGGTAATTGACCCTCTTAAACTCTTTTGGCTGTACTCTTTTTTGCTTGAATTTTGGTTGTAGACTCTAGTTGACATGCGTGGTTTTTTAATTTTTAGCATGCTGGGACATCTAATCAAAACTAGAAACAAAAAATCATAATAATAATAATAAATAAATAAATAAAAATGTTTATTAGATTAAAAACCTAAACTCTTAGCTGATCCCATACTTCTGATCAAAAATAATAATAATAATAATAATAATAATTATTATTATTATTATTATTATTTGCAAGTTCTTAACACAAAATCAGCAAGTATATATAATTCTGGCTTTCACATACGGTCAACTTTGTGTAGAAGAAACTTTGTTGTTCCAAGAAAAAAAAAAGTACAGGAATAAACTAAACAACTTTCAAAGAGCCGTTTCCAAGTCTTTGCATACTTTCTAACATAGAACTAACACGTCAATGACCAAAAGATACATTGAAACTCCATCTTCCTAAACTCTCACTCTATAAATAGAGAGTATTTGGAACACAAACACATAGCAAACACCAACCAAAGCCTTTTGCACCTAAAGAAACCTACTATGGCTCCTAAACTTTCTCTTCTTTTAGGAGCTTTAACTCTTCTTCTTGTGGCAGAACCTCTTATTGCTCACTCACATGACACAAAACTGTTTGCACCCAAAAACCGTCAATGATTTTTGAGCCCGAGTCGAGTTGAAGTTGGGCAAAGGAGACGCTGGGACAAGTAGTGATGACTCATCGGACTCAAGAGGTAAGCCCGATGGGAGGAACAACTGTTTGGAGATGGGGAGAGTCCGATGGGAGCTTGTGGCCAAGTGTAGGCATCATCGGGCTATGAGAACATAACTTATCATGTTGAGAGCCCGATGGAAAAGTAAAAGCAACGTTATAACTAATCGGGCATCACGAAACGGAAGAGTGTGTCCGTTTGATTATAACAAGTTGAAGAAACATGATCGGGCATGGAAAGAGTCATGAGCCCGATTCGTCCAACAGGGAGAGGTCGATTGATGAAGGAGACGGCATTGATGTCCACAGCTGGCATGATGATGTCATCTCTGAGAGTTTTTTGGAAACAGGAGTCCGTTTAGGAAAGGAGTTGTCAGTTGCCAGCTGGGTTGGAACGTCTAATCCCTAATTTAAAGGGATTGATTCAAGCAAGTTCTGGATAAGGAAGGAGATGGTGATTAAGAAGGATTTCTTCAATTAACCAATCAGTGAATAGCTTAAGGCGCAAGTCAAGGAGTCCTTTCCTAGTAGGAATTAAACTGTGGCCGCTATAAATATACAGGCAGGCCAACCATTGAAGACACTCCGCGTCACTCTCGAAAACAGCATTCAACACAGCATTCAAAAGCATCCAACCTTTTGTTTTTTTCTGCACGCATAGCAAATAGGTCTACCCTTTTTCTTTGTTAATTTCTTCTACTGTTTTCATTCTTACGCTGTTTTCATTCTTACGAACAATCAGTCTGTTCTGAATTTGTTCTTTGGTTGTATTTTCCAAACACTTAATAAAATCTGTATTTTATTAATCGTTTGTGATTGTTTACTTGGTAAACTCATACACTATTTGGCTTGTGCGCTTCAGTACTGCCAAGGGATTTCTGGTGAGGGTACTTTCCTACTCGCCGCACACAATTGTTTAGTTTAGAAGTCAGATCTAAAAGCCTTGAGTATCACTGACTCAAGCATATAGGAAATTAGTTTGCACACACCGAACCACTTTTGGTTCTGGCACGCCCGCGCATAACTACTAGCAAACATTTTGGCACGCCCGGTGGGACCCATGGTGTCAACGTCAGCCGCAGCAGGAAGATTGGAAAGTTCTTGGTCAGCAAGTCCGAAGAGCAGGTCCTTGGCTTGTTGAAGGACGGAAGGTAAAACCGCTTCGGGCTCAAGGGGGCCGAGGTCAAAAGCTCCCAGGTCCAGGCCCAAGAAAAAGTCATTGAAAGGAATAACGGGCACTGGGTCTGAAGGATCGGCCTATTCAAGAAAAGAAAATACAGTCAGGTATTGTTTTTAGAAATGTATGAATTAACGCAAAGTAACACAGCAGTACCTGGGTATGAGGACGAAGCGAGGCCGAGATTGTTTCGCGAACATCGGCTTCGCTTGGTTGAGAAGATGTTTGGGAAGAAGAAGGGAGGCCGGTTCCTGCGACCGGACTCATTGGGGCCATTGTCGTCTGTGGGGCTTCTGCTTCAGGGACAGAGCCCGAATTATCATCACCGGCCTCCACAGCAGACACTTCAGGAGGAGTGACCTCGGCCACCACCGGTCCTGGTATGATGTGAACAGGAGAGCTGATGGCGGTGGTAGGTGCCCCTTGACCGGCTGGAGTTTCGGTTTCAGAGGGGACGGTTTGATTTACTTCCTCCCCAGCGGCCTAGGTGGCAGGTTCAGCACCGGCTTCACCCTCAGTACTCGAAGAAAGAACAACCTGCTCAGGGACTTGGCCGACATGAGCAAGGTCTTCATCTCCGTCTCCGCTTGAAGGATCTAGAGGAGGCACGATGTGAAGTGGCATCACCCTAACGGCCACTCGCTCTAGATAAGCCGCTGCAGAGGCCGGTGATGTAGGGAGAGTTGGGGGAAGAGTCTGAGCAAGGTTTGGAAGTGGATCATCTCCCGAATCTTCATCAGCAAGCTGCAAAGATAGAACAAAAGGATTAATATGGAATAAGAGGAATTCGGGCTCGAATAAAAAGGGGAAGAGCCAACCTGAACAGAGGCCGGTGTTTTTTGCTTCTTTTGAGGCGGACCCTTGCCCGGAGTTTGTTTACGAGCCAGTCTCTTGGCGACTTGTTTGCGCCGGGTTGGAGCTGCTGCTGGTATAGGGACATCGGCCACAGTGGCCGATGTTGCAGAGAAAGGAGCCAGGGCCTCAGCAGCGGAGCGTGGAAATATGTGTCTAGCCCGTTCACCCCACCATTGGGTGAACTCTTCTGATACTACTGGCCGGGCGGAGAAGGGTGTAAAATTGAACGCGGCTTTGAGCCGGGCAGACCTCTCTGCTATCTTCTTCACCTGCCCGTCGTTAACGATAAGGCCCCGTTCAACCCAATCAACGTTGACAGTGATACCAGGAGGAACGGGCACTAGTTGAGTAAGCCCGAATTGGCGGGCATATAAAGGAGCAAAGTAGTACTCGGCCCCGCATTTATTGTTGGCCGACGGGATGCTTGGGCTGAAAATAATGTCTCTAGCTACTAAGTAGCTAGAAAAAATTTCGTTATAGGTAGACTGGGTGCCCGGACCCCAGTTTGAAGGGTTATTGGAGAGCTGGAGAAAAGAAGAGAATTGTAGAGAAAAGAATGGGGTGAAGAGATTGACGTCCCGAGGGGAGCAACCCTGGTAAAAGAAGGAAAAACACTCTTCAAAGGAATGTACAGAAGGAGATACGTTCACGAATTGAACGGCAGAGATAGGCACGTCGGCCAAGGGAGTAATTGTGGGCTGGAATTCAGGGAAGTAAGAATGAAGCCACAGTTGTAGTATCCACATCGGGCTCCCACCAGCACTGAAGCCCGAATGAACGAAGTCTGTTGTGCCTCGAACTAAATGTGCCCAAACCAGCGTAGCCATGGCCAGTGGCTGCCCTGATGCAAGGGCCAGGGCTACGGTTGTGTATTCTTTAGTGATGGCCTGGCTGGCTGAGCAGAAGAGATACTTGTTGAGCCAGTAGATGAGGAAGGCAGTGTGCTCTGCATCGGACACCGCCGTATCATCTGCCCCTATGCAGGCAGCAAGGAAACCTCCAAAGGCCGTGATCGGCCTATGAGAAACGGCCCCGTCCCTGACAATATCCTGTTGTGGATAGGCAAAGCTGGCCGTTCCAACATTAAGCCCTGGAGTGATCTCTTGTCTGTGGGGACGGAGGCCGAGCAGATAACTAATATCTTTGACAGTAGGAGCCATTGGTCCGCAACGGAAAAGAAAGCCGTTGTAAGACGAGGACCAGAAGAGTAGAGCAGAAAGAAGGAGAGGCCGGTCTATCTCAATGCGAGACCGGCTGAGCATGATTGCGTCGTAGATGCCCGTTTGCTTCCAGACGGCGGCCTTAGAGGCTGAAACCCTAGTCACCCATTTGTCCCAGTCAGCGGCGGGGGTCGGCCATCCCCGAATGGGTTGATTCGCCGTCTGGACCTTGGCCCAGTGAGCAGGGACTTGTAGGAATGTCTCGTTTCCTACCGGAGGAAAGAAAGGAAGGAAAGGCGCCAGAGGGTGGCCCAGAAACGCCGCGCCTAGCCCTGGAGCGACGGGGGAACCGTCGGAGGAGCTGTAGGGGGTAAGATATTCGGTGGATATGTCAGCGGCGTGCGCTTTAGCTAAAGCTCTAACCTCCCTACAGCGATTTTGTGGTGGTGGAGCGTCTGCGAAGGACTTTTTTCCTTTGGAGGTGGCTGGAGCGGTTTTGGGAGCCATGGCAATGGAAAGAAGAAAGGTCGCCGGAAAAGATGAAGATAGAGTGAGAAGCTCTGTGTTTGCTTGAATTCTAGAGAGGGAAAAATATGAATGTGTGATGAGTTTCGGACGTTGGATGATATTTAAATATCACGACGCCGTAATCATGGCGCATTAATTGTAGGGTGACTGGTGGGATTCTCCATAACCTGACGTTGGCTGCGTACTTGACGCGTGGCATATTTGAAATTCAAAACGTCACATCAATCAGGGCGGGACGTTTGATATGACCTTTTGGGGGGCAATTGTTTGCACCCAAAAACCGTCAATGATTTTTGAGCCCGAGTCGAGTTGAAGTTGGGCAAAGGAGACGCTGGGACAAGTAGTGATGACTCATCGGACTCAAGAGGTAAGCCCGATGGGAGGAACAACTGTTTGGAGATGGGGAGAGTCCGATGGGAGCTTGTGGCCAAGTGTAGGCATCATCGGGCTATGAGAACATAACTTATCATGTTGAGAGCCCGATGGAAAAGTAAAAGCAACGTTATAACTAATCGGGCATCACGAAACGGAAGAGTGTGTCCGTTTGATTATAACAAGTTGAAGAAACATGATCGGGCATGGAAAGAGTCATGAGCCCGATTCGTCCAACAGGGAGAGGTCGATTGATGAAGGAGACGGCATTGATGTCCACAGCTGGCATGATGATGTCATCTCTGAGAGTTTTTTGGAAACAGGAGTCCGTTTAGGAAAGGAGTTGTCAGTTGCCAGCTGGGTTGGAACGTCTAATCCCTAATTTAAAGGGATTGATTCAAGCAAGTTCTGGATAAGGAAGGAGATGGTGATTAAGAAGGATTTCTTCAATTAACCAATCAGTGAATAGCTTAAGGCGCAAGTCAAGGAGTCCTTTCCTAGTAGGAATTAAACTGTGGCCGCTATAAATATACAGGCAGGCCAACCATTGAAGACACTCCGCGTCACTCTCGAAAACAGCATTCAACACAGCATTCAAAAGCATCCAACCTTTTGTTTTTTTCTGCACGCGTAGCAAATAGGTCTACCCTTTTTCTTTGTTAATTTCTTCTACTGTTTTCATTCTTACGCTGTTTTCATTCTTACGAACAATCAGTCTGTTCTGAATTTGTTCTTTGGTTGTATTTTCCAAACACTTAATAAAATCTGTATTTTATTAATCGTTTGTGATTGTTTACTTGGTAAACTCATACACTATTTGGCTTGTGCGCTTCAGTACTGCCAAGGGATTTCTGGTGAGGGTACTTTCCTACTCGCCGCACACAATTGTTTAGTTTAGAAGTCAGATCTAAAAGCCTTGAGTATCACTGACTCAAGCATATAGGAAATTAGTTTGCACACACCGAACCACTTTTGGTTCTGGCACGCCCGCGCATAACTACTAGCAAACAAAAACATCCTGGCCTATCCTTTGCATTCCTCAACAACTTAAAGGAATGCCACAAGGGCCAGAATGTGACTGGCCTTCATGACCTCAAACGTTACCTTGAGAAATTTGGCTACTTAAACTATGGCTCTTCCAAGAAAACCAAACTCATCTCCCACGAAAATGACGATAAGTTTGATGACCTTTTAGAGTCCGCAATCAAACAATACCAATCAAATTACGATTTAAAGGTCACAGGGTATTTAGACTCCGAGACCATTCGAGAAATGATAGTCCCAAGATGTGGGGTCCCAGACATAGTCAACGGTGCAAATTCAATGTCTCACAGAAAAATGAAAAACAGCCACCACCACCAGCATACAGTTCAACACTTTTCATTTTTTTCGAATAGGCAAAGATGGCCATCTTCAAAAACCCATCTCACGTACCGATTCCGTTCTAGTGCTACCACACCTATTGGAGTACAAGAACTAAGATCAGTCTGCTCGCGAGCGTTCAAGAGATGGCAAGACGTGAGCCATTTCACATTTGCGGAGGCCGCCCAAGGGGTTAGCTCGGACATTGAAATAGGGTTCCACCGCGGTAATCATAATGATGGGTCCGCGTTTGATGGACCGGGTAGCACTTTGGCTCATGCTTTTGCGCCAACTAGAGGATGGTTCCACTATGACGCTGATGAGAATTGGAGTTCTAACCCGAGTCGGGGACAGGCGGACTTGGAGTCTGTGGCAGTTCATGAAATTGGGCACCTTCTGGGGCTCGGCCACAGCTCGGTCAGGGATGCCATTATGTATGCAAGGTATCCTGGTGGTATCAAGAGGAATCTGCATGCAAACGACATTCAGGGGATTCGCACACTCTATTCTTAATTACTAAGGCTATGGTGTCCCTTGTTATGTTATACATACATATGTCTACATATATCCTCGTAGTATCGAGTTTTTGTATGCCATTATAGAAGAAAAATAAGTGAATACAGTGATGTATTCATTAGTAGCTACATAGGTATAATGTTAAGAGAAAAGAGCCAAGGATAGTTATGCACAATAAATCGCTATCGTGATGTGATTGTAATAGAGTGGAAGAGTCACTTTTATTTAAGTGAATTAGTGTGTTTGGAATTGTATTCTCAAATTTTTAATGATGCATTTTAATGGAATTTTTACTTTTCAAAAGAAAACAAGTAGGTGCAAAGACAAAAGCACAGGAGACAGTGAACAAGGTCAAGTGTTTCAGACCGTTAAAATAGACATGCAAGAAAAAAAAAATTGCGTAGAGAATGTACTTGTCATGTTGTATCATCCTAGCTCATGCAAGCCCAAGCTTCACAAATTTCGTATTTCCGAATTCTCAGACAGCCTCAGTTTATTAAGTTCCTGGTTGAAACCATCCTACCAATAGCATTCAGTCAAGTCGCTATAAATAAGACAATACTGGCCAAGAAAATAAAATCGACATCAGAAAAAGCAAGACATGGAAAGCACCATCAAATTGTTGCTACTCTTTCTCTATAATTCCCAAACTATCCAAGCATTAACTCATCTCCAAAAGTGATAGCACTGAAAGATTGTTATAAAATACCTGATCATTGAGGTATATTTTGTGTTGATCATTTAGGCGCAAAACCATTCTACATTTTGTCAAAAATGAACGTATTAGATAAAGACACTTAATTGCCTTTTCAAAGCAACAACCATGACTGTGTCCTTCATAATATCATAACTGGCCAAAGAAAGATGATCCTTCATTGCCTTTTCTCTAAGAAAAACTTCCTTCAATGGTTTTTTTCATTTTCTTTCTAATCATAGCCTTCAAATGAAGAATTTTGGTGAGATTTAGTATAGGTATACGATGACGTATACCTGTCAGACATTCAATTTCAGATAATTTCATTCGGTGGAGGTGGAATGATGCAGACAGCCGAAGAACCGTATGCAGAGTCGAGTTCCTCTGGATATCGTAACTACCCAAATCCCGATCATCCTCGAGTGATTTTTCGACAAAAATAAGACTGTAGACTTCTCCCGACACACCTAGTTTACCAAAATCTTGTCCTTTACATATTTTATTATATCGTGTTGGTTCACATCAAGAATTATGGTTCCTCCACTCCATTTCTTAATGAATATCTGAAATATTGAAGGCAAAATCTCCAAGATCGAGTCTTCTGTGATGTTATAAGAAGCCAAGGTCTTCGAATCCTCAAGTTCCTTTCCTCCATATATGAGATCATGGTCATCGACCCATATATGAGATCATGGTCATCGACAAAAACCAACTAAAAAATGAAAACAAATAATCAACTTATATTTCACTTTGAATTGATGTTATATGTTCCTCACTGATATTTTGTTCGGTAATCAACTTATATGGTCCATTTATGTTACATTATATTTTGTTGGGTTATTTGACTGATAAAGTAATTGAATTGATGTTATCTTGTATTTGAAGAACTTGTCACTCAAGATCCAAGAATTGAAGAACTTGTCACTCAAGATTCAAGATTTGAGGTAACGATATTTGCTGCCCGAAATGGAAACCTTAGAGGGAGGTGAATAAGGTTTTAGCGGAAAATAAACATTTATAAATCTTAATTGCAAATTAAACACAATCACAAACAATAATGTAAAGAGAGAAGGGAAGAGACACTTGCAAACTGGGTTTTCAAGTGGTTCAGTAATCCGCATACCGCAGTCTACGTCTACCCCTCAAGAATACCTCTTGAGAATTCCTTTAATCCGGCTTACTTCACGGGTCTAGATAAAACCGTTACAAGAGTTTTAAACTCTCCCAATGTCACGCCCCGATGTAGCATAAATATGGAAAGCGTTTAATTTCCTTTATGGACCCGTAGGTCGCACCAGTTTGAAGGATCGATTCCGTCCCAAACGTCGAACATTAATAAATTATAATCAGAGTAGAGCAATCAAGGCTTACAAAATTTTCCCAATTTATAATTATTGCAGCACGGGGTCACCTAAAGGCACAAACCACCTTGAAACAAAATAATATCTATTATCTATTACAGTCATCCTTATTATAAGTCCAGTTCATAACATAAACAAATTCCGCTTCTAGTATTTGTTCTCAGTTCGCATAGTCATATGGTCTAGCATGATCGTAACCTGAAAAGCCAAGACACGAATATACAGGGCGCATCAACGCTGTCAACTTTATGAAACTGGTGAGTATTAAAAACGTATACTTGAATGCAAAACATACTCATTTGCTATTTTCCAATTCCAAGTTTCATTATTCAACAGGTTATCAACATAGAAATGAATTCACATAATAAAACAGTAAAGATAACATTAATAAACTTTAATTCATAAAGCATGTGACCGTGCATGGGAACAATGCAACCATTCTCATCTTACCAACTCTTTTCTCTCGACCACACAACACCCAACTCTCTCACTCTAGTATCTTTGAAACGCTAAGATGACCACACTTTAGTACATGGGTACCAAGGAGTGTCCAGTTTGCCTCACACTTTAGTACGGGGTACCAGGGAGTGTCCAATGCCTCACACTTTGACCATACCACGCATGTCAGGGAGTGTCCAGTAGGCCACACTTTAGCACTACCATGGGTGCCAGGAAATGTCCAAGTCGGCGTCACACACTTTAACGCTACCATAGGCGTCAGGGAGTGTCCAGTTTTGTCACCGTCGCATTTCAAAGATACTCTAGCCGCAATCTCAAAACATCACACTTTGGTGCACAATTACCAAGGAGTGTCCAAACACAATCTCAACCACATACTCTTTCCACGCTAAACATCACTTACCATGCATGTACATTTGACCCCACATGTATGCGATATGACTTAATACAGAAATGTAAATCACTAAAACATAAGAACAACGTGCGTACGAGGATAGATAAGTCGTAATTCATCGCGTTTATAATCCAAACATAATAAATAGGATTCTGATTTAGTAAAATTCTCAAACAGAACCTTAACAGCCCTTAAAAGTTAATCCAAATAGCCCCTTAACAGAAAACAAACAAAAACCAGAAACTGCCAGGTCCCGCGTGCGGGCCGCTTGCACGAGGGGCCACTCGCGCGATCGCACGTGCAAGTTCAGGCAGAGACTTTATCTTCTTCGTGGAGAATGCCCTGTTTCAGTTTTTAAAGCCATTTTTGACCCATTTCGCAATTTAGAAGCAAACATGACATGTAACATATGAATTTCTTCGTTTTTCTACGAGGATTAAGAATCTATAATCAATTTAACACAAATCAACCCGTAGCTCTCGGATTTTACAAAAAATCGAAAGACGTCAAAACTTCATTTTTAATATACGTCGCGACATGAATGAATTAGGATCTAATATCTTAACTACAACGTCTATGAACTATAATCTTTCAAAATCATCTCTGAAAATGGATTTTGATTAAGGTTGATAAATTGTGATTTTCAAGCTTTAAGCTTCCATGGCTATTCATCAATGGTAGATTACAACTCCTTGCATATAAGTAGAAATTAAGATATGAAATACATTCTAAGTGAGTTGATAATACTAACCGAGATTAAAGATTGGAGTAGATGTTGAGAAAGAATCAAGATAAGAAATCCAAATATCAAGCTTGACTAAGAAATTGAGAAGTTTTCTCTCTTAATAAAATGTTCTAAAAATTTCTTCTCTCTCTATGAAACTCTCTAGTTTAAATTGTAAAACCAAGGTGCAGATTGTGAGGTTAGTGAGTGTATATATAGAAATTAACTATACTACTAGGAGCCCAAGCTCCTTCATACATACTCTACAAAATAATATTTTGGTTAATCAAAATACATAACAATATACACAGCATATAGGTATGTATTTGTATATAGCAGACTGCAGGAACTCTATAGTTGAGTCAAGGGCCAAGTATAGATGTGTCGGGGTCAAGTTGTGTTTGGGAATTTGGCTTTAGGCACAACAATTACTCATACATCAAAGCATTATCCAAACAAGGCCTATCCAATGAATAGTTACCATAAATGGAAATAAAACATAAGTCACTTCTTGCTTTACGTCAATTCCAAAATCTGTGTAAATTTAACACGGCGCAGACAGTTTCGAACATGAACTGGTATTCTCGCGGCGCGGTGCTTACCACAAAAACACAAAAAATTCATTTTAGCGTAATAAATAATTTTTCGGTTTTATCAAAATACTGTTTGAGTTAAAAGAAAACATTTCCACCGTTTTGAAATATAGTTTTGAAATTCATGTAACAGGTATTGCCAGTCTCATGCAGATACAGTTATGAACATATAACACAGGCACACTTAAATTTATAAAAACTACAAATTGGCCCCCAACTAAAGAATTCTATTAAATAAAACAAGTAATTACAAAATTAAACTAAATGAGGAAATGCAAATTAAAATTAAATAAAATCAGCAATACAGATTAAACATGAAAATGCAATTTTAATATTGAATGAAAATGCAGGTTGTTACATCCTTCCTCCCTTAAACAGGATTTCGCCCCAGAAATCTAGACTAACTAGCCATGAAATAACTCCGGGTACTTCTTCCTCATATCAGCTTCAACTTCCCAAGAGGCTTCATTCTCGTCATGGTGATTCCACTGAACCTTCACCAACGGAATGTCCTTATTTCTCAACTTCTTGATACTCTGATCTAGAATTTTCACGGGCCTCTCCTTATAGGAAACGTTATGACTCGTCTCAATATCGTCGAAACTTACCACATGCGAGGGATCCCGTATGTATTTTCTCAGCATGCTAACATGGAATACATTGTGAACCCTAGACATCTTTGGTGGTAGAGCAAGTCGATAAGCCACTTTTTCAACACGATCCAAAATTTCGAACGGTTCGATGAAACGAGGGGTTAACTTCCCTCTCTTGAGATCAAAATGCACCACTCCTCGGGTCGGTGAAACCTTGAGAAGTACGTGATCTCCAACACTGAATTCTTTTCGGCGTCGATCGACATAACTTTTATACCTGCTCTCTGCTGTTTTCATCCTTTCCTTGACCAAAGGAATTTTATCGTTGGTTTCTCTAACCAAATCCGGTCCCAACAACTCCGCGTCTCCAACCTCTGCCCAACACAACGGAAAATGACATGGTCGTCCATACAATGCTTCGAGCGTAGCCATACCAATACTCGTGTGATAACTATTGTTATAGGCGAATTCGACCAAAGGCAAGTGTGTCTCCCAAGATTCTTCGAAATTGATAACACAAGCCCTAAACATATCCTCCATGATCTGATTAACACGCTCAGTTTACCCATCTGTTTGAGGGTGAAAAGCAGTACTCATCTTGAGCAAGGTTCCCATAGCTTCTTGCAGACTTTCCCAAAATCCAGAGGTAAAACGGGCATCACGGTCTGACACAATTGACACAGGTGTACCGTAAAGTCGCACAACTTGTTGTATGTACATCCGGCTCATCTTTTTTACCGGTATGTCATACTATAAGCAATGAAGTGAGCCGACTTAGTCAATCGATCCACAATTACCCAAATGGCGTCATGATTCTGCTGTGATCGCGGTAGCCCTACTACGAAATCCATGGTTATGTGCTCCCACTTCCAACCCGGAACAGGTAGCGATTACAACAATCCCAAGGTCTCTGATGCTCGGCTTTGACTTGTTGACACGTCAAACATTTGGATACAAATTCGGCCACATCCTTCTTTATACCTTTCCACCAAAAATCTCTCTTCAAATCCTTATACATTTTCGTCCCTCCAGGGTGAACAATAAATCTTGACTTATGTGCTTCTTCCAGAATATCATTTATTAAATCCCCACAGTCTGGTACACATAATGTGTCTCTACATTTGTATCCCCCATCACTTCCCACCTTCCATTCTGTCAGATCCTTTCCTAACATTTTCACGAACCATGTCTGAAATTTTCCGTCTTCTTTATGAGCTTCAACAATACGGTCGTAAGGATAGGCTGTAGGATAAGACATCCAAATAGTTGCCCTTCTCATTCCTCAATACTCTGCACATCGAACTCAGCCAATGTCTCCAATGCTCGCCATTCTCTAACCATTAATGAGGCAATCGTCTCATGAGTTTGCCGACTCAAAGCATTAGCGACCACATTAGCTTTACCAGGGTGGTATTCTAACGTGAAGTCGTAATCTTTAATCAACTCCATCCATCTGCGTTGCCTTATGTTCAACTCTTTCTGTGTGAACAAATATTTCAAACTCTTGTGATCGGAGAACAAATCAAACTTCTCAGCGTAGAGATAATGTCTCCAAATCTTGAGTGCAAATACTACTGCCGCCAATTCCAAATCATGAGTGGGGTAGCTCAACTCGTTCGGCCTCAGCTGTCTAGATCCATAGGCAATAACTCTAATATCTTGCATAAATACGCACCCCAATCCTTGATATGACGCGTCACTGAAGATAGTGAACTTCTCATCAGGCTTAGGTATAGCTGGTACCGGTGCGGTGGTGAGTCTCTCTTTCAATTCTAGAAAGACGCGCTCATGTTTTTCTGCCCATTCAAACTTCTGAGCTTTCTTAGTCAATCCGGTCAATGGTGCGGCTATCTTAGAGAATCCTTTGAGAAATCTCCAGTAATAACCTGCGAGTCCAAGGAAACTCCTAACCTCCGCAGGGTTGGTTGGCCTAACCTAGTTTGATACAGCGTCGGTCTTGGATGAATCTATAAAAATTCCTTGAAATGACACCTTGTGTCCCAAAAATTTTACTTCTTGTAACCAGAACTCACACTTACTGAACTTGGCATACAAGTGGTGGTCCTTAAGCGTCTGCATCGTAATCCGTAGATGTTGTTTGTGTTTTTCTACTGACTTAGAATATATCAAGATATCATCTATGAAGACGATGATAAATTGATCCAAATAAGGCTTGAACACTCTGTTCATCAGATCCATAAACACTGCTGGGGTATTCGTCATTCCGAACGGCATCACCAAGAATTCATAGTGACCATATCGGGTTCTGAAAGCAGTCTTAGGCATATCTTCCTTTCGTACCCTCAACTGATGATATCCCAATCGTAGATCTATCTTGGAGAATGTTGTGGCTCCCTGTAGTTGATCAAACAAACTGTCGATCCGTGGTAAGGGATACTTGTTCTTGATAGTCACGCAGTTCAATTCTCTGTAATCGATACACAGTCGAAGTGTTCTGTCCTTCTTCTTCACGAATAGCACTGGTGCTCCCCAAGGCGATGTACTTGGATGTACAAAACCCAGATTCTAGAGCTCTTGAACTTGTTCCTTCAATTCTGACAGTTCGACAGGGGCCATTCTGTAGGGAACTTTAGTGATCGGGGCGGTACCTGGTATAATCTCAATACAGAACTCTATACTTCTCTCAAGTGATAAACCAGAAATGTCTTGAAATACTTCCTCGAAGTCCTTGACTACAGGTATAGATGACACTGTCATCTCTGTACTAACGACTTCAATGTTAGCTAAGCACCTTGTAAGGAACATATCTCCCAAAGGGTTACATTGAAAATCAAAGGATTGATTTCCATTGTCAGAGAATGTAATTATCTTCCTCGCACAATCCAACTTCGCTTGATTCTGAGAGAGCCAAACCATTCCTAAGATTATATCAAACTCCTTCATCGATAGGACAATCAGCCTTGCAGGGATTTCACGGTCTCCTAGCCGTAAGGGACAATCCTTGCACACATGTCCTAACTTGACTGTGGCTCCCAATGGTGAAGTAGCCTTCAAAGTCTTCTCTAAACGGTGAGGTAGGATACCCAATCTCCGAATAGTCTTAGCAGATATGAATGAAAGTGCAGCACCCGTATCAAATAAAACTTTAACATAGGAGTTAAACAAAGTTAGTGTACCTTCCACTGCTTGCTGATCAGGCTGAGCTTCTTCATAATTCCCCTTTTCATACACAGTCTCGTCATATCCAGCGGCATCAGGAATAACAGCATTCAAGCGAGTCTGACTCTGTTGACCATAAGTCACCTGCTAGGAGCAGTGCAGAATTTGCTGATGTGTCTTGGTTCACCACAGTTGTAGCAGACTATGCCTTGCTGAGTAACACGTCTCGGTGCCTTGCAATCTCAGGCTAGATGATCGGGGTTGCCATAGTTAAAGCATTTCTCAGCACTACTTCCTTCTCCCACTCGAGGTTGAGTCGGATAGGAGATAGCTTGGGGTTTCTTGCTTCCATCAAAATTCCTCTTCCGCCCTTGGGTACGATACATTGGTGGCTTATTCCCAAAATTACCCCTCTGAGGTGGCCGAAAATCAAATTGCTTACGGCTCACCCGAGCATCCTCGATCTTCTGGATTAGTGGCCAAGCCAACGAGTCCCTCAAAAGACTTATCTAGGTGACCGAGAGTTAGGCGGCGAATCTGTAGTGTCAACCCTTGGTTTTATTTACCTATCTTCTTTTCTTCCGTATCAACCAGGTGGGGAGCGAACAGAGACAGTCTTTCAAACTGAGTGGTGTACTCTTGCACCGATTTAGTCCCCTGAGTCAAATCCATGAACTCTTTTTCCCTTCTGTGTCTCTCAGTAGACGGGAAGTACTTTTCCAGAAATCTCCCTTTAAACACAGTCCAAGTCATTTCCATAGCAGCTACGTTCCCAATAGTGGCTATCACCGAGTCCCACCAATCTGTGGCGGCATCGGTTAATTAGAAGGTAGCTAACCTCCTTTTATCCATTTCATTACACTGAACAGCCTCGAACATACGGTCCATTTGTCTTAACCATTGTTCAGCTTTCCAAGGCTCAGCAGTACCCGCAAACTGTTCGGGCCTTAATGCATAGAATCTCTCCAATAGCTTATCCCCAGTTTGACGGTCTCATCAGTTTTCATTTGAATTACTAATTCTCTCGAGGCGTCTGACAAAAGCCTCAAACATTCCCATAGGATCGGCAGCCAAAGGTGCCTCCTCAATCAAATTCATGTTCCTCCTTGGTCTCCCAGCCATTCTAAATGCATGCCAGTGATAAAAGAATGAGAATCATGAATGAAGCAGAAACATAAAGCAGTTTAAAAAGTTGACAATATCAAAAGAGTATTTCTATATATAACTTCTCATCAAGTAGATACAAAAATCGTGTGTGGTCAGTCCAATGCCTACCCTATACGTATGGGTTAGGACGTACATCGCCCATACAAGAGTTAATGCCAAAAATCATTGCCCTATACTCAAATGCATGTAATTACAGTTTGCAAAGAGAGATAGAGCTACTAGTCAAAATAGTTAATATGTACAAGATTATGCCCAGGTCATCAATCATCTCCGTAAGCGATCATCAGTAAATCCAACGAGTCGACAAAGCGAAATCGCTAAACATGAAATGGACCTACTATATCATAATCACCTCTCTAAGAGGCTGGCGATAGAGAAGGCCCGGGGGCATCGGCCTCAACTGACACCTCCTCGGGCAAAGCTAGCTCAAGTGCCAGCTCCTCCTCGAGGTCAGCAGCGAAATCATCTAGGCCCATGTCGTCCTCCCCCTCCTCATCATCATCGTCCTCCATAACAAAAGGACCAAAAGGGAAGTCACCACCATCAACGTCCTCTGCGACAGGAACTAATGGCTCCTCTGTAGGAATGACAAGTGGGGGCATCTCCAACTGTACAAGGTGGGCGTGCACAGTCAGGACCTCCAGAAGGATGTAAAAAGCATCGCTATTAACTAAGTGAACCATTTCTATCAACACTAAATGCTAGATCTCGATGAAGTATAGAATCTCCAAGCGAACATGAGGCAAATCGACTAGTCCTACTACATGAATCTGGCGCCATAACTCTAGCTCTACAACTGTTGCCGCCCGCTGCTCAATAGCGATGTGATAAAGTCCTGCAGAAGCTGGTACTATAGCACCCTGGGTGACCCAATGTCCCCCAAATAAATCTGGTACAAAGAGTGGCTGTACTAGATCCACACCTGACAAAAGGCACTAACTTACATCAGGGTTAATCTTGACATAAATAATCTTAGGCATTTGGGTTTCGGGTTTGTCCTCCTATCGTATCATCGGGTGTGCAAAACCTAAGCTAGCAGAATGTGGAATCGAGTCTATGCTGGTAAACCTAACCTGGCTAAACTATTCTGAGATAACCTGGCTCTGATACCACTAAATCGTGTCACGCCCCGACGTAGCATAAATATGGAAAGCGTTTAATTTCCTTTATGGACGCGTAGGTCGGGATAGTTTGAAGGATCGATTCCGCCCCAAACGTCGAACAGTAATAAATTATTATCAGAGTAGAGCAATCAAGGCTTACAAAATTTTCCCAATTTATAATTATTGCAGCACGGGGTCACCTAAAGGCACAAACCGCCTTGAAACAAAATAATATCTATTATCTATTACAGTCATCCTTATTACAAGTCCAGTTCATAACATAAACAAATTCCGCTTCTAGTATTTGTTCTCAGTTCGCATAGTCATATGGTCTAGCATGATCGTAACCTGAAAAGCCAAGACACGAATATCTAGGGCGCATCAACGCTGTCAACTTTATGAAGCTGGTGAGTATTAAAAACGTATACTTGAATGTAAAACATACTCATTTGCTATTTTCCAATTCCCAGTTTCATTATTCAACAGGTTATCAATATAGAAATGAATTCACATAATAAAACAGTAAAGATAACATTAATAAACTTTAATTCATAAAGCATGTGACCGTGCATGGGAACAATGCAACCATTCTCATCTTACCAACTCTTTTCTCTCGACCACACAACACCCAACTCTCTCACTCCAGTATCTTTGAAACACTAAGATGACCACACTTTAGTACAGGGGTACCAGGAGTGTCCAGTTTGCCTCACACTTTAGTACGGGGTACTAGGGAGTGTCCAATGCCTCACACTTTTACCATACCACACATGTCAGGGAGTGTCCAGTAGGCCACACTTTAGCACTACCATGGGTGCCAGGGAATGTCCAAGTCGGTGTCACACACTTTAACGCTACCATGGGCGGCAGGGAGTGTCCAGTTTTGTCACCGTCTCATTACAAAGATACTCTAGCCGCAATCTCAAAACATCACACTTTGGTACACAATTACCAGGGAGTGTCCAAACACAATCTCAACCACATACGCTCTTCACACTAACCATCACTCACCATGTATGTACATTTTACCCCACATGTATGCCATATGACTTAATACAGAAATGTAAACCACTTAAACATAAGAACAACGTGCGTACGAGGATAGATAAGTCGTAATTCATCGCGTTAATAATCCAAACATAATAAACAGGATTCTAATTTAGTAAAATTCTCAAACAGAACCTTAACAGCCCTTAAAAGATAATCCAAAGAGTCCCTTAATAGAAAACAAACAAAAACCAGAAACTAGCGGGGGGTCGCTCGCGCGGGCCACTCGCGCGAGGGGTCGCTCGCGCGATATGCCCATTTTTCATTTTTCTTTATAAAAATTTCTAACTGTCAGAAAATACAGGGATCGCGCGCGCGGGTCACTCGCGCGAGGGGTAACTCGTGTGGGCCGCTCGCGTGATCGCACACGTGAGTTCAGGCAGAGACGTTATCTTCTTCGTGGAGAATGCCCTTTTTCAGTTTTTAAAGCTATTTTTGACCCATTTCGCAATTTAGAAGCAAACATGACATGTAACATATGAATTTCTTCATTTTTTGACGAGGATTAAGAATCTACGATCAATTTAACACAAATCAACCCGTAGCTCTCGGATTTTACGAAAAACTGAAAGACGTCAAAACTTCATTTTTAATATACGTCGCGACGTGAATGAATTAGGCTCTAATATCTTAACTACAATGTCTATTAACTATAATCTTTCAAAATCATCTCTGAAAACAGATTTTTATTAAGGTTGATAAATTGTGATTTTCAAGCTTTAAGCTTCCATGGCTATTCAACAATGGTGGATTACAACTCCTTGCATATAAACAGAAATTAAGATATGAAATTCATTCTAAGCGAGTTGATAATACTCACCGAGATTAAAGATTGGAGTAGATGTTGAGAAAGAATCAAGATAAGAAATCCAAATATCAAGCTTGACTAAGAAATTGAGAAGCTTTCTCTCTCAATAAAATGTTCTGAAAATTTCTTCTCTCTCTATGAAACTCTCTAGTTTAAATTGTAAAACCAAGGTACAGATTGTGAGGTTAGTGAGTGTATATATAGAAATTAACTATACTACTTGGAGCCCAAGCTCCTTCATACATACTCTACAAAATCATATTTTGGTTAATCAAAATACATAACAATATACACAGCATATAGGTATGTATACGTATATAGCAGACTGTAGGAACTCTACAGTTGAGTCAAGGGCCAAGTATAGATGTGTAGGGGTCAAGTTGTGTTTGGGAATTTGGCTTTAGGCACAACAATTACTCATACATCAAAGCATTATCCAAACAAAGCATATCCAATTATTAGTTGCCATAAATGGAAATAAAGCGTAAGTCACTTCTTGCTTTACGTCAATTCCAAAATATGTGGATGTTTAATGCGGCGCGGAAAGTTTCGAACATGAACTGGTATTCTCGCGGCACGGTGCTTACCACAAAAATACAAAAAATTCATTTTAACGTAAGAAATAATTTTTCGATTTTATAAAAATGCTGTTTGAGTTAAAAGAAAATATTTCCACCATTTTGAAATACAATTTTGAAATTCACGTAACAAGTATTGCCAGTCTCATGCAGATACAGTTATGAACATATAACACAGGCACACTTGAATTTATAAAAATTACAAATTGGTCCCCAACTAAAGAATTCTATTAAATAAAACAAGTAATTACAAAATTAAACTAAATGAGGAAATGCAAATTAAAATTAAATGAAATCAGCAATACAGATTAAATATGAAAATGCAACTTTAATATTGAATGAAAATGCAGGTTGTTAGAGCAACTCCAACCACATTACCCATATTCAATTTTTAGCTATTTTGGAGAACCAAAGTGCATTTTTTGAGCTCCAATGGATTCCCCAAATGGTTCTCCATTCTGGAGAACTCCTTTTTGCTTCTCCACATTTGAGGAGAGTGAGTGTGAATATGGGTAATTACCCATAAGTTAAATAATGAAAAATAATACATATCATATTCATTTAAGGAGAGAGAGTGCATTAAAATTTTCAATTTTTGCATAAAAATTAATATAATAATTCATACATCCCTATAATGGAGAACATGATTAGAGTTGGGGGCTTAAAACTGATTAGCTAAAATAGCTTTTTAATTATTTTGGCTAAAAATTAGAAAATTTTTAGGTAATGTGGTTGGAGATGCTCTTACACCCAAAGAAGAACATCTCTTCTTTGCACACAAGGGTTATTAATCCTCACTCTTTACAAATAAATAATTTAGGTACAAATGATAACTCTCTCTCTCTAGAGTTGATGAATAAAATTGAAAGCTCACTACAATTTGCTCTCTTAAGGAAATACAAATGAAGAACTAGAGCAAATTGATTAACTCACACAACTAGGGCTCAAATATGAATGATTAAAGATCAACAAGTTGTGTGATTCAAAATATCCTTTGGCCTTTTTAAGCCTGGTATTAATGGACTGCAGAATCGTTCGGTTTGTTACCTCAGCCTGTCCATTAGCTTGAGGATGCTCAGAAGAAGAGCAGTGATTTGATATTCCGTAGCCCGAGCAGAACTGCCTAAATACCGGTGTATCAAACTGTCTACCATTGTCATCTACTAGTACCTGGGCTGAACCTAGTGAAGATGTTCTTCTCTACAAAGTTTTCCGTCTTCTTCTCGGTTATTGTTGCTAAGGGTTCGGCTTCTGCCCACTTGGTGAAGTAGTCCACTGCGATGACCGCAAACTTGACCTGACCTTTTGCCATGGGAAGAGGCCTGACTAAGTCGATGCCCTACTAAGCAAACGGACAGGGGCTGAGGATTGGAGTTTGGAGCTAGTTTGGGAAAACATGTATTTATAGGCCTTAAAATATTATAGCCGTTAGTGGCAAAATGGTAAATAAAAGGCCTTTAGAAAACTAGTTGTTTGGATGTTCTGCGCGATCCAGTCGACTGGGGTTGCAATCTAGTCGACTGCTTTTCAAACAGTTTTGAAATACGCCAATACCATCAGTCAACTGAATGAAAGGTCTGGCTGACTATTTTTCAAGCAGTTTAGAAATGCTTCCTTAAACCAGTCGACTGCATAAAGGGTCCGATCGACTGAACCTTTGAGGCAGAAACTATGTTTTAAAAAATACGAACCAGTCGACTATTGTCCATCGGTAGACTGAACTTTGAAGCACCCAGTCGACTAGGAAAATGATCCAGTCGATTGTTTTTCCACTGAAAAATAGTTTTTCTATTTTGAACGATTTTAGAAAAGCTTTAAACCTTTAAGCCCTTATGAGTGATGATCAAGATGCTTTACATGTAAGTCCTAGACTTCAACTAAGGATGAAAGATCTTCAAGTCTTCAAGCTTGATCCTTGTTGAGTTTCAACACTCTCGGGCTTCACCAAATGCTATCTCAAGAACTCAAACAAAGTTAGAACATTTAAGTGCATAATTCAAGCGATTAGCACAATGAAAGTCCTAGACTTCAACTAAGGATTAAAGATCTTTAAGTCTTCAAGCTTGATCCTTGTTGAGTTTCAACACTCTTTGGCTTCACCAAATGTTATCTCAAGAACTCAAACAAAGTTAGAACATTTAAGTGCATAATTCAAAAGATTAGCACAATGAAAATGACTTGATAATTGATTGGAATAGAACCATTAAGAACATGCAATTATCACTAGATTTGTCATATCAAAACAAACAAAAATAATGCCTTAAAGAAATTCAAGGCTAACAAGACTGTATGTACATATATCAGTCCTTAAAAGCATGGGTTTTCAAAATCGCAGGGAGTTTTCCAAATTTTCTAACTGGGTCATTGGCTTGCAATACATGGTTGGAGATTTGACTTCACAACTAAAGCTTGACTTAAGTAACAACAATTTAGAGGGAGTTTTACCAATAGAAATTGGAAATGTAAAAAATGTAACACTCTTAGACCTTAGTAATAACAATTTCTCAGGTGGGTTAACTCAGTCTGATGCAGCACAGGTGGCTTTGGCATTCTATGAGAGGTTGGATCAGAGAAAAGGGTCCATTTTGACCCTTTCCCACTAAAACAGCCACAACTTTCGCTACGAGTGTCAGAATCGCAATTATTATACCAATCCGGAAAGCTAATTCAGAGCCCGTCGGAGCACTAAACTACTATGTTGTTTAGTTCTAGTTTTAGGTCCAAAAAAATGCTATTTGAATAAGTTTTGGGTCACTTTTATGTTTTTCGGCCCCTTTGGATATTTTCGTCTTTTTATTTGGCTTTGCATTTTAGGATTTGGTCAGACTATATATTGTCAAGTTGTTTTATTTCTTAGGAGGCTTTTGATAATGATACGTCCAGAAATATTCTGTAACTGTCCCACCGCCACGTGGTCAGCGGATAGCCCGGTTAGTCCGGAATAGGAGCATGGAGCCCACACTTCCGAGGTGTTCAGCTATAACCGATCGGGATACTCGGCAGCTCGGGAACGAGGCGTAGTGACTCCCCGGTAGGCGCGGAGTAGATGGCGTCACTCATCGTTTCCTTATACGGCCATGACTCTATCAAGAAAGAATCAATGGTTTCCTAAGCCACTTAGGAAACTACCCTAATGTTGTGCAAATCCATTGTGATTAGATTAGGTTTCCTAATCTAATAAACTTACCATGTAAGGGTGGACTCTTGCATCTATAAAAGAGCCCACCTATCCTCCTTAGAGGGATCCAAAAATCTACTTCTCTAAGCAGATACTTACTCGCTAGAGAACAAACCACTCGTACGCATATACCCGGCCGGTGTTACTGGTAGTGTCGCTCATCTCTGTTGGCTCACCAGGCCTGCCGGTGATCTGCTAGTGAGAAGCGCTTAGACGCACACGTGGACGTAGGTCATCTCATTAACGGGGCCGAACCACACACAAACGTTTCTTTGCTTTGTCTTTTTGCATAAATCTTGCTTACCAAATTTCGGCATCATCAGTTTGGCGCTGTCTGTGGGAATTCGACACAGTTTTCTCATCAACAAAAATCTTTGACTGATCGACATGCCGCCGAAGAAGGGCAAGAAGGCCGCCGATTCAGCCGGTCAGGAGGACCTGCAGATCGAGCCTCGGGCAACCTCCATGACCACCGAACAGGTTACAGCGGCGCTGGAACAGCTCTTGGAAGGTCAGCTCCGGACACAACAGCAAATAGAGGCGTTTATGGCCCAGCACGAAAAGGAGGTTGGGGACCATGAGAAAGGCCTTTCGTCGGAGAAGCGGCCTGAAAAGAGCGCTCCCAGCCAAGGGCCCGCTCGAACACGCGAAAAAACCCGATCTGCTCCAGTGTCCCAACCAGATCGCGAACGTTATCCGGAGGGAGAACGTAGCCAGGCTGCCAAGCGCCCGCAGAGAGGACCTCGGTACGTTCCTCGCCGAGCGCGCCGAGTGGAAGACACCAGGATCCTCATTGAACGGCGACGAGCTGCGAGGGGAGAAGCGCCCGGACGTAAAGCCCGGGAGTCGGTCGATGATCCACCCGTCCTGAGCCGGGGGGATCTTAGGCATAGACTATCCCGGACCCACAGCCGAGTGTTATCCCCGAGGTCGACGCGCTTTGAGGATGAGGCCTCATCATCCGACCCTACCTACCACTCTGACACAGAAAAGAGGACCGGGCACACTAACGTCAAAGCCCAGGTCGAGGAGTTGCAGCAGCAGATCGAGAGGCTGAACCGCAAATCCGGCCACGACCTCACAAATACAGAAACAGAGTCGCCCTACACTACCCGGGTGACATAATTTTCAATTCCGCGGAAGTTCAAACCCCCTCACCTCAGCTCATATGACGGCACGGGGAGTCCGGTGGACCACATCCGCACTTATAAGGCGCAGATGGCACTGGTCACTACGATAGACGAGCTGTTGTGTCTGGCCTTCCCTAGTACTCTCAAGGGATCAGCCGCACATTGGTTCCATGCCCTGAAGCCCCGGACGGTTGACAACTTCAAAGCCCTCAGCAAACTCTTCATCAGCCAGTTTGTCGGGATGCTAGACCGATCCCAACCAGACACCCAGCTGCTGGCCGTCAAGCAGCAAAAGGGTGAATCTTTAAGGGAGTATGTGGATCGTTTCAACCAGCAGAGGCTCCTGATCCGCAACCTCAACGAGACGGCCGCAATCATGGCCTTCTGTTCAGGAGTTCAACACACTAAGGTGGCCACGTCTTTTCATCGCAACCGACCGGAAACCCTGGTAGAACTCTCGGAAAGAGTTGGGAAGTATATAGACACCGAAGAGTTTTTGAAGGCAAAACGCGCCAGCCAGGCGGGAGATGAATCCTCAAAAGCCAAGCGCAAGCGCGAGGGATCAGAGAAGGGCCCAGGAAAGAAGCTGAAGCAAGATCAGAGGGATGCTAGGGGCCAACCCCCAGCGGCTTTCACACCCCTTTCCCGGCCTATACATGAGGTGATGGCCGCCGCAGAGGCACAGAGGCTGCTTCCGCAGCCAGACAAGCTCAGAGCCCCGCCCGGAAAATGAAACCGGGAGAAGTTTTGCCGTTATCACAGGGATCACGGCCACGAAACGGAGGATTGCTTCAAATTGAAGATAGAAATCGAGAAGCTGATCGAGCAGGGACATCTAGCCGAGTATGTCGCAGCCGACAGACGGCCCCGACAGGAAGCCCAAGCTCCTGGTCAGCCCCCTCCACCGCTCGGCCATATTAACGTGATCTCTGGTGGGATATCAGGCGGAGGTGATTCTCAGTCGGCACGGAAGAGGCATGCCCGAGCATCCCGAGCGGATATATGGCAGGTCCAATCCACCGACTCCTCACCAACTGACGTTCTGACCTTCTCGTCCGACGATATGCAGGGCCTCCACTGCCCCCATGACGACCCGCTGGTAGTAACGCTTTCAATAGCTAACTATATGGTCCAGAGGGTACTGGTTGACACAGGCAGCTCGTCCGACATAATGTTTACAGCGGCATTCGACTAACTCGGGATCTCTCGGGATCGGCTCCGGCCGGTTGCTACTCCCCTGGTCGGATTCAACGGCTCCAGCACTCAACCGCTCGGTACGATCGAGCTTCCAGTTCTCATGGGGACCTACCCGCAACAGGTTTCCATAGTGGCCAATTTCGTGATAGTGGAGGCCCCCTCGGCCTACAACGTCATCCTCGGAAGGCCGACCCTCAACAGGGCCCGAGCAGTTGTCTCCACATACAGCTTAACCGTGAAGTTCCCGACTGCCCAGGGACCCAGATGTTTGCGAGGAGACCAGACCACGGCTCGAAGTTGTTATGTTAGCTCGTTGCGCCGGGGGGCAATCACCAAAACACTGAACATCCAAGAAATGGACCCCCGAGACCATAGGGACATAATAGGACTTATGGAGGAATTGGAGCAAGTTGTGCTGGATCCAGAACACCCAGATCGCACGGTCAACATAGGCGTACTACTGGAGCCTACCTTGAAGGAAAAATTGACCCAATTTTTAAGGCAAAACCAGGACGTTTTCGCTTGGAGTCATGAGGACATGCCCGGGATTGATCCCCGAGTGATGTCCCATCGTCTCAACGTCAGCCCGGACTGCCGCCCGGTGAAGCAGAAACGGAGGGGCATGGCCTCCGAGAGACAAGCGATAGTAAGCGAGGAGGTCGAGAAGCTCCTAAAAGCTAACTCCATCCGGGAGGTCCACTACCCCGATTGGCTGTCCAATGTTGTCCTGGTCAAGAAGAGCAATGGCAAGTGGAGGATGTGTGTGGACTTCACCGACCTCAACAAGGCCTGTCCCAAGGACTGTTATCCGCTGCCTAGGATAGACCTCCTTGTCGACTCGACGGCAGGCCACTCACTCCTCTCGTTCATGGACGCCTACTCGGGGTATAATCAGATCAGCATGTACCCCGGGGATGAAGAGAAGACGGCGTTCATCACCGACCAAGGCACGTACTGTTACAGAGTTATGCCATTCGGCCTCAAGAATGCCGGGGCTACATACCAGCGCCTGGTCAACTTCATGTTCAGAGACCTCATCGGAAAGTCCATGGAAGTGTACGTGGACGATCTCCTGGTCAAGAGCCGGGATGAACCCGATCACCTTGAGCATCTGGCCGGGGCCTTCAGCATTTTGAGAAAATTCAGGATGAGGTTGAACCCGGCCAAATGCACCTTTGGGGTCTCGTCCGGGAAATTCCTCGGTCATCTAGTCAGCAGACGGGGAATCGAAGCAAACCCTGACAAAATCCAAGCTATCATTAACATGCGGTCACCTAAATCGACAAAAGAAGTTCAGAGCTTAGCCGGACGGGTGGCCGCACTGAACAGATTCGTGTCCAGAGCAACTGATCGGTGCCTGCCGTTCTTCAAAATTCTCCGCAAAGCTTTTCAATGGTCGGAGGAGTGCGAGGAGGCATTCCAGGAACTCAAGAAATACCTGGCCTCTCCTCCTCTATTGTCGACACCTACAGCCGGAGAGGAACTGTTCCTGTACCTGGCAGTGTCACCATCGGCGGTTAGCTCGGCACTTATTCGGGAAGAGCACGGGATACAGTTCCCAGTGTACTACACCAGCCGGGCACTGCAAGGTGCGGAAAGCCGATACTCCCGCATCGAGAAATTGGCCTTCGCCCTCATTACCTCAGCACGAAGGCTCCGACCGTACTTCCAGGCCCATGCCATTGTAGTACTGACCGATCAGCCTCTCTGCAAAATTCTCTCTCGGCCAGACACATCCGGGAGGCTCGTCAAGTGGGCTTTGGAACTGGAAGAGTTTGAGGTAACTTATCGACCCCGGACGACAATCAAGGGACAAGCCGTCGCGGATTTTCTGGTCGATTTTACGTATCTAGAAGATCCGGTCGAGGAACCTGAGCCTCCGGCACTACCGCCCGGATTGCTCGCCGGCATCCCCACTTGGGTATTACATGTCGATGGCTCTTCAAACCAATAAGGTAGTGGAGCCGGAATCATCCTGACTACCCCCGATGGCATCCAGCTCGAATATGCTTTAAGGTTTGGGTTTCGTGCCTCCAACAACGAGGCCGAATACGAAGCCCTCTTGGTCGGGTTACAGTTGGTCGTCTCAATGAGTGCACAGCAGGTCCAGGGCTACAGCGACTCCCAGCTCGTGGTCAATCAAGTAAACCAAGAATACGAAGCGCGGGAAGATAGCATGGTCGCCTACTTGGCCCTCGTCCGCGCAATTTCCAATCAGCTCTGAGGATTCTCCATCAATCAGATACCTAGAGAGGAAAACACTCAAGCTGACCTGCTAGCTCGCCTCGCTTCGTCAGCTGAGTCAGACTTACCCGGGATAAGGATACAATTCTTACCCGAGCCAAGTGTGATCAACTCAGAGGGCATGGAGGTTGACCCGGTCACTCTGAGACCCATTTGGATGGATCCAATCGTGGCTTTCTTGACAACAGGAAGGCTGCCGGATGAAAAAGAGGAAGCAAGGCGGGTCAAGTACCGGGCGGCACGATACCATGTTCTCGACGGTGTCCTTTATAAAAGGGGGTTCACCATTCCATACCTCCGCTGTGTTCATCCTACGCAAGTTCAAGCAATACTGTACGAAATTTATGAAGGCATGTGCGGGAACCACGTAGGGGGTCGGGCACTCTCGAGAAAGGCCCTGCTACAAGGATACTATTGGCCAACCATGGCCCGAGATTCGCAGGAGTACGTTCGAAGGTGTGACAAATGCCAACGGTACTCTCCCATGATGAACCAACCGGGAGAACTTCAGACCCCGGTACATAGTCCTTGGCCATTCGCCCAATGGGGGATCGACATCGTTGGTCCCTTACCAACGGGAAAAGGGCAGGATAAGTTTGATGTGATAGCCGTCGACTACTTCACCAAGTGGGCGAAGGCCGAGCCCTTGGCAACGATAACCGAGCGAAAAATAGAACATTTTGTGGAGAGAAATATCCTTAGCAGGTTCGGTATTCCACGAGTCCTGATCAGCGACAATGGAAGACAATTTGATACACCCATCTTTAGACAGTTCTGCTCGGGCTATGGGATACTGAATCGTTACTCTTCTCCCGAGCATCCACAAGCTAATGGTCAGGCCGAGGTGACCAACCGCACGATCCTACAGTCGATTAAGACAAGGCTTGAAGGTGCCAAAGGCTTGTGGGCTGAAGAACTCCCAGCCCTCCTGTGGGCCTACCGCACCACACCCCGGGCAGCTACGGACGAAACCCCATTTTCTTTAACTTATGGTTTTGAGGCGGTAGTCCCCACCGAGCTTGGGCTGCCATCATACCGGGTGGCTACCTTTAATGACCAAGACAATGGAGAAGCCCTCAGGACGGAACTAGACCTGGTCGAAGAAAGAAGAGACCAGGCCTATCTCAGGGTGGCAGCTTACAAGCAAAGGGTCTCGAGGTATTATAATAGCAAGGTAAAGCATCGTAGCTTTCAAGTCGGGGACCTCGTCCTTAAGGCAGTAAACCAGTCCACCCGAGTTCCAAGCCATGGGAAGTTGGGAGCAAACTGGGAAGGACCGTATATAGTGACTCGGGTCAACCGACCGGGAACCTACTGGTTACAAAGCATGGACGGGCACGATCTCAGTCACCCCTGGAACGTCCAACACCTCTGCAAGTATTATCAGTAGCATCTGACTACGGGTATCTAGTACTATAGGACAAGTTCTTTTTGTGTAGCCTTGATTGGGAAACTATTACAGATTGGCATTTTCTAAATAAAGTGGATAAAGTTTATTTCGAGAGTTTACGCCGTGCACAAAAAAAAACCTCGGGCCTAACCCCAAGGCACTAAAAAGACCTCGGGCCCAACCCCGCGGCACTAACCCCGAGGCACTAAAAAGACCTCGGGCCCAACCCCGAGGCACTAAAAAGACCTCGGGCTCCGAACCCAGGTGCTAAAGGACCCTGCAACCACCCATGTTCCAGGTCAGTTTCCTATGGTCGCCCCTCTGCATGCCCCCGCCTTCGCAAGAAAGTCGGGGACAAAAGGGTACTAAACCTACAAACAGGAAATTAATTAAGTTTTGCCTTGGTCCAGCCGACGACGGGGCCAAGTCCCCTAGGTGGCCGACGACGGCAAGATTCAAAAGCTCCTGCAACCACCCATGTTCCAGGTCGGTTCCCTATGGCTACTTACTCCCGCACTCCCATACTCCCGCCTTAGCAAAATGCTTGGGGGGCAAGGGGTAAAGAGAATTGAGGCTAAAACAGGGAATTGCATCGTTCGACTAGGTGTTCTGTGGGTTACGGTCCTAATGAATTTGCTAAGGCAGATGTTAGGTTGGCCAAAGCCATACGGATACTAGCAAAAGTTAAAGCGACTAGGTGTTCTGTGGGTTACGGTCCTAAAGCATTTGCTAAGGCAGATGTTAGGTTGGCCAAAGCCATACGGATACTAGCAAAAGTTAAAGCACGGTACAACAAAATTAATGGAAGGATGACCTCAGGGGCCTTTTCATTAATTAAAACAAATGTACAAAGCCTGGGGGGCAGTTGTAGTGGCCTCCCCGAAAAATAAAAAAAGAACTACAATGAAAACAAACAAAGCAAAAACTACAAGCAATAAAATAAAAACACAAGAAGGAACCGGGGAGTCAGTCTTCCACATTGACCACATCCTCGGTCTCCCCGGTCTGCTCCCTTGGTACAGCAAGTCCTTCGTCCCCAATGTCCCCGCCCGGGACGTGTTCTGTGGCTTCAGCAATGGCCTCAGGGTCTTCACCAACCGCAGGAGCATCACCAGCTATGGGATCTTCACCGACATCCCAGTAATCCGAGTTAATCCCCTCGTAGGCCGAAAGGGCCCATTCGGGGTGATCCCGGGCTACCCGCTGCTTCAGATCGTCATAGCCCTGGAAGAAGCCATCATCAAAAGCGCCCTCCAAGGCCCCTGCAGCTGGTGTCTCAGCCGCCGCCTTCACCCGGGCTTCAGCTGCCGCAGTGAGGGCCCTGGAAACCTCCAGTTCGGCCAAAGCCACTGCCAGATCCGCCTGAGCCGCACCCAAACTCAAGGCCAATGACTTCGTCTTGCTCGTCTCGACGGCCAAGGCAGCTTTCGCTACTTCCAGCTCTTTCTGTTCCTTCGAAAGGGCGGCTTCAACAGCGCTGACTTTCTCGGCCAGAGAGGACAGGACGGACTCAGATCCCGCGGCCATGCAGCCAACCTACGGCAAGAGGATGAAAATCAGTTAGGCAAGTAAAAAGGGGAGCAAGCCAATGTTTGAAGGGGGACAGAACACTTACCAGATGGGATATACTATACAGCCACCCTTGGAAGCCTTGGGGAGATAGCCCGGCGCATGCTTCCACCTGGCTTGGGACAAGGACGGATTTCAGTCTTTCCCGGACCTCATCAGGCCCGCCCAGGGGCAGACCTGACTGAATATCAGCCCTGGGCACGGGCTCATCAGCAGCCGGCCTATGGGGAGCCGACGTCCCCACAGGGTCGGGACGGTTAGTCGTCCCGTGGCGAATACGCCTGAGCGAACGCTCGCCGCCCAGGGCCTCGGTGGCTGGCCTCTTCCCTTGGGCGATCGCCGCCCGAGCGGCAGTAGTGGCGGCGGCGGCAGCCTGTCTCTCCCGCAGCTGGTCCAAATTGCGCTTGGGGGCCATTTCTGCAGAAACCAAGGTCGCACGGTCATAAGTGCAAGAAAAAAAATGCATGGTTAACGCATAATGTAACCAGAATACTCACCAGGAATGATGGGCGAAAAGCTGGGGGCTGGAACCGGTTCCTCAGGGGAATAGGTCTCGACAAAGTCCCCTGTTCGGGATAATACGTTCCAAACACTGGTGGGCAACTCTGCTAGGTTCCAGATCCTGGCCTGGCACAGTTCGGAGATTTCGGGAGGTTCTGTCGAGCCAGCTGTGCACAGAGAAA
Source organism: Hydrangea macrophylla (assembly GCA_033977485.1). Taxonomy (NCBI): domain Eukaryota; kingdom Viridiplantae; phylum Streptophyta; class Magnoliopsida; order Cornales; family Hydrangeaceae; genus Hydrangea; species Hydrangea macrophylla. Next base: position 109,548,018 of record CM066991.1, read on the forward strand.
TGAAGCCAGTTAGCAAGCCATTGCGTTCCTAAAAATCGAAAGAACGGACGAACGCAGAAGGGTGGTCTTACCCCTCAACTCCCCAGCCCAGGATGTCCTCAGCTGGTTCCTTGGGGCCATGTCACAAAGGCGAAGGGTGGACACTTGGAAGAACTTTCCCTTCCACCCCTTATTGTTGCTAGGGCATCTGTCGATAATTTTCCTGCCCGAACGGGCAGAAAATGAGAAAAACCCCACTTCCCGGTGCACAGGGAATGATCGGTGGGCCCAAAGAAACTCGTGGAGGGTAAGCTCGTACCCGAACACCTGAGGCCACAACGATATACACCCCATCAAGAATCTCCATCCGTTGGGGGCCAATTGCCCGGGAGCGATATCGAGATAGATCAGGACATCCCGGGCAACGCGGTGGAGGGGTAGTCGGAGGCCCGCCATCATGGCATCCTCAAACAGGGTGACGAACCCAGGCTGATAAAGGTGCGCGCCGCCGGGGTTTACGGCTAGGGCGCAACCGTCAGGAAGAGAGTACCTCTCTCTGATCCGGAGAAGGTCTTGGGAACGCAGCGTAGAAAGGGTGGACTCACAGGCAAACACTATACGATCAGTTTCCCTGGGCAACTCGTCGTCCGAACCCCTCGAGACGGAGGCAACAGGGGCCTCCTGAGTAGACTCACTGTCCCCGCTTTGATGATCGGTCAGGGACTCAGAAAGCCGGTCCCGACTGGCACCGGGGGATCCTGACTGATACTGTTCACTCTCCGATCTCGATGCAGAGTTGAAGCCGGAGTGTTCCATCTCTGGCACTCCGACGGAAAGGAACAGACGCAAACTACGACCTGCGTATGGATCGGGAACCCCAAGCCTGATATACAGGGGGGCAGAGTCACTAACCTGAATGGTAATGAGTAGGCACTCCTCAGCACCAGGTAACACTCTCCCAAGACAGCGCAAGGAACACCTGCTCGGATCAGATGAGTTAAAGTTCCACCCGACTCAAAGAACGCACAAAATTTAAGGAGAAAGAAATCCCACTCCCGCTCGAACCTCACCAGATTCGTTCTCTCCAGCCTCACTCCGAAGTGAAAAAGGACGGGGGAAAAGAAAAGAAGGCAGGAAGTAGAAGATAAGGGATGCGAGAAATGAGGCAAGTACTCCTTATATAAAGACCCTGAACGGCCAAGATCAGAGCGGATCCAGCGGTCCAGGAGATTTCCCGCCCAAACTGTCGCTTCGGTCACGTGAAGAGTCGCCTCAAAAGACGCGCGCATTAATTGCGTGATGCGATGGTTTAGTCAGCCCGCAATCAGTTCGGTTACGATCACATTACCATTGTCAAGTTCTAACTTGACTAACGATTGGTTGGTACAGAGCAGCGGTGATCCGAGCCCGAGTTGCCGCAACTCGGGCACATTCATACATCGGCCGGGCATTAGCCGCCCAGCATAGTACAGAATTAGTAAACAGTTGAAGGAGCATAGTGAAAGAGGAACGTGGCCTCAGGGACCTTTTTATTGATATAAAGGGTGATCTGTACAGAGACCGAGGGACACTTATAATAGCCTCCCCGAAAAGAAAAAAAAAATATATATATATACAGGCCTTCAAGTCCTTCTGTCCTTCAAAGCCTTGACCTCCTCCTCTAGGACCGCCAACCTCGCCACCAGCTCCTTCACAGTAAGCTCGATGGTGTGAGTATCCACTCCCTGCATAACCGAGCCTGTTTGCAGACTGGCGGTTTGGTTCTCCACCTCCTGAAGACGGCCCTCCAGGTTAGCAAGGGAGAGGCCGGTCCAAGAGCTAGGCACGTGAAGGCCGACCGGGGAATCCGTCCGACTTTTCTTTGGTGGGGGTGGAGACTCCTCACCAACTCTTTTCTCTTTTCCCCTTCCTGGACAGACCTGGTGGCGGGCTTGTATCCCCGGACGAGGTGGAGTCGCTGCTGGTGGGCAGATAAATTGGCCCCTCGGGTGACCCAGCCCTAAATGCGGCGCGCGAGCCGGTGGCCATGGATCGAGTATAGCGGCGCTACCCAGAAGCCCCAGCGTCGTGGGTTGCGGAGGAAGGACCGGCGCCAGCATCACCCGCATGCCCGCCGACCAAATCAGAGAACGACAGGCCGGCCTCGATGGCTCGGTCAATCGCCTCCGTCTCATCAGCAGTAGGGGCCGCGCCGCGGGAGGCAGAAAAAGATTGTTTGCAGAGGTCGGGATCAAAGACTACAGGGGGGCAGAGATTGGCGTCCTCCAGCCAGTTGCCGGCTACCACGACCCAAGGATACCGCCGCCAGTTTTTGTTCGGGAAGTCCAGACCTTGGACAAGGTCTCTCCCCTCGGCCCTAGGGCGCAAGTAAGGACCCCCTTGGTCGATGCCCAGGATGTAACACCTGGCGACGTCGACGGAACGGAGGAACAACTCGAGTCGCTCGTTCAGTGCTGACACGCCCCAGAGTAGGCGGGCGACGTTTGGACGACACTTGCAGAGTGGGATGCGCAACCCCTCAAGCAGGTCACAGAAGGAGACCGGAAGGGGAAAGCGTAGTCCCACAACAAGAAGCAGATAGCTGCTGATGAGGACGAATGGGAAGGCTACTTCCTCCCCCTCAGCATGCGGACGGACTACGACGTCGTCCGGGATGTGACAATCCTCTCGGAAGGCTCTGAGCCCTTCATCGGATGACAGATTAATGTGTGAGTCCATTTGGGGGAAGTTTTGGAAAATGGAAACAGCAGAGAAGGAGGAGCTCGACGTGTTTTTGCTTGGACGTTTTAGTTGATGATTTGCAGTGAGAAGCAGATTGAACAGGTGCTCCTTATATAAGTATCGCGAACGGTTAGGATCAAACTTGATCGGATGGCTCACATACTCTCCTGCCGAAACTGTCATTTCGGGCACGTGGGGCGTCGTCTCAAAAAGCGTGAGCATTCAATGAGCGACGTGATGGTTTGGTTGCCACCTGGGTGATTCGGTTACTTCCAAATTGGCAGCTTTGATCCAAACCAGATCAGTAACCAGTGGACACGTGGCGCCGGGGGGCCCGGTCCTGCAGGGCCACCGCTCGGTCGATATACCGACGAGTCATTACAAACCGGCCCGGTTCCGATGGGGGTCCCAGTCTTTCCCGGTCGGTATCTGGAAGACATTCTTAATTTTCAAATTTCATCTGGCAATGCGTCATCTCAACTTTGAAAATGGGGGGCAGCTGATACGTCCAGAAATATTCTGTAACTGTCCCACCGCCACGTGGTCAGCGGATAGCCCGGTTAGTCCGGAATGGGAGCATGGAGCCCACACTTCCGAGGTGTTCAGCTATAACCGATCGGGATACTCGGCAGCTCGGGAACGAGGCGTAGTGACTCCCCGGTAGGCGCGGAGTAGATGGCGTCACTCATCGTTTCCTTATACGGCCATGACTCTATCAAGAAAGAATCAATGGTTTCCTAAGCCACTTAGGAAACTCCCCTAATGTTGTGCAAATCCATTGTGATTAGATTAGGTTTCCTAATCTAATAAACTTACCATGTAAGGATGGACTCTTGCATCTACAAAAGAGCCCACCTATCCTCCTTAGAGGGTGTAGTAACCCGTGTTTTCATGTTTAAATTGACGATTTAGACTTCGTGTGCGATTTTAGCGAAAATTGGTCACAGGGGTATTTTGGTCATTTTTTTTCAATTTTATAAGTCATGGACTAAAAATATATTTTTTGGGAAAAGTTGCGTGAGATTAAATGATTTGGTATTCGTGTTGGAAGTTAAGATTTTTTCGAGTCATATTAAATCTAATATTTTCTCTTTTAATTTTAAATGTAGCAGAATTTTGTTTTCAGATTTTTGTTAGGAAAACGAAGGAAATTTAAGGTTCTGCCCGCGTTATCCCAAGCAAAACTCGATTCTGCACACTTTTCGTCTAATGTAATTTTCTCAGATTCTGCACCGTTTGGGCAGAAAACGAGGATTACAGTAGCAGTTTTTATGAGAAAGTATATTAGAAATTAAATCTAATATTTTCTCTTTTAATAATTAGATTGTTAGGCCATTATGCTTGGTTATTTATATACTAATATTAGTGGAGTTATAGGTGCATTAGTGTATGTTTACATCATCTTGCATATTCCTTATAAACTACCAATTAATTAGAAGTTAGTGGATTGTTAGGCCAATGTCTCTAAGTGGAGTTATATGTGCATTAGTGTATGTTTACATCATCTTGCATATTCCTTATAAACTACCAATTAATTAGAAGTTGGTGGGTTGTTAGGCCATTATGCTTGGTTATTTATACACTAATATTAGTGGAGTTATATGTGTATTAGTGTATGTTTACATCATCTTGCATATTCCTTATAAACTACCCATTAATTAGGAGTTAGTGGTTAATAAGTGGATTGTTAGGCCATTGTCTCCAAGTGGAAGCTTGGCTATTTATACACTCAAATACTCTCTCAAACACACACATTCTACACTTCTAGCATAGAGAGCTTGAGAGAGTCACATAGAGAGAGATTTATATATATATACACAATTATAGATATACATACACCTCGAGTTAGAAGAAGAAGAAGAAGAAGAAGAAGAGAAGTGTTTGGGAGTTGCTCAACATCATTTATAGGTACCGGGTTGTGTACAATATGCTTTCTAAATTCTCCGGAGTATTTCTTTGTTATCTCTACTTGTACTCTTTTTGCAGTTATGTTGTGTTTTCATTTGGAATCAATGAGTATGTGTTTATTGCTAAGTGCTATGGGACTAAAGGGTCATGAGCAAGGAGCACCTACCAACAGTCCAACAGGCCTCAGGGACCGACGTACTGGAGACGGGTGAGGTGAGGTGAGGTGTCTCTTGCTATGTGATCAAGAGGAACCTGGTATGATGCTATTGGTATGAGCGTTTGGGTAGTGTGAACAGTTGGGTTGTGAGACTGGTCAATTGATTTGATGTCATTCTATGTATTTGATTGTCATTATCCTTTTGAGCCTTTATTATTCATGTCATATTGTATACTTCCCGGTATGGTTTTTAGATGCAGGCAGTGCCGGTAACCGAAGCCTAGAAGGGAGATAAGGTTAAGGATGATATAGGAGATCCGTGGAGAATATGGACCTGCTGGGAGTTTTAAAGAAATTTTGTATTTTTATTTTAAAGAATCAAGTGTGATTTATTTAATTTTTCAATGGAAATACGCTTATTTTTGCGGGGCGTCACAAATGGTATCAGAGCCTGTCCCCAGCCGGAAATGTAGGACTAAGTCGAGGTTAGATAGTCTACATCGCCTGGGAGGAGTCAGAGAAGGTTGAAAAAAAAAAAAAAAAAAATTTGTTATTTTATAAAACAAAATATGCTATATTTGTTTTAAACATTATTTTAAGAAATTTATGAAGTTATTTACCAAATGCTTTTATCTCTAGATTTCGGGACGAAATCTCTATTAAGGAGGGTAGATTGTAGTAACCCGTGTTTTCATGTTTAAATTGACGATTTAGACTTCGTGTGCGATTTTAGCGAAAATTGGTCACAGGGGTATTTTGGTCATTTTTTTTCAATTTTATAAGTCATGGACTAAAAATATATTTTTTGGGAAAAGTTGCGTGAGATTAAATGATTTGGTATTCGTGTTGGAAGTTAAGATTTTTTCGAGTCATATTAAATCTAATATTTTCTCTTTTAATTTTAAATGTAGCAGAATTTTGTTTTCAGATTTTTGTTAGGAAAACGAAGGAAATTTAAGGTTCTGCCCGCGTTATCCCAAGCAAAACTCGATTCTGCACACTTTTCGTCTAATGTAATTTTCTCAGATTCTGCACCGTTTGGGCAGAAAACGAGGATTACAGTAGCAGTTTTTATGAGAAAGTATATTAGAAATTAAATCTAATATTTTCTCTTTTAATAATTAGATTGTTAGGCCATTATGCTTGGTTATTTATATACTAATATTAGTGGAGTTATAGGTGCATTAGTGTATGTTTACATCATCTTGCATATTCCTTATAAACTACCAATTAATTAGAAGTTAGTGGATTGTTAGGCCAATGTCTCTAAGTGGAGTTATATGTGCATTAGTGTATGTTTACATCATCTTGCATATTCCTTATAAACTACCAATTAATTAGAAGTTGGTGGGTTGTTAGGCCATTATGCTTGGTTATTTATACACTAATATTAGTGGAGTTATATGTGTATTAGTGTATGTTTACATCATCTTGCATATTCCTTATAAACTACCCATTAATTAGAAGTTAGTGGTTAATAAGTGGATTGTTAGGCCATTGTCTCCAAGTGGAAGCTTGGCTATTTATACACTCAAATACTCTCTCAAACACACACATTCTACACTTCTAGCATAGAGAGCTTGAGAGAGTCACATAGAGAGAGATTTATATATATATACACAATTATAGATATACATACACCTCGAGTTAGAAGAAGAAGAAGAAGAAGAAGAAGAGAAGTGTTTGGGAGTTGCTCAACATCATTTATAGGTACCGGGTTGTGTACAATATGCTTTCTAAATTCTCAGGAGTATTTCTTTGTTATCTCTACTTGTACTCTTTTTGCAGTTATGTTGTGTTTTCATTTGGAATCAATGAGTATGTGTTTATTGCTAAGTGCTATGGGACTAAAGGGTCATGAGCAAGGAGCACCTACCAACAGTCCAACAGGCCTCAGGGACCGACGTACTGGAGACGGGTGAGGTGAGGTGAGGTGTCTCTTGCTATGTGATCAAGAGGAACCTGGTATGATGCTATTGGTATGAGCGTTTGGGTAGTGTGAACAGTTGGGTTGTGAGACTGGTCAATTGATTTGATGTCATTCTATGTATTTGATTGTCATTATCCTTTTGAGCCTTTATTATTCATGTCATATTGTATACTTCCCGGTATGGTTTTTAGATGCAGGCAGTGCCGGTAACCGAAGCCTAGAAGGGAGATAAGGTTAAGGATGATATAGGAGATCCGTGGAGAATATGGACCTGCTGGGAGTTTTAAAGAAATTTTGTATTTTTATTTTAAATAATCAAGTGTGATTTATTTAATTTTTCAATGGAAATACGCTTATTTTTGCGGGGCGTCACAGAGGGATCCGAAAATCTACTTCTCTAAGCAGATACTTACTCGCTAGAGAACAAACCACTCGTACGCATATACCCGGCCGGTGTTACTGGTAGTGTCGCTCATCTCTGTTGGCTCACCAGGCCTGCCGGTGATCTGCTAGTGAGAAGCGCTTAGACGCACACGTGGACGTAGGTCATCTCATTAACGGGGCCGAACCACACACAAACTTTTCTTTGCTTTGTCTTTTTGCATAAATCTTGCTTACCAATTTTCGGCATCATCAGATAATAAAACACAGCATTGAGTTTTTCTCAATTTTTCCTAATGTTCTTGGCATTCGTGTATTATCGTTCGATAATCAACAAGTGTCAAGAAGGTTGCATCCCACGCATTTTTCCCTCGCAATTTTCAACGTTCCGCTGCATCACAGTCACTTCAAGAAATGGTTTCTTTACAAGAACAAAAATCTAACAAAGACAGAAAGCAATAGAGAGAGAAGGGTTCGAACCTTTGGCCCCAAATTGCAGCACTTCAGCCTTCAATCTATGCCCTTCGCAGCCCTAAGCAACAACAGATGGAAAAAAAGTCAAGATTTTGAGAGAGAGAGAGAGAGAGAGAGAGAGAGAGAGATTTCGAACCTGGCCTGTTTGGTGGTAAACCAAATCGCTCCCAAATCGCAAAACTATGGCCCCAAATCGCAGCCCTGCAACCCTAAGCAACAACAGGCTGGAGTGAATCAAGATTTTGAGAGAGAGAGAGAGAGAGAGATTTGGAACCTCAGATTGTCAATCCCATTTTGCCTGAATCGCAGCCTTGAGGAGAGAGAGTTCCTTGAAGTCGAGGATTAAGAATGGTTTAGCTGCTATAGGGTTTTTTAATTCAAACGAGTTGGGTCTCTTATGACCCGCCCAAACCATTCCGTGGGTTTAAAATGGTGGGCTCCACCATTAGTTCGGTGCAAAGTTTCGATACTGATCGGTGCCTCCAGCAATATTGAAATAATATATGATTGACTACAAGTTTGAACCATCAATAATGAGATAGAGAGAGTTTCAATGAGATATAACTATATAAGTTTAGGATAACTCTTGGGGCACATAAGAATCTCACATAAGCAAAACACATAAATCACAATGGGGTCCGCAGTATCTGTGGGATCTACAGAGGAGAGAGATAGACCTATAAAGTTTATGTATCTTGTTAATATGAGATTCTTATGTACCCCAAGAGTTATCTATAAGTTTATAGTTTGGTTGCCTCTTCCCATGGCAAGCAAACTTCCCATTTGCAGCAACTATTAAGTGGCCACCTAACCTTTTTACGTCCATTGAAGAGAGTCCACTGGTCAAGCAAAGCGCAAGCACGTATGCATGCAAGTAAAACTACGTCCTTTTTTTTTTGGTCGAGTGTCTCAGAAACGAACCACCTCTGTGACATGAGTGGAGTTAGTCGTTAGTGTTAGTAACACAAGCACACCAAGGGGGGGCCATATCCCACTTTAAAGAAATTGTCTCCCTTGCATCTCCCATAGGAAGGTTCGAGCCCACAACCACCCCATTGAAAGGAGGGGTTCTGGCCAACTCGTCTAAGCAAGCTGGTTAACTAGGTCCTCCTAACTAACACTGGAATTTTATAAAAGTCTTACCAAACCCCCTTATACAATAGGACCAGGCATATAATGTCAGTAATTGACCCTCTTAAATTCTTTTATTGTTGGTGCTGCATCAAGTCTCGAGACCAAGTAGAAGCCATCGAAAAATTGATGATTTTGAGAAAAGAGCACGCAAAGTTTTTAAATTTTTTGTATCTTGGGACATCAAATCAAAAGTAGAAACGAAAAAATGTGTTTTACTTATTAGATTAAAAACCATAACTATTAGCGGATCCCATACTTTTGATCAAATCCAACCAAAAAAAAAAGGGATTTTGCATGTCCTTGCCACAAAATCAGCAAGTGTAATTCTGGCTTTCACAAAGGGCCAAATTTGTGTAGAAATTTTTTTGTTGTAAGAAAAGAAAAGCAGAGGAAAAAATAAAACAACTTTCAAAGAGCCGGTTCCAACTTCCAAAGTCTTTGCATGCCTTCTGACATATACATCTTTGTAAACTCCTCTCTATAAATAGACGGTATTTGTAACAGAAACACATAACAAACACCAACTAATGCCCTTTGCTCCTAAAGAAATCTACTATGGCTCCTAAACTCTCTCTCTTCTGTAAGGAACTTTAATGCTTCTTCTTGTGGCAAAACCTCTTACAGCTCACTCACATGACACAAAACATCCTGGCTTATCCTTTGCATTCCTCAACAACTTAAAGGAATGCCACAAGGGGCAGAATGTGAAAGGCCTTCAGGACCCCAAACACTACCTTGAAAATTTTGGCTACTTAAATTATGGCTCTTCCCATGAAAGCAATCTTGTCTCTCTCCAAAATGACAAGAGTTTGATGAACTTATAGAGTCTGCAATCAAACAATACCAATCGAATTACAGTTTGAATGTCACGGGGAATTTAGACTCCGAGACTATTCGAGAAATGGTAACAAATTCAATGTCTCATAGAAAAATGAAGAATGGCCACCAGCACCACCATACAGTTCAACACTTCTCATTTTTCGCCTTCAAAAACCCATCTCACGTACCGATTGAGCCTCGTTCGTCATAGGGACTGGACTTGTCATTTTGTATCATCATAAGCTTCACAAATTCCATATTTCTAAATACTCATATAGCATCAGTTTGTTAAGTTTCTGGTTGAAACCATCCACCCCATAGCATTCAGTCAAGAAGCTATACATAAGACAATACTGGCCAATGAATTAAAGTTAGCATTACAAAAGGCAAGACATGCAATACACGCATTTAACATATCTCCAAAAGGAATAGCAGTGAAAAGATGATCAAAACCATTCTACTCTTTATCCAAAACGAAACTATTAGATAAGACACTTATCAAGCTTCCAAAGCAACAACCATAACTGTGTCCTCCTTCATACCATAATTGGCCAGAGAAAGATGATCCTTCAATGCCTTTTCTCCAAGATAAACTTCCTTCACTGGTTTTTTCATTTTCTTTTCAATCATAGTCTTTAAATGAAGAATTTTAGTGGAATTTGGGATAGCTGTCTCACATTCAACTTCAGATAATTTCATTCGGTGGACTAATGTATCCGGCCGAAGAACCATATGCAGAGTCGAGTTCTTCTGGACATTGTAACTACCCAAATCCCGATCATCAACTTACCAAAAAACTTGTCCTTAACATATTTGACTGTATCGTGTTGGTGCACATCAAGAATTATGGTTCCTCCACTCCATTTCTTAATGAATATCTGAAATTTTGAAGGCGAAATCTCCAAGATCGAGTCTTCTGTGATGTTATAAGAAGCCAAGGTTTTCGAATCCTCAAGTTCCTTTCCTCCATATATGAGATCACGATCACTGACACAAAAACCAACAACGCTCCCAATTATTGCTTTAAAATCACCAACGGTGTGCAAGATCTTAACTTCATGGTTCACAATGTCCCCTGATGGTATTTTCACGGAAACTCTCAAAGCATCTCTTGGATTAAAGACTAAATGAAGGGTTGATTCGATTTTTATTTCAAGAGAAGCCAAAGTTCTGTCATCTTCAAGTAGCTTCCCAGCATAGAGAAGAGTAAAGTGATCCGGTTCAATCCCCTCTTTAGCCTGAATCAACAATTTGATGTTTTTTATGGTATCATATATCTTTGCTTCAACCTTGATGGTTTTCTTTTTTGATGGAATATTCACAAATAGTTTCACTGGGACCGAATTTTGGAGAAATAGATGGAGAGTCGAGTTGTTCTGGACCCCATAACCATCTAGCTTTTGGTCATCCACAAGCTGCTCTCCAGCAAAAAAAAGCTCCTGAAAATGTTCAGAAACGCCTTCCCTCTCACTCATCATTGCTTTTAGACTACTTATTTCTTCTGATTTCCTTACCTTTAAGGCAATTGTTTTGATGACCTTCAAGTATATGATTATCTGTAACAAAACAGGAGAAGAAATAAAAACCCAAAAAAGAGAGAGTGAGAAAAATCAAAACAAGTATCATAACTAAAAATCAACCAGAAGAGTAGTCAACTCTGCTTTATTGTATGAAAGTAGAGAAAAAATTTCTCAGAATTTGAAAGGAACATGCACATTTAAAGAGCCCCACTTCAACATTAGCAGCGCGAATATCCAAAAGAGAGAAAATATTATACAGATTTCGAAACTATATAGTGAATATACAATGATCATACGAATATAAGCCCAAAAAAGTCTTTAGCATGGGCAACTTATAAATACCAAATTGGAACATAACAGGTAAGATAATGATCCAATCTGCAATCAAGTTGTGAAAGCAAGCATTTTCATCCATCTCAGACAATAAGTACAACTAGAATTGTACAACTGACTTAACCAGAGCCCCAGAACACGATTGCAACAGAAGAAAACATTCGAATGCAAGTAATCAATTGACGCCAAAAGATAAAATTCTGGATTTTAAAAAAACATGGGAAAATAAATTGAAGCCTAAAAATCCTTATCCTGATATAACTTAACATAATTCTGCAAGAGATTAGGACTACGCAATATAAAGCACAAGAATCAACAAACCTCATAATCCTCTCATTTCCAGCAGCCAAACAAAGCAATAGACATGTCAGACAAACCATTGCACAAACTTTTTGTACTACTGTTCTAAAACAATTGTTTTTTTACCTAAACAAATGCCAGGCCTCATGCTCTACATGTTTCCTCATAGTCCTACCAAATGAAACCATTCTTCTTTTAAAAACAAAAGCAGCACTAAAATTTGGGCTCAGAACATCGCGAGAACTCAATGCAACAACAAAAATTTTCGATCCCATTGAGAATATTAGTATCTTACCTACGAATTGGAAATATATTGTCACAATAACCAAATTTAGGTACTCTAGGCCACTTCCCACTACTAAAGCACTGTTCTCACAATTCACAAACACAAGGGTCAGAGACAAAGGACGGTGATCAATAGCAAATACACAATGATACATAGAAACAGAATTTTATCTCTGTTATCAAAGAAACAAAATTCTCTGTTATCAAAGAAACAAAAACCCAGAAAAAATTACAACTCAAATTTCTCTTTTTTACTATGTTTGCCTCATTTTTTTCTCAGCAACCAAACAGAATATATACATCTATATATATATAAAGTATAACAACAACTATGAAAATAAGTGAAGATAAAACAAATGAATGGTGACAGAGAAGTGATCACATGATCAGATAGTATTGGAAAGTGAAAAAGGATAGTGACGACCTCTTCTTCCCCGAGATTACTGTAGTTTTGTGCTTCCATGGCTGAGTTTCGAAACCGTAACTGTAGACTAAAACGATCAAAACCCAGAATAAGAAAAAAATAGCAAGGTGAAACGGCTTTTCGTTGTCTATTAGGAGCCCCTAAACTGATCTGATAAAAGTTTATCTGATTTTGGTCGAATTCAATTAGATTTGTGAATGAAAAAAGTGATAATGAGCTTATATTTTGGCGAGGAAAATACTTCACTACTAAGGAACTGTGAGGAACAGTAAAGCAAAATTTTATTTTCGGTTAATTACAGAAACACTCCGTGTGGTTTGGTCTTTTATCAAATACCTCTATACTTTAAATTTTATTACTAATACCCATGTAGTTTGGACTAAAGTGAAACAGTCACTTTTTTCGTTAAAGTTAACGAAAAATTGATAAAAGTACAAAATTACTCCTATTACATGCTAATAATAACATATTTATATGCTTAAATGTTTATTTAGGCATAAGTGGTACATTATTATATTATTTTGATATTACATTTGTTGTTAAAGACCATTATGTGGTCACTTAGGGTACCTTTGTGATAGCGAATTTGACACACACAAAAAAAAATTTGGGGATAAATTTTTTTTTTAGATCTTTGTACATCACTACACTGGATTTCACTCTATGTGTGGTCAAGAGTAGATTAAAAAAAAACTAACATATCACCAAAATTGTGTGTGTCTAAGAGTAGATAAAAATAAAAAATAAAAAATAATAATATATCGCCAAGACTCTGTGTGGTGTGTGTGTGTGTGTCCAACGGTAGATCAAAAATAAAATAAAAAATTAAATAAATTTGCTCTCATAAATGTACCTCAAAGTGATTACAGAATGGTCTCTAACAACAAATATAATATCAAAATAATATACTACCTCCGTCCCATTTTATGTGTCCATATTGGGGAATCCAACTATTTAAGGGGACAAAAAGAATCTACACCTACTTTCCACAATTGCCCATAATCATTGCACTTTCTTTTTTTATTTTGTTTTGGTGTTGATTGCAAGGAAGGATAGGTGGGAAAACTAAGTAAAATTTATATACTAATTTAGGAAAGTGGACAATAATTTTGGGACATCCCAAAAAGGAAAGATGGACACATAAAATGGGACGGAGGGAGTAATAGTATACCACATATGCCTATATAAATATTTAAGCATATAAGGGTGTTCTTATTAGCATGTAATAATGGTAATTTCGTATTTTTACCCATTTTCCGTTAACTTTAACGGAAAAAGTGATTATTTCACTTTAGTCCAGACCACATGGGGCATTAGTGATAAAATTTAAAGTATAGGGGGATAACTGATAAAAGGCCTAACCACAGGGGGTGTTTCTATAATTAACCCTTTTACTTTTACTGTTTTCACTGTTACTCCTGTGGGAGCATCTCCAACAATGGTGTTAGGATATAGGATAAATGTAAGTTAAGGTGTTGCGTTTGATGATGCTGAAGATTAAGTGCAGAATTTAAGTACTGAAAATTTTACGTGATGTGTATTTGCAATACTGAAAATAATGTTTCAAGAACTAAAATAAACTGCATTCAATTATTATTTTCAGCAGAGAATTTTTACTTAACGATTTCAGTGAATTTTTTGCTGTTTTTTCAATTAAGTGATACATTATCAAATGCACTAAAAAAATTAAGTGCTGAAAATTTTATTTTCACCAATTAGTTGGATCATCAAACACACCCTAAGTTGCCATACAGATAGAAGAATTCTCACAATGGTGTAAAAGCAAAACGGCAAAGAGAGTGTTGGCTAGGAGTGGCCGGCATTTTGTTTGTCGTTTGGTCCCTTTTCAATATTATATTTTAAGGAAATCTTAACTTTAACAAAATAAAAATTTTCATTTTAAAAAAAAAAAAAAAAAAAAAGGGCCAAGCCTAACAGGCAAAGGCTTTGCCGGCCGGCATTGCCAATGCCAGACTTGCCAGTTAGGCTCTTTTATTTAAAAAGAATAAAAAGAAAAAATAAAAGAATAACTGAACGACAAAGGCTTTGTCTGCCACTGCAGGATGGCATTGTCTTTGCCGTTTGAGCTGTATAGTAAGTGAATTTAGCGAAATACTAAACTTAAGTTTCACTATCATACAGCTACCTAAGTTCCACGATCACCCACTGCTCACTCTTATTATTTTTCTTCGGGCGTGCCAGAGTTGTTTAAAGCTCGATTGTGTGTGTGTGTGTGTGTGTGTATGAAGGCAAACATGATTTTTCCTAATACTTTTTATGCGAGTGATGCACAATCTGACTTCTATCATATTGGTGATTGTTTAAAACTAGTAGGATAGTACCCTAGTCATAGGTTTTTTGACAGTATTGAAGCACGCAAGTCAAATTATGTCATAAAGATGTGAGGAGCAACCAAAATAAATCAACAAGCTTTAAAGGCCGATCAGACTACCATGAAGAGAAAAGCCATTTTGATGATCAAAAACTTGGAACTAATATTTTGTATGAACTTAAGAACAAATTATGAGTTGGACTAAAGTTATACAAAGAGGAAAATGACAAAAGAATGCTTTGTAAAGAGTACAGTGCTTGGTATGCTTTTGGAATTTTGTTTGAGACGCAAGATCCTTTTCTTCTTGGACCTTGTCTTGAATTTATAAAAGATAAGCACTTGCTTCTGGCGGTTATAGGTCGAACGAGCTTGGGGTTACGTCCAATGAGCTTCAGCCATGTCGGTTGTTCTTGTAACTTCCAAACTCTCTCATTAGCTGAAACTTCCTCTCTCTTTCTTAGAGCTTGTGTTTTCATCATGAGTTCTGACATATTTAAGGATTTCCCTCATCCTTTAGAGATATTTGCTCGTTGGAACCTATGCAAGGCTTCTTGAGGAAGCTTTCAATAGCTTGATGTAGATGTAACACGATGAGGAGGCAGCATGATGAGCGAGCAGCAGGACGATGAAGAGGTAGGATGATGAAGAGACTTTTTTCTGAAAGTACCCATCAGGCTTGCAGCCTGTTGATGCAAAGGCTAACCTCTTGTGCCATCACCCATCCTATCATGTTGTTTGGACTTATGTTTTTTTTTTTTTGTTGCATACACCCAGACCATTGTGTACTTAAGTTGCCCTATGAATTTAACACCATTGAAGATGCTCTAAGAGGGGTAAATATTGAATGAAGCAGGGATACCATGTCATCATTTATCCCCTCTCACATATTTTGAAACTGTGCAAATATGAAGGGAAGATCCCCATGAAAATAGGGGCCCAGATGGATAAATAAAGGGATTTAATTTGTTAGTTATACCACATCACTAAATGCAACCGTTGTATTGAATATTTAGCCCTGTAAGAGGCACAGGACGCACAATTCCTCTGGAACTGTGCTGAGTACTTGCCCCCAATTTGGTGAGAATGGTCTGGAGTCTGTCATCTAGATATTCTAAATTTTGATTGACTATCTTATTTAAGCTAAACCCTGCATAATTATTTTTTTTGTTTCTTTATTACAAGAGATATTTAATTAATAGACAACATTTTTGCTCCCCGAGCCTGGTAACATATGTTCAATTCTAATAATTATGTTGATAATACACGAACAAAATGAGAATGGTTGGTATATATGTCACACAGTGGAGGTCGTGAACAAAAATGCTCTCTTACTTGTAAGTTATAAGTACAAGGACATGCACCAATAGGTCTAAAAGGATTTTTTTTTTTTGTAAAGGTAAGTCTATTGTAAGAAGCTTCTCATATGAGAAGGCGGGTTTTAACCGTTGGATGAAAATCTAGCCATAAGATTCCCAAGAATCTGGAGATGCATTTATTGCCAGATTCTCATCCAACGATTAAAACCCGCCTTCTCATATGAGAAGTTGCTCACTATAGACTTGTCATACCCACTCCCGCGATGTTTAACTGTATTACTGTAGCATGCATGATATGCTCACTGTTGTGACTCACGAGTCGATTTGGGTGTCTGTGTTAGAGAACCCTTTGAGACTGTGTTGAATGAGTGTTGTGATGTTGTGACGTCTCTCCGAGATTGAGACGGTGATGGTGGAGTACCTTAAATGTTTATCTGGAAATAAATGTTTACCTATATATTCACTATCTGTATTATTTTCTGACTTAAAATATAATTCTGATGTTAATTTTAGTAACCTTGTGAGGACGAATTAACACGCTATTAATTTGGTAGGCTAATTAGCAATTTCGTAAAATCATGTGGAAACGTGCATTTTAGCAACCAAACGGAACTTAGTCAGAAACCTTTATAATTTTGACATTTCACTCGTAAAGCTATGCATTAGCTATGTAGAAAGTTTCAGAAACTAATTAGGAGTTTTGAAAACGCGTGGGAAGATAAACACAATTTTCGGAAGTATTGCCTATATATAGATAGAGATGACTTTCATAATTTTATAAATGTTTAACCTAAGTTTCAAGAAAGAGGCCAAAAGGGGGGGGGGGGGGGGGGGGGGGGGGGGGGGGGGGGGGGTGGGGGGCCAAAAGGGGGGGGGGGGGGGGGGGGGGGGGGGGGGGGGGGGTATTTGATTGCTTAGAGCTTCTCGACGCCAAACGACGACCATTCGTCCGCTAGTTTTTCACCAAATTTTGTATTTGAACTCTTTGAGGTAAGGCCGTCGTTTTGATACCTATTAGGCCTTGTTTGGTTAAGTTTTTCCGAAAACTCATTTTCTAGAATTTTCATAAAAAGTTGATAATCGGATTTTTGATTGATAGGAATTGTATTAGAAGAATTAGTGCACGTTCTTTGTGCTTGGATTTTCCTTGGATCGACGTTTAAGGGCGTAAATCGAAGGTGAGGCATATTAATTTCAACTTTTGGATGATTCTACGGTTTAATGCATTTGATATGTTAGGGACTTTATATAAATACCATGTATAGTTCATATTGGGCAAAACTCATGTGTAAAGTAGGCCCAAGGCATGTTGAAATGAAAAGTATGATGATATGTGTTAAATGAGCATGTCTATGTACCTATGTGGGTTAAAGGGGGATTTGTGCTAATTCATCGTGAGACATCCTCTCGAAGGGGGAGGATTAGTAGTGGCGACGGTCACTTGCCAAGAAAGGCATTAACGCGACATGTCGAAGGGGCATAGGTCATGATTGAGTCTTACGACTTTGGATCGGTAAATGTGCACTTATTCCCTAGAGACCGAATAGTTATGTGTTATGATGGATTGGAACATATTTGTCATCCGTATGCTTGATGTATATTATTCACTAAGCGTTAGCTTAAACAAATCCATATATCTGTGGTTATATAAATAACCATTCAGGGGTAAGGACTGAAGGAGAGAATCGCGAGTGATGAGGCAATGAAGGACTGAGATCTTCTTATGTTTATAGAACTTGTATCATGTTTGTAATAGATGTTTAACTCATGCCGGTTGTTTAACCGTGCAGCTTGTAGTAAAACTTGTTATGTATGCGAGTATGGCACTTGGTTCACCTTAGGACCTTGTTTGCCGAGACGTGTGAAGCTTGTACTTTTGATACTTGTAATATGGGGATCTATGGTTTATTGTATATATAAATGGTTTGTATATTTTTACAAGTTCTTAGAATGGTTATCAAAGCTTTTGAAATGGTTTTGGTTTGAAATGATTTGGTTTGATATGGTTTGGTTTGAAAGGCGTTGGTTTGAAATGGTTTTGTTGGTTTGGTTCTTTTGGTAAAATAAGTATTATTTTTATTAGCGGCGTTTGTTATGAAGCGCCGGGAATTAACGACGTTTATTAGGGAAGCGCCGGTCATTAATGGCATTTGCGAAAAAAAAACGCCGACAATCGTGAATACGATCTTTTGGAGGTTGGGTTCTGCCCAGACCCCATTCTACCGGTCGATATACCCCTTGCAACAAATTTTAAACTCCTTCTTCTAATGTTTGGAATAATTTCTAATTAGGTATGGGGTACCTTTGGGGACCCTTTGACTTACAAAACTATTACTTTTTGTAATACCCGCAAATTTTCGTTAATAAATGAGTCCCCGTATTTTGTTCGTATTTAATTCCAGTGTTTTGATTTTCGTTATCCCTGGCACCTAAACTGGTACGTGTGTGTATTTAATTTACTTAGACTATATATTTCAAACCCGGACTGACTTTGCACGCTTACTCGTAAAATATGTCTGAGAATTGGACTGCACGGCACGTGGTTCTTGACGACGTCTAACTCAAACATATATGGAAACAGTGGTACAAAAGGAATCTTACCCTAAATAACTTAGTGGCACAGCGATAGACAATTCATATCCTAGTGGCGCGGACTTAACATTCAAATGTTCAACAAAGTTATAAGACACAAACGAATGCGTAGATCCCGAATCAACGAGTATGCGTGCTAAGTGAGAACATACAAGCACCATACCTGAGACCACTGTATCAGTAGCAGCCACGTCTCCAGGGTTCATCTGGAATGATCTTCCCTGACGTTGCTCTGTCCTTTGTCCCCCGTCACTAGACTGCTTAGGCTTCAAACCACTAGAAGCCATAGAACTTGCCCCTTGTTGAGAACGCTTCATTGGGCAATCCTTCGCTCGGTGTCCCAAGGTACCACAGTCAAAACACTTGAGTTGCGGGTAGGTCGCAGAACTCACACTGTTTCCCCCTGTAGATCTGTTCTGAAAGTTGGTCAGAAAACATCGACCGGTGTGTGGTCAGTTGCAAAGTGAACACAACGGTATGTTACTGGGTATTCTCTTGGAATTATTAAAATCAGAACTAGAGCCTCTTGAAAACGGCCTCTTAAAAGATTCACCATGACTTCGGTCACCACCCTCATGACTTCGCTTTCCTTGGTGATTTTGTCTCGATCTCTCTATTCCACTTTCGGCTACCAGTGCCGTCTGCTGTACTGCTGCAACAGTCGAATGTTCGTAGGTTTCTACCCTCAAACGGATATTTTCCCTTAAGCCTTCTTCGAATTTCCTTGCCCTATCTTCCTCTCCTGGCACTGAACCTTTACCAAATCTCAACAACGCATTATACTTGGAAGTATACTCCGTAACAGTCATGTCTCCTTGCTTCAAGTTATCAAATTCTCTCTTCTTTGCATTGTAGGCGGCTCGCGGAAAGAACCGGCGATTGAATTCCGCCTTGAACCCTTCCCAAGTAATCGGTGCTCCCTGATCTAAAACGTTTACCCACCAGTTCTGGGCTTCACCCCTCAGTACATCACTTGCGTTTTCAATCTTCTCTCTTTCTGTCATTGGAATAGATCGGAAAATTCGCTCCATGTCCATTATCCAATGTTTTGCTAACGTCGTATCGGGTGTTCCATGAAATTCCATCGGTTTCTTGCGAGTAAACTGTTCAGATATTGATCTCATACCCCTATTTTCGGGTGCATGTACTACAGTTATTGGTTCCACTTCGATGTGGGGTGTGGGAGGCAGTCGCTCCGATATATTCCGTATCATTTCCCCCATATTCCCCATCATCTCTGCCATCTCATTCATACGTCGAGTGTGTGGCGATAGTTCTCGCTCTTCGTCACTCATGATTTCAATCCTGTCGTTCTCAATGCATAAACACTATGCATATACAACAATAACAATAGTATGTATGTAAAACAACATCCATATGCATCAAACATCTCTAAGATGCATGAATGCAATTGGAAACATGTGGCAATTCACTCAACACTCCACTCGTCGTCGAACGTTCCCAAAGTTTTGTTACCTCTAGCTCTGATACCAATAAATGTCACGACCCATCCCACTACGCGTGGAAATAGGACACGTGGCACGCCACCAAGGCTCAACCCAAACAATTAAAAAAATATACGCAGCGGAAAGAATTTTAAAACAATCCTGGGTATATAAAACTTAGGGAACATTACCCTCTGAGTTTGAAAAATCCATTGAAATCAGAGTTATAAAACGTTTTGGCTAAAGGAAACACTTTCAAAAGAATCAGTTTTGAAAACAGAGGTTCAGTCGACTGCCCAGTCGACTGTACTAGGGTCCAGTCGACTGTGCCTGACAGAAACTAAAACCCTAAATCCACAACAGAGGTCCAGTCGACTGCCCAGTCGACTGCTTTCCGAAACCAGTCGACTGCTTTTCTATTCTAAGAAGCAGTAGCCAAAATTAACAGTGTTCAGTCGACTGTCCAAGGGGTCAGTCGACTGCTTCTCTTATAATATGCCTTCAGTGTCTCAAACCCACGAGGTCCAGTCGACTGACCCTGGGTCCAGTCGACTGCTCCCCTGCTGGGCAGCCTGTGTTGAAAATTAACAAGTCCTGCTACTCAATACCGACAACAAACACAACCACAACGGATTTTAACGTATTAAAACATAACTACAGATGTTCATTTACAAGATTACAATATTATAGAACTAATCTATGGTTCTATTACAACATATTACCAATCCTTACACAAGTTTCAGGATTTAAAATAAAACAACCAAAACATATACAAGTGTTATCCCCGGCGTTCCTTGGCCTCACTCCTCACGATTCTTCTTGTCTTTCTTCTTACCTGCAATGGAGTACATCTCCACTGCTCAGCTATATGCTGAGCGTACAATTCTAAATGTATGCTTATATGACAGTTCATGATTTAAGCATCTAAAACACATAGAAATAGTCTCTAGGGTGAGTGGTACGCATTCATCCGGTCGATGCCGTAGGATGCCCACCTCTCCCACGCATCTCGTACACTGGTTGGGCCTTCCTCCATACCAGGTACCGTGTACTGGTTGGGCCCACCTACAATCCAGACACAACCACAAATTCCAATTCCCACAAGGTCACAATCCTCAAGGTTCGAGGAGCTTACTCCGAATGAATTTGCACCAACCTCCCATTTGACCCAAGTAGACACATAACATGCTCACATAAACAGTTATACGTGCTTTTATCATAATTTCACGTGCATAATTAACGGGCCTAACTAATACATGAATTTCGCCCGGATCCAAGAATATCAAAAGTGATGTCCAAAACATGAAAATCCATATATTTCATAGATCTAGAATTCATACCTCGCGCGAATCTCTTCAAACTTTGAAGGATCGTCTAGGGGGCTAAATAATCGTCGGATTTCGAATTTGGTACGATTCCTACGAGTTTTACCTGATTTTTCCCAAAAGTCTAGAATTAATATTTTTACAAAAACTTGGCCAAACACGGCCTAAGTGATATCAAAACGTAGATCTTACCTCCACGAGTTCAAATCTGAAATCTGGAGAAAATCTGACGGACGAACGGTCGTCGATCGGCGTCGCAAAGCCCGTTGGCTCCAAATCTCCTTTCTCTCTCCTCTCTCCTCTCTCTAGATATTTGTGAGTTTGGATGGGATTTGAAATCTCATACTCATCTATATATAGAAAAACTCTTTGGAAATTACGTTTACCTCCCCATAAATTTCTCAAACTTCTAATTAGCTATCGAAACTTCGCACACGTTCATTTTATAACTTTACAAGTGAAAACTATAAATTTCAAAAGTTTTCGACTAGGTTTCGTTTGGGTCCAAAATAACGTCTGAAAACTAAATTCTGTGGAAATCTCTACACAACCTACCTTTTTAGTTAACGTGACACTCACGTTCTCACCACAGTTCTCAAATCGATATATAACAATATCAAAGATTACCACAATTTACCAATACAGGTAAAATTACTATTCACAAAATACCAGATGAAGTCATATAACATTTAAGTCATATAAATGTCATTTAATCATGCCAATGCAACAGGCGTTACCAAGTCTTCGTGTCTCCACTAGACACCTCACCGTTGACTCACGTCAACTCAACTCAATCAAATTATTAATAACATTAATAATTCCACAAATCTCAATTTATGCATGTTTTAAAACCATGAAATTCTGGAACGGGTGTGACAGAGACGCAGAGAGAGGGACTTGCCGGAGACAAAGAGAGAGAGAGAGAGAGAGAGAGAGAGAGAGAGAGAAGGAAACCGAGACTTGGTAAGACCCCATACCCCCTATTAATTATGTACACTTACACATACACCCAGACCCCCTCATATGAACCAAACAGAGCCTAAGCTCTCTGTCAACCCCGATATCACCATTAAATCTCACCAGAGAAGCTTGAAAATTCAAACTCAACCTTGGCCTCTAAAAATTATACCAATCAGACTCTTAGGTTCCCAATAGACCCCCCTTAGTTCAGTTTTAAGTTTGGCACGCTCTAGCTAGGCCATGCAAACCATTATCCTCTCAAAACCCAAAAAGAATAATCCACTAGTAGGCCCTTAAAATGAATAAACCAAGGTATGAGCTTATACTATGTTGTAGGGGGAGGAAAACCGGTCATTTTGGCGTTGGTCTTGTCGATTTATATGGAGAGACGAGAGAGAAATGAGGAGAGAAAGATTTTCCGGCGGCGGCGGTGTATGAAGTTTGAAGAAGAAACGACCCGTGGGTAAACGGGTTATATCTTGTATCCGTATTAATTCATTCGGGTCAGGTCTTGGGTCATGGGTATGGGTTAGTTTGTATGTGTAAATGGTTGTGGGTTCGGGTTATAATAATTACTAATGGGTCGGGTTTGGATCTTTTAAGTTGGATCGGCATTAGTGAGTATATGGGTAGCCCATCGGTTCGGGCCGAATATGGGTTTGACCCGCGGGTCTTTGCCTTAATGTTTATTTATTTTAATTTAATCTATTCATCATTAATTAAGTTATTTTAATATTCTTAATTATTCTGTTAATCCTGATTAGGGCTTTAATAATCTGATTAAGAATGTTTAAGGTTTTAAAATTTTCTCTTAATGGATATTAGTCATTTTATATATTGTTTATTATACATTATTGTCGCGCCCGCCTTTGGCAGGTCAAAATGGGGTGTCTACAATTATATATTAATCAATAATTATTAAATAATTTTAAATAGTTTAAATTATTTTATAAATAGATCTTAAATACCAAAATTTCATTTTAAAATTTTAAGACAGTGTTTTAAATAATACTTATATATTCTGAAAATATATTGTAGGGCATTTTATACTCTAATATTATAAGATATTAATTATGATGCGTTTCAATTATTGTTTATTTAAACCTAAATAAATAATAAGTAATTATTTTAAATTAAAATAATTAGGTAATAAATACCTAATGCCGATTTTAAATATAGGAAAATTATATTAAATTTTTCTAAGACCTAATGCCTCTATTTTTATGAAATTTTATTTATAAAACCCACACTGCAACATTTTAATATTCCTTTAATTAATTACAAATAACCCGTTTGGTCGTATTTAAATTATTTAAATACCAAACGAACTCCGAAAAAATTATGAGAAAAATACTACTAGCTTATTTTAAGGCCTAGTACTTAATAAAAATGATTATGAGGGTCAAATGTCTTCCTAAAATATATTTTATTATTAGAGTGTTTTTAAGTCTATTATTAGAAGATTAAACTTCATAAATTCATAATAAATAAACCGTAGCTCGGAAAAATACGTGGTCAGTACCCAGAGTCTTAGAATGACGTCTAGAATACTCCCTTAAAGTTTGGTGACCTTTCGACTCGGTCAAAAGTACAGCTTATTTCTAAACGCCCAAACTGGTATAGAAAACACAGCCTTTTATGCAACGGACTCTGATTTGAGTCTAATCAATGGCGTTAGACTCAAAATGATATCTAGATCATCATGTTGAGGTCTAGGAACCCATCCGGCACAATTACCATTATGCCCTTGGTTTTAGTACGCTTATTAATCTACGTTCTATGAACTTATATACTTTGTAGGAACCGCAGTTAAGCTTACGCAACCGCATCGAGGTGAGTCGTCTTAACTCACTTGGTATATTATAGAAATATTCTTGTGGATTATATGTATACCCAGTACCTCCTGTGTGGGCGAAGCTGATTAGTACGAATTATGTGAATGTTGAGATTGGTTCTTATATAATGAACTCATGTTAGTTGGCTATACTTCACGCTTAGTTAATACTCGTTGACATGCCTGCTTATCATGTTTTCACATTTATACAATCACATGAAAATAGTCGAGTCACGACGTCAATCTTGACGTCCGCATGGTTAGTCAAGGAGACTAACCCAGTCATTATGTCATACATGTGGAGTGGAGGTTCAAGAGTTGAATGGATTTGAGTTAGTAGATGAGGTTACTCCGCCCTGGCCCACGACAGAGGTCAAGGAGTATGTTGATGATATCGCTTTAGTCCACGAGAGAGGCTAAGGGATATTTCTAAGAAAGTATGTTGATGATATCGCTTTAGTTCATGAGAGAGGCTAAGGGATATATCTAAGAAAGTATGTTGATGATATCGCTTTAGTCCACGAGAGAGACTGAGGGATATATCTAAGAAAGTATGTTGATGATATCACTTTAGTCCACGAGAGAGGCTAAAGGGTACACCAATGATATCGCTTTAGTCCACGAGAGAGGCTAAAGGGTACACCAATGATATCGCTTTAGTCCACGAGAGAGGCTAAGGGATATATTTAAGAAAGTATGTTGATGATATCGCTTTAGTCCACGAGAGAGGCTAAGGGATATATCTAAGAAAGTATGTTGATGATATCGCTTTAGTCCACGAGAGAGGCTAAGGGATATATCTAAGAAAGTATGTTGATGATATCGTTTTAGTCCACGAGAGAGGCTAAAGGGTACACCAATGATATCGCTTTAGTCCACGAGAGAGGCTAAAGGGTACACCAATGATATCGCTTTAGTCCACGAGAGAGGCTAAAGGGTACACCGATGGTATCGCTTTAGTCCACGAGAGAGGCTAAGGGATACATCAAAGGAAGTAATGTCAACGCTACCGCCTTGGTCCACGAGAGAGGTCAAGGGGTACATCATTCGTAAGAAGAAAATATTGTATCATGGCTGGGGTATGCCGACTCTATGGTCATAGAAAATTGGAGTTACGGTCAAAAGTGGTTGAGTAAAGTCGAATATATCGATACTGCATCATGTCATCATACAACCATGTTATATGCTCATTAAATGTTGTTTCAAGATTTTCGTTGTACTTGTGTATTATTATTTGTATTAGGAGTGATCGATTAAGATGATCTCACTTAGCTTCAAAAGCTAACGGCTCCTTCCCTGCCCTGGACATCTTATGTCTAGGTTATGATGAGGATAATTACCAAGGTTACCCTGAAGATGAATATAACTATCCTCAAGATGGGAACTATCAGGAAGGCGATCTTGAGGCAGACTATCAGGAAGAGTTTGATAACGAAGGTTACGGGTTTGCCAGTTAGAAAGAGGACTCTGGCCCACTTTCGTATTAAGACTACCTTTATGTTTTAAGAACTACCTTTTGTTGATGTAATAATTCAGTGGCGTCGATAGCCCAACTTATCTTATGTGGTTTTCATTTGGAACTTCTGTAATAGCTTAAGTAGCAAAACACTTTAAGTTCCCCCATGAATACCATTAGACGCTTTTGCAATTCCTTACTCTGATATATATTATGTTAGTATGTTACACAGACAGGTCAGTTTTATGTAACTCGTCATTCCCTACGTGTGACGTACCGCAAAAATAAAGCGTGTTTCCATTAAAAAAAAATAAAATGAATTACACTTTGATTATTTAAAATAAAAATACAAACTTTATTTAAAACTCCCAGCCGGTCGATATTCTCCACGGATCTCCTATATCATCCTTAACCTTATCTCTCTTTCAGGCTTCGGTTACCGGCACTGCCTGCTTCTAAAAACCACACCGGGAAGTATACAATATGACATGAATAATAAAGGCTCAAAAGGATAATGACAATCAAATACATAGAACGACATCAAATCAATTGACCAATCTCACAACCCAATTGCTCACACTACCCAAACGCTCATACCAATAGCATCATACCAGGTTCCTCTTGGTCACATAGCAAGAGACACCTCACCTCACCTCACTCGTCTCCAGTACGTCGGTCCCTGAGGCCTGTTGGACTGTTGGTAGGTGTTCCTTGCTCATGACCCTTTAGTCCCATAGCACTTAGCAATGAATACATACTCATTGATTCCAAATGAAAACACAACATAACTGCAAAAAGAGTACAAGTAAAGATAACCAAGAAATACTCCGGAGAATTTAGAAAGCATATTGTACACAACCCGGTACCTATAAATGATGTTGAGCAACTCCCAAACACTTCTCTTCTTCTTCTTTCCACTAACCCGATGTGTAATATATCTATAATTGTGTATATATATATATATAAATCTCTGTCTCTATATATATGTAAGTTATATATAAAATGTGCTGGAGAGAGAGAGAGAGAGTGAGAAAGAGTTGAGGTGAGGGATAGAGAAATGTAGATGAATTAGTAAATTGAATAAAAGAAAAGTGATTTATTTATAGACTTGGGAAACTTGGCCACCAAGTTGGGACTTGTGGTCCACAACACAAACACACACACAATAAACACACCACACAAATCCATAGCCCTCATATGAACACACGCACAACATATACACCACACAAGTGCATAGCCCTTAAATGAACACATGCACAACACACACACCACACAAATGCAAAACACACAAATGAACACATCAATAACACATACACCACACAAATGCATAACACACAAATGAACACATCTACAACACATACACTACACAAATGCACATGGGTTGGCTAGCATAGTTTAGAAAATCTAGTTAGGAAAATATAATTATTATAATAATTATTCTTATAATTATATTATCAAATAATAGAATTAAAAAGTCGTATAAATACAGAAAAGGTCGTATAAATGCAATATCGGGTATTTTATCAAAATGATTAAAATCGAGATGTCTTCTAAACGGAGATCGAAAAATTTTAACTTCCAACACGAATATCAAATCATTTAATCTCACGCAACTTTTTTCAAAAAAGTATATTTTCAGTTCATGACTTACAAAATTAGAAAAATTACCAAAATACCCCTGTGACCAATTTTCGCTAAAATTGCACACGAAGTCTAAATTGTTAATTTAGACATGAAAATACGGGTTACTACAATCTACCCTCCTTAACAGAGATTTCGTCCCGAAATCTAGAGATAAAAGTATTTGGTAAATAACTTCATAAATTTCTTAAAATAATGTTTAAAACAAATATAGTATGTTTTGTTTTGTAAAGTAAATATTTTTCTACCTTCTTTGACTTCTCCCAGGCAATGTAGACTATCAAACCTCGATATAGTCCTACACTTCCGGCTGGGGACAGGCTCTGATACCATTTGTGACGTACCGCAAAAATAAAGCGTGTTTCCATTAAAAAAAATAAAATGAATTACACTTTGATTATTTAAAATAAAAATACAAACTTTATTTAAAACTCCCAGCCGGTCATGAACTGAAAATATTAATATATGGGTGGAGGTTCTAATGAATCCTAATTAATTGAATTAAACTAAATAATAAACTAAAGCTTATAGAAACATAACTAATTAAACAAATAAACTAAAGGTGTTGGAAATACGAGAATCCACATTGATCCTACCATCTACCATGCATACTCATTAATGTTCTATGGAGTTCATTCCTTTTCAGCATTCCGTATTTTTATAAAGATATAGAATCAATAGCCCTTTCATGACCGGGACTACATCATCACAAGTGATTTAAAATACTTGAAAGACAGTTTAAAACAATGGTTATTACTTGCACTCTAAATGGTGTCAGCATTCAAAGTGGTTTTCAAAAGTCAATGAAGAAAATGCCTTAAGGCTTTAAGTTCTAAAAACTGTTGTGACAAACTGAGCTTATTGGGACAATTTGATGACAGATTTCTAAAACAAAAAGTCATGGAATACTTAAAAGAATCATCTCAGGATTTAACATGTTCGATCGATCGAAGCGCTCTCGATCGATTGGACAGCCTCATCCTTCAATCGATCGAAATGCCTTCGATCGCTTGACTATGGCCCTGGTTCGATCGATCGAAATACCTTCGATCGATCGAGTCCATGTTTTATATAGATTGCATGGAAAAGGTTGGGAATCAATGTTTCATCACATATTCCCAATGTCTAAACTACGAAAACATAATAAAACTAGTGCAGAAATAGTAAAACAAAATAATCATAACAACTATAACAATAAACAATCAAATACGATAAAGGAACAGAAAAACCTAGAAATCATCTGAAATAAAGTTGTACTAATCTTGAACTAAACTTTAATCTTCAATAATCTTCAATAAATCAATGGAAAGGAGGAAGAAAAACAAGAATCTAACCTAATCTACTCCTAATCTAACCCTAAAACTACCCTAAACTGCTGTTTTTCGCGTTCTGGAGCGTCCTCCCTTCGTCTGGCGTCAAAACGACTTATATATAGGGTTCCCACAGAGTTTACGCAATTTTTGGGTGAATTAAAAGTTCAATCGATCGAGCTTAGTTCGATCGATCGAAGGTTCGATCGATTGAACTCTCCTCAATCGCTTGAACTTCTCTGATTTTGACAGCTCTGCGCACCGATGGAAGAATGGCCATAACTTTTTACTCGGACCTCGGATTGACCTCTCGTTTGCGGCCACGCGACCATAACTCAAAGATCTACATTTTATATCTCTGGGAAAAGCTTCCAAATCTGAAGTCTTCATTGTCAAAATTGGCATTTTCTCTGCTACTTCCGTTGTTCTCTCCACCAGAATCACTTTTTATGCAACGATTGTTTTCCATGACCTATAAAATAGTGTAAAAACACATGTTTGAGTCTCAACATCATAGAAAACACTTAATCATTGATATACATCTAAATCTAGGGACTTGGGGATAAAAGTATGCATAAAAGACCATTAAATACGCTATGAATATGCACTTTTCACCTCGAATCAGGGAACTTAATCATTGTTGATAAGCCTTGATGGTGTGCCACGTGACCTGGGACCACCTTGTTGGTTTTGGGGCGTGACAAGACTTGCCCAAAAAAAAAAAGTTGTTTAAAATAAAAGTCATCCACCATTTTATACGATAAAAATTCGGGGCGTAGGGACATGGAACCCAGTGGGTATCATGGTACTCATTCAACTTTTGAAGTTTGAGAAATTTTTTTTGGTATATGTGATATTTTATCCCAAAAATAGTCTAATTCACCCTAATAATAACTGTCTATGTGATATTATAGCCCAAACCCACCCTAATATTTCATATCAAACTTTATTATGTCCATTAGGAGTGTTCATTGGTCGGTTCGGTCAGTTTTTTTTTCTTTCGATTTTTCAATGTTTAAAAAACGATCAAATGTCTTAGTTCAATCGAGTTTTGGGGGTATTTCGGTCGGTCGGTTCTGTTTCCTTCTGTGCCTATACTTTTGAAAACCAACCAAATAAGCTCGGTTTGTTTGGTCGGTTTCGGGGTCGATTTTTTTTGTGCAGCTCTAATGTCCATTCTCATTTTGGCCCAACCCAAATTAGTGTTCTAAATTCAAATTATAGTTAACCCACCTAATATTTGACACCATACATAATAGCTCATGTGACATTCTAGCCCGAGACCATCTTTAAACCTTATTATGTGTTCTCATTTCTTCTCAATCCATTAAGTGTTCACAACCCAATTTGACACCATATCATGTGTTTTTTTTATAGGTGACATCATACTGTGTTGATTCAAATAGTTTGTATTTATCTCATTATAAAAAATGTATAAATAGACCAAAAATAAAATAATAATAATAATAGTTGGAGGTTAACCCTATCACATTGATACCCACTAAATGAGATTTCTTGCTATGCACCTTGTTAGAGATTATAAAGAGTGAGAGAGAAAGGAAAAAGATTGTATTGAGTTGATATATAAAACATTACAATAAGGTGCCTTTATATAGGCCTATAGATAATCCTAATAAGGAGAGATAAACCTAATTAAGAAGGAGAACAATTAGGGGTAGAAATAGGGGCACATTGAACTTAGACAAAATGAACCTAGACTTGTTATTCTAACAGCCCCCCTCAAATCAAGGTAGAAAATGGAAACAGTTTGAGTTTGAAAACTGAATCTTGGAGTCGTCTTGGAGGTAGAGCCTTTTGTGAAGAACAACATAGTGATCCGAATGGTGCGGCTGATAATCCGACTGTAGAGGGTGCCTGAGGGAATAGTAGCTAGGAGGTGGTAGACGAAGGTCTGACAAAGTAGGTGGTCGGGTGGTGGGTGGTGAATTAAGGTTCAACCAGTCGGAGGTTCGACGAAAGAAGAGGTTGGGTGGTGTGAGATCCGGCCGATTGAATGGCCGGTTAGTGAGGTAGAGCTCCGGCCGATCGAGAGGTCCGATAGAGAGGCCGGTTGATAAGGTTGAGATTCGGCCGATCGAGAGGTCTGATAGAGAGGCCGGTTGATGAGATTGAGATCTGCCCGATCGGGAGGTCCGATAGAGAGGCCAGTTGGTGAGGCAGAGATACGGCCGATCAGGATGTCCGAAAGAAAGGCTAGTTGGTGAGGCATGTTAGATATTAGGTGGTGGACTGGGCATGTTCATTTGGGCTTAATAGAGTTTGACAGATTTGGGTAGATATAGGATCTTAGGATTTTGTTGCTTGATTTGGGCTTGGGTGAATATTAGGGCTTGGTTAATTTGGCTCGGAATGTGGCAAGATGAGAGATGGTCGGTGATGAAGGGGGACCTTTGGAGTGGTAGCAGTGGTGGGGTGTTGGGGATAGAGGGAAGTTCAGTGAATTTTTAATTGTACGTTGGTTCACATAGAAACTAATAAAAATACTCAGAATTACAATGGTAATCACTTGAAAAAAAAAAATTAGATATATATATATATATCAATTTTCCTACCACATTCAATAATTAATTTATCCATTGTCGACTGCGCATAATGGCATTTTTAGTAGTCAGAGACACGAGAAAGTGGATCATCACACCATGCCATGCCATGCCATTGTTGTGAATGTGTATAACATGTCCCTGGATAACTTATTATGTACGAGATGAGATGTTTATTGATGCTTTCTTGTGCCTGCTGCCGATGGCATATTTTGATGCAACATTATGAACTATGGCCTTGGTATGCTACTTTTAGGTGTAATGTACCTACAACAATTAATGGTTAATGGCTATAATGTACCTTATGAATTATGAGCTATGTATGTAAGAGGTGCATTCTAGTTCTTCCCAATAATGCTGTAATACCAAAACAAATACAGTATTATTTTGAAAAACTGCTCAAGTGCAAAACAAATAAAAATAAAAAAATAAAAAGTACAAAACAACTCCACTAGTCCATTTCCTCACACTAGAGTGTTCCCTACTTCCCAAATCCAACTATTTCACCCATTTTTTTTTATGTGAATGTCACAGTGAAACACATCATCATCCACAATAAAAGAGAAACCTATAAATTAATTATAAGCACCTTTAATGCTTCCCACTTATACTAGAATACTTGGTAAATAATTCGAAAAAGAATACAATTCTCCAGGGAAGGAGGGAAAAGAAAAGGAAAAAAAAAAGACTCACAACCAAAACCAACAATATATTGTATACCAGGAGTACAAAAGTTGCATTGAATGCATAATCACCCAACAAAGATAAAATGTTCACCATTCATATCCCCCAAGAGTACATATGCACATATACTCAAGAATGTGCATGATCCAAAATTTGAACATGCTTGAAATACATAGATATAGGTGGAAACAATTTTACAAGCAAATCTGGACATAACTAATGTCTTCTCCTAGTAATGAAAGGAGTAGAAGTCAAGTGCTGTGCTACTTTAGGGGAAAAACCTTCAGCTTGCTGCTTGAAATTCGAAATTGGAGTGACTGAAAGTTTATTTTCCAATGGGCTTAGTGGGAGATGATTTGGGCATTGGATTCCCTTCAATGGACGCAAACAAGCCAGGTGGCCACGTAAATGGTTGTTGCAAATGGGAAGTTTGCTTGCCTGCACGGTTGATTCCTTCTCTCTAGGCACCGGAGCTCCAGTCGGGTCCTACATATGAAAAAAGCAATGGGTTCTTCATTATTACACAATGAATTTCATGTGAATTAACATAAATTATTACTCCGAAAGAGAACACATACTTGTACTCGTGTTTAGAATACTATATAATCATGTCCTACGTTTAGTATCACACAACAAAATCCAAGAGAAGTAAAAGAAATCATACTCCTAAATAATAATCTAGTAATGGGTCGTGTGGGGTCCGATAGTACTTACACTTAGCCCCATTCTCGTGGATCCAACTTGGGACTTGTATTCTAGAGGTGGTATTTTGACACATATAACTAATAGTGGTCCGAAAAATATAATCATATTTATTGATAACACACAAATACGTCCATGTGAGTTAAAAGAAATTCTTACTCCTTAAGAAAACTCGTACTTATGATTCATGTTCAAAAAACTATACAATCATGTTCTTCATAGTAGGTGATACACCATAAAATCCAAGTGAAGTAAAATAAATATCAGTCCTAATCTCATACTCATATAATCAAAGTATACAAAACTATATAAAAAAAATGTTCGATGAAGAATTACTTACACCGAGAATAAGAAATGTGAATGCTTGTTTATCTGCACCAAGATGAACTTCAATCAGCTTTCGTATATCAGACAGGCTCGAATCTTTTACAACCTTAAGCGTGGTGATAAACTTTCCATGGTTTTCCTTTGATGCCTCCCATTTCACGTACACTTCAACCAGATCATCACTGCTCACATTGAATGGGTTGTGGTTCTCCTTCGACTCCAATGCTGTTTCCTTAGAAACCCGGGTTTTGCTCATCTGCGACTCCATCAATTTCTGCTTGTTTGCATGATCATCAGACATTTCATCAATCGCCTTCACTGGAGAAGACAAGGGATCAAAAGGTTCAAAGCTCTTTTTGGCAGGAGTTGGGGTTATATGGTTCTGAGAAAGTTCTCTATAATTCCCACAAAGTGTAAAAATATTTTGGATTCTCGTTCGCCTAAAAGATGCTGAATCTTTAGAGTTTTCAATTTCACTAATCAACCCTGTGCTTGCACTGTTCTCTTCTGATCTATCTTTGAAATAATCAGTTTTATATTCAGGTGTCATTACAAAACACCGAGGTGATGGTGAAAAAGCACACACTGTCTTCTCCTCAATTACCTCTTTCTGCACTTCTTCATCCCCCGCTTTCTCTTTATCTTCCTCTTCTACCTCTTCTTCTCCTCCCTCAAATACAGTGCTCAAACACACTTTTTTGGTAAATGTCGGGGCAAACACATCATAATCTTCGTTATCGCTCAAGCTGTTGACATTACTATATTTCATATCAGTATCTAAATATTTCATATCATGAACCAATGGCTCCTGCTTACCCATGTCCACATCCATTGACTTGGACAGGTCCATTGATTTCTCCATCCCCGGATCCTCGTCAGCATAAATTTCTAAGAGCCGTTTAGCAAAGTCATTTCCATCCGCTCCTCTTGGCCCATTTTCTTCACCATTTCCATCCCTTGATTGGTGGAGTTCGTATTCAATTTCCTCCAAACGCTGTCTTAGCATTTCAACTTCTTGTTGCTGTTGCAATATTCGCTCCTCCATTTTCCTCCTCTCCAATTCAACAAATTCATTTGCCATTTTCTGACATTCCTGTATTTTCTTTTCCAACTCAATTTTAAGCATTTGAGTCCACTCGTTCACCTTCGAGTTAATCTCCTCTTCGCTTGTCCCCAATCCTTTCCCTTCCACTAGTGCAAGTTTCTCTCTCAATGCGGAAATCTCTTCTTCTTTCTTCACTAGCTCTTTGTGAGCCTCATTGCGCTCTTTCTCTCTAAGCTTGTTTTCTGTTTGTAACTTGAGAATGAATTGGTCCATAGCTGAAATCCTAGACCCTAAAATAACCGCCGAAGAAGATTCTTCGCCACCATTTTTGTCATTGATCGGTGTATGAGGACCACGGATGATGCATTTTGCTTTTGCTCCATATTCAAGGGTCGAGATTGTCTTGTGCATTTCCTTGGGATCCGGGCTAGCACACAGTATCATCAAGATTTTCGACTTATCATCCTCAAAAGAATCCTAAAGCAAAAGGAACACCT
This sequence comes from Hydrangea macrophylla, assembly GCA_033977485.1. NCBI lineage: Eukaryota > Viridiplantae > Streptophyta > Magnoliopsida > Cornales > Hydrangeaceae > Hydrangea > Hydrangea macrophylla. The sequence continues at coordinate 109,582,410 of CM066991.1, forward strand.
TCATAAGCCAACATGGGACGACACACACAAATATACATTTCACACTAACAACTATCCTTTTATTGATTTTTAAAAATAATAATAATAATAAAATTATTATAAAAAGTCTTGCTATCTCTGAATAAGAAGAAGAAGAAGAGAAGAATTTACCTGCAAGAGCATAGTTAACTTGCTATCTCTGAATGGGACATGAGAATCACCATTTGCAATCGATTCAACTACTCTCTTCAGTGCTATGTTTCCTTGGTTGATCTTCGCAGTCTGAAAAATTCAAAAGATGCAGGAATTAGAAGAAAATAAAAAAATGAAATAAAAAAAACAACCATGAAATAATAAAAAGAAAAAGTTCTTAATTAAATTTACCTGCATTTTTGCTTCCATACCATTTTGGCCAGCTTGCTCGATATTTTCAGAACCAGCCATATCAACGAGCATGAGTCGTCCTCCCACTGTCGGGACATCAAGAATTATCTGCACAAGAATGACGAGAAAATTACATAACCAGGAACACATACTTTGTAAAAACAAGTTGGATATTCCCAGATTTCTAAGAGATACAAACCATGCAGTGGCTTCGAGAGCTTCTCTCATTGCAGAGTGTACTTTTTACAATCCTTCGCTTCTCCACTTTCTGGATTTCTTTTGATATCTTTCCAGCTTCGTTTCCAGATATAAAAGTTGCATTTTTGGCCTTCTTTCCCATCACCTCCAATCTCACCTATAAAAGCAAAGTACAAACTTGAATTTGACTAAGGTAGAATAAAGCTCATAGTTAAATTTCAATCAGAAACTGGGATACAATTCTAAAGGTTGCCTTATAGCAAGACCAATCAATAGCATCCCCTACTGTTGATCTAGAGAAGGAAAAAAAAATAAAAAAGGACGCCTATTTTCCCAAGTATTTTCCTCCTTGCTTAAACAACACTACATACACCAAACTTTCTACAATCAATTTCTTTTCCAAGAGTTCTTTCCTTGGTGCTTTTGCTTCCTTTATCTCACCAAATCCATGAACCAAACACAGCCTAAACTGCCAAAGCATTTTGGGATAGGACACAAGCATCTAGGTAATGCAACACCTAAGCATTAAAAACAAGGTCATTCTTCCCCTCAAATTCAAAATCTATGAGATTTCCGGAATATATTTGTTCGGACAATAAGAAATGCTAACCCTTTTATTAAAATGATTCAAAACTACCACTTTAGAGGCTAATGGTTACTTGAACAAGATCTAATTCAATCTATTGGAGTCCAGTATCCACTTTAAAGAAAGAACCAGTCCAATATTAAGCTACAAATATTTGCCAACCGAAGATGAATTATGTTGATGCTTGAATCGTAGTTATCTTCTTGACGGAGTAATTGAGCTTGTAGCTACAATTTCCTGTTAAGTTGTGGAGACTGATCACCTTTTGACCTTGAAGCCCCTACGCATAATGGGGTCCCGCTCCCGAAAGAGCGGGCGGGGGTCAAGGGGAGGCCGCCCCTTGCGGGGTCCAGGGGCAGCGCCCCAGGAAGAAAAATTTTCGTGGGCTATTTCTTTATCAGTTTCAGGCCTATCAGAGCCGTTTGGGGTGTTTTCAGAGCAGTTCTGGGCCTGGCCCATTTGGCAGATTTAGGTCAATGATTACTTGTATAAATACCTTCTCTCCGTCATTTGTAAACCCTTGGCAGCTGCGGATTAATAAAAGATCTCTCTCTTTCCGCCGTGGAGTAGCACGATCATCCTGATTGTGTGAACCACGTAATATCTTGTGTTGTTTCTTTCGTTTTCGTGTATCTTGTGTGGTGTGTGTTTATCGATTTCAACCTAACATTTCCCATTATGAAGCTAACGGTGAATTTGCAATTCTAGGTTCAATACATATATTTATCAAAACAACTTTTAATTGCTTTTATTGTTTAGATTTGTTTTCATTGTTCTTATTTTAATAAAAATAAAAATAAAAATTTTGTTTTCTTAATTAACTAGGTTTAGGTTTTAAAATTAAAGTGCTTTAGTATTTCAATATCTGTGTGGGACCTCTACTTTCACACTACAAATCTTTTAAAGTAGAGTATACTTTTTATCTTGATTTTGACGAAATCAATTTTTGGCGCCGTTGTCGGGGATTGCAAATCCATTTGTGCTTGTGCTTGCATACGCCGTTGTAGGGGATTGCAAATCTATTTGTGGGTCGCTCCCGCGAGGTTCCTTTTTTTCTTCTGTTTTGTTCTGTTTCAACTAACCCGACCCCGAAATCTGTCCAGAAACTCAAAAATTGACCCAAAAACGTACAAAAATAAGAAAACGGATGAAGTAGAGCTTGGGTTACTCCCAAGAAGCGCTGTAGTTTATGTATTCAGCTAGACCATGCTATGCTTAAGCTATCATAAATTAGTTGGGTATAATTGTATAAATGTGCATAGTCACACACAGATATCAAATTTCAGCAACTACACAAGTTCCAAAACATACTATTCGGTCAACATCAGTAGTAAAACACTTTTTAAGTTCTAAAAATCCAATTGAAATAAAAAAATTTATAATCAACTATATCCACCAAAAATGAAAGAATGGTCATTTTTACCTTGGAAGCACTGCCCTTAGACCATCCAAGATTGAACCCTCCACCACCATTACTTGACAACAGATCATATAACTCTTCATTATATATTTCCAAAACTGTAACTTGAACGAATGTGCCAACACCCACACACTGATCATTAGCATCTTTTTCATCACCCCCTTCACCCAATATATCTCTCAAAGATCTGTAAACAATCCCCTGCTGCTTAGCACACCCAAACATGGTGTGACTCTTACCAGACCCAGTAGGCCCATAAGTCATTATAGTGCACTTAGCCCCCAACTTCACACCATTTACTCTAGACTCCACAAATTTCCTGTAAAACCCATCAAGATCTTCTTCTTCAGACAATGATACGCCATCAAGGTGAAAATCTCGATACCCAATCTCTGTTTTGACCCGGAGAGATTGGCGGTCAGGATTGGTCTGCAGAGCCGAGATGGGTTTGTCTTTCTTATCTGGGTAGTCACGTATTCGGCCGATTACTTCAACTGGGTGCTCCAACGGCGATGTTTCTTTGAGTGTAGAGTTTGGGTTCGGTGATGGTTTGGCCATGTTGAAATGAAGACGATGCTTCGATTGGGGTGTCTTTGAAGAGTGAATTGAATGGGTCTGGTTTGATTTTGATGAAGGCGTTGGAGCCATTTGATTTGATTTTGATGAAGGTGTGGGTGCCATTGGAATTAAACGCAGACGCGTTTTTGCTGATTTTCTTGGTACTTACAGGGGATAATCAAGATTTGGTTATAAACCTTGTTTTTAAATGTGAGTAAATGTAGAGAGAGAGATAGAGGGAGAGCAAAATTCAAGATTTAAATTCAATTCAGTAAAGCTGATTTGGAAAGAGTGAAGTTGATTTGAGGACGAAGACAATCGAGAAATTGCTCAGAATTATAAAAATGGAAAAAAGCTAGATGAGTTCTCAGAATGGAAAGAAACAGAGAGAAAGGGTAGAGAGATGAAACGAAAGGGTTTTTGATTTTTGAAGTTTAAAATAAAATTGAAATGTAGACGTTACGTTTTCTAACGTCTCTATTTTCTGGCGAGGACGCTTCTCATCGGCGATTTGTAGTTTACTACCCGTGAATTAGTCGTTAGGTTTATTATGTCTACTCAATTGGGCCAGCTCAGTCATGAGACTCATGACCCACCCGGTGCCATTATATTTATGGGCATTCAAAATCAACAACCAAAAAAAAAAAAAAAATACCTGCGCCTAATTTTCTCTTTATCCCACTTGCTTTTTACAACCACAATTTCAATTTAAGAGAGCAACAATTTACTTAAGGGAGATTTGGTCAAAAGTCTTAAGGATAATACTTTTTTAGTATTAGGTACAAAATATTTTTAATTTTAGTGAAATGTTTGTTTTTGGGACAAAAGTACCCATCTCTATAGTTGTCGTGTAGGCACAACTTTTTTTCTTGTTGAATAGTTATCATAAGCATTCACTCTTACTAACTTCCTAGAAGTTTTTGCAAATTTATAAAAATTTATAACTTTTAATCTATAAATCATTTTTGTGTAAAATTTATAATTGTAGAATCTATTTGACATGATCTATCAAACAAACACCCTTGTCGTTATAAAATCTAGAAGAAGAAAAAAAAACTATCACATGGAACTTACTCAAGCGTCTGAAATTTGACATAATTGGTTAGGTGAAATTTGTAATAAAAAAAAAAGATAATAAGTCATGTGAAATTCATTTCAACATTTAAAATTTTGCATAACTAGTTATGTGAAATTTGTGGAAAAAAGAAAATAATATGAAATTCATTCCATCATCTGAAATTCCACATATCTAGATAAATTTCACATAAAGTTAGGAAGATAGGTGTGAGAAATTTAAAATAAACTTCTAAAAAAAACTCTAAACTTTAAAATTTGATAACTTTTAATCTACAAAGCTTTAATCAATAAAATTTGTAGTTCTGGGATCTACAAAATAAGTATCATTGTCGATATAAAATTCTTGAAAAAAGTAATATGAAATTTCACATAACTTTTTTCACCTTGAAATTTCACATAAAGAGTTTAAATATGAAAGACAAGCTTTTATCCTAGAGAGAGAGAGAGAGAGAGAGAGAGAAATAGTGTGTGTGTGTGTGTGTGAGAGAGAGAGAGAGAAAGAGAGAGAGAGAGAGAGAGAGAGAGAGAGAGAGAGAGAGAGAGTGTGTGTGTGTGTGTGTGTGTGTGTGTGGTAAAGAATGCACACCAACCAACAAAGCCCTTTAAACCCATATTTTCTTTGTCACTCATTAGATATCACCAAAACATCCATGCATACACAAAACATAAGTTGAACTGAACCAGCGATGTCCAACCACAAGCTCTCTCTTGCTCAGAGAAGGAGAAGAAGACCAAATCCAAAGATGAGACCCAAAACCTAACTCAATCATTAATCCCGATAAAAGTGCTAACCCATCATCGCACGAGGTCGTTTCTTAGATCAAACGGATCCTCGGGGTCGAGAAAACTGGTCACAGGGTACCCTTGACCGTCGTCAGTCATGCCACATCGCCCTCGGACCTCCACCTTCCCGAGCCTCCGTCCTCCACCGTCGCCCGCCTTCGTGCTCCACCATCGCAGCTATGCCTCTCTCACTCTCCTTCTCTAGCATTCTCTCTAAGCCAAGGGTATTTTTGTCTTGATTTTGTGCATCTTTATTTGTCAAGGGATTTGATGGGAATATCTTTCACTAATGATATAGTTTCACCAAATTAAATAACATATTTTTGACTTCAAACTCTCAAATTCTAATATAGGGGACTTTTTACAAAAATTCTCTTTACTTAACACACTCAACCTTAATTCCCACCCCCGGCCTTATAACCACCATGCACACTATCAGATAAAGAGTCTTCGGTGTAAGTAATGCTAAATATGGATGTCAAGAAAATTGATTGGATCGAACCAAGCGACCGAACTGATTGGTTCAGTCGATTTTTATCAAAATATTGCAGTGTACAAACCAAACTAAATTGAAAACACCTCAAAAACTGACAAAATTGATTAGTCGGTTTAAAAACCTCCTCAAAACAGGGCGAACCGAACCGAAGACACCCCTAATGTAGACCAAAACACACCCAAACAAGTCTTAGCCATGAGAAATTTGCTCACTTGATGTCTTTGAAATTTACATTAGTTAGTCTATTGAATGTTAGGTTGTAATTAGCTTAGACAACATACTTGAAATGGTGTCTTTTTGTATATACATATATGTGGTAGTGTATTGGGAGAGAGATCTTAGGACTAATTGATGGATTTAGGATTGAAAAACCTTTAAATCATGTGCAGCTGAAACAAGTTTCAAAAACTTGATTGGATGCCTCGGATCTACTATTTATTAACTCCATAGATGTGTAGGGAAGAGAGAGGAACAAGAATAATACCTTCGTGTCTTGAACCCAATTCTAAATTAGTCTTCTTCTTTTAGTGTGCAGTAACTCCCTCTAGGTGATCTTTACCCTTATGACTCCTCAAGCACTTCCCGGAGAGACTAGGGTTGGTGGGAACCCTAATAGAGGGGATACGAGAGGCTAGAGAACTTATAAAAGGATCTAGACAATATGAGAGCTTAAAAATGACGTTCAAAATATTCTGTCTTGCAGGTCCTCCTATTTATAAGTTTTTCAACCGACTTAGGTTTCAATCGATCGAACCAAGTTCAATCGATCGAATCTTTTTCAATCGATCGAACTTGTTCAATCGATTGAAACTCTTTCAATTGATTGGTTCAATCCCCTTATGCCTTTCCAAGTATTCTCTATGAAGCTAAGAGTGGGACCTTTGTAGAAACCCAGAATTTTTAAAGGGTAATTTGGTAATTTTGGATCAATGTGGGTCTTGAATTAGGACAATGTATTTCAATTTGATACATGTTGGTAGCACTTTTTGGTTAGTGGGTACACATGTGTAATTATATATCTTGTGATTGGATGTGTTATACACTAAAACATAACCCATACCTACCCAAACCTAACCCATACCTACCCAAACCTAACTTATCAATTCTATCACTTTTGGGAGACAACTCCCTCACCTTCCCCCCTCTTTCTTGGCAGCTCTCTCTCTCTCCCTCCTTATCTCTTCTTTCTTCTTCATTTTTGGATATACAAATCTATCTCTATATCTCTCATTCTCTCACCATTTTGGAAGTCCAAAGTTCCCCCATTGAAGTTTCACCTCCAAGCTCCATTGGAAGACATTGCAAGTACTTTTGGACCTAAGCTATTTGAAGCAAAATTTCTCCTCTCATCAAGGGCTTCTCTTTGATCTCTTCCTTTCCCTCTTTGGACTCATATTTTGGTGTGTTCTTGAACAAAGAACACAAGAGGTAGATTTCATTGACTAAGTGCACTCCTCTTTCTAACCTCATGGTTTGCTATGTGTAGGACTAGATATATTACATATTAATCTTGTTTCATAACTTTTCCTACATGTTTAGCTTTGATGGTTAGTTGCTCATTATATGTTTAGTTGATTTAAATGCTTAAACCTAAATGTTAAATGAGTTGTCATGATTTAAATTACTCTTTGTTGTTAGTAATTTCTTTGATGACTTAAATGATATCTATGCCCTACTTGAGATCCTTAATTTCTTGGTTAGTCATTATGAGTTATTATGTTCACTTCATAATATCGAAACCATAGAGATGACATTGTAGTTGCATAATCATTGTAGTCACATTTCATAATCGCTAAGTCGGCATATCATCCATGGCATTGGCTTGGAAGTATGAATTTTGTTAAAATTCCCACGATGAGGAATGTCTTTTGAATCCCCATTTGGGGTTGTAATTTGATGAAATTCTGGAAGCGGGTGTGAGGTGAGGAAGGTTGTTTGTGATCCTTAAAACATTCGAAAATGCAAGGTCATATTAGTTTAGCTACCAGAGATCTTGTATGCTACACTCCCGTTCGAGTGGCTTGCATCCGGTGTTAAGAGTGAGTGGTTATGGAACTTGGTATTAGAAAGTTGCACGGTTTGGCCTTTACGGCTAATTGCATTGCCACGACGGCAAATCATTGCACCGCATGTCTTAGCATGATTTTAGAAGTAGTAGTACATTTCTTCAATGCTATCTACTAACCCGTCGTGGTTAAGAATCTATAAAACCACTTTTGTTTCAGGTGAAGTTGACAAGGGCAAGGCCCACGAGTAGTCAGTTCGGATGTATCTATTGAAGACGTCCCTTGAGTAGTCTTATTTTTTATAAGCAACTTCATATATAGTAAATGGATAGAAATGATTTGTAACAGGTGTAATCTAATGCCTAGACATTAACAGATTACTAAGCTTATATGTTTCCTTCCTTTCCTTTTTTTATCCATTATGAATCATGTGTATGGTGATCATAGAAGCTGTAATCGGACATATGTTTAGCCCTTATTTAATAACTCTTTCTTTTAAACTTTGTTGATCTTGTATTATATTGAGGATCCTAGATCTCCCTCTTGATCTTGAGCTTGTTAGTTGGATCCTCTTGGATTCTTGTTATATTATGTTCTTCATACTTGTTAGTTTTTCCATGCCTTTGACACTCATGAGTTTCTAGGTGTTCTTAGGCTTAGGTTCTGCAGGTAACCTTTCGACTGGTCCAACGGGACCATTCGACCGATAGAAAGGCCCTCTGATGTGAATAGTAACTTTTTTTCTTTTCAAAAACTCCAAATTTTCAAAAACTAATTTAGTTTACACATAGCCCATAGTTACTCTTTTAAGGAAAAATACTACTTTTGATTTTTTTAAGGATGTTTGATTATAATCTTTCCAAAAATCTCTTATATGATAAACTTTCAAAACAAACTTTTTATCTCCATCCTTCTAACCTTTAGGGCTTATTTCTACTTCTTTATAAATATATTTCAAAATCAAAACTATTTTGGTCGACACTGTTTGACCTGTTTGGTCCGTGGGGGGTCAATCCTTGACTTTTTGACTTTTCTTTGAAATCCACGTAAGATTCCTTTATGCTTCCACTTTGTTGGATTGATCCACGTAGGACTATTCCCTTGCTTTCCTTATTATTGTGGACTCGTTAACCTTCCATGTGGCTTGGTTTTCGGGGCGTTACAACCTCGTAGGTTCTTTATTGTTGGCTTAGATAAATTATTAATCACTATGATCAAATTTTTTGATAAACGAATTAACCAATTTATCAGTTATTGTTAACTCCATTATATAACGATAACTACACTCCAACTAAAAAGAACATATTCGAAGCAATAACTAGACTTGTATGTTGTACTAATGCCCCTCTACTGTCAGCATTCATAATTATGTTCAGGTAGTCAAATAACTGTTAATGTCAACCTGAATGATAATTACTTCTTTCATTACTCGAGTTCTATTCACCTCTCATGATTACCAAACATATTGATAACTACTTATCAACAAGACTGTAGTTCTCAATAATCAACTTGATAACATTCTCAAGGGAATGCTTACTCTTCATCGGAGGGTAGATTCTATCTTGATAATATATGTTTACAACCCTATGAATGTAACATATCCAATATACCCGGCTAGGTGTTGATCTTTAACACCACACTGATTGGTAAGTCAAAGTAGCCACATCCATAATTAGTCTCCATAATCGTCTCAAGATTGAGAACACGTACCTTACACAAGTTATGAGTTTCTATCTTCTGTTGACAGTTTTAGATTTCAATAAGAAATCTCATGCATACACGAATTACCTACTATGATACTTAAGGATTACAACAATCATTTCATGACAAATACAATTAAATGTATAAATGATATCCATATATAAAATGTCAAATGTCACATACATAAAGACAGGGTTTGAGGGCAAAATCCCAACAGGAATCGGGCGAATTGGGGGCCTTGGGTAGGGTGGTGGTGGTTGTGGATGGTGACGAATGAGGTGGTTGTCATGGGTGAGGTCCAAAGGACATCAATGTGTATGGCTTCTGTCAAGGGTTAGGAGAGAATATAACCCTAACGCAACTTGTATTACCCAACAAAAAAGAAAAAAAAAATTGGTTGACACCAAACTGGGTCTTAGGTAGGGGTGTAAGCTGTCACACCCGCCCCGGAAAATCATTTGTTTTAAAATGCGTAATTGAATTTTGAAGATTATTAACGTGGTTTAATAATTGTGAAAGTGGTTGACGTGGGTCAACGGTGAGTGTCAATCGAGGACACATGAAGGAAATAATTCTTGAGGAACTTGACATGATTAAATGACATTTATGTGAATTAAGTGTTAATTGAATTTTCTGGTATATGTGAATGATAATTTTGTATGTTTTTGTGTACTTTCTGATAGTTTTGATCTTTTTAAGATAATTTTGATTGATTAGTGATAACATAAGTGATACGTTGTATTAAAGGTAGGTTATTTAGAAATTATACGGAAATAATTTTTGAAACGTAATTACGGACCCAAACGGAACTTAGATGAAAACTTTTATGAATTATTGATTTTCACTTGTGAATCGATAACTTAGACGTTTCAGACGTTTCAGAGAATGATTAGAAGTTTTGAGAACTTGTAGGGAGTTAAACGTAATTTTTAAGACTTGTGTCTATATATAGATGAGAGGTGAGATATTTTTACAAATATCTCAAACCAAAACTTTGGGGGAGCTTAGAAGATTTTGGGGATTTTGATCTTGAAGCTTCACGACGTCAATCGACGACCTTCCATCCATTGGTTTTCAATCAAATTACATATTCGTATTCCTTGAGGTAAGAGCTTCATTTTGATACCTCTTAGGTCTTATTTGGCTAAATTTATTAAGTTTTCTTGAAAAACATGTACAAACTTGTAGGTTTCGCTTGTTATTTTGTACTAGGATAAAAATGTAATGAAAAAGATTTATTGTGGGTGTAGAGATTATATTAGGTGAGTCTCTATAGAATTGCTTGAGAGTTATGGCAAGGGGGAACTTCTATGACACACTCTAATAGTTTTGGTCGTATCATATATTTTAATTTATGTGTAACCAAAAGTCTAAAAAAGTGTAGTAACTTCAAAAATCAGTATGCTTTCTAAAACATTTTGGGACATAATTGTATATTTTGGGACCCAACCACAATATTTTAGCACCCCCAAACCAGTAGTAAGTATTATACAACTAAAACCACTAAGATCGTAGTAGTATCATAAGGGCATGTTTGAAAATTTTCAAAATAGGATCACATTCAATATTTTATGGTTATTGTGCGGTCCAAAATAGGGGAGATTGGTTTGACATAAAACATGTTTTAAGCAATTTATTAAATTGAGCACGGATTCTTGTGCAGTACAACACACTTACCAAACAAGGTTTTCACAGAAAATTGGACTCGGAAGTCGAAATGAAAATGATCTTATTTTTGGTAAATGACAAACTCCTCCTAAAGTTTTTCCATTTTTCATTTGCAGTTGGTGTTAAATGACAAAGTTACCCTTCATAAATGCATACAAAGTAGGCGCGGTCTCTCAAAAATTCAAATGTGGAATGTTAATTTAATTTCCCGCTTAACAGACCCCATCCCTAAAACCAAATCAAACCAAATCTACTCTCTTCATACCCATTTTCCAAATTCTCGTCTCCTATATCCTCCAAAAACCCACAAACTCAACATACATACATACATACCTTTGATATACAAACTCTATATGTCAACCTCATCAGTTCGCCGATTGAAAGAACGAGGTGGCGGCGGAGGTAAGGTCACCGCGGCGGTGATCGAACCCGCAGCGGCGAAACCTTACAAAACCCTGACCCCTGTCTCCGGCAAGTTCACCGGCGCAGAGATTCTGCTCAAGAGGTCCACCGGGAAAGAGAATCCCAGACCCACTTCCAGGGTTCGGGCGGCGGCCCTGTCGCAGAAGCCGGCTGCCATTCGCCCAATGCCGCGGATCGACAAGCCGTCGGCATGTTCGGGCGACAATAGTGAGACCCGGGTTCGGAAGTCCACTTCGTCGGTGCCCAGAGGTAGGAGCTCTAGTCCTTCTGAATTCAATCGGGTCTTATCGGATTTGAGTAAACTTAGGGTTTCTAGGGTTCCGTGTGAGAAGGTTCCGAGTAGTGAATACAAGCGTTCTGTGTCGACTAATGGGAAATTCATGAATGGGTTTAGGGGTTTGGAGAAAATTCAGCCAAAGAAGGGTGCTTTTAGGGATTCAAATGTGAAAAATACTGAAATTTGCGAGGACGTAAATTTGAAATCTGAAAAAAGAGAAACCTTTAGTGGTAGGGTTGTAGATGGGTGTAATGGAGATGTTAATTTAAGACCAGTTACAAAATCTAGCTTAGAGAGTTGTACTTTTGTGTCTAATTTAGAATCTAGTGTAAAGGTGTTGGATGGTAAGCGCGTTTTTGGGGAATCAAAGGGGAGATCTTGTTATGAAATGAGTTCAGATGGGGTGGTTGAAAACAGTGTGAATTGTGTAGATTCGGGTTCTAAAGAGTTGAGACGGAAAACTTTGAATAAATTGAGAGCTTTAGAGAAGTTGAAAGAGAAGGTTGAGAATGGAGAGGTCGTGGGTGCTCGGAGTATTAACAGTTGTACTCTTCAGTCTAATTTAGATTCTAGTGTGAAGGTTTTGGATGGTAAACGTGTTTTAGGGGAATCAAAGGGGAGATCTTGTTCTGGAACGAGTTCGGATGGGGTAGTTGAAAAGAATGTGGATTGTTTAGATTCGGGTTCTAAAGAGCTGAAACGGAAAACTTTGAATAGTTTGAGAGGATCAGAGAATTTGAAAGAGAAGGCTGTGAATGGAGAGGTCGTGGGTGCTCGGAGAAATAACAGTTGTACTTATGAGTCTAATTTAGAATCTAGTGTGAAGGTTTTGGATGGTAAACGTGTTTTAGGGGAATCAAAGGGGAGATCTTGTTCTGAGACGAGTTCAGATGGAGTAGTTGAAAAGAGTGTGAATAGTATAGATTCGGGTTCTAAAGAGTTGAAACGGAAAACTTTGAACAGTTTGAGGGCATCAGAGAATTTGAAAGAGAAGGCTGTGAATGGAGAGGTCGTGGGTGCTCGGAGTATTAACAAATACACGAGCGAGATCCATGCAAGGATTGCTGTTTTGGAGGGGAGGGTAAATAAGATTACATCCGACATAAAGAGGACCAAGGAGATGTTGGATAGGGACGACCCACATGTTTCAAAGGAGGAAATTTCGGATATTCGGGAAAGAGTTTCAGGCATGGAAAAGGCAGTGGGGAATGTTGTGAGTGATGCTGAATTTAATGTGGTTGCGACCAAAACTATTCAAAATGATGATGGCCAGATCAAAATATCAGAAGGATGTATAAAGAAGCAAGACGATCAGCTGAAAGGTTCGGTTAAAGGCTTGAAAAGCGAGGAGCTTGAAGCAAGATTCTTTCCTCATCACAAGTTACTGAGAGATAGGACATCATTGAAACCATTGTTGGGGAGCTCTCAAAGTCATCAAACCGATTTCGTAGTATCCACTAATGAATCAAAACCCGAAGAGAAGTTGTTGAGTCCCGATGAGAATCCTATTGCATTGGAGTTCTTGGCTTCCCTGAATACAGAGTCTAAGGTCACGATCCGGGATGGGCAGGATGGTTCAGAGCTCGGTGAAATTCAAGAAATGGATGTAGCTGCAACTTCAGGAAAGGAAAACTCCTCGAATTTGCTCAATGGAAAACATGATATTGAGCTTATTCTCACAACAGATGAGACAGTTGATGAATTTGATGATCAGGAGAATAAACCAACAATGATAATTGAAGAGGAGTTGGAGGATAGTTGCATTTACCTGTTGAATGAAATTGGACATAAGACCTCTACAGGAGGATGGTTTGTTTCAGAGGGAGAGTCGGTTCTTCTTGCTCATAATGATGGTTCGTGTTCCTTCTATGATATTGCCAATAGTGAGGTACACAACTTTGCTTGGCTTGCGCCATTTAAAACTTGACCAGTCATTTTGCAGTTATGAATTTTAACCTTCTAACTTCCTTAATTTTCCTTTGACATGGGACTTTAACCCATTAATATCGTACAGTGTAAAAAATGTGATCGGAAGAATATTATGAAGTTGCTTCAATTCTTTTATGTGTTCCGTTGTTAAATTCCTTAAGTTTTTCCCTTTATTTCCTTCGCTCCGTATGAATTTACACAGACTATATATTTTGTTTGAATTAGTATCTCTATATATGATTTGCAATGTTTCAGGAGAAGGCTGAATATAAGCCCCCAGTTGAAGTCTCACCCAACATATGGAGAGATTGTTGGATAATCCGTGCCCCCGGTGCAGACGGTTGCTCAGGAAGATATGTTGTTGCTGCATCTGCTGGCAATACGACAGATACAGGTTTTTGCTCATGGGATTTCTATACTAAGGATGTGCGAGCTTTCCACATTGAGGATTTAAACACCAGTTCAAGAACAGCACTTGCTCCGATATCCAATACCACTGTCCACAGAAGAAATGTTTTATCTTCTATTCGGGCCCAAGAAAACCAACAATGGTGGTATAAACCATGTGGACCACTTATTGTCTCAACGGCGAGTTCACAGAAAGTTGTTAGGATCTATGATATTCGGGATGGAGAGCAAATTATGAATTGGGAAGTACAAAAGCCAGTGTTGGCAATGGATTACTCGAGCCCATTGCAATGGAGAAACAGAGGAAAAGTTGTTGTGGCGGAGGCGGAAACTATTTCTCTCTGGGATGTGAGCTCTCTCAGTTCTCAATCTTTGATGTCTGTTTCTTCGCTTGGTCGAAAAATCTCTGCGCTACATGTGAATAATACTGACGCGGAATTGGGTGGAGGAGTTCGGCAAAGGTGAAACTTTTATTCTTTGCTTCCATCTGTTCTTCCACATCCATTGTTTCTTTCATCTTTGTTGGTCACTCACTTGGTCACCTGCTCTAGTTTTGCTGATTGTTTTACTTCCTCTTTCAGTCTATATCTATATTGTGGACTTTGTTAGCAATTCATGAAAATCTTTGTGAGAAATCAAAGTGTTATAGACCTACTTCTAATTATTTATTCTCTTACTCACTTCATGCTTTTCTTCATCACTTTTTAACAATATATATAGAGTCCATTTGGGACCAATAATCACTTCGGGATTATTGAGAGTTTTAAGTTGATTGGCAAATTTCATTGCTCTTTTGCGAATCAAATCCACTTTAAAGATGAAAAGAACAGTTTGAATCTGAAGCAACAATTTACAGCTTTTTCGTAAATCTGTTAAAAGGAAAAACCTCTTATTCCCCCACCACTACCAAACGGGCTGATAGCATTTAGCATAGTAGTGTCTTTGATAACGTATTCTAAACTAATGTAATCACCAACCAGATATTTTGAAAAAAAAAACTCTACAAGTTCATTATTACTAGTTACTGGTCCTGACTCCTAACCAAGTTATATTGAAATTGCAGAGTAAGTTCATCTGAAGCAGAAGGAAATGATGGCTTATTTTGCACTCCGGATTCTATAAATGTATTAGATTTCCGCCACCCATCTGGTGTAGGTGCTAAAATTCCCAAACTAGGTGTTACTGCTCACTCAGTTTTCTCTCGCTCGGATTCAATATTTCTTGGCTGCACTAATACGCGTTCAGTAGGGAAAAAGCAGCCTATCTCTCAGGTGCAGCAATTCTCTTTGCGTAAACAGAGGCTTGTAAGCACTTATTCATTGCCAGAATCAAATGCCCATTCCCATTACACAGACATAACACAAGTTTGGGGAAATTCAAACTTTGTAATGGGAGTTTGTGGACTCGGGCTGTTTGTTTTTGATGCCTTTAAGGATGATGTGTTGCAGCCTTTGGGCATCGGCTATGGTGATACGCAAGAGGTTAGAGAAGTCATTGGACCCGATGACTTGTATTCCCCTTCTTTCGATTACTTGGGATCCCGAGTTCTACTTATATCAAGGGATCGCCCAGCGCTATGGAGGTACTTGTTATAGGTATGTTTGACTTATGCTTGAAGACTTATTTCCTATAATTCGTCGAAAATGGAGAACCATCAGCATGAGTAATGCTGCCTTTTGTGTTGTGTAATGTTATAGTATATTGAATGCACTGTGAAACTTTGAAAATCACTTGCTATATATTGTAGTATATCTCGTTGAAAGAAAAAAAGAGGGGGATCTTCATTTTGTTGCTGGTATTGTATAGTTTCTATTCGAAAATTGAAGGCCTAACAGAAGAGAATTGTGGTTTGGATAAAATTTGAAATTGTTTCCATATTTGAGAGAAGAATATCGAGTGTGATCACTATTGTCAAAGTATGATCTTATATAGCTTTGAGGCTCCATTGAGGCTCTTATAAGCGAACAATTAATCTGCTCATTTTAGTTGGTTTTTTTTAGCTTCACGTGATAACGAAAGTGATATTTGTCCAACATTTTTTTCCCCTGCCATATTTAGTTTGTAGGATTTGTTTTGGATTTAATGTTACAACTAGATTTGTAGCCCGTGCGATGCACAAGGGAGCTGCTATAATTCAAATATTTGATCGATACAACTCTACAAAATCATTGAAATCTAAGGACTTGTTTGATAAAACTGATTATTAATTACTAGAAACTAATGATGTGTTTGATAACCTAATTAAGAGCTGAAAATGAAAATTTTCGGCGCTAATTTTGTTATTTTTATTTTCAGCGCGTTTGATCATGTATCATTTAATTAAAAAAGCAACAAAAAATCAACTGAAAACTCTTAAGTGAAAAAATTCCATTGAAAAATAAATACTGAATGCAGTATATTTCAATATTGAAAACACCAGTATTGCAAATTCACTTGCTAGGTGAGTGGGACCCACGAGATAGTGTTGGATTGCTCCACATCCTTCGGGCATAATCTCTGCCTGTGCTTCCTATAAATTTAGGTAATCCTCTCCGTATAAGGTATCTTTAGAGGATAAATCAGGTCCATTGATTTTTTATTACATTAAATGGAGGCAGCAATCCACGTGACTTCCCCTCGGCTATATATGCTTATTAATATAGAACTGTCGTTATCATATATTCTTGTATGGTATTAGTCACCTTATTTTGTGGGTGGGTGCCGGGTGGTAGTTTTGAATTTTTATGAACTGACATGATTTTCATTTAAATACATATATAACCCATTTTCCATGGATGGAAATAATTAATTTCACTTTCTAGTGTCTACTGTATTTTCTTTATGTCTGTGGGACATTTGATGCTACCAATAATCTGCTTGAAGCAAACTATTTTACGTGTTGAAGATTTGTAAGGTTGAGAAAACCCTCACATGCTTGAAGTTTTGATATAATACTATAACAAGTTATGAGCCCCGTGCAATGCACGGGTTAGTTGAAAACTAAAAAAATATTAATAGTAAATACATTTTAAAATTAGTAGAACTAAATAACTTATATTTTAGTAAAGAAAAAAAAAATCACTTTTGACAGAAAATTGTAATTTATAGTATGCAATGAGTCTCATAACAACGTACATGCATTTCATATTTTTTTTTCACTTGATATAAATATTAAGATATTAATCATATTGTTTCATTAATTTATATATAGGATAAACTTGAAAAAAAGAAGAAGATTAGATACGTTCTAGAAAAGTGGTAATTTCTTTTCTTTAGTTGTGCATCAAATTATTAGTTTATTTATCATTTATGAATTTATGAATGATCTTCATGACTCTCCCCGGATAAAATATTATTGCGACATTATATATAACAAATAAGTGAAAAAAAAACTCAAATACACACACACACACACACATATATACAACAGTCGTATACTATATTGTTGTATATGTATAAATATATGTTATTCAACAGTAATATATACTCTCATTATCCTTTAATTCAATGCATCTTTTTTGGTGTAATTTTAAATTTTATTAGTTTCTTTTTCTTCTTCTTTTTTTTAATCTAGCAAACAAAAATAGACAATTTTTGAGCTTCATAAAAATCAAATTAATAGTAATAAGAGCAGTCTAAAATAATTACCTGATTTGTATTGTCAATGTCAATATGACCAGAAAAATAATGTATGCAATATAAACGTTAAGGCCTCGTTTGTTTCGTATGACTAAGGGCCGGATAGGGGAGGATAGGATTGTTAGTCCATTTTAATTCAATAGTCCGGTGTTTGGTTCGGCCACTTTGCACCGGACTATTAGTCCTTTTTAACTAAATAGTTCCCCAAATGGGCCACTATTTTATCCCATAGGGAGGCTGGTATTAATAGTCCCTCAAATAGTGTAGGGGAGAAGTAATCCCCCCGAATCCTGTCCAGCGAAACAAACGTGGCCTAAAAGAATTGAAAACTTAACATTAGTAATTGTGTTGGATTGAGTAATGCTCTGCTTCTCGACTTTTACATTTCAAATATGGTTCTCAACACATGTGGTAGTGTTACCACTCTAAAAAAATGGTGGGTCCACTTAAATATCATGTTAGGAACCAAATATAGATATGAACTTGTAAAACATAGCATTACTCGTTAATAAACTCTTATAACTAATTCACATTAGCTTCAAAAATTCAGATCCTATTTTGGTCTTGCACATCTCGTTAGATCGCATTCTAACAAAATAATATGACTACTCTATCAAGAACTATATAGAGAAGGCAATACCAAAATAAAAAGCACGCAATAGAAAACTATCCTTCATTCTCATTAAAATGCCCTTCTAGCTTATTTTTTTAACCTAAAGTCAAAAAGCTATCAAACATAAAATAATCAAGCTAAATATAAAAGTTAAGTAAAAATTCATATACATGAATTAGAGAAACAAAATCAAGTAATTATATAGTTAAGCTTCTAACCAAGAAAAAAAAAAGTCTGTGTAGATGAAAATTGGTCAATAAATTTGGGTAATCCTCCCCTTATAAAGCATCTTTGAGGGTAAATCAGGTCTATTGATCTTGTTATTACATTAAATGGAGGCAGAAATACGCGTGACTTCCCTCGGCTATATATTCTTATTAATATAGAATTGTCCATATCATATTTTTTTCTACGGGTAATGTTATGTGCACATAAAATGTACACATAAAGTGTGCACATAAAAATTTAGGCCATTCATTTCGGTGGATTTCATGCCTGCATACATGGGAGTCATCGAAATTTATGGTCCAAAATTTTATGTACACACTTTATGTGCACAAATCATTACTCATTCTCCTATGGTATCTTGCATGAATTATTCACCTTATTTTGTGGGTGGGTGTCGGGTGGTAGTGTTTGCTATGTAATTTGCGCGGGCGTGCCAGAACCAATAGTGGTTCGATATGTGTGTGTGTATGCAAACTAATTTCCTATCCGCTTGTGTGAGTGATACACAAGGCTTTGATGAATCTGACTTCTAAACAGGTGACTGTGTATAGTGAGTAGGAAAGTACCCTCACTGTAAATTCTCTAGCAGTACTGAAGCGCACAAGCTAAAAAGTATCAAGTTTAACAGGTAAACAAAATCACAAACGGTTTAATAAAACAGATTTTATTAAATGTTTGGAAAAACTAAACAGATCTCAAGAACAAACCAGAATAAGACTGATTATCCAAAAGAACAAAAAGAAAATAACAAAAGGACAGACCTATTTGCTATGAAGACTGAAAAACATAAAGACTAAGAGTACTTTGAATGCTTTGAATGCTTCGAATGTGCTGTATGTATGCTGTTTCGAATGTGACGCGGAGTCCTTTGCTTGGATGGCCTGCCTTATATTTATAGCGGCCTTATTTGATTTCAATTTGGACAATAATTCCTTAACTTGAGCCCCAAGCTGCTTAATTGATTTGGTTGATTTGAAAAGATCCGTCCTCATCTCTGACTTCTACCTTATCCGTATTCTGATTGAATCAATCCCTTCAATTTAGGGATCAGATACCTAATCCAGCTGGACGTCAGATTCCTTTCCTAAACGGACTCTTGTTTCTAAAACTTTTCAGAGATGACATCATCCTACGAGCTGTAGACAATACCGTCTTTCCCTCAGAGTCCATCGGCCTCATTACTGATTCTCCTGGATGAATCGGGCTTTACCTGTTTCCATGCCTGATTAACTTTCTTTATCCGCCCATGGCCAATCAGTCTGTTACTTTCATCTTTCATTGCGCGGTGTCCGATTGGACTTCCCGTCGCTTCATTCCACCATCGGGCTCTCAACCTGCTAGGCTATGTTTTCCCTCATCCCGATAATCCTCACCCATATTCAATCTTTCAACCGGGCTCTCCTTACCTTACCCAATCATCTACCATCAGCCACACTGCTACACTCGAGTCCGATAAGTCATCAATTGCTTAGCCCGGCCTCTCATTCATTCAGCCTCACGCAACTCGGGTTCAAAAACCATTGACGGTTTTTGGGTACAAACAATTGCCCCCCAAAAGGTCATATCAAGCGTCCCGCCTTGATTGATGTGACGTTTTGAATTTTAAAATTTGCCACGCGTCAGGCATATAGCAAATGTCAGATTCTAGAGAAACCCACCAGTCACTCCACATTTAATGTACCATGATTACAGCACCGTGGTATTTAAACAGGCAGACTCTCACCAACCCTTCACAATTCACACATTTGCACTCTTACACTTTCTCTCTCTACACCCTATCTTCTCCGGCGAACTCTTCTCCTTCAGACATGGCGCCTAAGACTGTTCCGGCCACCTCAAAAGGCAAGAAAACCTTTATTGATGCTTCTCCACCACAAAACTGATGCAGGGAGGTTAGGGCTTTAGCCAAAACTCATGCCGCCGAGATTTCCACTGATTATCTCACCCCCTACAGCTCTTCTGACGGTTCTCCCGTCACACCAGGCCTGGGAGCAGCGTTTCTTGGCCACCCTCCGGCGGCATTTCTTCATTTTTTCCCGCCGGTTGAGAATGAAGCATTCCTTCAAGTCCCTGCTCACTGGAACAAAGTTCAGAGTGCTAACCAACCAATTCGAGGATGGCCGACTCCCACCGCAGACTGGGACAAATGGGTCACCAGGGTTTCGGCCTCTAAGGCCGGTGTCTGGAAGCAAACGGGCATTTATGATGCCATAATGCTCAATCGGTCTAGAATAGAGATAGACCGACCTCTTCTTCTTTCTGCTCTATTATTCTGGTCCTCATCTTGTAACGGCTTCTTGTTCCGTTGCGGACCAATGGCTCCCACCATCAAAGACATAAGCTATTTGCTCGGTTTTCGCCCCCATGGACAAGAAATCGTTCCCGGGCTCGATGTTGGAACAACCAGCTTTGCCTACCCTCAACAAGAAATTGTCAGGGATGGGGCCGTTTCATTCAGACCGATTACAGCCTTTGGAGGCTTCCTCTTTGCTTGCATTGGGGCAGACGAGACAGAAGTGTCCGATGCAGAACACACTGCCTTCCTCATCTATTGGCTCAATAAATTTCTCTTCTGCTCGGCCAGCCAAGCCATTACTAAAGAATACACAACCTTGGCCTTGGCTCTTGCATCGGGGAAACCCCTGGCCATGGCTACGCTTGTTTGGGCGCACTTGGTCCGAGGCATAACGGATTTTGTCCATTCGGGCTTCGGAGCTGGTGGGAGTCTGATATGGGTTCTCCAACTGTGGCTCCATTCTTATTTTTCGGAGTTTCAACCCACTATCCATCAAGTGGCCGATATTTCTATTTCTGCTATCCAGTTCATGGACGTAACTCCTTCCGCACACTCCTTCGAGGAGTGTTTTACTTTCTTCTGTGAAGGTTGCTCCGCCCGGTATACCAACCTCTTCACCCCATTCTTTTCACTTCAATTCTCTTCTTTTCTTCAACTTTCCAATAATCCTTCCAACTGGGGTTCTGGCACCCAGTCCACTTATAATGAAATCTTCTCTAGCTACTTAGTGGCTAGAGACATTATTTTTAGCCCTAGCATTCCGTCTGCCAATAATAAGTGCGGGGCCGAATATTACTTCGCTCCTCTATACGCCCGCCAATTCGGGCTTACACAACTCGTGCCCGTTCCCCCTGGGATTACTGTCAATGTCGACTGGGTGGAACGCGGCCTCATTGTTAATGACGGGTAAGTGAAGAAACTAAAAGAAAGGTCGGACCGGCTCAAAGCGGCGTTCAACTTCACACCCTTCTCTGCCCGGCCCGTGGTGTCAGAAGAATTCACCCAGTGGTGGGGCAACCGGGCACGCAACATTTTCCAAGGCACTGCTGCTGAGGCCCTTGTGCCTTTTACTGCGACATCGGCCACTGGGTCCGATGCTCCTGTCCCGATGGCGGCTCCAGCCAGGCGCAAGCAAATAGCTAAGAGACCGGCCCGCAAGCCAGCTTCGGGCAAGGGTCCCTCTCAGAAGAAACAAAAAACAACACCGTCTTCTACTCAGGTTAGATCTCTAAACATCCTTCAGCAATTAAGCCCGATTTTGCCTGTTTTGTATTAATTCTTTTATTCTGTTTTGCAGCTTGCTGACGAAGACTCCGGAGAGGATCCGCTCCCAACTCCAACTCAGACTCTTCCTCCAACCCTCCTTACATCACCGGCGTCTGCAGCGGCCTATCTGGAACGGGTCGCCGTAAGGGTGATGCCACTTCACATTGTGCCTCCTGTAACAAGACCTTGCTGCTTCCGTTCAAGCTCCTGAGCAAGTCGTCCTCTCTTCCAGCACTGAGGATATGGCCGATGCTGGAGTCACTATGGGTGCAGCTGGGGAAGAAGTGGACCAGGTGATCCTTCCTGAAGTTGGAGTTCTCCTCGGGCAAGGGGAACTCACGGCAGCCACCGGGCCTCCTATTCCAACAATAGTGGAACCGGTAGTGGCAGTAACTAACCCTCCGGAAGAGTCTGCAAATGAGGCCGGAGCTGATAATTCGGGCACAGTCCCAGAGACGGAAGTTCTGCAAATGACAGCCTCAACCGGCCCAGAGGTAGAAACCGGCCACGCTTCTTCCTCGTCCGTGATGGCCCAATCTCCTTCTCAACCCAGTGAGGCCGAAGTTCGAGCAGCGCTCTCGGCCTCCCTTGATCCTCACACTCAGGTATTGCAGTGTACTTTTCCCTTCTAATTAATAAACTTTTAGATACCACATCTAACTGCTTCCTTTCCTTGAACAGGCGGATCCCCTGGGTCCAGAGCCGCACATTCCTTTCAATGACTTCTTCACCGGCCTGGACTTAGGCGCTTTTGACCTTGGCCCTCTTGAGCCCGAAGCTGTCTCACCTTCACGCCTCCAACAGGCTAAGGACCTCCTCTTCGGCCTTGCTGACCAGGAGCTTTCTAACCTTCCTGCTGCTGCTGATGTTGACGCAGCCTTGAACACCCTGATGGCCGATCCCTCACTTTCAGACGGGCAGCTGTCCTTACTCCACGAGATACAAGAAAGACTCCCCAGTGCCCGTCTTGTGGATCGATCAACCTTGAAGATTCAGGCTGATGCAGAGCTTCACTTAGGCTCGCGGCAGAAGGCCTTGAAGTTTCTGGAGGGGGCCAAGGTCAAGTTTGAAGCGGGGAAGGCTTCTCGGGCTCAAATGCTAGCAAGGGACTCCTGGCTGCAGACCCGTATTACTGCATTAAAGGCCCAACTTGCCCAATGTGAGGCCGAGGTTGTTACCAACAACGCCTCCATTGGGAAAATTGATGAGGCACTATCTTTACTCGGTGGCGAAGCCCAAAAGTGCAGTGATCAACTGCAAGCCAGTGTTTCTATATCCCGGGCATGGGCCCAGAAGTCGGAGAAAGCAAAGCGAGATCGGACTGGAGCCATCAAAACCTGGGAGGATCTGAATGCTAAGCTTAGGAATTTTGGGTCGGCCTAGAGGCCGACTCATATTTTGTACTTTGTAAAGAACAACTTTTTTTTTTCTTTCTCTTTTTTATCATTTTTGTAAGTAAGCTGTGCTCAGCCTATTCAATACAACACGATGTTCTTTTTAAATTGCTTCGGGCTCTGGTTCATAGTTAATCAACTGATCATATTCTAATCCAGGATTTGGTTTGTAATCCAAGTCAATGGTCTCCCATAACGTAGGATAATAGGACTTTAAATACTGACCATTGATTAATCGGACATGAACCTTTCCATCTAAATCACGTAACCTGTAGGCACCACCCCTTTTTACTTGATGGACAATGAACGGGCCCTCCCAATTGACTGACCATTTACAGTAACGGTTATCCTTTTCTCCAATTGGTAGCACGGCCTTCCATATCAGATCGTTTGTGCAAAAAGACCTCTCCTTCACCCTCTTGTTATAAGCTCGGGCAGTGCGCTGCTTCTGCACTTTCAATGAATCCAAGGCCGCGAGCCTTATTTCATCGAGCCCTTCTAATTCCGTTATCATAGCCTCTGTGTACTCAGCATGCTCTAGTTGATTTTGTAAAGCCCTTCTAGCCGATCGGACTGTAACTTCCATAGGTAACATAGCGTCATGCCCGTAAGTCAGCATGAATGGCGTGACCCCAGTACTTGATCTTTTAGACGTCCGATAGGCCCATAATGCTTCGGACAAAAGCTTGTCCCATTCCCTAGGATTTTCCACAATCATCTTCTCTATGATCCCCTTGAGGATCTTGTTAGTGGACTCGGCCTGTCCGTTAGCCTGTGCATAATAGGGCGTAGAATTAAGAATTTTGATCCCCCTACTTTCAGCAAAGGCCGACGTTTCCGTTCCAGTGAACACAGATCCTTGGTCGGCCGTAATTGTTTCTGGAAGGCCGAACCTATGAATAATGTGTTCTTCGATGAATTTTATGACGGTGGCCTGAGTCACCGTTCTACAAGGTATGGCCTCGGCCCACTTGGTAAAGTAGTCCGTAGCCACTATGATGAAACAATGCTGGCCCGATGATGGCGGTAGAACTTTGCCAATGTAATACCCCGTATTTTTAGGTATAGATCCCTAGTACCTTTCTTAGCCTTTGGTGAGGTTGTGTGTCCAATCGATTGGCATGAATCCCAATCGATTGATATGTCAATCGATTGGATGTTTTACCAATCGATTGGTATCCTGCCGACCTAACCCCAATCGATTGGCACCTGGTACCAATCGATTGAGAGTAGCTGGAGTTGGCCACCTCGTTGGTTTTGTGTGGTTGTGATTGTTTTCCCCTCCCTATATATACCCCTCCCCTTATACATATATATGTTTTCTTGTGTGTGTTTGGGAGAGAGAGATATATATACTCTCATATATATATACATATATGTATTATATATATATACACACACACTCTCGAGTTAGAGGAGAAGAAGAAGAAGAAGGAGAAGGAGAAGATAGAAGAAGAATGAAGAGAAGAGGAGCACAGAGAGAAGGAGAGAAGGGCAGAGAAGAAAGAGAGAGAGAGAATTCACCATAGCCGCCGCTGCGGAGCTCGGGACGCCGTCACCGGAACGCCGGGATAAGGTGAGTTTCATTAACTCACTCAAGGAGGTGTTTTTGAGATGTTTGTATGTGTTTAATAACGTTTATAAAGAGAAGAGAATCCCCAACGTTTTTATAATAAAACCAGCAATTTTGAGGAAGAAGACAGAGTTCAATCGATTGCCATTGGATCCAATCGATTGGATGATTTCCCAATCGATTGCCATGGGTTCCAATCGATTGATATGTCAATCGATTGGTATTTTGTCCAATCGATTGATATTGTTTCCAATCGATTGACATGTTTGTTCAATTGATTGGATATGAGCAGAATGTTATTTGTATGTTGTCTTATATTTGTGATATATCAGACTTGTTAATAGTTGTACCATATGGGTTATTGCGCTGTGTGGATAAGATTTATAAGTACTATGTCAGGACTAGACTTATATGCAATTATCATTGATATTACGAGATGAATTATCCTATGTCAACTGTCGATATGAGATGAATTGTTTAACTGTCATATGTTATTGTCAAACTGAATAGTAGAATGGAATACAACTGCATGTTAATAATCAATAATCAGTAGATATGATTAATACAGAGCATGTGGTATTTCCAGTACTTAGTATATGAGCATTTCACAACATGTGTCAGCATGCATGGGATAGTGATGTGAAGAGGCAAGAGAAGCTGATGAGAAATGGGACATGTGACTTATGTGGAATATGAGATATGTGTACTTTGGATCCATGGGATCAACGGCTGACGAGTCGGGTGGACGTGGGACGGTTAGAGTTCCTAGTACGCTTCTTGCTGTTGAAGACGTCCAGTAATGCGTATGCACTGTTGAAGACGTCCAGTGTACCGTTGACGATTACGTCCGGCTAGTGCCCTAATGTATTTTCACCGTGTAGTCGACCAGTGAGAATATACACAGCGTAGAAGACGTCCGTTGTGTTGCTTCCATCGTTTACAGATAGGTGGTACCGTGTAGACGACCGGTAACCCTATCAAGGGATTGTAGGACCTACTGCCTAGTCGGGTGATTCCGATTGGTATTATGGTATCTATGTATGGATACGGATTTGGATTATGGTATCAACGTACGGATACAGAGATGGATATGGATATGAATATGAGTATGGATATGAATATGAGAATGGCTAGTAAGAAGATGGTTCAGTCGTGGATCCAGCGTCCCGATGTAAAGGTATATGCATGGGATGGATGCATGGGTTACATGCATGGATTTGATGAATATGTGATAAGATATTATACCATGATCCTTGTCTTTGTCATTACTATGCTTCCTGATATTCCTGTTACCTTTGATTAATGTATAGTTTACTGAGACCTTTGCTATGTCCGTGAGTGACGCCATTGTTAAGAGATTAACCGCATTTTAAGATGCTGAACAGTTACGGTGAGGAGTGTTGTTTAATGTACTCACTCAGCTTTGTATCCAAAGCTGATGGCGTTTGTGCCCTGGACATTCCAATGTCTAGAGCTTCGCAGGACTTGAGGACGAGAGACTGATGTTCTGCCGGTCTTGGAGCTGAAGGCTTGGAGAAGAAGACGTGCTGCTTATAATAGTTAGTTTGTATATCTGTTGTTGTTATTGTTATAGGCCTGAGACTATAAGCCAGCTGTTGTAATAGTTTTAGTAGACTTTTATAATTGGTACTTGGGCATCTGTTGCTTCCATACCTTTTATAGTTTCCGCTGTAGCCTCTGATTAATGTTAATAAGATATGTTCTATGAATAGCATCCTCCCTATCGTGGTATTTATTGGTTTGAGTAGATGACAATGCGGTTATTCACCCGTCATTCCCTATGGACCCATAAAGGAAATTTATTTTTCTCTATTTATGCTGCTCCGGGGCGTGACAGCCAATTAAATCCATCGCCCATCCTCTAAACGACCATGGTTTGATTACGGGTTGCAGCTCCTTGGCCGGCACACGGTGGATCGGACCGTGCTTCTGGCAAGCTTGACATCCCTTAGCGTAACTGATGCAATCCTTTAGCATGCCGGGCCAATAATAATTATATCTCCTCAACAACCACTTCATCTTGGTGCCGGCCTGATGCGCACCACAAATCTCTTCGTGTACCTCGGCCATCACCTGCATGGCCTGTTTCTTCCCCAGACACCTCAAGATTACATCATCACCGATTGGTTTCTTGAATAACTCTCCATCGAGCACAACGAATCGGACAACAAACAATCTGACTCTTCGGTCTACCCTGACATTTGGGTGATTCAGGTATTCAATGATGGGGATTCTCCAATCATTATCCTCCATCAAAACCGAATTGGCAGTAGCATACCAACCTCTTTTTGCAACGGACGGTAGTGACCGGACATGAACAGTTATGAGTTGGTCTTCTGCGTTCTTCTGGGAAGATGAGGCTGATCCTGTCTTTGCCAGCTTATCGGCCTCAGTATTTGTGGTTCTTGGGATATAACTCACGCTAATGTCATCAAACACATCCATGAGCTGAGTGGCCACGGCGTGGAACGGGCAGAGCTCCCAACTTCGTATCTGAAATTCTCCAGCTATCTGTCCGATCACAAGCCTTGAGTCTCCCTTTATGTGCATGGATGATGCCCCCATCTCAAGGAGTATCTCTAGTCCGATGATAAGCACTTCGTATTCGGCCTGATTGTTAGTGCATTTGAAATTGAGCCGAAATGACATTTTGGTCTTTTTATACTTAGGTGATACAATCACCACACCTGCCCCAGCACCCCCTGCGTTTTTGGAACCGTCAAAAATTAACGTCGATGGGACTAAGGATGTGCTCATGACTTTGGGTGTTGAAGGCAGTTCTCCCAAATCAGTAGGATCTGGGTGATCAGCCAAGAAATTGGCTATGGCCTGGCCTTTGACCGATTGCTGGGATCGGTATTGGATTGCAAATTCCATTAAGGCCAGGGTCCATTTCCCAATTCTGCCTCTCATTATCGGTTTTGACAACATATATTTTATCACATCGGTTTGACATATTATGTAAGTGGAAACAGGGAGCATATATGTTCTTAACTTTTGTGAAGAAAAATACAATGCCAAGCATAACTTTTCAATCGGCGCATAGCGCTGCTCGATTGGAGTCAAAATTCTACTTAAATAATAAATGGCCTGCTCGTTTCCTTGCTCATTATCTTGAGCTAACATACTTCCTATAGAGCAGTCAGAGGCCGATATATACAACTTTAAATACCTACCCTTCTTGGGTGGCATTAGTACTGGCGGAGTTGACAGATACTGTTTGATCCCTTCAAAGGCTTGTTGATGGCTGTCTTCCCATTTGAAGTCTTCATCGGTCTTGATCTTCAATAATGGGGTCCATACTTGGGTTTTCCCTGCACATTTTGATATGAATCTTCTTCAGAAATTGATCTGTCCGAGCAATCTCTGAAGCTCCTTCTTATTAGCTGGTGGCTTTACTGCCTAGATAGCCCGAGCCTTATTTTCGTCAATCTCTATCCCCCTTTGATGTACTAGGAAACCTAGGAAGTTTCCTGCGGTAACACCGAATGCACATTTGAGAGGATTCATCTTTAGTTTGTGAGCCCGCATTCTTTCAAATGCTTTTTCTAAATCCTTCAAATGATCGGTATTTCCTTCTGACTTCACCACCACATCATCTATGTAAACCTCCATGAACTGTCCGATCATATCATGGAAAATTGAATTCATTGCTCGTTGATAGGTGGCTCCAACGTTCTTCAGCCCGAAAGGCATGACAATCCATTCAAAGGTTCCAATTGCCCCCGGGCACCGAAAAGCAGTCTTCGGGACATCCTCTTCGGCGATGTAGATCTGGTTATATCCCGAGTGCCCGTCCATAAATGACAAAATTTTATGTTTAGCGGCCGAATCAATTAGCTGATCGGCCATAGGCATGGGATACTCATTTTTTGGGGTAGCTAAGTTTAAGTTTCTGAAATCAATGCAGACCCTCAGCTTCCCATTCTTCTTTACCACTGGGACAACATTCGAGACCCACTCAACATATCGGGCTGTCCGAATGAATCTAGCGTCCAGTAATCTCTCGATTTCTTCTTTCACCTTCAGTGTTACTTCTGGTGACATACGCCGAGGCAGCTGCTTGAATGGCCTGAACCCCGATTTAATTGGCAATCGGTGTTCAACCAGTTCTCTTGATAAACCTGGCATTTCATCATATTCCCAGGCAAAACAATCTTTGTACTTGTGTAGGAGTGCAATCAACTCGGCCTGATACTGCTGATCCAGCATCTGACTTACATAAGTAGGTTTGTGCTCTCCTTCCTTGCCTAGGTTGACTTCCAAGAGAGGGTCTTGGACCTCGGCCTTTAAATCATCAAGCTTCGCCGTGGCCGTTTCCAACTCGTCCATTTGAATCTCTTCTTCCCTTGGTGCTTCCTCTTCGTAAATACAATCAGCCAGATTAACCATTCCATCCAATGGGCCGATTTCCAACCTTCTATCGGCCAGGTATGCACACCATCTAGCCATGCTGGCCTTCAAGGCCAACAGCTTCCGTTCCTCAATCATCGGAGTCTTCATGGACATCCTCTTGTTCGATGATCTCGATCGGCCTTGACTCCTCCGTCCGACTGAGATTATGGAAGTACGCTTTAATGTATGACGAGCTTCCTTTGAGGAAGGTCGCTGTATTTGGTCTTCCCATTTTATTGCACCCTAGCAACTTAACTGGCCCGATGTCATCCTCATACAAGACTGCATCGGCCGTTTGCACACTGGCTACAAATGGCTTGGTGTCTGCCCCCACCACTTCTACCTCATCACCTCTCCAGAAAATCAACAACTGATGGAGTGTGGAGGGAATGCAATAATTGGGGTGTATCCAGTCTCGGCCTAATAATGCATTATAGGCCGCCGAGGTTTCCACAATGAAAAAAGCAGTCATGACCGTTTTACTTTCAACGGTCAGTTCCAAGGGTAGGATACCCTTGGTTCTTGAAGGTGCCCCTGTAAAGCTCTGGACATTCATTTCGGTCGGAATTAACTCCGACTCGGACTTCTGCAAGATCCTCAACATTATTTGCGGCATGATGTTGATGGTGGAACCCCCATCAACAAAGATCCTGTTTATTGGGATACCCTCAATATGTCCTTTCACATACAAGGGTTTCAGATGTTGGGACATCTGGTATGTCGGTTTTTCAAACACTACTTTGACTGGTCCGGTCTTCAATCCTTCCTCAGTCTGATGTCCTTTCGGCCTCAAGATAGTGATCTTAGGCCGATCGGTTTGGCTGTCGGTGGCGTCTACATTTTTGCTCGTGGCTTCCACCACTCTAGGCTTAACGGTCTCTCCCCCGTTCCAAAAAACTTCCTCCATCACGGTCGAGTCTTTAGCTAGGCCCTCTACCACGTCCCCTTCCATGGCCGATGGCTGGTCTGGCTTGGCCATGAAAGACATAGGTAGTGTGAACACCATGTTGGATGATAAGCCTACCGGAATGGTCCCAAATTGAATTGGTGAGAAACTTGAGCCTGACAGATCTCCATCGGACTCCACACTCATTTTGTCCAATGTAACTCTATCTTCATCCTACGATTCTCCTAGTCGGACTCTTTCCCTTGGATGCTCAGTGGCAGTGCGCGTCGCCATAGTTGAAGATCCTTGGTTATCGGACCCCTTAGGCTCCGTGGGTACAGGAGGGTTTCCAGCCCGATTCTGACATTCTCGCTCGGCCTGTCTCATTCTCTGATACCTCCTTTTTTGGGATTTGCTATATTGTGGCCGTGCTGGGAATTTAGAGTGTTCAGCTCTGTGCCACTTTTGATCTTCTACCCGAGGTGGTAACACCATTCTCGGGCTCCTGCCAGAGGTTGATGCTTGTATCTGAGGCCTTGGGATTATCTGGGAATTTTTTGCCCCCAGCCGGCCGGATTCGCTTTGGCCGGTTCGCTGCACCAATGGATGTTTTGCCCGCCACTCGGGCTTGTCCTTACTTTGCCACGGTATTGACAATCTCTCGTATACAGACTTTCTCGGGCTTGATTCCCGATGTTCATAGCTTCTTGGCCTCTTGCTCGGGCTCGAAACTTCCTTCTTGTCGTCAGCCTTACACCTCGGGCAAAGGCCTTGTTCGAT
This sequence comes from Hydrangea macrophylla, assembly GCA_033977485.1. Lineage (NCBI taxonomy): Eukaryota > Viridiplantae > Streptophyta > Magnoliopsida > Cornales > Hydrangeaceae > Hydrangea > Hydrangea macrophylla. Next base: position 109,613,373 of record CM066991.1, read on the forward strand.
GATCTCCAGCTGTCGGCGTAGATCAGCTATCAAATTGTCTGTGCTAGATCTTGACGTTTCTTCCTCAGCCTTGTGGTTTTCCTTTTTCCGCTCCAGATAGCTCCTCTGGAGGTCATGTATCGTCACCTTCGGCCCTTCAGTGGCTGAAATAGCGATTTGTTTTCCCTCCCGTTGATTTGGCACAAGCTCTCCGTCGGACAAGTCTATCTTGGGTCTCGGCCTTGAAAGCTTGGTTAGGTCGGGCATAACCATGTTAGTACCAGTAATTTGTGGAAAAGGATTTGAATCAATCCCCATAGCTTTGTCCAAGAATTTGAAGACTCCCTTCTCTACGTTTTCCTGTATAAAATTGCGAAAAATAACACAATTGTTAGTAGAGTGCTTCCAGGAATTGTGCCATTTACAGTACTCTTTATTTTTCATGTCATCGGCCTTTGGGATCCGATGACCTTCACTTAGCTTGATCACTTTATCGGCCAACAAGGCATCGAATATCTGATCAGCCATAGTTATATCAAAAATGTAGTTTTTTCCCGCCTTGAACACCATTTTCTTCGCAGTGGCGTTGTTGTTAACAGGCTTATTCAAGGCGTTGCATACGATTGGCCGTTTACAGATCAACTCAGCCATATTGCATTCTGTTTCAAGGTCGCACTCTGCCAAGTGGACCTCGTAATTAGGGTCTTTGTAATATGTTCCCTTGGAGGAGTTCTTCTTCTCCTGCTCATCCAAGAGAATACGCTCATAACGACCGGCCCGTGTAGCAAGCTCGAACAAGTCACAGAAGTCAGTTCCCTCAAACCTCTTGCAAAGTTCAAAGGACATGTCCCCCATGGCCATCTTTGCATACTCTTCCTCGAGCAAAACCGTCTTACACCGATACTTTGCCTTTCGGAAACGGGCTATGTAGGTTTCCACGGTTTTTCCTAACTGCATCATCCTGGACAAATCAGCCAGCGATGTTTCGGGCTCAGTCCTATAGAATTGGCCATGAAATAGTTCTTCCATCCCTTGCCAAGTTAACACAGAATTGGCTGGGAGGTTAACATACCACAAAAACGCCATGCCAGTTAGCGAGTTTGGGAATAGTCTTAGCTTTAATGGGTCACTGTGACCCACATGGCCGCATCGAACAATAAAACGGCCAATGTGCTCAACTGATGACTGTTCACTCTCTCCTGAGAACAGAGTGAAATTTGGTACTTTGTACCCCTGAGGAAATATGACTTGGTCAATTTCAGGAGGGTACGGCTGTCTGTACGTCGGCCTTTCTAGTCTTCTCATAAACGGGCCATACTCTTCATGTATGGCCGCCACCAGCTCTTCCCTGTTGATAGGTGGTGGAGCTAAAGGCTGAACATTCCTCATCGGAGGTACCAACGGCGGTGGCAGTTGTTGTTGGTTGTTATTAGCCTGATGGGGCCAAAATCCACCGTTGTTCCTTTGCCCCCCATGTGCGTGACCTGGGGTTTGTCCGACAGGACTTTCAGTATGGCCTGCAGACCGGCCAAAACCTGGCGTCGCTGATCCGTTGGGATCGGTGACTGCCACACCGCTAGCCATACCGGTCTGTGACTCAGATTGCTTACCGGAGCCAGCAGCATCCCTAAGGTTTGGACAGACATAGGGCGTGTCCTTCGGCTTATCGGACTCAAGAGAGGTGCCTGAACTCGATCCGTTGACTTGTTCTTTGCTGCTTCAGGCCTTATAGGTCTCAATCAACCTTCCGATCGTTTCTGTCAAATGGTCCAACTTGATGTGGGTGGTCTTTGTTTCCAAGACCAGCTCCGCTTGACTTTTATGAACATCGGCCGTCTGATTCATGACCGATTTGAGATTACCCATAGAGCCTATGAGCGCGTTGTACTCCTGCCACATTGGCTCGACATTAGCTCTCATGGCTTCTGAGATCGCCTCAAGAGTGACGTCGCCATCTTGTGGAGAATGGCCAGTACTTTCCTCCACAGGTGGGTCTGTGGTGGAATCGTCCTGGCCGTTCTTTGTCTGCTGCTTCTTCGGAGGCATGGTTTGACACTGTGGGTCCCACCGGGCGTGCCAAAATGTTTGCTATGTAATTTGCGCGGGCGTGCCAGAACCAGCAGTGGTTCGATATGTTTGTGTGCCTGCAAACTAATTTCCTATCCGCTTGTGTGAGTGATGCACAAGGCTTTGATGAATCTGACTTCTAAACAGGTGACTGTGTATAGTGAGTAGGAAAGTACCCTCACTGTAAATTCTCTAGCAGTACTGAAGCGCACAAGCTAAAAAGTATCAAGTTTAACAGGTAAACAAAATCACAAACGGTTTAATAAAACAGATTTTATTAAATGTTTGGAAAAACTAAACAGATCTCAAGAACAAACCAGAATAAGACTGATTATCCAAAAGAACAAAAAGAAAATAACAAAAGGACAGACCTATTTGCTATGAAGACTGAAAAACATAAAGACTAAGAGTACTTTGAATGCTTTGAATGCTTCGAATGTGCTGTATGTATGCTGTTTCGAATGTGACGCGGAGTTCTTTGCTTGGATGGCCTGCCTTATATTTATAGCGGCCTTATTTGATTTCAATTTGGACAATAATTCCTTAATTTGCGCCCCAAGCTGCTTAATTGATTTGGCTGACTTGAAAAGATCCATCCTCATCTCTGACTTCTACCTTATCCGTATTCTGATTGAATCAATCCCTTCAATTTAGGGATCATGCCAGCTGTAGACAATACCGTCTTCCCCTCAGAGTCCATCGGTCTCATTACTGATTCTCCTGGATGAATCGGGCTTTACCTGTTTCCATGCCCGATTAACTTTCTTTATCCGCCCATGGCCAATCAGTCTGTTACTTTCATCTTTCATTGCGCGGTGTCCGATTGGACTTCCCGTTGCTTCATTCCACCATCGGGCTCTCAACGTGCTAGGCTATGTTTCCCCTCAGCCCGAAAATCCTCACCCATATTCAATCTTTCAACCGGGCTCTCCTTACCTTACCCAATCATCTACCATCAGCCACACTGCTACACTCGAGTCCGATAAGTCATCGATTGCTTAGCCCGACCTCTCCTTCATTCAGCCCCGCAACTCGGGTTCAAAAACCATTGACGGTTTTTGGGTGCAAACAAGTAGTTTTGAATTTTTATGAACTGATATGATTTTCATTTAAATACATTATCCATTTGTGATAAAAAAAAATACATCATCCATTTTCCATGGATGGAAATAATTAATTTTCACTTTCTAGTGTCTACTGTATTTTCTTTATGTCGATGGGACATTTGATGTTACCAACAATCTGCTTGGAAGAAAACTATTTTACGCGTTGAAGAAGACTTTAAGGTTGAGAAAACCCTCACATGCTTGAAATTTTGCTCACACTCATTCAATTTTGATTTGGTCCAAATCGTAGTTGAGGCATCATAAATATGAATATGAACTATATGTGATTAATTATGCGGGCCCCAAAAAAGAAACAAAAGAGAAGCTGTTGGGGTCTTTAAATGGAAGAAATCTTGAATGTAATGGTTGTAAAGGTGATGTAGTATCTCAAATCAATTACATATTTTTATTTGTCTATTTATCCTTTTTATTTTTAAGAGAATCTTAGTTCACATACGTAAAATTAGTTTTTCTACTAGTGGTGTGATAGATAATGACGCCGTTAACAGTGGACCTATATAGTAGCCATGGGTGGCACAGCCCCCTGTACTTTTGAAAATTACGAAATCACATATAATATTTAACAGATTTTATAAATAAGTCCTCCTAAATTCACACAGGCTCCCCTGGACTTTTAAAAACTCTAAATTTACATACAATTTTATAAATTTTAGACACAGGCCCCCCTGGACTTTTGAAAATTTCAAATTTATATGTAATATATTACATGTTTTAGAAATTAGCCCTCTAAAATTACACGAATAACCCTAAACTAGGGGTGTTAAACCAATTTTACAATTTCACACATAATTGTACATAAGTAGAGCTAAAACAATTCACCTCGGGAGTGCTGGCCCAGAACCCCCGCATAGTTTAGCCCCCCCCCCCCGGACTAAAAATCTTGAGTCCGCCCTTGCTCGTTACAACCAATATTTACTTAAATGGAGTGGTCTATTTCTACATGTTTTAAATGAGGTACGGTTGATGAAAGAGAGAAACTTAGTTTTTTTGAGAGAACTCTAGAAGGGGGGACAAAGCTATCCTATTCAACCTCCTAATTGTGTCGATATTTGTTATTGCATATAATTTTTTGGCTGAGGCGTGCAATGTATTACACTGTCCTTAAATGACTTGATGCACAAGGTCACAGCGCTATGTTCTCCAGGATTCAGTAACCAACTCTTCCAAATGAGTAAAGTGAGTACTCAGAATTTGCTCAAGAAAATATAGAGAAGAACATGCTCTAACAGTCATAAAGCATTTAGCATGTGCATCTGACAACGTGACAGTACCACCACTATGTGCGAAGGTACAATTCGAGTCCACAGGACGTGCACGCGCAAGTCTCGAAATTCAATCCAATTTGGTGTCCCAAATTTGGGATTTGCACCCCCCCCCCCCCCTGCGCACGCGTGAGAGAGCCTCTCTAGTATATATTCTTACAATGCTTAGAAGGATAGATCATATATAAGGAGTAAAACTCCCTTGTGTTTAAACAATGTGGCATCCTTGTCAAATCACACTTTAGGCTAGAGTTTGGGTTTTTAAAATAAAGAGGCCCATGGCCCAAAGCTTTGCTTTAAATTAAAAGGCCTAACAACTAAATGTTATATCCCAATGAAATTGTTATAACCCATATAACCCACAAGTAATCCAACAACTTCAATTAGACCAAATTCTTGGATCTGTTCTGATCACGGGCAACGGATTGGAAAATAAACATACGAATTCGATCTTAGTATTACCCAATTCAATCGTGCTATTGACGTAGATCGATTTTCTAATGCCACAGAGATTCAATTATAATTGAATCAAATTGTCTAAATTCATATCCTAACTGCTAATCAAACTCGATTTCAACCTAAACCTATTTAATAATTCCTACACAGAGGCCCTGAATCCTAAACTTTGCTTGCGAGTAACCTACAATAGAGCAGGCTTCTCAATGGTCTGGGTCTGGACCAGAATTAGATTCGGATCCCCTCTACTAATGTGGATATGGATTACATATTATGATCCACGAATCTGTATTCGATCCAGATCCATTAAGATTTTGATTAGCAGTTCGGATATGGATTTAGGCAATTCAAACTCTAAATTATGAAGCCAAAAAATTTCAAATTTGCAATTGCATTACTTTTTAATGCTGGATTATTGATGTGTCTTGTGTAAGACATTGCTAATATATAAACAAGGTTAAAAATGCTCTTATTTCGCTATTGTAAGGCTTATTATACACTTTTCACATAGATAACCTACAAAAGATTAGAGCATAAACCAATAGAACGTCTATTTATACGTGATACCCAAAAACAGTTACAAAATGCCCAAAAAAAAAAAAAACTACTTTCACTATATATCTATCCAAGTATGGCTTAGACATATAAAAACAGGAAAGAAAGACTAATTGTGTACTAGCAAAGTTGTACACGACGATGTTTTAGAGTGTAGAACTCATCAATTATCGAATCAGAAGTGAAACTCTCAGCAATCTCTATTTCAATATAGAGAATCAAGCAATCTGCAAGAAACTCATCCTCCATCTTATTTCGGTATCTATTTTTAACGAGTTTCATAACAGAAAATTGTTATCCACGTGACTTTGTATCACATAAAGTGGTCCATTAGTCTCGTAAGTTGGTTGGAGTTCACTCCCCTTGTATTAGCCAATAGAAAATATGTCTAATTAATAATATATATATAAAATAAATAACTACTTCGGAGGTTACATGAAACTGACGATGGAACAATTTTCCAGAAGCAGCTATTTTAGGGCCCCCTTCTCTCCTCTATAAGATGTACAAACTTTTCCTTTCAAACTCACTCTCCATCAGTTACAGTGAAGTTTGTGCATATTAAGAGACAGAAAGAAGAAGGAGAAGCCTTATATCAAGTGTTAAATTAAGGGGTTTCCAATTACAGTCTCTATTAATCGACATGGCAAACAACGATACGCATTTAATTTCAGCATTTAATAGATCTTGAAATGCATTAGATTCGAGATCCATATGTTTTCCGTATGTAAGTATAATTATTATTTAATTATAGATTTACAAAAATACCCTCTCCGTGGTTGCTGTGAAAATCGAAAGAGTCAACACAGGAGGAATCAATCCATCAATCAAATAGAAGACCTTCGACTTCCCAGTGTCCACTAACCCACGACATAAAGCATCTATTGTGGACAAATTACACAATTTTGGATGATTAAGTACACCAAGGTGATAATGTTGCAACTGAAACTTCAAAAGAAGTCTTTCTTCATCATAAAACTTCTCAGCGAGACTGCAAATATCATGAATTTATAAGCATCCTTTAGGTCTAAACTAGAGCTAAGAGTAACCTGATTGCTGAATCTTCTATTTAGCTCCTGCAATTAGTAGCTATAAACACATCAATTCGATAATGATGTTCCGAAAGAAAAACAAGTAATGTTTAAATCATTTTTTCTATATGCTAAGAAAGGTTTTTTTTTTTTAATTACGAAACTGAAATTAATGCAAGAATTTATGGTAGCAGACATCACAGTTTTTCTCTCGCAGGGTCAATTAAGCAATGATCAACATTATTACAGTAATAAACTAGTATTACAATAATATAAGTTGACGAATAGAAAAAACAAATATCTTCACTTGAAACTGTAAAAGTAACAATACATGTATATAATTTATTTATGCATTAGTAATTGCATGATTATGAGCAGTGATTGATTTTTATGAAAGAAAGCATTTAAATACCTACCAAATAATAAAATCTTTCGACAAAAGAATGAAAACAATTTTTGTTTTTTCTTTACCAGCGTGTGCTTACCTTTTATTTTTGGAAATTCAGTATAAACTTCAATTTATTCGAACAAAAGCAAATTAGACATCAATAAAATAAAAAAGTAAAGAGTAATATTTAGGACACTAACAACTTCCACTAACACTTACTAACACACTCTATCTCTCTCCTAGTGGTACTGTGGGGTCCACAGTGGGCCCCACAGTACCACTAGGAGAGAGATAGAGTGTGTTAGTAAGTGTTAGTGGAAATTGTTAGTGCCCCTAGCATTGCCCATTGTCCAATCTTCTACAATACGCTACTGTCTACTCCCCCTCACTCCGCGAATTGAGCTCCACGTCGATACCATTGAATTCGTGTCAATGGTACGATGGCTGATAGCATAGTGAAGGTGGAAACAACAATGGCAACCAACACATTCCATAAAAGGGCTTTAAATGCATATATCCTGTGTTGTGTAAGTGATGTATAGAGAAGTATGAAAAATTCAAACAGCACATGGTACAACACATTTAAAGCCCTGTTGTGGAATGTATTATCTGCCTAACATTTTTTAGATGGAAATAAAGCGGCTGATAACATTTCGTGAGAAAGACTGAAATGCACTTTGTTACCCTCTATTTATAGTAAAATTTGATTTTGGGCTTTATATTTTCGTTTACAAAACATTGAGCCCTCAAATTACAAATTTGTTTCAATCAAAGACAATCGTTAACGAAGTTAAAAAAGTCAAAACAAAATAGATCACATGGAGGGCCCAAAGTAAAACTTTGCCATAAGTACAGAGTCCACAGTGAAACTTTGTTACAGGTACATGGCCCAAATTGAAACTCCACGTGGTCCATCATATTATATTTTTTTAACACTGTTAACGATTGTCCTTGATTGAAACAAACTTGTAAATTGAGGGTCTAAAGTGTTACAATATCGAAAATATATGACCCAAAATGAAACTTCGCTATAGCCTATAAGTATAGGGTACTAAAGTATTTTTTAGCCTAGAAATTATTTGCTGTAACCTTTACGCTGGTTTGGTAGCAATTCACGAGAACTATTCAGTGTAACGTTAATTACGTCATTATACTGTGACGCTCCAATGATAAGCAAAAATTATTCTGTGAGCATGTCATACCACGTCAGCATGCTGTTGTGGTGTGACTATTAAATCCCAACCACCCACTTGCCCCTTCTTTCAGGGGGGATTATGACAAGTGGTTATCAGGTTTCAAATTTGAAATTCCACTAACCACTTGTCATGATCTCCTAGAAGGATGGACAAGTGGGTGATTGAGATTAAATGGTCACACTTCGTCAACATGCTGATTTGACGTGACGAGTTCACTGAATAACTTCTTAATGATAAAAGTATATGCGGTAGTTGAACATGTCAAATAATTGTAGAATTTAAGCAACATGTCATGTCCTTATTACTTGTCATGTGTCATCATTATTTTGAGAGGTACCATGCCTTATGTTATGTCATTGAAGGTGTCACACCAATAAGAAATTATTCAGTACTGAGCCGGTCTCTAACATAAAAAACTTTTGCGTTATCCTTCTCGATCTACCTCTAAAAGGAATTTAAGGTTGTCTACCTGTCATGGTTTTGGGAAGGAGTAATGCTACAATGCTATGATACTCAAATTTGAATATTAAATTAACACTTATTTTTTTTTAACAGAAATTTGGTATTAAATCTTTAATTTGGAGAATTATTTGGTTTAAAGACACAAAGGAAACATTTGTGGTAATAAAGACATTATTCAATAAGTTAATTTGGAATAGGTCATTTGCCCAATTTACCACATATTTTTGGGACATATTTACCCTTACTTGTATTTGTTATTTTCATTTCTTTCTCTTCATCTCTCTCTCTCTCTCTCTCTCTCTCTCTTAGCAACATCACCGACCACCACCAACCGAGACTAGTGCCGTCGTTGGGGACCACCGTCGTCGCCACCACCACTATCGTCGGCGTCTCATCTCCATTGTCGATCAACGACGATGTTGTCCTCATCACCAGCAGCACCAATGCTCACCACCACCATTGCGCACCATCGCCGTCGCACACCACTGCCATCGCGAGCCAAACACCGCCATCTCCGACCCAACCACTACCATCTTGCAAGCCAACCACCACCATCTCCGAGCTAACCACCACCACCATCTCGCGAGCCAACCACCTCCATCTCTGAACCAACCACCACCATCTCGCGAGCCAACCACCACTATCTCTGAGCCAGCGACACAATCACTCACCGCTACCAAAGCGAGCATTTTCACGAGTAGATCCGGCCACCAGTGCACCAATCCACCACAAATCTGGCACATATTTCTCTCTCTCTTTTTTTTAAACACATTTTTTTTGTGAAATTTATCAAAAACTGTCAGTAACTTTCTCAACATTTTTTCCCAGAGTTTGATATCAACAATAGTACTTGTTTGATAGATCTCGTTGACTAGGCTGTAAACATATAGATTTTATGCAAAAAATAAGTTGCAGACCGATATGAATACTCAAATTTGTAAAAAAAAATTTGCAATGTTTGGTAGAACACTTTTGTGTGAAATTTCACAACTTTTTTTTTCTTTTGAAAATTTCACAACTTTTTCGGTGCTGGTATGAGAAATTAAATTTCAAAACTTGTTTGTGATCATTTCATATTGATGTGGTGGTTTGGGTGTGAAGAGATCGGCAGGTGAGGTCGTGGTGGTGATCAACACAGGTTTGGTGTGGTGGTAGTGGTTTCGTGAAATTTCACGAACTCTGTGAAATTTCACAACTTTTTGTTGATAAATTTCACAGCCTTTTTTTTTTAAAAAAAAAATTTCACAAGTTTTTTCGATGGTATAAGAAATTAACTATCAGAAAGTTGTTTTCTGATCATTGTATGTTGATCTGGTGTTTTGGTTGTGAATGAGGTCAATCAGGTGAGGTCATGGTGGTGGTTGGAAGTAAGGTGATGTGGTGGTGGTTGGTGGAGGCTTAAGGTCGTGATGGTGGTCGTTGGAGCTCAGGCAAGGTCGTCGGAGGTCAGGCGAGGTCGTCGTAGATGCAGGGGGTGAAACTCTCTTAGTGTAGACCAATATGGGATAGATTTGTCAAAACACCAAGGAGTGTACCTACTCCCAAGCATTTTTACTAGTTATACCTAAACCACTATACTTTCCTTAATTTGGATTATTTGCAAATTGTCCCTTTTTTTTAATCCCAAACCGTTAATATCCTAATTGCAAAAAATTTGAACCCAATCCTAACATTAGTACGGAATGTTTGAGAGGTTCAAATCATGTCTTATTTTTATGATTAATGGTATGTTTTTTAAATTTTGTACCCCAATAGTTCCCAATTCAATGTCAACATATTGTAATTTGATCTCAAAAATATTTATAACTTGATTCAATTATTGTAATTTTGAAAATCAATTTAGTTTTGATTGTTGATGAGTGGTTTTGTTATGTTCCATGAAATTGAAATTATTTCCTCCAATTGCTTCTAGCTTTAAACTTTTAACCATTCCACAATAAATTAATATTTGCCCCTCCTGTATCTGTTGGGCCAATTTTAAAGATGAGATTTTCATATATTTGATTAACGGTAAAGACATACTTTTTACAACTCTGATAATATCATTTATATGCAATAAAAGAAAAATATCATCTCATTTCTAGATAATACACCTAATATAGAATACTGGTGAAAATCAACGGGAACTAATATAGAAGTATCCAACAGACCCCTCGCTTTCTACAATTTGTTAATGGCCGGGGCTAGTTGGCCTCACGTGGCTTTAGTGACAGTAGATAATTAGGTTTTTTTTTTTCTTAAACCAATAAAACTACTAAAAAATGAAAATATAATTATTAACTGTGCTAGTGATATGATTAATGGTACTGCCTATATTCCTCTCTCATTTACTGAATGTTGAAACTGCAAGCCAATGATAATTTAATTTTGTATTGCCTTCCAGCCGTACCTCTGATTTCAAGTAGACACTTTTTCTCACTAAAGATTATATTGTTTATTCCTAGCAAAAAAAAAAAGAAAAGAAAAGAAAAGAAAAAAGATATTGTTTAGGACAATTGGTATTCAAGTTGACTTCCAGAAGATTCATGCAGCAAGGGAGAGGAGAGAGAGGTTTTTAATACTCCCTCCGTCCCATTTTGAGAGTTCATTATTCTATTTTGGGATATTCCAAAATAGTGTCCACTTTCCTGAAATTGATGTACAATTTTTACTTACTTTCCAAAATTATCCCTCCTTGAAATCTACACCAAGACAAAACTAAAAAAGTTGTTGTAATGATTAGGGGCAATTGTGAAAAGTAGGTGTAGATTCTTTTTATCCCCTTAATAAGTTGAGTTCCCAAAGATGAACTCTCAAAATGGGACAATGGGAGTAAAACAAACGTGCCCTTTGATCTGTATGAAAGCCAAAATGCACGCCTGCCTGTGATGAATTGAGCTTTTAATATACCTTTTTTTTTTTTTTTTTGTAATTGTGGGTGTCCGGACCAGCTTGCGCGCACCTCGATTAATCCCACGAGGCCAGGGCGTCCGGGTGAATCACCTGTGGCCACCCCCTTGAGATTCGAACTTGATACCTCTGGGTATAACATCCAGAGGCATTGCCATCCGGCCACAAGGGAAGTGGTTGCTTTTAATATACTTACAATACATATATGCAAATATATATATATATATATATATGTATGGCGAAAATTCTCTAAGAGGGCGTCATCTCTTTAATAAAGAGATGACATCTGTTTTGGTCGTCGGATCGTATTTTCATTAAGGACAGTATTGTCATTTCACAGGTTTTAAACACGATCCGACGGCCAAAACAGAGACCCTCTCTTTATTAAAGAGAGGGCGCCCTCTTTAGAGCCTGACTGGTATATATGGATTAGCCAACTTGTATCATCTGTATCTAAGTTTAACATCCATAGAATTTAACCCTTCTTAGCTTCTAAAGTGACATTTGGAATCAATCATCGACCGCAAAATTTGACATATTGCTGTTAAAAAAATTAATATGAAAACATTTTTGTCCACTAAACAATTCATTATAAGCATAAGAAAATCCCATTCGAGTTTGAAGTCAAACATGGTCTATTTCACAACGGTAATGCTATAAGCACCGACAACTTTTAATAGTTTATCTTTCTTTTGGATGGTATTATGAGATTCACTGAAATTAACCAGACCGTGCAGTGCCACCCAAAAAAACTACTCCCTCTGTCCCATTTTGAGAGTCCATTATTCCATTTTGGGATGTCCCAAAATAGTGTCCACTTTCCTTAAATTGATGTACAATTTTTACTTGCTTTCCAAAATTATCCCTCCTTGAAATCTACACCAAGACAAAACTAAAAAAGTTGTTGTAATGATTAGGGGCAATTGTGGAAATTAGCTGTAGATTCTTTTTGTCTCCTTAATAAGTTGAGTTCCCAAAGATGGACTCACAAAATGGGACGGAGGGAGTATAAAGTATTAATGAATTTTATTTGTAAAATGTTATTAGTGGCCCAATAATCATTAGTACTCATTTGAGTCATTTCACAAACTGTCTCCCACAGTCCCACTAAAGTTTCAATTTTGTAATAGCCACAAAACGCACTACGAATAGGTGCGTGTGTCAAAGTAGTAGATATGCCACAAATATGGGTTTAATTATCTCACTTACTTTTTTTCACCTAATAACGTAATGACTAATGAGGTCCCAGAGGCGGAGCCAGTCCACACAAACAGGCCGGGGCAATATAGAGGCTGCTGCACTCAACTTTTAAAATTGATATTTCTCCCTATGTATTTTACATTGTATGCATTCAGCATTAATTCGTGACCCATTTAAATTTTGGGTAAATATCACTTACCTCCCTCGAGGTTTGACCTAATAACACTTACCTCCCTCCACATTTCAGGTGTAACACTTATCTCCCTTATTTTTATGTTTGAGTAACAGATTTCCCCATCTGTTAAGTTGCCGTCAAAAAAACCTAACGGAAAAGTGATGACATCACAAGTAATAACACACAATATCTATAATACCCTTCTCTGAAATGAAAACTTTAAAAAAAATTGAATAAGAGAGAAATATACCAGTCTCCAAACATATATACATACACATCGTATATACACACACATATATCCTTACATATATGGAGAAGAATAAATTGCTGCACTTTCCCAAAACCACAACCCTAATAGGATTTAATCCACCTCATTCAATTACTATACTAATATTCATTTTTGGACAAGATTGAAGATGCTTAGAGATTGAAAATGATGATCTCAATTGATTATCTCAACCTTCTCAGGAAGTTAGAGAGAATAAAGTCATAAAATTTTGTTCCTAATTTGAGCACCATTGTGGTGGATTTACATTCATGGTGGTGGTCTATTGTTAGGGTAATGGTGGGCTTGTACGGACTACCAAGTACCAATGAAGGAACTTATGGGTACTCTGTTCTCCTTCAAAGAAGACAGCCAAAATAGTGACCGATCAGGAATTCTCCTTCAATGAAGAAACTTAGGGTAATGGTGGGTACTCTGTTCTCCTTTAGAGAAGTTAATTTTAGGTCATTCCTTGCTATTCATGTTCTTGATTTGTGATATTTCCAAAATTTATTTGGTTTGTACTCACGATGGATGTGGGATTGTTGTATTTTATATGGGCAAAATTAATTTCAAAACTTCAATTGGATTGTGGCAAAGGTCATGGTGGCAAATTTCAAAATTCACCATGGATGTATATATCGTTTCAAGCTCTACATATGTGCGTGGGTATATATATATATCGTATATCAAAAAAATTAGGTTATCAAGCTCCCTCCATGTTTCAAGCTCTGTATATGATGCTCTGTATATCTTCAAATCTGAAAAAATTGGGGTGTATACGTATAGCTCTGTATAGCTATGCGTGTGTGTATATCGTATATGTTCATGTATATATATGCAGTGTATATGCACAGGACAATTAGGTAAGTAATGTGGAAGGGTACTTTGGACATTTCAGTGTTATTATTGAATGACAACACCATTTTTCGTTAGTCAATCTAACGGCCGTTTAACAGAAGGGAGGTAAATGTTATTATGATTCAAAATAAGGGAGATAAGTGTTACACCTGAAATGTGGAGGGAGGTAAGTGTTATTAGGTCAAACCTCGAGGGAGGTAAGTGATATTTACCCTTAAATTTTTTAATTTATCTATTTGAAACTCATACTTCTCAATTCGGTCCTTAAATTTTTTTTTTTAATTTTTACCCAAATAAATTTCTCATTCAATTAGTCTAGGTGTTTAAAGCCTTAGAGCATCTACAATGGCGTTTCTCTATAGGGCAAATTAGGATAGTTACAATATGTGTCCCTCATAGTGGTGTAGTTTGTATGGCAACGTAGTATAATGTAGGGTAGTGAAACTTAGCTTTACCATTCAACTAATTTCCTTACTATTAGGCGAAACGAAAAATGCATTGCCTTGTGAGTGTGAAACAGCAGAAGGAGCGTCGTTTGAAGCCAACTGACAATATGTTTTCCGTTCCAATACAAATGGCAATGGGTGTGCCGTTTGAATACGAAATGGCAATGTGTCTGCCATAACGACACAAGCTGGCAATCCCTTCGCCGTTTAAGCTATTACATCATTGTGAATATCAAAGTTTTTGCCGTTTAAGCTATTACATCATTGTGAATCTCAAAGTTTTTGTACACAAAATTAGCCTAAATTTACTGTACCTGGAACAATACAACTGTAGATACTCGTACAGATATTTAAACATAGTAAGGATTATTTATTTTACAAGTAATGAAATTAGCGAAAAGAGGAAAAAAAGAAGGTAAACATATGAAAACATTTTTTTAAAGAGTTATGGAGAGATTACATTGTCTTTAAATAATCATGCTTTACCTATCAACTCTGTATATATCGACTCCACAAAATAACCTCACAATTTTTAAAATCTTAGAAATCCAAAATTATAATGTTTTACCAAAAAAAATTTGGCTCTAGGTCTCTATCTCATGGTTGCTGGGATCGTGGTAGCCCCCATGGAACTAGGATCCTGAATTTCACGAACCAGACGAGAAGAAGACGATATATATATATATATATTTTTTTTTTTGAGGCTTAATTTTCATTGAAGTAATTGATAAATAACTATTTTCATTTAAGAGCTTCTAAGATATTTGCATTTGAGACTTACTTTGATATTATTTTTCTATATTTTTTGTATTTGAAATTTCATCTTGTGAAGTCATGGAATGATTTAGTACTATGTATCTATACATAATTAATTGAATAAATGCTGGTCGAACCAAAAGTTTGAACCCAAGCGAATCACAAAACAAAAAAGTGAACCAACTAAGACTACCCCTGTACCGCGAACCGAGCTAAGTGTTGTACCACACATCCGAACTTGTATTGGGGTGAACCACGTTCCAGGTATCATTGCTCCATTCCGAATCCCTATGTAAGTACATGCCCCATCTGATATCAAATCCTGCCTCCGTCCCTCGTGACGGACTAACACACAGAAAAAAAAACATTGTTCACTTGTTAAAAATTTTCAAGTGACAGCAAATAAACGAGTGGCGCATTACGTCATGTAAAAAGATTAAAAATAAATAAATAAAAATAAAAAATAAAAATAAATTCAAAATTGGTACGTCCTTGGTGAATCCGTTTGCCATAAAATTTCGGTGTACATACAAGAGAGAAAAAGAAAGAGTAATATTTGGGACACAACTTTCATACAACTTTTATACAACTGTAAACTTTCTTGATTCCAAGAGAATCTGAGCTTTCATGATTTTCACATAAGAATATTATACCTTGCTCCATGATAATGCTTGGCAAAAGAATACAAGAAGAAGAAGTTGGTTTCTCTCTCTATGCTTTCACCTTAGATACACAAATGATGGGGTTGTGTATATTTATAATAGAGAGAGGACCAACTCCCAATAACTTCCTCATCCCACTTACCCATCAAAGTAGGGATAGTTGGAAGTAACTTCTCCAACCCACTAAGATGGTAACCCACTAACACATACACACATCACATATAATGTGGGACACAAAGACCGGGTCTTACATTCTCCCACTTGGCCCATATGATATGTTTGTGATTCAATTGTGGATTTAGTATACATGCGATCGCATATTGAAACCATCATTTTCATTAAGTGGATATCATAATGTCATTGTTAAATAAGCCACTACTGCGAGTTATGGCGGTTGTATGTCAACAAACCGACATAGTCCCTTCCATATACTACTACACTAGTAACCTAATTAACATGACCATAAATTGAGAAGATCCATAAGGTCCGTCAATAATGTCTTTATGAAGACAAATTCTGTTTTCATTTATCAAATCATTCATGTACATTCATAATAGAAAACAGAAATTAACAGAAACAAAGCTTTAATGAGATCTCAAATGTCTAAAGAACAAAACATTAATGCTTTACAATCCACTACATTTATGGAATTAACTATCATGGATTACACCCATACGACTAGCATGCTCCTTAAATGTCTTTGGTGCTAATCCCTTAGTTAGTGGATCTGCAATCATAAGTTTTGTACTTATATGCTCTATAGACACTCGCTGTTTCTGAACCTCTTCTTTGACGACAAAGTATTTTAATTCCATATGCTTTGCGCCAGTAGAATACTTGTCATTTTTAAAGAAGAAAACAGCTGCGGTGTTATCACAATAAATTCTCAACGGCTTGGCAATAGAGTCGACAACTCCAAGTCCTGAGATGAAATTCCGCAACCACAATCCATGAACAGTGGCTTCAAAGCACGCCACAAATTCAGCTTCCATAGTGGATGAAGCAATAGTAGTTTGCTTTGCACTTTTCCATGAGATTGCTCCTCCAGCTAGTAGAAACAGGTATCCCAAGGTGGATTTTCTACTGTCTGGATATCCAGCAAAATCAGAGTCGGAGTAACCGACTACTTCCAAATCATCAGTCCTTCTGAATGTCAGCATATAGTTCTTAGTTCCTTGCAAATATCTCATCACTTTCTTTGCAAGCTTCCAGTGATCCATTCCAGGATTACTTTGGTATCTGCCTAACATGCCAACTGCAAAGCTGATGTCTGGTCTAGTGCAAGTTTGCGCATACATTAGGCTTCCCACAGCTGAGGTGTAAGGAATTCTTTCCATTTGCTTACGCTCCCACTCATTATGTGGACATTGCATAAGGCTAAATTTATCACCCTTTTGAATTGGTGCAACACTAGCTGAACATTTATCCATACCAAATCTCTCCAGAACCCTTTCAATATATGCTTTCTGAGACAACCCTAGCAATCCTCGTGATCGATCTCGAAAGATTTCAATTCTGATCACATAAGTTGCCTCACCCATATCTTTCATTTCAAAGTTCTCAGAGAGAAATTTCTTAGTTTCGTGCAACAAACCAAGATCATTAGTGGCAAGTAAGATGTCATCAACATACAGAATCAAAAATATAAACTTGTTTCTCTTAACCTTCAGATATATGCAGCGGTCAGCATTATTTTCTTGAAAATCGAAGGAAACAATGATATTATTGAACTTAAGATACCATTGTCGAGAAGCTTGTTTAAGTCCGTATATCAATTTCTTAAGCTTACAAACCATATGTTCCTTTCCTTTTAATGAGAAGCCTTCTGGTTGTTCCATATAGACTTCTTCTTCTAAATTCCCATTAAGAAAAGCCGTCTTTACATCCATTTGGTGCAACTCTAGATCATAGTGAGCCACCAAAGCCATAATGATTCTAAGTGAGTCTTTCTTGGAAACAGGAGAGAAAGTCTCTTTGTAATCAATGCCCTCTTTCTGAGTGAAACCTTTGGCCACAAGTCTAGCTTTATGTCGTTCGACATTGCCTTTAGAGTCACGCTTGGTTTTAAAAACCCATTTACACCCAACTTTCTTGTAACCTTCAGGCAATTCAACGAGATCCCAGACTTTGTTTTGGTCCATTGATTTCAATTCATCATTCATGGCATCAATCCATTTAGTAGAATCATCACTTTCTATGGCTTGGAAAAATGAAACCGGGTCCTTGTTCGTTCCTATGTCAAAATCAGATTCATGTAGATAAACCACATAATCATCCGAGATAGCTGACCTCCTTTCCCTATGAGATCTCCTTAATGCTATTTCTTGTGGTTCTTCTACTAGCTGATCATTGACAACAACTTCATTGTGGGGTGATTCAGCATTCAATTGTTGTTCATTGTCATTGAGATGAGTGACACATGTAGGGACAACAATTTGTTGAGAAGTTATAGGTAAAGGAATATTTACCCTTACTTCTTCAATAACCACATTTCGTGATTTCTCACTCCCACTGTTCTCGTCATTCTCAAGGAATTTTGCATTACCAGTTTCTATAATTCTTGTAGTATGGTTCGGACAATAAAACCTATACCCTTTGGATTTTTCTGGGTAGCCAATAAAATAGCCACTCGTCGTTCAAAAATCCAATTTCTTTTCATGTGGATTATAAATTCTAGCTTCCGCCGGACAACCCCAAATATGTAGGTGTCTTAAACTAGGTTTCCTACCAGTCCATAACTCAAAAGGAGTTTTAGGGACTACCTTACTAGGAACCCGTTTTAATAAATACATGGCGGTCTTAAGTGCCTCCATCCACAATGATTCGGGTAAGGTAGAGTTACTTAACATACTCCTAACCATATCCATTAGTGTACGGTTACGTCTTTCAGCTACACCATTCTGCTGTGGCGTTCCAGGCACTGTGTATTGCGCACAAATACCATGCCTTTCTAGGAATTTAGCAAAAGGACCAGGACACTATCCAGATTCATTAAATCTACCATAATATTCACCACCTCTATCCGATCTGATGATTTTTACCTTTCTGTCTAATTGTCTTTCAACTTCAGTGACAAACACCTCAAGGGCATTTATCGACTGAGATTTTTCATGTAATAAATAGACATAACCATATCGTGAAAAATCATCGATAAAGGTGATAAAATACTTTTCACCACAAAAACCTGATGTGGTGAAAGGTCCACAAATATCAGTATGGATAATCTCAAGAAGCTCTGCACTTCTTGTGGCACCTTTCTTAGTGTGGTTGGTTTGCTTTCCTTTAATGCAATCCACACACACACCAAAGTCCGTGAAATCAAGGTTTGGAAGGATTTCATCCTTTACCAATCTTCCTAACCTTTCTCTGGATATATGACCCAGTCTTTTGTGCCACAAGATGGAGGAGTTTTCATTAATTGAGCTACATTTAGTTCCAACATTAGGATACAGGGTCATAAGGGCTTTAGCAAAGTGAGAGTCAAGATTCAATTTGTATAAACCATCACACAATGAGCCAGAACCAATAAAACAATCATTCTTGAACAAATTGAAACATCTATTTCCAAACTTAAAGGAATAACCATCCATATCCAGTTTAGACAAAGAAATTAAATTACGGGAAATAGAAGGTACATAAAGTGTCTGAAACAAATCTAAATAGACACCGGAATTTAAAAACAAACGAAAAGTTCCCACGGCCTCAACAGAAGCTTTGACTCGATTCCCCATGAACAAAAATCTCTCATTTGGCTCTATGGTTTGGGTTGTAAGGAATCCCTGCATCGAATTTGAAACATGAACAGTAGCACCAGAGTCAATCCACCAAGTATTAGATGGAACTTCAGCAAGATTTGATTCGAAACATACGAAAGATGAAAGCTTACCTTTCTTTTCGAACCACTCCTTGCGTTTCTGACAATCTTTCTGACGATGCCCAAATTTTCTACAAAAGAGGCACCTGTCTTTGTCACGTCCCACTTTATGAGCCTGATTAGCTTGAGCAGGCTCTTTTACTTCAGGTGGTACTTGTCTCTTGCCCTTTCCAAACTTCCTCCATTTCTTTTTAGCTTCTTGAGTTACGAGATGAACAGAGTTATGTCCTTGTTGCTTAAGCCTTGCCTCTTCTTGTACAACCATATTGGCCAGTTCATTAACATTCCATTTATCCTCTATAGTGTTATAATGGATCTGGAATGGGCCATATTGAGGTGGCAAGGAATTCAAAATGAATTGCACAAGGAAGGACTCATTCACAATCATCCCCAAAGTCTTTAGTTTTGCAGTTAGATTAGTCATTTCAAGGATATGCTCATGCATTCCTCGCACCCCATCATATTTCATTGTGGTAAGTTGAGCCATTAGTGTACCCGCAAGAGACTTATCAGCGGTACGAAAGCGCTCTCCCACAATTTTCATGAATTCTTTAGCATTGTCAGTTTGGAGAAGCGTTGACTTAATGTTGCTTGCAACAGTCATTCGCATAAACATACTGCTAAGTCTGTTCGATCTTTCCCAGGCTTTGTAGAATGCCTTTTCTTCCTCACTGCTTGAATCAGTAATAGCAGCGGGTTTTTCAATTTGGAGTGCTAAATCAAGATCCAGTACACCTATGTGAAACTGAACTTGTTCACACCAGTCTGAAAAATTGGTTCCATTAAGTATCGGAACAGACGAAGCATGCGAGTGCAATGATATGGGGACGGAAACTGCAATAGAAATAAATTCACTATTAATGCTTTGAATTATCAACATAAATAAAATATTTAATTGTGGTTTTTACCTTTGGGTCAAAATCACTAATAAACAATTAATCAACATTAATAAGATATTTACTTGTGATTTTCACCTTTGGGTTAAAATCACAAAATAAATAATCTTCATCCATTATGGTAAATTTCTTCACCTAATAATGTATCCATTAAATAAACTGTTGCCTTTGGGTATACAGTTTAATTCCAATTCATTGAAATCCTTAAAATGATATACCTTTGGGTATTCATTTTTACATTTATAATGAATTTAATCATAATAATTATAATAATATCATCCAATAATTTGACTTGATTTATCCTTATATAATTCTTTTTAGTTGAGCCACTTTGGTAGTTATCAACTATCTTTAAATTTACAATTCAAAATAATCATCAGTCCTCGTACTTAAAGAAAATTGTTTTCTTTATTTTAAATTGTTCGTTATATACAATAATCTGCCAATTTAAACATAAGTGATGTAGTTACAAACTTTGTTGCCACGTGTACCTATCATAGTGGAAGTAGGAGAATTGGGTAGTTATAAACTTTCATGCCACGTGTATATTTCACAAGTAAATTGTAAAATTGTGGGGTATGCGTCTCTGGCAGTTTTCTCAACTCCTTCCATTATGTATACATATGGATATAATTGGCAAATATATGCCTATCATTCTTCTCTAGTAAATATGCATAAATATGTAATTATATATATACACATGCACTAAATGAATTCAAGACTCAAGACTAAACATGAATATGATGTTTTCATCAATTAGGCCGGTTGAAATAGTGGTCTGTGAACTCGGTTCCTTATGTGCAAAGTGCTTGGATTGTGTATATATAATATATACACATATATTATACACACGAAAAGTGGAACTGTTATGAGTCAAAAAAAAAATTAAATAATAATAAATAATAATAAATAAAAATCCTTTTGCTAACTTTTATTTAAGTTTAACACTCATAAAAAAATTTGAGTCACAGAGACTCTAGATGAATTTAAAAAAAAAAAAATTCAACAAAAGTTTTGAGTCACATGGACTCCATTATTTGAGTTTAAAATTCAACAAGGTTTGATTCGCTGAGAATTCATTATTTGAGTTTAAAACTCAACAAAGTTTGATTCACTGAGAATTCATTATTTGAGTTTAAAACTCAACAAAGTTTGATTCACTGAGAATCCATTATTTGAGTTTAAAACTCAACAATAGTTGATTCGCTGAGAATCCATTATTTGAACAAATTAAAATTTGGAAGAGGGGAAGAAGAATCCATGAGTATGAAAAATCATAAAAGCTCCCAACCAAGGCTCTGATACCACATGTAAACTTTCTTGATTCTAAGAGAATCTGAGCTTTCATGATTTTCACATAAGAATATTATATCTTGCTCCATGATAATGCTTGACAAAAGAATACAAGAAGAAGAAGTTGGTTTCTCTCTCTATGCTTTCACCTTAGATACACAAAATGATGGGGTTGTGTATATTTATAATAGAGAGAGGACCAACTCCCAATAACTTCCTCATCCCACTTACCCATCAAAGTAGGGATAGTTGGAAGTAACTTCTCCAACCCACTAAGATGGTAACCCACTAACACATACACACATCACATATAATGTGGGACACAAAGACCGGGTCTTACAACAACCTCTTCAAAAGATGTGTCTATCTCTCTCCTGTGATGTCACTGGACCCCACAGTGACACAGGAAAGAGATAGACACATCTTTTGGGGAGGTTGTATGAAAGTTGTATGAAGATTGTGCCCCAAATATTATCCAAAAAGAAACTTGTCGGCTCTCTATTTCTGTGTAGGTACTAACACTTCAAACTTCAAAAGTACTGTAAAATTATTTCTTTAATTATTTGGCCCCAAAACAATTCAATTGATTTCATAATTTCCAGTACAAACGGCAAACAAATTCTCGCATTTCATTATAAAGCAATTCTTCAAATTTTATAATTTTTTGAACAGCCAAAGAATTTTACGGAGAATCAAGTAGGCCTAACTTAATTAGTATGACCTCTCTCTTTAGTGGAGAAATTGAGGGTTCAAATTTTTTATGGAGAATTCTTTTATATCCCCTAACGTTCGTCAGTCAGAATAAGTTAGACTTTGTTGTAGACTATTGTGCGACTTTAAAATTGGAATGGAGTGAGATGTATGTATGATATGTGTAAGTCCTGTTATAATCCAAATAAAAAAAAAAAAAAAAAAATTTGACGGAGAGATCGATAAACTCATAAACACCAACCAAAATCTCTCATCAAGCAAACCTCAACACCTACGTGCACACACACACGCAGCACGCGCACACTTATATTCATATATATATATATATATATTGATGTACGCATACATGTATGTGAAGTCATTTCAGTATGGTTAGTTGTTTGTAGCAATGGGATAGGGACTGCAAAAAGGTTTAGAAGATATTATAGAGTACGGAAACGTATTTATGAGTTGTGACCAGCCCTTCAGTAGTGGGAAGCCCAACCAAAATTTTATTAACAAACCTAACCATACCCTTAGAAATTGGCAACTGACAGGTCATCACAATCTCACCCGTGACCAAGGGAAAATTTAGAGTCTTTTTGCTCGTACCATTTTCGACTCTTTCATGTGATGATGATGATTACACACATGACCGACATTGTTATCTTAATTGATTGAGCAAAACTGCAAAATCTTGTTGAGCTTAGAGTTTGTTTGAAGTTTTCAAGACGTGTAATCGTGTTAAGCTCATTCCAGAGATCACTCCAAATCCAGATTTCAATTTTTTTTTTTTTTTTTCAATTTTTTTTTAATTAAATTTGACATATACTTAGAACACAACATGTGTGTTTATATATATATATATATATACACAGTAATGCTTCTCAATTTCAATTTCAAAAGTGCTTTCAAATGATGTGACAGTGGTGAGTCTGGTGACAGTCTACTATGGTTCGATTTTCGAAATTAAAATAAATCAAATTGGTCTTTTTGCACAATTTTCACTCTGATTTGGTGGTTTTAATTGTTAAGCTCAACTTATTTGGAATTTGTGCTCATGTGGTGAGATTTTTTTTTTAAAAATAGATGTAAATGAATAAATAAAAGGTTTAAATTTAAATATTATAACACTTCAACAAAATAATCGTTACAATGAATTTTTTCTCAAACTATACACTCCACACCCTTTGTTTTTTTGCCACAACTATTCACTATACGGCTGGATTTGGTCCAACTCAAAAGAAAAAGAAGGTCCAACTCACAATTGATTTCCAAAACTTCCAACTTGTCTTGTTTCGAAGACTCCTTATCGTTAGACGAAGAGAGCGGAGCTGAGGAAGAAGGAGCTATAGTGCCTTTGGTGGGGAAAATCATAGCAGAAAAAATCCTGAACCCTCGAATTATCAGATCTACTCTCTTCAAAGCATGGAATCTGATAGGCAAGCTGGCGATCTCAGAAATAGAGGCAAACACTTTCTTATTTGCTTTCGGAGACGGGCGCGACTTCCAATGAATCATTCGCGAAGCCCCTTGGTCGGTTTTGGGACATCATATGGTACTAAAACCATGGACGTCTGGAAGAATCATTGAAGAACTCAGACTGGACTTCACTCTGTTTTGGGTACAAGTCCATGGTCTCCCACCTAATCAGATAACGGAGAAGAACGCAAGGATCATCGGTGCTATGATCGGCCCAGTTGAAGAGGTGGATCTGGGCAGTGGGCTTCTACCCATTTGGGCTAAAGCTATGCGCCTTAAAGTTGAGCTGGACACCAGAGCTCCTCTCAAAACAGGGTTCCTTCTAAAAAGGGGAACTCTTTCTGATGTGTGGATTCAATTCCGATATGAAAGACTTTCAGATTTTTGCTATGAATGCGGAAGGATTAGCCATAAGCAAATGTTCTGTACAAGCAAAACAATACCCATCACTCCAACCACAGCCCATCCAAGGCAGGGTACATTCTCCTTTGGACCCTGGCTAAGAGCAAAAATGCAAGGAAGATATTCGAAAAACCAACAGGGTATCAAAATGTATAATGAAGATCAAAGATTCATGGAGATGAATGGAAAGTTACAGAGACCCGTGGAACAAAAGGGGAAAGGAAAAGCATGTAATGAACCAGATTGGGATCACAGAGTTTCCCCGATTGAAGTCGACGACGAGAAATCATCGAAAAAATCATCCGGAAGAAAACTGAGCACAGAGTTCGAGATAGGGCAGCACTGATCCCAAAGAAAAGGCTGTACGCAGACAACTAGTCCATTGGAACTTCCACCAGCCGCCGTGGATAGCAGGATAAATCACATCAACATCTCAGGTAGTCAAGGCCCTCAAGCCCATACCCACCAAGCCCATAACCATCAAACCCAAAACCCTCAATCTAACCTGATGAAAGCCCAACCCAACCTTCCTAAAGTTAATCCAACCCTCCCCAATCTGGGTCAAGACCATCTCGTAATCCAAAACACCCTTAATACCAACCCAAAAAAGACCCAAGCCCATAACCACCAAGCCCATACACTAGATCCCATCCTGTTGGAAGCCTTGACCTTCTTTTCAAAAGAAAACTCAAATTCCTCTAATCTTTGTACAGAACCCACCACAGCTGGGCATTACATAATCCCCCAACTCAGACAAAATCCCCCCCCAAAGCCTAAAACTTTGGACTGCTACAAACCCGTTCTTGGTCAATGCCCCAGCACTTCCTTGAATCCACAACCATATCTACTTGAGCCTATTATGATCTCGAGAATCACTCAGATTCAAGAGATGGATCCAGCTTCTTCCCAAATTGGAGAACTCCCCCCAAAATCCACAGTGAACTACAATAAAAAGAGAGCTCCAGAAACCATCAACACCTACAGTCTACCCAAGAAGGCCAAAGTTCCTGTCCTAGTACCCTCCAACCATCAATCCCAAAACCCAACTCCGGCCGAACCCACCCAAGGTGTGGAACCACCCAACAATTGCGATACCAGAACAAATCCAGAAAGGAGAAGAGTTAATATCAAAGCCCTTGCAAGAACTAAAAATCAGGCCCCATCCAGGGCGGTGAATTATCCAGAGTACGCTGAGTCAAGCTCACAGACCAATGTTGATGCCGAAGAAGTGGGCAAAATGCCCCCTCTCGGCCAATGTTAATCACCAGTTGGAACTGCCGTGGACTGGCCCGAGCCTCGGCACTGAGCTACCTGAGGGTGCTGATAAGAAACCAACGTCCCGAATGTTTGTTCTTATCAGAAACAAAGTTGTGTTCATCTAAAATGGCTACCTTGATGATTCAGTTGGGTTATCCCAATTTCTCACTTGTCCCTGCGGTTAAGAGGGCAGGTGGGCTGTGCCTTGCTTGGCAAAATGGTGTTGATCTGGTAACCTCAATTGCTAACAAAAATATGATTTGTGCTATGGTCTTCTCTGACCCTCCTTCTTGTCCTTGGGCATTCACTGCCGTGTATGGCCCTCCTTATTGGTAGAATAAGGCAAAGTTCTGGGACGACTTAGATAATGTGGCTGATTCTGCAGAAGGTGCTTGGCTTTCTTTTGGTGACTTTAATTGTATCACTAACCAGACGGAAAAGAAAGGGGTAGACCCTTTGCAAGCTCATCCACTGGTGGCCTTGGTGGATTCATGAACTTGCACGGACTGATTGATTTGGGCTCATCTGGGAACATCTACACTTGGGACAATGGGAGACCAAGTTGGTCCAATATCAGACAAAGGCTTGATAGAGGCATTTCTAATCCCCAATGGAGAGGTCTTTTCCCTAGAGCTACTGTCCGAAATCTTCCTATCACCAACTCTGACCACTCCCCTATCATTATCAACACCTCTGGAGAAAAATCCAGTATCCCTAAGAATTTCAAGTTTGAAGCTATGTGGATAAGGGACCAAAGTTGTGGGTGGTTGGTGGAGAATGTGTGGCGGAATACCCCAACTTTTGGGTCCCCTGCCTTTCGGCTTTGTCAAAAGCTGAAAGCTATTAGGTTAGCTGTTTTGGATTGGAATAAGAAGCACTTTGGGAAGGTCCAAACCAAAATTAGAAAAAATCTGGCTGATTTGGAAACCATTCAAGCTCTTGATCCATCGGAAGATAATCTGACCAAATTGGTGGCCCAGAAAATCGAGCTTAATGAAAATATGAGAAGGGAAGAGATTATGTGGAAACAGAAATCCAGGATCAATTGGCTCAAGGATGGTGATAAAAGCACTCGCTTTTTCCACCTGTCCACCATCATTAGGAGAAGGAGAAATGCTATTGACCACTTGAAGAAGAAGAATGACAGATGGACTGATGACCCTGAAGAGATAAGTGAAGCATTTGTTGCTAATTTCAGAGAAATATTTCATTCCTCAACTCCCAGCTTTCCACCTGATCTTAATGGCCTCATTCAAAGAAGTATCACTGCAGAGGATAACCAGATCCTTTGTCGCATTCCAGATGAAGGAGAAATTCGGACTGCAATGTTTCAAATTGGCTCTCTCAAGGCCCCGGGGCCGGACGGTATGTCTTCCATTTTCTATAAGACATTCTGGAATATTGTCAAAAATGATATTGTGGCCACAGTTATTAGTTTCTTCGCGGGGGGGGGGGGGGGGGGGGGGTACATTCTCAAAAATCTCAACCATACGAATATTGCTTTAATCCCGAAAATCTCTTGTCCTTATAGTGTCAATCATTTTAGACCTATCAGCTTGTGTAATGTCATTTACAAGGTCATCTCAAAAATCCTTTCCAATAGATTGAAGCCTTTCCTTGATAATATCATCTCCCCAATGCAATCTGCATTCGTCCCTGGGCGTTTAATCCATGACAATAGTATTGTTGCCCAAGAAATTGTCCATTCCATGAAGAAAAAAAAAAGGAAAAGGTGGGGTTATGGCCATTAAATTTGATATGGAAAAAGCTTATGATAGGATCGAATGGTCTTTCCTTATTAAAGTTCTAAAATGTCTGGGCTTTTCTTATACTTGGTGCAATTGGATCAATCAATGTATTTCAACAGTGTCTTTTTCTATTCTTATCAATGGTAGGCCTACGGGTTTTTTTAAACCCAGTAGAGGCCTACGGTAGGGGGATCCTCTATCCCCATTTCTCTTTATCTTGTGTTCTGATGTGTTATCTAGGCTTATTCATAGAGATGCTGAGAATGGCCTCATTCAAGGCATAAAAGCAGCGAGAAATGGACCCTCTTTCAATCACCTCCTCTTTGCGGACAATCTCATTGTTTTTGGGAAAGCAAATCCGGATGAAGCCCTTAATATCATGGAGTGCTTGGAGACCTACGGAAGCTGGTCAGGGCAGAAAATTAATCACAGCAAGTCCAAAATTCTTTTCAGTAAGAATGTTTGTCCTGACATTGCTAGATCCATTGTGAGAGAATCGGGCCTTTCAAGAGCTCCAACTGACTCAAAATACCTTGGCATGCCCTTGTTTGGTAGTGGGTCTAAAAAGCTTGTCTTCTCCGAAGTACTTGAAAAAGTTCAAAAGAGACTTCAAGGATGGAAAGCTTCGCTCCTTTCACAAGCCGCTAGAGGTACTCTAATCCGTTCAGTGGCCATGGCTATTCCGACGTATTCAATGTCTATTTTTCCCATGCCAGTGTCAATGTGTGAAAAAAATTGATTCTTTATTCCGTAACTTCTGGTGGGGGCACGGGGAAAAGAGAAATGGAGGCCTTTGTCTCAAGGCTTGGGATAACATCTGTCTACCTAAGAGTTGAGGTGGGTTGGGATTCCGTAGAATGCGGGACCAAAACAATGCTTTATTGTCAAAAATCAATTGGCAAGTTCAATCCAATGTGGATAAACCTTGGACCCACCTCATTAAAGGAAAGTATTGCCA
The DNA here is from genome assembly GCA_033977485.1 of Hydrangea macrophylla. Taxonomy (NCBI): domain Eukaryota; kingdom Viridiplantae; phylum Streptophyta; class Magnoliopsida; order Cornales; family Hydrangeaceae; genus Hydrangea; species Hydrangea macrophylla. Next base: position 109,641,750 of record CM066991.1, read on the forward strand.
CAACACTCATTTTGATACTGCGATCAAGAAATCGAATTCCTCTTGGATTTGGCAAGGCATCGCTAAATCCAATACTATTATTGGTAAATGAGCTTGCATGCTCCTGGGAAAGGGTGAGCAAACAAGTGTGTGGGACGATCCCTGGGTTCCTAACTTAGAAAATTTCAAACGTGTTTGCAAGTTGGCTTCCCACCCAAGATTTCCCAACGTGAAGGCGCTAACAATCAATAATGGTAATAGTTGGAACAGAGAGCTTCTTTGCAACATTTTTACCGCTGATTCTGTCAATGCCATCCTCAACATTGACATGCCTTCTGGTAGAAATACGGATAAGCTCATTTGGACGCCTAATCCAAAAGGTTCTTTTTCGGTAAAATCGACATACCTCACAGATCAACAAAGGAGATGGAACAGTGTCCTTGGGCTGCCCCAACCCTTTTGGAACAACCTTTGGAACGCAAAGATTCATGAACGACATAAAATCTTTCTCTGGAAAGTTGCTTCCTCTGCTATCCCAATCAGAGCAGTCTTGGCTACCCGGTTCCCGATTGCGGATGCCTCTTGTGTTTTGTGTAACCATCACTTAGAATCTCCTGAGCATTTATTTCTTATGTGTGACGTTGCGAGAATCCTTTGGCGTTCTTCCAGCTGGCCCTTGGATTCCACGGCCTTTGCTCAAGAAGGCATTAAAAGCTGGGGGCACAAAATTATTGACCCATTTTCCTCTATTGGCTTTCACAAAGAGGAGGGACAGAAGTTTACTATTTTTGCTGCCATTGTGATGGAGCAGATTTGGGCCCTTAGAAATAAGGTCCTCTACCAAAAAATCCCTATAGAGATCCCTCTATGGAAATCACGCATTGATGCCATGGTTGTAGAGCATTGGCAAACACAGATCAAGAGTCCCAAGGACCCTACTACTACTTTTAACAAATGGATTCCACCTCCATGTGATTGGATCAAAGCTAATTTTGATGTGGCAGTCAGGTCCAACTTCTCTTCCTTAGCTATTGTTCTTAGAAATGACTTGGGCACTGTTGTCCACACTTTGGTTGAAAAGAGGATTGCTCTTGTTGACCCTCTCATTGCAGAAGCTAGAGCGGCTTGTCGTGCCATTTCTGAAGCAACTCGTTTGGGCTATAAGAAGCTGATTTTGGAAGGTGATTCCCTTCTTGTTTGTATGCCTCTCAAAGATTGGTCCCAAACTCTGGATTGGTCCATTGACTCTATCATCATTGAAGCTAGGAAGACTCTTGATTGTTGTTTTAATTTCTGGAATGTCCATAAAATTCCTCGAGCCGTAAACTGTGTTGCTCATAATGTAGCCCAATGGGCAGCGAACTGTAATCGTGCTGGGAACATCCCTCTTGAAGACATTCCCCCTTTTGTTTTTGAGGAATGGAATCAAGAGGGTTGATGTTTCTCTTTTGCTTGTATTTCTTTGTTATCTTTTTAATGAATTCTCTTTCAGCAAAAAAAAAAAAAAAAACTAACTAATATTTTTTTAATTTTGAAACCATCTCTAGGAGGTTTATTTAACACACACGGGCGGAACATAGTGGGGCGGGGAGGGCCACGACTAAATATTTTTTGAAACTTTAATTATGTACATACTACATATAACCCCCCTCCCCTCCAATTCTTAGTTGAGTAATATTTGGGACACTAACAATATCCACTAACACTTACTAACACACTCTATCTCTCTCCTAGTGGTATTGTGGGGTCCGCAGTGGACCCCGCAGTACTACTAGAAGAGAGATAGAGTGTGTTAGTAAGTGTTAGTGGATTTTGTTAGTGCCCCTAGCATTGCCCTTCTTAGTTTCTACAAAAAGGTTCATATTTATATACAATTATGATACAATGTCGTAAGTTATAAAGCCAAAAGATTACATTATATAGGAAAGATTACAACCCCAGACATTCAAATTCTTAAAACGGGTACAAAGCCTTATATAGTATAATTTTAACCTGTTTACATAAATTCATTCTCGAAAACAAAAAATCTCTCTGATGATGTCAAAAATTAGTAAGAGAGATTAAAAGAGAGATATGGGGACACAAGAGCTTGTATGTGGTTCGGTCCCGTTAACGAGGTGACCTACGTCCACGGTTGCGTCAGTGCGCTTCACTAGCAGATCATCGGCGAACCTGGTGAGCCAATAATTGGACGGTACTACCAGCAAAACAGGCCGGGTATATGCGTATTAATCAATATAAACTGTTATTCTCTAGGTTAAGAATGCGATCCCATTTAATGGGGGTGAGTGGTCCCTTTTATAGGTGCAAGAGACCACCCTCACAAGGCAACTGATTAGATAAGGAAGCCCAATCTAATTACAAATTGATGAGTATAAATCATGGGAGGTTTCCTAAGTGGCTTAGGAAACTATTTACAATTTCCATTAGTCTTCTGATTGAATTGGGAAACTGCTGAGCGACTTAGTTGTCAAACTGCACCTTGTGGAGAGCTGCTACGCTGCACGCCCGGGCTGTGTGAATACCCCGAGCGGTAAGAGTCGGTGACCTCAGGATTGCATGGGCCACAAGCGCCTATTCCGGATAGCCCGGGTTCTTCGCTACTAACGTGGCGGTTTGGCTTTAACAGAATATTTCTGGACGTATCAGCTGCCCCCCATTTTTGAAGTTGATGTGATGTCCCATCAGATGAGATTTAAAAATTAAGATTACTCCCGGGAGACCGTCCGATAAGAGATCGGGACTTAACCCGGGATGGGACCGGTCGTATTGGTTAACCGGGGTACGGACCGAGCGGTGGCCTCGTGGGCCCAAGTTCTACCTCTACCACATGTCAACTGGTCATTAGCCTGGTCAAGATCGAGCGAGGCCAGCACGAGAGTAACTGATTTGCTTACATGGTAACCGAACTGTCTCTTCATGCATTTAATGCCCACACCTTTTGAGGCGACGCTCCACGTGCCTGTGGTGACAGCTGTCGGACGATTTTGGCGGGAAAGTTTCCTGGCCGTTAGATCTGGCTTGATCTGGGCCGTTCGTGCTTCCTATATAAGGAACACTTGCTCATTTCACTAGTTCCTGCTGCCAAGAAGCATATTCCCCGAGCGGTTTTGAGAGCAAAAAGTACTGGACACAGCTTCCCGAGCTCTTTTCTGCGTCTTTCCTTATTAGTTTCCATTCCTCAATTTTGATTCACTGTTCTTTTCCATCTTCTTCTTTTCCTTTTTTTCTTCGGAGTAGGGCTGGAGGGAATGAACCCTTTGGGTGTAGAACGGGAGTGAGATTTCTTTTTCCTCAGATTTTGTTTCTTCGTTAGGTCAGGAGGTGTAGCCGGGTGGTTTAACCGATAGGGTTATCCTGTATCTGTTTTGCACGAGTGTTACTTGACCGCTAGGACCTTGTACACTTTACACTTTAGACTCGCAGTCCTGCCCCACTTATACCTTAGAGTTAGGGTTGCAGACCCATAATTAGGCCGCCACTTGCTCCCTTATCCAGACACACAGAACTCAGAGATGTGTCACTCTGACTTTGACTCATCTTCCCGGTCGGAGGACGAGCAGTTGCGATCAGGAACGCCGGATACCAGTCTAGATCCACCTTCCGCGACCCCCTCCGACCAACACAGTGAGGGGGATATTTCTGCCCGGATATTCGACGATGAAGCAGTTCAAAGTGCTCCCGTTGCCTCGGTGTCCGGGTGGTCGGATAGTGAGGGGTCGAGGTTGAACAGTCCTGACGTGGTGTTTGCCTGCGAGCGGATAGTTAGCACCCTTCGTGTCCCTGACTTAGGTCGGATCAGGAAGAGATACGACATCCCCGGCCATTTCTCCCTGGCGGTGCATGATGGCAGGGCTCATATACACGAGTCGGGCTTCGTCACCTTATACGAGGATATGCCCTTATGGCGGGCCTTTGTCTTCCTCTTCACCCGACCACCCGGGATGCGCTTATTTATCTTGGGATCTCCCCGGGGCAACTCGCCTCGAATGGATGGAGATTCCTCATGGGGGCCATCTCCTTGTGGCCCCAAGTCCTTGGGTATGAACTTACCCTATAGGAGTTCTTCTGGACCCACCGGCCATTCAAAGTGCACGGAGAGGTCGGCTTCTTCTCGCTGGAGGCCTGGCAAGGGAGGAAGATTATCGTCAATTGCCAGAGCAATAATCGGGGGTGGAAGAAGAAGTTTTTCCAAGTTTTCGCCCTTGCATTTTGTGAAGAGGCGCCGCCTGGGCTGGGAAACTGAGGAGTAAGCCCCTAACTGTTTTACCATGGTCTTGTTTCATTGTTGCCATTGAATCTTACGTTCCTCTTTTGTTTCTTTTGTAGTAGGAGCACTGGATCCGCCCAGTAATCCTGACGAGTGCCAAGCGAGGATTCTCTCATTGGTCGAGGACCCAACTGACGTAAACAAAGTCTTGACCCAGTCGGGGGACCCAAAAATCTCATACAAACCCAAGCATCGCTTCGAAGTTCCTATCCTCCCAGCAATCATCCCTGGTCAGTTATCCATATACATCCCGGACGGCCTGCTCTCACCTTAGCCTGTTATGTAACGGACTTGTATTTTTTCCGATTTTGTAGAGATAGCTCCCAAGAACCTGGCAGCCCTCAAGGAAAGGAGGCGACGCTGATGGCCCGAGCGGGTCTCAAAAGAAAGAAACAGGAACCTGTTGAGGGTCAACCTCTGAAAAGGATCACCAGGGGGATCATAATCCGGGCGGAGAAGTAGGTTGTTGTGACTTCGACACCCGGAGTCACCATCGCTGCACCACCAATTGCGCTTCCCGCTGTAGACACCCCGATTTTGACCAAACGTCAAATCCAGGGATTGGTAACCTCTTAAGACCAATGATGATGATAACCAGTAAAATTCGAAGATTTTCAATAGAATTCAAATTCTTCAAAGATTCTTCAAGTAAAGTTTCAAAATCAAAGAAAAAAAATTCGAAGAAGGAGAAATTGGGTATTTGGGAGGAACCTGAACGTTGAAGAACGTGTGAGGAAACCAGTTTGAGAATACCTTCAAAAAGAATATATATATATATATATAGTAAGATATATAAAATAAAAGAGAAGAAAGAAAGAGTTCTAATATATATATATATATATAAGGAGAAAGTGAAAAAAAAATAAGAATTTTGAAAAAAAGTCTTGAAAAGAAAAGAAAAAAAAATAATAAAAGGATATATAGGAATGTATACCATGCATATGGGTACATTTTAATAAGGTGCTTTGCAAATATAAGTACATAAGTATATACTTTACTAGATAAATTAGGTTTATGTCAATATATATGTTGAAAATTAAAAAGAGAGCAAAATTCTGTTAGCCCCGGCACGCGGGAAAGCCGGCGGCACTCACTGAGTACCGCCCGACATTCAGTGAATGGCGCCGGCAGCCATCGAGTGCCATAAACTGTAACAGACTGTTTTCTCACATGTTCTAGAAGAAAACTTTGCACATGGGTTTCCATCCGAATTTACCCATTTAACCTTGTCATGTTGGTCTATATAAACAGGCCTTCATCTCCTTTGTTGGGACTTTTAGTCTTACTTTTAAAATTTTCACTTAAAATCTTAGAGAGAATTGAAGAAAGAAGAGTTTTTCTTGAAGAATTGGAAGGACAATTTGAAGATTGTGGAAGAGCTTCTCAAGAAGTTGAAGAAATCCTTGAGGTCATAGAGGTAACCTCTCAATCCTTGGTAGAATTAGATGAATTCAATCACAAGTTCCTAGTTCTAGGAACTTTACACATTTTCAAAACCTCTCTTCCTATCCCATTTCATCACACACCACTTAGAGCTTGTGATTGAATTTCATAATGTTTCATTAATTTGGATCCAAAATAGAGCTTTGAATTTATGAATAAAAGAGTTTTGACTTGAAATTTTCAAATAACCTTTGATTTCTTTTTTTTAGTTTATATTCTTTTCAAGAGATCTATGAGATCTTCAATATCTCATTAGCTTTCTTTGAGATTGATCCTCTAGTCCCCTATAATCCTATGATTTATATGGGGATTAAAGTGAATCATGATCATCTCTACATGTAGTTGGTTAAATTCAAGTCTTAATTCATGACTTGGGTCTCCCTATTAGAATCTTATGGAATCCATACCATATTCCATAGAGATTTGAGTAAATTTAGGTCTCATTGCGTCTCCAAGGATCATCAATTTGAGAGGATAATAGTATATCATAGTTCTAAATTCCTCAAGGATCACATGTTTGAGAGAGGATTTAGATGTAAGTTTCATAGTTTGTTTGTTGGAATCTAGAGAACTTGAATATTCAAGAGTTCATAAGATTGAGTAAGACCTTAGGATTCTCTTGTTGTGAGATCCATGATGGGAATCCATTAAGGCTAAATCTATGAATCTCTTCATGTTTTATTATTTACTCCAATGATCATAATCATACTTGATCCTAGTTCTCTCTAGGATCATGGATCAAGCTTGATTTGAACTATGAACATTAATCTAACAAAGGTGCAGTGAATCCATAAACCAATTATGATGAAAGATTTTCTATAGGATCATGGTTCATTGGAATTGGATGAAACCAATTGGAGGATGTTCATAACCCATTTAAGTACCTCTGTAATTTTTGTTTTGATGAAATTCCATGTCTAAGATGGTTTGGTCTTATGATTTCAAAACATGCAACTCTCTGTCCAAAATTTCAGAACAGTAAGTCCGTTTTGAAATTAATAAATCAGAATCTTAATGGAGTTTTCCGGGTCTCTAATAATTTTTTCTAAGTACCTTAATGTGTTAGGAAGATACCCTAAAAAGATCTAAGTGTTTCTCAAATTTTTACTATTTTTAGAAAATCGTACAAGATCTCTGGACAGAGAGTTGCAGATTCCTGAGTGATGTCTAGTGTTTTCTATATTACCAGAGATCTAACCGTTCAAACCTTGATTTTCTTTTTGGGTTAGAAACTAGACTCATAGAGGCATAGCATATCCAAAAATCACTAAGATCCAACAGTTGAAAGTATGGTTTTTCTACCTTTTAAAATCTGGTCTGCTCTATGTAATTTAGGAAAAACAGTCACTGTTTTTGTCTAATCTCATTGATTTTAACTTAAATGGTTTCCTAATGTCTTGGGACCTAAATCATGTTTTTAATAATGATAATTTAACTTAAATCCAGAGGCTAAGTGGTCCAAATTAGTGAACAAATTCATATCTCATTCTTGTTCATGATCATTCATTCATTCATGTATGTTGATGCTTATGATTAGAACTATTTCTTGGATAAAATTAGGCTTAGTTGAACCTAATTGAATATAAACATGGATTCCTTATGATCATCTTGGAATTATAGAACCCATATATGGACATTACATTGGCTCCTAGTTGAGGCTTATATATCTATAGAGATGCTATGGCTCCAACTAATCAATAGTAATTCATAGTTTTGTCAATTCTTTCCATGCTTGATAGATCTAAGCTAGAGATTTAGGATTGATTACTTGATGTCATATTATTATGTGAAGCATGTGGACTAACCTTTGTTTTGTAGCGCTTTGGAGGTATGACTTCTCATCTCTTCTCTAGTTTATTTCATTTGTTGATTTTATTAATTTTCGACTCCATGCGCGACACCTTATCTTAGGTCTTGCCTTATGTGTACATGTGATTAGAGACATTTTTCCTAGGATTTCTATTCTTTATATGCATTGCACGTTTCTATTTCGCGGCTGGATCCCGGGTATGTTTTCTAGTTCCCTATTTGCATATCATTTTGCTTGCTACTTGAATTATGTGGCTTATGAATGATATTTTACCGTTAGCAATTTTGCACCTTTTTGACATGCTTGTGATATGTATACTTATATCTATGTATTAGTTGAGGGCATGCTTAGGTTATTAATTCGATTAAAAAGGATGATTAGTAGAGGCCTATCATGAGATAGGATGAAAGGGGGTGTTTTACTCCGCCGGGCACCTTTCCCTTTCATTCCATAATCCCCGGACCCAGATTATCTTTGGTTTCGCAAAAAATCGGTTGCTTTTAAAAATGGTTTCTTAATTTTCCTAAAAAATTAAGTGGCGACTTGAATTTGAATTTGAAAGTTGTTTTAAAAGTTTTAAAAATGGGCCCAAATGCCGGTATCCACAGCCGCCACCAAAGTGACCGGGGTCTCTTTCCCCAGCCTGGACGAGCCGAGCTGAGCCGAGCCGTGCGGGGCCATCCTTAAGGCCAAGAGTGGAGATGGCGGATGAAGTCCGCGCGAGGGTCTGGCCTGGGCTGCTGTAGAGTCAAGTAGACAAATGCACTCTGCTGAGTCCCGATGCCATAATCGACTGGCTTTATAGCATCAGCCACATGGTGAGTTACTTTGCGTTCTTCATGCTGCCTACTTCTCCATTCGGAAGGCTGACAATTGTCCTCTTTTGCAGGTTGGATGTATAGTTGTCGGGGCCGAGGCAACCCTGCCCGGGCTGGCTGAGAGACTGGCCGCGGCTGAAGCTGCCTTGTCTACTGAGAAAGCGGCCTGAGAGTCTGCTGATTTCGCCCTCTCTGTGGAGGAGAAGAAGTCCAGGGCTTTGGGCCTGGAGCTAGGGGAGGCCCGGGATACCATCTCAACAGAGCAGGTCACGCGGAAGTTTGCCGAGGCCAAGGTTGCAGTTGCAGAGGCTGGTCGGGTGCCCACCGAGAAGGAGACCGAGGTCCTCACAGTCACTCTATCCGAGGTCACCGCGGCCCGGAAAGTCGAGGCCAAGGATGCCGAAGAGGAGTTCGAGGCTGGGTACCTCAAGGGTTACGCTGACCTCACTTCCTGGGTTGGTGAGGATCACCCGAACTGGGACATTTTCGGCTACTCCTGGGCCGAATCCGACTACTGGAATGAGGACCAGGCTACTGGAGGAGAGCTTGCTGAGGCTGAACCGACCGGGACTGCTCCTGCCGGTGATGACAGTGTGGTCGTTGCAGATGACCAGTAGAAACCCTAGCTTTCTTTTTTTTTTTTGGGAGGCTACTACAACTGCCTCCCAGGCACTGTACAATATTTATTTTAATGAAAAGGTTCTTGAAACCAACTTTTCCATCAATTGTTTACAGTTTCTGTACTTGTGTGCCTTTGCTTGCCAATTCCCGACCGATTTTTATTTAATTGACCAATCTAATTCCTTGCCTTAGTAAATGGTTTTGGATCATAACCGGCAGAACAACTGGTCTTTTTGACCTGTTTGAAAGGTCCCGTCCGGTGTATTATAGGAATTTATCATGTTTTACTGACCGGACGGTTTTTCTCTGGCCTATGTAGGTACCTAGGAATGTTAGGATTCCAAGCCCTGTTATTGACCGGTGTGATTTCCTTTTTTAGTCTGGTGGCCCCTCGAGCATTTTGCTAAGGCAGGTGTCTAGGAGGGGGGAACCATAGAAAACCGACCTAAAATATGGGTGGTTGCAGGGTCCTTTTAGGCTTGCCATCATCAACCACCTTGGGGGTTTGCCCCCATCGCCGGTGGGCCTAAGCGAAGCCGGTGCCTCGAGGTTAGGCCCGAGGTCTTTTTGTGCCTTGGTTTTGAGCCAAGGTCTTTTGCCTCTCGAGTAAGTTCCCGGGGTCTTTGTGCCTTGGTTCTGAGCCAAGGTCTTTTGCCTTGGGTGTTGGCCCGAGGTCTTTGTGCAGAATACCGACAAGGGTTGTTTCTTGATGTAAAGTAGGAACTATTTTATTACTTTTTTTATTTTGAAAAATCATATTAACCGCTCGAATGGAGCTGCAAGTACCCTAACTAGTATTAAACTACCCACATCTAACTACTACTGATAGTACTTCCGGAGATGCTGCACATTCCAAGGGTGAGAAAGGTGACGACCGTCCAGAGTTTGTAACCAATAGATGCCCGGGCGATTTATCCGAGTAACTAGATATGGACCTTCCCAGTTTGGCCCCAACTTTTCGTGGCTCGGGACTTTTGTGGACTGATTGACGGCTTAAAGGACCAAGTCCCCTGCCAGGAAGCTGCGATGCTTCACCTTGCTGTTATAGTATCAGGATGCTCTCTGCATGTAGGCTGCCACTTTTAGATGCGCTCGGTCTCTTTTCTCCGCTGCTAGGTCGAGCTCCGTCCTGAGGGTGTTTTCATTGTCTATCTCACTATAATTTGCTACCCGGTAGGTAGGTAACCCAAGCTCCGTCGGGACCACCGCCTCAAAGCCGTAGGTTAGGGAGAATGGCGTCTCGCCTGTTGCCGCTCGGGGTGCAGTGCGATAGGCCCACAAGAGGGTCGGTAGCTCTTCTGCCTATAGCCCTTTAGCGCCTTCGAGCCTTGTCTTGATTGACTAAAGAATAGTCCGGTTTGTCACCTCGGCTTGGCCATTGGCCTGAGGGTGCTCGGGGGATGAGTAGTGATTGGTTATCCCATAGCCCGAGCAGAACTGCCTGAATACCGGGGTATCAAATTTCCTACCGTTATCACTAACCAGGACCCGGGGGACGCCGAACCTGCTGAGGATGTTCCTCTCCATGAAGTTTTCCATTTTTCTCTCAGTGATTGTTGCCAGGGGCTCGGCCTCCTCCCACTTGGTGAAGTAATTCATGGCGATGACAGCGAACTTGACTTGTCCCTTTCCCGTTGGTAGGGGACCGACAATGTCAATGCCCCACTAAGCGAACGGCCAGGGGCTAAAGATTGGCGTCTGAAGTTCTCCCGGATGATTGATCATGGAAGAAAACCTTTGGCACGTATCACACCTCTTGACATATTCCTGAGAGTTTTTGGCCATGGTCGGCAGTAGTATCCTTGCAGCAGGGCTTTGCGCGAGAGTGCCCGACCTCCGATGTTGTTCCCGCACACCCTTTCATGGATTTCATGCAACACCCCTTGGACATGTGCAGGATGGACACACCGGAGATATGGTATGGAGAATCCTCTTTTGTAGAGGATTCCATCAATAATGTGGTATCTTGCCGCTCGATATTTAACCCGACGAGCTTCCTCCTTACCTTCTGGTAGCACGCCTGTTATCAGAAATGCGATGATCGGGTCCATCCAGTTAGGTCCTGGGGCGGCCGGTTCTACCTCCATGCATTCTGAGTTGACCATACTTGGCTCGGGTAGGTACTCTATCCTGATCCCGAGCAAGTCTGACTCAGAGGATGAGGCAAGGCGGGCTAACCGGTCGGCTCTAGTGTTCTTCTCCCTCGGTATTTGTGTGACAGAAAACCCCTGAAGCTTCTTTGAAACTGCTCGGACAAGGGCTAGATAAGCTATTATGTTATCTTCCCGAGCCTCGTACTCTTGGTTAACTTGATTTACTACGAGCTGAGAGTCACTGTACCCCTGGACCTGCGATGCACCCATTGAAGCGGCCAGCTATAATCCGGCCAAGAAGGCTTCATACTCGGCCTCGTTATTGGAGGCTTTGAATCCGAACCTAAGCGCATACTCGAGCTGGATCCCGTCGGGCGTGGTTAGGTTGATCCCTGCTCCACTTCCCTGTTTGTTGGATGATATGTCTACATAGAGTACCCAGGTTGGGATATCTGATTGCAAACCGGGCGGTAGGACCGGTGGGTCGGAATCTTCGATCGGGTCTTCTTGGTATGTGAATTCAACAAGGAAGTCCGCTACTGCCTGTCCCTTGATTGTTGTGCGGGGTCTGTAGACCACTTCGAATTCTTCTAACTCCAAGGCCCACTTGACGAGCCTTACGGACGTTTCGGGCCTGCTTAAGATTTTACGGAGGGGTTGATCCGAAGGACCACGATAACGTGGGCTTGAAATACGGGCGAAGTCTCCGAGCTGAAGTGATGAGGGCGAAGGCGAGTTTTTCAATGCGGAAGTATCTACTTTCTGCACCCTGAAGCGCTCGGCTTATATAGTAGACCGGGAACTGTATCCCATGTTCTTCTCGAATGAGTGCCGAGATGACCGCCGAAGGTGACACCGCCAAGTACAAGAACAATTCCTCACCTGGCGCGGGCATTAAGAGTAGAGGGGGTGACGCCAAATATTTCTTGAGCTCCCGGAACGCCTCCTCTTACTCTTCCGACCATTGAAAAGCCTTGCGGAGGATCTTAAAAAAATGGTAAGCACCGATCGGATGCTCGGGACACGAACCTGTTCAACGCGGCAACCCGTCCGGCCAGACTCTGTACTTCTTTGGTTGACCTGGGCGACCGTATGTTGATGACGGCCTGGATTTTCTTGGGGTTTGCTTCGATCCCCCGCCTGCTGACCAGGTGCCCTAAAAACTTTCTGGATGAGACGCCAAATGTGCAATTGGCCGGGTTCAACCTCATCCCGAACTTTCTCAAAATGCTGAAGGCCCCGACCAAATGTTCCAGATGGTCAGACTCGTCCCGGCTTTTGACCAGCAGATCGTCAACGTATACCTCCATTGATTTCCCGATCAAGTCTTTGAACATGTGATTGACCAGGCGTTGGTAAATTGCCCCGGCGTTTTTTAGGCCGAAGGGCATGACTTTGTAGCAGTAGGTCCTCTGATCCGTGATGATGAGGTCTTTTCTTCGTCCCCGGGGTACATGCTGATCTGATTGTACCCGGAGTAGGCATCCATGAACGAGAGGAGCGAATGGCTGGCTGTGGAATCGACAAGGAGATCTATCCTGGGCAGTGGATAGCAGTCCTTGGGGCAGGCTTTTTTCAGGTCGGTGAAGTCCACGCACATCCTCCACTTCCCGTTGTTTTTCTTGACAAGTACTACATTTGCTAACCAGTCGGGATACTGGACCTCTCGGATAGATTGGGCTTTGAGGAGCTTCTCGACCTCCTTGCACACTGCCTTTTGCCTCTCGGGGGCCATGCCCCATCTTTTCTGCTTCACCGGCTAGGAGTCTATGTTGACGTTAAGTCGATGAGACATTACCCGGGGGTCAATCCCGGGCATATCTTCATGACACCAGGCAAACACATCCTGACTCTGTTGCAGGAATTGAATCGGCTTCTCCGTAAGGCGGGGCTCCAGCAGGGTGCCAATGCTGACCGTTCGGTCTGGGAGTTGTGGGTCCAACGCCACTTATTCCAGTTCTTCAATCGGGTCCACTCTATCATTCTGATCCCTCGGGTCCATCTCTTGGACGTTTAGTGTTTTTGAGATGACTTCCCGGCGAAGGAAACTGACATAGCAACTCCGGGAGGTCGCCTGATCCCCACGCAGGCTCCCGGGTCCCTAAGGAGTCGGGAAATTAACTGTTTGGCTATGAGTAGAGACGACGGCCCTAGCTCTGTTGAGTGTAGGCCTCCCAAGAATGACATTGTAGGCAGATGGGGCCTCCACGATTACAAAGTTTGCCAGCAGGGAGATCTGCTGAGGGTGAGTTCCCATAAGCACGTGGAGCTCCATGGTACCGAGCGACTGGGTGCTGGATCCGTTAAAACCCACCAGGGGAGTAGCTACTTGACGGAGCTGATCCCTGGACATCCCGAGTTGATCAAACGCCGACACAAACATGATATCGATCAAGCTGCTTGTGTCCACCAACACCATTTTGACCACGTAATTGGCTATGGAGAGTGTCACAACTAACAGGTCGTCATGGGGGCAGTGGATGCCTTGTGCATCGTCGGAGGTAAATGTCAATACGTTAGCTGGCGGGGAGCCGGTGGCTTGGACTTGCCCGACATCCGCCCGAGACGTTCCTCCAGAGATCACGTTGATTTGATGAAGAGGTTGTGTTTGACCGGGAGCTCGAGCTCCCTACGGAGGCCGTCCATATGTCGTGACGTATTCTGCAAGATGACCTTGCTCGATCAATTTTTCTATGGCTGTCTTTAACTTGAAGCAATCCTCTATGTCATGACCGTGGTCTCTATGGAAGCGACAAAACTTATCCCGATTCCTCTTTCCGGGCGGGGCTTTTAGTTTTGCCGGTTGTTGAAGTAACCTCTGCGCCTCGGCGGCGGCCATGACTTTGTGGATTGGTCGAGAAAGGGGCGTGAAGGCGATCGGGGGCTGATCCCGGCCTCCTCTCTGTTGGTCTAGCCTGGGCTTCTTTACTGGACCCTTTTTAGAGCCTTCACGCCTCCGCTTAGCTTTCGGGGACTCATCTCCTGTGAAATCGGCGCGTTTAGACTTCAGAAATTCTTCCGTGTCAATATATTTCCCGACCCTCTCTGAGAGTTCCACCAGGGTTGCCGGTCGGTCTCATGGAACGACGTAGCAATTTGGTGTGGTAAACTCCCGAGCAGAAGGCCATGATGGCTGCTGTTTCGTTTAAATTACGGATCTGGAGCCTCTGCTGATTGAAGCGGTCCACGTACTCCCTTAGGGATTCGGCCTTGCGCTGTTTGACAGTCAATAGCTGAGTGTCCGGTTGTGACCGGTCGAGCATCCCTACAAACTGGCTAATGAAAAGCTTGCTCAGTGTCTTGAAGTCATCCACCGTTCGAGGTTTTAGGGCATGGAACCACTGCACGGCTAGCCCTTTGTGAGTGTTGGGGAAATCCAGGCACAATAATTCGTCAACAGTGGTGACCAACACCATCTGGGCCCTGCAGGTGCGAACGTGATCCCTGGGCTCCCTATCCCGTCATAAGAACTGAGATGCGGTGGCTTAAACTTCCGCGGGATGGGGAATCCGGTTATCTGAGCGGTATAGGACGACTCAGTCTCCGTGTTGGTATGTTCGTGACGCTGCTTCCGGCTTAGTTTTTCGATTTGCTGCTATAAGTCCTCGATCTGGGTCTTTACATCTCGCCCGGGCCTCCTTTCCATATCCGAGCGGTACGTCGGGTCCGATGATGATGCTTCCTCCTCGAAGTGCGTCGCCCTTGGGGATAGAACCCGACTCCGGCTCTGGGTAATCGTATGCCTAAGATCTCTCCGGCTCCGGGCCGGAGGGTCTTTGGCTGATTCCCGGGGCTTTGGCCCTGATCCCTCCCTCCTGGTGGCGCGTCGCCTGTTGATGATGTCTCTGGCATCTTCCACCCGATGAGGATTGGTTTGAGCTTGCCTCCTGGTGCACCTGGGTGCTCTGCTACGATCACTATCCCAGGCGTGTTCCCAATCCAACGGGAATACCGGCGTAGAGTGGGTATGGTTCCGGACTCTTGGGGGCTCACGACGGGGGGCACTCTTCCCGGTCTGGTTCTCTGATTGAGGGCGCTTCTCCTACAAGGCCAACAACGCTTCGATTTGCTGCTAGATTTGCCGTTGGCCTTCCAGAATTTGCGCGAGTGCCGCTGTTATTTGCTCGGAGGTCATGGAGGCGGCCTGTTGCTCAAGCTGCAAGTTCTCCTAATCGACCGGAGCAGTATTTTTCTTACCCGTCTTCGGTGGCATGTTGATCAGTCAAGGAATTTGTTGGTGAAAAACTTATCGCTTCCCACAGACGGCGCCAAACTGATGATGCCGAAAATTGGTAAGAGAGATTAAAAGAGAGAAATAGGGACACAAGAGCTTGTATGTGGTTCGGTCCCGTTAACGAGGTGACCTACGTCCACGGTTGCGTCAGTGCGCTTCACTAGCAGATCACCGGCGGGCCTGGTGAGCCAACAATTGGACGGTACTACCAGCAAAACCGGCCGGGTATATGCGTATTAATCAATATAAACTGTTATTCTCTAGGTTAAGAATGCGATCCCCTTTAATGGGGGTGAGTAGTCCCTTTTATAGGTGCAAGACACCACCCTCACAAGGCAACTGATTAGATAAGGAAGCCCAATTTAATTACAAATTGATGAGCATAAATCATGGGAGGTTTTCTAAGTGGCTTAGGAAACTATTTACACTTTCCATTAGTCTTCTGATTGTATTGGGAAACTGCTGAGCGGCTTGGTTGTCAAACTGCACCTTGTGGAGAGCTGCTACGCTGCACGCCCGGGCTGTGTGAGTACCCCGAGCGGTAACAGTCGGCGACCTCGGGATTGCATGGGCCACAAGCGCCTATTCCGGATAGCCCGGGTCCTTCGCTACTGACGTGGCGGTTTGGATTTAACAGAATATTTCTGGACGTATCACTCTCTATCCCATATTAAAAGTATCTTTTGAGAATTCCACAATTTTGAAGGATCTCTTTAATTGTGGTTAAAAATTTTACTTTTTTTTTTTGTTATTATCCTTTTCAAATTTCAAAATTCAAGTGTCATACCAAAGAAGAAGTGAAAGAGTTTCATATAACAAAGGGTAAAGTTGGAAATGTGTAGTTGAAATACATTGACCATAGAAAGAAGAGTCTGGAAATGGAAATAAAAAAAGGAATTAAGCACTATCAATTTGAGACAATGGGAAAAAAAAAAATTACGCATCGGGGGCGCTTCCCCCAAACCCCGTACGACCATGTTGGATAACCTATCCAACAACTTGAGCCCTCCATGCAAAAAATCCTAGTTCCGCCCCAGGACACACACACACACATGCAAAAAAAAAAATGCATATATTTATTATAGGTTGGCTACCACTATTATCAAAGTAAACAGAATATGTAATAAATTAAGACTTTTACACATAACCAATTTACTTCGGCAAATAGTGGTAGACTATAGGTTTGAGAAGGTAATTAAGAGCGGAGATAGTTATGGTAGAAGAAGCTAGAGTAGTTGGCAAGGATGGCTTTTAAAAGTCCATATATCAGATGGGGCATGTTGTGCTTTTGGTTAAGAAAGTAAATAGGACAGTCTAGAGGAGCTTTTGTAGAATGGCACGTACACAATTGCAGCTCATACGGAGAAAAGACACCAAAAAAAGGAAGTTTTGTACCCCTTATTAGCCATAACCCAAATGATCATTCAAAGCCACCTTCAATATGACAATATTCCAATAAATAGTACTAGTATTGCATCACAGACTCAAAATACGTACAACAAAATTCAATCTCGAGAGCGAGAGAGAGAGAGAGAGAGAGGCTGATGGGAAGAGAGAGCCATCCTTTGTTGAGTGGAGGGAGGAGAGAGAAAAAGTACAGTCATGGGATCCCTCCGTGTGAGATGGAGTCACTAGCCAGCATCTGCGAGGCTATCCTCCCTCCTCTACCATTAAATTCTCTTGATCAGGTGATCAATGGAACCAACAAAGCCACTCAGTCCTTCCACACAGCTTCTGGCTCTCAAAATCCATTGCCTGATGAGGTGACAACACTCTTAAAACTCTCTCTCTCTCTCTATATATATATATATATTATATTTGTATATTTATCAATATGAATTTAATTAAGGGTTTTGTTAACATGTGCCCACACTGTATCCCTTGTTTATTTTCATATTTAGAACCTTGGGCACATGTTAACAAAACCCTTTAATTAATACGGTTCTTTGTTGAATGAGAAAAAGGTTGCTGAGATGGCAATGAAGAGAGCATTTTTCGAAGCTGTGTTGGTGGTGAGAGTGGTCTTAAGACTTCTATCGACGAGGCTGGGCACATTATTGCTTAGTGGGTGTCTCTGTTTTGGTGATAAATGGCCATTCATTAACTACTTCTCACAAATCTCCCTGGAGAAGAGAGAGAAGATTATCCAGAAGTGGTTCAAGAACAGTTTTTTCACACCCATCAGAGTTGCTTTTGTTCTCATCAAATTCTTGTGCCTCTATGTCTTCTTCTCTCTGGTAAATGCCTTTGACGCAATTTTTTATTATTTTTTACAGTGTGGGGTGTGCGTGTGGAGAAATTATTCAGTGAGCCCGTCACGTCACGTCAGCATGCTGACGTGGTGTGACCATTTAATCTCAGCCATCTACTTGCCCCCTCCTTCTAGGGGGATCATGACAAGTGGTTATCAGATTTCAAATTTGAAATTCCACTAACCACTTGTCATGATCACCCTAAAAGGAAGGGGCAAGTGGGTGGTTAGGATTAAATGGTCACACCACGTCAGCATGCTGACGTGGCGTGACGGGCTCACTGAATTACTTCTCGTGTGCGTGTGTGTGGGTGCGCCCCAAGGCCGTTCCTGAGTTTTTGGGGCGAAAAAAAAACTTCCAAAATGTGGTCCTCTAAATGTATTTAGAGCAATACTCCGTATTTAGGACACATTTTTTATACAATTTTCACACAATTTTTAAAATTTTGTGTCTATATCTCTCATGTATCACTGTGGAGTCCAGTAATATCACAAAAGAGAGATAAACACATCTTTTTAAAAAGTTATATAAAACTTGTGTCCCAAATATTATTAATATATTTAAACAAAATTTTTTCCACAACCTACATTAAAATTACCAAAATAAACTACAAAATTTTGTTCATATAAATTAAGAAAAAAAAAAGTCATTATATGAACCCGTAAAAATAAATCCCATGACGTACGAGATATAAGGTACTCAAATTACACTTCCTCACGCTCTTCATATCTTAAACTTTTTTTTTTTCGACTTTTTTTTGTTTCTATAATATATTATTTTCATGCTTTTTCTCACCAGCAAATTGATTGATTAGTGTGCAACAGTGAGAGAAACACATGTTACTATTTTTTTAGAGGAGTAATAATATGGTTCTCAAATGCTATGAAATACTACAACTATTGCGACAACATCATGTGATACAACTATTAAAGTATTTGAGAATTAAGTTTGAGTTTCAAATTTGGGAACCATATCATATATTAATGTAGTATTTTGGAACTAAATTTGAGATTCAAATTTAGTGTTATGGTTCCTAAAGATGAATCCCAAAATTTGATTCTCAAATATTTTGAAAGCTATACAACATTTATTTACATTGAGGATCACTGAATTTTCATTGGAAGTATTTTTAGGTGTACAACTACTAAAGCATTTGGGAACCATAGCATTTTTTTTAATGCTTAATTGCACTTTACCCCCTCGTACGATACACGTGTTTTCAATTAGATATATGAACTTTTTTTTTTTGCAATTGGCCCCTTGACCTTTCAGTCGTCAATCCCATCCAATTGATGATGCCATTAGTTTAAAACTAACGGAATTGTCCAGAAATATATATATATATATATTGCAATTGGCCCCTTGAACTTTTATCCCCTTTCCAATCAGATCTATTTGCTAATGACGTGAAATTTTGTTGGGTGGAATTGCCCACGTATCGTTCCCCCAAAATTTGACCATTTTTTATAAACCCCTTAACTACTTTTTGACATCAAAAGGAGACAAAACCTCCACGCTGGAACAAAAAATGACTAATTTGAAACTGTTATGAATATGCTTTAATAGTGGATGATTGGATGTCCATCAAATTGATAGTGGAGTTGATGTCATTGATGATGTTTTGATAATTGATTTCCCTATAAATTGAACTCATCGGAAGAAGAAATATGAGGAGAAGACTTAGAGATCCATAGAGTGAGAAAGAAAGAAAAGAAAAGAAGAAGGAAAGAAAGAGAGAAAAGAGAGTTACAAATATCACTTGTGTAATTAGTGCTTGGGTTGTAAAGGTTCAATCAATAATCAAAGGTGATCCCCCTCCGCAGTGGACGTAGGCAAATTGCCGAACCACCTGAAAATATTGGTGTCATTAATTGCTTATTTGCATGCATGTTTATTATTAGTTTTATAACACGTTATCAGCACGAGCCTATACCAACTGGGCTCCTCATATCAAATGGTATAGATATTAATATAGATAATATATATCTGTTTAGTTTTCTTTATATATATATATATATGTGTGTGCACCCTTGAAGAGGTTATAATTTAAACTCCTCTTGATCAAAGGAATTTATTACAAACTTCCTGAAGAAGTAATTAGACAGTCCTCTTGAAGAGGCAATATTTTAAATGCTCCCGAAGAGTTAAAAAAAAAAAAAAAAAAAAAAAAAAAAAAAAAAAAAAAATTGAACCTCTTGAAGAGGTAATAGATAAAACTTCTGCAGAAGTACTTATTATACTCCTGAAGAGATACAGATATATCTATTTTTACTTGTAGATGCATATACTCTTGAAGAGTTAGTCTCTTAAAGAGATTATGGAGAATCAAACTAATTATCCTCCCGAAGAGGAAATTCTTATATTGTAGTATTGCATTATTTACTTGACATTAACATGTTTATTTACATGCATATGCATTTACTAGATTCTAAATATTATTATTTTTATATATAAAGTGTTCTACAATATGTCAAATCTTGCCAAACTTGATATTGTGGCTTTGGACATTTCTGGGAACAATTATCTGTTGTGGGCTCACCAGGCTGAAATCCGACTAAAGTCAAAGAAACTTTGGAAAATTGTTGTAGAAGAAAATAATGGATTAGTACAAGATCAAGATAAGTTAGAGGAAGATCAATCCACGGCAATGATTTTCCTTCTCCACCATATCCATGAAGGTTTACAAAATGAGTATCTTACGGTCAAGGATCCTTTTATCCTTTGGACTAATTTAAAAGAAAGATTTGAACACATAAGATTGATCATTTTGCCAAAAGCTAAATATGATTGGATCCACCTGCGATTCCAGGACTACAAATCAGTTAGAGACTATAACTCTGCTTTATTTCAAATTAGTTCTCAACTGATGTTGTGTGGGGAAACTATCATTGATCTTCAAATGATAGAAAAAACATTGTCAACATTTCATGCCTCAAGTGTGCTCCTGCAGCAGCAATATCGAGCACAAGGATTCACAAAGTACTCCGCATTAATTTCATGTCTTCTTGTTGCGGAACAAAATAATGAATTGTTGATGAAAAATCATAATATGCGCCCCACTGGCTCGACACCATTGCCCGAAGCAAATGGAACCGTATTCCCTGAAGTGAATACAACTCCACACAATAAACATAGGCATGGACGTGGGGGAAATCATGGATATGGTCGTGGTCGTGGAAATAATCATAGTCGTAATCATGGTAGTGGTCAGAATCGTGGCCGTAACCAAGGAAAGAATAACCATTGGCATCGTGAGGGTTATCATCCATACAAGAACAACACACCTTACCACCCGAAGTGGAACAAAAATGCTAAAGGCAAAGGTGTACAAAGAGCTGTCAAGAAAGACGAAGATGGTTGCTACAGATGTGGCATGCAAGGGCATTGGTCACGTAAATGTCATATACCAAAACACTTAGTAGATCTCTATCAAGCATCACTAAAAAGATTGTACGATGAAAGATGGAGATATATGTCTGGTTGATAGTGCAACTACACACACCATTCTTCAAGACCAGAGATATTTCTGGAACTTGAAATTAGCAGAAGCTAATGTGAGCACAATATCTGGTACTACCAGTCTCATTGAAGGCTCTGGAAAAGCAAGCATTATTTTATCAAAAGGAACAACGATTCATTTAGAAAATGCTCTATACTCTAGCAAATCCCGAAGAAATTTGCTCAGTTTCAAAGATATCCGCCGAAATGGATTCCACGTTGAAACCATTAACGAGGGTAATATTGAGTACCTTTGCATCACTAAAGTCGTTTCAAACAAAAAGCATATTTTGGAAAAACTTCATGCACACTCCTCTGGATTGTATCAGACAACGATAAGTGCTATTGAATCACATGTTGTGGTGAACCAAAAGTTTTCTGACCCAAAAGTGTTTGGACTTTGGCATGATCGTCTTGGTCATCCTGGAGCTATTATGATGCGTAGGATCATTGAAACCTCAAATGGACATCCTTTAAGAAATCAGAAAATCCTTTTACCTCGTGATAATCCTTGTACTGCTTGTTCACAAGGAAAATTGATTGTGAGACCATCTCCAACAAAAGTGAAAATTGAATCCCCAGTATTTTTGGAACGTATCCAAGGGGATATTTGTGGACCTATTCATCCACCGTCTGGACCATTTTTCTACTTTATGGTCTTACTAGATGCTTCAACTAGATGGTCGCATGTTTGTTTACTCTCATCTCGTAATGCTGCATTTGCCAGACTTCTTGCTCAGATAATTCGATTACGAGCACAATTTTCTGATTTTCCTATCAAAACTATACGTCTTGATAATGCTGGGGAATTCACATCCAAGGCATTTGATGACTATTGCATGTCAATAGGAATTCATGTTGAACATCCTGTTGCTCACGTGCATACACAGAATGGTTTAGCTGAGTCGTTTATCAAACGTCTCAAGTTGGTTGCTAGACCCTTACTTTTGAGAACAAAGCTGCCTGCATCTGCTTGGGGTCATGCCATATTACATGCTGCATCATTAATTCGGATTAGACCAACTTCTTATCATGAATACTCCCCTTTACAACTTGTATTTGGACAACCACCTAATGTTTCCCATCTACGAGTTTTTGGTTGTGCTGTGCAAGTTCCTATTGCACCCCCACAACGCACAAAAATGGGTCCTCAGAGACGCCTTGGAGTTTACGTTGGTTTTGATTCACCATCTATAATAAGATATCTTGAACCCCTAACTGGTGATCTTTTTACTGCACGGTTTGCAGACTGTCATTTTGATGAGACCGTATTCCCACCATTAGGGGGAGAAAAGCTGAAACCTGAAGCTCAGCATGAAATTTCTTGGAATACATTGGCAATGTCTCATCTTGATCCTCGCACCAATCAATGTGAACTTGAAGTTCAAAGGATCATTCATTTGCAAAAGGTTGCAAATCAATTGCCTGATGCATTCACTGATGCAAAGAAAGTGATAAAATCACATATACCGGCTGTAAACACTCCAGCAAGAATTGAAGTCCCAAGAGGACAATCTGGTAGTGCAGCGGTAGATGAGTCTACGGCACGATTGAAACGTGGTAGACCTAGTGGTGCAAAGGATAAGGTTCCTCGGAAGAGGAAAATAAAAGGACATATTAACAAAGTGGAAACTCATACAGAGATCTCAAAGAGCGCTATAGAAATACTTGATAAATCCAACGTTGGTCAACAGGGTTCCCCTGGAGAGGAACAAGTAGCCCATGAAGCGGCACAAGTATTTGAGAATAAAGAGATCTCGATAAACTATATGTCCACTGGAAATATGTGGGATCGTAATGGCACGGTCATTGATCACATATTTGCCTTTACGGTAGCACTAGACATCACCCAAAGTGATGAGGATCCTGAACCACAAAATGTGGAAGAATGTCGACATAGAATTGATTGGCCAAAGTGGGAAGAGGCCATACAAACTGAGTTAAACTCATTAGAAAAACGGGAAGTGTTTGGGCCTGTAGTCCCTACACCTGAAGATGTAAGTCCCGTTGGGTACAAATGGGTATTTGTACGGAAACGTAATGAGCAAAATGAGATTGTGCGATACAAGGCTCGACTTGTAGCACAAGGTTTCTCACAGAGACCTGGCATCGATTACGATGAAACATATTCCCCGGTAATGGATGCAATTACGTTTCGATTTTTGATAAGCCTATCAATGTCTGAAGGACTTGATATGC
Organism: Hydrangea macrophylla; assembly: GCA_033977485.1. Taxonomy (NCBI): domain Eukaryota; kingdom Viridiplantae; phylum Streptophyta; class Magnoliopsida; order Cornales; family Hydrangeaceae; genus Hydrangea; species Hydrangea macrophylla. Next base: position 109,664,967 of record CM066991.1, read on the forward strand.
GCTTAATGGATGTGGTTACAGCATATTTATATGGATCACTAGATAGTGACATACATATGAAGATCCCTAAAGGATTCAACATGCCCGAAGCATGTAAGTCAAAACCACGAGATATGTACTCTATTAAATTGCAAAGATCTCTATATGGATTAAAGCAATCCGGACGCATGTGGTACAATCGCTTGAGCGAATATCTATTGAAAGAAGGATATATAAATAATGCCATATGTCCATGCGTTTTCATTAAGAGATCAGATTCCGATTTTGCAATCATTGCAGTATATGTTGATGATCTTAATCTTGTTGGCACTCCCAAAGAGCTCACAAAAACTGCTGATTATTTGAAAAGGGAATTTGAGATGAAAGATCTTGGAAAGACAAAATTTTGTCTTGGATTACAACTCAAGCATTTCCCCGAAGGAATTCTCTTACATCAATCCTCATATACAGAGAAAATTTTGAAACGTTTCTATATGGATAATGCTCATCCATTGAGTACTCCTATGGTAGTCCGGTCACTTGATGTAAAGAAGGATCCCTATCGTCCTCGTGATGATAATGAAGAGTTACTTGGTCCTGAAGTACCATATCTGAGCGCTATTGGTGCTCTTATGTATTTGGCAAATTGTACCCGACCAGATATCGCTTTTTCTGTCAATCTGCTTGCAAGATTTAGCTCAGCACCAACTCGAAGACATTGGAATGGTATCAAGCACATTTTTCGCTATCTTCGTGGTACAATTGATTTGGGATTATTTTATTCAAAAGGATCCAAATCACCATTAGTTGGATATGCCGATGCTGGTTATCTCTCTGATCCACACAAGGCTCGATCTCAAACAGGCTATGTATTTACTTGTGGCAATACTGCCATCTCATGGCGATCTGTGAAGCAAACATTGACAGCCACTTCTTCAAATCATTCTGAAATCATTGCACTGCATGAGGCCAGTCGTGAATGCATTTGGTTGAGATCAATGATCCAACATATTCAGGAATCTTGTGCCTTATCTTCAATCAAAGATAAACCGACAACGTTATATGAAGATAATGCTGCATGCATTGCACAAATCAGAGGGGGATTCATCAAAGGAGACAGAACCAAGCACATCTCACCAAAATTCTTCTATACACATGAACTCCAAAAGAAAGGTGAAATCAATGTTCAACAAATACGTTCTATTGATAATCTCGCAGATTTATTCACAAAAGCACTACCAACTGCAACATTCAAGAAGCTAGTACACAACATTGGAATGCGCAAACTTAAAGAAGTTTCATGTAGCAATTACTCATGTGACAATGAGGGGGAGAAAGCGACTACTTCATATTATCAGTGAATGGACATCCAAGGGGGAGTGTTATGAATATGCTTTAATAGTGGATGATTGGATGTCCATCAAATTGATAGTGGAGTTGATGTCATTGATGATGTTTTGATAATTGATTTCCCTATAAATTGAACTCATCGGAAGAAGAAATATGAGGAGAAGACTTAGAGATCCATAGAGTGAGAAAGAAAGAAAAGAAAAGAAGAAGGAAAGAAAGAGAGAAAAGAGAGTTACAAATATCACTTGTGTAATTAGTGCTTGGGTTGTAAAGGTTCAATCAATAATCAAAGGTGATCCCCCTCCGCAGTGGACGTAGGCAAATTGCCGAACCACCTGAAAATATTGGTGTCATTAATTGCTTATTTGCATGCATGTTTATTATTAGTTTTATAACAGAAACCTTATTTTTTGATTTTTTGATTTTTTTAATATCAAAACAGATGATTTTATCTATTGACAGAGAAACAATATTGAGCTAAACAAAATATGGCTGCAACATATATTTTTTTTGTGAAATTTCGAAGCCCATTGCGTTTGATCTTGAACAAATACTTGAAATAAAAAAATCATCCCAAAAGACCAAAAGATAAGAAAATCATGATTATATAGTTCAATATTATCTGTTTGTCAACAGATAAAATCATTTGTTTTGACAGATAAAATGAAAAAAAGAGGTTCCGATTTGACCATTTTTGGGAGAAGGACAATCGGGTAATTCTGTCCAACAAAATCTCACGCCGTTAGCGAATGGATCTAATTGGAAAGGGGATGAAAGTTCAAGGGGCCAATTGCAAAAAAAAAAAAAAAAAAAAAAAAAATTTCTTGGCAATTCCCTTAGTTTAAACTAAGGGCATCATCGATTGGATGAGATTGAAAAGGAGTTGAAAGTTCAAGGGACCAATTACCAAAAAAAAAAAAAATGTTCATATACCTATTTGAAAACACGTGAATAGTACAATTAGGGGGTAAAGTGCAATTATGCCTTTTTTTTAAAGTAAGATTTGGGTGCTTAAATACTTTGGAATTGAGTTGGGGGCCTCAATTTAAACAAGTGCTCAAATAACTTTATTTTTTTTTATCTGGACTATAAACAAATAGACATAAAGATATAAATATTGGACTGAAAACAGGACCCTTAAAATACCCTAATTGTACGGTCCAATGCGGTTGCTTTGCTAACCTACCCAAGACCCGCCTTGGTGTGCCCAGCCCACCTATCGGACACACTTGCACATATATGATTGCAAAAATGGCTTTTGCATGAGTTGAATGGTAGTGTAGGATCTACCTAAGAGTTATTACGAGTGTTTATGAGTTTTTATGTGTAAAATAAGCGTGAGTGTAGCATTACTTTCTATATTTGTGCATATCAGTCGAGTTTACTCAGCAACGTGTCGGATAAATTTTGATCAATATGCAATAAAGTAATACTCGTAACTGCAAGTCTTTTCTTCGGAAAAATAACTGCAATAGTCAGTTTGTAGCAGTGGTAAGTTTTAGCAAAAAAAAAAAAAAAAATTGTAGCAGTGGTACTTATAGACATCTCTAAGGCTTAGTTTGGCCCCCACGTGGTGCTTCTCCTTTTTCAAAGCACAATTTAATGTTAATTCATTTGGAAACTAGTTTATGAACTTTGCAAAAATTGAACTTAGGGCTTTTTTGGAGGGAGCTTTTAAAAGCTCTAAAATGGAGCTTTTAAAAGCCCAAGGTTGCTTTTTGGTTTCATGATGTCTTTTTGAAGAGTAGTGTGCCACTTTTATAAAATTATCAAAGAATTTAGTAATAAATTTCATAAGCTCCTTTTAAAAAACCACATGGGGGCCAAACTAAGCCTAAATGTTGATTGCCACTTGGCCAGTTGGCCCGCAATATAAGTACATTCCACTCTATTTTTATTTTATTTTATTTTTTCCAGTGATGAGGATAAATCTCATTTGTCTGTTCTCTAAGGGCACGTTTGATAGGCAGGAATGGAATAAAGTAGGAATGGAATTGACTCAGTAATGGAATGAAACAGGAATGGAATAATAATAGTCATTACATTCCTCTGTTTGGCTAAGTTTCTAGGAATTAAATGCCAAGTACATTCCACTTAGGGTTTTAAACAATCAATTAGTGGAATAAAATTAAATTTAAGCAAAATATTTTATATTTGTACAAAATATTTATGGTACAAACATTCAGTATTATTTATCTATAATATTTTTTTAAACCAAATTTTTTTTTATGAAATTTCGTTTAGAGAAGTGTTTAATAGAATGTCTTGGAATATTTTTTTCAAATATATAATCTTTTAACGTATTTTGGAAGTCCAAGAATCTACTATAAGATATTCTTATACAATATTTTGAAATTTCTAATTTTTAAAATATTTTTTAACCTAAATAGTTAATATTTAGTTTTTTTATGAACTAATAATACATTTTTAACAATTTTAGTCCACCTTATTTTTTATCATCTATTTGCAAAATTTCTTTAAAAATTTAATATGTTTGCTAGTTATAATTAAAAAAAATTTAGTTCAATCTTAAGTTTAATAAGTATTTTATGATTTTTTTAGTATGAATAATATTTAATCAAAATATTGAATATTGTATAAAAAAAATTACTCCATCCGTCCCATAATAAGTGTCCACTTCCATTTTGCACAATGTTTAAGAAAGTTGTAATATATTAATTTTTTTGGTTCCTGAAAGAGTCACTTTCCAATTTTACCCTTAGATGTGATGGGTGTTTGGCTTTTTACTTGTTTTGGGACCACAAATAAATTCTACTTTGTCTTTATTATAAGGGTAGTTTTGGAAAGCAAGTAAAAGCTATATACCAATTTAAGAAAGTGGACACTTATTGTGGGACATCCAAAAAAGGAAATGTGGACACTTATTATGGGACGGAGGGAGTAATTTTTAAATTTTTTTTAATATTCTAAAAAATATTTAACATATACAAATTTTCATAAAATTTATTTTAAGAAAAAGTTTTATATTTTACAATTGTAGTGAATAATGTGGGAATGGAATGAGCATTCCTTAAGTTTTGGCAAGGAATGCTCATTCCTGCTTAAGTAGGAATGACCATTCCAAAAGGAATGCCCATTCCACAGTATTTGGTCACACCAAACACAGAAATGGAATGAACCCAAGAATGACCATTCCATTCCAAGGTGCATTCCTGCCTACCAAACGTGCCCTAAGGTTTTTAAGTAAACAAAAAAAAATCTAGGGCACATGACACCATAACACACGCACTAGATAAATTAAGGAGGTAGGTGAACTGTATGATTCGAACCCATACCAAACTCTAGATACAATTCGTCCAGCTACTTAAGATTCATCCTTTTAATCCACTTTTACATTAGCATTTGGGAGTTCCGAATCTTTAAGCTCCTTTAAGAAGACTAAGGCTTAGTTTGGCCCCTACGTGGTGCTTCTTCTTTTTTAAAGTCCAATTTCATGTTAATTCATTTGGTAACTAGTTTATAAGCTTTGAAAAAATTGAACTTAGGGTATTTTTGAAGGGAGATTTTAAAAGCTCTTGGAGCTTTTAAAAGCTCAAGGTTGCTTTTTGGTTTTGTGATGTCTTTTTGAAGAGTAGTGTGTCACTTGTATAAAATTATCAAAGAACTTAGTAATAAATTTCATAAGCTCCTTTTAAAAAGCCACGTGGAGCCAAACTAAGCCCAAAAACTCTAACCGATTTAAACAAGCCAAGTTTACACTACACATTAGTGTGACCGTACATGCGTCTATATCTTTGTACTATATACTGACACACACACCAAGTGTGAGCGTACATGCGTGTATGTCTTTGTTCCATATTGACACACACCAAGTGTGAGCGTACATGCGTATATATATCTTTGTATCATCACACTAACACATACCAAATGATCCAAAAAAATGAGATTACACTTGCCATCTACATGATTTCTCTTGAGTTCTAAGTTTGTAACACAAAGTGTGAACGCAATAATTTGATACACCTTATAGCAAAAGGTCACACACCAGACGGTTACTGGTAATTGTCACGATTGGTAAGCATATGTGATAGGACTATAGTGTCTTTAAGTGCGTATGGTCCGTTAGGTAATGTGATTGAATCAGCCAGACTGATCCAGTTCTGCTTATTCATAAAAATCACAAGAGATTCACAAGCTATTTAAGAATCCAATAATTAAAGAAAGAACACAATTATAAAATTAGGTGGAAAGGAAGTTTACAGGAAGATAAATGTCCTGGTCTAGCAAAATAATAAATGAACTAGGCAGAAGTCAAATATAGTTACAAGATCCCTCTCTCTCTCTCTCTCTCTTGCCTAGTCCCATGTCCCTTTCATGAGAAATTATTCTATGTTACTAGAACCATATGCTACGTAGTGGTCCTGACCAGTAGTGGATTGTCATGTGATCAAGTATAAGCTTTTTATCTCCTAAAAAATAGACAACTTTATCACATGGCAGTCCTGTACTGACCAGAACCACAACGTAGCAATGGTCCTAGACCATTGAATAACTTCACCCTTTTCACCATGTTGACCCAAAAAATGATGACTAACAAACAAAAGCTGATAATAACTAAAGTTTGTCTAGCAAAGGAGATCGTAAAGGATATTATATAATTAGCAATGGTACAGAACCCAGATTTGGTACAAAAAGTTTGGACACTTAAAGGAGAAAGAAAACTCTGCTTCCCTAAGAAGGTCAGGGATTCGAAGGCTGAAGTAAGATATTTGAGAGGGACGAACCTCAAGATAGACGAACAGTTTTCAACCTTAACTAGTGCGTGTGCTGTGAGGTCCGTGCACGTACCCGGGGTTTGCCTCATTTTCTACTCCAATAAAACCGCAATACGTAAACCGTCTGAAAAATTGGCATGGATTCCGAAGTCGCGGAGCACAAACTGGGGATTTGTCCTCGTTAAACAAAAAAAGATAATGAAAATATAGAGATCCAGCCATACGCTTTTGACAAGAATATAATCCCCCAACCACAAACTGCAAATGAGTCCTTTGACCAGTTTGTGCACCTCAAATTAGTAATTTGACTCATTGACATAATACAAGCAATCCTGTGGCATACATCTCAGTCCAGCTTACTCACTAATACAGCACCTAATTACTTTTTCGCCAATTTGACTCACGGACATATGAACATGTTGTCTCTTAGAGTATATTGACTAAAGATTTGAATACTTTTTTTCTTTTTTCAACCACTTGGATAAAATGATTCTTGAAAATGATATTTCTCAAGGGTTTTTAGTAACAATTGTTCTCATTCTTATCAACAAAAGATTTGAATATTCTTTTCTTTTCTTCATCGGTTCAACCACTTAGATAAATGATTCTTGAAGGTTTTTTAATAACAGTTGTTGTCATTGACTCATTAATATTGTCAGTTTTGGTCTCAAAGTCAGTACAACATATTTGTTTTTTAGATTCCAGGCTAGTATTTCAGATTTTAAACAGAAAGAGACACAACACTTCAATTAGACGGATTTATGTCGTCGTCAAAATAATAGGGTATGTAGGAATATTCCCTACTTCTTGATTCTCTAGTAAATAAGGAATTCTTTTACATTTCTATGTTTTTTCCCCCAGTTAAGTTTTTCACTCGTTTTCCTTTTAAAAAACAAAATTTCAAAATTTAACCGTTCTCAGTACAGATAATATAGCTACTGTATAAAAAGTATAATGATTGTTAAGGTCTTTGTTTTAAATAGTAAGGAAAAAGCAAGAATTTTTTTTACAAATGCAATAGAAAAGAAGTTGGTCTGATCACATCATCACAAAATAAGGCAAAAGTGTACTCAACAGATAATGAACAAGCGGATTTTTCTAAATCAGAAAAATCAACATATTGCATAATCTTGACATATTTCCAAAGACGTTAGCTCTTCAAAGCTCGCACTTCGTACTAATTCTTGCTACTATAGTTCTTTCTTCTTATTCCCTACACATTTATTTCACAAGTACTTAGAGAATGCTTCTTCCAAACAATTGGAGATATATACTATATAACTATAACAGATATTGAAAATAATGGCAGTCGTGTCTCGTATGTTCAAGTTGTTTAACATCTCTGTGAGGGAAACAGAGTGTAGTCCCTCTTGAATGGCAGCTTTCTATGACAAAAGCTTCAGGTTTCACTTGACCTGCTCTTTCTCTCAAAAGGCTTCCTATACAATTTCTTATTCAACCCAAAAATATATTAAAATATACTCTTTTCCCCTCACAAGGCAGGAGTTCCAAAATTTTTAATTCTACCGTTTCATTCACAGGTTAATGAAAATTCAGATAATCCTACATGGGAAGCAATGGGTTATCACGTTGACACTACCGAAAACTTGTCCAAAGACGAAAAGGAAAGGCCTCTTCAGAAAGGGATTGTAGAAACTATGCATGAAACTGAGTCAACCCTCGTCCATTCCTTGAATCAGAAAGGTCTAGAAGTCACAGAAGATCCTAAAGAGAATGTCTACAAGATCAAATGTGATGTTGTAATAGTTGGCTCTGGTTGTGGTGGAGGTGTTGCAGCAGCTGTTCTTGCAAGTTCAGGCCACAAAGTCGTTGTTCTTGAGAAAGGGAATTGTTTTACTTCTAAGGATTATTCTTCATTGGAAGGACCATCAATGGATCAAATGTATGAATCGGGAGGAATCCTAGCAACTCTTGATGGGAAATTGATGATCCTTGCCGGATCAACGGTGGGTGGTGGCTCTGCCGTTAACTGGTCAGCTTCTATAAAACCACCAAAGTGTGTACTCCAAGAATGGGCAGAGGACTATAAAATCCCACTTTTTGCAAGCCTTCAATATGCATCTGCCATGGACACAGTGTGCGAAAGAATTGGTGTTACAGAAAATTGTGTACAAGAGGGGTTTCAGAATCAAATTCTGCGTAAAGGGTGCGAAAACCTCGGTCTACATGTAGAGACGGTGCCGCGAAACTCATCGGAGAATCATTACTGTGGCTCTTGCTGGTGCGGTTGTAGAACAGGAGACAAACGCGGCACCGACTCTACTTGGCTGGTTGATGCTGTGAATTGTGGTGCGGTGATCATAACGGGATGCAAAGCTGAGAGATTCATATTAGAAAAAAATAAATACGGAAAAATTAGAAAAAAGAAATGCACAGGAATTGTGGGAGAATTTTCATATGGAAATTTCACAAAGAAGTTGCAAATTGAGGCCAAAGTAACAATCTCAGCATGTGGGGCCCTCTTGACACCACCACTAATGATTTCTAGTGGGTTAAGAAACCCAAACATTGGTCGAAACCTTCATCTCCACCCTGTTCTAATGGCATGGGGGTACTTTCCAGAATCCAACTCAGATGTCAAGGGAAAAATGTACAAGGGTGGGATAATTACGTCATTACACAAGGTGGTCTCAGCCGAGTACAATACCCGAGCCATCATAGAAACTCCTGCATTAGGTCCTGCATCATTTGCTGCATTATGCCCTTGGGAGTCCGGACTTGACATAAAGACTAGGATTATGAAGTATTCTAGAACCTCTCATCTATTTGCGATGATTCGAGACCAAGGGTCTGGAATGGTTAAGTTTGCGGGAAGGATAAGGCATGATTTGACTACATTGGACAGAGAAAATTTGAAGGTGGGGTTGAGGCAAGCATTGAGGATTTTGATAGCAGCAGGAGCAGTTGAGGTTGGGACCCACCAGAGTGATGGACAGAAACTCAAATGTAAAGGGACTAGTGAGTTGGAAATAGAGGAGTTTTTGGACACCGTTTATGCAGCCGGAGGGCCAAAGGCAATGGAGAAGAATTTCACAACTTATTTTTCTGCCCATCAAATGGGGAGTTGTAGGATGGGGATTACTGAAAAGGAAGGAGCAGTTGATCAGAATGGGGAGAGTTGGGAAGCAGAAGGTCTGTTTGTCTGCGATGCTAGTGTTCTTCCCAGTGCGGTTGGTGTCAATCCCATGATCACTATTCAGTCAACTGCCTATTGCCTCTCAAAGAAAATAGCCGAGTCTATAGCAAAAAGATGAAGTTCCCTAAAGTCGGTTGATTCTTCTCATTATCCTTTTCTATGCACACATCTTGGGTAAATCATGTTGTGGATTGAAGGAATAAGGAAGCATGGTAGGTGTAGACTTATAGTATTTTGTGGGTTTGCTTTATATATATATATATATATATATACACACATCTACCTTCCATTCAAAAAGGACAAGTTCATCAGTAAGAACAAACTCCATTATATCACTTATTTTTTGTGTGAACTCTGCCATAGCAACTCTAAAACATTTTGTACACTTTCTATTCACCCATATATTATCTATTACCAAAAAGTAAAATCATAACTAACATCCAACACTTCTTTCACCGAAGTTTAAGAAAATATGATTTTAGTGTGCAAAGTTCAGAACTAAACTTGCTACATAATTCATGCTCTTGTAAAGCTCAAGTAGCTACCATTCAGGGGAAGGAAAAAAAAAAAAAAGGAATTGCAATATCATTGATAAAGTTTCATATTGATATCCAAAAACACGAGGCTGGTAAATTAAAATCGAAACATTTCTTCAATTATCGTTCAGAACAATATATGAGACATTCAGTAGGCAATGAATAGAATAGGCACGTTTGAAAATATAGACTTTACATCAAAATGATGTATTCATAAACTGTCTTTAACAAATTTGATGTAACGAAGCGAAACTATTAACTATCTACTTCGACTTTACGACCAAATTACCAACAGAATAAAAACTTCAACAAAAATAGAAATTTTGAAGATAAATTGTTTCCATTCATGTAAGGCGGCAAAATGTCCCTATCAAAAGGTCTTATAGAACAATGAACTTAAACACCTCAAAACATCCATGTCAAGAGGTTTTGATGGATATTTTAGCTGCTTTCATCAGAAGTCTAAAATCCGGAGGTGTAAAAGAGATTTAAGCAATTATTCTCTTAATTAGGTGCCCAAATGGAATTAACAGAAGAAAACAGGACCTAATTAAAGAGCAAATTAGTCTTAAAGTGGTAGAACACTTGAGTTGAGACCTCCTTGTGTTAATAACCAATTCAAAAATAGAAAGTTGATATTGCAAATACAAATCAATGAGGAATAGGACTAGAGTTGATAACAAGCAGGTTAGTAATTAATAATAAACATGTCTTCAATCATTAAGATAATTTCACAATATAGACAGACCAACAAGTTTGATTTCCCAATTTTAATCAGTCAATTTCAAAACAGACCACCAAAAAAAATTAAAAATAGCACTAAAATATCAAAACAGACAAAAAGTAATGATCATAAATTTGTTAGACGAATCGAAAAAAAAATAATAATAAAATAAAATAAAACGGCAATTCGATGAAAAGTATAGAGAGAAGAAAATGAAGCATACCTGGTATTCGTGGATGTTGAGGAGGCGGAGCTGAGATTTTTCGGCGACGGAAAGGGAGCGATTGACAAGCTCGCTGACCAATTCTCAAGGCCATTGGATCGGAAAAGCGCCACCGGTGGGTGAACGATACGAAACGGAGTCCAATTAATGGATGATGATGCCAAAAATTGGTAAGAGTAAAGTAGAGCAATTTAGGGAGAGAGAGAGTGAGAGACTATTTTTTGTATGTGGTTCGGCCCTGTTAATGAAGGTACCTACGTCCACGGGTGTGTCTGGGCACGTTCACTAGCAGATCACCGGCGGGCCTGGTGAGCCAACAAAGAGGGGCGGCACTACCAGTAATACCGGCCGGGTGTATGCGTATAATGGTGAATTGTAGAGGTGTTGCGTAGACTACAGAATTGGCCGCCCTTTCAATGGGGGGTGAGTGGTCTCTTTTATAGATGCAAGAGACCTACTCTTACATGGATAAGGATACATAATCCAATTGATATAGATTGGCATTAATTGTGGGGTTTCCTAATTGGATTAGGAAATAGCTTGCACTTTCCATTAGTCTTCTAGCTTGAGTAGGAAACTGCCCGTAATACTCAGGATTACGCCCGTGATGCTCGGGATAATGTTTGTGGGCCCGGATGAGCTGTTGACTTTGAACCGCTCGGTCATATTTTGGGCGTATCAGCTGCCCCCCATTTCCAAGATTGGCCAGATGCTATATCGGGGTAAGTTTGGAAATCAGTTTGATGTTACTTGCCGCTGTCTGAGTGCTTGTGGAAGCTGCCTCGGGGCTTCTGAGCCTGGTGAGTCCTCGGGAACTGACTAAGAGTTGAGACCCAGCCTAGCTCAGGACCTTTAGGTGCTCGGGAACTGACCGGGAGTTGAGACTCGGCCTAATTCGGAGTCTTTGAATGCTCGGGAAGTGATTGAGAGTTGAGACTCGGCCTACTTCGGGGTCTTTTTTTCTTGAGTTAGCTCCCAGGATGGTTATCTTCTGCCCGTAAACCTTCGTCAATGCTGTGGGTAGAAGGATTTTACCATGTTGGAAAAGCCGACCTAAAGCGTATTGCTCTAGGGTCCTTTTTACTGTTAACTCCCCAGGATGGTTGTCTTCTGCCCGGCCAGCCTTCGTCAAGACTGTTGGGAGAAGAGCTTGACTATGTTGGTGGAGCCGACCTAAATCATGTTGCTTTAGGGTCCTTTTACTCCTCTATCGTCGGCCAACCTAAGAGATTTTAGTCACCTCTATCATCGGTCTGGACCTAAGTGGAGTTAATGCCTCTGAGTACTGTAGGTGCTCAGGTTGTCCAAGATTTTGACTTGGTTATCCGCGAGGCCTGTAGATACCCGGTGTGATTACCTGTTTAGTTCACTGCGCCATCTTGCCCCCCAAGCTTTCGCTAAGACGAGGGTTTTACAGAGGCTATGATCTGTAGGTAACCGACCTGGAACATGGTGGTTGCAGGGTCTTTTGAAGCTTGCCATCGTCGGCCACCTAGGGGGTTTGCCCCCATCGTCGGTTGGACCTAAGCGAAGCCGGTGCCTCGGGCGTGACCCCGAGGTCTTTGGTGCCTGGGTTCGGAGCCCGAGGTCTTTTTAGTGCCTGAGTTCGGAGCTCGAGGTCTTTTGAGTGCCTGGGTTCCGAGCCCGAGGTCTTTTTCGTGCCTCGGGGTTAGGCCCGAGGTCTTTGCATGCCTCGGGGTTAGGCCCGAGGTCTTTGTACGCCTCGGGGTCGAGCCCGAGGTCTTTAGATGAGCTCTCTGATAATCGGTGGAGCCTCATGTGGTGATCAAGCAAGTACCACTGCAGTCGGACTCATCTAGACCAATGGATACAGGAGGTCGAATCAGGATCGTCGGAATCCAGATTTCTCTGTGTTGGAGGCAAAGTCGGAACTGCTTGATCCTGACCGTTGTGAACTGGAGGTCGTGTCAGGGCGGCCGGACTCAGACCACTGTGAACTGGGGGTCGTGTCGGGGCTGCCGGACTCTGACCGCTGCGAGTTGGAAGTCTGGTCGGGGCTGCCTGACCCGGACTGCTGTGAACTGGGAGAACTGTCTGAACTCCCGGGCTGATCTCGCTTTCGCTTACTTCTGGAGGAATTGTCGTTTTCTTGCCCGGGGTCTTTGATCTTCAGAAATTCTTCAGTGTCAATGTATTTTCCAACCCTCTCTGCGAGTTCGACCAAGGTTACTGGTCGATTTCTGTGGAATGACGCGGCGCACTTGGTGTGTTGAACTCCCGAGCAGAAGGCTATGATGGCGATTGTTTCGTTCAGATTGCGAATTTGAAGCTTTTGTTGGTTGAACCGGTTGGTGAACTCCTTGAGGGACTCATTATTCCATTGTCTGACTGTCAATAGCTGCATGTCTGGATTTGGCCGCTCATGCATACCGGCGAACTGGTTGATGAACTGCTTGCTGAGTTGTTTGAAACTGCAGACCAATCGGGGCTCCAAGGAGTAAAACCACTGCATGGCCGGGCCTTTCAAAGTGCTGGGGAAGGATAGGCAGTGTAGCTCATCGGAGTTGGTGGCTAGGGCCATCTGAGCCTTGTAGGTTCGGACGTGGTCGATCGGGCTTCCCGAGCCGTTGTATGAATCTAGTTGAGGCTGCTTGAATTTGCGCGGGATGGTAAACCTCGTGATCTGGCTGGAGAATGGTGACTCTGTCTCGGTATTGGCTTGATTCGGAACACGGTTTTGACCAAGCTTTTTGGTCACTTTGTCGATCTGCTTCTGCAAGTCTTTGATTCGGGCTTCCACTTCTTCCCTACCGGAATCTGAGGAACTAGTCGGGTTGGTGGAAGATGCTTCTTCATGGCGAGGTGCTGTCCTCTGGGATCGGGCTCGGCTATGACTCCGGGTAACCGTTCGCCTAGGGACAACTCGGCTCTTGACCGAGTGACCCTGGACTGATTCCCGGGCCATATGCTCCCGCCTTTCCTCTCGGGCAGCACGCCCACTATTGATGTCTCTGGCATCCTCAACACGGGACGGGTCGGCTCGGGCACGTTGTCTGGTCCAGATTGGTTCCCGACCGTACGCAACGTTCCCGGCCCCTAGAGGACGGCTTTGCTGGGCTAGCAGGGCTTTGATCTGTCGCTGGATTTGACGCTGGCCCTCCAAGAGTTGTGTGAGGGTCGCGGTGATCTGCTCAGATGTTATGGATGCCGCAGCCGATACCGGGGCCGAAGGAACATCCCGGTCGGACTGCTGATCAGCCTTCTTACCCTTCTTCGGTGGCATGATGATCAGTCAAGAGATTTGTTGATGAGAAGACTTATTGTTTCCCACAGACGGCGCCAAACTGATAATGCCAAAAATTGGTAAGAGTAAAGTAGAGCAATTTAAGGAGAAAGAGAGTGAGAGACTATTTTTTGTATGTGGTTCGGCCCTGTTAATGAAGGTACCTACGTCCACGGGTGTGTCTGGGCACGTTCACTAGCAGATCACCGCGCGGGCCTGGTGAGCCAACAAAGAGGGGCGGCGCTACCAGTAATACCGACCTGATGTATGCGTATAATGGTGAATTGTAGAGGTGCTGCGTAGACTACAGAATTGGCCGCCCTTTCAATGGGGGGTGAGTGGTCTCTTTTATAGATGCAAGAGACCTACTCTTACATGGATAAGGATACATAATCCAATTGATATAGATTGACAATAATTGTGGGGTTTCCTAATTGGATTAGGAAATAGCTTGCACTTTCCATTAGTCTTCTAGCTTGAGTAGGAAACTGATCGTAATACTCGGGATCACGCCCGTGATGCTCGGGATCATGTTTGTAGGCCCGGATGGGCTGTTGACTTTGAACCGCTCGGTCACATTTTTGGCGTATCAATGGATATTTTTTGAGTTGTATGTTAGTTAATTGCTTTACGGCGTCCAATTAATGGATATTTTTGTGGTTTGTTATAGTTAGGTACCTTAAAGTAACTAATTCTTGGTAATACACAAAGGGTCTTATTTTTTAAGTTTGCCTAAGGTCACCGATAACTCAGGGCCGGCCCTGGACACACCACATCCCTGTTGTGTTACACCTCCTTCCAAACAACTCTATTTCAATTGGAATAAAAAACAAAATAGTTAATCACATGTTATTTCATGATTGATTTTTATTTTATTTAAAAAAATTTTTAATATGAACTCACGGTTGGGGTGCTTCTTCTTTTTTTTTTTTCTTTTTTTTTTTTTTTAATTCTCTGGAAGATTATTACCCCACTTTTGACTAAAGTTGGTTTCTATTTTTTTTTTCTTTCCCTTTAAGGAATAAATTACAGTAACACCCTCTCAAATATAGCTCTTTTTTAAATACGTCCCTAAACTATAAAACTTGACAAACAAACTTGACAAACTAACTCTCCTTAACAATTATATTTTTCACTAAAACCCCTTCCATTAAAATTATGCCCCAAAATAGAACGTTTTTTTTAATCATGTGAGTAACATATAATATAAAATATCAATAATATTATATCTATTTATCCCTCCTTCATGCCGTTAGATATTTTAGGACAAAAATTATCATTTGCTACATACATAATTGTCTTTTGTTGTGCACCAAATTTTAGGCAATTTTTTCTAAAATTTTCAACGACTCAAAAAAAAGACAAAAATGTTATGCTGATATCTAATTTTGGACTTGAAGACTAATGATAGTATTAAAGAACCTATTGATATTATCTAATTTGTATTATACGTCTCCACTTCCCAAGTTCTCCATAGCATTGGACGCTTTTTTCACACTTTTAAGATTCACAAACTAGTTTACTCTTCGTGTTCTCTTAATAACGTGGTATGGTGAACTAAATGCGATTGATGTTACATAAGTGTGCACTTTCAAGCTTTGTATTGAAGGCAATTACTATTCCTTACTCTTCTATCATTTATTCAACTTACTTATTATTTTCATTCTCATTAATATTAATGTATTGTGTTTTGATCAATGACCTAATAGTCAAATTGAAAACAAAAAACTATGAGTTATAGTAATATGTATCTCTTACAAGTTATAGTAAATATCTATGATAAGAATGGTAGGTTCTTCTTCTTTTTCTTCTTCTTTTTTTTTTTTTTTTTTTTTTTTTTCTTTTCTTGCGGAGCTCTACGATAGATCACTCACAGTTTTGTTTATTCCATACCAACAATAATATCGGTAACTTTTAGGGTAAATTGCATTTTGCACCCTCAAACTATACCATGTTTTGCACTTTGGTCCCTAAATAATTTTTTTTTTCGCATTTTGGTCCATCAACTAACATTTGTGGCATTTTGGTTCCCCAACTAACATTTTGTGACAGTTTTCCCCCTTCGTCACTTTTTTAGCCGTTAAAAGTGACGGTCTGGGCCATCTTTGGCAAAAACTGACATTTTTTCAGTACTTATGAAACTCCAAAAGCTAAAATTAAATATTTAACAAAATAGCCTCTGCAATTGAAATTAATGAGAAGTTACCTTGGGCAACTTTGACCAATCACAATTTTTTTGTGATTTAATTACATAAAAAAAGAAGCTGCCAAATAGTCCACAAGGGGTACTTTGGAGCTCTTTGATAGATTTCTGTCTTTTATTATTGAGCTCTGCTACTTGTTGAAGTGTGTTGTACCTCATGATTTTTCATATCTAAAAAAACTCCATTTTGATAGACAAAAAAATAAAACAGGGGACAAAGTGAAAAGGTCTAACTATAAGGGGTGTATATATAATTAAAATAATTTTTTCTGTCACTTTTAATGGCTAAAAGTGATGGAGGGGGAAAACTGCCACAAAATGTTAGTTGAGGGACCAAAATGCAAAAAAAATTTATTTAGGGACCAAAGTTCAAAATATGGTATAGTTTGAGGGTACAAAATGCATTTTATTCTAAACTTTTTTCAGACCTATACTAGGTAAGATATGCGTTCAAAAAATTTCAGTAATCAACTTCAACTACTTGACGATTTGGTTACCTATTTAACATAGAGTGCATTTTTTCACTCTTCCTTTCCCACTTCTACCATACTGGTATGTGTCATATTCCATTCTTATTTTACCCATGTTTTAGCAACACAATTATTGAATGTAAAACTTAATTGATTATTTTACTTTATGAAAAATTACTAATGTTATCTTTATGAACAATAATGCGTATAATTGTCATCATTGTTTAAGTTTCACAAGAAAGATATGAATTTGGACAGATTTAGCCTATGATAATAACTTAGGGGTGTACTCGGTCGGGTTCGATCGGGGTATATAGGGTGGTAGAGACCGAACCGAGAATGTCGGGGTGGCTTATGGTGAGGCCGAAACTGACCGAATGGTATTCGGGTTCGGTCGGGGCGGTGTATTCGGGTTTCGGTCGGGGTGTTCGGTCGGGTTCGGGGGCATTGCAAATGGGCCACTAATATGGGCCTCTGATTTTGGGCCACTGATTTGGCCTATTAATTTTTTTTTGTACCAGAATTTGGGCCACTTATATGGCTAATTGATCACTAATTAAACTTTCAAGGTGGTTTTATTTTTATTTTTAATTTTTTCCATTTTTGATAGACCTATAGAAACTTAGAGAGCAATACAATGGATAGTAACTATAGTACATACAATAAAATCAAGGGGAAAAAAAGGACAGAGCCTAGTAGCCTACCAAATTACAACTCATGAAAAACCTTCAAATCCAACCACATCAAGCCTAGTAGCCTACCACCATGTATTATACAAATTACAAGTCTAGAAAATCTAATTTCCAACCATATATCAAAGTTCAACAAATGAATAAAAATCTAAGTCCAAGGCTCCAAGCATATCAAAGTTCAAAACATACCAAATTACAAGTACAACATAATATTACATCACCAATAAAAAGCTAAAAATCCCAACCCAACAGAGAATAAAAATCTAAGTCCAAGGCTCCAAGCATATCAAAGTCCAAGCATATCAAAGTTCAAACATACCAAATTACATGCACCACAGCACCAACATCCCAACCCAACAGAGAATAAAAATCTAAATTATGAATTATCCAATAACAATTTTACCAAGCACCAACATCCAACTAATTCAACATCATAGATTCATCATTCATGCACCAACTTTCCCAATACTTGAACCTGAAAAGGGGGGGAGGGAGGATGGGGGGGAAATTAAATTAGAAAGTCAACAAGTAAAAAAAAATAAATAAATAAAAAACAACTCCTCAATTACCTCCAAAGTTCATAATAAAGCAGCACTTTTAGTCATCAACGACAATAGACTCCACCGTAGAAGACCATTCCATGTGGCCTAAGTTGAACAATACAAGTAGTTAGACAAGTTAAGTTCAAAAGAAAAAAATAAAGCCATTTTAAGTAACTAATATTACCTGTTTCAAGCATTTCAAATTATTCTACTTCATCCATAGCATCACGAAAACTAATGGGGGTTGAAGAAGACCTCCACCAATTTTGAGTGCAAACAAGTGCCTCTACCATGTTGGGCGTCAAAGAACTACGAAATGGATCGAGTACACGACCTCCTGTGCTAAATGCAGACTCTGAGGCAACTGTTGACACAGGAATAGCTAGTACATCTCGGGCTATTTGAGAAACAATTGGGTATTTTGTGGAATTAATCCTCCACTAACCCAATAAATCAAAATTCGTAGAATTTATTTCATATCCCTCCACCAAGTATTTCTCCAAATCGTTCTTAGAGACTTTACTAGTTTGTTGCTCCAAACGCCTCTTAAAGTCCAAATCGAAATTAGCCCTACATGCTTCCTCATCCATATCATCAACCATAACCTCATCCATATCATTCAAAGGTGGTTGTACACTAGCATTTGGATCATTTTTCACATACCATTCATATAGAATACTCAGTTTATCTTTCATTTTTTCCATCAACGCCCTCACCATGCATTGTTCATACATTTTCTCGAAACAATATTCAACATAATCCAATTTATAACGAGGATCAACCACAATCGCGACATACAACAAAAAATTAACTTTTTCAAACCTACCCCAATACTTTTCAAACTTAAGTCTCATGCCCTCGGCCATCAACCTCAAACTTATATCATCACTTCCACACAATTTGTTTATTGCATTTTGAATATAAACAATCTCCATGTAAAATGTATTGGAAGTGACAAATAAAGTACCCGAAAAATTTAAGGTTGCCTTGTGAAAAAGTTTAAGAAACTTCACATATAACCTAGCTTTAGCCCAATCCTCACTATCTGGAGCTCCTAACTTCCTTCCTCTATCATCCCTAGATTCAATACCATCATTTCCGTCACTTTTAAAATGAGAAGAAAATGTTAGATCCTCGTCCTGTAAACGTTCAAATGCCCTCTCAAATTGCACGGCCCTGTCCAACATTAAATATGTTGAATTCCATCTAGTTGCTACATCTAAACAAACTGAGCTTTTACTTTCAATGCACTCTCTTTCCACACACGACTTAAATTTAGCCAATCTAGATGGAGATGACCTCACATACCTCACGACATTACGGATCTTAACAATTGATTCGTCAACTTCCTTCAACCCATCACTAACAATTAAGTTAAGAATGTGCGCCCCACATCTCATGTGCAAGTTCTCATGCTCTAATATAATCCCTTTCCTATTTTTAGTCTTCCTTTTCAAATAATGAATGAGGCCATTATTAGAGCTTGCATTATCAAGGGTCATTGTTAAGAATTTTTCAATTCCCCAATCCAATAAGCATCCCTCAATTGCCTTACCAAGTGTATCACCTTTGTGATCGAAAACTAAACAAAAATTGAGAATTCTCTTGTGAAGTTTCCAATCGGCATCAACAAAATGTCCGGTTAGACACATGTAGTTCAAGTTTTGAACTGAGGTCCACGTATCGGTTGTCAAGCAAATGCGTTGACCTTTTAGCATATTTTTCAAACTTTTTTTCTCGATTGCATAAACACCTAAAATATCTCTCAAAATCGTAACTTGAGAAGGGATCTTAAGCCACTTTGGTTGAACCACTTGCAGAAACTCTTTAAACCCCTCAGTCTCCACAAATCGAAATGGCAACTCATTCTTAACAACCAACTTTGCAAGAGCTTTTCTACACGCGTCAACATTGAAAGTCATTGGCACAAGTTGGGAAACACTACTTTGTTCACCTATGGGCTTGTAACCCAAGATCGTTTGGGACATGTCTTGTTTTCTGAATGGATATTTTTTACATTGAAAGTTTATGTGAGTTAACAAGGACTTAGTCCCATTAATCTTGGTATCACAAGCATATGGAGTGCCACAATAGTTACAAGTAGCCTTTGGTTTATCTCCCTCAGCACAAGGTAACTTCGTAAAATGTTCCCAAACAATCGACCTTTTCCTACCCCGACCCTCAGTAGTAGTATTCAGAGAATTAGAAGGCTTCTGAGATTCACTAACCTCTGGCGGGGGCGTAGGCGTAGGCGTAGGCGTAGGAGTACCTTCTTGGGTTGAACTTTGATTGACAGTTTCATTGCTACCAATTGCGGTGATTGGAGTTTGATTGACATTTTCAGAATCACCCATCTAAATAAGGAAGAAAAAAAAAACAATGAAAGAAAAAATGGATTCAAAGTTTTCTTTTATATAAGATAGTATGTAATGGAAGAATAAGCAAATAAAGATACAATGAAAAAAGAAATGAAAAACAAAGGAAAATATGTAATCGAACTGAACATATTGAACTGATTTGCAAATAACATACCTCGATTAAAGTAAGCACATAAGACTGTGAGCACGTACATTTCACAGATACAACTCATTTCAGACGCATGCAATGTCAATTAATCAAAAATAGGGTGGGTCGAGTAATTGAACAAAACAATACTACTAATCATATGTGATTCATATTAAAATGTGAAATGTGACTACGTTTAGCATAAAAAAAAAAAAATAAATGATGTTCCTTTAAAAAGTTGGGTTCCCCAAAAGTGCCCAAAAATTTAGGACGGAGGGAGTAATATGTTACTATTCAAACGCATATAGGTCCTTATTTTAAGGAAAAGAGATATGCACACAAGCACTATAATCATGTGCACAATGATGTGGTATTACCAGCTAACCAAAATATGCTTTCATATGATAAAAGAAAAAGTTGAGTTATATGTTTCTGAACTTAAATAGATGCTGACTAAGCAACTGCATAGCCCAATTGGTAAAAGCCTAAAAGGCGCTCCAACTATGCTCATTATCAAGGTTCTAACACTGACCCCCACCCTTCCCCTTCCGTTGGGCCTGTTACTAATGTCTTTGCACGAGAACTACATGAAACAATTTAAAAAAAAAATAGATGCCGACTAAATTGCTTACTGTGGAAGACTTGTTCTTCGTCATGAAGCCTAAGGGCTCTTCTTCCATAATTCCATAAATTCTTTGATTCATTAGGAAAAAGTTAAAAGACTCAAATTTCTCCAACTAGCATCATTTAAGTTCAAAATTCAATGCATAAATTTGTAGTAAAATCCTATTCACACACAGCTACAATGCAACGGGTGCAAAATGTAATTTATGGAGGCAACTACTCGGTTTGTCATATATTGTGTGTGTGTGTGTGTGTGAGAGAGAGAGAGAGAGAGAGAGAGAGAGAGAGAGAGAGAGAGAGAGGAGTGGGCGAAGGGAGGTGATATGGA
Source organism: Hydrangea macrophylla (assembly GCA_033977485.1). NCBI lineage: Eukaryota > Viridiplantae > Streptophyta > Magnoliopsida > Cornales > Hydrangeaceae > Hydrangea > Hydrangea macrophylla. Next base: position 109,686,280 of record CM066991.1, read on the forward strand.
TTTCGACCAACTACTCACTTCCATTACTTTCGATCTAATTCACGTAATATGGATTTCAATTTTGCTCTGTTGGGTGCTTCATTTACACTCACCATCAAGTAATTTACTAATTCTAATCAAAATCATTTAGACAATAATATATATATATATATGTATATGAAATATATATACATATATTATATCAGAAATACAAAGCTTATAAACCTTATTTGAATGGCAGATCTAGAGAAGGAGGCGCCGTGGATAGCGCCGAGTGTAGATCGAGAGGACACCGCCGGCTATAGATCTGGACGAGCGAGAGAAGAGGTGGCGAAGGGAGGTGAAGGAAGACTGGAGGAGTCGAGGAGGGACTGCCGGACTGGTGTGGACGTGTGGTGGTGAGTGGCACTGAGTGTGGGGAAGGGAGGAGAGGAGGCGCAGATCTGGGAAAGAAATGAAAAGTGTGATGAAATAGGGTTAGGACTTAGGATATATCATAAGGGTATTTATAGACAAGGTTTTCGGTTGGGTTCGGGGCACCAATTGTCTCAACCATACACCGACCGAACTTTCGGTTTTTACAAAGATACACCCCGACCACCGACCACTAGACCGATTGGTGCAAAATTTCGGTCGGTTTCGGGTCGGGTCGGTTTTTGGTTAATTTTGTACAGCCCTATAATAACTCAATTAAGTGGTGAAAATAAAAGTTTCACCAATATATATATATATATATTCATATAGAGTGCACTGGGCTTTTAAGCCTAAAATTCGCAGAATGCTCCCCTGACCCACGTCCCATCCCGCCGCCCCGCTGACCCGTAGATTTTTTAGGGATTTTTTAGGGTTAAAAGCTCAGTGCGTTCACCCAGTACGCTTACCTAGTGCGCACTGGAGCCTAACTCTATACATATATATATATATATATATATATTACAGTGTGTTTGATAATTTACCACTTAATTAAAAGGCAGCCAAAAATCCATTGAAAACCCTAATTGAAAAAATTCGACTGAAAATGATCACTGAATGTAGTCTATTTCAATACTTGAAACACTGTTTTATGTACAACGAATTCATTCGCTTAAAATTTTCAGTAGTTAAAATTCAGCACTTAATTTTTAATTTTATCAAATAGACGCTTAGGCCCTTTTTAGCTCATGAATAAAGGATACTATTTTCTTTAATATTTTCGTTTCTTTTGCTATCCCTCAATGTGCGCACCAAATAGAGCCTAAAAGTCTCTTTCAATATAGATTATAAATACATTCTCATAATTTTAGGACTTTAAATTAAACCAAAACTACTATCTTATTGTGTTTTTTTTTTCTTTCTATTTTTGGTCTTAGTAGATTCTATTTTTTTTCCTTCTTCACTCACGTTTCTATATATTTTCTCTCTCTTTAGGTATACTCCCTCGATAAGCAATTACTTATAAATATTAATTCTCTTAATTATAAGACTCTACAAAACCAGAGATAACTGACATATATAAAAATAAAAAATAAAAAATGATTAGCAAGAAGGATGTATATCTAACCTTTTATTTATTTGTTTAATTATTTTTTATCTTTTTCCGGTAACAATAGTTTTTGCATTATAATTTTTTTTATGTAATTCTTTCAATTAGTATTGATGTACAATAGAGGCTTTTTAAAAAAACTTCAGTTGATGATTTAAAAAAAAATTCAAGACATACAGCACAAAGAGTTTGACTATCTTGAACGTGGAGGTCTCCCTAAATCCTTTTTGTAGGAATTATCAAAGTTTAATATATATATATATATATATATATAATGTATATGAAAGCTAGATCATGATTGGTTTGTAACTTATTTTTAACTAAAGCATATAAAATAATTTTGTAGTTCAATAAATGACTACACAAACTTCATGATAAATGCAAAAACATATATGGTCATACAATAAACAAATAGGCATTATTAAATAACGAGCAAAGAAAATGGTATATTCAAAATATTGTAGGTGTAAGAAAGAATTATTGCTAGGATATGCGGTAACAATTAAATAACAGCATAGAGAAATTTTTATTGAACTAATAAACAAGTGGTATAAGAAGAATAATTCAACTGTATCTTTATTATTTTTGTAATTGTATTAATTCTTCTTCTTCTTCTTTTTAAAACCTAATTTAAGTGTTTTCTATAAATTTTGGCTTAATGATCGAATTAGTTTATAGACGAGCACCATTCACGTGCAACGCACGTGCGTTTAAACTAATATATATATATACACACATATATGTGTGTACATAAATATATATATATATCGAAAATTCTATGGAGAAGGCGCCCTCTCTTTAATAAATAAAGGGCATCTGTTTTGGCCGTCGGATCGTGTTTAAAAACTGTGAAGTGACAAAACTGCCCTTAATGAAAACACGATCTGACGGTCAAAACAGAGGCCCTCTCTTTATTAAAGAGAGGGCGCCCTCTCCATAGCCTGACTGATATATATATATATATATATAGTTTACCGAAAAATGGGTAAATCAAATAAAAAAAACCAATAGGTACGAAAAGTACAAGGGACATACCCAACATATACAAATGAGCTCAAACACCATACTAGGCGCAGATGATGGTACCCAAACTACGGATAACACCATAGAATAGGATCCATCCCAAACTAGCAACCTAGACCTTATCAATGATAGGTCTAGACACTAAGAAGACAGCCAGGGTCTATGGCGACCCTTAGGTCGGCTTCCACTGAACTTCATCTTCGCTTCTCGCTTTCTCTGTCTAGATGAGATGGAGCTAGCAGGAGTCGGGAAACCTTTCTCAAAATCATCCTTACACTCTTCAACCTCATTTTCATGAGTGTTACTAGGAGTTTCTCGAGTTTCCGGTTCATTATCAACCTCTTGAACATCTTGGAGGAGAGCAGAGAACATATTACTCTCCATCCATGAAAATAGGTCTAGTATCCTTAAGCATCATAGAGGAACTCACTTCATTTTGCACCTCACTAGCAACCTCAACTTTGGATTTACCCTTTCCAACCACTAAATTCCATTGGTCCTCGCTTGAAGACCTGACTCCCACTTTAGGTTTCTTTCCATAGGTTCTTTTTGAAGCAATGTTGGGTCGAGGAGTAGGATTAGGCTTATGAACATAAAGTGGTTATTGTTGAGCTTTCATAGGGATAGAGCAATCATGACCGAAGCACACACACTTAGAACATCTCACAGGAGTCCATTGGTATTCAACATGGATTCAAGAAGTAACTTTAGTTCCAGAATCGTCATCTTCTGCTTCGATATCGAACTCTCGAATAAAATCTTTGTCTGCAAAAGTTTCACACAAACCCTAGCATAGGAGATAGGACGACAGCTAGCCGTCATCTGATCCATGTAACAACTTGCCAATCACACTAGCAATGAAGCTAATCCCTTTTGGGTTCCAATATTCGAGGGGAACATCATAGAAATGTACCCACACTGGGATGAATTAAGATTTAAGGTCAACCTTAAGACTTGGCTTACATTTCCTCAGGATAATAGGACGGCCAGCAACAAACCATGGACCACCGTCCAGAACGGTATCCCTAGTCTCAGTGGATGAGAATTTAAAAAAATAAACACCTGACTCCGTAGCTAGGGTGTCAACAAGGCCATTATGATTCCACTTCCTTTTAGTAGCATTGGTAATAAGAGTATAGGGCATTTTAGCTCCCATCATATGACCCACTAAAGTGGTTTCCCATTCCTCTCTACCCTCATCCACTAGAGACTTAGGGGCAAGGACTTTAGCAACTTTCTCATTCTGTTCATCCCCATTAGATTCATGAGTATAATATTCCAAAACAAATTTTGGGTTTGAAAGCAAAGGAGCCAACTCCACATTATCAAGACATGTCGTATGATCTTTAGCAGCAGAATGGATACAGTCAACCGACTTGGCTTGTGCTGATTCAAACAATTGGCTAAAAAGCTTTGAAGGAGCAAAAAAAATGGAAATGAACAATCAGCAGCTGCAGGTGGTCTACCATAAGCGGTGGTATCAACATTGGTAGCGGGGTCCACACCCTCTTGGGCAAGACATGGAACCGGGGATGGGAGCTTAACAGGCTGACACGTGTCAGATAGTGCTGATCCATACTGCATAAAACCTCCGAAACCAACATCTACCACATGGGGTGCTGGATTAATAGCCTTGGTTTGATTTATGGGGGTGGGACCTGTAGACACCCCATTTTTTTCCAACCCAATCATTTCAAAATAAAGTGCTCGTTGACACGAGTCTATCGCTTTTTGAATCATCCCAATCTGACCTCGAATGTGAAAGATATTACAAGTCATAGCTATGGGGTCAAAGAGTCAACAATTCCGCATGCATCCTATCATACACAATAATTTCCCTCCTCTACAGCTCATTGTGGAAGACAATGCTCGGTGGAAAGACAAGAAAAAAAAAAGAAGGAAAAGAGCTTTGGTTGGGTCTCCTTTAGTTAGTGGAGTGCTCCAATACCAAAAGAAATTTTTAAAAAAGAAAAAAATATATTGTTTGGCTATAAATTAAATGTCAATTGCAAACCATTCAGCAAAGGAGATGGGGGGGGGGGGGGGGGGGGGGGGGGGCACAGTAGGCTCTCTTCCCTCTAAGGCCTTGTTTGGCCATCCTTCATTTCTCCTTTCTCCATCTTCATCCTCCTCACTATACCATTAAAGCACAAAACATCCCCTACTTGCCAAAGTCCACTGCTGTGATAACGATAAAAAATTCACCATGGATTCATTTTTGATTCAAATCAAATGAAACCAATTGGAGAGTGTTCCTAACTCAATGATAGTTTCCTATGATTTTTCTCAGAATTTAAAAAAATCGTATGTCCCATTTTCAAAGCACAAACACACAAGGCATACAATCTGTCAGAAACATCACAGCAGGCTTGCTCAATAACGTTCTCCTTTTGGACACTTTAAAGATTTTGTTTTGCTCTATTGTTATTTTTCTCATTAATCTTAATCTTATCCTCTTACCTATCTCTATGAAGTTTTCCAAATTTTTGAAAAATCATTAAATTTTTGTAAAAATTCATTTACTTTCGGTCGGCAGTGTAGTCCCTGATTTTGAGTAAGGGTGCTTCTAAATTCAATTTCTCCCAATTTATAAAAGCATTGCAAAACGGTTTTCTCCCATGGAAACTAGACTCTTTTGGGAGCCTTCCCTCAAAATTTCATAAAATTAGAAGCACTGAGACCCCTCCATTCCATTTTTGGAATACTCAACTTAAATCTGCCAAAAAACTGAAAGAAAAAAAAAAAAAAACAATTTTTTTTCTCTTACCGATGCTCCTAACTTATCAAGTTTTTCAATAACTTTGATAAAAAGGAAATTCGAACATCATACTTTTCAATAAACTTGGGCACCATCCCTTTCTTCCGGTATAAAATAAAAAAAGAAAAGAAAAAAGAAAGAAAGACAAAAAGAAAGTACAAAAAAGTGGACTTTCTCAAAATAAAACTCCAATGCCACCTTTGCTTGGAATATGCAAATAATACATGTAAGACTGGTAAGTCTTCTCACTCTTAATGGGCACCAACCCCTTACTTTCGGCACAAAATATATATATATATATATATATATTTTTTTTCAATCATTTGGGCACCGACCCTTTCTTCCAAAAAAATAATAATAATTAAAGAAAAGAAAAAAAAGAATGAAAAGAAAATACAAAAAAAAATGGATATCCCTCAACTCAAATACCTCACTTGTTCAAAATCTCCAAGTAACACAGGTAAAGTCAGGTAAGTTTTCTTCTCCTACATATACGTTCTCATATTTTCTTAAAAGTTGGGCACCGACCCTTACTTCCGGCATAAGAATAAAAGAACAGAAAAAAAATACAAAATTACAAACAAAAAAAAAATACTTCATTCTTCACTTGCTTGCATAAGTTCGTTTCAATCTCAATCACTTTCCAAAATTCCTAGTTACACCATTTTTCACTCAAATCACATTTCAAAACTCACTACTTCAAATGTTAAAGTCTAGGACTACATCGTACAGATTAAAGTTCCTAGCTAGACCATCTTTTGCTCAAAATATTACTTCCTATTTATATGGTCTAGATTGACCAACTTTTTCAAAACACTTGCACACACTCACATATACAAGGCACAGAACTACATACGACCTGATTCTCGACTTGAGATACGTATGCAACCTCTCATTTGGGTGCGGCCATAACCACATCTTTTTTCTATTTCTTGTACATCCTTATACTCTATTATCTTTCATTTATGCCCCATTATCATGAAAACCACTAGAATTCGCAAGCGTGCTTTGCATGGATGTTCGAGGGTGCCTATCACCTTCCCTTGACATAATCGAGTCTCCGAACCCATATTTTAAAAGATCTCTGGTTTTTGCATTGCTATTCAGAGTCACACTTTTAAAGGGCCCATTTTTCTTAAAACTATTTTCTATTGTCGAAGATGAATTACTTTAATTGTCTTTCTAAGGGTCCTAACACCCCAAATGTTAGGTGGCGACTCTGAACATTTCAAATATGCCCTACCATACTCTTTTCACTCTTTCCAATAAAAATCAAGTCGTAATTCACCCACTCTCAGGAAGTCGGGCCCACACCGACATCCTGGTGTTCCGAGGGCGCGGGCGCGACAGGACCCATCAAATCATTGTCATCAGCGTGCTCTCTAGTCAAGGAGCTATAATGCATTTTGTCATAACGCAAAGGTGACCCATCATCCACAATAAAAGGACCAAAGGGTAATGAATTGACAGATTCAAGGGAAGCATTAAATACACCCATGTGAGTTCGGCCAACTTTACCCATAAATAGCGGCTTTTCAAAAAAAGGCTATAGATTGTTTTGACCGTTAGATGGCCTAGCAGCTTCTTGGGCAGTGGGAATGTCTGCCGAGCTGCCTACTCTCTCTTGGATACACGCAACATGCCCCTTCTCAGCATGATGCGCGTGGGTATCACCCTTTTCTTCTACACCACCATGGATTGACAAGTTCGAAAGACAAGAAATGCCATGAACCAGCCCATCATCACTACTACCATTAATGGAAAAAATAATCCTAGGATAAATAACATCCTTAAACCTTGCAAATGACATCGTAACATCCTAAGATGTACTGGATTCAAGCCTAGTCCCAATCGCTCTAGATTGTTCTATAAATGCTTCGTTAAGTTCTTTCTTCTTTCTTAATTCAAGCTCATCAATCTGTGCCATTCAACCATCAAGTTGGAGCTTCATTGTTGAGTTTTCAACTTCAGTCCTAGTCTCGAGCTCTCTTTTATTCTGCGTTTCTCCTTCTTCATTGTGTTGATGTTGCGGTTCATTTGACTCATCCATGTCGCTATTTTTGTGAACATTCGAGGAATGCTGTGTTTTCTTCCAAAGATCCCCAACAAAATCATCTGCGTAGGGATCTTTGGGTGGTCCCCTTAGTCTTGAGGATCGTCTAAGCTTCCCGTGCTTCATGGATGCAAAAATCTAGAGAGAAGGCTGAGCTTTCTCTCTCTAAGATGAGCCCCATGTTTACATTACCTTTTCCCCATAGTTTTTCATGTAGCTCGTCATGTGGTTGTACATACATATAGATGTATTGTTGTTGAGATTTGTCTCTGCAATGATTGTGCTACTGCTGGATCTATGTAAGAAAATCGAATTTGAAAACAAAATAGAGAACCAGAGAGGTTGGTGGCGACAGGGTCATAAAAAATAGTCAGATTTAAATCTGGATTAAACACACCCATTAGGGCTCATTTTAGGGGGGCCCAATCGTGCGATTGGTTATCCTGGTAACTTCTCAAAAGGAAAGTGTGCTATGTGGTTGCAAATATTAGTAGACCCTCTACATAAAAAAAATACTTCTAGTGGTAGCCTTTCGTAGTGGCCACCCCGGAGGGCAGCACAATGCTGCTCGTCGGACCACCACCCGACCGCTTTTATCGCTCGGATGCCACATCCTCGTTCGGGCTCCCTCTGCCGCTGAACCTCCAACCACACCACCACTTCTGCAATTCAGCTCCCTCGGCCACCGCACTACTGATCGATACTACCACTCCTGTAATACCCGCAAATTTCCTATATATACAAAATAGATCTCCAAATTTATATCTGTACTTCTGAGTTTATTTCTGTAATTATTTCTGTAGCCTGTACTAATATATGTATATATATTTGACGGCGTTCAAGATTTTAATACTCATAGAGTTGGTATCGCTTCGTTCAGGTGATTTTTAATTGCTAAGTCCGACCCTATATATTAATATCGTATTTTTAAATATTGGTTATCTTATATTATAACTATAGGTTGTAATATACTTCATAGTCGCTAGATAATATAACTATAGATTATTTTTAATATTCGTAGTTGCTAAGTTTTATAACTATAGTGGATTAATGCCATATTTTAATATTTGTTATCGTATATTAATATGGTGTTGATCATATTATTCATTGTCACTTAATATTTTAACTCTAGGATATATTTTATACTCACAGTCATTTAATTTTATAACCAGGTTATATTTTATAATTTTATACCGTCTAGTTCTGCGACTAAAATTATAATTGTATCAATATTGACGTTTTATTATATAAACCCCAAACATTAAGATATAGGCCTAGAATGTATATCAAACCCGGACTGTGAATTTACAAGCGGACCCATAAAATTTGTATCTTCCCGGACTGCTTGGTACGTGGCTCGAGACATGTCACACCACCCCTAAATCACTCACCTACCCACCCACACTCTTACCCGCCGGACGTTCACTCTCCCCTCCCAACCGTTGGATCTTTCCCTTAACCCCTCTCTCTCAAATTAATCCCTCTCCATCCCTCTCAAAACCCTTCTCATCCCATTGTATATTCTCCACATTCAACCCTCACCTACCCACCCTCTCATCAACCCGTAAGACACATACATACCCCTACGGTTATATATATATGTAGTATATATACGGTCCGGCTCAATGGTGAACCGGGTCAATGAACTTACGCGATGAACACGGGTATGATCCGGCTAATTTAAATTGGGCTTAATTTTTTTGGGGGGAAACAGGTAAAAGAATTGGGGGGAAATCTCTCACTCTCACTCTCTGCGCTCTCTCTCTCTCTCTCAAGATCCCCCAAACTGTTCTCTCTCTCTCTCTCTCTCTCTCTCTCTCTCTCTCTCTCTCTCTCTCTCTCTCGGAACCCTCACTGAGCTCACCTCATTGCTTTGCCAGGTCGCCGCCACCCCCTCCTTGCCTACACGCCACAGCTCTGGCCACTAGCATCTATAGGTAACTTCCACGTAACATCATCTTTTTCCCTCTCTCACTCTATCTCACTTTCTCGAGATCTCTTACTAATCGAACTCGCCTTTTGTTTCCTTGGACAAACAAATTTGTTTGGATAATGTTGACAGAACACCCACATGGATTAGGGCTTTTAGTGCCTTTTTGGTGCATTTCTGTTGGGAATGCAATGTGTATCAGAATTTTTTTTTCTAGTTTATCCATTTGTATCATCACTCAGTTCTTCATACCTTTTTACCAAATCATTACCATTTTGCAAGTTACTAATCATGTTATTGCTCACCAAACATCCATCAACCACTATATAAATCACCTTACTCGAATAAGTATGAAACTAATGCGTATAAAGTGAGATTGATTCACTATTACTTACAAACCAATCAGTAGATTTAGTTATTGCTAGAAAAACATAGACTTTAGTTACTCCTATAAAAATTATGAAGGTTTTTTTTTAGTTATTTGAAAATGTCCAATTTTTAATCATTTTAAACCAAGCAATAGACTTTAGTTACACTCCTAGAAAAACATAGATACAAATTTGTAAGCAAAATTAGTATTCAAAACACCAATGTAGATACAAATAGTAAGCAAAATTAGTAGATATACGTAGATCAACCTACAAATGATGATTGCATTTTTCTCACTATTTTCTTTATTTAACTTCAGGCATTATGGACAATAACATGGAGGTAGAGAACTCGTCCAGAAATGACAATATGGATAAAGAGGCAGAGACTGTTGAATTCAGTCCAGATTATAAAAGTGATGAATGGGGGGACACCTCCAATTGTCATGATATTTAAAATCCTGAAGTGGCCAATGATCTCAAACCTAGTCTTGGCCAACAATTTCAAACAATAAAAGATGTTTATAATTTCTACAATGCATATGCTAAACAAGGTGGCTTTAGTATTCGAAGTTGGGTGTCTAAGCAGATGGAAGGAAGTGATGTGGTTTATAGGAAGGAGTTTGTATGTTTTAAACAAGGTAAGGGAATAATGGTTGCGGATGTTGCAAGTCAAAGGTGTCGGGGAACAGTGAAAGAGGGTTGTAAAGAAAAGATAGCTGTGGTGAGATCCAGCTCTGGGGTATATGTAGTGACACAATTTTTGGAGGGCCATTGTCACCCATTGGCAACCCCTTCAAAGAAGCATCTTTTGAGATCTCACCGATCCGTTTCGAGTGCTCAAAAGAGTTTGATGCAACAACTTGGACTTGTGAACATACTCTCACATCAGCAATTCAGTTTGCTCGGGGTCCAAGCTGGAGGGTTTGAAAACATTGGATGTACACAAAAAGATTTATATAATCAGCATAGGGATGCGCGTAATGAGAAAAAGGGACATGATGGAGAAATGTTGAGTGAGTGCTTAAAATTGGAACAGGCCAAGAATCCATCATTCACATGCAAATTGAGGCAAATCATGAACAGAGGATAAAACATTACTTTTGGGCAGATGGGACATCTAGACGGGCTTATAAATTTTATGGTGATGTGGTCGTCTTCGATACTACATACAACACCAATCGCTATGGTATGATTTTTGCACCACTAATGGGGATTAACAATCATGGTCAGACGATTATTTTTGCTTGTGCATTTTTTTAAGTGATGAGATCGCAAATTCATTTATTTGGCTATTCAACCAATTTTTGGAGGCTATGTGATTCGTGTTCAATATTACATTCTTAACTTCATGATTTTACCCTTATTGGACACGAATTATCACTTATATTGGGAGATTTAATGGATAAATTGTACTTTTGTTGTTCTTGTTGTTGTGCACCTTTTGTTAATAAAATCTCTTTCTTGTAGGTTTTGGCGACTTGTTCAAAGTAGGAACTAACCCTGTTGGTTCTTATCTTGTAAGAAGAGGAGGAAATCCATCCCAGCAAAGGCGGATCGATCCGGCCTTCTGAGCGGATCGATCCGCGTGTTTTAAAAGATGTCACCATCAGAATAAAAAAGAGCGGATCGATCCGGCCCTTTGAGCATATCGATCCGCAATTTTAGAGGGACTTTCTGCGATAAGGATCCGTAAATGGATCGATCCGGCCTTTAGAAGGGATCAATTTGCGACTTCCCGAGCAGATTCTAATATCCCAGATGAAAGGAGGATTGATCCGCCATTTATGAAGGGATCGATCCGCTCCTGCAATTTTTCCCTCTTTTGTATTTACAAGTTTGCCATTGTGTGAGTTGTGTATAAATAGAAAGAGATAGGGTTTTTGTAGACATCTTGCTTTTTTTTTTGTATCTATCATTTTGCTCCCAACATTCTTCTTCTTCTTCTCTCATTTTTGGGAACCCACTTGGGTTCCCTTCCATTTCTTCTTTATTTGTATAAACTTAAAGTTTGGATTGAAGTTTTAATGGCTAGGTATATTTTCTATATCTTCTCTTTTGATGATATTGCTATGCTTTCTATTATTAGTTAGATTTACTTAGGTTGTGGATCATGAACTCTTAGATTTAGTGTTGTAGCATTTCTAGGGTTCATTTATGTAGGATTCAAAACTAGGGGCTTCATCTTCTTTGTATTGCATTTTTTATTGTCATAACTTAGACTTTGAATCCTACCCTATGTATTTCATATGGAATATTATGTAACCTTGTGTTTTGCAGTCTATATGTTTGATAAATGTTGTGTGGGATTTATAACTTGGGGGGGTCTTCGATAATCTTTGATGTCAAGCATCTTAGATTGTTCAAACTCTTAGGTTTAAAATACTATCTTTTGAAGGCTTCATAGGTGATTTGTCCACCAAGTAGATTAGTTGGTGTAGGGTGGACAAATCATTCAGATTAGAAGCTATAGAGGCTTCATCTTGCATGTCATGCATCCTTGATAGTCAAATGTTAGCTTATAATCTGTTTCTATGGAAATCTCAAAGCTCCTTTTATCTTTCACATAGATGCACTCCTTGTGTTTGATAATATGCCACAATGAGATGTTACCTTAATGTGTGCGTAAAATATTAGTCTATTTCATCTTGTTGTGACCCAAGATGGGGGGAATGATCCCAACCTATTGCTTTTTAGATTAGTATTTATTTACACTTCTCTTCTCCAAAACCAAACAAAAAGCCGCAAGACGCAAAGTCATTTTTATTCCTTTTCATCATCTTTTCTTATTTCTTTCTTTTGAGCATTATAATTAGTTACTAAACTTCCCAAACGTTGTTCTTGTATCAATCCCTGTGGACTCGACACCCTACTTCCAACATACTACGTTTTTAATAGGGTTAAATAAGAACTTGATTTTGACTACATCACTATGCCATGTGATACCCCTAAGATGATCATTACTGATCAAGATTCGGCAATGACTAAAGCAATTTCCCATACTCTTCCAGATACATTCCATAGATTTTGTAGTTGGCATATTTTGATGAAGTTTTTTGAGAAGATAGACTCGGTCAAATATAGTAAGCACTACAACGAGTTCTCTAATTGTATTTGGAATTCGGAGTCTAAGGAAGAGTTCGACGAGAAATGGATAGATCTTGTTAGGAGGAGTGGGTTAGACACCAATAGTTGGTTGAAGACAATGTTTGATATTCGGTCAAAATGGGTGCCTGTCTATTGTAATCACATTTTCTCGGCCGATATGACAAGTAGTCAAAGAGCCGAAGGCTCTCATGCATTTTGCAAAAAATTGTGAAGAAGGATAATTCATTAGTTGATTTCATGATTCAATTTGGTACGGGGCTACTACGGCAATGAAATGAAGAGTTGCTGTCTGATCATAAAGATCAGACCGAGAAGCCGAGGGTGAAGATGCTTCATGACTATTTGTTACAAATGCTTGAACTATAGATATGAGCTTATCAACGGGATGGGAAGCACCGAGTATATAAAGTTCTTAGAAAGTCATTTCAAAGAGTACGAGAAGTTGTTTATGATAAGGAGTTGTGTTTTGCTTCATGTAGTTGTAAATTGTTTGAGAGCTCAGGGATACAATGTAGACATGTTAGGATACTTGCACAAAATGACTAATTTTGAAGAATTGCCGGAATGATACATCTTAAAAAGTTGGACTAAAACAGCAAAGACCGGGGTGATGGTTGATAATGACAAGGGCACGGTGATAACTGATGACAAATCATATCTACTCATACAGAGTGAGTTGATTCAATATTCTTTGGAGGTGATTGACAAGGCCTTGACAAGTTCAGAATCCATTAAGATTTATAAAGACGCATTGGCTAGTGCAAATGAAAGAATGGTACATGTTGTTGGTAGTGGTCCAATTTTAGATTGTGGTACAGTTCAATGAGTTGTAATAATGTCTGTACTTACAATGAACCCAAGCAAGTGAGGGCAAAAGGGTGTGGGAAAGGCTTAGAGGAGGGAAAGAAAAAGCACCACGAAAGGCCAAGAAGGCTACAACAAGACGTTGTCATGGTTGTGATCTAGTTGGACAATCCCATGACAAAAGAAATTATCCACTGCTTACAAATCAATATGATTATTTATTTTATTACTTCTTTTATTGAGTTTTAATTTTCTTAAAATCTCTTACATTGAATGACGAGTTTGTGTTTGGTTTAACTTTGTGTAGAGCTTCTCACGTCAATGAAGATGCAACTCCATGTTCAAGTTCAGAGGATGATAGCTATGCTTCCGAAAGTCAATGAAGCTTCAATTTCATTTTTTTTCTTTGTGGATCATGATTTTTTTAATATGTAATGGTTGATGTGACTTGACTCTTTTAGTATGTAATGGTTTTATGTGGATCATGACTCTTTTAATATGGAATAGCAGCATAAATAGCAGCTTTGGCAATAATAGCAACATAAAAATAGAAAGTAACATGTTGCAGTTTTGGTTACTGATATGGCTCATTCTTGTATTGTATCAACATCTTAGTATTTAGATTTATAAAAAAAAATTAATGGGAGTAGTTTTTTTTTTCTCCTAGTCAAAATGTAATGAGAATAATACACAGGTTGCCTTCACATGTACAATTTGAACTTGTATCATAATCATGATCATCAGCAGTACACATGTGTCTTAGAACAAAGGCTACATGTGTCTTAGAACAAGCATTCCAAAACTAATGCTTTGGCCGTGGCAAATTTGGAGACAACAGTTTTACATTACCATGCATAAGGCAAATTTGGAGACAACATTTTTACATTATAATGAGTGCAACTGGTTACATACTTGTTCCACATTGAGTACGAGAATTCATTACAGTCTACATTGTCTCAGACAAGTTCAAATTTTGAATATATTACATCACAAATGTAGTTAATCTTAGTCCTACAATAAACACAATACACAATGCACAACACGATCCCAAAAATGCATTGCGATACATTCTTTGTCTCTGTAGACACCCCAATTTTGACCGGACGTCAAATTTAGGAGAGTGTCACCTCCGTATCCGATGATGACAAGGACCGAAAGATTCGAAGTGTTCCAAGCTCTTCAGGAAGTCCTCTAAATGCGATAAAATTTCACAGAAAAAGGAAAATACCAGGTATTCAGGAGAATTCGGATATAAAACACCATTTTTGGAGAAAATCCTCGGAAATATTTTTGTGAAAGGAAAGAAAAGACCTAAAAGAGGAAGTTCAACAAAAAACGCCACACGGCAGTGTTTCGTGGCACTCAGTGAGTGCCGTGCGGCATTCGGCGAGTGCCGTCCCGGCATTCACCAACTGCCGCCGACGTTTTCTGACTGCTGTTTGCTTTTAAAGTCCGTATTTTACAGTACAATACGTATATGTATGCGGATAAAAACAAAAAACTGATAAAGTAAGACTGACAAAAATGCGGCAATCCATTAATTGTCGCGGCATTGGATGAGAGCCGTGCGGCAGTCACGCAATGCCGGAGCGGCAGTCATGGAGTGCCGCCGCGGCATTCACGGACTGCCGCAACAGTTTCTTGACTGCCGCCCTGGGCAGCAGTCTGTCCAATTTCAGGAAGTACATATTGTACCACCAAATGAGGGATTTACACCTGTCTTTTACTCCGAATTTACTGAAATTACCTAGGTATTTCTGTCTATATAAGAAGAGGTATCTCCATTGAGAAAGATACAAAAAAAAGGGGAGATACAAGGGGGAGACAACACAATACTTGGGAGAACTACCACTACACCAACATATTTTGGGAGAGAAAAGAGAGAGTTTAGAGAATTAGAGAGAAGAGCTTGGAAGATCTTCAAAGGAGAGAAACTTTGAGGATAGTTGGAGGTGATCCTCTAACCATAAGTTGTTTTATTTGCATTCTTTCTTTTGAATCCTCAAACTATTTTGTTTTCTTTGCTCTATTTCTTTTATTGTTCATACTTCCTTCTTGAGACTCTTGGAGATCCTCAATATCTCTCTTGAAATCTCTTGAATATGATCTTTTGAACCTCATGTAAGCTTATGCTTCACATGGAAGTCAAAGTTTGATCATCATTTTATTTTATAAGCAAATAGAGGGATCCAAGTCCATACTCATGACTTGGGTCCTCTAAACTTGATGTCTTAGGGTATCCTTTCCATATTCTTTTGAGACTCATGAGTTTTAGTCATGTCTTGATCTCCAATGACCATCAAATGGTAGGAGAAGTGATTTGGTTTAAACCCAACTTCATGGTTTAATAGTTGGAGTTACCAAATAAAAGTTGAACTTGACAAATGAAAACAGTGAGTTCACAAACTGTTTTTGATCAACGATTTTTAGTTCGAAATCTAACCGTTGAAATCAGGTGAAACCAACGGGAAAGTGTCAATAACACAGTAATCTACCACTGTAATTTTTGTTTTAAGGTGGTTTTATGTTTAGAAGGGTTTGATCATGGGTTTTGTGAGTCAACCACAATCTGTCCAGAGTTTCAGAATAGTTTCAGAACAGCAAGTCCATTTTGAAATTAATAAATCAGAATTCTAATGGAGTTTTTGGGGTCTCTAATAATTTTTTCTGGGTACCCTAATGTGTTAGGAAGATCCCCTAAAAAGATCTAAGTGTTTTGTCATCTTTTTGCTATTTTTAAAAAATCAAACAATATCTCTGGACAGAGAGTTGTACATCTCTGAGTGATGTCTGGTTCTTGTCCTTTTCCCAGAGATCTAACCGTTGAAACCTTGATTGTCTTTTTGATTTAGAAACTAGACTCACAGAGGCATCTTGTGTCCAAAATTCACCGACATCAAACCATGAGAGACATGCTTTTTCGTTTTTTAAAGTGCTGGTCTGCTCTCAGCAATTTTCAGAATTTTATGACACATTTGACCAACTTTGTAAATAATGGCCCAAATGATTCTCCTATGACTTAGGGCTTAAACCATATCCTAATAATGATAATTTAGCTTAAATCCAGAGGTTAAGTGACCCAAATTAGTGAATAAATCCATGTCTTATTCTTGTTCACATCCATTCATTTATGTACATTAATGCTTATAATTAGAACTAGTAATTGGATAAAGTTGGATTTCATTGCTTGCTAGGTATAAGCTAGAGAATTAGGATTGATTGTTTGATATCATATTATTATTATGTGAAGCATGTGGACTAACCCTTTGTTTTGTAACGCTATTAAGGTATGATTTCTAGGACTCTTCTTTGGTTTATCTTAATTTCTTGATTTTATTGATTTTTCGACTTAATGCGCGACACCTTAGAATTAGGTTTTGCCTTATGTGTATATGTGATTAGAGACTCTTTTTTAGGATTTTCTTTTGTTCGCATGCATTGCACGTTTACTATCACTGCTGGATCCCGGGTAAGTTCACTTGTTCTCTATTGCATATCATATCGCTTGCTACCTGAATTATGTGGCTTTTGAATGGTATTTTGTTAATTGCAATTTTACACCCTTTGGACATGCTTTTGTGATGTATATGTATATATGTATTAGTTGAGGGCATGCTTAGATTAATAAATTTGATTAAAAGGATGTTGAGTAGAGGCCTATCGCAAGATAGGATGAGAGAGGGTGTTTTAGTCCGACGGGCTCCTTCCTCTCTCATTCCATAATCCCCGGACCTAGTTAATCTCTGGTTTCTAAAAGATCAGTTTGCTTTTAAAATGGTTTCTTAATTCTCCTTTTAAAAATTAAGTGGCGACTCGTTTGTTTTGAATTTGAATTTTAAAAAGAACTTTAAAAGAAAAGCTGTGGGTAAGGAAAAATGCGATATCCACAGTCTCCTATGAGAAATCTCGAGATCTCGCTTCAACTGATTGACTCGTGTTATGAGTGTTGGTATAACTTCTCTTGCACGATCACACATCGGAGGGTCTAGCCATTCGAAGTACCCACATGTTGGTTGAGCCCTAAAAAATCCACACCCGACAAATCTTCGGCCATGGTTTTTATCCGTCCTTGCAGTCCTCACTGGGGATGGTTCACCACAGTAGCAAATCCTCCCTCCAACTCTTGAACGCGCACCATATCTGGTATGGGATGATTGTGATGACAATGCAAATCACAAGTACCGATGGTTTTAAGAAATGACTCGAGGCTAGCCTAGCATTGCAAATCATAGGAATCAATTTTACAAAGTATATTCAGAAACCCTTTTATAATTTAAGAGACCCTTCTAGTAGAATTGTAAAGATCATTTACAATTCTATGATACAGCCTTAGAGGTATAGTCCAACCATGTTCTGCTAGGGTTCCAATAAGTGAAAATCAATGAATCTAGATAAGAGAAACAGTGAAATTTGTGTGGTGCAATCATTCTTTGTGTGGTTTATTTTCAATTTACTACATTTCTGTGGTGCAATCAATGAATCTAGATAAGAGAAAGAGTGAAATTTCCTTCAGAGCCATCAACTCCATGTTCAAGTTGTTCAGAAATTTGAGAAATTTGTGCAGATGCGAACTTCACTTCTGCTCAAGGGAGTCCAGCTCAAGGTAATTTTGTGCTTATTGAACCATTTCAAAGTTATATGCTTATGTTGAGCTTTAATTTTTTGTTTTCATCATTTAATTCTCATGTTGATAATCTGCAATGAAGTCAATACTATCTGGTAAAGTAAACTTTAGATGTTCACAATTTGGTATACGACTAAATAGCTACTCAGCTCAAGTCATAATGCAGATGAAAACTTCACTCAACCCAAATCTATGCCAACAGAATGTTGGAGAGAGATTGTTGGTCCAATTGTGAACAAGCTTGAGGCATCAACACACACTCAATAAAAATTCCTTACAAGACCACATACCAGTCAAGTTAACTCCAAAAAAGGCAAGCAAACTTACCATTTCTTACAATACCAATTACCAGTCAAGTTAGCTCCAACACGGGCAAGAAAACTTACCAGGTAACATAGAGACACTAAGAACCACAAAAGGGGCAACAAAACTTTACAAGCCCTAATCCATGTGCCTGCAATCATCAACATATCCAAGGGAATTTTGATTTTTAGACCGAGAGAGTGAGATAGATCTCTTGATCTAGAGAGAGACAGATCGAGAGATTGATCAAGAGATCTCGAGATGAGAGAGGGCGAGAAGGAGCTGGAAGTTACCTGGAGATGCTAGTGGCCAGAGTTGCGGCGTGTAGGCGAGGAGGGGGCGGCGGCGACCTGGCGGAGCAGTGAGGTGAGCTCAGTGAGGGTTCCGCGAGAGAGAGAGAGAGAGAGAGAGAGAGAGAGAGAGAACAATTTGGGGGATCTTGAGAGAGAGAGCAGAGAGCAGAGAGTGAGAGTGAGAGATTTCCCCCCAATTCTTTTACCCTTTTTTCCCAAAATTTTAACCCAAATTTAAATTAGCCGGGTCATACCCATGTTCATTGACACGATTCACCATTGAGCCGGACTGCATATATATATATAATATGTATGGGTGTGAGTGTTACATATATATATACAGTAAGAAAGAGAGGATCCGAGAGTGTAAGAGTTAGTAAGAGAGAGAGAGAGGGAGAATACCCGAGAGGGTGAAAGTAAGTTAGAGAGAGAGAGAGAGAGAGAGAGAGAGAGAGAGAGACCTGGGTAGAGATAGAGAGAAGAAAGAAGAAACGAAAAAGGAAACACTCCCCCTCCCCTCACCCCACTCTCTGCCCTCACTCCCAAAATACACACGCAAACCACACACACACACACAGAGGAAGAAGAAAGAGAAAAAGAAGAGGTAAGTACCCATTTTCATTTTCCTTTCCTCTACATGTACAAACACACACACACACACACACATACACAGCCCAACCAAACAGAGCCTTAAGCCCCATCATGGCTGACCTCCCTTAGAGCTTCCATGGAAGCTTGAAAACTAAACTCCACCAAACTTTATTAAACGCATACCAAACTGACCCATAAGGTCCCAATAGACTCCCCCAAGAACAATTTTGGGAGAGCCATTGTCAATAGTCACGAATTTGTGATTTTTCTCTTAGACCCACTTTCGGCTTGATTCCAAAATTCGTACATATCACTTAGATTTGAGACCTCAAACTTATCTATTTGGATCCAGCTTGTCGAGAGAATCAATTTTCATGTATTACTTGTTTGATAACAAATGACTTATTTACGATCATGTCTTAAAATTAAACCAAACGAGTCCTTAGTCACTGTGCCTCTGTTTAAGTCCCTATGAAGATGAATGAGATTTTATCTGGTGTTAATCCTTAGGTTGTTTGTACCATATGACTCCTATAATTAGTTTTGGGCTTAAACTTAAATATATTAGTTTAAGGTTTGTTAAATGTTTGGGTTGAGTTTTAGACAAATGAATATGTGTTTAGGCTGGGCCTATTAAGTTCTGCTTGGCTGATTGGTTTACACTTAGGCGTTGGGCATGCTACTTACCGTTGGTACAAACACAACTTTATTTCCTTATCATCTATTAAGTACTAATTGTCTTGAAAGAGTTTTTTTTTAAATACAATTTAGATTGTTTTAAATTCTAGTAAAGGTTAAAAATAATATTAACTATTTTTCCAATAATATTTTAATAATATTAAAAATGTTGCAGTATTTAGTTTTATTAAAATTAGCTTTAAAATGTTTGTTTATTAGACACAAAATTAGTATAAAATAGGAAAATTATTTGTAATATATTTTGGAATATTATTTAGTAATATTTCTTATATTATGAAATTATAGTATATTATTTATACATTATACTTATTATTTATTTAGTTAAATAAATAATAAGAATTAGTTTTAACTGTGATAATTAGGTAATAAATACCTAAGGGCCATTTTAAAAATATGAAAAATTATATTGTTTATCCCAAGGTCTAATACCTTTGTTTTATAATTTATTTATTTATAAAACCCAAACTTTAGTATTTATATATTATAGTTACTATTTATTTGGGCTTAAATAAATAATAAATATTAGTACCCACTTAGATTTAAATAGATATTTAATATTTATTAGCCATGTTAAATTCTGAAAAATTATACTTATTGTTCTAAAAGTAATTAAGTCATGTTTTATAATTTATTAAACTTTAAAACTACATTATGGGTATTTTTAGTAATTATCGAGGAGTCATTTATGTAATCTTTTAATTATTTTAAATATCAAACCAGTTCCGAAAATTAGGAGAAAAATACCCCTAGCATGTTTTAAGGCCTAGTATTTAATAAAAATGTTTATAAGGATCGAGTATCCTTCTAAAGTATATTTTATAATTATAGAACTCTTAAGACTATAATTATATAATTATGACTTCAATAAATTATAATAAATAAACCGTAACTCAGAAAAATATGCAGTCAGTTTCTAAATTCTTAGAATGACCTTTCGAGATGTCCTCTTAAGTTTAGTGACTTTTTGACTCGTTCAAAAATACAGCTTACTGCTAGGACCTGCATTGGTATATAAAACACAGCATTTATGTGCGGACTCCGATTTGAGTCTAGTTATTGGCGTTAGACTCAGAATGATGTCAAGATCATTATGTTGAGGTTTAGAAACTCATTCGACACAATTATCATTATACCCTTGTAAATATAATAAATGTTAATTGTCGTTCTGTGAATTGATATATTGTAGGGACCGAAGCTATACTTGTATTTGCGAATCCATATCGAGGTGAGTTGTCCTAACTCACTTGGTATATTATGGAAATACTCTCTCTATACATAAATATATTATATGTGCAGATTTTAGAAGTAAACTCCACTTGTTGAAATGAGAACTCATACTTAGACAATTATATTGGGTATATTAAATGAAAATTTTATGTATCATATCTGTGCAGATTCCATGTATCATATACGTACAGATTCCATGTATATTAGATAAATAATTCCATGTACCCTATATGTGTATGTTATATGTATATTCTATGGACGATATGCATGCGTAGTGAGAAATGAACTGTTTATATGAGATCGCATGTTTAGATAACTATACTTCATGCCTAGTCTAAATGATATGATTTATACTGTTATGCGTATAGTTCCTAACTGTTATGATACATGCTGTTATATGAATAGCTCAACTGTTATGGTTCATGCTTGTTAATTGTACGTCATACACTCACATAAACACTCATATAAATGTAGTCGAGTCGTGATGTCAAAGTTGACATATGTATGGTCAATCGAGGAGACTGACTCAGTTGTATATGTCACATATGTTTAGTCGACCGCAGAGGTCTGAGTAGTACAATGGGTACAATTATAAAAGTTATTGGGCCCCGTTAGGCGACGATAGCGCAGTAACTACTCTATTCCCTAGGCAAGGTCATGAGAACCTAAGAGTAAAGTGATCACAATCTTTTAAACCAAAACTGATATTGGGCCCTGTTAGGCGACGATAGCAACGTGATCATAATACTCGAAGCCAACGGAGTTACACTGGTAATGTAACAAGTTATGTGAGTCAAGCACGAGTCTTGAATACAATGGTTACCACTTATAATGCTATTGGGCCCTGTTAGGCGACGATAGCGCTGTAACTATTCTATTCCTCAGGCAAGGTCACGAGGATCTAAGAGTAAAGTGATTACAATCTTTTAAACCAAAACTGTTATTGGGCCTTGATAGGCGACAATAGCAAGTGATCATCATACTCTAAGCTAATGGCGATACACTGGTAATATAACAAGTCACACGAGTCAGTTGTGGTGTCTGAAATTCCAAAGTGATCGAGTAAAGTCGAATATATCGATGATGCATTGTGTCGTTACTATCTCACTCATACTCTCATGATATACTTGTTAAAGATCTTGCTCATCAAATATTTAGTTCAAGATATTGTTGTACTTGTTTATTATTTGTATTAGGAGTGATCGGTTAGGTCAACTCATTTAGCCTCAAAAGCTAACGGCTCTATTTGCCCTTGACATATTTCGTCTAGATTTCACAGAAGACGACTACCAAGATGAAGTCTACGCAACGAGATTCAACGGATATACAAGTTGAATCGAAGGACTCCAGTGTAGTTGTATTAGAACTACTTAATATGCTTTGTTATCTTTTATCCGAGGTAATGTTTTAGATATGTATTGTGATTAGCATAGATCTCCCTAGACTGTCTTTATAGTTTTCTTATTTGGAACTCATGGTGTATTAGTTGGATCCCAGACATTTGAGTTCTGTTGAGGAATACCAATAGATGTTTTTATGCTTTCGCTTACTCTTTTAACCATGTGTAGAATGTAGAAAGGACAATCAGTTAATGTAACTAGTCATGGCTTCTGGATTCGGAAAGGAAAATTTTATTTCCCTCTAATTTCTGCTATTTCGGGGCGTGACAACTCCCTCTATTCGTCAATAAAGACACCATCATCACTGAACAATCTGCCATCTAATTGCACTATCACAGTACCAATATCATTTCCCATTATCATCACCAATCTGCCACCTCAACATCATCACCAATCCACACCATTACTATCACCACCATCATCGTCAATCTCCACTACACTGCTCGAACCTCTTCCACTCGGCCTCCTCTGTTGGACTTCCGATCGGCCAGACCACCTTCCACCACCCGGCCTCCTTCGTCAGACGTTCGACTGGGCCGACTTCCTTTATCGGACCTCCGATCAGCTGGACCTCTACCTCCACTACTCAGCCTCCTCTATTGGACCTCCGATTGGCCGGACCACCTTTTACCACCCGGCCTCCTTCGTCTGACCTCCGACTGACCGGACTTGCCTCTACCACCCGGCCTCTTCTGTTTGACCTCCGATAGACTTCCACCTACACCACCTGGCCTCCTATATCAGACCTCCACCTCCACCACCTGACCTCCTCTATCGGACCTCCGATCGGCCGGACCATCTTTCACCACCCGGCCTCCTTCGGACATCTGACGGTCGGTCGGACTTGCTGCCTCCATTGTACCTCTTGCCATCACATTTACTTAATCCAACACGACACTATCATGCCGGTGGTTTCTGGTTCAATTCCGTCAGCGTTGCCATCATCAGTTTTTTTCAACCCAACTTAATGCTATCATGCCGGTGTTTCTCGGTCTGGTTCTGGTCAACACCTTCATTATTGGATCGCTCAGGCTCATATTCCACTACCTTCCACTGTTCTTCACAAAAGCTCATCTTCCAATACGACTTCAAGATTTGGCTTTCAAACTCATGGACCACCAACCGCTACCGTTACTCCTTCTATCCGGCTAATTACCATCGCCGGACCGACCGTTGTCACCACTCACTCTATTTGGCTCCTTCGGCCGCTGGACCACTAACTGGTGCCACTACCTTCTCCATCTGGCATCCTCCTCTGCCTCTGCTCAGTCCAACCTAACGCTATCATGCCGGTGTTTCTCAGTCCGGATTCAGTCAGCGTTTCCATCATTGATTTTCCTAGCCCAACTCGACGCTATCATGACGGTATTTCCCTGTCTGGTTCTGGTTAGCGGCCTCTTTTTTGGATTTATAGGCATCTTCTGCTGCCACTTCTACTGTCCCTTATCGTTAGCTGATAGCTCCACTCAGTCAAGTTGCCAACTGTTTCAGGATTTCATTCCAAACTCAGGTTGGTTTATATCTTCCCACCTTATCTTATTGTCCTATTAGTCTAGATACATTGTACTATTAGATTTAGTGTATTAGTTATACTAGTGTATTTCTCCTTTGTTACCCTATAAATAGGATCATAAGTTGTAAGGTTGACATACAACTCAATAATACTACATTTTTGTATTATTCTCTCAACTATCTCTCTATTACTTTAACAAACTGGATGTAATCCAATTTTGGAGTTCCATGACGTTAGTAGTAAAACGGATGCATGCAAGAGAATAAATTTGCTCACCCAAGTACCTTAATCCAATGGGGGTGCCTGGGTGAGCAATAGGTGAGCAAAATACGGGTGAGTAAATTTGTTCTCATTTGTATCACAGGTCAATTAAATATTGGAGAATTGGCATTCAACAAATCTAAAATAATATATAATTTTAGGGTATATACACATATGTTGTAATATGAGTTTTTTGTATTTGTATTTTAATTGATTGTATTTACACATTTACGTATCATAAAACTAGGCGCATCACGTGTGTTGCATGTGCGGAACGAAGTGTTGAGGTTTAGATAGATTTAGATCCATTCAATTGAAAGAAATGTTGGAATTAATTCAAGAATTTGCCCCCCCAAAACATGGATGCTATTTCCCCTAATTCGCTTACATAATGTACTCAATGATTCAAGTAGTGTAACAGTCTATTACAACAGCGACCATTAATAAAAAAAGGTCTAAAAGAGGACTAAAACATAGTCTATTACAAGAAACCATTGCAAAAACAAACACCAAGAAAAACGTATCACTCAAAATATCTAAGGCAAACTTTCCATGTCCGCAACTATAAAAAAAATAACTTCCAAAAAAAAAAACAATTAAACTTACAACACACACACACAGAGAACATTGAATAATCAAGGCATTTCAAGGACACAAGCAGTAGAAGCACAAGTCATCGTGCAACTCGAACAAAACAATATGCATATATGCTTCAACTCTCAAGAAAATTGTAAGCTCTCAATTCTCATTACCTCCTCTATCATCTTCCAACTCTTCCGTCCCATCCTCCTCAGTCCTCTCATTCACCAAATTCCACATGCTTTTACAAGTATATATGGTTTTAGGTTAACGAAAATTTTCTAACGTGCCTTTTGTTTTCTCCATTTAAACATTACAATTGCATAGAAGTCACTAATATATATATATTTATATATAATTCCCCCATTTTCTGCAAACAATCAGATGTATTCACATCGATTTACCTCTATATGGCAGAGGAGAGAGTGCCAAGTAAGGGTTTGCCTGAAACATTCTACAAAAATTAAAAGACTCTAGAAGATTTTATAAGAGAATTCACTAACAATAATACTCAAAGATACTAACCAAGAAAAGTACAGCTGATTAAACTCTTTGTTCCATTTTTTGGATCGAGAACCCGAGAATAGTCTGCAAACTTCTCTTCACACCTCCACGCTCCAGCCCTTTGCTAGCCAGAGCTACAATTGATTTTAGCAATACCGCGACAAGTAAAAAGAATCCTAAATACTCATTTGTATGAGCCAAATAAAAAATATTTTCCACTTTTCTTTAAACACAATCATTAGCAGTATATAAAAAAAAAACAAGAAAAGAAAAAGAAAAAAGACAAATCCAGAATGGACCACATGCCTCAAATAAATTAACTGAGGAAGAATATGGAAGATTCAGCTCTAAAGAAACTTTTGTAGAGCAGTGATTAACAATTAAATGTACTGATTTTTCTTTTCTTTCCAGAAGAAGAAATTGGAGATTGAGAAAGAGAAAATGTGTCCTTACATGAGAAATTTCAAGATAGAGATTTAAGACATTTTTCTCACATTCCAAGTCAATTGTAAAGACAAATACAACATCTAATGAGTTTTAGTTTCTTTAGTTCTCATTAATTTGTGTCCATTTTTCGTTTTTACTTATATTTGGGGTTAAGAAATATTTAAAAAAGTTGTGTTTATATAACTACTAAAGGTAGAAGAATATCACAACGTTAAAAGCCAAGGTAAAGAATGTACCAAACAAAAAGGAAACATATCCCTAGTGTCCACAAACAATGGAGGGAAGAGCTCTTACCACTCTATCACCAGAGCCTCCCAAGCTTTTAAGGCCTCAGAAGGAGCTTCATTTTACTCATAGCACCTATTTTAAAATCAAATTCCGAACAAGAGTGTCACCCACCATCTAGCATTCGCTGTATCATCAAACACAGCGATTTGATTTAGATCACAATCACCCAATTAAAAGGAAATCCCATGCATTTGACAATAAGCAAGTCAATTAAGAAAGAAAAATTTAACAGAAAAAATCAAAGTAAATATTCAATGATTTGCATCAGAAGCTGATTTAGTTTTAAAAAACAAGAGAAACAGTTTATAACTCATAAACAACCCAACATTGCATACATG
This sequence comes from Hydrangea macrophylla, assembly GCA_033977485.1. Taxonomy (NCBI): domain Eukaryota; kingdom Viridiplantae; phylum Streptophyta; class Magnoliopsida; order Cornales; family Hydrangeaceae; genus Hydrangea; species Hydrangea macrophylla. The sequence goes on from CM066991.1 coordinate 109,712,892, forward strand.
CCTACAATGTATATAGATATATGTGTGCTCATAAAATATATCAGATTAAAAACAATCTACATCAGATTGGAAGTTTGTACAAAGACTATTTGATCGCTGCTACTCCTTCCTTTGCTTGCGCGAGTACTGAGCTACCGGTTTGAGTCAAACCACCTCTGAAGTCATCTTAGCCTATCAGCCACCGTGGCAGTAAGACTGAGTGAATAAACATGCTTGCTCGATTCGCTCTCAACTTCTAAAATTTCACATCCTCAAAAGGAGGTGGGGAAAGAAAATCTATTCCTATTTTCGTCGGAGAAGAATCCAGTTTCAATGTTTTGTATTTCCCCCACCATTCTCTCTTCGTTTTGTGGGGTCTTCTAGAAAGTGAATATCACAGTGTTCAATCAAATTTCCATCCGAACATGTATGACAATTGACTTTGAATTAAAAATTCTTATCTTTCTTCTCTTTGGATCAGGGCTCAAACTTTCTACAATGTTGAAATCCAACCCCATTTCCAAACTAATACATCTAGCGATAAAAAGAACCCTCCATATTTCAAGAAATAAGAAAACACAAGTCAAATCTAGCGAAAGAACTCTCCCAAATGTATTAAAACAAAAAATCCAATATAATGCAATATTACTAAATTTCATTTCATTTAGAATAATCCAAAAACTTCTATACAGTTTTATCTTAAATTAACCCAGCAAATTGACCTCTCATTTTAAAAACCAAACAAATCAAAGCAAAAAAAAAAAAAGGGTGCAGAACACTTCCCAAACATAACCCAATATCCCCAAATCTGTTTTTCGTTCCCCTTCTATTAAATTCACAATGCTCCACTTTCCTACCAAAACACTAACCCAATCAAATTTGGATATTCCAGAATCGACGTTCGAATTAGCTACCAGACCAAAAAAAAAAAACAGATAAGCATGTACACATTAAATTCAAGTGATATTTTCAGATCAAAGTAATCCCTTCGCAGTTTTCCATCAGTAGTTCCATCCTAATTCAGGTAATAACTTCAAGGTTAGTTTTTACTCAATATATATACATATATATATAGAGAGAGTATTACTTTCTTTGTTTTACACAGTTTAAGCTTTGTAATTTAAGTACTTTTCAGTATTACCATTGTTAGGGGTCTATATTTTGACAATGAATTTTTTACCCGAGGCTTCATAATAGGGGTAATATTTCCCTGACCAGTCACTGTTTCAACTTTTTTCCCAAACCCATCACTTTTCTAGAAGTCGCGACTACAACTAGCGATTTCAGACCAAATCAGTTTAACTTGAAATCGCGATTTCAAATGGCGACTTTAGCAAAAGTAGAAATTGCTAGTTCAAGTAGCAACTTCATTAAAGTATAAATCGCTATTTGAAGTAGCAATTTTGTTTTGCCCCCATTTATACGTCTTCTTCTTCCTTCAGATCTCTGCTCTCTCTCTATCTCTCTGTCTCTCCGTGTCTCTCTCTCAGCGATCTAGCCTCTCTCTCTCTCTCGCAGACCTCTCTCTCTCATAGACCTCTCTCTCTCTCTGCGATCTCTCTCAGGTGCCCCTCTCTCTCTTTCTCTGTTACACACACACACATAATGTATATGTACACACACAGACACACACACACACACACACACACAGATACACAATGTTCATACACACACATACTGTCATACCCCAACCCACCTCGTGCGGATTAGGACACGTGTAACAATGCTACAAGCTCCCAATCACATTAATTTGTAAAGAAATATACGAATTACTAAGAAACACATGTGTTTAACCACATTAAACAACTCTATTGTTACAAAATAGGCCCCAAGGGCAAAATGGTCATTTATAAAGTATGTAAAATTTTTATACCAAAAGTTAGAATTTTGAGTCCCGGTTCCAACGCAACAAACGGCACGCGAAACCGAGTTTTCTAGAAGAAGTTATGCATGTTTCCGTAAAAACGGTCATGCTGGGGAAAAAAATACAAGGCGGATCGATCCCTTCATTATGGGCGGATCGATCCACTTACTTGACATTCTCGCAGAATGTCCCCTTGGAAGGGCGGATCGATCCCTTCATAAAGGGCGGATCGATCCCCTTCACAAATCTGCTGCTCAAATTTCCTTTGCTGTCAAACAAGTTTTTAACTTATCAAAACACAACCAAATCTCATAGAAACCTTATGAAACTTTGGGAAATCAACTCCAACACATTTCTAAATATGTTTAAACTCAAGTTAGGCATGGATCATAGAACCATATTCACAATTTGATCAAATCAACCATGAACTCATCTCATTTGGTTCAAGAACAAACTTTTCAACTTTAAAACTCAATTCTCATTCAAAGTTTATAAAACTTGTTGGAATTCAACCCAAAGTCATAACTAACATTACAAACACTAAAGAAACATGTCCAAGACACTAACGACACATCCGGACTTGCCGAAATGGTCCTAACCATTAACTTGCATCAACTTGGGCAAAACAAAAGGAATTTTACATTGGTTCTCAAATTCACATCCAAACTTTCCAAAATACAAGTTAGGGTCCAAATATGAACATTAACTTAAGTAAAACCATAATTTACATCTGTGTACAAGTTCAAAAGTAATTTACAAGCATGGGGCACAAATCTCCCCCATCTCTCCCATCTCTCCCATTCACAAGTCAAGACTTTAATTCACAAGTCAAGGATACTAACCCACAAGTTATACTATATTACAATTTATAAACATAATTACAAGACCCAAATCTCCTTCCCAATCCCGAGCACATCACTTCCTCTCCGGGTATTGCTCCGTACCTGCGGTGGTTGTTATGTACCACAACAGAAATAGGAAAACGGTTTTCTTAAGCAAATTGCTTAGTGAGTAATCTAGCATGATTGTATGTTTAACACGTGCAATGCTACAAATAACACATAGGCATAAACGTAATCGCCGAGTCACCGGTTATATGGTTCATTCAGACCCGAAGACCTCCCTTGGTCCCGTGGTCACTTCTATTCCTTGGACTTCCGTATTTATCGGATTCTTCCTCTTCGCCACCCTTATTACTCCCAACAATGAACCATTTCCCCGGTGCTCATTGACTACCACATAGACATATAAGCACATAACACATATTCATGTATCAACATATGATTTTCATAAAATTGACATAGAATTCACACAATTAACATCTTTATAATTCCTAATCATGAATTAACATCTCTAACATCACATATAGCTTGAACCCATTAAACACAATCAGATTTAGGTGTAGAAAACTCACCTCACTCACAGCTTATACCCCAAATCAAGCTAATTATGCAGAATTCCTTAGTAATTCTTGTCCAATTCTTTCCCCCGGAGTAATTCCTATACAAATTCGGCAACCTCGGTCACCGATTGGCGTAAGCTACCAAAATTACAGCGAGTAAAACAGAAATTGAAGGTATAGAAACGACCGTCTTACCTCCACGAGTCCAAAAGTGGTCTCGGATCGTAAATCCGACGAACGGCGGCGACGGAACGGCGAGATTTCGACGTCGGCGACGATTTCTCCGTCTTCTCTCTCGGCTCTCTTTTGTTTTCTTTTAATTCTGCTGAAATGAGAGACACTCTCATTGACACACACATGCCATGCATGTAGTGTGTTGTCACTCCCTCAATTTTCTTCACTTTCCATTTACACCCCCAAAGTTTGTTAAGTTCCTATTATGAAATCCCCCAAACATTCCATTAACTACCCAATTATCTAATGAGGGTTCGTCTAAGTTCCGTATGAGTCCCAACGTGGGTCCCACATATTTTGTGAAATTGCTATCGCACCTACTAATTTTACATCTTTTTCATTTATACCCTTACTTGGGTGTCCAAACTAATCCTACCACATAACAATATCTATTATAAGCAATTTAGCAAATATCCATGTAATCATATAAAATTGCATTTAATCACTTAAAATGCAAATTACCAATTTACCCTTCAATGGGTTAAATTTCAATACCTGTCCCACCTCTCTGGGGACTTTTCCAACTAGTGTCCCTCTCTGAACACTTTTTACTTGGGCGAGTCCAAGCCTCCCCTTAATCCATTTTATACACTAATTTCACTAATTAATGCATATTAATACAAATAATTAACCCGTTCTCCGGGTACGGGTGTTACATTTCTCCCTCCCTAAAAGGGAGTTTGGTCCCCAAACTTACTCTTATCTCAAGAATTGAAGAGATGCGGGTACTTGGCTCGGATCTCATCCTCCCGCTCCCAAGTAGCCTCTTCCACTGAATGGCTTCGCCATTGAACCATCACCAAGGGAATCACTTTGGTCCTCAATACTTGATCCTTCCTATCAAGAATTTGCACTGGATGTTCCACGTAAGTTAAATCTTCCCGAATCTCTAACGGTTCCGGAATGATAACATGTTTCGAATCCGGCACATAACGTCGAAGCATCGATACATGAAACACATTATGAACATTCTCTAATTCTTGTGGCAGCTCTAACCGATAAGCTAATGGCCCAACTCGATTAAGAATCAAATACGGTCCAACATATCTCGGACTGAGCTTACCTCGCTTACCAAAACGTGCTATGCCTTTTGAAGGTGATACTTTCAAAAACACATAGTCACCCACCTCAAACTCCAACGGTCTTCTACCCGTATCCGCATAACTTTTATAACGACTTTGAGCCGTTTGTAATCTCTGCTTAATCAGTCGGATCTTGTCAGTAGTGATTTGCACTATCTCTGGTCCCAAAAGCTGTTTCTCTCCAACTTCTGTCCAACACACCGGCGATCTACACTTTCTACCATATAGTGCCTCATAAGGCGCCATTCCAATGCTAGTTTGGAAGCTGTTATTGTAAGGAAATTCAATCAACGGCAAATGAGTTTCCCAATCAGCTTTAAAATCCATAACACATACTCGTAGCATATCCTCCAAAATCTGAATTACTCTCTCGGATTGCCCATCGGTCTGGGGATGAAATGCAGTACTGAAATGTAAAGATGTCCCCATAGCCCTTTGTAAACTCTCCCAAAATCTTGACACGAACCGAGTGTCACGATCTGACACTATCGACACTGGTGCTCCATGAAGCCGTATAATCTCTCTAATATAAATCTCTGCAAGTTTTGATGGATCTTTGGTCTTAATAGGTAGGAAATGGGCTGACTTAGTCAACCGGTCTACAATCACCCATATGCTATCATTTGACTTTTGAGACTTTGGAAATCCCGAGACGAAATCCATTGTAATATGTTCCCACTTCCACTCTGGTATCTCTAAAGGATGTAACTCTCCTCCGGGTCGTTGATGTTCAACTTTCACTTTTTGACAGGTCATGCATTTAGACACAAATTCTGCTACCTCTCGTTTCATACCACTCCACCAGTAAATTTCTCGCAAGTCTCTGTACATTTTGGTACTACCCGGATGTATAGAATATCTTGTATTGTGGGCTTCCTCCATAACTTTATTTCTCAGATCTCCAACTTTAGGTACACATAATCGGTTTATATATTTCAGAACACCATCTTGGAAACTGAATTCTGGCCTTCTCCCCTCTGGTAACTCATCCACAATCTTCTTGAATTCTGGATCTAAGAACTGATTAGTCTTGATTTCACCAATTAAACTTGGCTGTGCCACGATCGCAGCCATTAAACCACCTCTAATTTTAGGAACTACCTCAAGCTTCAATTGTTCAAATTCCTTTATCAACTTTTCCTGTCCAGTCAAGGCATAAGCTAAGTTTTCTGACGACTTCCGACTCAAGGCATCGGCAACTACATTGGCTTTTCCCGGGTGATACTGAATTTTTAAATCATAATCTTTCATGAGTTCCAACCATCTTCTTTGTCTCATATTAAGATCCCTCTGAGTGAATAGGTATTTCAGACTTTTATGATCCGTGAAGATTTCACAAGTTTCCCCGTATAGATAATGTCTCCAAATCTTTAACGCAAAAATTACCGCCGCTAACTCCAAGTCATGTGTCGGGTAGTTCTTCTCGTGAGGTCTCAACTGCCTTGAAGCATAGGCTATTACCTTGTCATCTTGTGTCAAAACACATCCCAAGCCTTGGTGCGAAGCATCACTGTATATTCTGAAATTTCCAGTGCTTGTTGGAATTGTAAGTATTGGTGCCGTAGTCAACTTTTTCTTCAATGCTACGAAACAATCTTCACATTCCTTATTCCACTCAAACGGTACATCTTTTCTCATCAACCTTGTCATTGGCGTTGCAATTCTAGAAAAGTCTTTAACAAACCTTCGATAATATCCGGCTAACCCCAAAAAACTTCGAATCTCGGACACATTTGTCGGTCTTGACCAATTCATAACAGCTTCAATCTTCTGTGGGTCAACAGAAATACCCTCTTTAGAAATCACGTGTCCTAGAAAAGTGACACTCGTCAACCAAAATTCACTCTTCTTCAACTTCCCAAACAATTGTTTATCTCGAAGTCGCTGCAAGACTAGTCTCAAGTGTCGTTCATGCTCTTCCAGACTCTTAGAATAAATGAGAATGTCATCAATGAATACAATAACGAACTCATCCAAATATGATTTGAATACACGGTTCATCAAATCCATGAAGGCAGCAGGCGCATTAGTAACCCCAAACGGCATCACTAGGAATTCATAGTGCCCGTAACGGGTCCTAAAGGCTGTCTTCTCCACATCCTTAGCTTTAACCTTCAGTTGATGGTACCCAGATCGTAAGTCAATCTTTGAAAATACCTCAGCCCCTTGAAGTTGATCGAATAGATCGTCAATACGTGGCAACGGGTATTTGTTCTTGATTGTTACTTTGTTGATCTCCCGGTAGTCAATACACATCCGCATTGTACCATCTTTCTTCTTCACGAATAGTACTGGTGCACCCCACGGGGACACACTAGGTCGGATAAAACCCTTGTCTAGCAACTCTTGCAATTGTATCTTTAACTCTTTTAACTCAATTGGTGCCATTCGATATGGTGCTCGTGAAATTGGTTGGGTTCCCGGCATAACATCAATACCAAATTCAATTTCTCGATCAATCAATACACTAGGTAACTCCTCGGGGAATACATCTGGAAACTCTCTAACTACCGGAATATCTTCAAGTTTTAAATCAGGACCTCTAGTATCAAGAATACTAAATAGAAACCCCCGACATCCCTTCTTTAACAAACGACAAGCTTCAATAGCTGACACGATATACGGCGGTGATACAACACCCTTACCTTGAAAATAAAACTCATCTTGATTCGGAATACGGAATGCTACTCCTTTAGTGTTACAATCAATATTAGCATGATTAGCCGCTAACCAATCCATACCCAATATAACATCGAAGTGCTGAATTACTAACGGTACCAAATCAACGGTTAACTCTTTACCATTCACATTAATCTCACACTTTCTAAACACACCCGAACTAACCAACGGAGCCCCCAACGGTATCGCGACAGATAAATCATAGTTTAGGAACTCTAATGGTTTATCTAAATGTTTAGCAAAATGGTGTGACACGAATGAGTGTGTAGATCCCGAATCTATAAGTACATTTGCTAGATGTGAGCAAATGGGAACCATACCTGAGACAACAGTGTCGGCAGAAGCAGCATCTCCCGGCCTGAGTTGAAATGATCTTGCCTCTCGTTGCTCCCTCCTCGGAGGTTGAGTAGTCCTTGGTGTGATAGCGCTAGCCGCAGAAGAACCTGAACCTGATGCTCCTTGGCGTCTAGTAGGACAATCCTTAGATTGATGTCCCAATTCCTTACAAGTGAAGCATCGACCTCTCATGTCCATATTCTGATTCGGACAGTTTCTAGCAATGTGTCCCGGTTGTCGGCAACTATTGCAAATGATTGGGTTTGGAAGTTGATTGCACCGGCCCCAATGAAATTTCTGACAAGTCTGACATCTCGGTTTATTTCCACCGGAACCACTACCAATACTAGCTGATGATCCTCCTAAACTCTGTCTTTTTGCACTCCCCTGACCACTGAACTGACTTGATCCCGGTCGTTTACTTTGTTGACTCGGTGGTGGTGGCAAGTTTGAAGTATAACCAAGGTCTCTCTCAGCAATAGAAGCAATGTCCAATGCCTTAGCATAAGTCTCTGGACGGAATACGGTCACTCGTCCTCGGATGTCACCTCGAAGTCCCGCTACAAACTTCCTTGCTTTCACTTTCTCGGTTGTTACAATGTCCCCGGCAAACCTTGCCAAACTCGTAAATTGCGTGGAGTACTCCCGGACTGACTTTCCCCCTTGTACCAACTCCATGAATTCTTGAGCCTTTTGATCCCCAAATGACTCTGGAAAATATTGATCATTGAAAATCTCAAGAAATTGGTCCCACGTTGTCGGTTGACCCGGGCCTAGCTTAGTACGCCACCAATATTGCGCCTCATCTTTTAACGTGTCTGCAGCAAATAGCACTTTTTGTTCATCAGTACATGATAATACCCGGAAGATCTTCTCCATATCCGAGATCCAAAAATTCGCCTTCATCGGATCGGCTTCCCCGCGGAATATGGTCGGCTTTTGTTTGTGAAATTTAGAAATAGTAACAATGTCTTCCCTTGGATTCGGATTCGGTTGTACCGGTCTCTCTTCGATCACATGAGTTTCTGCTACTCGTACCAACCCTTCGATTGCTCTTTCAACCCGTTCCATTCGGTTCGAGGTGTCACCTCCAGACATAATGCCTGGCACCCACATATAGTATACACATGCACGTTACTTTTAAATAAACATATGGCATGCTAATCAACATTTAAAACATACTAAGTAAACGTGTATGCATGTGTATGCAACTACGTGTCGTTGTGTGCATACTACGCGTCGTATACGTCTCTCGTCCCCAAAGGCTCTAGCCAACTGCTCTGATACCAAAAATTGTCACACCCCAACCCGCCTCGTGCGGATTAGGACACGTGTAACAATGCTACAAGCTCCCAATCACATTAATTTGTAAAGAAATATACGAATTACTAAGAAACACATGTGTTTAACCACATTAAACAACTCTATTGTTACAAAATAGGCCCCAAGGGCAAAATGGTCATTTATAAAGTATGTAAAATTTTTATACCAAAAGTTAGAATTTTGAGTCCCGGTTCCAACGCAACAAACGGCACGCGAAACCGAGTTTTCTAGAAGAAGTTATGCATGTTTCCGTAAAAACGGTCATGCTGGGGAAAAAAATACAAGGCGGATCGATCCACTTACTTGACATTCTCGCAGAATGTCCCCTTGGAAGGGCGGATCGATCCCTTCATAAAGGGCGGATCGATCCCCTTCACAAATCTGCTGCTCAAATTTCCTTTGCTGTCAAACAAGTTTTTAACTTATCAAAACACAACCAAATCTCATAGAAACCTTATGAAACTTTGGGAAATCAACTCCAACACATTTCTAAATATGTTTAAACTCAAGTTAGGCATGGATCATAGAACCATATTCACAATTTGATCAAATCAACCATGAACTCATCTCATTTGGTTCAAGAACAAACTTTTCAACTTTAAAACTCAATTCTCATTCAAAGTTTATAAAACTTGTTGGAATTCAACCCAAAGTCATAACTAACATTACAAACACTAAAGAAACATGTCCAAGACACTAACGACACATCCGGACTTGCCGAAATGGTCCTAACCATTAACTTGCATCAACTTGGGCAAAACAAAAGGAATTTTACATTGGTTCTCAAATTCACATCCAAACTTTCCAAAATACAAGTTAGGGTCCAAATATGAACATTAACTTAAGTAAAACCATAATTTACATCTGTGTACAAGTTCAAAAGTAATTTACAAGCATGGGGCACAAATCTCCCCCATCTCTCCCATCTCTCCCATTCACAAGTCAAGACTTTAATTCACAAGTCAAGGATACTAACCCACAAGTTATACTATATTACAATTTATAAACATAATTACAAGACCCAAATCTCCTTCCCAATCCCGAGCACATCACTTCCTCTCCGGGTATTGCTCCGTACCTGCGGTGGTTGTTATGTACCACAACAGAAATAGGAAAACGGTTTTCTTAAGCAAATTGCTTAGTGAGTAATCTAGCATGATTGTATGTTTAACACGTGCAATGCTACAAATAACACATAGGCATAAACGTAATCGCCGAGTCACCGGTTATATGGTTCATTCAGACCCGAAGACCTCCCTTGGTCCCGTGGTCACTTCTATTCCTTGGACTTCCGTATTTATCGGATTCTTCCTCTTCGCCACCCTTATTACTCCCAACAATGAACCATTTCCCCGGTGCTCATTGACTACCACATAGACATATAAGCACATAACACATATTCATGTATCAACATATGATTTTCATAAAATTGACATAGAATTCACACAATTAACATCTTTATAATTCCAAATCATGAATTAACATCTCTAACATCACATATAGCTTGAACCCATTAAACACAATCAGATTTAGGTGTAGAAAACTCACCTCACTCACAGCTTATACCCCAAATCAAGCTAATTATGCAGAATTCCTTAGTAATTCTTGTCCAATTCTTTCCCCCGGAGTAATTCCTATACAAATTCGGCAACCTCGGTCACCGATTGGCGTAAGCTACCAAAATTACAGCGAGTAAAACAGAAATTGAAGGTATAGAAACGACCGTCTTACCTCCACGAGTCCAAAAGTGGTCTCGGATCGTAAATCCGACGAACGGCGGCGACGGAACGGCGAGATTTCGACGTCGGCGACGATTTCTCCGTCTTCTCTCTCGGCTCTCTTTTGTTTTCTTTTAATTCTGCTGAAATGAGAGACACTCTCATTGACACACACATGCCATGCATGTAGTGTGTTGTCACTCCCTCAATTTTCTTCACTTTCCATTTACACCCCCAAAGTTTGTTAAGTTCCTATTATGAAATCCCCCAAACATTCCATTAACTACCCAATTATCTAATGAGGGTTCGTCTAAGTTCCGTATGAGTCCCAACGTGGGTCCCACATATTTTGTGAAATTGCTATCGCACCTACTAATTTTACATCTTTTTCATTTATACCCTTACTTGGGTGTCCAAACTAATCCTACCACATAACAATATCTATTAAAAGCAATTTAGCAAATATCCATGTAATCATATAAAATTGCATTTAATCACTTAAAATGCAAATTACCAATTTACCCTTCAATGGGTTAAATTTCAATACATGTCCCACCTCTCTGGGGACTTTTCCAACTAGTGTCCCTCTCTGAACACTTTTTACTTGGGCGAGTCCAAGCCTCCCCTTAATCCATTTTATACACTAATTTCACTAATTAATGCATATTATTACAAATAATTAACCCGTTCTCCGGGTACGGGTGTTACACATACACAATGTACAGATACACAATACATACACGGATACACAATACACACATACATACACAATGTACATACACACGGATACACAATACACACACATACACAATGTACGTACACACACATACACAATGTACATACACACAGATACACAATACACACACACACATACACAATGTATAAAATATGATCAATTCGGTTTCATTCTCCTTTTTTTTATCCAACTTTTATGAAAATTACTATCATGTTAGTTATACTAAAAATTATGCATTTGAAGGTAGTTTCTGATTTTACAATTTTAGGGCTTTTTTGAGAATGTATAAAATAGGATCAATTACTTTTCATTGTCATATTCAATCGAATTTTTGTAAAAATCAACATCTCATTCGTTTGACACAAAAAATTACTTTAAGGTGATTTTTGAACGGTTCTTACTAGTTTAATAAATATTCTATTTTAAGGTAATTATATAACCGGTTCTTATTGGAAACATTTCATTATTCCTAGATTTTGTTTTTTGAAGTCTTAAACCATATGTTCCGACATTGAAATATGTATTCGATAAAATGTTTGAGCAAAATAAGAATTTGAATCAATTTATAAACTATTTTGAGACTGTGAGCGGGGTGGGAACGATGTTCTAAAACTTTCCGACAATCTTCTTAGTAAGAAACGTGGAATCGTGAGTCTGAGGTGGGTACGTAATCACTTTAGAAGGTTCTTGCTTCTAAGGACTTTAGATTGATTTCAAAAGTCGATTCTTTGAGTACAAATTACAGAGCAAGTGTTTTCGATTTTAGAAATGGGAAGGTACATTGGTCCTTGTATTTAATTACCATTGATTACTTACACTCGGATTTGCAAATGTGAAGGTATTAAAATGGCTAGTGTTGTGACTATAATGTTGTATTGGGGGGAGGGTGACATGTGCATTGGAGCGGATGGTCTATACTACGATAGTAACTGTCGAAGTTTCGTTCGCCTGAGAACAGACGCTCAATACACTGAACTTGTTAGAAATGTCTGCAAGAAAATGGGAGTTCATCAGAAAAGTGTTCGTTTGAAGTTCACTGGTAGGTTTCCTTCGGTCCTTAGATATCAAGTTTCGAAGTTTATACCGTTTGAAGTAAATGATGACGAAAGTCTACAAGTAATACTAGAAACAACATCTACCAATGTAGGTATAAACTCTATGGATCTATATGTTGAGACAGAGAATCGTCCTGAGGCCCATCAAACATTAGATGACTGGATTGGGCTGTACACCTCTCTGTTGACACAAGAAGGCAAAAGCTCAAACCCGTTTGTACAGGGGTTATTGCCTTCCACGTCTACACAACATGTGGATTGCTCAAATCCATTGCAAAACAGTCAGAATGAATACAGGAGTCCGATGCAAGACATTATTTTAGAATGGCCAATTCATGTGCAATTCAATTAAGATGATTGAGGATATGGTCATGATTGGGCACACAGAGGGATGGACACCAACTTGACTCCAAAAAACTCAGATGAAGAAGTTGTGCATGTGGACGAGTATACTGGGGGGGATGAGGAAGATGATGTTATCAAAGATATTGAGCCGACTGCCCAAATAAATCCTGAAAATGCTTTATATGAGCCTCGTTCATCAACTTTTACATCCTTTGACTTAGGCATCCATATTGGAGAGGCATGTTATGCTTCTAACATTGAGGGTAGGCAATGGAATCCAGATCGAGACGAGTTGGTCAAGGGTATGATGTTCAAAACCAAAGATGATCTTCAGAGATTTGTGGAGTTGTACTCGATAAGAACACATCAACGGTACACGGTGGATCAAACCAGTCCAGATCGTTGGTCGTTGAAATGTGAATTGGCGTCACAAGGTTGCAAGTGGCAGCTACGGGCAAGGTTGAAACGACACGGGATGTTTGAAGTCATAAAGGTTGAGCAAAGCCACACTTGTATGTCCTCTACGATGAACCTTGGTAATAGAAATATAAATGCTCGGCTAGTGGCTAGGGACATAATGCCAATGATTAAGGTGGACGCATCTATTAACATCGCAGCGATATTAGAAAATGTGAAAGATAAGTATTTGTACACCGTCTTATACAAGAAGGCGTGAAATGCGAAATAGAAAGCCATTGGAATGATATTTGGGGATTGGTGTACATCATACACAGAATTGCCCAAGTTCATGGCTGCAATTCAACAGTATAATCCTGAAACGGTTGTAAAATGGTTCTATGTGAACGGTGGTAGTGCGACTGTAAAGAACTTCGGGACCAGTTGGACCAGATGAGGCCCGAGCAGGTAAATAATGTGCAGAGTTAAACCGTGTTTTGCATTATTGTTCAAGTTGCTAATTTTTTATATATTGTTTCATAGATGATTTGATAGCCGTACAGTGCTGAGCTAGTCGCTTCGTTACCTCAGTACTGTCGGGCTGGGCAAGGCACATGGATGACCAGATGTCCGTTGATTGTGTACACCGTGGTTGAGTGGAATCATCCCGACAGAGTGATGCGACAGTTTGGGATGAGGCAGGTAGTCCCAGAGCCATGTAACACTATGACGACATTACATCGCATTGATCGACGTGGTCATGCGAATACCGACTGGAGTCACTTTCATAGGGAGTATGTTGAGCTCTGGGACCATCGGCTGCAGCATCTTATGGTAGGTATTCCAGATGCAGCTCAGATGCTTGCCTCAGACCCATATATAAGATGGTATAGCCGCATTACACGTAGATTGATTAGACCAGTTAGAGATTTACCGACTGTTGGCTTCCAACCAGTCGGTACGATTCGCGGTGTTCTGGTCAGATGTTTTCCTTATCGTACAACATATCCATCTTGTACATAAAATAACTTCACTTAATTAAACTTCCCATTTTCTTTTCAGGAGGATGGTGTGACTCGTGTGTATGAGGTTGCACGATCGGTGTTGGTTGGATTAGCAGCAGGCGGCCCTCATTCCGTCCCTCTAGAGGTGATGACGGCATTAGAGGAGATTCGTACTATTAGTGAGCATTCATTACAGGCTGTTCATGAGGACCGACGTTTAGACGGGGCTGTTCCATCTTCCACAGTATTCATGCCCCGCGTCTCAGAGCCTCAACCTCAGCCACAACCACAGCCACAGCCACAGCCACAGCCTCAGCCTCAGCCTCAGCCGCATCCTCATTCCCAGGCTCAGCCTCAGTCTCAGGAGCAGACAGACCCATCTACACACTCTGAGTCTGAGCCACATACACCACATGATCAGGGTTCTACTGTGTATGCATATGATGATACGGCCAACGTTTATAGGCCTTTCACTCCAGGGGGCTCTGAGTTCCGTATATCTACGGTCCGACTTCTCCATCCAACAATACACATATACAGATACACCGTCGTCATCGTCGATCCAGCCACCACATCCAGCTTCAGAGTTCGAGGCGATGGTGGCGATGTTAGAGAGTTTGACGCAGGTAGAGGCGGAGGAGATGGAGGTGGAGGTGGAGGTGAGAGAGACGACTGGACATGATACCCCCATGGCAGAGACACAAGATGAGGCTTTGACACAGGCCGAGTCTCAGCGACGACCTCCGATACGTTCAGTTTACGCTAGGGGTAGATGTCGTCATGGTCGTAGAGGGAGAGGGGTATTGCAGGTCATCCAGCGACGTGAGGAGATTCCACTAGTGGAGGATCCACCACAGGAAGAGGGTAGGCCTAAGAGAACGAAGAATGTTCCGTGGTGTGGAACACATTATAAATAAAGATAGTCCATAGGATCCACAAATAATTACAGCTTTGTTTTTTGATGTATTATAAACAAATAATTACACATTTGTATATATATAATTTTTTTATTCTATACATCTATATCTCTCTCCCACTATCTCTCTTTATCTCTCTCTGTAACGCCCCAAAATCCACGACACGTGGATGGGTCAAAGAGGTCAAATAACGAGATTAAGAAGAAGAAGAGATCCTACGTAGACCAATCCAAACAGTGCGGAAGCTACGAGAGAATCCTACGTGGATTCCAAAGGAAAGTCAAAAAGTCAAGAATTGACCCATGAGGACCAAATGAGTCAAATAGGATCAATCAACATTACTCTGTTATCAAAGAAGTTTTAAGAGAATGGAAGCAAGAAGTATCAAGAGTGGAAAAAAAAGAGGAAGAGGTTTAATTGAAAGTTTTAATGGAATCAAGGTTTGAGAATTTACAACCAAACAGTCCCTTAGAAATCAAAAGTGATATTGTTCCCATAGTAGACTATCCACAGGCTAAGTATAAACCAAATTAGATTTCGAAAATTTAGAAGTTTTAGAAATTTTCTAAGTATAGAACCTGTGTAGCCATACGATAAACTTACCAAAACGACTCAACGGAACATCCGAACAAAAATGAACACGATATAAAAAGGATCTAAGTTAAAAGACTAACAAGTGTCCGAATCAAAGTGAATAAATATTTAATGTTAACATGCGCCCATAGGCGACTCAAAGTCCCAATTACAAGTCCGATTACATTAAAAAAAAATTCTAACATTTTCTAAGTAAAGGGCTAAACATGTGCCCGAATCAAGTATTAAAGAATTTAAACTACAAGATTCAAATTTATTACATTATCTTTTTAGACAAAACTAGAAGTTTGAAACATTTTCAAAACTACTATTCTTCTTGAATGAAATCCTCAAAGTGTGATGTCACGCGTCGAGTAATTCTTGGGTCTTGTCCCAACTCGATAATCCCTGAAAAATGGTTTGTCGTTTTTATGAGAACGACGGCTCGTAGAAAATATTGTAGAGATTCAATATGGATCCCATAACTAATATGCAACATGTGGTGCCATGAATGTCGCCTAGGCAATGCAACTAATAAGCCCTCGGGCCATGCACACATGATCACTCGCCTCATTACCGGACTGTGAGCCACCCCCCACTGGGAATGT
This sequence comes from Hydrangea macrophylla, assembly GCA_033977485.1. NCBI lineage: Eukaryota > Viridiplantae > Streptophyta > Magnoliopsida > Cornales > Hydrangeaceae > Hydrangea > Hydrangea macrophylla. The sequence goes on from CM066991.1 coordinate 109,729,143, forward strand.
AGCATACCAACTTTCCGATAGCTAGTCGAATATAAGTTGGAGTTTGGCACGTTCTTAGGTACATCCACCCTGTCTCACCACACAACCCACATCTGGATTTTCTTATCCACTTTTATCCCCCTTTATTGGGGTCGAATTTACTTTTATCCCCTCTTAGGGATTTCTCAAATGTCACCCATGCTAATGCTATGAGGTGTGCCCACTTGGAAACAATGTACATGAATTCTATGATTCCAATGCAGATGTTTATCATATTAAACGGTAATTAACATGCTTGACATATTTAGGCAAGTCCAATTACTTCAATCTAATTCATGCTAACATATGATTTCAAGTTCATAGAATATCAATAAGGAACATATGAAATCAACTTCTAGGCATAAGGGCTACTTAATCAAGTAAGCAAATAATTCATTTAGGCAACTAAACAATCAATCAACAATTAAGGAGTAGATAATATCACTTAAGCAAATTTAATTTCAACTCAACAACTAACATTTTAATCAACATAGTAAGATTTAGTGAAAGGGATAGTTCAACTACGTGTCGTTGTGTGCATACTACGCGCCGTATACGTCTCTCGTCCCCAAAGGCTCTAGCCAACTGCTCTGATACCAAAAATTGTCACACCCCAACCCGCCTCGTGCGGATTAGGACACGTGTAACAATGCTACAAGCTCCCAATCACATTAATTTGTAAAGAAATATACGAATTACTAAGAAACACATGTGTTTAACCACATTAAACAACTCTATTGTTACAAAATAGGCCCCAAGGGCAAAATGGTCATTTATAAAGTATGTAAAATTTTTATACCAAAAGTTAGAATTTTGAGTCCCGGTTCCAACGCAACAAACGGCACGCGAAACCGAGTTTTCTAGAAGAAGTTATGCATGTTTCCGTAAAAACGGTCATGCTGGGGAAAAAAATACAAGGCGGATCGATCCACTTACTTGACATTCTCGCAGAATGTCCCCTTGGAAGGGCGGATCGATCCCTTCATAAAGGGCGGATCGATCCCCTTCACAAATCTGCTGCTCAAATTTCCTTTGCTGTCAAACAAGTTTTTAACTTATCAAAACACAACCAAATCTCATAGAAACCTTATGAAACTTTGGGAAATCAACTCCAACACATTTCTAAATATGTTTAAACTCAAGTTAGGCATGGATCATAGAACCATATTCACAATTTGATCAAATCAACCATGAACTCATCTCATTTGGTTCAAGAACAAACTTTTCAACTTTAAAACTCAATTCTCATTCAAAGTTTATAAAACTTGTTGGAATTCAACCCAAAGTCATAACTAACATTACAAACACTAAAGAAACATGTCCAAGACACTAACGACACATCCGGACTTGCCGAAATGGTCCTAACCATTAACTTGCATCAACTTGGGCAAAACAAAAGGAATTTTACATTGGTTCTCAAATTCACATCCAAACTTTCCAAAATACAAGTTAGGGTCCAAATATGAACATTAACTTAAGTAAAACCATAATTTACATCTGTGTACAAGTTCAAAAGTAATTTACAAGCATGGGGCACAAATCTCCCCCATCTCTCCCATCTCTCCCATTCACAAGTCAAGACTTTAATTCACAAGTCAAGGATACTAACCCACAAGTTATACTATATTACAATTTATAAACATAATTACAAGACCCAAATCTCCTTCCCAATCCCGAGCACATCACTTCCTCTCCGGGTATTGCTCCGTACCTGCGGTGGTTGTTATGTACCACAACAGAAATAGGAAAACGGTTTTCTTAAGCAAATTGCTTAGTGAGTAATCTAGCATGATTGTATGTTTAACACGTGCAATGCTACAAATAACACATAGGCATAAACGTAATCGCCGAGTCACCGGTTATATGGTTCATTCAGACCCGAAGACCTCCCTTGGTCCCGTGGTCACTTCTATTCCTTGGACTTCCGTATTTATCGGATTCTTCCTCTTCGCCACCCTTATTACTCCCAACAATGAACCATTTCCCCGGTGCTCATTGACTACCACATAGACATATAAGCACATAACACATATTCATGTATCAACATATGATTTTCATAAAATTGACATAGAATTCACACAATTAACATCTTTATAATTCCAAATCATGAATTAACATCTCTAACATCACATATAGCTTGAACCCATTAAACACAATCAGATTTAGGTGTAGAAAACTCACCTCACTCACAGCTTATACCCCAAATCAAGCTAATTATGCAGAATTCCTTAGTAATTCTTGTCCAATTCTTTCCCCCGGAGTAATTCCTATACAAATTCGGCAACCTCGGTCACCGATTGGCGTAAGCTACCAAAATTACAGCGAGTAAAACAGAAATTGAAGGTATAGAAACGACCGTCTTACCTCCACGAGTCCAAAAGTGGTCTCGGATCGTAAATCCGACGAACGGCGGCGACGGAACGGCGAGATTTCGACGTCGGCGACGATTTCTCCGTCTTCTCTCTCGGCTCTCTTTTGTTTTCTTTTAATTCTGCTGAAATGAGAGACACTCTCATTGACACACACATGCCATGCATGTAGTGTGTTGTCACTCCCTCAATTTTCTTCACTTTCCATTTACACCCCCAAAGTTTGTTAAGTTCCTATTATGAAATCCCCCAAACATTCCATTAACTACCCAATTATCTAATGAGGGTTCGTCTAAGTTCCGTATGAGTCCCAACGTGGGTCCCACATATTTTGTGAAATTGCTATCGCACCTACTAATTTTACATCTTTTTCATTTATACCCTTACTTGGGTGTCCAAACTAATCCTACCACATAACAATATCTATTAAAAGCAATTTAGCAAATATCCATGTAATCATATAAAATTGCATTTAATCACTTAAAATGCAAATTACCAATTTACCCTTCAATGGGTTAAATTTCAATACATGTCCCACCTCTCTGGGGACTTTTCCAACTAGTGTCCCTCTCTGAACACTTTTTACTTGGGCGAGTCCAAGCCTCCCCTTAATCCATTTTATACACTAATTTCACTAATTAATGCATATTATTACAAATAATTAACCCGTTCTCCGGGTACGGGTGTTACACATACACAATGTACAGATACACAATACATACACGGATACACAATACACACATACATACACAATGTACATACACACGGATACACAATACACACACATACACAATGTACGTACACACACATACACAATGTACATACACACAGATACACAATACACACACACACATACACAATGTATAAAATATGATCAATTCGGTTTCATTCTCCTTTTTTTTATCCAACTTTTATGAAAATTACTATCATGTTAGTTATACTAAAAATTATGCATTTGAAGGTAGTTTCTGATTTTACAATTTTAGGGCTTTTTTGAGAATGTATAAAATAGGATCAATTACTTTTCATTGTCATATTCAATCGAATTTTTGTAAAAATCAACATCTCATTCGTTTGACACAAAAAATTACTTTAAGGTGATTTTTGAACGGTTCTTACTAGTTTAATAAATATTCTATTTTAAGGTAATTATATAACCGGTTCTTATTGGAAACATTTCATTATTCCTAGATTTTGTTTTTTGAAGTCTTAAACCATATGTTCCGACATTGAAATATGTATTCGATAAAATGTTTGAGCAAAATAAGAATTTGAATCAATTTATAAACTATTTTGAGACTGTGAGCGGGGTGGGAACGATGTTCTAAAACTTTCCGACAATCTTCTTAGTAAGAAACGTGGAATCGTGAGTCTGAGGTGGGTACGTAATCACTTTAGAAGGTTCTTGCTTCTAAGGACTTTAGATTGATTTCAAAAGTCGATTCTTTGAGTACAAATTACAGAGCAAGTGTTTTCGATTTTAGAAATGGGAAGGTACATTGGTCCTTGTATTTAATTACCATTGATTACTTACACTCGGATTTGCAAATGTGAAGGTATTAAAATGGCTAGTGTTGTGACTATAATGTTGTATTGGGGGGAGGGTGACATGTGCATTGGAGCGGATGGTCTATACTACGATAGTAACTGTCGAAGTTTCGTTCGCCTGAGAACAGACGCTCAATACACTGAACTTGTTAGAAATGTCTGCAAGAAAATGGGAGTTCATCAGAAAAGTGTTCGTTTGAAGTTCACTGGTAGGTTTCCTTCGGTCCTTAGATATCAAGTTTCGAAGTTTATACCGTTTGAAGTAAATGATGACGAAAGTCTACAAGTAATACTAGAAACAACATCTACCAATGTAGGTATAAACTCTATGGATCTATATGTTGAGACAGAGAATCGTCCTGAGGCCCATCAAACATTAGATGACTGGATTGGGCTGTACACCTCTCTGTTGACACAAGAAGGCAAAAGCTCAAACCCGTTTGTACAGGGGTTATTGCCTTCCACGTCTACACAACATGTGGATTGCTCAAATCCATTGCAAAACAGTCAGAATGAATACAGGAGTCCGATGCAAGACATTATTTTAGAATGGCCAATTCATGTGCAATTCAATTAAGATGATTGAGGATATGGTCATGATTGGGCACACAGAGGGATGGACACCAACTTGACTCCAAAAAACTCAGATGAAGAAGTTGTGCATGTGGACGAGTATACTGGGGGGGATGAGGAAGATGATGTTATCAAAGATATTGAGCCGACTGCCCAAATAAATCCTGAAAATGCTTTATATGAGCCTCGTTCATCAACTTTTACATCCTTTGACTTAGGCATCCATATTGGAGAGGCATGTTATGCTTCTAACATTGAGGGTAGGCAATGGAATCCAGATCGAGACGAGTTGGTCAAGGGTATGATGTTCAAAACCAAAGATGATCTTCAGAGATTTGTGGAGTTGTACTCGATAAGAACACATCAACGGTACACGGTGGATCAAACCAGTCCAGATCGTTGGTCGTTGAAATGTGAATTGGCGTCACAAGGTTGCAAGTGGCAGCTACGGGCAAGGTTGAAACGACACGGGATGTTTGAAGTCATAAAGGTTGAGCAAAGCCACACTTGTATGTCCTCTACGATGAACCTTGGTAATAGAAATATAAATGCTCGGCTAGTGGCTAGGGACATAATGCCAATGATTAAGGTGGACGCATCTATTAACATCGCAGCGATATTAGAAAATGTGAAAGATAAGTATTTGTACACCGTCTTATACAAGAAGGCGTGAAATGCGAAATAGAAAGCCATTGGAATGATATTTGGGGATTGGTGTACATCATACACAGAATTGCCCAAGTTCATGGCTGCAATTCAACAGTATAATCCTGAAACGGTTGTAAAATGGTTCTATGTGAACGGTGGTAGTGCGACTGTAAAGAACTTCGGGACCAGTTGGACCAGATGAGGCCCGAGCAGGTAAATAATGTGCAGAGTTAAACCGTGTTTTGCATTATTGTTCAAGTTGCTAATTTTTTATATATTGTTTCATAGATGATTTGATAGCCGTACAGTGCTGAGCTAGTCGCTTCGTTACCTCAGTACTGTCGGGCTGGGCAAGGCACATGGATGACCAGATGTCCGTTGATTGTGTACACCGTGGTTGAGTGGAATCATCCCGACAGAGTGATGCGACAGTTTGGGATGAGGCAGGTAGTCCCAGAGCCATGTAACACTATGACGACATTACATCGCATTGATCGACGTGGTCATGCGAATACCGACTGGAGTCACTTTCATAGGGAGTATGTTGAGCTCTGGGACCATCGGCTGCAGCATCTTATGGTAGGTATTCCAGATGCAGCTCAGATGCTTGCCTCAGACCCATATATAAGATGGTATAGCCGCATTACACGTAGATTGATTAGACCAGTTAGAGATTTACCGACTGTTGGCTTCCAACCAGTCGGTACGATTCGCGGTGTTCTGGTCAGATGTTTTCCTTATCGTACAACATATCCATCTTGTACATAAAATAACTTCACTTAATTAAACTTCCCATTTTCTTTTCAGGAGGATGGTGTGACTCGTGTGTATGAGGTTGCACGATCGGTGTTGGTTGGATTAGCAGCAGGCGGCCCTCATTCCGTCCCTCTAGAGGTGATGACGGCATTAGAGGAGATTCGTACTATTAGTGAGCATTCATTACAGGCTGTTCATGAGGACCGACGTTTAGACGGGGCTGTTCCATCTTCCACAGTATTCATGCCCCGCGTCTCAGAGCCTCAACCTCAGCCACAACCACAGCCACAGCCACAGCCACAGCCTCAGCCTCAGCCTCAGCCGCATCCTCATTCCCAGGCTCAGCCTCAGTCTCAGGAGCAGACAGACCCATCTACACACTCTGAGTCTGAGCCACATACACCACATGATCAGGGTTCTACTGTGTATGCATATGATGATACGGCCAACGTTTATAGGCCTTTCACTCCAGGGGGCTCTGAGTTCCGTATATCTACGGTCCGACTTCTCCATCCAACAATACACATATACAGATACACCGTCGTCATCGTCGATCCAGCCACCACATCCAGCTTCAGAGTTCGAGGCGATGGTGGCGATGTTAGAGAGTTTGACGCAGGTAGAGGCGGAGGAGATGGAGGTGGAGGTGGAGGTGAGAGAGACGACTGGACATGATACCCCCATGGCAGAGACACAAGATGAGGCTTTGACACAGGCCGAGTCTCAGCGACGACCTCCGATACGTTCAGTTTACGCTAGGGGTAGATGTCGTCATGGTCGTAGAGGGAGAGGGGTATTGCAGGTCATCCAGCGACGTGAGGAGATTCCACTAGTGGAGGATCCACCACAGGAAGAGGGTAGGCCTAAGAGAACGAAGAATGTTCCGTGGTGTGGAACACATTATAAATAAAGATAGTCCATAGGATCCACAAATAATTACAGCTTTGTTTTTTGATGTATTATAAACAAATAATTACACATTTGTATATATATAATTTTTTTATTCTATACATCTATATCTCTCTCCCACTATCTCTCTTTATCTCTCTCTGTAACGCCCCAAAATCCACGACACGTGGATGGGTCAAAGAGGTCAAATAACGAGATTAAGAAGAAGAAGAGATCCTACGTAGACCAATCCAAACAGTGCGGAAGCTACGAGAGAATCCTACGTGGATTCCAAAGGAAAGTCAAAAAGTCAAGAATTGACCCATGAGGACCAAATGAGTCAAATAGGATCAATCAACATTACTCTGTTATCAAAGAAGTTTTAAGAGAATGGAAGCAAGAAGTATCAAGAGTGGAAAAAAAAGAGGAAGAGGTTTAATTGAAAGTTTTAATGGAATCAAGGTTTGAGAATTTACAACCAAACAGTCCCTTAGAAATCAAAAGTGATATTGTTCCCATAGTAGACTATCCACGGGCTAAGTATAAACCAAATTAGATTTCGAAAATTTAGAAGTTTTAGAAATTTTCTAAGTATAGAACCTGTGTAGCCATACGATAAACTTACCAAAACGACTCAACGGAACATCCGAACAAAAATGAACACGATATAAAAAGGATCTAAGTTAAAAGACTAACAAGTGTCCGAATCAAAGTGAATAAATATTTAATGTTAACATGCGCCCATAGGCGACTCAAAGTCCCAATTACAAGTCCGATTACATTAAAAAAAAATTCTAACATTTTCTAAGTAAAGGGCTAAACATGTGCCCGAATCAAGTATTAAAGAATTTAAACTACAAGATTCAAATTTATTACATTATCTTTTTAGACAAAACTAGAAGTTTGAAACATTTTCAAAACTACTATTCTTCTTGAATGAAATCCTCAAAGTGTGATGTCACGCGTCGAGTAATTCTTGGGTCTTGTCCCAACTCGATAATCCCTGAAAAATGGTTTGTCGTTTTTATGAGAACGACGGCTCGTAGAAAATATTGTAGAGATTCAATATGGATCCCATAACTAATATGCAACATGTGGTGCCATGAATGTCGCCTAGGCAATGCAACTAATAAGCCCTCGGGCCATGCACACATGATCACTCGCCTCATTACCGGACTGTGAGCCACCCCCCACTGGGAATGTAGCATACCAACTTTCCGATAGCTAGTCGAATATAAGTTGGAGTTTGGCACGTTCTTAGGTACATCCACCCTGTCTCACCACACAACCCACATCTGGATTTTCTTATCCACTTTTATCCCCCTTTATTGGGGTCGAATTTACTTTTATCCCCTCTTAGGGATTTCTCAAATGTCACCCATGCTAATGCTATGAGGTGTGCCCACTTGGAAACAATGTACATGAATTCTATGATTCCAATGCAGATGTTTATCATATTAAACGGTAATTAACATGCTTGACATATTTAGGCAAGTCCAATTACTTCAATCTAATTCATGCTAACATATGATTTCAAGTTCATAGAATATCAATAAGGAACATATGAAATCAACTTCTAGGCATAAGGGCTACTTAATCAAGTAAGCAAATAATTCATTTAGGCAACTAAACAATCAATCAACAATTAAGGAGTAGATAATATCACTTAAGCAAATTTAATTTCAACTCAACAACTAACATTTTAATCAACATAGTAAGATTTAGTGAAAGGGATAGTTCAAGGTCACAAGCTATGTTTTAATCCTTAACAACCCTTACACAAATCACACATTAGAGATAAAATACATAGTGAATCAAGACAATATAATCTACCTTGCCCTTGAGAATGGAAATGTGCAAATGAAATAGAGAATCCAAGTGAGAAAATAAGAGAACCCAAATGTGGATCTTCAAGAATAAGAAAGTAGGAAATCCCTCTTCTTCCTCTAGTCCATAATGTGAGCTAGAGATCCCCAAGATGTAAAATAGAAGTACCCATAGAAAGCCCTAGATGAGGTAATGATATTTGCCTCTAATAGCTTGGCTCCAACAATGGTATATGGAGGCTCAAAATTGGGGTTGAAGGTTGAAGTAGTTTGGAGGGTTTACTTCCAAACCATAGAGAGAGATAGAGATAGAAATAAGAGAAGAAAATGAGGGGGGAGAGAGAGAGAGAGTGAGAGCCAAATATATAAGGGAGGGAGAAGGAGATGGGGAAGTTTCCTAGGAAGCTTCCTAGGGAACTTTAGTGGTTGGGGTGGTTGAGAGTTGTTGAGAGTGGTTGGGGGTGGTTTGGGAGTTGACTTGTGAGTCTCATCTTGTCCCCTCATCCACACACACAAATTATGTAATATATATACACACACATGTGTTAAAACAAATACCAAAGTGGTACCACAAAACCATTTAAAATGTATATATTCAAATTGGGTCCACACATTGGCCACCAAAATTACCACAATACCCTTAATTAAAATTTCAAAACATTACACTCTCCCCCTCACTCTCTCTCTATCTCTCCCACTCTCTCCCACTATCTCTATCTCCCACTCTCTCCCACTATCTCTTTCCCCCTCACTCTCTCTCTATCTCTCCCACTCTCTCTCTATCTCTCACTCTATCTCTATCTCCCACTCTCTTTATCTCTCTCCCACTCTCTCTATCTCACTATCTCTCCCACTCTCTCTATCTCTCTGTCTATCTCTATCTCCCACTCTCTCAATCTCACTCCCACTCCCACTCTCTCGCACTCTCTATCTCTCTCCAACTCTCTCGCACCTATCTCTCTATCGCTATCTCTCTCCCACTCCCACTCCCACTCCCACTCTCTGTCTCTCTCCCACTCTCTCGCTCCTATCTTTCTATCTCTCTCCCACTCTCTCTCTCTCTCACTTTTTACAAATACACATTGTAATTGTAATTGGATTAATTATGTTAATAATGTTGGATTAATAATGCTTGGTGGTTCAATTCTGATGACAAAAATATGTTGGATATATAGCAGGGAGCTGCTGCAATGGACAGACTGCTGGGAATTTAGCTGTTGATGAAATCGCTACTTCAAGTAGCGATTTCTGTTTTTGATAAAGTTGCTACTTGAAATCGCGATTTCAAGTTGCACTGATTGGTCTGAAATTGCTAGTTGAAGTCCCGACTTCTAGAAAAGTGATGGGTTTGAGAAAAAAGTTGAAACAGTGATGGGTCAGGGATATATTACCCCACTTTTGAAGCCTCAGGTAGAAAATTCTTTTGACAATTATAAATGGAACCCAATATCCTAACTTTTGACTATAAAGAAAATTAAAATAAAACTAATAAGAAAGATAGGCAAGATAAAAAAAAGGGCAAAAAAAGGAAGAAATAAAGGAAAAAGGAAAAAGAAGAAGGTATTTACACCGTTTTAAAGAATTTTGATGTCAATAGGATCCTTGCTAGGCAATACACTAACTTTTACATCTAAACTAAAATGATAAAAAAAGGACTAACAAATCTAGAGCAAAAGAAAACAAAATGCATTAGATTTATTGAGCTTCATGTGTGAAAATATAGAGTGCAATGTGTAGTAGAAAGGAGCTACGTGGGCAAATTCAAATTATAAGGAATGAAAATAATGAAGCACAAGCTCAAAAGAATTCTATGAGTGAGAGAGAGAGAGAGAAATAGGAATTGTTACCTTGAGAGAGAAAGACCACATATCTCCAATTCGAGCTGAACATAAGCGTCTCTTTATTTCTTTTTCTACTAATAAAGGGAACAAACAACATACAAAATTAGAGCTAAACATAGACGAGACCATTTGTGATAGCTATTTTGGGCTCAACAATCACTAACATCATCACATGCATTATGCTCTTGTGGTCAATCTACCAAACAGTGGTTGTGCATGTAAATAAAACCCGAAATGCTGAGCAACACAAGCAAAAAACAAAATGCAAAACATATCCAAATTGAGAAATGATCTAAGCCAAGTTTCCAACTTGTAAAAACACATATTTACTGCAATTTTGCAATTCAGCCTTCCCCAAAAAATCAGTAAAAAGTTTGACTTGAATATCCTTTGATTTCAATTCCGCAGAGTTAGTTTAAGAACAATGGAAGAAACGTACAGTCTGTACAGATAAAGAAATCCATATACATGAATACATATAGATTTTTTTTAACCAAAACCCATGTGGATATAAAATGCAGGAAAAAAAAAGAATTTGGAGAATAGGGAAAATGTTGAATAAAAAAAATGCAAATGTAATTGGAGTAGAAAAAACTCAAACATCAATTTGAAATAATCCCGTATATGTAATGCTAAACCTGATAATAAACCCTGATTAGCACCCAAAGACCAAGGTTGCCTCACCTGTTTCCGAATCTCCATGGCCGGCAAACATGTTCTTCCTTCGAGAATTACAAAGTAAATGTTGGTGTGTTGATTGCTTTGGAAGAAGAGAGAGGAGGGGGGCAACTGGCCAGGTAGTGGATGAGAGAGAGAGAGAGAGAGAGAGTAGTAGTAGGAGGAGTAGTAGTAGTAGAGATTTGCTTTTAGCAACAAAAAAAAAAAGAAAAAAAAAAAGTAGAGATTTGCAAGAGAAGCCAACAAAGAGAGTCACAGATCTATATGTAGTGGAAGAATTGAAAAGCCAAAGAATACCCAAAGCACCAACCTGAATTCTCCAAATTCCATCAGGTCAGCGCCTAGCAAAATATATATGAGGGGCAAAATAGTAACATCATTGCTCAATGAACAGTAACGAACAGTACCATAAACCTCTTCTTTTTATATAGTTAGATAGAGATTACTAGTTTTTTGTCCATGAATTTAATGAAGAAAGGAAAAGAAATGTCTAGTAGGAATTTGTTTAATATGGTAAACTATTAAGACATAAATTCAATTATTAATACTAAAATGTAATCAAAACTTTATGAAATTAGCCAACTTCTTGTTTTCATCTTCATTTCAGAAACCAATAACCATCACGTCATTTTAAAACTCGGATCGGACTGGTCGGTTCAACCAGTTCACCCGTCGACCGGTGCCTTTTCCGGTCCGGTTCAACTCAATAATCGTTATTAGGTTAAAAACCGGTCAGAACCGATGATCCAACCGGTTAAACTGGAGAACCGGTAAACCGAACCACGGTTTTAGAACCAGGCCAGCTGGCCTCTTGAACCCTTTTCCCTCTCCCTTTCTCTCTCTCTCTCTTACTTTTCCTGCAAGACTGTTTATGCTTTTAATAAAGAAACTGCCACCTACAACATAGAAGTCTAGAAGGCTAGAACTAGAAGTCAATACCTATACCAATGACTTGATTGATGTTTTGCGTTTTTTTTTTCATTGACATATATATATATAAAAATAAATATTTTATATAAGATTTGAAAGTAAGATTGACAAGAATAAATTAAATAAAATACTCTTTTTATAGAGTTGATTAGTATGAACTATGAAGAAACCAATTACTTAATCCACTTATGTAATTTTCTATATTTCTTAAACTTAAATTTTTATTAATGATATTTAAAAATAAATAATTTAATACATAATTATTACATCACGGTTAGATTACGGTTCACCCGACGGTTGAACCTCTAATCTGTAACCCGGTCATTTTTCCGGTTCGATGAACGGCCCGATTTTAAAAACATTGTTTAAAAGTGCCTTGAACCCTTGGTTTAGTTAACTGCATTGCCTATTTGGTAACCTGTCTTAGGATCAAACACAATATGTCAACATGTGTTTGCAGTGCGAAAGGGGGTTGTTTCTATACAATTAACAATTTTTTGCGACTGGCATTTGAACAAAGAACCCTTGTCAAACAGGACCTACTAGGACTAGTACTTTTCTATGCTAATTTACATATCAACCAAATATTATTCCAAACTGCATAGGTTGGCATACTCAAGTGACAAAGAGCTTGACATATATAAGTTCCTTCCAATACATAGGTTCGGTGTTCGAACCCCATCCCCCTCTCCTATATCATAAAGAAAATACTGTATATATATATATATATTATATTCCAAACTGCAATTGTAATTATACTTTCCTTTATTTCATCAAATCAATATACATACATACAATTGAATTTTTGGGCAACCAAAACTTCTTGATATATGCACTCCCAAAAGACATGATTGACAATTCAGCTTACATTTTCTATCATCAAACTTAAGTTTAAAATGCCCAACTCTACAAGACAAGAGGCACCAAGTGTTATTCAATGTGCCCTCTTTCAATACATTAGTAGCCTTACGGGACCTTCCCATGAATGATGATTGAGAGATCTCTCACTGTGATTGTAATAATGTGGATGATCACTTGAAGCCATGGTGGTGGAAATTAGTACTATAGTGCCTCCTGCAAGTCAATCTATGTTGTCCAAATTATCATCTAAGCTTAGTTTCAGCCATCATCAGAGTCTGTCTCGCGGAATGGTAAAGGAACAGTCTTTACTGCCCTATACTTGCCAGCATTATTCAAATGTTCGTTTTCCAATCTACGCTCACAAAATGTCACAGTTAGAAATTTTATGTATATGATCCTAACTAGTCTACTAAGAATCGGGGATTTACCCCTACCCTATGATCTGTGAGACTCGATAATAGAAATGGACAGTAAAAAATAAGAATACAAATTTATACCGTTCCAATTGTTACGTCTTGTACCTGCTAAAACTTTCAGTATGCTAAAAAACAGAAAGATAGTATTCCAAACTACATCTGTAGCCGCATTTTTTTTTTTTACTTTTGCTTAGTCATGTATAAAAAAATCAATGCTACAAGTGCCAAATTACCCCTCAAACATTCTTTCGGGATGAGTTTGAAAATACCTGTAGAAATTCCAGTGCCCACGTCGGATAACCTCTAGTGAAGCCAGGAAGAACTCCAACAGACGCGACTCAAAGACTCCAACATTGAATCTCATCACAGTCTCCACCCAAGCAACTCTAAGGACCAAATTTAAGGCCTGCAATTGAAATTCTCTATGTTTAATGTACTTATCTTCCAATTATATAAATGTATGTATTTATACAGAGAGAGAGAGAGAGAGAGAGAGAGAGAGAGAGAGAGAGAGAGAGAGAGAGAGAGAGACTCACTATGGAAATGTAGTAGATGCTTTTGTTCTTGAGAATGAGATCATCTCTAAGCCATGGGTTTTTGGATTTGGGGTTAAAAAAGCCCCAATCCTTGACAAAGTCCCAGTACAATTGGTAAACAGTGGCCACAAGTGAAGTGACCAACACTATGCCCATCCATAAGTGTGAGGGCTGCCTGGCATAGGTTAACCTGGCTCCAGCTGCCACCATGGCAGAAACATACTTCCCCAAGTTAGCCAGGTGGTTCACGTCACACTCATCGAACCATCTTCTTGCACACTAAGTGGTTACATAATAAAAAGGCCACCAGTTAGAACAATTTTAATGGTTGAAATAGAATCTTTGACGATCATTATTGCATGTACATATGGTTTAAATACAATTATTTCTGTCTACTATCCCAAAATTTCAATTTGGATTCCCTGTAGTTCGAATTGCGAGAATCAACACCCGTCTTTAAATATCCGTTAGCAATGTGAGCGTTGTCCTCAATTTGCCTATTTTTGAAAAATCTAGGACCTTGTCTATCGCAATTGAAACTAGAAGTCCATTTGGTAACCAACTATATGAGATTACTGAAAATTTTATACTCAAAATTTTCAACATAGTTGGAAAATTCAAGTATGAAATTTATGCTCATCTCAGTTTAATTTTGAAGGAGTAAAGAAGACGTACCTGCATGGCACGCCAGTAATACGGGGCAAATGAGATAACATAAGCAAGCTCTCTGTATAGCTTTCCAGAGTTGCAGGTTTTGTATCCGTCTGTCTTGAACTTTCCAGCTAGAAAGTAGCAAGCTGAGGATTCCATATGCCTCAGCAATGGAATCTATAGAGAAAATGAACAAGAAGTAAATTATGGGTGACAAGACACTTGAACAGGCTATATATTCTTTAAGGCTCTGTTTGGTTACCAAGAAAATTGAAGAAAAAAAGTTGTGGGCTAGCTTTAGAATGTTTACCTGGCTAGTCAGTTGGTCAGCCATGAAAAAATCAACCAACATAACCTGCACAAATGGAAATTCAAATGCAAAAGATATTCTTGATAAATTAGCTGCATTTTCACTTATGAACACATGGCTATTACTTTGATTGAGATAAAAAAACTTGTATATATATACCTTGTATAAGGGGGAACAAACTATGTTGCGAATTACGCGGAGGAAGCACAAGCGGGTAGAGCCATAGAAGATGTTTACTGGAAAAACCAGCAACACTAAGAAAACCTGAAATTCACATAGATGAACAAATAAGCTTAATTTGTGAACAGAAACTCCTATTCATAGCTGAATTGATCACACTTTTCATCATCCAAGTTTGAGGTGATTTTTTTTTTTTAGGTGCTTAAAGTTTCGTTTGAATTGAATGCGTAAATGTGTAATTTTAAGTATCTTCCAAAGGCATTTGTTACACATGTTTGCGCGATACATTCCGAGTTCTAATCTACTACATGTCTAAATTAAGTTTCCACCGTGACAACAAAGTCTCCACAAACCGATTAAAATAACACACTAAAGTAATTTCAGGAAGGATCTAGAGTTAAGTTTTGAGTGCTGCCCACCATATTTTTCCCTACAATCACATTGTGCAGTGAGCAGGAGTACAATATTACTGCACCTTATATTGGACGTGGGTATACAGAGAAATTTGGAAGGTTCATTTAGCAACTATCAAAGTTTTTTGACACCCTCGTTGTAAATTACTTCTTCCCTCCAAATTAAAAATCACTGACCAAGGTTTTGTATTGCATTGCAAATGAAAGTTTAAGCATTTAGATTTAGTTATATGGGTGTCAAAAGCATAGAAAACAAGTTGAAATGTGCCTTGAATTTAGACTATGGTAAGTGTAAGGGCGATTTAATTAGTTAAAAGCCCATTATGCCATTTTTAATTATATTAGAGTTTAAGGACAATTAAGATTCCTGATTATGGGACGGTCCTCCGTACATGAATATTAAATGATATTTTAATGGATCATACGCGAATACTAAGTCAGAGATATTTTTAACGAACTACGAATCAATTTGGACATTTTACTTCTAGGGACTTCTATCTAAATTTCTCAAAAGTGTTATTTACCCAATATATGTGTGTGTGTGTGTGTGGTGTGTGTGTAAATGTGAATGGAATAACTAGATGACTAACTAACCAGAAGTAGAACTCCAGGGATGAGATCAACATGGCTGGGAGAGAAGCCACTGGAGAGTAAGATTAGATGGATGACCATGGCACCAACCACTGAGGTCATCAAGGAGGTGCAAATTAGAAAGGCATCTCTGTACTTGAGAGCTGTCTTTGGTTGGAATTCAAATATGAAGTTGTAGTTAATCCTTGTGCTCTTCCACATGAACAAATTGCATCCGTACATAAACAAGTGCAGGCTTAGCAATGCAAACGTGCTACACAGCAAATCACAGGTTTTTTCTGAGTTTAGCATAATCATAATGATTAATTTGTAAATGTCGTTACATTTTGTTGAAAATACTATGAGATGAAAAAAAAAATGTGATTCATATATGGAAATGCTACTAGTTTTGCATATGAATGTCCCGGCTTGTGCCTCTACGATACTTTTATTTCGTTTAAAGGCGTCGAGTACTAGGCTCAGCCTGACTGTAGTACAATGTAAAATTTTTTTGGTGCATTTCTCCAATTCTTTTCAAAGCCCACGTACCTAATAGTCTGCTCTCTTACTAGTTACTAATATTAGTCCATCCCAAGCCATTCCTTTAAAAATTTCTGAGTCCCCTATGCTCATTATGTAATGTTCATTTTGTACATTTATAGGAAATTATTTCTTATTCATAGCTATATTCATGCTTCTAATTTAGATCGTTATAGGCTATCATATTTGCTACGAACTACTTTACAAGGTCTTATCTAAATTGCGAAATGTTACAGAAATAATAAATAAGTTGTCACGAACCCAAGTAGAAAAATGAGTTTAATGTCTTAGTTGTTGTCAACCTTTGTATTTATGATTTTTATTTTATTATTATTATTATTACAAAGGGGAGGACATTTGTATTTGCGTCAAAGGCATGGGGGAATTGGTGCCGACCAACTCAGATAGGACTTCAATCCTGTTGACAATCCTTTTCCGTTAAGTTAAATTATTTATTAAAATATTTTTTTTTATTTTTTTTTATTTTATTTTTTATTTTATGTATTTTCATGTGCCTAATTTTGTATTTGATTATGGTATCATCTCTAATGAGCAGGGATGTCAAAATGGCCCGTCAGGTTTGGCCCGGCCCGGCCCGATATTGATCGAGCGTGGGTTTGGACTTTGGCCCACGGGGCTCATGTCTCTTTTCAGGCCAAAATGGGCTCGGGCCGGGTTTAAGAGTTCACAATCCAGGCACGGCCCTATGCCCTAAGGTAGAGCCTAAGTGAGTGCTTTAAATTTATCCTAAAATGGTATATATATTATATACATATGTAACTATTTTTTTTATAGTTTGAAAATAACTTTTAATATAGCAACTTGCAATTTTTTATATTTTAATACTTGAAAATGAACAATATTTTTATTATTGGGAATCTTCTAATCGGGCTTTTATGCGGGCCTCGGACCGGGCTTTGGTCGGGTCAGGCCTCGGGCTAGGGTTGGGCTTCAAGAGATATGCCTAGGCCCTACCCGGGATGCTAGGGCCTAGGGTAGGACTGACCCTACCTCGGGCATGGGTCGGGCTTAAAGCCGGTTTTTTTGGGCTACGCTTCGCCCCCGTCGGGCAGGACTTTTTTTACACCCCTACTAATGAGTAGTTATATCTCACTTATAATAATATCACATTTTACACCCCTCTCAGTTATGGTTTCACACTTGTTGTAAGTAGGAACCTTCTCTACATTTTTTTTTGGGTAATCGGGGGTGTCCGGGCCAGCTTGCGCGCACCTCGACTAATCCCCCGAGGCCTGGAGGCGCCGGGTGAATACTCCAGTGGCCACGCCCCCTATGACTCGAACACTAAACATTTTGGGTAGTACACCCAAGAAGCTTACCACTCGACCACAAGGGACTTGGTTAGCAACCTTCTCTACATTGAAACAACCTAAACATATATGTACAACTTCGAAATGATGATGTACAACAATAATTGTAGGAGTAACGTAAATCAAGTGATTAAGGAATAAACATGCGAAAAACGTGAAAATCAAACCTGAAAACAGGATAGACCATTTCCATGTAAGTTGATTCAATTTTGGGGGAGAACAAGCCAGACAAATGTGCCAAAATTGCATACACACTAAAAAGCGTTACAAAACAACCCGTAAACAACCCTGCAATAGCAAAAATCAATTTTCATAAGTTTAGCGATGAATTTATTCACTCAAGTTCACTCTCGTATAGTCAAGAGGGGCTTTAGCCTAATTGATATAGCTTCTCTCGTCCGAGTGGGGAGAGAGAGGGTTCAAATCCCCAAAGGGGATTCTAGTTGCTTGCCCCTCCCAGTTATTCTTCAGTCAGAATGAGTGGCCCTAGCTTGTTGAACTTTGATGTATTTTAGTGTGGGGCTTTGGGGTTGGGTTGGGGCTGGGGTGTGCATGTGTGTGTGTGGGGTGTGTGTGTATCCAGTTCAGATCCAGGTAAGTATATATATGTATACATATATATATATAAAAAAATGTTCTCTCTCGTACAAAGGTGTCAGCTTGCTCAACTAGTAAAGTTTTTAATGAGTCAGAATTAAATATTACAATCGTATTAAGGCTTTTTAGTAGTGTGTAGGCTTTTCAATACTAGATTGACATTCATCAAGGACCAAGAATCATCGGCAACTAACATGGGTGCTGTCGGCCCAAGGATCATCGGCAGCCAACATGGGGCTGCTTAGCACCCATGTGGCCTTGACAATGACCACAAATATAAATTATTTTTTTTTGGTAATAGGTGAAAAAAAAATTTATTGTCCTGTAAAGACACAATCCGACAGCACCCATGTTAACTGGCAATGATCCTTATTCTGCATCATGTAATTACGATGACAGAGTGACAATCACATCATGTGGCATTAGAGCTCACAACTAAGTGATACATCTACCAATACCACAGAGAGAGAGAGAGAGAGAGAGAGAGAGAGTGATTACCAACAAAAAATGTGACCATGTGAGATTCTTTTTGCTGTTGAGGTCTCAAGAACTTCATTGCCTTTTTCCTTTCATTGTTGGCGAAGTGCTTTGTGAATAAGGACTCCACTTCGTCCATTAGCCTTACCACCTTACCACACCAAATATGTACACATTATGGTAAATTATTAGCAAACAATATTTGCCGTTCTCTAATTTTGTCGCAGACACAAAAATTTAAAAAGGTAAAAAAGTTATACAAGTAGGGGACATTGATAATTTCAGCAACCTTTAATGTCGGGATTTGAAAATTTGTACATAAATCATAACAATAAGAACTAAAGGCACTTATTAAATTAAAGGAGGATCAAGGCAAAGTGCTTTTAGTGGAAATAAAGTCCCAAGTTATTTTAGCGTTATCATAATCAACATTATTCAATTTATGGCATACGGTAGCTTCTTCAAGCCCTGCTTATGTCATCAGAAATAACGGTTGTATAAAATATTTTATGTTCGTGTTTAATTCTAAAATCAACAAAAGTTCATGTTATGGCTTAAAAGCATCAAATAAGTTATAAAAAAAATAGAAATATTAGTTTTGGTCCTTCAACATGCAATTATTGTAGATTTGGTGCTCTTGATATCTGATGTATATAAATTGATACCCCATTTAATACTTGATTTAGAAATTGATCCTTTTGCCCAATATTTTCGTGTATTTTTGGACTTATATACCTTTGGATATATATTAGGGATTATCTGTATATTAATTGATATATTTAAGTATATCATATTATAAATCCAGGTTTGTTGAGGAGGCGTGATATTAGGGATTTGATTAATCCCAAGATAACTCCTAAATTGTAGGCATGACAGTTTTTAATTAGCATATATTTCTCTCTTTCTCATTATCTCACCCTTAGCCAATAAAAGAGATAAATTTCTTGTCGAAATATTTCCTTGTAGAAACTAAAGGTGAGAATCAATATGAGTAATTATTGGGGTTATGATTGGTAGATGACAAAACATAAATGACAAAACCCTATTTCTTATATAACTTTCGCTGTTTAATTGGATATGTTGAAATTGAACAATTTTCGTGTTCAAATTATTCATAGAAGTTTGGAATGATGGAGTCATTTACATTGCTATGTTTTGTGCAAGTGGTCTGAGAGGTTAGGTTTGTGGAATTGTTCGTGCTCTTTTATCTATCAAGATTGACTTGACGGATTTAAAGCTTTAACGGCAACAAAAAACTATCGGACATGGTGAAGCGAAGTTGACGCTGATAAAATTTCTCGGCGGGTTCGAAGGCGGCGATGGCGGTGTTTTCTGGTGGCTTCATTGTCAGAGATTGAAAAGCTTCAATCTGATTAATTTGTTTTGCTTTTCAACTTTAATGGGTCATTCAAGTGAATTAAGGTGAGAAATTATAATTTTTTTTTTTGGTGAGAAATTTGTATAATAAATGGTCACTGACCATAATTTTGTTGTTTCGGTGAGAAATTTGTATTATCAATGAGAAATATATGGATTACTAAGCATAATGAGCAATTTCTCACTTATGGTTAGTGTTGCATTTTAAAGTGAGAAATTTCTCATTATAGTTAGAAGTGAGACTTTCTCACGATAATATATAGAATTTCGTACCATGTTATTGAGAAATTTCTCACTTATGTTATTTTAAAGTGAGGAATTTCTCACCTTTCATTTTCTATTGGATAATTTTTCTCTGCTAATTCTTTCTATATATATATTTGTTCAAAAAAACAAATTTGGTTTTTGAATTTCAAAATCCTAATTTATGGGAGTATTTCTCGCTCTATATATATAGCAATATATATATATATAAATATATAACAAATCTGGGGTTTGAATTTTAAAACACTAATTTATGGGAATAGGGGTATTTTGGTCCTCAAAATAGGTGAGGGATTAATTTTTAAGTTGACTTATGAAATGGATCAATTTCTAGAAACGGCTACAATAAAGGACTGAAATCTAAAGAACCCTAAAAAAAAATGGAGAAAATAAGAGTGAAATTTAGGATACCATTTGGACTAAATTCTCAAATTGTATCGAATTAATAAAGCCATACAAGCAATCGTGGGCAGCTACAACTATGAAAAGCACTACTTTTGTGTTTGATTGTTAGGGATACGATAAGATACAAGAAAGTAGTGCGGATATAGCGTATAAGCAAGCATGGAATGGCCTATATGGAAATTTTTTTCTATCCACATCATAGCAAAATGCACGCAATGTTAAAGTTGGATAGGGGCAAGCATTTAATGAGAACCATATATATAAACGATCAGGCTCTAATGAGAACCATGTATATACCATTTAATGAGAAATTTCGTATATATATATATACACACACACATATAAGGAGGGGATCTTAAACTTAAAAAAATCTATGGGTGATCCACGAATTTTTTAGACTTAAAAGTCACTGGATAGAGTGCACTTACCCACTGCACTTAAAATTATTTTCTTATGTATATACATGTTAAAAATTAAATGTGTACATCATGAGTAAAATATTACCTTATCGGAACTAATGAAGTGAGATCGCTTCACTACTTTCAGATAACTGGCCGATTTCTCTTGATTTGATACCTATTCACAAAAAATTATAGCTTTCATTTATTAATCAACTTAAAATCTCATCAGTGTCTTATAACCTTAGAATGTAGCATCATCAGTATTAAACTGTACGGTAAACGGAAAAAAGTGGAAAACTTTGAAACAATAAAGTGATGAGATGACATTTAATTTAGTTATTTTCATATATAAAGCAGTTTGATATCTGGGACTCTCTCGGACAAAATTCGTAAGGGGGAAAAGAAAGTTTAGATTTGAATATTGCTCTCAACTCAAGGAGTTTGGGTGAGATGGTCTGTTAGAGTTTCACACTCCTCATGTGAATAAACCACAAAACATTAATGTTTGATGTTTGCTATGCAAATATTTAGTCCGTGTACGGTGACAGTTGAGCAACATGTATACCTCTTTCATGGTGATTGTGAAGCATACTATAAAAAAAAAAAAAGTGACTTCTCTCTTTGCTTAATTAAATTGTTTTCCTCAAACTATATATAGCAATAGTGGAAATATATATTGGAGCAAACAATGTAAATTCAAGTCCTATCATCCACCTAACTATGTGGGTTATATATTTGTGGTTCATGTTGGATTATGCAAACGGATACACTCCTATATATAAGGACACTATATATATCAGCACATGTCTTTGTGTCCTTTCTTATAAGCAGGCCGGTCCCGAGTATTTGGAGGTCCGGGACGAATTATTAAAAGAGAGGCCCTTGTACAGGGGCTCGGGGGCAGCGCCCCCGAGGTGATTTTTTTGGGAGGTCTACTTATACATAATTGACGATTTTTTTGGGGTCTACTTAAATATGAGTCTGTTTGTGAAACTTAACATTGCATGGTGTCTTTTAAAATTCTAAATGGGCCTATTTCTAAAACTCAAAAAATTCTTACACTAAACGTGTAATTTTCAAAATTCTAGGGGCCTTTACTTTTAAGTTTTATATACATCTATATCAATATATATGTAATTGACGGCACTAAATTGGGCCATAGGGAGGCCTAAATGTAAAATACTAAAATATCTCAAGATAAAAGTGTAATTATGAAAATTTCATGTAGGTCCTCAAAATTTTGAAAACTTTGGTGGCCCAGGGGATTGCCCATTTAGCCCCCTTTGAGCCGGCCATGCTTATAAGTTACATAAGTCTGTTAGTCACATAAGTTTAGTTGTACACGTACGTGGATCAATCAAATGCAAAAAAACAGAAGTAAGAAAAGTACGTAAAACAATTTACCTAGCTAATTAGAAGAAACGTATAATAGTTCTATGATTTCTTGATTAGATATTAGTTGCTATTAATTGGACTGGAGATTTTTTAACCACATTACGGTAGGTGTCGCAAAAGTGTAACCTAAAAATGCCAACTAAAAGTGATGTGAAACTTTGTTAAATACCAAAAATCTACGTGAGTGATTGAGAAGAAAATCTATATATGGTTTGAATTATGATGTTTATCAACCATATATAGTTGTTTTATTGCAAGAAAACGGCATGTTACCAACTTACCTTGTCAAATTTCTTAAGTATCTTCGTGAAAGCCACCATATTTAGAGAGCTGCCAGAGAATTTGAACCAATTAGATCATGACACTTAGGACAAAATTCACATGCAAGGCAACTATAAGTAGGCACAAACCTAAAGTGAATGCAGTGTGACGTTTGGGCAACTAGATTTAAGGCGACAAACCTATAAAAAGTGCTCGATAACATAAATATCTTCTACTTCTCTCTCTCTCTCTCTAAAAAATCTCTACAACAAGGAATTCTCATTTAAGTGTTGGAGTAGACACGATCAGAGCCGTTCAACAAAGATTTGGAGTTTGACTCAATAAATGTTAAGCTGAGTTCGCTCATTTAAGCTCGTGAACACGATTAATTAAGACTTGCGAGCATGCTCGTGAAAAAACACATTAATAGGTTTGATAAAGAGCTTGTATAATGACTTTTATATATATATTTATTATAAAACAATATAATTTTAAAGAAAATATGACAAACCTCGTAAATCGGCTTGATAAAAGACTGATTTAATATTTTACTATATAGTTTTAAAGGGCGCGCGAAAAAGTTCGTTGTAAAGCTCACGAGAAAGCTCGTGATCACTTGAAAGCTCAGCTCATTTGAGCTCGTAAAGCTCGTGAAAAAGCTCGCGAACAGACTCGACTCGACTCGGCTCGTTTCCACCCCTACTCAAGTGCATACAACACTGCATTTGACTTTCTCCAACTAGGGCTAAACAGCCTCACCTCTCTCTTCTTAGCAAAAACAAAAAAACAAACAAACAAACAAACAAACGGCCTCTCTCTGTCTCTCACGGTTTTTTTTGACTATTTTGCTCTGGTGTATAAGTAAACATGTCACCTTTTATTAGCTAGGGCTAAATTTTCATGACTCTTCCCTCAGTTAGTTAGGGGGGGGTGTGTGTGTGTGTAGAAATTTCTAAATAAGAAAAAGAAGCATAGAAAACCTGTATGTTTTTAGAAGACCAAGGCCTCTATAGAGCTCTACAAAAGCACCTCTGATCATCTTCTCAGCACATTGGATCTTCTTTTTGTTTATTATAAAATCTCTTGATCCGTCCTTTTTCGGATTATTTACTAGATCTTCCCATAACATTGATGTAACAGCCGAAATCGTGCGTGTCGGCGTTGTAGCAGGAATATCAATCCTCATACCCATCTTAGGCTTTCCCTTCTTTGTCTTTGTTCTTGTCGCTGATCCGATAAAATTTACTCCATTCTTTTCCAGTGTCGCAATTACATCATCATCTGTTTGTGATGTATCTGTAGTAGGGGTTTCACTGCAGTCACTTGGGCAGTCTGCATGATTAAACACAAATTAACTCTGTTCTCCAGGGGTTAAATGTACGTAATCTTATCCCGAAATCAGAGGCTATTTTTTAATTTCGTCACAGCATGGCACATTTGTATACGTAATTCTATTGAAGTAGCATCATGTTAACATAATTTTATTTAATTGGAGACTTTTCGGTAATTAAAAACTAATTCTATACATGGTCCAAAAAGAATTAATTTCTAATAGCTTCATGTTTACGTACCTGCTTGTTAAATACGGACTATATTGGAGTTTGTGTCCAGTTAGAAAATATCTTAGATAAAAACGAAACTTGATGTAGACCAATCCTATTTTTACTACTCCCAAACATGGCCTTTGGTTTTTGCGAAAAACTTGAATCTAAGTATAATATTTAGCTTTTTCCATCTTTTTCATCAAAAAGAAATTCCTCATGGAAAGGAATGGATTGTCCACAAATTTTCACATTTGGAAATCCTTTCTAATCCAAAAAAAAAGTGTTCATTCAATATTTTGCCTTGTTGAACATCATATATACCATATCTTTTACGGGTATTGTGTGAGGTGGCAGGTCCTATTTGAAAGTGATTGTATTACCTAGGAGTGCAACTCGATCGGGTCGGGCGGGATCTAAAAGGTTTTGGTTCTATCTGGGTCTGAGTCTGAATTCAAGCAGCTTGCCAAGTTCAAGCCCGAGTCCGACACAAACCCAACCCGGTTTGTGATAAAGTATTAAAACCCGAGCCTGAATTGTAATTTTTTTTGGTACATCTAATTTTTACTATGTAAACAACAATATTTAGAGTATCAAATCTATTTTTTTTTTTAGATTTAGAAAAAAATATTCATCTATTAATTTAATGCTTGAATAATATCTAATAGTATATTTTTGTCACTAACACTGTAATCTAATGTATAAAATAATACATAAATCGAATTCGGGTTCGGGCTTGGGTTCACGGGTTAGCAAAATTATGCTCAAGCCCAGCCTGAATTGAATTCGGGCTTGTATTTTTCTGCCCAAGTCCGCCCATGGTGAAAGTACCGCGGACCCAAGCCGGTAATTTTCGAGCCGATCCCGGGCTGGGTACGGATTGACCCGCCCAAGTTGCACCCCTAGTATTACCCAAGGTTTCTAGGACATTGTCAAAAGTTGTCAAGACATAACATTAAGTAATGCTTGGGACACATAAAATATTCACATAAAGTTAGTCATACAAATTTATTGTGTCTATCTCTCTCATGGTAGGAGTCTATGAATGCTATAAGATCCGCTGAGAAGAGAGATAGACATAATAAATTTTTGTGAACAACTTCGTATAATTATTTTATTTAAATGGTGACCCAAGTATTACTCCATAACAATATCTAGTGTCCCATTATATCTATTTTCTCTCTATTCCATTCCGTTAGGTCATTTCAAAAGAAAGAAATGAAACTCTAGGAAAGCAAAAGACCACTTAACAATACCACGCTATTGGTCTTTTCCCCAATTTCATGTCTCTATCCAAATGGAAGACTTAATTAGAGAGTACCCAATAAGGACCCATGTCCTGTACATGTCTTTTGGGTTTCTTTACTTTTTTAATTAATTATTTTCCCCAAAAAAAAAGGTTACTGTATATCTTATAAAGAATAAATGAAAATTTCTCTATTTAAAAAAATTAAATTTTAAGTAGAGAAAGCCAAATTGGTTTAAATGGTGGCCACCGAAATTAAGTTTTTAGTAGTTTACAGGTAGTCCAGCTGGAATAATACTTAGACAAATTAAGATATTTTTAGGTATCTTGTGGGTATCGCATACTGACGTGATATTCTTCATCCAATGAGAGTGGGTTATATAAGTAAGAACACACTTCTACATACAGGGTCTCATTATTTGTGGGTTCTGATACGTGAGTCCCTCCCAAATAATAAGAAATTATATATCCCATGCGTCCAGGGCCGGCCCTGAGATATTGGAGACCCCATGTGAGATTAGTATATCGGGGCCCTTAACACAATTAGGGTTTAGGCGCAGCGCCCCGAAGCAATTTTTTTTTGTCTATTTACATATATTTGCAAGTATATTTATATATTATAGTTTGATTTGTGCGTTATTTATTGGTATTTTGAGAAATTAAATGTTTAGTTAATGTAGTATTTATCAAGAATCAAATGCACAAAGACAACATATATACATATATAGGACTGGAGAGCAATTTGGGGACCCTTTTGTATTGTAGGCCCCAAGCCCATGCATGTGTCGCATGTGCTCAGGGCCAGCCCTGCATGCGTCACATGCTATTGTGGAGCGTTGATCTTATGAGTTCCATATGGGTTCAACATGATTGACGGTCAACAATAGACTGTCACACCGGCTTGATGGGATAACTTCTCCCAAATAATTCACTCATTCACTCAAGAATACGACGTGTGAGCATACCAAGTATTACCCACAAACTTACCTAAAAATTTCTCTACTAATACTTTCCATAAGTTTAACAGAGGAAGTTGCAAATTAATTCTTCCAGCAACTAACATCATGCCACCTTATCAATATGGAAATGTTGGTCAATGAATCGAATTACAAAACTACCCCTACTTTCTTTTAATTGACCAAAAACTCCTAGAAATTGCACTTTGTGATAGGCCGTGCCATATATGCTAGAATTTTTGGTAACTCATAGTATTGAGCAACTCACCGGAGAAGTCAGAGTTCCGGGCAGAGGATGAGTGGGACCGAGATAGAAATCCGGC
The DNA here is from genome assembly GCA_033977485.1 of Hydrangea macrophylla. Classification (NCBI taxonomy): domain Eukaryota; kingdom Viridiplantae; phylum Streptophyta; class Magnoliopsida; order Cornales; family Hydrangeaceae; genus Hydrangea; species Hydrangea macrophylla. The sequence continues at coordinate 109,756,269 of CM066991.1, forward strand.
AGCCGACATGGACGATGTCAAACTTTTCTGGCGCCGGTCAATAAGAAATTGTTTGAGGTCTAGCAGACTCTGCATCTGCTTGTTCAGAATGTCTCCTCTTTCAACAAACTCAATCTCTCTTGTCTTGTAGAACTGATTCACCTTTACAAGCTCCTCATCTAATCTCTCAAAAAACACATTCACCTATAATGACAAAAAAGAAAAAATGAATTAGATATTCAGACAAAAAACATCTAGAAGATCCATCTTAATCAATTTTACATTTTTTTTTTGTTTTCAGTTTTTATTTGTAACGTTCCAATCCTGCTAGCCATGTGGCTTGAATAAACAGCACAGGCGGATTCAGGATTTTTTGTCACGAGACAAGCTATACGGGGGTTCGGAGGTATTGCCCGTGGTCGTGAGGTGAATATTTTTTTTGGGTCTTTTTTTATATTTTGCTGTTTTTTTTGGGACTACTTATTGTATATAAATTCCCGAATTCAACATAAGTCACAAATTCACAAGTGCCCCAATCCAATATTCACAAATATCCCTCAAACAAACAAAAATCACAAATATTTCCCAAATTCTATTATTATTAGGTTAATATATTGGCCAATTAAAAGAGAGAGAAACGATGTAAACTTAGTTTTAGACCCAGTTTGGGGGTTTCGGGGTAAGAGATGTAATTTTTAATTTTAAAATGTGATATTTGGAAACATAGAATCTATTTTAAGAAACTTAAACATTAATATAGGTATCATTTAAAATTTCAGGAGGGCCTATTTGTAAAATTCATTCCAATTGTTATAAAGTATGATTAATCCATGTATACAAATATATCTATATGGCATACATGTGACACCCCGCTGGACCAATATTATATTAGAACAAGATATGAAAAATGCTCAAAGAAAAGTACTGAATTGTTGTTCATAAGTTTTTATATATTTACCTCGTCTTCTTCAGAAAATAGATGAACAAGGTCATTGTCATACTCTAGTTCCTCTCCTTCTTCTTCATCTCCTCCGTCAGTGATTTTGCTCTTCATCTATTGCACAAAAACCAATATATTCATATAAATATTTTATTTTTGGCTGAAGATATGCATATAAATTTACAATTAGCAAAATATATATAAGGAAAATAGGTAGTCTAATTAACATATACGTATATATATATATATATATTATTAGATGGTGTCTTTTTCGCAGTTTCTTTTGTGGGTCGTTGGTATTTCCTTGCGCACTCACGACTCTATCGTGATAAAAAAAGAGAAGCGAAAAACCGTTTCTCTGGTTTCGTGTCAGTATCTGATATTAAAGCTTTTGAACCTCGCCGGAATCTGACGTCATTCAGGCTCACCCGTCGCCTTAAATTACACAATTCTGAACAACAATTCCAGATTTCAAGTACTTAATTAAGCTAAAGAATAACAATTACTATTAATTAAGTCAAAAGTACTGTAGTTAGTTATAATTACCCAGATCACTAGTCACACAATATATGTGGGTATACATATATGTATATATATATACTCACACACACATGTATATATATATATATATATTTGAATTGAGAACCTTTTGCCTGAAAATGACAACAATTTTGGCTTTCTCAATCACAAAAAAAAGACAAAAATATGAAAAAGCATAGCCCAATTTTGGTGGAATCGTTTGGCCACCTTTAAGACTTCTTGAAGACAGAGTATCACCGGAAACAGATATCTATCGCCGGGAAATCAAGAATTTGCTAAACCCATGTTCAACAATACCAATTTTACTACAAACTTAGTAAAATCAAATACAACCCAATAGTTTTAAGTTTACTGGATATTGAATTATTGTAACTTTACATACATGTACCTGAATGATCTCGGGTTTGTCTCCGGCATTGCAGAGTTTGTGAGTAATTTTTGTCAGAACAGAGCGAATTGGGTCGAAAATGGAGAGCCCGAAATCGTGGTTGATGGGTTGAATTTGGCTTGATTTTCTGGAGAGCTTAATCTTCTTCACATTTTTCTTTAATTGCCAATAATTCACAAAAGCGTCCTTCCATTCTGGGATGAGTTGAGCTTCGAGCTCTTTCGAGAACTTCACCATTGAGTTGGAGAGAGAGAGAGAGAGAGAGAGAGAGAGAGAGAGAGAGAGAGAGTTTAGAGGTATAAGAGGGGTTACAAAGGTTTATATATAGAGAGAGAGATATAGTATGTTGCTTAGAGGCTAGAGCCATGAAAGGTCCATGGGTCCAACCGATCCACAACCCGGTCCAAATGTGATGTTTCTCAAATTGTAAATGAATGTCCCACCTTTTTTTTTAAAAAAAAAAACCTTATTTAAAATAATGTCCACTTTGATGTTCAATATTTGTTACAATTTGTATTTTAGTTTTGCCCCTTATTCAAAAATAATTTGATCTTATTTGTATAACACTGGAACTTTCATCTTATGATTCTTATCGATCTGATCACTTCTAAAAAAAATGTATGTTTGAATTTCTTTTTGTGTGATCTTGGCTATTGCCTATTGGTATATGATCAACCCAAAAAAAAAATTCCTATAAACATTGTGTCAAATTTTTTTTTTTTTGGTCTCGCATTTAGCTTGTCGGCGTTGTCTTATTTGTTTGTGCGTGCATTTAGTATTTTGGGATTATTAAAAATCAATCAACTTTGTTTGACATTTTAAAGAACAGTTAACTTTTTTTTCAAAATGAAAAGGAAATCAAGTTAAAACTAAAAATTTAAAAACACATCAACTTTTAATTTTTTTAAATAAAAAATTAAAAAAATTACATTTACCACCCATTTTTTTCCTCACCACCACCTCAACCCGCCGCCGCCGCCACCACCATCGCTGGCCACCACACCACACCACACCACACCAACCATAACCTCTCTCTATATATATTTATATACGTGAGCATATATATATATATATATCTAATATATGGCCACCACCACCCCCAACCTCTCTCTATCTCTTCTCACCACCACCACCACCACCACCACCACGGGCCTCCTCCCTCATCCACCCCTGTAACTGCAGGAAAAAAAAAAAAGGTTGCAAGTTGGAGCAAATGTCCAAGCAGCAGGAGCAACTCACCAAATTTGCCAGGAGTAACTCACCAAATGTAAGAAACGTTGCCAAACTTGTTAGGAGCAACTCACCAAATGTAAGGAAAGAACATTGCCAAACTTGTCAGGAGCAACTCACCAAATGTTTGTATGTATTACATTTGGTGAGTTGCTCTTGACAAGTTTGGCAATGTTTAGTTGCTCCTGATAAGTTTGGCAACGTTCTTTTCCTTTGGTGAGTTGCTCCTGACAAGTTTGGTGAGTTGCTCCTTCTATTTGGACAATTGCTCCAAAAACCTAAATCTATTTTTTTTTTGTATTGGTGATGGTGGATGAGCGAGTTGGCCCGTGGTAGTGGTGGCTATGAGAATAGAGAGGTTGGGGTAGGGGTAGGGGTAGTGGTAGTGGTGCCACCACCAACACTAACCTAAACCAAAACCAAAATCCAAACCCCAACCTCTCTCTCTCTCTCTCTCTATATATATATATATATACATCTAATACATGACCACCGCCACCCCAACCTCTTGTTGGGATATAATTGGTGGTCAAGTAATATATCCGCCCAAGACCTCTCCTGTGTAGTTCAAGACAATCACAAAACAATCACACAAACAAGGCAATAGAAAAGCAACCAAAAGAATAAAGGCAAAGACGACTTCTCTCTATTGATAATAAACATTACAAAACAACTAATCCCTTACCTCTCTCTCTATGGTTTTCCTCACTCTTTTTATAGAGTCTTTATCTTCTCTAGGAAAATACAATTGTGTGAGATTCTCTCTTCTCTCTCTCTAAAATTGGGATCTACTTCCCCCCATTGATTTAGTCCTATATTTATAGTGACACAAATCCTAGTCCTATGATAATAGGAAACTCTTATTCTACAAGAAACCTTTTAGGAATAGGAAACTCTCTCATAAGGAAACATAAACCTACTAGGAAACAAGAGTTTTTGCTGCTGCTCCCCGTGTTCGCTCGAGCGGAGCCTCTGGAGGGCGACATTCTAGAATGTCCAGCAGAGCCCCTCAATCCGCCGTCCGCCTGGGCAGTGCCCGCTCAAGTGGCTTCTCCTCTTTTGGCTTCTTGCTTCGTCTTCTTATAAGTTTTTATCACAACCCAACAATCTTCACCTTGACGAAAATCCCATCACCATCATTATCTTCGTTGTCTTCGGTTTATTTATCTATCCTTATCTCCTCATCGTCTTTGCCACCTCTCCATCATCATCTATGTAGACTTGTTGTTTCTCAAATCTCCGCCATCTATGGATTCAAGAAACTTTGAAGCTACATCAAGGCCGTCGCCAACATCATCATCTTGATCATGGTAGTCGTCACCACCTTGGGCTTGTACTTTAGCACAACATCTCGTCTCACCATTGCCATGGGAGCAACGTACAAATTCCCAACATCTCTTCGTATCATGTTTTTAAGAACATCGCACGATTGCTCAACTTTTCTTCTTGCCATCTCCATGGGAATGACGCACAAACTTGGCCTCATTGTTGTGGGTTACATCTTCACCTCTTGTAGAAATGGTTAGTGTTACAAAGGTTATTGTTGGAACTTTCTTCACCGGCTCGCATGTCTTCTTCACCTCCTTTGTGACCACTTCACTCACCATTGTATTTCCCAAAAAGATATACAAATTTTCAACCTTTCTATCCTTCAACATGACCCTTGAGTTCCTCTTCACCTTCATCAGGCCTTTACCCACTGCAATGGAGCACTCCTTTGAGTCCAACACACCCAAAGATATTATGTTCTTATTCAAGCCCGGAACATGGTGGACATCGTTTAGCAACCTTGTCAGGCTGTCGGTAGTCATGATCATGACAGTGCCAATTCCTTTCACCTCCTCACTTGTGTTGTTCCCCATAAAGACTTTTTCCTCCATCGTTTGATAGGACGAGAACCAATCTCTATGTTAACAAATATGGGGAAAAACATGCCGAATCAAGGCACCATTCATTTTCCCTCTTCTCTTCTCTTGCGATTGACATGGCATCATCATAAATGGCATCAATTCTTCCCTCATCCTTTCAATTTGTAGCACTACCTTTTTCTTTGAGGACAATCGAAAGACATGCAACTAATTTTGCCACAGTAGCAACACTCTCTCTCTTTCCACGGCAGAGTATCTCGTGCTCCTTCACCACCACCTCCTCTACCGATTTTCTTTCCTCGCCAATTCTTCTTCTTCTCGTTGCGAGCAACAAGGGCTTGTGCTTCCTCCTTTGTCTTTTCTTTCTTATCCATCTTCTCGCATGAGAACAAGGTTGTCTTCACCTGCTCCAAGGTAATCGTGTCTCTCCCATAAAGTATTATAGTAAACAGTTTTGGGTGAGAAACTTTTACAAGGTTAATAAAATAATCGCCTTGTCTGCATCTTCGAGTTTCACTCCTACATTGGATAAGTCGTTTAGCAACTTGTTGAAAGCACCGATATGACCTTTAAGGTCATCCTCCTCATTCCTCTTGAACGAGTACAGCTCTTGCTTCAATACTAGCCAGTTGGTGAAGTTCTTTCCCATGTAAAGATCCTCTAGCTTCTTCCACAACGCTTCTGCCGAGGTCTCTTCAATAATGTCATACACCACATCATCATCTAAACTCAAGCGTATGGTCCTTACGGCTCTTGAGTTTCTCCAATCCCAATTTGCATCGGTCATCCTAGTAGGTTTATTTGCTTTGCCATATAAAGCCTCTGCAACACCTTGTTGAACCAAGGCATCCTTCATCCGCAACTTCCAGAGGTTGAAATTATATTTTTTGTCAAACTTCTCTATGGCGACCCGTGCATCACCCATCGAATTATTTGTAGTTTCCATGAAAACACGAACCTTAGCTCTAACACCATTTGTTGGGATATAATTGGTGATCAAGCAATATACTCACCCAAGACCTCACTTTGTGTAGTTCAAGACAATCACACGAACAAGGCATTAGAAAAACAACCAAAAGAATTAAGGCAAAGACGACTTCTCTCTATTGATAATAAACCCTATAAGACAACCAATCCCTCACCTCTCTCTCTATTATTTTTCCTCACTCTTCTTATAGAGTCTCTCTCTTCTCTAGGAAAATACAATTATATGGGATTCTCTCTTCTCTCTCTCTAGAATTGGGATCTACTTCCCCTATAGATTTAGTCCTATATTTATAGTGACACAAATCCCAGTCCTATGATAATAGGAAACTCTTATTCTATAAGAAACCTTTTAGGAATTGGAAACTCTCTCATAAGGAAACCTAAACCTAATAGGAAACAAGAGTTTCTACTACTACTCCTCGTGTACGCTCAGGCCGAGCCTCTTACGGGTGACATTCTAGAATGTCCAGCAGAGCCCCTTGATCCCCCGTCCATCCGGGCGGTGCCCGCTCGAGCAGCTTCTCCTCCTTTGGTTTCTTGCTTCGTCTTCTTATGAGTTTTTGTCACAAACCCAATAATCTTCACCTTGACGAAAATCTCATCACCTTCGTTGTCTTCGGGTTATTTATCTATCCTCATCTCCTCGTCATCTGTGCCACCTCTCCGTCATCATGTATGTAAACTTGTTGTTTCTTAAATCCCCATCATCTATGGATTCAAGAAACTTTGAAGATACATCAAGGCCGTCGCCAACATCATCATCTTCATCATGGTAGTCGTCACCACCTTGGGCTTGCACTTTAGCCAAACATCTCGTCTCACCATCGCCATGTGAGCAACGTACAAATGCTCAACATCTCTTCTCATTGTCTTTTTGAGAACATCGCATGATTGCCCAACTCTTCTTCTCGCCATCCCCATGGGAATGACGCACAAACTTGGTCTCATTATTGTGGCTTACATCTTCACCTCTTGTAGAAATGGTTGGTGTCACAAAGGTTGTTGTTAGAACCTTCTTCATCGGCTCCCACGTCTTCTTCGCCTCCATTGTGACCACTCCACTAACCATTGTATTTCCCAAAAGTATATTCAAATTTGCAACCTTTCAACCCATCAACATGACCCTTGAGTTCCTCTTCACCTTCATCAGGTGAGTTGCTCCCGACAACTGTGGCAACGCTTCTTATATTTGGCAAGTTGTTCCCGACAAGTTTGATGAGTTGCTCCTCCCGCTTGGACATTTGCTCCAACCTGTAACTTTTTTTTTCTTCTCTGCAGTGGCAAGGGTGGATGAAGGAGGAGTCCCGTGGTATGTGGTGAGAAGAAAGAGAAGAGATGGAGAGAGGTTTGGGTGGTGGTGGCCATATATTAGATATATATACACTCATGTATATATATATAGAGAGAGAGAGAGGTTGTGGTGGTAGTGGTGGTGGTGTGGTGTGGTGTGGTTGCGGCTGGTGGAGGTGGTGGTGAGGAAGATCTAGAAGATGGGGGATAAATGTAATTTTTTATTTTTTATTTTAAAAAAAGAACAAAAGTTGATGTGTTTTTAAATTTTTAGTTTTAACTTGATTTCCTATTATTTTGAAAAAGTAGTTCACTGTCCTTTAAAATGTCAAACAAAAGTTGACTGATTTTTAATAATCCCTATTATTTTTTTGGTTCGAATCCTTTAGTGAAGTTGTTTTTACTTTAAATTCATTTGGGTGTACATGTCTTTGATTTTTTTTTTTTTGATACTGCATGTCTTTGATTTAAACATTCTAAAATGTTTAAGGACAATGTTCCTTGAGTTTTGACTATAGTTAATAATTAGATGGAAAAATCGTGCAATGCACGGTACTTTGTTAGAAAATAGATAAATTTAAACAAAATCAAATTTTTTTTATGGCATTTGGAAATCCAGTGATACTTTTGACAAAACTACATTAAAAGGGCGTCATAAAAGAAGCTATTTGAGCGTTTGTTGGGTTGGATTTGAAAGTGATTCATGTGTTGATTTAATAACATCTTGTTCTTTAATTTTGTGTGGTGGCTTTGAAGTTGCTCTGTTGATTATCAATTGGCCTGATAATAATCATATAAAAAGTATGCATTTGTTATGGGTTGAAAACTTTTGGTGGTATTTCTTCTGCTCCTTGTACCTTAAGTGTTGATCTAGACATAAACATACACATATATATAGCAAAGAATAGGAAAGAATGAAATAATCTTAATGTGCATGCATGTATTGCTTAATTCCCAATGGTAATTAAATCCTCTTATCTTGCAATTACATAGATTCATTTTGTAAGTATCAAATTTAAAATAAACCATAGTCCTTTGTGTTTCAATACATGTATGTCCATAGGTATGGGAACTATAATAATTAAAAAAGACAGTTCCATGGGTAAGTACTTTTTTTTTTGTTATTTCAAAGAACTCATATATATACAAATAAATATACATACTCATAAAAAGCCAATGTTATAAAAGATAATTTTTTTTTCACAAAAAAAAAAGAAGGAAAAATAGGGAAATTTTTTTTTAAAATGCCACATTGCACAATAAGAGAAGGTTTTTAGGCTTGACTTTTAGATATAGTTATATAATAGACAGGTGCAGTTCCCAATTCGATAGTCACTAAATTACTATTTGGAAAACCAAACAAAACCGTCAATATTTCTTAATGGCTTTCAAAATTAATTAGTTAGAATTTGAGACTTCTTGTGATGGAACATTCTTATTATTGATTTTGAGAATATCAAAAAATTAAAATAAAAAAATAAAAATAAAAATAAAAGAAGAAGAAAAAGAAAAAGAAGAATTAGAAAGAAATGAAAAAAAAAATGGAAAATCAAGGAAATGCCACACAGGATTTTTTTTTTCTAAAGGGGAGGATGGTGATGTGGATAGCCTAATAAAAGGTCTTTTGCTTTGGTATTTATATATATACTAGTTGAAAACCCGTGCTATGCACAGGTTGTACGTTTTATAAAAACAGTGCCAAATAGTATAACTCTTTACATAGATTTTGCAAATTATTTCTAATACAATAGAGAAATAAATAGTACATAATAGATACGCACAGATACACGAGGGAGATTATTTAATTGTTATGCATTTGGATGAAGAGCCGTAAAGGCTCCAAAAACAAATCTAATCAAATAATAATTTTAAAAAACTGTTCTTCAACAAATAAGAATACATGAGCTAAAATGCAACATATGCATAAATTGAAGATGATTCCAGTAATAAATAACAAACGTTTCTAAATATTTTCTACAAGTTTTTAAGAATATGTATATATATACAGTCAGGCTCTATAGTGAACAGGGTAGAGTGAACATATCCAGTGAATATTTTTTTTGCCTAAAAAATCCGCGGGTCAGTGGGGCAGCCCGCGGGTTTTTTCAGGCAAAAAAAAATGTTCACTGGACATGTTCACCCTAGAGCCTAGCCGTATATATATATATATATATATTCAACATATACTTTTCTTCATATATCGATAGTTATTTCAGGTACAAGTAAATTGTATCAATAAAATTGATATAAGCCCTTATAATTGTACCTTTATTTTTCGTTTTTCGTTTTTGGTTTTTTATTTTTTGTTTTGTTTTTATTTCAAAAAAAGATCATCACAGTTATTAATTTTTCAAAACTATCCTTTAGATTGTAGACTGAGGTATAGTTCATCTATTGGTGATTTTTTATTTTTCTTTATGGCATTTGTTGACTGTGTATATTAGCAACATGGATTTGTAAGGAGACACATATGGATAGAAATGACTACAAAAATATGTTAACTGAAAAACGGTAAAGAGAAAGAATAAAAAGGAAAAAAGAGCATAGTAGACAATATATTAGCAGCTGATTACAAAATTTCAAAGAAAACATACTTATTTAATTAAAATGTGCAATAAAGAAGGAAAAATTGGGGGAAAAATCTCACTTTCTTTGCCAGATATTTAACAGTAGAAGGATTTTTTGAAGCATCTTTTTTAGATTTGCAATGTTTTTTTCTCCCTTTACCTGCAAATCCTAAAATAGAATAGTCATTACTTACACATGGAGATACACATGTACATACACATGTATGTAAAAGACATTGTATACTGAATATATAAAAAAGAGAAAGAATTGTCTTCATGTTAAAACAATGAGACTACTGTTTGGTTCAAAGACACTTATATTGGTAAATGGTAGAGAATTGGAAAAGGTCTTACAAATTTTAATATCACATTAAGTAGTATTAAGCTTTTATCATACACACACACATACACACACACACACACACACACACATAGAGAGAGAGAGGGAGAGAGAGAGAGAGAGAGAGAGAGAGAGAGAGAGAGAGAGAGAGAGGCAAAAGAATGAATGAGGACATAAAACTGTTTGGTTCAAAGACACTTAAATTAATAAATAATTGAGAATTGGAAAAGTTCTTACAAATCTTATTATCACATTAAGTACTAAACTTTTATGAGAGAGAGAGAGAGAAAGAGAGTGAGAGAGAGAGGTTTAGTTCAAAGGCACTCATATTGGTTAATAATTGAGAATTAGAAAAGGTCTTACAAATTTTAATATCACATTAAGTACTAAGCTTTTATGAGAGAGAGAGAGAGAGAAGAAGAAGAAGACGCCAAATCATTTAACCGGCGAGGTAAATGAAAGAGTGAAGGAATAGATACAAAGTGAAATGTTTGGGGAAAAATTAGAAGCAAAAAAAAGGAGAAATACCACATAAGAAAAAAGGAATCATATAAAATGCAAAGTCGCATAAGTGAGAGGAAGGAAAATAGTTCACTCTTTAGATATAGTAAATAGATAAGATAAAATCAAAACAAAAAAGAAAAAAAGAAAAAGAAGAAGTAAGAACATGCCACATGGAAAATTTAGAAAGTGATGTGGCAAAATGAAAAATATATAACATGCCAAGTGGCATAGGTTAGAGGAGAGGATTTAACTCTCTTTTTAGATATTAGTATAGATAGATGTATATAAATAATGTGTATAGATTCTTTGTAGGAATTTGTGATCTGAGAAGAGATATTAATTAGCATAATTTAATAGTGGTTTATTATGATAGTACTATTAATTGAATTTGTGTGTATAACAATGTGTATCTATCTATTTATACATATGTAAGAGCATCTCCAATCACATTACCTAAAAATTCTCTAATTTTTTGCCAAAATAGCTAAAAAAAACTATTTTAGCTAATCAATTTTAAGCTCTCAACTCCAACCATGTTCTCCATTATAGGGAGGTTTGAATTATTATATTAATTTTTTATACAAAAGTTAAAAATTTTAATGCACTCTCTCTCCTTAAATGAATATGATATGTATTATTTTTCATTATTTTACTTATGGGTAATTACCTATATTCACACTCTCTCTTCTCAAATGTGGAGAACCAAAAAGGGATTCCCCAAAATGAAGAACCATTTGGGGAACCCATTGGAGCTCCAAAAATGCACTTTGTTTTCCCAAAATAGCTAGTAATTGAATATGGGTAATGTGGTTGGAGTTGCTCTATGAAAAAAATGAACAAATTTATTTATTAAATTAAAAAAGAAGGAAAAAATGAGCAAAAAGGGGAGAAATTGCCCCATAGTATTTTTTGTAAAGGGGAGGATAGTGATGTGGCAACTTGTAAATGCTTGGTTTACTTCAGTCTTTATATCTACTACCCTATATAAAAGAGCCTTAATAGGATTGTCCATTTCAATTTTGTCCTAATTTGTCATTTTTTGATTTGTTTAAAATGACAATTTTACCTTCACTTTTCTTTTTAGTTCCGTTTTTCTTTAATCACTACTTTGAGTTTTTGTCTTTTTGTGAGGATAAATTGGTTATTTCATCTGCAAAACAACCCTTGTTACTATTAGGTCAACTTTTAAAATTTAATTATTCTAAAAATCATGATTTAATCAACTTTTAAACAATAATTACAAATATTTACAATTTGGTTCAACTTTTAAATTAAATTTATCTACAAATAATGATTTCAATAAACTTTTTAAGTAACTATCACAAATATTTACAATTTACAATTTGGTTCAAAAAAAACCAAAAGTCAACAATTGTAAGGCACAACCGCTTTTTGGTTTTGTGGTTTGTATGTTTTATCGTTCTTCCCAAACAAGTCACTAACTTGCTTGGTTTTGTTTTATTTTGTTTGGTTTTATTTTTATTTTTTTGAGTTTTACCAAACAAACCACTAACACAAACAACGCACAACACAACCCGAATTGGACTATGCCTTGTTCGGTTTTGTTTTGTTTTGTTTGGTTTTGTTTTTCTTTTTTTGTTTTTTCCAAACAAAGTACTAATATTTGTTTTCTATACCCTATATAAAAAAGTCATAATAGGAATCTATACCATTATATAAAAGAGCCTTAAAAGGAATATTCTCTAAGATCCCAAATTAATTTATTGGTCATTTTGTGTCACGACCCATCTCACTACGCGTGAAAATAGGACACGTGGCACGCCACCAAGGCTCATCCATTCATTAAAAGTAATAGCAGCGAAAAAAAAACTTGAAAATAACCTTGAGTATTTAAAACTTTTGGAAGCAATACCTTCTGGGTTGTAAAATCCGTATAAAAGTGAAAACGTAATTATATTTTGAAACGAATAAATTTATGTTGGACGGGGTGCGATAAGTACCCTAAGAACCAATCAAAACATTTAAATTATTTCCGAAAAGGGTAGAAAAAGATTTTATATAAGGGTCATTTCGACCGATCGAACGACCCCCTTCAACCGGTCGAATGACTCTTTAGCAGAATTCCTTCTACCAGCAGAATTTTGCTAAGGAGTCAACCATCCTTCACCTCTTTCTCTACAAAAAAACATGATTTCATTATTCTAAACTTCGCAAGCTATAATAAGCTTTCAATAACAAAGTTTAACCTTACTAATCCATGAAAAGAAACGATAATGGAACAAGCTAAGGCTTGTTTGGCTCGATTACAAAAGTACTAACAACATTCATTCGAAATCTGAATTTGACAAGTTTAACGTTCAAAACATGAACTCGTGAGTTCGGATTCGCTCAAGACTAACTATAAGAAGTTTAGTTACATATTACAACATTCCAAATCCATTATGAAATTCTAAGTTAAATACATAGTCCGAACTACCCACAATTACACCATTTGGAAAGGAAACAAAAATATATACAGGGATGATCCCCCGTCGTCTCACGACCTCACTCCTCACGCTTCTTCTTGCCTTTCTTCTTCTCACCTACAATGGAGTAAATCTCCACTGCTTAGCTATATACTAAGTGCATAATTATAAACATAGGTTTATATGACAATTCATGCTCTAAACATCAAAACACATCAAATAGTCTCTAAGGAGAGTATTATGCCTAGCTTCATCCGGTAATGAAATATTGAAATCGATGTCATGGAGGGTCTTCTCCCAACCACTCATCCAAGTGTCCTGGCAGGGCCTTCTCCTAAACCATGCACTGTAGTCGTCCCTATAATTTGAATCCTCAATCATCGAGGAGCTTACTCTAGGATGAATTTGCACCAAACTCCCCTTTGACCCACGTAGACACACAGCATGCTCTTATAAACATTTATACGTGCTTTTATTGCATTTTGATGTGCATAATCAATGGGTCTAATTAATACATGAATCTTGCCCAGATCCAAAATATCAAGTCGAATATTTACAACATGTAAATTCCCTATAAATCATAGGTCTAGAATTCATGATACCTCGTGCGATATCTCGTTAACTTTGAGGGAAGTACTAGGAGTTCGATTAAACGTCGAATCTCCGATTATACGCGATTCCCACAAGTATTTACACATTTTCCCCAATATTCCTAGAATTAGATTTTCGAAAAACTAAGCCAAACAAGGCTTAAGAGGTATCAAAATGAAGCCCTTACTTCAAGGAGCTCGAATATGAAAAATGAAAAAAAAAAAAAAAACCACTGACAAACAGAAGGTCGTCGATTTGCGTCTTGAAGCTCTAAATCCCCCTCTTGATTTAGGTTTTGAAAAGCTTTTGAAATGAAAATATCTCTTGAGTTTCTATATATAGGCACGACTCTCAAAATTACGTTTAACTCCCCGTAAATTCTCAAAACTTCTAATTTTACCCCGAAATGTCTTGCACGTCGAATTCATTACTTCACGAGTGAAAACTATAAATTATAAAAGTTTCCGTCTAAGTTCTGTTTGTCGCCGTAATTACGTTCCGAAAACTAATTTCGTGGAATTTCTAGATAACCTACATTTTATGCAACGCATAACATTGGTTATCTCTAATTCATTCTAATTGATCTTTATCAAGATCAAAACTACCAGAAATTACACTACACGGGCAATTTCACTATTCATGAATACCAGATAAATCAAATAATATTTAATCATATAAATGTCATTTAAATTGTGTTACTTCCTCATGATTTTTCGACCATCGTGTCCTCCATTGATACTTCTCGTTGACTCACGTCAAACACTTCCACAATTATTAATCGACATTAATAATTCTCTAAAGTTCAATTATGCATTTTAAAACATTTGTTTTTTCGGGACGGGTGTGACAACTCCCCCCTCCAAAAAGGAAGTTTGTCCCTAAACTTATACCTCATGAGTCAAAAAGTTGCATATACTCATTCCTCATCTCCTCCTCATTCTCCCACGTAGCATCCTCGACCATGTGACTAAGCCATAATACATTCACCATTGGAATCGTCTTCGTTCTCAACACTTCCTTTTTCCGATCCAAGATTTTTACCGGATGCTCTATGTAAGTCAAGTCCTTCTGAATCTATAGTGGCTCCGGTACGATGATTTTACTCGTATCCGACATACACCGTCTCAACATCGATACATGAAACACGTTAAGTACAAATGCTAACTCGGATGATAAGGCTAGTCGGTATGTCATTGGTCCCACCTTCTCTAGGATCTCAAACGATTCTACAAATCTCAACTTTTTCCTCGCTTCCCTAATCGTACTATGCCTTTCGAAGGCGATACTCAGAAGTGTAATACCTGTAAAATTTAGAATATATGGAAATAGATTTTCGGGGTTAGTCCTGTATTTATCCCTGTACCCCGTATATTAATATCGTGATTTTAATATTCGTAGTCACTAGATATTTTAACTATAGATTATACGTAGTATTATATATTTCGTTGTCACTAATATTAAAACTATGAGTTAAATTATATTCGGACCTGATGTCATTTTAACTTCGTAAGCTATAATTAGGTGTCACACCCCAACCCACCTTGTGCGGATTAGAACACGTGTAACAATGCTACAAGAGTCCAAGTACATTAATTTACAAAGAAACATGCGAATTACTAAGAATTGCATGTGTTTAGCAACATTAAACAACTCTATTGTTACAAAATAGCCCCCAAGGGTAAAATGGTAATTAATAAGGTATAGAAAATTTTATACCAAAAGATAGGTCTTTGAGTCCCGGTTCCAACGCAAAAAATGGCGAGTGAATCTGAGTTTTCTAGAGTGAGTTATGTCCGTTTCCGTAAAAGCCGTCGGTGCTGAATCTGGACCAGCTGATCGATCCACCCAAAATCGGATCGATCCGGATCTAGCAGATTGTCATTTTTGGTTCCTACAGAAGCTCTGGATCGATCCGCTCAAGGCCCAGATCGATCCGGTTCCTGCAGAACCCAATTTTTGATAGAAAACTTCTGCTAAACCAGATCAAACATACCCAAATCATCCTCAAACCTCATGGAAACCTCAAGAACCATTCCAAACCTATTCCCAAACATAAATTTAAGCTTCTCCAACATTTTGAAAGAACATGATCAAGATCTCCCTTGAATTAAACGAGTTCCTCTCTAACCAATTTCCTTTTCATGAACTTGCTAGGAAATGTTTAAAAACCAAATCGATCCTTCCTCAAACTTTGCAAAACCTTGGAAAAACATAACAATAATCCATACAAGTTCCCTCACTCGCTCAAAACAAATGTCTACAACTTCAAATAAGTTAAGCAAGTAATCAAGCCAAGTTAACTCCAAAAAAACAACCATTTACACAACTTTCCCGGATATGATTACTACCATTCTAAACATGATTTCTACAACTCAAATATAAATAGAATCATTGAACACCTTAAACTACAATCACTTTTTGGTTAAAAAACTCACCTTAGCAAGATTATACCCAATTATGCTCCTAAAATCCCAATTCAAGCTAGAACCAAAGCCAATTCTTGTTCTAGAGTAATCCTACATAGTTTTGGTACAACAAATATCGTCTATCAAGAACGGTTGTCGAAAAAACGTTGCCGAAAATGAAAACAAATTACGTGCATGTGTTTCTTTTACCTCCACGAGTCCAAAAGTGGTCTCGGATCGTAAATCTGGAGAACGACGGCGACGGAACGGCGGAAAACGACGTCGGTGATGGTTCCGTCTTTCTCTCTCTATGAGTTCTCTCTTGCTTTTGTTTGATTTTCTGTAAAATGAGAGTCTCTCTCATTCCTTTGACACATACACACACATGCAACCAACATTGAGGTGTCATCACCTCATTTTTCCCTTATTTTTACTTACACCCCCTGAATTTCTTAAGTTCTTATTATGAAATCCCCCAAATATTCCATTAACTTCCCAAATATCTAATAGGTGCTAGTCTAAGTCCCGTATGGGTCCTAAGTTCCCAACGTGGATCCCATATATTTTGTGAAGTTGCTATCGCACCTACTAGTTATCAATCTTTTTCAATTATACCCTTATTTGGGTATCCAAACTAATACAAGTTGCTAAAACATGTATTATTATATAATATAAAAGCATTTAAACAAGTAATTCATGTAATCACATAAATGCATTTAATCACATAAAATGCAAATATTTTTATTCAGGCCCTTCACTAGGTCCCACTTCCAAACATAACCCTCCTCACTGGGGACTTTTCCAACTGTGTTCCTTTACTGAACACTTTTTCACGGGGTGAGTCCAAGCCTCCCCTTAATCCCTTTTATACACTAATTATATTAATCAATGCATATAAAAATGATAATTAACCCATTATCCGGGTACGGGTGTTACATTAGGATTATAAATATTATTGATAGTTTTATTTTAACCCTAGACATTAAATATAGACCCAGACTCTAATACATAGACCCGGACAATAATACGTAGACCCGGACTGAATTACCACGCGAACTTGTAACAATACCAGTGTTTCACATAAAAGTCCGTGCATGCACATATTTTGAGACGGTCACATCGGTCAATCCCTTAATTGTGGAAAAGTACCCAACCACCCCAACTACTACCCTTACACACCCATGTCTCCCCTTACATAAACCCAACCACCTAAACCCCTTCCGTACTCCACCTACATGCTTCCCTAACCACTACCCATGCCTTCCTTATACCCCCCAACCACCTTCACCACCCCAACACTCCACCCCCTTACCTCTTTTAACCACCCCTCTTACACACCATAATGTATACATATGTGAGGTGTGAGTGTATGTGAGTATTGTGTGTGTATGTGTGTGTGTGTGTGGAGAGAGAGATAGAGAGGGAGTAAGTGTGTGAATTTGATATTGTGTGTGTCAGTGTGTGCGTGTGTGAAGCTGTGTATGGTGTGTGTTGTGATTGTATGGTATGTGTGGTGTACTATATATTAAATATTTAAGTGTAGTGTTTAGTGTATATATATCATATATGTGTATGGCATGGCAGTGGGTGGTGTGATTGTGTGGTGTGGTGTGTTTGTGTGTTAGGTAGTTGTGTGTATATATATGTATAATACATATATGTGTGTATATATATACATATATATTGAGACAGCCCCCAACATTTCTCCTCCCCTATAAATATAACCAACTCCACTCCCTCATTTCCTTTACAACACAAGGGAAAAGAAAAGAAAAGAAATATAAGAATAGAGAGAGGGGAGACCGAGAGTGAGAGAGAGAGAGATAGCAGGAGAGAGAGAGGTCGAGAGTGATAGGGAGTGAGAGAGACCGAGAGAGTTATAGAGAGAGAGAGAAAGAGATCAAGGAAGAGAAGGAAAATAAGAAGAAAGAAAGGAAAACGCTTACCTGAGCCCACCCTGAGCCACGCCACTACCCCGAATCTACGGTGAGTTCCTAACTCACTTGGTATACTAAGAATAATGCCCGTGTTATCTTCAGTTATTGTTATTTTTGGAGAACCTTGTGCTTAACATGTGGTACCCCTAATCTAGGTCCATATTTTAATTACTGTTATTATTATTATTATTTATTTATTTACCTCATGTTAATATGTTGTACCCGGAACATATTAATGTTCGTATTATTTTTCCGTTAATAATGTTATTATTATTGTTATTATTGTTTATTCTGGTTAGACCTCATGTTAATATGTTATACTCCGAATATATTATTTCCGTTATTATTATTATTATTATTATTATTATTATTATTATTATTATTATTATTGTTTATTATTATCAGTTCGGTTAACCTCATGCTTTAACGTGTAGTACTACGAGCTTAGGGCTCGTACTATATTTCAAGAATAGTACCTATTTAATTAACTTGTACTTCGTGCATAACATATGATATATGACACGAGAATTTATTTGTGTGCGCTTGTGTGCTATACCCAAGTGTAGGTAGACGTGCAAGTAATAATCTGGTTAAGACCAGGTCGATACCACAGGGAAGGTTGGAAACTAAATACCTAGATTAGACTCTAAAAGGAAAATAAAAATCAATGCTTAAAGAAAGTGTAGAACACAGAGTTCCACAATTATCAACTACTAAAGATAAAGCAACTAAATTAAACTAATGATTAACTAATTAACTAAAGCGATATTTCAAAAACGGTTTTTCTTAATGAAAGGGAAATGTTGGGATCACACGAATCCGCAGTGACATAGTCGTCTACCATGCAATTACATTAAAGTTCACTGGAGTACATCTTCTACAATATCCTGCATTTCTCTAAAAATAAAGAATCCATAGCCCTTTCATGGCCTGGACTATATCATCACAGTTAATTTGAAACACATGAAAGCGGTTTAAAACAATAGTTAAGACTCGCACCTACAATGGTGTTATCATTGAATGTGGTTTGCAAAAGATATTGAAGAAAAATACTTTAAAGCCTTAAGTCCAGAGACTATTTTGACAAACCGAGCATTTGGGGACAATTTGATAACAAATCTCTAAAGCAAAAAGTCTAAGAATACTGCATAGAATGTTCTCAAGAATCAGAGGGCTCGATCGATCGACGAGCTTTCGATTGATCAAATCTCGTCAACTCTAAATCGATTGAAATGCCTTCGATCGCTTGACTGTACTCTGGTACGATCGATTGAACTAACTTCAATCGATCGAACACAGGTTTCAAACTGCTGCATGGCAGAGGCTGGAGATCACTGTTTCATCATGATCTCCCAACCCTAGGACTACTCAGACATGGTCTGGAGTGTCTCAGATTCATTTTTAACGTAAATATTCATTAGAGTCCTATTTGGTTGTGATTTAAACATGGAAAAACTATGAAACTATGGTTTAATCACCACATGCAAGCAAAACTATGATTCTAACAGATTATAACTACTGAAACTACTGAAAGAATGTAAATAACACAATATAACAAAACTTGGAACGTTGTATTAATATCAAACTTGCAGAAAATCCAAGAAACAAGCAATATCTAACTTGAAACCTACAAAACCAATGTAAAACTCTCTAACTCTCTCTATAAACTGATAAAAGTAAAGTGGGCGTCCTTTTGGACGTATACAAAATGAATATTTATACTAAAACCTAGAGCTAGGGTTAAAAACTCTGTCTCTGATGCGTGCGCGTAAGTTCTGATAAAAGCCATGTTCGATCGATCGAACATCACTCGATCAAATGAACTTCTGGAATCTTCAATCGCTT
Source organism: Hydrangea macrophylla (assembly GCA_033977485.1). Taxonomy (NCBI): domain Eukaryota; kingdom Viridiplantae; phylum Streptophyta; class Magnoliopsida; order Cornales; family Hydrangeaceae; genus Hydrangea; species Hydrangea macrophylla. Next base: position 109,776,106 of record CM066991.1, read on the forward strand.
GAACAACCGTAGATCGATCGAAACCTCGATCGCTTGATGGGTCTTTGATCGATCGAATTGCACTTTTCATCTTTGAATTGCCTTTCTTATAATCCAGCTTTCCTTTTATCCTGTTATCCAGCCCTGCACCCAGCAAAAATAGCAATCTGCCCTAACAATAGCTTAAAACAGCACGACTTATCAAAGATTAGTCATATTGTATAAAAACTGGCGTGTTGTAATACAAACTGCAGATATAATAGGGAGTTGTAAGCAAAGTTGATGTATTTTCTTCTTTTAGCGCGGTTATATTTTACAAATATCCCCGCTTGACACAACCCCCAACTAGCGAATTGCTAGTCCTTAGCAAATAAAGCAAAAATAAAAATAAGCTAAACTATTACTACAACAACTAAACAAAATAAGCTAACGCGAACTAATCTAAATAGAAAGAGAAACTTCCTAACTCACTTTCGCAGGAATCGCGATTGCATTTAGCGAATGCAACAAGCCGTTAAACCCCTAGGTTCCCCCCAGTGGACGAGTATCGTCTCGTGAGGGTTTGCAGTGAATATACCCACAAAATTATCAATTTTTAAGCTTAAAAAGATATAGAATAACTTGTGAACACTCTCTTTCATTCAGCTATTAACTTAGCTATACAAAACATATCAACCTCATTCCAACCATGAAAGAAATACACATGCTCCTCATGTCACCAAGATGAATATAACATATGTATCGCAATCATGTATCTGTGTGTGTGTGAAATTAACAACTATGCATCAAACTTTATTTAGAGTTGCTTAGACTATCATACCCTCAGAACTTGTAGTTTCAACTCAATTCTCACATGGATTTACACTAAAAAAATGAATGTCACTCTGAAAATTAGTTAAAAATGATCGCACATGGTATGAAAGCTTTGATAGGAGTGATTTTTTTGGATGATAATGCTTTCATATCAGACTCTATAAAGGACGAATATTTAGAGTGTATAGTCTCGCGAATGGAATACTACTAACTAGAGGAGCGAAATACCTGGATAACTCAAATTACACGTTCATGTTCGAACTAATCTATTAAGGATCATTAAGACTTTGACTTTTAAGTTTTTATATAGTAAGAGAGAAATAGGCGGGGAAAGAATCGCACATCTTTAGCATTTGATTGAGTCTGAAAATTTCTTCTTCACTTCATTCCAACCATCCTCTATTTTCATATATATATATATATATATATGTTTCTTCTCTTTCTCTCTTTTTTTTTAAACCTAGCATTCAAATATCTCTATGTATATTTCTTTTTATAAGTTCACTCCCACAACTACTCCCTTCCATACTTCAATAGTTTAATCACATTAGATGTGCGATGGAGTTTATTGAGGTCAAAGTATAAGATTAGGAATTCGGGTTTCCAAACTAGACGTGGCAATATTTAATCGGTGTGGGGTTGAAAACAAAATAGATTCTTGAATGTTGATACAGGTAAATGAAAAGGTTAAGGAGCAAATAACGATGGCTTAAATCATTTTCTTAACTTCTTAGTTTTAGCACTTCAGTGTTCATTGAGTTTAGTTAGTAAATCCTGAACATTCTCCTCTAATAAGCAGCTGAAAGGAAAGAATTAATTGAGACTAGCGCAATGAATTTAATGCGCATATTAAAGACAAAATAATTCGAATTTATGTGATAATTCCCTCAGAATCAAAGATTGGATCAAAAGCTCACTAAGGGTCATTAGTTTCCACTACTCGTTCTTTAGACACAATAGTCATATCAACTTATTTTTAGGTTTCTACATAGCTATCAACACGTGCATATGGATGTTGGATACAAGAATGGTCAACACATGCAATCATCCTAGTGAAACTAGAAAAATGCGTGAATTTAATTCATAATAAGATGAGATTACTATGAATGTATCATTGCTTGGTAACAGCTAAGCAAAAGTGAATGTTCAAAGTCATTCTACCAATAAAGTTCAAAATAAAAATTTCAAAATTTTGTTTTAACATTTGTTCAATTTTAATTCTTTCATTTTAATCCAATTCTAATCGAGATTGTATGATATGTGCAATAAAGTTATCTAGATTGCTAAGTATAAACATGTACATGTGATTATCTATCTACATCCCACCCCCAACTGAAAATGATAATGCCCTCAGAAGTTGATTTTCAAATGCAAATAGATGGATATCACCTGATAGAAGCAAAATAACAACAGCAACACAAAACAACCTGTACCAAAAATATAATCTCCAAGCAGCCAAGATCAAAAGAAATGAAATATAATTATAAAACATGATCGAGGCATAATGACATATCCAATCACTAGAACAATAAAACAATAAACCATAGAGCAGTGATAATAATGTCCAAACAATCCAGTAGTCCCAAAATATCCACAAAACCAAAAGAAAACTACGAGAGAAGAGAGAGAACAGTTTAAACAAAATACAACAAAACTCCCACTCTCAACGGACATAATCTAATCATCACCAACATAGGATAAAATCACGATCGGTGCAGTAGAAGCATCCTCATCTCCACCCTCAGCAACAGTAGTAGCCGTCGCCGGGTCACTAACAGTCGGGGCAGCTGATGTAGAGAATGATGGGATAACCACGATTGGAGGTGGTACAGATGATGACGATGGGGTATAGGGTTCAGCAAGTGGTGGAAGTGGAGTATCAGAAATAGTAGGCTGAGCTGTGGATGTAGAAGGAGCGGCAGGATCAGAAGATGGTGGCGGAACAGAAGAAGATGGACCGGTGGTGGGTGGTGCAGAAGGGTTAGTAGGTGGATGTGAAGCTGTGTGAATAGACTAATCTACCCTTATCTGTATCAAGATCTCCTCCAACAAGGTCATCATATGATCCATCTTTCCCTCGAGCCGTATCCGTGCCTCCCTCTCCTCAATAATCAACGAGTGGAGAGTTTGGAGAGACACGGAAGACGACTCTCCCTGGGCCTGAGCCTGAGAGCGTTGTCTCAGCTTGAACTGCGTAACCTTCTCAATAGGATCAACCTCCTCCTCTGAATCTAGCTCCTCAGCCTCTGTCGGCGTCCCAGACGCGACACCCTCAGTATCAGTCCCTCCTCGCCTCTTCTTCTTCTCTCCGACTTTCTCCTTTCCTTTCCCTTTCTTCTTCCTTTTCAGTGCATCTGAGCGACGGGCTGCTGTTTTCCCAAATCTGCTCGAAGAAGTCTGGGATGTGTCAGCAGCGAGGGGGAGCAATCCAGCCCATGCCACAACACTGTGAATGCCCAAGCACCTTTCAGGTGCTTCCTAACAGAACGTAGCATGTAGGCTGAACCAAAAACTTGATATATAAATGTGGGAGGCAGACCCGCTTCCCCGTCCCTATAGAGTATAATGCCCTAACGTACCATGTTGCCATCTTCTCGCGATATGAAGTCGGGAAAATACAATTACTGAGCACCAAGTGGAGCATGTGGTAATCATCTGTAAGATCTCTGTCCTCGATAAGCGATGAGCCATTCCAGAACTGGACAGCCCAACCTGTAATCTCACGCACTATGGTGGAATGAGGGATCTCAGGAGTACCTACCCTATGGGGACACTCACACTCAGGCTCCTCGGGGACGCCTAAAGTAGCCGACAAAGTCGAAGGGCTGAAAATGATCTCTCGACCGCAGAAGTAGGATCGATACATGAATGGTGCGGCCGGGTTCTTAATCATCGTGGTAGCAGCCTCTCTTACCCACGAGATATTGAGCTGTCTAGGCTGGGGCAACATCTAATACCATTGTGGCATCGCCTGAATCTTTCCCAAGAACCATGGTGCTAAAAGCCACACCGTCTCTAGGGGCCGTTCCAACATGACTTTACGGTGGCTAAAGAACCGCGTGTACAAAGAATGATCAAACATATTCTGGAACCCATGATCGAATGGCGGGTCTGGTATAGTCAGGTCAAAAGGCTTCTCCTGATGATAGCCCATCGCAGGATTCATGGTGGGAGACCTAAAAGTGAAATTGAAAAGAAAAGACAAATGAAAATAGGAGAACAAAGCAAAAAGGAAATTATCACTACACTGTTCGATCGATCGAAGAATTTTTCGATTGATTGAAAAAGGACTGGGCTCGATCGATTGAGCCCAGTTCGATCGATCGAACACAGTAGAAACGCAGGGATAAGAAATAGTCAAAAAAATGAAACGAGAAAACAAAAGACAAGATAAAAACAGCAACGAATAAGTTTTAAGGGCAATGGTGGGGCACCCCCATAAGGTTATAACAAGAATTTGACTAGGGGGGTTCATGGAATCCTTACCTCAGGTATAGTATAGCTAGGGGGAGAAGGCGGTGATGATGATGATGATGACTGGGAAGGTCGGACTCCTTAGTGAATGAGATTGGGTAGGGAGAGAACAAAATTGCCCCGAGATCTCTCTGCTGCGCACAATCGCTCGAGAGTGATGAGGGAGGGAGAGAACTGATGAAGCATTTGGGAGACGCCTCGTTTAATACAAGTTTTGATCGATTAAACAGATTTGATCGATCGAACTTTCAATCGATTGAGGCTCATTCAAGCGCTTGATGGCTGAAAATTTTGATCGATCGAACAGGGATCAATCGATCGAACACAAAATTGTAAAGACACTTTAGACAGAAACCCTATGTACCCCCAACTAACATAAACAGATCTGGACATACAAGAACAGGCTAAAAGCAGTGCAAATGTAGACATGTAAGCCAGACATCACCATTAACATAGTAAAAGTTGCAAATTTTATAAATATAACTTTTTAATAACATCCATTTTGCAAAATTATAACCCCCAAATTGGCACTAAAGACCTTATTACAAAGAGAAACTAAAAATTAAAAGCAAAACTAACAATCCTTTTGTCCAGCATTACACTTCAATTGAGAAAAGATGGATCAAATGACACAACACAACCAAAGCGAGTCACGATTCTTCGAGCATGAAAATTTAATCTTTCGCAAATGCTTCATGCTCCGCCAAATCTTCATAGTTGGAGGCCAAACACGATAATTCACGATTCCAGAAAGATCTGAAAGCGTCTAGAATATCATTGATATTGTCTGAATCCTCCAAAGAATTGATTGCACAGGCAAGAGGTGATCCGGATGGAGACATTGATAGAGGAGAATAATTTCTCAACTGTGTGCTCTCTTGCAGTGGAGTACCAGGAGGCCCTATATAAGGTCCAGGTCCATGAAACAGTTGGTGCGGAAGGAACACACCGGCAGACCATTGTGAAACATAGTGATAATCCTGGACAAAGGCAATCAAAAGAAAACAAAAGGGAAAGAAATTAAATAACACAACCGCAAGAATGAAAAGAAAGGAATAAATAAATATAAACGAAAGAAAATGAAATGTGACCACGAGTTAACCTCACTATTTGAGGGATAAAACCATGCGCACTAGCAGGTAGGGGACATTGAAGGCGGAACAACAAATAGCTCATGTGCACATAAATATATGGAATCGACTCGATAACGATGAAGTCATCCACATATGTGAAGATAGCGTGATGGAGTTCGGGCACCACGTCCTGTAGATCTTCTTCAACCCATGGTTCCCTCATCGAGTCGTTCTCCCATTGTTCCAAGAGTGCATCATCCACTTCCCTGGCGAAATACCCTTCTGGTTCTCCTTCCTCTTCAGGGAGGTCCATATGCTCAAAAGGATTAATTTGGAGGAGGGCAGGATTGTAAGGAATGTACCCTTGAGTCATGTCAACTACATCATCGGCATCCAGACCTTGGTACGGTGAAAAGCAAAACGCAATCTCGTCAGCGGTCCATACAGGGTTTTGATCTTCCGAATCAGCCCATGAACCAATCAAAAACATGGACCGTGTACCATCATGATTTCTCATTTTAAATAACCTACGGGGGATAGATAATGAAGAATAGCGAGTTAAACGCAATGACACATTCAAAAAGACAAAAATGAATAAAACAAACTAAGTGCAGCAAACGGAATAAATACAACAGTGTGAGAACACTCTTTAGTGTTTTAAGTAGAGGAATAGCTAGGCTCATCCAGCTGGATGTGCTCAGCTTCTAGTAGGAAGTTCTCCAAGAACGGTTTTAACCTTTGGCCATTAACCTTGAAATAATCATCGTTCTTGGGGTTTCTGAGCTCAATGGCCCCATGTGGAAAAACAGATTTAACAATGAATGGACCTGTCCACCGGGATCGAAGCTTCCCAGGAAATAGGTGAAGGCGAGAGTCGTATAATAAGACTTTTTGTCCTGGCTCGAATGATTTACGAAAGATTGTTCTATCATGGTGAGCCTTCAACCTTTCCTTATGTAATTTGGCATTATCGTACACATCGCGACGTATTTATTCCGATTCAGCTAACTGGAGTTTTCGGAGATGACCTCACTCTTTAATGTCAAAGTTTAATGAGCGTGTCGCCTAATATGCTTTGTGCTCGATTTCGACAGGGAGGTGACATGCATTTCCGTATACTAGCCTGTACGGGGACATTCCCAAGTTTGTCTTATAAGTAGTACGGTATGCCCATAGAGCATCGATCAGTTTATATGCCCAATCCTTCCTGTTGAAACTAACCGTCTTTTCTAGAATATGCTTGATTTCCCGGTTAGCCAACTCTGCCTGCCCGTTAGTTTGTGGGTGGTAGGCTAGAGCGATCTTGTGGTTGACCCCATATTTCTTGAGGAGTGACTCCAAAGGCCTATTGCAAAAATGCTTGCCTTGGTCACTTATTAGTGCCCTCGAGGTTCCAAAATGTGACAGAATGTGTTCCTTAAGAAAGGACATAACCGTTTTGTGGTCATTGCATCTTGTCGGTATCGCTTCTACCTATTTTGATACATACTCCACAGTTAGGAGGATGTATTCACTGTTGTTTGATTTCGGGAACGAACCCATGAAGTTTATGCCCCAACAATCGAATATTTTAATTATGATAATGGGAGTTAAGGGCATAGAGTTCCTTTTTAAAATTATACCAAGCTTTTGACAGCGTTAGCACGATTTGCAAAAAGAATAGGCATCTTTAAACACGGTGGGCCAGTAGAAATCGCTGTGTAGGACTTTTTGTGCGGTCTTTTGCGAAGCGAAGTGGCCTCCGCAAGCTTCAGAGTGGCACAATGCCAAAATCACGGTTATATCCTCATTTGGAAAATAACGTCTGATGACCTGATCAGCACAATACTTGAATAAGTACGGGTCATCAAAAAAGAAATGACGTGCGAACGAGAGAAATCGTTTCTTATCTTGATTTGACCAATGACTCGGGGTCTCTCCCGTAACTAGATAATTTACTATATCCACATACTAGGGAAAACTTGAAATAGTCATCAGTTGCTCATCTGGGAATTCATCCTTAATCGGTATGGGTTCAGTGTTGTCAACAAACGTTAATCGAGATAAATGGTCAGCGACCTCATTCTCTACTCCCTTTTTATCCTTGATCGTGATATCGAATTCTTGGAGTAGGAGTGTCCAACGGATAAGCCTTTGTTTCGCCTCCTTCTTAGATAGGAGGTACTTGAGGGCTGAGTGGTCCATAAAATAGATGATTAGGGACACTATCAGATATGACCTGAATTTATCCAGAGCGAAGACTATTGCCAGTAGCTCTTTTTCGGTAGTCGTATAATTCATTTAAGCTTCGTTAAGTGTTCGACTGGCATAGTAGATTACATAAGGTTTATTATCCTTCCTCTGTCCTAGGACTGCACCGATGGCATAGTTGCTAGCATCGCACATTAGTTCGAATGGCAAATCCCAATCGGGTGCCTGTATTATAGGTGCAGAGGTAAGGTGTTCTTTTAGTGCGTCAAACGATGTTTGACAGCTTTCCGACCATTCTAATGGCATGTCTTTAGCTAACAGTTGACAAAGTGGTCAGGAGATTGCACTAAAATTTTGGATAAAGGGATGATAAAATCCTTCATGTCCCAGAAAAGATCGGATGTCTTTGACTGTACGGGGGATAGGTAAGTTCGAGATTATATCGATTTTCACTTTATCTACTTAGATACCTTTATCTGAAATAATGTAGCCGAGAATAATTCCCTTGGTCACCATGAAGTGACACTTTTCCCAGTTTAGTACTAGGTGTTTGTCTTCGCATCTAGATAATACACATTCAAGGTTTTCCAGACAGTTTTTGAAACTATGGCCGAACATAGAAAAATCGTCCATAAATACTTCGAGCATTTGCTCGACCATATCACTAAAGATACTTAACATGTACCGCTGAAATGTAGCAGGTGCATTGCATAAACCGAAAGGCATACGACGGTAAGCGAATGTACCGAACGGACACGTGAAAGTTGTCTTCTCCTGATCTTCAGGAGCGATTTCAATTTGGTTATACCCACTATATCCATCCAAAAAACAATAGTACTTATGACCCGTCACTCGTTCTAGCATTTGATCCATGAATGGTAAAGGAAAGTGGTCTTTTCTGGTCACGGTATTCAGTTTTCGGTAATCAATACACATCCGCCATCCGGTGGGGATGCGTGTTGGTACTAATTTGCCGTCTTTATTCGAGATTACCGTTATACCTGCCTTTTTGGGCACCACTTGGGTTGGACTGACCCAAGGGCTGTCAGAAATAGGATATATAATCCCAACATCAAGTAGCTTTAGAACTTCCTTTTTGACTACTTCTTGTATGTTGGGATTCAGACGCCTTTGCATTTGTCGCGAAGGATTAGCGTCTTTCTCCAGATATATTTTATAGGTGCAGACAGACGAGCTTATGCCTTTGAGGTCGGCAATAGTCCATCCCAATGCTTCCCGATGTTGTTTTAACATTTGGACTAACTTATCCTCTTGTTCAGAATTTAACGTAGATGAGATTATGACAGGATAAGTCTTTTCAGTCCCTAGAAAAGCGTATTTGAGCTCTTTTGGGAGCTCCTTTAATTCCAAATCGGGGAACTGAAAGTTTGAGGGCATGACTAATTTTGTCTTAGGAGGCAATGGTTCATATGGTGTTACCCACATGCATTAATCTCTGTCCTTCTCTAGCGTGTCCATCATGAGGCAAGTTAAATTTAGGTCTCCGTCCAATGGGGTAGAGTTTTTAGGTTGGTAGACAGCATCAAATTGTGACACCATTACCTCCAAAGGATCTTTGTAATCGACCAGATTAGTCTCATCTTCAATGACCGTTTCGATGTAGTTAACTTCTTCCTCATCCTCGTATTCTTCAGGTCGGGGATTTGAAAAGATTTTGACATTTAAAGTCATGTTCCCAAATACGATGGTCATTATGCCACTTCTTATCTTTATTGTGGCATCAATTGTGTTGAGGAATGGGCGTCCGAATATCACCGGGATTTGTGCACATGGATTAGACACAGGTTCAGTGTCTAAGATCACGAAATCAACCGGAAAGACAAATGAGTTTATTTGAACGAGGACGTCCTCCGGTATTCCTCTAGGGTATTTGACTGACCTATCTGCTAGTTGTAGTATAACTCGGGTAGGCTTGAGTTCACCTAAGCCTAGTTGTTTGTAACCTGAATATGGCAGCAGGTTTACGCTTGCTTCTAAATCGAGGAGTTCATTGTCTATTCTTTTATTCCTAATTCGACATGAGACAGTGGGAGTACCGGGGTCTTTGAGTTTTGGAGGCAACTCCTTTTGAATGATTGTGCTTGCTTGGTAAGCGACATAAGCGTGTTTCTTTACACTTCGCCTCCTTTTGACCGTACATAAGTCTTTGAGATACTTAGCGTAGGCCGACACTTGTTTGATTGCATCAAAGAGTGGAAGGTTTATTTAGACTTGTTTAAACAATTCCAAGAACTCCTGATTCTTTCCCTCATTTTTGGGCTTCTTTAACCTTTGAGGATAAGGTGCGGGGAAAGGGCATTTCGGTAATTCGTCATTAACGGGTTCCTTTCTGGGCCTTCTCTCAGCTTCCTCCACTTCTTTAGGAGATTCATCATTTATTTCTAATGGTTCGTTATTAATGGGTGGCTCATCTTCCTGATTCGAAGGTTCGTTTTTATTAACCACTTCGTCCTCCTCGTACTCTTCAGGAGTAGAGAGAGGCATGTTTTGCCCTATAATCTTGCCGCTTCTCAGAGTGGTCATGGTTTTTACGTGTTCTTGATTATTGGGACCATTGTTGTATCCCTTAGGGTTTGAAAGTGGTTGGGCAGGAAACGTTCCACTTGACCCCTCTTGTCGTGCATCCATTCTCTCTAACGTTGCAGACATTTTACTCATCATTTGAATTAATTGTTGTGTCAAATTCGCGTTAGAGAGTGGATCTTCTTCTTGCACCTTTTTGTGTGGTGACACGTACACATTTGACTGTTGATTATTAGAGGGTTAAGCTTGGTTGTAGTTATTATTAGATCTGTTTTGGTTAAATGGCTAGGATTGCCTACTATATTGCCATTGATATTGATTATTGTTGTTGTAGGGCTGTTGTTGTTGATATTGATTTTGGGTTAATCAAACTCGGGGTGATTCCATCTATTATTGTTCTAAAAATTATTGTTATTATAGGAATTCCCCGCCCCCCTATACCCTTGCATGGCATTCATTTCCATGGGAGGTTGTTCTTGAAAATACGGTACATTGGGATAGTATTGAGTGGTGTGTCCCAACATGTTACATGTGCCGCATGGTTCTTCAGGCAAAACCTATCTAGAACTCTCTCCTTTCATCCCTAACTCTTCTACTTTCTTTGCTAGTTCCTCGTATTTGGTCATTAGGTGATCTTCACTTTTTAACTGATAGTACTTTTCTCCTCTACACCTGATATTTGTGCTCGTGGGATATCCTCAGAGTTAGACCATTCGAGTGCATGTTCGGCTAACCACTCGAAGTGGGTTTTAGCCTCTTCGGTGTTTTTGCGAAGGAATGGACCTGAGCTCATGGTTTCAACCAATTTTTCGTTTTACCATTTAATCCTTCGTAAAAGTAACTAATGGTTCGCCATTTCTCATACCCGTGATGAGGGCATGAGAGAAGCAAATCTTTGAAACGCTCCCACGTTTGAGTGAAGGTTTCATTGCTCTTTTGTTTGTAGGAATTTATTTGACGTTTTAGTTCAGTGGTCATGCGAGGTAGAAAAAATTTCTTTAAGAACGCAGTGTTGATCGCATGCCAGATGAAAATCGAATTTGGCTTGAGGGTGAGTAGCCACGCTTTTGATTTGTCTTTTAAGGTGAAGGGAAATAGCATTAGGCGTGTCACATCCACAGGACAATTTTGTGAGAATGTTTTACAAACATCCTCGAAGTCCTTGACATGTAGATATGCCTTCTCGCTCTCCATTCCATGGAAGGTTGGAAGGAGTTGAATCATTCCGTAGCGAAATTAGAATTCGCCTGTATGGGGTAGAATGAGAATACAAGAAGGTGTAGGAGCGTGTTCGGGTGTCATGAGATCGCACAAAGGACGAAACAAATCATCAATTGGTACAACCACATTCTTACCATTTTCACTTTGATTATCGGCCATTGAATCAGTAGGTGTGACTACGGGATTAATTGAATCAGAGGAATCAGATAAGTAGAATGGATTTTCGAAAATTCCTTCAATGGAGTTATCGGACATGAAAGGGAAAAGATTCTAAAAGGTTTTAATCTAAAGAACTAAAAGAAAAAGAAAACAAAAATAGATAAAGATAGATTGAGGTAATCTAAGTATTAACTCGTCGCCTTCCCCGGCAAATGCGCCAAAAACTTGGCACGAGAATTTATTTGTGTGTGCTTGTGTGCTATACCCAAGTGTAGATAGACGTGCAAGTAATAATATGGTTAAAACCAGGTTGATCCCACAGGGAAGGCTGGAAACTAAATACCTAGATTAGACTCTAAAAGAAAAATAAAAATCAATGCTTACAGAAAGTATAGAACACGGAGTTCCACAATTATCAACTACTAAAGATAAAGCAAGTAAATTAAACTAATGATTAACTAATTAACTAAAGCGATATTTCAAAAATGATTTTTCTTAATGAAAGGGAAATGTTGGGATCACACGAATCCGCAGTGACATAGTCGCCTACCATGCAATTACATTAAAGCTCACTGGAGTACATCTTCTACAATATCCCGTATTTCTAAAAATAAAGAATCCATAGCCCTTTCATGACCGGGACTATATCATCACAGTTAATTTGAAATACATGAAAGCGGTTTAAAACAATAGTTAAGACTCACACCTACAATGGTGTTAGCATTGAAGGTGGTTTGCAAAAGATATTGAAGAAAAAGAAAAATGCTTTAAAGCCTTAAGTCCAGAGACTGTTTTGACAAACCGAGCATTTGGGGACAGTTTGATAACAAATCTCAAAAGTAGAAAGTCTAGGAATACTGCATAGAATGTTCTCAAGAATCAGAGGGCACGATCGATCGACGAGCTTTTGATCGATCGAATCTCGTCAACTCTCAATCGATTGAAATGCCTTCGATCGCTTGACTGTATTCTGGTACGATCGATCGAACTCACTTCGATCGATCGAACACAGGTTTCAAACTGCTGCATGGCAGAGGCTGGAGATCACTGTTTCATCGTGATCTCCCAACCCTAAGACTACTCAAACATGGTCTGGAGTGTCTCAGATTCATTTTTAACGTAAATATTCATTAGAGTCTTGTTTGGTTGTGATTTAAACATGAAAAAACTATGAAACTATGGTTTAATCACCACAAGCAAGCAAAACTATGATTCTAACAGATTATAACTACTGAAACTACTGAAAGAATGTAAATAACACAATATAACAGAACCTGGAATGTTGTATTAAGATCAAACGTGCAGAAAATCCAAGAAACAAGCAATATCAAACTTGAAACCTACAAAACCAATGTAAAACTCTCTAACTCTCTCTATAAATTGATAAAAAGTAAAGTGGGCATCCTTTTGGACGTATACAAAATGAATATTTATACTAAAACCTAGAGCTAGGGTTAAAAACTCCATCTCTGCTGCGTGCGCGTAAGTTCTGATAAAAGCCATGTTCGATCGATCGAACATCACTCGATCGATTGAACTTCTGGAATCTTCAATCACTTTAACAATCATTGATCGATCAAAACCTCAATCGCTTGATGGGTCTTCGATCGATCGAACTGCACTTTTCATCTTTGAATTGCCTTTCTTATAATCCAGCTTTCCTTTTATCCTGTTATCAAGCCCTGCACCCAGCAAAATAGTAATCTGCACTAACAACAGCTTAAAACAACACGACTTATCAAAGATTAGTCATATTGTATAAAAACTGGCCTTGTAATACAAACTGTAGATATAATAGGGAGTTGTAAGCAAAGTTTATGTATTTTCTTATTTTAGCGCGGTTATATTTTACAAATATCCCCGCTTGTCAATACACCTCATGTAGGAGTCAGTGTCCTAACATCAAGTCGACGTGTACATGTATAGAATTGGACGGTCGCGGAGACTAAGTCCATATGCATTTAGAAATACGTGTAGTCGACCGCGGAGATCCGAAAATTGAGATGTAGTGAGTCGGTACTATCAAATGGAATTGCAGGATCGCATGTCGGCGATGATTGCTACTATAACCACGGAGAAGGAAACACATGATAGCAAAGTAACCATGTTAATAAGAATAAATCGAGAAATGAATAAACACGGTTATCCTGTAAGGCGAGATTACTACTGCGGTCGCGACGACCAACGATAGCAAAGTAACCGTTTCGTAAATCGGTGACGATATTCATAAGGCAAGGTTTCAGGGACCTAGAGTATTCTGGTTGCTTGTAAAACGAGATTACTATTGTAGGTACGGAGAAGATAAACAACGATAGTAAAGTAACCGTAGCTCGACCCACTGGGCGAGTCACTCTAAGCCAACGGCGTTACACCGGTAATGTAACAAAGTCAAGTAAGTCAATGTCAAGTCAAGTGAAGTCGAATATATTGATAATGCATAGTTCACGCACGGTCTCATTATCATTCATTCAACTGTCATAACTAGTCGTTGTGTACTTTCGGATACGTATTTTATATTAGGAGTGTTTGGTTAGGATGCTCACTTAGCTTTTATTAAAGCTAATGGCATACTACGCCCTGGACATTCCCACGTCTAGACTATACATGATATGACTACCCAGAAGAGGTGAATCAAGAAGAAGCCTTCGTAGAGGAAACATACGACGGGGAAGCCGACAATGATGAAGGCTACGACTATGCCACTTATAGGCGCGGTTCAAGAAAGAAGACTTAGTTGTTCTTTATAGATTTTTGTCCATTCATAGGCATCACACGCCTTACTTCAACAATCTTACACTTTCTTTTGTCCTTATATATAAAGATATAAATGGCATTCAACACTTTAATCTCTTTTGTTCCTTAGTCATTTTGAGAACTACAAACTCTGATGTAATAGCTAGAAATCTTTTGATATATATATTTAGCTTGCGCTTCCATTTAAGTTACTCATTTTATTATCTAGTGTGTTTGTGGACAATCAGTTAATGTAACTAGTCATGGCTTACGGACCCAGAAAGGAAAATTTTATTTTCTCCTAATTTCTGCTACTCAGGGGCGTGACAGGATTTTTGATATCAGAGCACTAGCTTTAGACTTGCTCGTTGATTGTCCTGCACATTAAGTTATAAATGTCAGGATATCTCTGACTAGTACTGATACTAAGATAGCTTCTGTTTAGTAGGTTGAATATGGATGCCCTGTCAAGTAGACGAGATGTGTGATAAGTTACTACGTACACCTAGTCGACCCCACCCGAGAATAAAAATGACAAGAACTGATAAGGGTACCAATTAGAATGGTTTCATGGAAACTTAGAAAGTTGGAAAGGTAGATTTCTGTAGCAACTATAAGTGGGGAAGTAGTAACCTTAAAGGTATATCCCTAGAGTCATACACCAAAGCCTAATTTGTATAGGTAGATACGCCGAAGCTGTAGCACCCTAGAACCAGTAGCCGTGTTAAAAATACACCAAGACTTGGAACCCTCGATGAGCTCATGAATTAGTATTAATGTAAGATAGCCAATTCAATCAAGTTAGTACGAATATTCTATTACATAGGCAAACCATACAAAGATTGTATAACACCTCAGACAATTCCAATAGGAGTAGTGACGAGTTAGCAAGGACCTGCTATAGATTATAAGAAATCTCTAGCTAAGGATTAGAGACAAGCTTTACCACAGTAATTGTGGATGAGTACCATAGTAAGTAATTATATCCCTTCTACTCACCAACTCCCTGTGAGTAAATCTATGCCTTTTCTTCCATTTCTTCTGAAGAATTTATCCATGTCTTTTAAAAAGTGGCTCCGATTACTATCAATAATTATTGTGATACACTCATTGGTGAGTAATTCAATTTCCTTGAATTTTGGGAAATTCCCCAGTCATCAATTCTTGAGTACGTACCTTGACCATCCAATTATTAATAAATCCCTTTGGTAATAAGTTTGATTACTAATACTGTTGTTGTTCTTTCTGACTTATTATTCTTTGATGAACTAAAATTTTCAAGTTCATTATCTTTCAAATAATTCTAAATGAGTTGATTATTAGTACTGTAAAGTCATTCTTTTTGACTTATTATTCTGTGAACTAATTCTTGAGAGTTTATCATCTTTGAATTAATTCTAAATGAGTTCTCTGCCTTTGTTCATGCTATGAACTCAAAAACGTTGTACTCTCTGTACATCTTGACCTCTTATTGTTTTGTCCCATTTACTACCTTATTCTTTATTAGTAAGGTTTCATTTGGACTATTTCACTTATGAAATACCTAATTCTTATTTCATACATTGAAGGCCTTACGCCGTCAGTTACATTCATTACCTACGAATATTGTGATACTACGATTACTTCCATAGTAATCAGTCACGCAATCCTCTTTTAGATTTACATTCTATTCTTGAATGGATCACATTCTCTCTACTATTGTACTTCTATTTGTGAGAATTCGTATGCCTTTTCAGAATCAACTTCACTTTGGATAAATCCGTTCATCCGTTTCAATCATCGTATTCTAATTACTATGATTACATTGTAAACTATCAAAAAATGTAATTGGTTGTGATTGCTTTGGCATAAGACGTGTTAGAAACCCTATAGATACGAACTCTTATGTAGGAATGCAAGAATCTACTCAACCTCTACAATGGTTCAATCGTCTCAAGCAACTGAGAACCAATCAG
Source organism: Hydrangea macrophylla (assembly GCA_033977485.1). NCBI lineage: Eukaryota > Viridiplantae > Streptophyta > Magnoliopsida > Cornales > Hydrangeaceae > Hydrangea > Hydrangea macrophylla. The sequence continues at coordinate 109,792,247 of CM066991.1, forward strand.
GAAGACTCAACAACATTATACCTAAGAAGGTCGATCCATTGGTATATTTGGAAGACTAATACAAGACTCATGGAACATCGGTGATAGTACCATCGCAGATGACTACAAAAACAAGCTATTCAGGCAACTCCATAACACTTATTCAGAATCACTTTTGAAATCACTCAAGCCATAACCAGCCGCACTACTAAGGCCAACCCTACTGCGAGGATAACCCGGAACAATGAACAACAATCACAGTGTCTATTTCAACTGCAAAAACCCTAGACATCTGGCCAAGGATTGTCAAGATCCCAGGACCCCTAACCAACCAAATGTTATCTGTTATAACTGTCGCAAGAGAGGCCATTTTAGCAAGGACTGCAAAGCACCTCAAGGCGGACACTACGGAGGATGTGCTGAAGGACAGTCCAGACAAGCCCTGCTCAATACCATCATCCCTAGTAAATCTGGATTTAGCCAAGAGGAGCAATGAAAACTGGAATAATACATGAAGAACAAGAAGAAGCCTGACACAATAACAGCATCGGTCCAACGCAAAACATGCCAACGTTGTTTCAACTGCGGAAAGCGCAGACATTACTTCAACAAATGCCCAGCACCGAGACAAAATGAAGGACAAGCTACACAATGCTACCACTACGGTAAGACAGGCCATATCCACAAGTATTACGAGACATTGAGGAACATCAATCAAGTTATGTTGATGAACTTGGAAGGAGAAGGGAAGGATGACCGTCACAAACGATGAGAGGACAAGACTGTGTCAGACGACGAGCTCAACATATAACAAGAAGAAGAACCACAGATTCAGAGGAGGCTTTCGCCTACCTCAAACTTAGAAGACTTTTTGTCCTAGATGTCTCAGGATCTAGTTTATCTTATATGTTTTACCAGACCAGCAGTCTCGTTTATTTTATGTTTTATGTATGTTAGTAGAAGTTGATACAATTTATGTAATCGATTTTGTAATATTTTGACTTATCAATGAAACTAGTTTTACGTATTATTGCAATGATTATTGTCATGATATGATATATTTATATTAGATGTACGACCCATTGATAGATAGTACCTATAAGTACACAACGAGCATCACATTCCACCTTTAGATCGAAGGTCAAACCATGCACGCTAACCTAACGATAGAAGACATCTTACAAGCTTACATCATCAACACGCCATTAACTATAAAAGCTCGTGGCGTAGCAGGAACGAAAACTTGAGGGAATCCACTTGTTGCTGATCAATGTTCACCAACTACAACAAAGTCATGTACAGGCATGACATTATTCAAGGCCCTATACGGAAGGTCAAGCCAATTGCCAGTACGTCAGACAGATCAAAAATAAAGAAAGGATACAATAGAATTGACACAAAAACTACGCAGATCAATGAAGGATGGACCTACAGTTTAAAGTTGGAGTTAAAGTGCTATTGGAAGTAACAATCGCTTGAGGCAACGTGCTGTTGGGCCCAAAGAAAGGATAAAATCACCACAATGCATTAGAATGTTTATGATAGAATTGCCTACCGACTCGCATTACCGCAAATGGTGCAGTAGATCGTGACACTTTTTCGAGTGGATACGCTAATCCACAATGTTCTTTGTGCTAATATCTTGAGGGACATATTCATGACCCCTATGAGTCATGGATGACGATAATATAGAAGTCAGCTAAAACATCGCTAACAAGAACGACAAGAACTCAACAAACAACGACAACAAAAGAGTCAACAAGACCATCGCATGGAATGAGAGGCCAACGGGAATTCTCGACCATCATATCAAGAAGATTGAAAGACGAAGAAATCGCTCAGATAAAGATCTAGTGGAGACACCACAACATGAAGCATCTTTGAAAATAAAAGTAGACGACGACGCCCTGCCACGATTAGGACATGCCTAGTGCACTTATTAGAATCCGTCATACGAGATTTAGACTTTGTATGCGTAAGGACTACCTGCTTCAGATTTCGGGGACGAAATCTTTAATAGGAGGTGGATGATGTAATACCCGTAAAATTTAGAATATATGGAAATAGATTTCCGGGGTTAGTCCTGTATTTATCCTTGTACCACATATATTAATATCGTGATTTTAATATTCGTAGTCACTAGATATTTTAACTATAGATTATATTATATATTTCGTTGTCACTAATATTAAAACTATGAGTTAAATTATATTAAGACCCGATGTCATTTTAACTTCGTTAGCTATAATTAGGATTATAAATACTATTGATATTGTTATTTTAACCCTAGACATTAAATATAGACCCAGACTCTAATATATAGACTCGAACAGTAATACGTAGACCCGGACTAAATTAATACGCGAACTCGTAACAATACCAGTGTTTCACATAAAAGTCTGTGCACGCACACATTTCGAGATGGTCATATCGGTCAATCCCTTAATTGTGGAAATGTACCCAACCACCTCAACCACTACCCTTCCACACCCATGTCTCCCCTTACACAAACCCAACCAGCTAAACCCCTTCCATACTTCACCTAGATGCTTCCCTAACCACCACCTGTGCGTTCCTTATACCCCGCAACCACCTTCACTACCCCAACACTCCACCCCCTTACCTCCTTTAACCACCGCCCTTACACACCATAATGTATACATGTGTGAGGTGTGAGTGTATGTGAGTATTGTGTGTGTGTGTGTGTCGAAAAAGATAGAGAGGGAGTGAGTGTATGCATGTGATGTTGTGTGTGATAGTGCGTGCGTGTGTGAGTATGTGTATGTGATGTTGTGTACGACAGTGTGTGCGTGTGTGAAGTTGTATGTGGTGTGTGTTGAGCGTTAGTGTGTTATCGTTGTGTGGTGTACTATATATTAAATATATATATATATATATATGTGTGTGTGTGTAGTGTGTAGTATATATATATATATATATATCATATGTGTATTTGGCGTGGCAGTGGGTGGTGTGTTTGTGTGTTAGGTAGTTGTGTGTATATATATGTATAATACATATGTGTGTGTGTATATATATACATATATATTGAGACAACCCCCAACCTTTTCCCTTCCCTATAAATATAACCAACTCCACTCCCTCATTTCCTTTACAACACAAGGGAAAAGAAAAAAAAATAGAAGGATAGAGAGAGGGGAGACTGAAAGTGAGAGAGAGAAGAGAGAGAGAGAGAGGCCAAGAGAGATAGGGAGTGAGAGAGACCGGGAGATATATATATATATATAGAGAGAGAGAGAGAGATCAAGGAAGAGAAGGAAAAGAAGAAGAAAGAAAGGAGAAAGCTTACCTGAACCCACCCCGAGCCACGCCGCGACCCCGAACCTACGGTGAGTTCCTAACTCACTTGGTATACTAAGAACAATGCCCGTATTATCTTCCGTTATAATTATTTTTGGAGAGCCTTGTGCTTAACATGTGGTACCCCTAATCTAGGTCCGTATTATGATTATTATTATCATTATTATTATTTATTTATTCAGGTTAGACCTCATGTTAATATGTTATACCCGGAACATATTAATGTCCGAATTATTATTCCGTTAATAATGTTATTATTATTATTATTTATTTTGGTTAGACCTCATGTTAATATGTTATACTCCGAACATATTATTTCTGTTATTATTATTATTATTATTATTATTATTATTATTATTATTATTATTATTATCAGTTCGGTTAACCTCATACTTTAACGTGTAGTACTACAAACTTAAGGCTCGTACTATATTTCAAGAATAGTACCTATTTAATTAACTTATACTTCGTGCATAACATATGATACACCTCACGTAGGAGTCAGTGTCGTAACGTCAAGTCGACGTGTACGGGTATAGAATCGAACGGTCGCAAAGACCAAGTTCGTATGTATTTGGAAATACGTGTAGTCAACCGCGGAGGTCCGAAATTTGAGATGTAGTGAGTCGGTACTGTCAAATGGAATTACAGGATCGCATGTCGGCGATGATTGCTACTATGGCCACAGAGAAGAAAAACAGGATAGCAAAGAAACCATGTTGATAAGAATAAATCAAGAAATGAATAAACACGGTTAGCTTGTAAGCCGAGATTACTACTGCGGTCGCGACGACCAACGATAGTAAAGTAACCATTTTACAAATCGGCAACGATATTCATAAGGCAAGGTCCCGAGGACTTAGAGTATTTGGTTAGCTTGTAAAGCGAGATTACTATTGTGGCCAACGAGAAGGCAAACAACGATAGTGGCAAGTCACTCTAAGCCAACGACGTTACACCGGTAATGTAACAAAGTCAAGTAAGTCAATGTCAAGTCGAGTGAAGTCGAATACATCGATGATGCATAGTTCACGCATGGTCTCATTATAATTCATTCAACTGTCGTAACTAGTCACTGTGTACTTTCGGATACGTATTTTATATTAGGAGTGTTCGGTTAGGACGCTCCCTTAGCTTTCATTAAAGGTAACGGCATACTATACCTTGGACATTCCCACGTCTAGACTATACAGGATATGACTACCCGGAGGAGGTCTATCAAGAAGAAGCCTTCAAAGAGGGAACATACAACTGGGAAGCCAACAATAATGAAGGCTACGACTACGCCAGCTATAGGCGCGATTCGAGAAAGAAGATTTAGTTGTTCTTTATAGATTTTTGTCTATTCATACTAAGTTGTAAATTGGTGTCACATGCCTTACTTCAACGATCTTATACTTTTTTGTCCTTACATATAAAGATGTAAACGACGTTCAATGCCTTAATCTCTTTTGTTCCTTTGTCATTTTGAGAACTACAAACTCTTATGTAATAGCTATTAATCTTTTGATATATATATATATATATATTCAGCTTGCGCTTCCATTTAAGTTACTCATTTTATTATCTAGTGTGTTTGTGGTCAATCAATTAATGTAATTAGTCATGGCTTACGGACCCAGGAAGAAAAATTTTATTTCCTCCTAATTTCATCTACTCCGGGGCGTGACAGAATTTTCGGTATCAGAGCACTAAGTTTAGACGTGCTCGTTGATTGTCTACACATTAAGTTAGAAATGTCAGGATATCTCTGACTAATACTGATACTAAGATAGCTTGTATTTAGCAGGTTGAATATGGGCGCCCTGTCAAGTAGAATAGAAGGGTATACATTATAATTTAGATTTTGGACATAACAAAATGGGGACAATAATTTAGAATAGAGGGTAAACATTGTAATTTGTAACGAAATGTCATTTTTTAAAATTCAATGATACTTTACTCAAATTTTGAGCATGGACAATGGTTTTTTTTTTTTACTATTTCGGGATTGAGAAAGTAAATTATTTTTTTTACATATTTGATTAAATAGAAATGTCGTAAAAAGTCACTTATTTTAGATTAATTAAGTTTAAAGGATAATCCATTTTTATTTTAGTCAAAATTCCAATGACTAGTGTAACTTTATCGGATCGAGTCCCTATGTTTTAAAAGTTATGTAAAATTCACATAATTTTTTTTATTTAAAATTTCACATAACTAAATCAATTTTTTAACAAAAATTATGTAAATTTCACATAACTTTGATAACATATGGACTTTTTACTAAAATAAAAAAACCGATTGGACCTAAAATTAAAAGAAAAAGTCTATTTAAGATTACTTTGACTAAATTTAACTTGATTGAATTGACCTTTGTTTCGCGGCTCATGCTATTGTCTAATTACTGTTAAGCTAAAATGAGTTAATTGGTAATCAGTCAAACTCCTTAAACAAAGTGGTTTCTTTAGTAGTATCATGTATATTATAGCTCTAAACTATATCTCTTTCCCTTTAAAGTTATAGGAATTTTTTTTTGATGCGAAAGTTATAGGAATTAAATGTGAGTGAGATAGTATAATGAGATTAGAGTAGTGCTAGAGTCACAAATAGATGCTCATAAAAGGATGTGACATCCTACCCCATGTGGCACCAATGTGGCAGTAAGATCCACCACACTTAACTCTGTCACATGGGTGCCACATTAGATGCCACATTCTTTTGTGAGCATCCCTTTGTGACTCCTTTATGACTCTAGCATTACTTATGATTAATCTAATAGTCTAGGATAACACTTATTAATTAACTATATTAAGATCTCCAACTTCCATTTACGACTCAGAGTTATCATATTTGTTCGTTAATGTAAACCTTTTCGATCTTTTAATAAAGGAATTGAATTATAAACCTTAGCACACCACTTCTTGATGGAACAAGAATAAAAATTGAATCCTCTATCTTACCCTCTCGGAAATGCTAGATGCACAAAAAAAGTGTACAACGAAATGCACAATCAGTTTAAAATTATTGGACTTCGTGCTAAAAAGTCTATACACACAAAAAAGACCAAAAAAAATAATGTACAGCTTTTTTAGTACGAAATCCAACAAATTAAAACAAATTATGCATTTCATTGTGCTTTTTTTTTTTTTGTGCATCTATCAGTACTCCTTACCCTTTTATTCTGGAAGACTTGAATGACATTGTAGGGAAGCTTAGTGAGGGTTGAAAAGCTAGGAACATAAGACAATTTGGTCCTCACACAGTTGGGACTTGGGACCCATGCGTATTTCCACTTGGGGTGAAGGCTGTATCAAGTGGGATCCACATGCATCCAATTGGACCAATTCCCCTGTTGGTATTGCTTTCATTTCCATTTCCAATTGGTTTCCTTTGACTTGAGCAGAGTTCTCAATGAAGATATTGGTACACGTAGTTTTTATTTATTTTTTTCTTCTTATATTAATGATTACACATAGTTAAGGCCATACAAAGTACGTAATTGGAATTTTTTATTTTTTTTTCCCTAAAAAAGTAATGCTATAGTTGCTAAAGCTGTCTTTTAAATTCGGCTTAACACAAACGATAGTGCATCCACTTAAAATAACTTGCAATAAAAATTAGGTGGTCCCACTATTATTTATTGTGATCCCAGTAATTACTAATATGTTAGGAACTTCCAACGTCGAGAATAGTACAAAATATCCGTAAGAATACAATGATCCACGGACACTGAGCTATGTGCGGCGCATGCAGCCCCGCCACTAGTTTATGTATTAACTAATGAAAAAAGAGGGTGAATAAAAAGTGAGCAATTTTAGAGTGAATGGAGCAAATATTTGGTATCACTGTGATACCATATAGGATTGTATCCCTTTTTATAGATTTTACATTTTTGTTGAGTAAAAGAAAGGCTAAATGGATTTATATAAGATCTCTATTGACATGTAATACTATGTAAATTATACAACAGTTGTAATAAATATTTTTTTTCCAGAGATAGTAACTAATTTACATGACTATTTATTATTATTATTATTATTATTATGGCCCAAGTCATTATCTGATGTGGCACAAAATCACTGGTGCGAAACTTTTCACTGCGTCGGAACACGAACACGTGTTCATATTTAATGCCAGAATCTACACTCTGTTGCAAAATTGGGAATTTAGGGAGAAAATATTCAGTGAATCTGTCGTACCACGTCATTATGTTGATACAGTGTAAAGCATCAATTACATGGGGTCATATGACTAATAAAAATGAAGTGACATGACAAAAAATCATGGTCCCCTATTTCAAGGGACACATCATTTCCCACTTGTCATGACCTTCTAACTTTAGTGGCCACATGACCTCATGACCCCATATAATTAGGACATCATACAAAGTCTGCATAATAACGTGGTGTGACGGACTCACTGAATTAACTTCTTAAATTTAGGGGCTCTATAAAATTGTGAAAAACTGTTGGGAAGTTGTATTGCACAGTACAATTGCCAAAAGGTAGTGATTATAGTGGGATTTTTTATTCATAATTTTTTGGCCAAATGATTATAGTGGGATTTGCTTATGAATATGGAGAGAAAAAGTTAGCCAAAACTTTTTCATTTGAGTGTGGATGACGTTGGAACAATGTAATACACTTTTAATTGTGTGCCTCCACTTGGACAATCCCACAATTTGTATTTAACTTAATTAATGGGTATACTGCAGGTGACCCTTTTTGTTAAATGGACCAACTTTCATGGTTTTAGGCCCTCTATGTGGGTTTTCGATTCCTTGGGATGTTGAAGTTGAACTATAGATAAATGGCGTACAGCTAGTTTCTTTCCAAGTTTAAGGACAGTCCGTGTACCTAAGGATTTAGCGGGAAAATTTAAGGATAAGGTTGAGAAAATTTGGTCATTAATTGGTCTTCTATATATGAATCTTCAAAAGGTCGGTTCAAGAATGGTACTGAAAAAATGTTTCAATGGAGGAGTTATTGGCAAGTTTGGATCATTGTCATATAGTGTTCTTAATCTTTACGAGACTGTCATGTGATTAGATGGTCTCCCATTAACTAGATCACATGGTCACAGGGTCGGTCCTGTCTATATAGGCGGGGTAGGCAGTCGCTTAGGGCTTCACATTTTGTTCATATTTTACTTTTTAAAAGGGTTTAAAAAAATACTGAGTAGGGTCTAAAATAAAAGTTTTATCTATAATATGTTGAACCAATTATAAAAGAGTCGAAGCAAATACTAAAAAAAAAAATAAATAATTGTATGTGCCCCATTATAATCCAACCCACCCTAAATATTTAAACTAATAGTACTTAACTTCTTACTTTTTTGTTTAGCTCAACCTAAATTATTTTAGGTTGGATCAAGCTTATAATTATTATCATAGATAAGCTCTTAACAATTATTATCACTAAAAAGTAATAATATGAACCCATGTGGAATTACAAAAGGCCAAAGAGGCTAATGGAAGGAGAAGAAAATCATAATCAGTACATACAATAAGGATTACAATTACTAAACCCCCCAATCCTAAAAAATGACCAAAAAAAAAAAACTCACAAATCAACACTATAAGGTTTATAACATGTTTGATATAGAAATTATACACGCAAACATGTACTCGTATAAAATGACCCAAAATTTTTTCGCTTCGGGGGCGAACTCCCGAACTCTCGTTGTTTAAAGGGCCCCGACTTTCAATGTTCGCCCAGGGCCCCCAATTTGTCAGGACCGACCCTGCATGTCAGATAATAACCCCTTATTGGCCGGAACTATCACATGTCATATAGTCCCGGACTAGCTAGCCAATAATTTCTCATTTCAAGGGGTGATTTAAAATACCCTTCCCTAAGTACAGTAGTGTAAAATAATGTGCAATATAAAATAGGAATTGATTTTAACACTCCAAAATTGAATTAATGTACTCTAAGGTACAACTAACACTGCATGCATACCATGGAATGCATTAGTTCAATTTGGAGTGCTAAAATCAATCCCCTATAAACTTTCACAAATTTACATTCAAGCTACAACGGAGTCATTGAAGACAACATTGAATAACCACTGATATTCAATAGCACATTTTGAAATCTCATTTATGCAGAAAACTGAATCCATAAAGTATTTTTACAAAAAGAAAAAAGAAAAAAAAAATTCTAAATAAGAAAAGGGAAAGTGTGTTAGCCGAGTGACACTTGAACTTGAACCCAATAAGAGTACACATGAGTTGTCATTCAAAATTGCAGTGTACCAACAAACCAGCCTCTACTGCCCATTGGCCGCACGCGTATGGGTAACCTAATCCATGTGCCATAAGCAAGTGCGTCTTGTGTTAGAAAAAATTGAATGAGAAATTGGTTTTTTAGTGTCTTAAATTATGGGTAAATTTAGTCATGCCAAATAGTCTTTTATGTCATTGGTCATGATTGTTTTTTTTTTTTTTTTTTTGGGTCGAAGAACTCACACACACAAGGGAGGGTCATACCCCACTTTAAAGACGAAGCTCCCTTGGAAACACACGCACACGCAAGGGGGTCAAACCCCACTTTAAAGCCAAATGCTCCTTGCAAGAGTCGAACCCACAACCTCCCCTTTGGGGGTTGCGGGGTCTAGCCAGCCCAGCTACTGGGACTGGTTGGTCATGATTGTTCATAAATAGTAATTGACCATGACTATTCATTAAAAAGCCACCTTGTGGCTATATATGTAGTATTTCCATTCATTCATCGTAAGTGAATATACGAAATTATTCTCTCTCTGCATATTAGTATCATACATATATTCAGTGGCGGAGCCACATCACACATGGAGGCCAAGGGGGGCCTGGCTCTCCCAAATTTTTAAGAATTCTCATTTTGCCTCTAAATTTTTGGATATTATACATTTTGGCCCCTGCAAATGAAATGAATTTATATATTTACCCCTCAAATTTTTATTTTTTATGTAATGAACTATGTAAATGTACATATTGCACCACTAATTTTGATTTTGCCTCTAAATTTTTGGGTAATATACATCTTGGCCCCTACAAATGAATTAATATGGTCTATGTAAATGTGTGTATTGTACTACAAATTCTATGCAAATATGTAATTGTTTTGACATAGAAATAATCCTACCAAAAAATATGGATAAATATTAAATAGACCCAAAAAAAAATTTCTCGGGGGTATGCTCGGCCCCCCCAAGTGTACATTCCTGGCTCCGCCACTGCATATATTTGTGTTCGCCGGATTCTGTCGATTGAAGTGCAGCCTCTACAGAATTGTAAACTCGTTTTATCTTGGGAGCCGATTGTTTATCAACCTTGTGCAGCGAGAGGAATTAAATCGTCTCAAGGAATCAGTGTTGTCACTGGGCTCAGATTCTTTCTCAAATTTATTCTATATTTATTTTCATCTCCAATCAGTAAGTATTTCCAATTTCAGATTTATACATATAAAGCATCCATATATATTTTGGATAACAACTTAAACTTATTTAACTCACTTACCATTTCCTTTATTTTCAAGTCCCACACACAATAATAAGCTCCTTAAACCCACTCTTCCTTGGTTCAGAAAACATTATACTCGGAAGATTATGTGATTCATCTAATTAATATTGGACGTATTTTGGTGAATAAGTGCAAAAAATATATGCAAGTAACATCTAAGTAAAAAAAAAAATCATGTTGCATTAAAGATTTAATTGAACATCAATCAAACTATGGGCCGAGTCAGAATATGAGTAATGCTTGGGACATATAAAACATCTACATAAAGTTACTCACAAAATTGATTCTACCTATCTCTATTCTTAGCGGACCCCACAATGCAGTGTACCTCACCAGTCACCAGGAGAGAGATAGACATAATAATTTAAGTAAACAACTTTATGTGAATGTTTTATGTGTCCCAACCATTACTCTAGAAGATTGATCGACTCAAAAACATGTCAACGAAATAAGTGTGATTAAAAATAGATGTGGAGATCAATGAAAAAGTAAAAAATAAAATAAAAGTGAAGATCAATATGTTTTTTCTATGAGCAAAAAAAATTAAAAAATAGCATTAACCCCAAAAAAAAAATTCAATTAGATAGTTTGTGTTATGTTACCAACTACTCCAAAAGCTTAAGCTGTTAGAGAATGGGCCCAACAATGTATATCAAGCTTCAACACCCTCCCTCACGTGCAACCCCGACTTGCAAGTGGAGAGCAAACAAACCAAACTCCATCATAGTGGAGACAAATAACAAAGTGAAAATATGCACAACAAAGCAGGGATGGAGAGTCGAACGTACCCAAGACCTCCCACAAACAAGGCTCTGATACCATGTTGTCACAGCCCGGTCCCACAATAGCGGAACCGGAGCCCGTGGCACGCCACCGAGGCTAACCCAATTCATTAACGTTCCCAGAAGTTAGGTTTGAAGAACACACGCAGCGGAAAACAAAACACATTTTCAAAAGCAGAGGTTCAGTCGACTGGGTCGGGACCCTCAGTCGACTGAAGTAAGCAGAACAAAATAAACACATTAACCTTTAGAGGTCCAGTCGACTGAGGCCTGGCCCAGTCGACTGCTTCTGCCAAAATAAGGAAAGAAAACTGGACTGCACTGTCCCGTCGACTGCCCCGTCGACTGCTTTTACCACATTAAGGGAAAAATAGTTAACTGCACTATCCCGTCGACTGCCCCGTCGACTGCCCCGTCGACTGCTCCCCTGACAGCAGCCAAAACTGCAGAATTTCAAGTTTAAAAGCTTTCTAACTTTCACCCATGATCAACCACTCCATCTAAACTCAAACCAAAGTAATTCTAGCTGTATTAAAACATTTCTAAAGCAAGATTACAACATGTTACTAACTATTACAACGGTTTAAAATCCATTTTAACATACCAAATTAAACATGGGTTAAAACAACCAAAATTCTTATTACAACATTTCTATTATTCCAAAACTACAAGATTAACATTTCAAGTTGCCTTCCAAGTGAAACTCCCAACCCTCGTGCTCACTTCTGCGATTCCTCGCCAGCATTAACACCTGCAATGGTTATTTAAATAACCGCACATATTTCGATTTGTTTAAGCTAAAGCTTAGTGAATAAAACAACATATGCACATGAATGATAAACATGTCCGCATTCACATCTCTACATTTCATACTAGTCGCTGGAGACTCACGTGCCCGTCCATATTCCCAATCCGCGACTCCTCGCCAATAAGTCCACGCGAAAGGGTAAGACCCACGATTCTTCTCTTCAATCGTGCGACCTTAATGCCTATATCGGCTCCACAAAATGGCACGGTGACCACGTGCTCCTTCTGACCCACATAAGCAACTTAACATGCTCAAATACATATCACCATACTCGCGGTAATCAAAACATATCACCGTGCTATTGAGCCTACTTATCAATATAATGCCCAATATGAACTACACAATATATATCTAAGAATTAATACATGCTATTCATACAAAACATGAATACATGTCAAGAAACCATTCCAAAAACATAGTTGAATCACTCACCTCCGATTTACGCGCTTAAAATACGATCCAAAGAAAACCCGTGCACAAAGAACGTGCAGAAGTCCGTCTAGTCCAATTCCTATGGATCAAAATTCCATTTATCAACTTTTATGAAAAATTCTAGAAAATAACTTTTCGAAAAACTTAGCCAAACAGGCCCTAATAGGTATCAAAACGAAGCTCTTACCTCGAGGAGCTTGAATATGAAATCTGGGAGAAAACAAACTGACGGAAGGTCGTCGTTTGGTGTCGCAAAGCTCTAAGCAACTAAATCTCCCTCTAGCCCCCTTTTGACCTCCTTTTGAATTTAGGTTAGAAGTGTCACAGCCCGGTCCCACAATAGCGGAACCGAAGCCCGTGGCACGCCACCGAGGCTAAACCAATTCATTAACGTTCCCAAAATTAGGTTTGAAGAACACACACAGCGGAATAAAACAAGTCACTTTGAAAACTATCCATCCAGTCGACTGATCCTGGTCCAGCAGAAAGTTGGATTTTAAAACACTATCCAGTCGACTGCTTTCTACATTCAGTCGACTGGGGCCTCAAAATTTCAGTCGACTGAACCGGTCCGGTCGACTGAAGTCCAGCCTGGATACAAAAATCTGAATTGAAACCACGATCCAGTCGACTGTGTCGGGGACCCAGTCGACTGATCCTCTACGAAAACATGCAGTGAATTGCTGAAAAAAAGAGGCTTCAGTTGACTGTTTTCTCAACCAGTCGACTAGTTTATGGCAGCAGCACACATTCTGCAGATTTTCAAGTTTAAAAACTTTTGAATTCAAACAACGATTGAACGCACACTTCCAAAAGTACTCCAAAAACAATCCTAACTGTATTAACATATTACCGGAGCACAGTTACAACATGTTACTAACTATTACAACATTTTAGATTCGTTCCAACACACCAAGTTAAACATAACTAAAAACCATAAAAATTCTTATTACAACATTCCTATTATTCCAAAACTACAAAATTCAACATTAAGTTATCTCCCAAGCGAACTCCCAACCCACGTACTCACTTCTGCAATTCCTCGCCAGCATTAACACCTGCAATGGTTATTTGAATAACCACACATATTTCGATTTGTTTAAGCTAAAGCTTAGTGAATAAATCAACATATGTACATGAATGATAAACATGTCCATATTCACATCTCTACATTTCATACTAGTCGCCGGAGACTCACGTGCCCGTCCATATTCCCAATCCGCGACTCCTCGCCAATAAGTCCACGCGAAAGGGTAAGACCCACGATTCTACAAACAATCGTGCGACCTTAATGCCTATATCGGCTCCACAAAATGGCACGGTGACCACGTGCTCCTTCTGACCCACATAAGCAACTTAACATGCTCAAATACATATCACCATGCTCGCGGTAATCAAAATATATCACCGTGCTATTGAGCCTACTTATCAATATAAATGCCCAATATGAACTACACAATATGTCTCTACGAATTAATACATGCTATTCAAACATAACATGAATACATGCCAAGAAATCATTCCAAAACATAGTTGAATCACTCACCTCCGATTTACGCGCTTATAATACGATCCAAAGAAAACCCGTGCACAAAGAACGTGCAGAAGTCCGTCTAGTAAAATTCCTATAGATCAGAATTCCATTTATCAACTTTTATGAAAAATTCTAGGAAATAACTTTTCGGAAAATTTGGCCAAACAAGCCCTAACATATATCAAAACGAAGCTCTTACCTCGAGGAGCTCGAATATGAAATATGGGAGAAAACAGACTGACGGAAGGTCGTCGTTTGGCGTCGCAAAGCTCTAAGCTTCAAAATCTTTCTCTAGCCCCCTTTTGGCCTCCTTTTAGAATTTAGGTTAAAAGCTTAGAAAAATCTAAGTTCATCTCTATCTATATATAGGCAACATTCTCAGGGAATTACGTTTACCTCCCCACGAGTTTTCCAAACTCCTAATCAATCTCTGAAACTTTCTATACAGCTTATTCTTAGCTTTATAAGTGAAACCTCAAAACTATAAAAGTTTTCGACTAAGTTTCGTTTGGTCGTTAAAACACGAATTTCTATATGACGTTTCTGAAGTTGCTAATTAGCCTACCAAATTAATAGCGTGTTCATTCGTTCTCACCAGGATACTAAATCTAACAACAGAATATATTCTAAGCCAGAAAATAATACAGATATTGAAATACACGGGTAAACATTTATTTTCAGATAAACATTTTGAATGTTCTATAGTGACCATCTCATACTCGGAGAGACGTCACAACAACAAATTCTCAATCACAATAGTTTCAATGGGTTCTCTAATATAGACACCCAATTAAACTCGTGAGTCAAAACTCACCCAAACATGTGTCATAGGACACGCCACATCACATTATCATGCATGACAATGAAATGCAAATGCAATAACACAATGCGGGTGTTATAAGAAGTGATGAGAAAATATCTCATCCATCTCTATCTATATATAAGCAACATTCTCGGGGAATTACGTTTACCTCCCCACGAGTTTTCCAAACTCCTAATCAGTCTCTGAAACTTTCTATACAACTTATTCATAGCTTTACGAGTGAAACTTCAAAATTATAAAAGTTTTCGACTAAGTTTCGTTTGGTTGTTAAAACGCGAATTTCTACATGACGTTTCTGAAGTTGCTAATTAGCCTACCAATTTAATAGCGTGTTAATTCGTTCTCACCAGGATACTAAATCTAACATCAGAAATATATTCTAAGCCAGAAAATAATACAGATATTGAAATACACAGGTAAACATCTATTTCCAGATAAACATTTAAAGTATTCCACAGTGACCGTCTCATACTCGGAGAGACGTCACAACCACAAATCCTCAATTAGCACAGTTTCAAAGGGTTCTCTAATACAGACACCCAAATCAACTCGTGAGTCAAAACTCACCCAAACATGTGTCATAGGACACGCCACATCACATTATCATGCATGACAATGAAATGCAAAAGCAATAACACGAATGTGGGTGTTATAATACTCTCCCCCTTAAAAGAAGTTTGTCCCCAAACTTATACCTCATGTCTCGAAAAGGTGCGGATACTGAGTACGCATCTCATCTTCTATCTCCCACGTCATCTCTTCCGTAGTTTGGCTACGCCATAACACTTTCACTTTCGATATTACTTTATTTCGTAAGACTTGATCTTTTCGATCCAATATCTCTACCGGATACGCAACATACGTTAAATCACTCTGAATCTCATTCGATATCGGAGTCATCACTTGATCTCTATCTTCCACTAATTGTTTGCGTAACAACGATACATGAAACACGTTATGAACTTGAGCATACTCACTCGGCAAGTTCAAACGATAAGCTACGGGTCCAACCTTTCCAATGATTTCAAAAGGTCCTACATACCTCGGGTTGAGTTTCCCGTATCTACCAAATCTGGTTATCCCTTTTGAAGGTGACACCTTCAAATACACCAAGTCTCCTACATCAAATTCCAACGGTCGTCTACGCTTATCGGCATAACTCTTATACCTACTCTGAGCTGTCAGTAACCGTTGTCGAATTACCTTTATCTTATCCGTCGTCTCTTGTACAATTTTCGGCCCTCAATCTTTCTTTCTCCCACCTCTGTCCAACTAATCGGTGAACGACATACACGACCATATAAAGCTTCATAAGGAGCCATTCCAATACTCGATTGAAAACTGTTGTTATATGCAAACTCAATCAACGGCAAATGGTCTTCCCAATCACCCTGAAAATCAAGTACACATAGCCTAAGCATGTCTTCCAAAATCTGGATTACTCTCTCTGATTGACCATCGGTCTGAGGATGAAAAGTTGTACTAAAGTGCAATTTGGTACCCATTGCTTCTTGCAAGGCTCTCCAAAACTTCGATGTAAAATTACTATCCCTATCCGAAATGATAGAAACTGGGATACCATGTAGTCTCACAATTTCGCGAATATACAACTTAGCTAACGTCATCGGCTTAGTCGTTCGAATAGGTAGGAAGTGCGACGACTTTGTCAAATGGTCAACAATCACCCAAATAATAGTATTTGATCTCTTCGACCTCGGAAACCCACTAACAAAATCCATTGTTATGTGCTCCCATTTCCACTCGGCTATCGGTAATGGTTGTAATAATTCCGAAGGTACTTGGCGTTCGGCCTTTACTTGTTGACAACTCGTACATCGTGAAACATAGCGTGCTATTTCTCTCTTCATTCCCGGCCACCAATAAACATGTCTCAAATCTCTATACATTTTGGTGCTTCCCGGATGAACGGTATACTTCGTATTATGTGCTTCCTCTATAATGTTTCGCTTCAACTCTTTCTCACTAGGTACACAAATTCTACCCCTCAATCTCAACACATTGTTCTCAAACGTGAATCCCGGTTGTTTCCCCATTGGAATCTCATCACAAATCTTCTTCAAAGCCACATCTTGAAGTTGTTTCTCTGCGATCTCGTGAATCAAGAGTGGTTGTGTCACCATCATCGACATCAAGCCACTTTCAATCCTCGGAATCACTTCACGTTCTAAGTTTTCCATATCTCTTATCAATTCTTTCTGAGAAGTCAAATCTGATACGGTGTTGGTTGGTACTTTGCGACTAAGAGCATCGGCGACGACATTCGCCTTGCCCGGATGATACTGAATTGACAAGTCATAGTCCTTCATCAACTCTAGCCATCTCCTTTGCCTCATGTTCAAATCTCGTTGTGTAAACAGGTACTTCAAACTCTTGTGATCCGTATAGATCTCACATTTCTCTCCGTATAGATAATGACGCCAAATCTTCAATGCAAAAATTACGGCGGTCAATTCTAGATCATGTCTTGGATAATTTTTCTCGTGCGGTCTAAGTTGTCTCGATGCATACGCAATGACTTTATCACCTTGCATAAGAACGCAACCTAAACCTCTATATGAAGCATCACTGTAAATAATAAAGCCTTCGGTCCCTGACGGAACGGCTAAAATTGGTGCTTTCACTAGTCGACCTTTCAACTCTTGAAAACTTTCTTCACATTCTGGACTCCAAACAAAAGCAATATCTTTCCTCATTAACTGTGTCATCGGCATTGCTATACGTGAAAAGTCTTTTACAAATCTCCGATAATACCCAGCTAATCCTAGGAAACTTCTGATGTCTGTCACACTCGTTGGTCTCGCCCAGTTGGTAACTGCTTCAATCTTTTGAGGGTCTACAGAAATTCCCTTTGCCGACACTATATGTCCAAGAAAAGCTATCTTGGTCAACCAAAACTCATATTTCTTTAATTTGCCGAATAATCTCTTTTCACGCAATCGTTGTAAAGCTAATCGCAAATGATGCTCGTGATCTTCAACGCTTTTGGAGTAGATTAAGATGTCATCTATGAACACGATAACGAACTCATCTAAATAATCCTTGAAAACACGGTTCATCAAGTCCATGAAAGCAGCTGGAGCATTTGTCACTCCAAATGGCATAACCAAAAATTCAAAGTGACCATATTGAGTCCTGAAAGCTGTCTTCTCAACATCTTCTTCTTTGACTTTCAACTGGTGGTAACAGGATCTCAAGTCGATCTTCGAAAATACCTGAGCCCCTTGTAACTGATCAAACAAGTCATCTATTCGCGGCAATGGATACTTGTTCTTGACGGTCAACTTATTCAACTCTCGGTAGTCGATGTACATACGCATTGTCCCGTCCTTCTTTTTCACAAACAAGACTGGAGCTCCCCACGGTGAAACACTCGGTCGGATAAAACCCTTCTCCAACAATTCTTCTAACTGAACTTTCAATTCTTTCAACTCTATCGGTGCCATTCGGTACGGTGCTTTGGATACCGATTGTGAGCCTGGTACTACTTCTATTGTGAACTCAAGCTCTCTTTCAATCAATACGTCGGGTAACTCATCGGGAAAAACATCTGGAAATTCTCGAACTACTGAAATGTCTTCTATTAGTGGTCCAAGAACTCGCATGTCGATAATTGAACATAAGAAACCCGAACAACCCTTCCTCAACATCTTACTTGCTTGAATCTCCGATATCAAGTACGGCGGTACGATCACTCCTTTACCCTAAAAAGTAAACTCTTCTCGTCCTGACGGATAGAAACTAACATGTTTCTGTTTACAATCAATTTTGGCTTGATTAACCGACAACCAATCCATACCCAAGATAACATCAAAGTAATTCACCGTCAATGGAATCAAATCAACGCTCAAGACTTTATCACCTATCTTGATTTCACAGGACTTGAATATCGAAGAAGTAACTAGCGGTTCACTACTAGGCAATGATACACACAAGTCATATCGTAGCGGTTCTGACTTAACAGTTAAATGCTTAACAAAATCACGTGATACAAATGAATGCGTTGAACCAGAATCCATAAGTATACGTGCAGGATACGAACAAATAGGAAGAATACCTGATACGACGGTATCATCTGTATTCCCCGGCCTGAGCTGGAAGTATCGTCCTTGTTGTTGCACGACTCCTTTCCCTTTATCTACTCGAGGTTCTACCCTTGGTCCGCTTGGCACACTCGATGCCCCGGTACTCATTCCCGGTTGTCTCTTACTCGGGCAATTCTTCGCTATATGCCCCGGTTGGCCACACTCAAAACATTTCCCTCTTATCTCTGGGTTGTAGCTCTTGGTATTTGAAAAGGTATTTGGTGCGGTCGAGTTTGTATTCAAAGGACAATTTCGGGATATGTGTCCTAACTGCTTGCAGAAGTAACAAGTACTCAATTGGTAGCAAGTTCCTCTGTGTCGCTGGTTACATGTTGGACACAACGGTCCCGAGTCCCCCATGAACGTACTCCCTCCTTGGCTACTCATGTTCGATCCCGAACCTTGCGTGAACGGTTTCTTCGCATTCCCTTGGCTCTTGCCCCTATTGTCACTGGATCTCTTTCCTTGTTGCCCTTGCCGATATCTTTCGACACTTTTCTCAGCAATACGAGCAGCTTCCTCGACTAGAGAAACGGTCGGGTGTTGCAACATGTCCACACGGCCACGGATATTCTCTCTAAGCCCTTCCTCGAACTTACGAGCTTTATCCCTATCAGTCGGAACGGCAGTTTTCCCAAATCGTAACAAGGCATTGAAACGAGAAACATACTCACCCACGGTCATATCTCCCTGAACCAAACTCGCAAACTCTTAGCGTTTCTGAGTATAAGCAGATTGCGGAAAGAAACGTTTGTTGAATTCTTCTTTAAATGCTTCCCACGTGATCGGCTTCCCTTGTTCAAGTACGTTGTTCCACCAATCCAATGCTTCACCCATCAACGTATCGGATGCGCATAAAATTTTCTCCTCATCGGTACATATTACCTGACAGAAGTGTCTTTCCATGTCCATCATCCAATGATCGGCCAAGTCTATGTCAACTTGTCCATGATACAACGTCGGTTTTCGCTTATGAAACTGTTCCACGATTGTGTGTTGAGGTCGCAGTGCCGATGGTGCATTGATATAACGAATTTCCACTTGTGGAGGCTGAACGTTCATCTGTTCTCTTTCACTTACTGCTTGTATGAAATTTCCCACCATATTCACTATTTGGTCCATCCGCGAATGCGGTGACAATTCTCTTGGTGGATCAGCCATAACGTTTCAATTATTCCCCTGTTGAGTTCAATGCATAATGACCATGCATGCTATGCCACAATATAAATATATGTGCACAGTTCATCACAATCAACAAATGTTAATGCATGAAGCATTTCTACAATGATAACAATTTTCTTTACAATTACACACTCCACTCGACGTCACTCGGCATATATAACGTCACTCGTTCCCAAGGCTCTAAACTTATGCTCTGATATCACTAAATGTCACAGCCCGGTCCCACAATAGCGGAACCGGAGCCCGTGGCACGCCACCGAGGCTAACCCAATTCATTAACGTTTCCAAAAGTTAGGTTTGAAGAACACACGTAGCGGAAAACAAAACACATTTTCAAAAGCAGAGGTTCAGTCGACTGGGTCGGGACCCTCAGTCGACTGAAGTAAGCAGAACAAAATAAACACATTAACCTTCAGAGGTCCAGTCGACTGAGGCCTGGCCCAGTCGACTGCTTCTGCCAAAATAAGGAAAGAAAACTGGACTGCACTGTCCCGTCGACTGCCCCGTCGACTGCTTTTACCACATTAAGGGAAAAATAGTTAACTGCACTATCCCGTCGACTGCCCCGTCGACTGCTCCCCTGACAGCAGCCAAAACTGCAGAATTTCAAGTTTAAAAGCTTTCTAACTTTCACCCATGATCAACCACTCCATCCAAACTCAAACCAAAGTAATTCTAGCTGTATTAAAACATTTCTAAAGCAAGATTACAACATGTTACTAACTATTACAACGGTTTAAAATCCATTTTAACATACCAAATTATACATGGGTTAAAACAACCAAAATTCTTATTACAACATTTCTATTATCCCAAAACTACAAGATTAACATTTCAAGTTGCCTTCCAAGTGAAACTCCCAACCCTCGTGCTCACTTCTGCGATTCCTCGCCAGCATTAACACCTGCAATGATTATTTAAATAACCGCACATATTTCGATTTGTTTAAGCTAAAGCTTAGTGAATAAAACAACATATGCACATGAATGATAAACATGTCCGCATTCACATCTCTACATTTCATACTAGTCGCCGGAGACTCACGTGCCCGTCCATATTCCCAATCCGCGACTCCTCGCCAATAAGTCCACGCGAAAGGGTAAGACCCACGATTCTTCTCTTCAATCGTGCGACCTTAATGCCTATATCGGCTCCACAAAATGGCACGGTGACCACGTGCTCCTTCTGACCCACATAAGCAACTTAACATGCTCAAATACATATCACCATACTCGCGGTAATCAAAACATATCACCGTGCTATTGAGCCTACTTATCAATATAATGCCCAATATGAACTACACAATATATATCTAAGAATTAATACATGCTATTCATATAAAACATGAATACATGTCAAGAAACCATTCCAAAAACATAGTTGAATCACTCACCTCCGATTTACGCGCTTAAAATACGATCCAAAGAAAATCCGTGCACAAAGAACGTGCAGAAGTCCGTCTAGTACAATTCCTATGGATCAAAATTCTATTTATCAACTTTTATGAAAAATTCTAGAAAATAACTTTTCGGAAAACTTAGCCAAACAGGCCCTAATAAGTATCAAAACGAAGCTCTTACCTCGAGGAACTAGAATATGAAATCTGGGAGAAAACAAACTGACGGAAGGTCGTCGTTTGGCGTCGCAAAGCTCTAAGCAACTAAATCTCCCTCTAGCCCCCTTTTGGCCTCCTTTTGAATTTAGATTAGAAGTGATGAGAAAATATCTCATCCATCTCTATCTATATATAGGCAACATTCTCGGGGAATTACGTTTACCTCCCCACGAGTTTTCCAAACTCCTAATCAGTCTCTGAAACTTTCTATACAACTTATTCATAGCTGTACGAGTGAAACTTCAAAATTATAAAAGTTTTCGACTAAGTTTCGTTTGGTTGCTAAAACGGGAATTTCTACATGACGTTTCTGAAGTTGCTAATTAGCCTACCAAATTAATAGCGTGTTAATTCGTTCTCACCAGGATACTAAATCTAACATCAGAAATATATTCTAAGCCAGAAAATAATACATATATTGAAATACACAGGTAAACATCTATTTCCAGATAAACATTTAAAGTATTCCATAGTGACCGTCTCATACTCGGAGAGACGTCACAACCACAAACCCTCAATTAGCACAGTTTCAAAGGGTTCTCTAATACAGACACCCAAATCAACTCGTGAGTCAAAACTCACCCAAACATGTGTCATAGGACACGCCACATCACATTATCATGCATGACAATGAAATGCAAAAGCAATAACACGAATGTGGGTGTTATACATGTTATGTTACCAACTACTCCAAAAGCTTAAACTGTTAGAGAATGGGCCCAACAATGTATATCAAGCTTTAACAGTTTGGACATAATGAAAATCATTAACTTCACACGTAATATTGTTCCAACCATGCACTCATCATAATAGTGAGAAGAGTATTGCTCCAACTTATATTACTTCTTGTTGTCTTCAAATTATTTTCTCAAAATGTTATCCTCGGATTCGAAGGGTATTAGATTATATTAATGTTATGTTTGGATAGCATATTTGCTATCATTGTGTGGAGAAAATATTCGCTACAACGGTTATTTTGATGATTTGATATTATAAGTTAATAAAATTTTACTATTCAACCATATGTTAGTCTTAATTATTTGAAGGAAAAAAAAAAAGTATTTTTTCATAAGCAACATACCGTTGTAAAATTAGTATGATTATACTGATGACGTGTTATATATTAGCGCCAGTAATATTTTCTACTTAAGTGTGTCTTCTTTTCTATGTCATGCATGTGATTTGGCCATGCCATCACCTTTTTTTTTCTTTTCTTTTTTTTTTTAATTTTTTTTATGACAGAGAAATAACTGAAATGATAACTTGAGGCTTGAGCTATCTCTCTCTCTTAAATGGAAACAATATTGCCATCAAGTTAGATCCCTTTTCATTCATTAGTACTTTTTGTATTTTTAGCTCAAACAAGAATGTCCAATTGCATGAGAAATTATTCGAGGTGACTGTTCTGAGATGGTGTGACACACTAATAAAATTAATCTACTCTTGTGTTGCTTTTTTTATTTTTATTTTTATTTTTATTTTTATAATTTGTGATTTTTGCTTGAAATAAGAAACTACTAGTCGTAATTTATACCTTAAAAATTTGAGGTATTTTTAAAAATACATAGCCTAATATAATTAGTGCATCACCCCACATTATGACAGTCACCCTGAATAAGTTCTCCAATTAGATGAATGGGACAGAAAAAAAGACACAACGGGGGCAGAAGATTGAACTCTGATTAATATTGGGGTTTTAGAATTGAAATTATTTCTTCTAATTTTAAGCTTCTAAGTATAGAAGAAGGGAAGGGTCCAAAGACACTTCAACCTTTGAAGTCTAAAGTCAATCTCTTGAGGTGCAACAAGAATCTAACGGTACTTTGGAAAACATTTGGATCAAGGGAAATCTTGAATCCAAAAGTGCCCCTAAACTTGGGAGTCTTTGGTCAGACTTTGGAGATCCATATGTAAGGTCTAAACTTGGGGCAGATTAACACTTAGAAAATGGTCCTCGCTTTCAAGGAGGGTCAAAATTAAACTAGTGGTTAAATATTTTCCACTTTGAACAAAAGACACATTAATCGATTCTCATTGCTTTGCTTGAGAGAGCCCACTTTCCACCAAAGCATAAGAGAGTTGATTGTTTTATATGCAAGAATGAGAAGCCCTTTCTAGGTCACATTTCCATTGAAATGAACCTTCATTAATATGTAACCAAAAATGCTAATGCATCTCCCACTAATTCCATTTCCGTTTTATTATTTTCCCTTATTAATTTATGAGGCCGTGTCGTGTTCTCTTTCTTCACGTTAATGTACACTTTTGGTGTTTATTTTATTCCATAAGTGGCCATTTTCTTAGCTAAATTATATCACTTAATTGTGTGTAATCCATATTGTTGGATCATGAAAGGCTGTGCAAGTTCATTGCACTATCTCTCTCTCTCTCTCTCTCTCTCTCTCTCTCTGGGGATGCATCAACAGAAAAACCCATGAGCTTGTGATAGGATTTGTGATTCATTTTGGGCAGGAAGTGGGTTAGATATAGTTGCATAATTATATTTCATTCTTGGACATGCATATGATGCAAATTTTAATACGCATTTCGTATGTACGTAAGAAAAATATTTTATGATCTTGTGTCAATCTTGGTCAAATCCAACTCAATGGGACATTACGTGTACTTAAATACATTGATGAATGCCAATTAAGTTGCTTAATCATTATAATTTGTGCGTGTGTATGTGTATGTGGATGCAATGATTGCTTAGTATTAGGCTGATCCAACTAGACAAAGTATTCTATGTGATGGTCATACTGTGTTGAGAAATTATCTTGTGTCACACTTTTGTGACTTTCACTGTGATTTCAGTATTTTGCGGATCTTACAATAATAAAGAGATTACTATAGTCATCACACGTTGTGATGGTAACATAGAGGAATTTTTATTTGTGAAGGCCACCGCTGCCGGGACCTTTTCAATATTGTGACACTTATGTGGGACCTATATAATACTTAAATTGTACGGAGTACCAAATAAGAAATTAATAGAATACTTTTTTATATATATATATATATAGGGGAGAGAAAACAGAATACTTAAATCACAATAGAAATCATATATGTGTGACGGTCACACACTAAATTCACTAATCAACTGAGCAAGTATGGCTTCATTACATAGACGATTGTAGTATTAGGCAACAATACTCGATTAGAATACAAAGAGTACATTATCCAATGGCACTAATACGTTAGAGTTAGGTAACTTTCCTACTGATCAACTTTACATATTTGAATAAATCACTCATTTCCATATCTGATCCTACAATTAAAGTATTAAACATAGCTTAATTGATCACTCGCAGCCCCATTACCAATCACAATACGTAAAGCCACATATGATGAAGTGACATGGTGCACTACTTTACAATATATGACATATACACATATGCATGTATTAGCGCATAATATATTTATACATATCTGTATATATAATAGAGAGATTTAATTAGTGGTCGTAAAGTATACACATGTATCTCTACTGGTATCAATGTTCTGTGGATGACAAGAAATACATGAATACACAATTTTTAAGAATCAATGCAAATGGCAGCTGGGAAACAGTGATGATCAGTGTACAGTGATTACAAAAAAGAAAAGAAAAAGAATCAGAATGGAAAAAGATAAACTGTTTGGTGACCCTACTACCAATATGGTTTTTTCTTTTCCATAATATTGAAATAATAAGGGGCTGATCAAGAAAAAGTAATGGATCTTTCTTACTTAGTGGGAACATATTTGGCCACAATTCAGTCCTTTATGTAATGTATAACATAATTATAATTTATAGCACAATGGAAGTATAAAAAGGCAATAATGTATGAGAAGTCATGATAGATGTAGAGAAAACCATTGTGTGGAGGTTGGTCATATGATTTGTTGCTTGAAATTCCCTCTTCTTGTTTCATTTGATATGAATCTATAGAGGAAATTAACAAAATAGGGAGGACATCAAAAAGAAAAACGCAGTTTTCTCAATTAGTTTAGAGCCGGTTGGGAAGGACCAAAATCCTCTTTTTTATTTTTTTGCCAGGGTATTGGTACATGTTTAATGACAGAGAGTTCATGCATGCTTTAATATAAGAGTAGTGCTACACACACACTTTTTGACACATTTTTTTTACACACCCAGCTTTAAATGCATTACTCTGTGCTGTGTAAGTGGTGCACAGAAAAGTGTAAAAAATACAAACAGCACAAAGTACATGCGTATAAGAGTAGTGCTACATACTCACTTTTTGACACACACCCAGCTTTAAATGCATTACCTTGTGCTGTGTAAGTGGTGAACAGAAAAATATGAAAAATTCAAACAGCACAAAGTACATGCATTTAAAGCATAGTGTGTCAAAAAGTGTGTGTGCCAAACATTTTCCTTAATATGAGCAATGATAGATGCACAACAAAAACCCACAACCAATTGCACAACCTGTTTAAAATTGTTGGACTTCGTGCTGAAAAAGCTGTACACACAAAAAGACAAAAAAAAGGGGGTGTACAGCTTTTTCAGCACAAAGTCCAACATTTTTAAGCAGGTTGTGCAATTAGTTGTGGGTTTTTGTTGTGCATCTATCATTTCTCCCTTAATATAACTCTTAAAACTGATTTTTTGAAAACCAACAAGACCAGATAAATAAACAAATAAATAAATAGAGGTTTTAGAAATTCCCAAACATGACCTAGATTTTCCAGACGTCAACAGTTTGACGCTTTGATTTTAATCCTTACCTACTACGAAAGAGAGGGAGAAAAACTGAATCTTCCATGTCGCATTGACTGTATTAAGTATTGACCAATGGAAGATTAGAAAAAAAAAATACAATTAAGATCATTACAAACAAATATGGTGGAATACCTTGACAAATGAATTTCGTTTCTTTGTCCTAATCATGGTCATGACCATCGATCCCTTTTCTGATACGGAGTATTTATTTTAGTGACAAGTTAATATATTTTGTAGGGCATTGTTACCTAAGATCCAATTCATATGATCATATGGTGCCTTATTTTCCGATAATAACCTTTTCTAGGATTTATCTGTTTCATTATATTTTAAACATACTTACTGACCCTATGTTTGTTTTGTGTAGATGAAAATTTATGAGGAAAAAAACAAAGAAAGAAAGATATATGTTTTGAGATCTTCCATTCCACGTGATTCTGTCACACAATGTGGTTAGATCTATCAGAATTTTTCTTTTAATGAATGAAATGAGCTGCAAAACTAGAATACAGATTTCTATATATATGATTTCGGTATGACAATGGGTTGCCCGGGATTCGAACACGGAACTAGTCTGATGGAGTAGGTAATTTCCTAGTTAAATAAGTAAACACCTCTCCCCAAGCCGTGCTTGCATTTTTCATTGCCCACGGCTTTCCCTATGTATACATCTAAAACTTAGCTCCTTCCCTTGACAAGAAGTTGAATAGTCAGTTGATTTAACCTTTTACTACATGTACATGTAACTCACTAGAGGCCCGGGGAATAAAGAGAAGATGTACGAACGAGATATCCAACAACAAGAAGAAGGAAAAGGATTGTATAGAGGAACTCCCGAAATTTGGCGATCAAAGATGTGTCGATATCAATGGTGACTCATTATTTCGATGAATCATCTCTTCGGACAGAAGAAAATTATGTAAACACTTACTCGAAATCTCACTTATCAGATTCTATTGTGGAAGACAATTTTTTCTGAAGAATTTGCCATGATATATCTGATCCATGCATAATATGTGATCTCCTCATTATTGTAGGATCCACAGAATACTCAAATCACAATGGAAGTCATACGGATATGACAATAACGTATACGAGATAATTTAAAAAGAAAATAAGAAAGAAAACGAGTTTCCTAGTGTTTTTCCGTTTGTTTTCCTTTATGTTAAATAGCATTATTAATAATAATAAAATCAAATCAAATATAATTGTAGCAGGAATAAAAGAAGGAAAATAACTCACAACATTCAAAATATTTAATTTATTTCTCAACTTCTTCTCTTTACTTTTTTATTTTTCTCATCAACAAATAAAGAAAAAAAGTTTTTCAAATGCTTGCGTTTTTCTTGTCTCTCACTAAGGGTCCGTTTGATAAAACTAAAAATTAAGTACAGAATTTTAAGTGATTGAATTTGTAATACTAAGAACAGTGTTTCAACTACTGAAATAGACTGCATTCAGTGATTATTTTTAGCAGAATTTTTTCACTTAAAGTTCTTAGTGATTTTTTGACTGCTTTTTCAATTAAGTGGTTATTATCAAATGCACTGAAAAAAAAAAATTAAGTGTTGAAAACTTTCATTTTTATCACTTAATTGGATTATCAAACACACCCTTAATCTAAGAAACAAAGAAAGTCTAAAGAATAAAATAGGGTAATATACAAAGATCTTCTAACTCGAGTCAATGTGTTGAGCTTCGCAGGATTTTCACGCAAACTTGGCCCTAAATTCAAAATTTTACCTTATAACATCTCCATACAAAGTGGGCCACTCCTAAATTCAATCTACATTCTCATTCTTAAAGCCGGTGACTTCTTGTTATACCCGGCAATAATACAAATCTACTTTGGTGGTTCTCATTTGTGGCTCCAAAGTTGGATTGCCACATGAGGTTGACCACTCAACCTAGCGTTGAGACCAATCGAATTAGGGTTTTGCTTAAGATTGTTCAGCCAAACTGCTAAACAAACAAAGCTATATTTGGTTTGGGGCTCATAAATTCAAGGGAAAAATGCATTTACCCCCTCAAACTATGCATTCTCCACTATTAATTGTGGCAATTTAATCCTCCACACCATTTCATCTCATCTACTAACTTTCCCGTTAAACAAAACAAAGAAATTATCCACTACATCACACATGCATAGGGGAGTGTTTCGGCTGGAACGGATCGGAATAACCTCTTTCGGAAAAAATTCCAAAAATTTTGAAAATTAAATAGGTATTCCAATTTCTGTTCTGATTTTAATTTTCGGAATTTTCGGAATTGGAATCGGTAATTTTTGGAATTTTCGGAATACAAATATTATTGAAAGGGTCATGATTTTATAGAGAGTCCCCTACTCTCTCATTTCTTTTCTTATTCGATGTGGGACAAACAAGTCTACATTCATCTAAATTTTCGAAAAAAAATTGGTTTTTTTTTAAATATTTTTAGAAAACATATTTTCAGAATTCTCAAAACAATTCCGATTTCGATCCAACTTTTTTTCGGGATTCGAAATTCAATTTCTAGTGCCAAATTACATAAAGAGGCGTGACATCTAGGATAGTTTAAGCATGGATATGATAGTTTCCATACTTGAACTATGATAAATTACTATGACCCCATAAGAATTTTGACAACAATAATGTTTGGATCATAAGTGCAAATCACTAATAATGCCACTAGGAGAGAGATAGAGTGTGAGTGTAAGTGTTATTGAGATTTGTTTGTGCCCCAAATATTACCCTTTTGACAATTGCAAGCACGCCTCCCTTATTTCGAATTATACTGACCTCTCCTCTACTTTGGTTGTTTGTACAAATTCCCTTTGGACAGTGCAAAATATACAACATTGTCATTTTGGCTTCTAAAATGAAAACTTTACCGTTATATAAGACTACTGGTAAGGGCATGTTAGTTTTTTTAAGGGCACCTATTTTAGGTTAAAAACAAATAAAATTCACGGCTTATTTCAAGGGCACCTCCCACAAATTATACGCTTAAGAACTTTAGGTTTTGTTTGTTTTGCTTTCTAAGCAAGGGATGTGCTTGTCAAACATCTTCTTCTTTCTATTTCCTCCCATATGAATCTCTAACCATGCACTGATGTACGGATCGATACAATATTTTGTTCCCTTTTTTTTTTTGTTTTTTTTTTCTTCAAGTGGAATTGAATAGTTTATTGGAGTCAATACATAAGAAGAAGTCAAAAACTTGGGCTGCCGAGTTGCTTGATTGTGTAGTTGTTTTTGGGGAGATTTGTTTGGCTTTGGGAGATGTTTGTTCTTTGTATGTAATAGTTTTTTGTGATATAAAATTCCTTGGCTGTTATAAAAAAAAAAACTAGGGCTACCAACTCGTTTGGTTTGGTGTTTGATCACTTGTTTTAATTTTTTTAAAAGGTGGTCCCAATTTGTTCTAGGGTTTATTATAAATAAGAGTAAACCTACATTACTCAAATTTTGTAACTCAAATGTTTCCCAAAACATGTGACAGCAGTGTACACTTGATTTTAATTGGAGGGATGTTGAAGTGGTCTCAATGTCAAATGTGTTTGGGCAACATTTGGGATACAAAGTTTGAGAAGCATAACATTACTCTATAAACAAACACTCCTTTCTCACTTTCTTATAATTGTTATTGTATTTCACTTTTGTTCTTTTTTTTTTTTTTCAAAACTTTTACTTATTATAACACCCGCATTTGTGTTATTGCTTTCCATTGCATTGTCATGCATGATAATGTAATGTGGCGTGTCTTATGACACATGGTTGAGTGAGTTTTGACTCACGAGTTGATTTAGGTGTCTGTATTAGAGAACCCTTTGAAACTGTTGTGATTGAGGATTGATTTTTTGTGAAGTCTCTCCGAGTATGAGACGGTCACTGTAGAACATTTTAAATGTTTATCTGAAAATAAATGTTTACCTGTGTATTTCAATATCTGTATTATTTTCTGTTTTAGAATTTTTATCTGTTATTAGTTTTAGTATCCTGGTGAGAACGAATGAACACGCTATTAATTTGGTAGGCTAATTAGCAACTTCGAAAACGTCATGTAGAAATTCGTGTTTTAGCGACCAAACGAAACTTAGTCGAAAACTTTTATACTTTTGAGGTTTCACTTATAAAGCTATAAGTAAGCTGTATAGAAAGTTTCAGAGACTGACTAGGAGTTTTGAAAACTCGTGGGGAGGTAAACGTAATTCCCGAGAGTTTTGCCTATATATAAATAGAGATGGTTGAGATATTTTCATAAGTTCTTGACCTAAATTCCAAAAGGAGGCCAAGGGGGAGGCCAAAGGGAGAATTAGTTGCTTCAAGCTTTGCGACGCCAAACGACGACCTTCCGTCAGTCTGTTTTCTCCCATATTTCATATTTGAGCTCCTCGACGTAAGAGCTTCATTTTGATACCTATTAGGGCATGTTTGGCTAAGTTTTCTGAAAAGTTATTTTATAGAATTTTTCATAAAAGTTGATAAATGGAATTTTGATCCATAGGAATTGTACTAGACGGACTTCTACACGTTCTTTGTACACGGGTTTTCTTTGGATCGAAGTATAAGAGCGTAAATCGAAGGTGAGTGATTCAACTATATTTTTGGAATGATTTCTTGACATGTATTCATGTTTTGTGTGAATAGGATGTATTAATTCTTAGAGATATATTGTGTAGTTCATATTGGGCATTTATATTGATAAGTAGGCTCAATAGCACGGTGATATGTTTTGATTACCGCGAGTATGGTGATATGTATTTGAGCATGTTAAGTTGCTTATGTGGGTCAGAAGGAGCACGTGGTCACCGTGCCATTTTGTGGAGCCGATATAGGCATTAAGGTCGCACGATTGAAGAGAAGAATCGTGGGTTTTACCCTTTCGCGTGGACTTATTGGCGAGGAGTCGCGGATTGGGAGTATGGACGGGCACGTGAGTCTCCGGCGACTAGTATGAAATGTAGAGATGTGAATGCGGACATTTTATCATTCATGTACATATGTTGATTTATTCACTAAGCTTTAGCTTAAACAAATCGAATATCTGTGGTTATTCAAATAACCATTTCAGGTGTTAATGCTGGCGAGGAATCGGAGAAGTGAGTACGTGGGTTGGGTGTTCTTTTGGAAGGCAACTTGAATGTTAACTTTGTAGTTTTGGGAATATAGGATGTTGTAATAAGATTTTTTATCGTTTTAACTTATGTTTAACTCCGTATGATAGAATGGATTTTAAACCGTTGTAATAGTAGTGACATGTTGTAATCCTGCTTTAGAAATGTTTTAATATAGCTAGGATTACTTTGGATTGAGTTTGGATTGAGTGGTTGATCATTGGTGAAAGTTAGGAAGCTTTTAAAACTTGAAATTCTGCAGAATGGGCTGCTGTCAGGGGAGCAGTCGACGGGGCAGTCGACGGGGGAGTGCAGTGTAGCTACTGCTTCTTAAAATGGTAAAAGCAGTCAACGGAGCAGTCGACGGAGCAGTCGATGGGACAGTGCAGTTTAGCTACTGCTTCTTATTATGGCAAAAGCAGTCGACTGGGCCATGCCTCAGTCGACTGGATCTCTGAAGGTTAATGTGTTCATTTTGTTTCTGCTTGCTTCAGTCGACTGAGGTCCCGACCCAGTCGACTGAACCTCTGGTTTTAAAAATGTGTTTTATTTTTCCGCTGCGTGTGTTCTTCAAACCTAATTTTGGGAACGTTAATGAATTGGTTTAGCCTCGGTGGCGTGCCACGGGCTCCAGTTCCGCTATTGTGGGACCGGGCTGTGACACTTATATATATATTTTTTTAAATCTATGTTGGACGCATGAAACTTATGTATTCTGGTTAAGTATGACAAATATGGCAAACAGTAAATTAGTAAATTGTGTCTTTTAAATCTCCCAATAATGGTATAGCCGCCATTCTTTTTTTCAATATTCTTATTTCAGTATATTAATTGTGTTTAATTTGTTGATCTCCATAATCCACATTGTATACAAACCGAGGGAAAGATGCCAATTCCTTGAGAGAGAGAGAGAGAGAGAGAGAGAGAGAGAGAGTACCTGAGTTGGTCATACAAAATGTGTGTAGCTTAATGAAATTAAACTTTTAGATTTGTCTTTTAAATATAATAATAGGTAGAAAAATATGTTAGAGTAAGAGTTGCGCTCTCTTAGTACATTGCCTTTCATTACCAACCTGTCCTCTTACAGCACGAAGTTATCTGATCTTCGCGACTACTCAAAAGGGCGGAGATTAGCTCTTCTTCTTCTGTAATATCTTCACCTTTCTCATAAGTTATTCATCTTTCCTAATGGATCCTAATTGAACTGGCTCTCTCAAAAAGCTGTCCCACTCTTCCTTCCCGACTATTAAGGGTATTCTCTTTCATCTCGTTGGCTTTTTTAGCAAGCTTTGAATTTTTCTTTACAATAGATATATATATATATATATTGTAGAGATCCATAAGACGTGAAGATTCTTGCGTAAGAATCTCTACAACTTCTTTTTTAACCTTATGAATGCGTCTGATTCGCGTCCGCCCTCTTTGAGCTGGTCCAATATGGAGAAGAGTCTCTTGAGAGACTCCTCCCCCGTAGATGTTCGTGGGTTAACGAGCAGTCGACGGAGCAGTCGACGGGACAGTGCAGTTTAGCTACTGCTTCTTATTATGGAAAAAGCAGTCGACTGGGCCATGCCTCAGTCGACTGGACCTCTGAAGGTTAATGTGTTCATTTTGTTTCTGCTTGCTTCAGTCGACTGAGGTCCCGACCCAGTCGACTGAACCTCTGGTTTTAAAAATGTGTTTTATTTTTCCGCTGCGTGTGTTCTTCAAACCTAATTTTGGGAACGTTAATGAATTGGTTTAGCCTCGGTGGCGTGCCACGGGCTCCAGTTCCGCTATTGTGGGACCGGGCTGTGACACTTATATATATATTTTTTTTTAAATCTATGTTGGACGCATGAAACTTATGTATTCTGGTTAAGTATGACAAATATGGCAAACAGTAAATTAGTAAATTGTGTCTTTTAAATCTCCCAATAATGGTATAGCCGCCATTCTTTTTTTCAATATTCTTATTTCAGTATATTAATTGTGTTTAATTTGTTGATCTCCATAATCCACATTGTATACAAACCGAGGGAAAGATGCCAATTCCTTGAGAGAGAGAGAGAGAGAGAGAGAGAGAGAGAGTACCTGAGTTGGTCATACAAAATGTGTGTAGCTTAATGAAATT
Source organism: Hydrangea macrophylla (assembly GCA_033977485.1). Classification (NCBI taxonomy): domain Eukaryota; kingdom Viridiplantae; phylum Streptophyta; class Magnoliopsida; order Cornales; family Hydrangeaceae; genus Hydrangea; species Hydrangea macrophylla. The sequence goes on from CM066991.1 coordinate 109,826,249, forward strand.
AAACTTTTAGATTTGTCTTTTAAATATAATAATAGGTAGAAAAATATGTTAGAGTAAGAGTTGCGCTCTCTTAGTACATTGCCTTTCATTACCAACCTGTCGTCTTACAGCACGAAGTTATCTGATCTTCGCGACTACTCAAAAGGGCGGAGATTAGCTCTTCTTCTTCTGTAATATCTTCACCTTTCTCATAAGTTATTCATCTTTCCTAATGGATCCTAATTGAACTGGCTCTCTCAAAAAGCTGTCCCACTCTTCCTTCCCGACTATTAAGGGTATTCTCTTTCATCTCGTTGGCTTTTTTAGCAAGCTTTGAATTTTTCTTTACAATAGATATATATATATATATATTGTAGAGATCCATAAGACGTGAAGATTCTTGCGTAAGAATCTCTACAACTTCTTTTTTAACCTTATGAATGCGTCTGATTCGCGTCCGCCCTCTTTGAGCTGGTCCAATATGGAGAAGAGTCTCTTGAGAGACTCCTCCCCCGTAGATGTTCGTGGGTTATCGAGCAGTCGACGGAGCAGTCGACGGAGCAGTCGATGGGACAGTGCAGTTTAGCTACTGCTTCTTATTATGGCAAAAGCAGTCGACTGGGCCATGCCTCAGTCGACTGGACCTCTGAAGGTTAATGTGTTCATTTTGTTTCTGCTTGCTTCAGTCGACTGAGGTCCCGACCCAGTCGACTGAACCTCTGGTTTTAAAAATGTGTTTTATTTTTCCGCTGCGTGTGTTCTTCAAACCTAATTTTGGGAACGTTAATGAATTGGTTTAGCCTCGGTGGCGTGCCACGGGCTCCAGTTCCGCTATTGTGGGACCGGGCTGTGACACTTATATATATATTTTTTTAAATCTATGTTGGACGCATGAAACTTATGTATTCTGGTTAAGTATGACAAATATGGCAAACAGTAAATTAGTAAATTGTGTCTTTTAAATCTCCCAATAATGGTATAGCCGCCATTCTTTTTTTCAATATTCTTATTTCAGTATATTAATTGTGTTTAATTTGTTGATCTCCATAATCCACATTGTATACAAACCGAGGGAAAGATGCCAATTCCTTGAGAGAGAGAGAGAGAGAGAGAGAGAGAGAGAGAGTACCTGAGTTGGTCATACAAAATGTGTGTAGCTTAATGAAATTAAACTTTTAGATTTGTCTTTTAAATATAATAATAGGTAGAAAAATATGTTAGAGTAAGAGTTGCGCTCTCTTAGTACATTACCTTTCATTACCAACCTGTCGTCTTACAGCACGAAGTTATCTGATCTTCGCGACTACTCAAAAGGGCGGAGATTAGCTCTTCTTCTTCTGTAATATCTTCACCTTTCTCATAAGTTATTCATCTTTCCTAATGGATCCTAATTGAACTGGCTCTCTCAAAAAGCTGTCCCACTCTTCCTTCCCGACTATTAAGGGTATTCTCTTTCATCTCGTTGGCTTTTTTAGCAAGCTTTGAATTTTTCTTTACAATAGATATATATATATATATATTGTAGAGATCCATAAGACGTGAAGATTCTTGTGTAAGAATCTCTACAACTTCTTTTTTAACCTTATGAATGCGTCTGATTCGCGTCCGCCCTCTTTGAGCTGGTCCAATATGGAGAAGAGTCTCTTGAGAGACTCCTCCCCCGTAGATGTTCGTGGGTTATCGAGCAGTCGACGGAGCAGTCGACGGGACAGTGCAGTTTAGCTACTGCTTCTTATTATGGAAAAAGCAGTCGACTGGGCCATGCCTCAGTCGACTGGATCTCTGAAAGTTAATGAGTTCATTTTGTTTCTGCTTGCTTCAGTCGACTGAGGTCCCGACCCAGTCGACTGAACCTCTGGTTTTAAAAATGTGTTTTATTTTTCCGCTGCGTGTGTTCTTCAAACCTAATTTTGGGAACGTTAATGAATTGGTTTAGCCTCGGTGGCGTGCCACGGGCTCCAGTTCCGCTATTGTGGGACCGGGCTGTGACACTTATATATATATTTTTTTAAATCTATGTTGGACGCATGAAACTTATGTATTCTGGTTAAGTATGACAAATATGGCAAACAGTAAATTAGTAAATTGTGTCTTTTAAATCTCCCAATAATGGTATAGCCGCCATTCTTTTTTTCAATATTCTTATTTCAGTATATTAATTGTGTTTAATTTGTTGATCTCCATAATCCACATTGTATACAAACCGAGGGAAAGATGCCAATTCCTTGAGAGAGAGAGAGAGAGAGAGAGAGAGAGAGAGAGTACCTGAGTTGGTCATACAAAATGTGTGTAGCTTAATGAAATTAAACTTTTAGATTTGTCTTTTAAATATAATAATAGGTAGAAAAATATGTTAGAGTAAGAGTTGCGCTCTCTTAGTACATTGCCTTTCATTACCAACCTGTCCTCTTACAGCACGAAGTTATCTGATCTTCGCGACTACTCAAAAGGGCGGAGATTAGCTCTTCTTCTTCTGTAATATCTTCACCTTTCTCATAAGTTATTCATCTTTCCTAATGGATCCTAATTGAACTGGCTCTCTCAAAAAGCTGTCCCACTCTTCCTTCCCGACTATTAAGGGTATTCTCTTTCATCTCGTTGGCTTTTTTAGCAAGCTTTGAATTTTTCTTTACAATAGATATATATATATATATATATATTGTAGAGATCCATAAGACGTGAAGATTCTTGCGTAAGAATCTCTACAACTTCTTTTTTAACCTTATGAATGCGTCTGATTCGCGTCCGCCCTCTTTGAGCTGGTCCAATATGGAGAAGAGTCTCTTGAGAGACTCCTCCCCCGTAGATGTTCGTGGGTTATCGAGCGCTCGAGCACCGCGTTCCAGCCAAGGGCCTTCTGGGTCGAGGCGTGACATCTCCCTTAAAATCTCGACCTTGGCCTCAAAGTGGTCTTCGGCTTGAATTAGGGTCGTCCTTAATAATTAAAGTAAATGGTAAAATTTTAGTATTTTGACTTTAAATTAAGTGCCCAAATTAAAAATCTCATATGTCCACTCTTATATAATTACCAAAATGACTTTTGATTAAAAATTAAAAGATCGTTCTTATTCAAAGATGGGATGAACTTTGTAATTTCAATAAATATGGACCCAAAAAAAAAAAAAAAATTGTAATTTCACAAGTTCACATCCACCTAAAAAAAAAGTCATATTCCAATAAATATGGACCATCAAGGGACCTTTTTTCATAGATTTCAATTCCAATCATAATGGCTGAGAAATCTGAATAAAACTCTTGTTGGAACATTTACAGCCACAAGTCCCCCCCTATATAATTCCTTCCACTCATTCACTGTGTCAGTCTCTCCATGAGCTCAAGAACCACCAAGAATCCATTTTTTTTCTCCATTATATCCTGTAAAAAGAGACAAACACATAGAAGATTCTCTTATCTTCAACCCAGAAAAGGAAAAACGAAATTAGAAGATTCTATATCTTGAAGGACGCTTGTAAAGTACATTGGATATGAGCTGCTAGTACTTGTTGGGCATAGTTTGAATGTTACTGTCAGTACTGTTAAAGTAGAAACCAAAATACAAACTTCCCTTTCTGGATTTTCAATCCACTTGAGATAAGGTGTCTCTTCTTCATATATTGATCATATAGACTCATAAAATTCCACACTGACAAAGCCAATTGGCATTTCAAGCATGCATGTTACAACTTTAGAGCAAATTAAGTTGGTCTTTTTTTTTTCCCTAGCAGTGTGGAGACCCACAGTTCCTAACCAAATCCATGTTAAGTGACTACGATGACAGAACCAAAGACAACTTTTGGGACACAACTAAAGACACAACTTTTGGGACACAATTTGTGGGGTCCAATGACATCACAGGAGAGAGATAGACACATCTCTTGGGTTGTGTCCCAAATTAAAGTTGTGTCTTTGGTTGTGTCCTAATTTTTACTCATTTCTTTTTCTCATCATCTCTATAAAGTTTTCACATCTATACGTTTATAAGCTAGGTGTCAACCGGGAGAAATTTTTGGGTACCCCCAAGGTACTATGTGGCATGTCACTTGGTACCCCATACCCAGTAGTAGAGCGCCACACGAACAATGGAACCTAGCACAAAAATTTTGAATGGTCTAATAATTCTGTGTGACGCTACCTCATTGGGTGTAGGACACCACATAAGCATTACCTTGAGAGTACACAAAAACTTCTCGTCAACCAGGGCTATGACTCAACCGCATTAATTCGGGTTGGAATTGGGAAGAACCACTACACAATAACCCAAGCCCGATAGCCTGACCCCAACCCTATATTTATCTTTTTTATACATACATATACAATAAAGTAAAGTCGGGTTAGCAGTTTACACAAACTCAGCTAAAACTAAGGTTACGGACCTAGAGTCAAGTCCGGCCCACTTTAAGTTGCAACCCTAATGTCACTAGCTTCTTATAAATATCACAAAAAGCCCATTTACTCACATAAACGTCTTCACATGTGTATCATCAGTCACAAACGCTCTCTAAGCTGCCCTTTACTTTTTACTTTCTTAGGGTCTGGAGTCCGAGAAGTTTTTGTGTACATTGAAGGTAGTGTTTATGTGGTGCTTCACACTCAATTAGATAGCGCCACACAGAATTATTTGGTTATTTAAATTTTTTGTGCTAAGTTTCATTATTCGTGTGACGCGCATCTATTGAGTAAGGGGTACCAAATAATATGCCACGTGGTACCTTGGGGTACCCAAAAATTTCTCCTGGAGTCTGGACCACAACCTGAAGCAAGAATCTATTTCCAAGGCGTCTGTAAATCATCACCTCACCTTTTGAAATGCTCTATGGACAATAGTGAGAAGCCACTGACAAACTGCTAGTTTGACCTACAAAAATGGACTGAAAAGATGATGCAAAGTGGGTCCCTTTCTGGCAACCAAAAATGGGGAGGTATGTGTTATATATTAATAGGGCTATGATCTGTCATAATAACTCATAAGCAATGAGATTCTCAAATTCTTTTGTTGGCCTTGGAGCTAATTAGGATTCAAGAAAAACAAAACAAATAATGAAAAGAGTAATAATATTTGGTTGGAAAAGAGTAATATTTGAATCTAGCATTGTTGTAATGAAAAACCCGCATGTGTGACTTATTAGTGGTTTAAAAAAGGGAGACTAGCTGTAAATTAGAACATAACCTGAGATTAAGGCTCTCTTGGGCTTATAGATTTATTAAGGGGGAAAAAAAAAAGAAATTACCTAGAAAAAACTTTTCTATGTTTGGTTGATTAATAAGAAAAATAATGAGGAAAATAGGAAGAGAAAGAAAATATAAGTAAATAATGAATTTTTAATTTTGTGGGTCACTTTCCTCCCTCTTTTCCTTCATTACTAATATAGTCTCAAACCTTTAAATTTCTAATGTCATTTCAACATGTAGGAAAACACTAGGAGAAACATATAATAGAGATAGTTTTTCCTTATTTCCCTTTCCATTTTCTTTTCCTTCTCTAAATTCACAAACCATAAAAAGCCTAACTAATTCGCATGATTATAATTTATAGGTGATTACACGCATTTGGGTTTTACCCGGCTACCTTATTATCGATGAGAGATTGGGCCGTGAGAGTTCTTCGTCACAAAAAAAAACTAAAAAGGAAAGAGAAAATGAGAGAAATCATATGGGCCTCAGCTTTGATCAGTGGGGAACATTGAAATGCATGCATTAATTTATCAAGGCTAATAAGGAAAATGCAAGCCGGCCACCAATACAGTTTCAGTGGAGGCTTTTAGAAACATTGATAGGGACACTACCACTAAACCCAAGCAAGCAAAAGAAGAAACGAAAATAGTGGGAGGGTGTAACAAAGAGCTATATGGAATTTCTTTTGGTGGGTCTATCAAAACACTAAAACACACCGTAACTCTCAAGACCTAACCCTCCCTTAACTGGCTGACCAATAATTAGTGGTGTAGATGGGATTATTGGAGTCATAAGGTATACATATAAAACATATAAGAATGAGTCATTCTTCCATAAAATCATAATTATTGAGTGGCATACATAGAACCACAATTAAAAAGTATCACAGTGTGAGCACTAAAATGGTGAGATCATACAAAAGATAGAATAATATAATTGTCCCAAAAGGTCAACGGAGTGTATATTTTAAGGCATGATATCAAATGCACAGTTTTGGAAGGAAATAGATATTGGTGCCATACGATTATACATGAGCAAAACTATAAGGCTTTTTTTTCTTTTTTCTTTTTTCTTTTCCTTCTACTAGTGGTAATGGGCAAGCTGAGAACTATACACTCTATGAACACAAGTGGCATCAATTGTAGCTTCATTTACATCTATGGATTCCAGCAATGCCATAAAAATTTATGATCAAGATGTGATCATGAGGTGGTCGTCATCCATCAGGGTCCACACTAAATGTCAAATTATTAGGTTTTTTCTTTTCCTTTTTCTTTTCTTTTTTTTTTTTTTTTTTTTTTTTGGTGGGGGGGACTAAGTTCAGAAAGGGAGGCCTTAAATTTCCATATAAGGCTAACTTCAAAAAACCAGAAATTACCAAAAGTGAATATGGGGACATATGTCCAAAGTCAAGAAAACAACAAAGAATAAGTGTCCCATTTGTGAAAAAAAAAGTTTATTCACCCAAAAGGAGGCCGTAGATTCATCTTTTGCTGGTTCATATCATAGACCAAGGGGATCTATGACAAAGGTCATCTATGAGAAATCATCAAACCTTGGTTTATTTGGAATTATACATTCGAAATTCGTTGTCATCGATTGAATTTACATTATCCGCTTAATTTTTTCTACAAATTTTGAACATGCATGTTACAAAATTTTATTTCGTTGAAAAAGCAAGTTATAGTCGATGCCTCTTACTAGTTTCGATCCCAAAATCTCTTTTAAAAGATTAATTGACGGTACGACAAGTTCTGCTAAAAAATTATAATTGAAGGAATTTGACTCAATTGCATGCATAGGCCTCATAGTTGCCAAGAACACACCAAGATCGTCCAAACATGCCGGTTGTCTAGGGCCTCTAGGCGTAGAAGTAGGACTACAACTGTTCAATAAATATAGAAATGGACATTTTAGCATTGGGTTTTTGAGAGTTTATATAGGAAAAGACTAAGTTTAAGTTCCTAATGTTTATATAGTACTGTTTTGAACATGATTAGTCCACGTGCACAAATAGTGAGCCAATTATGTGATGAAAAGGTACAGTGTGTATATAGAATTCTTGAGATTATGTTAAGTTGGGCCCTTGGGGACCTCACGTTCAAACTCAAAGAATGGACCATGGGCTTACATAAATAATCAAACATTCCTACACACCCTGTATATTCTAGTTTGTTAATGTGATTATTGGGCATAGGTTATATTTTGGGCTCAAACTTTTCCTTTGTTTGCGGCCCATTTTCTTCAGTCAAACTAGTTGTTGTATATGTGTCATAGGATCTGCTTCTTTTATTTGGGCCTTTCGTTGCTGAATCTTTTTGTATCTATGTGGCCTTACTAAAGTGAAGTCGTCAAATTTTTTTTATCAGATTAATAAAAAAAATATATAATGATTACAAGAAACCAGTACTTCAGTTACCTTACTAGAGTATTTTCATGTTTTCTCTCTTACACAAAATTAAAAACTATATTTTAGGGTTCAATAAAAAAAAAAGCTATTTTTTTAGACTAATAAAGATCAAGACGATGAAGAAAAAAGAAATGATATCTACGACGAAGATATCTTCTCTTTGTTCCCTCATAAAATGGAAATCAAACAAAGAATAATAGTTTCTTTTATCTTTTTTGGTTCACCTATATCCTCAACCAAAAGTGAACCTACAAGTGGTTAGCACAAGTTTTTCAAGGCACTATAGCGCGAAGCTACAAAGAAGATGACCATGGAAAGTATTGTGAGTAGGCTTTTTTATTTATTTCCACAAAAAATTTAAACTGCTTCAGCCACAGTAGCCAAAATGTTTCGAAAAAGTTGAAACAAGTGAGATATCATATATGTTTCTTACCTTTTAGTTGTAAGCTTGAACGGTCTTCTTGTGCTGCTTTTCTTTTGATACTTGGAAAATGGTCCCATGCCAAAAACCATACCAGAAAGAAGCAACCAAATTAAGCTCCAAAGCTGATTATAAGGCATCAAAAAGTCCTATGAAGCCCTTTTGTTTTACCCTTTCTTACAACCAAAAGCTATTCATGAGAGAGAGAGAAACTCTCCTTCCTTTTTTCAATTAATGCGAATTGTAAAAGAGCACATTTTTATATGCTTGGGTACTAACGATATAGTATAGGAATTTGGAAAGTTATGTTTGAGAACATACGTGAAATGCAATATAGTTGTTATATAAACAAGGTTTACACAAGGGACAATTTTTCTGTCTTGCTAAGTAGTAGTTTTCATGCTAAAAAATAAGATAAAAAAATAGTACAAGAACAAATATTAAATTCCAAAAACTAAACAAGTACCTGGTTTTGGCGTTTAAACTATGTATCATGACTCAGGAAGTAATATTGAAAACTTCAATGGAATGCGTATGGTGGACTTTGTAAAAATCCTCTCCTTCTTCCCCATCTACCACTTGAATCCTCTACTGAAAGACCTCAGGCCGGCATGTCCATAATCACCAATTCTTGAAGGGTGTCAACAAACATCAATCCATATGGAACCGCACACAAGTTCTTGCAATCTTTAATTTCTAAATAAGAAAGATTAGGCAATGCTTCTTCCTCCACCCACCAACTCTCTATGTTTTTGAGCTGAGGGAAACCATGTGAAGAGCAAAACCATTTCCTTTCCCCAGAAGACATTTCTGTGCAATTCCAAGCTACTTAAGTTGGGTAGCTTCTCCCGAGTTGGCAGAGGGTCATTCTTGAGTTTGGGTCTTCTGTCTTCTCAAGATCAACTTGGTTAGGCTCGGAGAGAAATTATGGGAGTCGGGAAATTTACTTACGCGTCCAATCAAATCCAACTTGTGTGTACCCAAGTTTACCTAGGAGGTCTAGCTCTTCTTCGGAACAGAAATTGTAATAGACATGAAAAGATGACTCCCGGAGGCAGTTCGGGGTGGTGGTTAGGTAGTTGATGATGGCTGCCAAGAATTGCACCTAGAGTTCGAAGATTGGCTAGTTTGAAGAGATCTCTAACATCACAAACCCGTGTATCGAAGTTTTTTTCAACATCTCCAAGTTGCTCAAACTATCCAACGCCAACTTATACATGTCCTTGTGAAAAGGTGGAAGATATAGATGCCTCAATCTTGCCAATTTTCATGACATTTGGGATGGTCAAAAAGGAAAAAATGTACACCCTTAAATCAAGTGTTTGCAAATATTCCAAGTTGCTTACTGATGCTGGCAAATTCTTGAAGTCGGATTTCTTTACACTCAGGTATCTTAGGTGAACTAGGTTTCCAATTGCTTTGGTTAACGTGATACCAATGTAAAAACTTTCAAGATGTAAAACTCTGAGCAATTTGAAGCCACTGCAATTGCAAGTCTGCAAAGGGACTTGAGCCCTTTCTGAAAACCAGTTCAATCATGGAGCTTGGAGAAGAATAAAATTGACCTGAGGTGTCCAGTTGTTTCCTGTTTAGGATCAAAATAGTCTTTGAAACCGTAAGAACTCACGTAGACAATGAGTCTGCGTGCTAAACTAGTTGATGTACGTTACCACGTGTTCTAGCTCAACATGAATGACTTTAAGAAAATTTCCTTCATTTCCCTTCGACAAGCATAGGTCTCACGTGAGGTCATGGAGGCGACAAGATTTAAATCTTCCAGTGTGCTCCTCTACGTGAACCCGAACCATGCACCTCTGTGCAAGTTCACACAAGTAACGTTCTGCAACATCGATCACCGTTTCTTCTTCATTTCCTTCGTACAACTCTGATGGGACAAATCCTTCTGCTGCCCAAAATTGATATAGTTTTCTCGTGGGTATTCTGAATCCTCTGGAAAATTGCCCAAATAGAGAAAACATGGCTTGAATTGGTATGGCAAGTCATGATAACTTAGAGCTAACACTTCGAATACTCTTCCCTGTTGGCTTCCCTGGATTTTGGCCCTCCTTGAAAATGAACTCCGATGCAACGCTTGCCACTCACTTAAAGTGGATTTCGTTGCCAAAAGTCCTCCACGCACAATGATAGCTAATGGTTATCCCCCACACTGTCCAACCATTTCCCGTCCTAAATTATCCATTTCTGAAAGGACTTCAAAGTCTGCAAACAAAGAAAATGGGAAGGTATGTTTATTTATAGTCTTACTGGCAGATACACAATCCTATATCTTTACATTACATATGAGGATACTACACATATGATTTTTGAGATGGAGGGCCTGGCTGCATTTAAGCTAAAAAAAATGAGGTAATGGAAGTTCATGCCACATGAATATATGGATAATATTGCACAACTCAGTGTGGAAATAATAGCCCCTTGAAAATACCGTCTATGCAGCTAAAGAATGAATACAATCACATCCCCATATCTACTTCCATTTAATGTAATTGACAAGGTGGAATTAGATTCTTTAAATTGGAATTTTATAAAAACTCATCACAGCTTTGAATTAAAATTTTCCCAATTCCATGCAAATCAAAATCCTCAATTCCATATTGCCAAATGCAACAACTTGCCGTGTGACATCAATATCCGTTTCTTTCGATAAAAATATTGGAATATAAAAAATAGTTAGCATATGAGAAGAGAACTATTGCACTACTAATATGACAATATGGGCTGGGATGATAAAATACATGTACGTTCTCGTCTTGGAAACGCTTTCCTTTGAAGTAGCTCCCAACTTTCATCTTCATCTAAACACCTTGGCTCATAGATGAAACCATTTGGATACATCTGCAAAGCCACTTCTCTGATTCAGGTTGTGAGTAAAATTTTGCTCCCGGTCTTTCCTTTTCAGAATGCAGGTATTAGGCTATCCCAGACATCTACTGACCATATGTCATCACCTATGAAGCACAGCCGCGGGTGCGGGGATTCGGGTGCGGGGACGCGGGTGCGGGGAGTTCGGCAATTTTCTCAAAATTAAGAGTGCGGGTGCGGCGGAGTACTTATATAAAATATAAAAAAATACATTTTTATATATTACTCCATAAACCATTCTAGTAGTATACACACTTGTTTTCAATTTTTTAATTTTTCATTTTTTAATTTTTTATTAAGCCCTAATAACAACAAACAAACAATAAAATTAAAAAATATATTAGTTATGTATATTTAGTATATTTTATATATATGACCTTTCAAAAAAAGGGAAGAAAAAAAGAGAGTACATAAACTTACCCACACACACGACAACACACAAACACAGCACCACCCACACAAACACACCTGTCTCACACATACAATGATACAAACATCCACACACCACAGATTCGACCCACACATCCACAGATTTAACACACACAAACACGACACACAGTCACACACATCGACACTCACACACACACACACACACACACACACACACACACACCCACACCCCGACACACATCAACACTCACACACACACACACGACACAGATCGGGGCTCTTACCTGCGCCTGAGCTTGAAGGATGCGACCGATCTGCTATTTCAGAGCTTCGATTCTTCAGATCGACAAAGTCGAGGCTTGAAAGAGAGAGCGGTATGTATTTGTATTTTGCCGAGCATGTTTACTCCAATTCTTCTTCTTCTTTGTTTTTTGGACCCCTAGTTCTTCATATCAACTATTGTATTTTCTACTAATTGTTTTTCGTACCCCCAACTTTTTTTTTATTACAAAAACTGCCCCGCCGCACCCCCAAAAGTGTCCCTTCCGCACCCCTAACGCACCCAGCTGCACCCAAAACCCACAAAGAACTCAGGAAGCACTTCGAAGAACTACCAGCTGCACCCGATCTGGGTGCGCACTAAGTGGCCCCTGCGGCTTCATTTTTGGAGTGTCTGTGCATCTTAGGTCATCACGAACCACCCAATATTTTTTTTCTTCTGCTGAACTTCATAAAGTTGCTTGACTAATTCTTCTTCTCTCATATTCACAACTTGGTCCCTCTTCTCCGTCATAAGTCTGATTACAATCCCTTGCAAAACATCCTTCATTTCCCAACATTGCGATATACAAGCCCAAGCAAAACAATCAAAATGTTGTCGGGTATCACTATAATGGTATACTTTTCTTGCAAGGGTGGTCTTTCCTAGACCACCCATGCCACAAATGGAAACAACTTGGGAATCATCACCTTCACAAAGTAAATTTTCCACTAATTGGTTTATCTCTTCCTCCAACCCAACAAATTCCTCTTCAACAACATGAGAATAAGCCCGCCTTAGCCGTTTTCATTTTTCATATGAAGAATTTGAGCTTTCGCCTTCTCTTATTGCCTTTATGCCATATGTTTGCAAGCTTGCAGTGAGGTTAGAGATACGGAATTTAATAGTTCCGATCTCCGAACCAACATAGTGGAGGGCTATACCTTCACTCAAAATGCCAGTATTTCTTCTGAGTGCTCCTCCTTTTGTCCTAGACAAAACTTTGAGGACGAATGTTTCAAAGACATTCTCAACATCATAAGCAACTTCTCTAATCTCCGCAACCCAGTTGTAAACCTTCTCATCGTCATCTTGTCTCACGTCTGCATCTCTTAAGAAGCATTGGATCCACTTTATCTCTGTTTGAATTTCCACAACTTGTCCGCTCACAACACCTTGAATAAACTTTGCTTCACTAACCAACAAATCATGAACTCGTCGCAATGCAAAGAAGACAGCAGACTCGGCCATTTTCTCTTTCTTGAACAATGAACGGTAAGGGCTTTGTTTGCAATTGATCAAGAAAAACTTGTGTGTTCCTTTAGGCAGGCTTCAGTTCATATAGTTCTATAACCAAAGAAGTCAATGGCAAATTGCATTATAGGATATGGAGAAGTAGCATAATTGATTGTTGCACCAATTGACTTTAATGAAAGTAACTAAAATGGCTTATAGCATGAAGGTCACAACTCAAACTTCATAGATGACTTAGCTATGGGACCTAGAGATGGGTAGCCAACTATTTTCACCATAAACTAATAACCCAGAAGTAGAATAATCTGAAGAAGTTTATACATTCAAGCTTAGGTTAAGACAAGAAGTCTCAACCCTATTTATAGTAATAATGGAGATAAGCATAATTACAATGATGTCCTTAGGCAATAATAAAAAGGATAATAAAAGATCTCTAAACAACTCATAGCCACCTAATATACAACTTATTACCCAACTAACAGACAAGAAATCCCAGAATATGTCAACACTCCCCCTCAAGCTGGTGCGAAGATATCTCACATGCCCAGCTTGCTAAGATAGTAATGATGAGTCCTACTTCCAAGACCCTTGGTGAGAACATCTGCTAATTGTTCACTAGACTTCACAAATGGGATACGGATCGGCCAAGACCAAGTCGTCTCGGCCGAGTCAACTCGGTTTCGAAGGCCAACGAAACGAGATCTACATACGATACAAATAATAATCAAAACGGCATAGTCTCGATGGCTGTATCGGCTGTCTCGCATCATATCGGGCGATATGGTGTCGTATCGCGCAATATCTCGGCCGAGATGGCAAGACGAACCTCGAGAGGACAGATACGAGGCTAAAAAAGAGGGGAAATTGTTCGAATGGTACGTTTTCAGCATTATTTCCATAGATCTGAGCAGAGAGAGCTTCGACGAACTCCACGAGGTAAGATCGAACCAGATCCATCATATTCTCTCATAAATCTGTTCGATTCTCTCTCTGTATAGTGTAGATCTGCTTGATTCTTCTCTGTCTCGCATATCACACGATCTATGTGTGTGGAGGTCTCTCTCTCCATTTCTCTCGCCGATGTTTCCTCTGGACCAGAGGCTGCGACTCAGAGGGGTAAGCTAGGTTTTTAGTTTTTTGTTTTTATTTGTTTGTTGTTTAATGTTTACTTAATGTTACCTATATATAGCACCGATGAAAGACTAGTTTATGATATACTAATACACTATGCTATACTATAATATAATAGGCATTATTTTTATTACAAAGTAGGTTTTTTATTACATAATGCTAGGAAAAAAAATTATATACCACATTATATAATTATTAATAAATAAATAAAAGACTAAATTTTAAATTATATAACACATTAAATGTGATCAATAATCAAGAGAATAACGACTATGATGATTTTCAGCCCCCGCGACACTCCATGGGCATTGATTTGGTAGTTATTGATGAAGGTGATCCCAATTATATATATCAGATACTCAATCTATAGCGTGTGTATTGGATATTATGTAATATTGTAATTGGTATATTGTGTATTGTGACAATCTATTAGGCCAAATTTGTTATTCCAATTATTTTAGAATTTTTCATTATTTTTTCATATTTTTTTGAACCTTAAATCTAGTGTATCTTTGCGTATCGCCCGATACCAGTCCACGACGCCGAGACCGAGTCGTCTCCGCGACCTCAGCGATCGCGACCGATACCGCGACCTTGAACCATGATTTCTCCTTGATGAAGTGTCTGTCAATTTCAACATACATAGTTCGGTCATGTTGTACTGGGTTATGTGCAACACTGATGACTGCTTTATTATCACAGTACAACCTCATAGAATTTGTAGACTCAAGTCTAAGATCTCTCAATAGAAATTTTATCCATGATAGTTCGCAAATTCCCTGAGACATGGCTCGGAATTCGGCTTCAGCACTTGATCTAGATACCACGGCCTGTTTCTTGCTACGCCAAGTGACAAGATTTCCTCCAACAAAGGTGCAATATCCTGAGGTAGACCTCCTATCCGTGACAGAGCCTGCCCAGTCCGCATCTGTATAACCTTCCACTTGAAGATGATCATGAATACCAAAGAATAGACCTTTCCCAGGCGCTGACTTTAATTATCTAAGAATTCGAAGAACAGCACCATAGTGAGACTCGCGGGGAGCATGCATGAACTGACTAACAACGCTTATAGCAAAGCGATGTCCGGACGAGTGTGTGACAAGTAGATTAACTTGCCCACCAATCTCTGGTATCTCCCCCTGTCAACCACTGCTCCATCTGTGTCATCCCCTAGCTTCTGATTAGCTTCCATAAGAGTATCACATATCACATGCCTTACTCCTTAGCATATCAGTTTCTTTGAGAAGATCAAGAACATATTTCCTCTGGGAGATAAAGATTCCTTGTTTACTTCTAGCCACTTCAAATCCCAGAAAGTACTTGAGATTTCCTAAGTTTTTTATTTCAAACTCCTTGGCCAGACATTTCTTCAACTCCTGCATATCTTCCACATCATCTCCTGTCAAGACAATATCATCCACATACACTATGAGTACGGTGACTTTCCCCTGTGAGGAATGCCTAATGAATAATGTATGATCGCCTTGGCTTTGTTTGAAGCCATAATTCACCATAGCTTGAGTAAATTTTTCGAACCACGCTCTTGGAGATTGTTTAAGCCCATACAAGGATTTTTTAAGCCTGTAAACTTATCCTTTGGTTTTAGAGTCTTCAAAGCCTGGAGAAATATCCATATACACTTCTTCTGCCAAATCTCCATGTAGAAACGCATTTTTAACATCAAATTGATGAAGAGGCCAATTTAAGATGGCAGCAAGGGATAAAAGAATTCTCACAGTATTCATCTTAGCAACTGGAGCAAATATTTCCTCATAATCTACCCCATAGGTTTGTGTAAAACCTTTTGCAACTAACCGGGCTTTGTACCTTTCAATAGATCAGTCTGCCTTGTGCTTGATTGCAAACACCCACTTGCACCCCACTGTCTTATGCCCTCTAGGTAAATCAACCAATTCCTAGGTGTTATTCTTGTGAAGAGCTTTCATCTCCTCAATCATAGCATGTTTCCATTTGGGATCAGTGAGTGCATCCTATACATGGTTAGGTACAGACACAGAAGCAAGAGAGAGGCAACTATATGAGACAAAATTAGATATGGGGTGTTGAGTGCATGACCTAACACCCTTACGAGTAGCAATCGGAATATATAAATCATCAATGACGGGAGTAGAATCAATGACAGGAGAATCAATATCAGGAGTAGAATCAGAGTTACCTAGGTTCTCATCAAGAGTAGGAGAGTGGAGTGGCGGATCTGGAGCAATGGTCTTATCCTTCATCTTCCATGTTCTTCGCTGATATACTATATCCTCTTTTTCTGGGTTCCCTCCTCTTTTCCTGGTTTCCTCCTCTGCCTCTCTATCAATTTCATCCTCAATTTCAATAGTCCCCAATATCTCAAATTGATTAGACACAAGAACATTAGACACTGGCACGGGGACATCAAGTACATCACTAGGAGTAGAAACCTCATCAGGCAACTCTTCTATATGTCTATTCTCCCCCTGAAGAGGTGTCTGAGAAGTAAAATAAGACTGTTCCTCAAAAAAGGTGACATCCATGGAGACATACCACTTTCGGGTAGAAGGGTGATAACACTTATAGCCTTTATGTGTAGGAGAGTAACCAACAAAGACACATTTGATAGCATGAGGATCAAGTTTTCCTCGTGTTTGAGCATGGTTATGAACAAAACATACACAGCCAAATACTTTAGGAGGAATAGAAAACAAGGCAGAAGGACAAGAGAGTACTTCAACCGGAGACTTTTTGTTGAGTACTTGAGTGGGTAACCGATTGATGAGATAGGCAGCAGTTAAGATTGCTTCGCTCCAGAAAGACTTTGGAGACTGAGTAGTGAATAACATAGATCTGGCAGTGTTTAAGAGATGCCTATTCTTGCGCTCAGCGACCCCATTCTGTTGTGGGGTATTGGTGCAAGATGATTGATGAATTATGCCATGATCCACAAAATAATCCTTGAAACCAGATTTAAAGTACTCCCCCCCATTATTTGAACGAATAATTTTGACACAGGCATCAAATTGAGTACAAATCATTTTATGAAAATTTTTAAAGATGTGGAGTGAACTTCACTCTTTTCTTTCATCATGTACACCCAAGAAGCACGAGAAAATTCATCAATCAATGTGACCTTTAAGTGCAACAACACGGGAAGCCCCCCAAACATCATAATGAATAAGAGAAAAGGGACTAGTACTTTTATTTTTATTGGGATAAAAGGAAGCACAGTGGTGCTTTCCAAGTTCACAATCTTCACACCGAAAGGTGGATACATTTTTATCTGATAATAAAGAGGGAAATAAAAACTGAAGTAAACCAAAGGCAGGATGTCCTAGACGACTATGCCAAAGCATGATATCACCATATTTGGAACCAGCTAGAGTAGTATGCGTGCCAGATTAGGTTGTTCCTGTGGTTCTAGAAGATAAAGACCATTCTCCTCTCTACCACTGTCAATCGTCCTCCCCGTGATAAGATCCTGAAAAACACAATGAGAAGGGAAAAAAGTGACGCTAAAATTATGATCACGGGTAATACGGCTGATAGATAAGAGATTATTGGTAAAACTAGGAACATGCAAAACAGAAGATAAAGACACTGAGGGAGAGACATGGACTAAACCCTTGCCTGAAACCGTAGAGACGGTTCCATCGGCAATCTTGACTTTATCTTGTCCTGAATATGGTTTATAATCAAAAAAACACAGGAGAGGAACCGGTCATATGATCAGAAGCCCCTGAATCAATAATCTAAGGGTAACTAGATTGGGAATGGAATGCACTCACGAAAGTGACTAAGTTACCTGAATGGGCAAAAGATGATGAGGCAATTGTAGGTGTATCTAGTCGAGATATCAATCGGCGGAAAGTTTCCAATTCCGAAGAAAATAATGCAGTGGATGAAGACGGAGGTATATCGTCAACAATGGAGGAACGGGCAAAATTTCCCTTTCGGAATAAGTGTGGACCATGGTCTTCCAAATATCCTGGGCAGTCACCATGTCCAATCACCAATCTCGGGAACCATAGAATTGATGAGCCAAGACATAATAATAGAGTTTTTGATCTCCCACTTATCATAACCCGGGTCAGTAGTAGAAGGGGCCACAATACGTCCATTAAGATAACCCATCTTCCCGCGTGCCTTCAAATAAAGTTCTACCACCTGTGACCACTTCAAATAATTTTGACCATTGAAAGGAACGGTAGTGATTTTTAGATTGGGATCCAAGAGGGTAACCACAGTTTGAACTGTGGTGGAACTTGCAGCCACCGGTTTATATACGTCTGACATAGTTCCAAATAACAAATGAAAAACCCACAACAAGAGAAGGAAGGCGAGAGCAGGTGGGTACTCACAGACCAATTAGTTCAATTCAAGGGTCCATAGAAAAGGACCAACAACCCCAAACACTTAACCTCCAATCAAACCAGTAAACCTAGTATAGTCTAGGGTTGAGTAGAAAGAGAGACGGGAAACAGTCGGGGCTGGGACAATCAGGCCAGAGGAGCTAGAAGGGTTGCCCAAGGAGGTTGCGCAAGGCTGGAGGAGGGCTGCTGGGATGAAACCGCAACACCTAGGGCTCCAGCGCAGGAGTCGGCGAGGTGAAGGAAGGGTCTAGCAAGTCCGGCGAGGGCAGGGAAGGGGTGCGGGTGGTCAGCGAGGGTCTGGGGTGGTGATCGATGGCTGAGGGTGGCACAGTGAAGGTGGTGTTTAGGGTTTGTGGTGGGGATGGTGAACCATTGGCTCTGATACCATGAAGAAGTTTATACATTGAAGCTTACGTTAAGACAAGAAGTCTCAACCCTATTTATATTACTAATGGAGATAAGCATAATTTCAATGATGCCCTTAGGCAATAATAAAAAGGATAATAAAAGATCTCTAAACAACTCATAGCCACCTAATATACAACTTACATTCGGCAGCTAATAGACAACAAATCCTAGAATATTTCAACATAATCTATTTTATCATGTACAATAAATAAACATGACGTGAACAAATAGCATAATTGATTGCTTGCACCAGTTTACTTCAATTAAAGAATGGTGATTAATATGGTTTATACTAAAGATGGGTTGCCAACTGTTCGACAATAAATTAACAACTCACAAGTAGAATGAAGCTTTTGCTTTTTCGAATCGAGCAGTCAGGTTGAAGGGTTTGGAATAGTTGATTTCGACTTTGATTGGTGGCATATATATATATATATACATAATCAAAGTCGTTTTGGCTTTCAATGTTTTGCCTTTCGGAGAGGTGGATGTAATCTATGTATATGTGACAACAGATAACTTAAATTGAGTTCATATATATATATATATAGTCTCATACATATGCTTTTAATAATTTTTATAGTCAACCTCGTGAGAGATTAAAAGAATCCACTATGAAGTGGAATTTACCTGGCAGATTTGCGAGTGAAGACGAAGAACAAACAGAGAGGAAGAAGAACAACAACATAGGCTGATAGGCATGATTACAGTCGGGATTAGGGCATCCAAATTGGCTAAAATTTGCTATTTGTTCCTGCAAATCTAATTAGGGCATCCAAATTGGGGATTTTAATGGAATGCCTCTCTCTCTCTCTCTCTGTCTCTCTCTCTCTCAGAGGTGTGTTTTGTGGATTTTACCAGTGGCATTTCGTTTGCCTCAACTTCCATATGAATTTTTTTTTTTTTTAAATGTAGACATTTTTATTTTTTATTTTTTGATTTGTGTCTGTGAATCAAACCACTTCTATGAGTGGGGTTGGCGCATTTCCAATGAGAAGAGGCAAAAGTGCTAGGTAAAAGTGAAATTTGGCTCATCAAATAGTGTAATATCTAGTTCACTAAACTAATCTTTTTCAACCACACTATTTAAATTTACTAGCCATTTATTTTGATTTATATTTTCAATTTTTATTCAAATAATAAACACTCATTATAAATAAATAAATAATTCAAAATGGTGGTTGAAAGGGATCTCTACATTTTGGCTCTTTAACTTTCTCACTCTCCATTTCGGCTCTTAAATTTCTCAATCTCCATTTTGCCTAGCCATTTGGCTCCTCCATTGGGCCATCTATTTTTCAATTTTACTAGGCAAAATGGTAGTTGGAAGTGATGGCTCTCTATTTGCCTCTCCCATTGGAGATACTCTAGTAGTTAGTATTAATAACACACGCACACCCAAAGGGTCATACCCACTTTAAAGAAATTATCTCCATTGCTTTTCCCATAGGAAAGTTCGAACCCACAACCATTCCATTAGGGAGGAGCCCTGGCCAACTCGGCTAGTGAGCTTATTAAGGTAGACATGAAATCAACACTCAATTTGGTTTGATTTTAAAATATAATAGAATAGAATAAAATTGAATAAATTTTTGACAAATCTGAACACTTTTGGTCGGACTTTTAAACCCCCTAAAATAAGAATTGGATAGAATTGGAAAGTGTAAATTGCAGTTTTTATCCTTATAGTTTGAGGAGTGTGACACTTTAGTCCTTGCACTTTCAATTTGAGCATTTTAGACCATAGAGTTTCATAAGTGCAACAATTAACTCTAATCAAGTCTTTTATAATTAATCTTAGAACACTAGTTGTCTAAAGAATTATACTAAACGTGGTTCCTCAGCCTAGTAGCCTAATAAGTTTGTTATATGAATATATACGATAGAGTAGAATCTGACAATATCAATAATTCAACGTCATTACAAATTATAATAGAATAAATTAATAAAAATATCAAAAGAATTTATTAAAAATCGTAAAAATCATCAACTAGAAATTATTAACGAAGTTAGACATCTAAAAAATCTTGTGCAAATAATAGAAAAGCAATTAGTTATTAAGGAAGAAGACGAGGAACCTTTAGATTCTTACCCTTGACCATACAGTGAAGATCCTCATTCCTTTCAAATAAGTAATCCATCAAAAGAAAAATACCTAAAATTTTTATGAGTAATTCTTGGGACACAACTTTCATACAACTTTCGCACAATCTTAAAAAACTTGTGTCTATCTCTCTCCTGTGTCACTGTGGAGTCCAATGACATTACAGGAGAGAGATAGACACATCTTTTAAGAAGGTTGTATGAAAGTTGTGTCCCAAGAATTACTCAATTTTTATTAAAAAATGAATAGAAAAATACCATAAATAGAAAAATACCTAAATAAAAAGACTCATTTTTTTTTCTAGTATCTTTTTTTTTATGGATTACTAATTCGAAAGGCTTTCAGGAGGTCTTCTCTATATGGGCAATGCCGCAAGGGTAAGAATCTGAAAGTTCTTGATCTTCTTCTCTAATTACTAATGTTTTTTTTATGTTTTTTTGTGCAAGATTTAGTAGATGTCTAACTTTGTTAACAATTTCTAGTCAATAATTTTCATGATTTTTAATAAGTCATTATTATATTTTTATTAATAAATTATTTTGTTCTATTATGATTTGCAATGACGTTGAACTATTTAAATTATCAGATTCTACTTCTTCTGTATATCTAGTACTCGTATAATAAACTTACTATGTTACCAGGCTGAGGAACCATGCTCTAATACCAGATTGATTGAAGGCGGTGGTAAAAATAATTTGATATTCAAAGAAAAGAAAAAAAATACTAAATTTAAGAAAACTTAAAGGGAGTTTTTTTTTTTTTTTTTGAGAAGACAAAAACTTATGGGGAGTTAGTATAATTATTTAAACTACTAGTGTTCTAAGTTTAATTGTAAAAATCTAAAACTGTCACACTTATGAAATTGTAGGGTCTAAAATGCTGAAATTGAAAGTACATGGACTACAATGTCATGACCCACAAACTACAAGGGTGAAAACTGCAATTTACCAAATTGGAAATGAATTCAATTCTAGTTTAGGCCAAACCAAACACAAAAATTGCCACAAACAAGAATTGCAAATCAATTATTTTCTTGTTGTGGAAACCAAACGGACTGAGGCTTTGTTTGGTTCATAGATTCATAAGGAAAAAATAGGAGAAAAGAAAAGAAGATGGGAAACTACTCTCATCCGTAAAGAGTAAAAGACATGATATCCAATTAACCTCCATCCAGTTAACTATAAAATATCAATTATCCCAGTTATTGGGATGACATGGTATCCCAAACTAATAAAAAAAACTCGAGTATCCTACTTATAAGTTATACCCAATATTTATTCCCAATTAACCCCCCCTCTCTCCCACATAAGTATTCCAATTTTTCTTAACTCTTCCCTCCACTGAATTAACCTCTACCCAATTAACCACCTCTAAAATTGCTCCCTCTCCCAATTATACCTATCTCAGTAGAAGGGAAAAAATGTATTGTAAGCATCATGCCTTTATGATTATTCTTACAGAAATATAGTCCCTCCCCAGCCGTTTTATTAGAAGTTAATCCATCTTAAGGGCTAGATTAGAAATAGATCCTTCATTAGGCATGTTAATTAGAAATAGGTTCTTTTCCCCAATTTTAATAACTTTTTAATGTCTAAACTTCCCTTACTCACATGGTCAGTGATATACATATATATTTGTGTATCTATATATGGGCATAGAGATATGGATTTGAAGTTAATATCATTATTTGATAATGAGAGTATGTTCGGTTAATTCAAGGGATCTCCTTAATCTGCTCACCATGATCTTTTGGTTGAAATTCAAATTATTTAATACGTTTTGCAGACTTGATTCATCCAGTTTGGTTGTCATTATAATACAGATCTAAATCATATATGCGTCTGTGTATATTCGTGTTTGTATTGTTTGAGCTTTTCGAAAAAAAATTTGTTCTTCTTTGAAAATGTGATGATTAAACGTTTACTGAGAAATTCTCGTAATAAACTGAGAATTTCTAACCGAATATGATAGAGTTTTCTTTCTGATTTTTAGTGATGTTTTGCTGATTTGTGGTTTTCATTAACTGGTGATGGGATTATGTTCCCTAATGCAAGGGATCTCCTTAATTTGCTCACCATAATCTTTTGGTTGAAATTCAAATTATTTCATACATTTTGTAGACTTAAAAACTGATAAATTCTCACTCTTTTGTGAAATCCCTAAGTAAAATATTAAAAAAAATTCCTTAATCTTGAGAAATTTCTTATTGAAATACTGAGAAATTCCCTAATTCTCATTAAAAACTGATAAATTCCCACTTTTTGGTGAAATCCCTAATTAAAATACTGAGAAATTCTCATTCCTTTGTGAAGTTTCTGATCCAATAAACTGAGAAATTACGCATAAATAATATCATTAGTTCTAGCAAGGAATCACACAAATGGATAACATGTCTATCCAACAAGATGTGAGAAACAGATACTTTATTAAGTAAAATTGCAAAACAATTGTGAAATATCAATGTTATCATGTTTTTTCACTAATTTTTTCTGAGTAATTTCCAGTAATAAGTTTTCTATTGACATGAACTTTCTTAGTTAACTGAACAACGATGAACAATTCCTCAATCAAAAAAAATATATAAAACGCTGAGATATTATAAGAAATTTCAAATTTGATCAGTATTTTGCGAAATTTCTCATTAAACTACTGAGAAATTCATACTCTTTGTGAAATTTTTGAGAACTTATGCTCCATTTCAACTACTAAGTATACAAGTCATTAAACTACTAAGTATACAAGCCAAACTATTGCATCCAAAAGAAAAATAGGGAGGTTATGCTCCATTTGTCACGCCCCGACGTAGCATAAATATGGAAAGCGTTTAATTTCCTTTATGGACCCGTAGGTCGCGACAGTTTGAAGGATCGATTCCGTCCCAAAAACTTCTAACAACATAAAACTATTAATCAGAGTAGGGCAAACAGGGCTCATAAAAATTTTTCTAACTTATTACAACTTATGGTACGGGGTTAACTAAGGCACAGACCGCCTTAAAATAAAACAATAACTTAAAGTCTATTACAGTCATCCTTATTACAAAACCAAATCATATCTTAAAGCACATAAACATAAAGCATATAAAAGTAAATTCTCTTCTCAGCAGTTGATCTCAATTAGCATAGTCATATGGTTCATCCTGATTATAACCTGCAAAGCCTGAACACGAATGTCCAGGACGCATCAACGCCGTCAGCTTCAAGAAGCTGGTGAGTATTAAAAACATAACTCTGAATGTAAAACATACTCATTTACCTTTTTCCCATTTCCATTTAAATACCACAAGTTTATATTTATGATAAAAAGCTCGTTTTTAGAAAACAACCACAACATTATATAAAAGATAATTTCATACATATGTGACCGTGTATGAGAACAATGCACCATCTCATCTATCCGACTCTTTTCTCTCGACAACACCCAACAACCCTCTATCCTACTCCTGGTATCTTTGAAATACTAAGATAGCCACACTTTAGCAACGGGGCGCCAGGGAGTGTCCAGTTTGCCTCACACTTTGGTCCGGGGTACCAGGGAGTGTCCAATGCCTCACACTTTGAATACCCTAACCGCCATGCAAATACCGGGGCAACCCCCACACAGGTATCCAGACTCGAGTCATTCAGGGAGTGTCTATAGGCCACACTTTAGCACTTCCATGGGTGCCAGTGAGTGTCCAAGTTCGGCTTCACACACTTTAACGCTTCCATGGGCGTCAGGGAGTGTCCATTTTTGCCACCTTCGTATTTCAAAGACACCCTCATCCTCTTTTTCAACTCCAACCACAATCACATCCACAACCACAACCATAACCACAGCCACAATTACAACCACAACCACAACCACAACCACAACTCAAACTCATACTCTTTCCACACAATCATTACTCTTTTCCACACTATTATTACTCTTTTACACACTACCAACACTCACCATGCATGTACAACTGACTCCACATGAATGTCATCAAACTTTAAACATAAAGGAATTCACAGAATTAAAGAAATAATATGCGTACGGGGATTGAAAATTCGTAATTCATTGCCTTAATCATTTTAAACATAACTAATAGCATTCTAAAAACTGCTACTGAAATCCTCATTTTCTGTCCAAACGGTGCAGAATCTGAGAAAATTGCATTAGACAAAAAGTGTGCAGAATCGAGTTTTGCTTGGGACAACGTGGGCAGAACCTTAAATTTCATTCGTTTTCCTAACAAAAATCTGAAAACAAAATTCTGCTACTGTTAAAATTAAAAGAGAAAATATTAGATTGAATTTCTAATATACTTTTTCTGCTACTGTAATCCTCATTTTCTGCCCAAACGGTGCAAAATCTGAGAAAATTGCATTAGACGAAAAGTGTGCAGAATCGAGTTTTACTTGGGACAACGCGGGCAGAACCTTAAATTTCATTCGTTTTCTAACAAAAATCTGAAAACAAAATTCTGCTACTGTTAAAATTAACTACCTAAATCAGTAAATAAGGAATGAGTTACATTTGGAGTGAGTTAGTAATACTCACCGTGATGTAGATTGAAGAAGTTGTTGAGAAAGAAATACAAGAATTAAGAATCTCCAATTTCAAGCTTGGCTATGGAGGATTGAGCTCTTCAAATACTGAAATTATTATCTCTCTATGTGACTCTCTCAAGCTCTCTATGTTAGGAGTGTAGAATGTGTAGTGTGGTTGGGTGTATAAATACTCAAACTCCCACTTAGAAAACATTTGCCTAACATCCCACTCATTCTCCATTAATCTCCACTAATTACAAAGAAAGTGCAGCAATGATGTGTAAATATACACTTGCAATTCATAATGCTCCATTGATAATTGAAAGGGTAGGTGGAGTTGGTGTGGGTCAAGGTGTGTTTGGAAATCAAGCTTATGGCATTAGGACAACACACATACTACAAGCATTTGCCAAACAAGGCCTAAGGGAAAACTTTAGCAATAATAATTGGGTATAAAGAAATTTGTCCAATCAGTTACTCCCAAAATTCTGTGGAAGTTTAACACTGCGCGGTCAGTTTTAAACCTAAACTAGTATTTTCGTGACACGGTGTTTATCACAAAAATACAGAAAATTCATTTTAATGTTAGAAATAGTTTTCTGATTTTATAAAAATACAGTTTGAGTTTTAAAAGAAATAATTCCACCGTTTTGAAATACAGATTTGAAATTTAACACAGGTATTGCCAGTTTTTATGAAAATTGCATTTTGACCCCAAAAGTAATTTCAATTATGAAATTAGTCAAGAATTAAACTTTTCACATAAGAATTAACATATAAACAGACAATATATATTAAATTTTAAATATGATAATGCAAATGATAATGAAAATTTTAAATATAATAATGCATGAAAATGCAGGTTATTACACCCTTCCCCCCTTAAACAGGATTTCGTCCCCGAAATCAAGACTAACTAGTCATGAAACAACTCCGGGTACTTCTTCCTCATATCAGCTTCAACTTCCCACGAGGCTTCATTCTCGTCATGGTGATTCCACTGAACCTTCACCAACGGGATATCCTTATTCCTCAGCTTCTTGATACTCTGATCCAAAATCTTCACAGGTCTCTCCTTGTAAGAAACGTTATGACTCGTCTCAATGTCGTCATAACTAACCACGTGCGAGGGATCTCGTATGTATTTCCTCAACATACTCACGTGAAACACGTTGTGAACCCCAGACATCTTCGGTGGTAGTGCTAGTTTATAAGCCACTTTCCCGACACGTTCTAAAATCTCAAACGGTCCAATGAAACGTGGGGCTAACTTTCCTCTCTTGAGACCAAAGCGTACTACTCCTCGCGTTGGTGAAACCTTAAGAAGTACGTGATCTCCAACACTGAATTCCAAATCTTTCCGGCGTCGATCAGCATAACTCTTATACCGGCTTTGAGCGGTTCTCATCCTTTCCTTGACCAAGGAAATCTTCTCGTTGGTTTCTCTAACCAAATCCGGTCCCAACAACTCTGTGTCCCCGACCTCTGCCCAACACAATGGAGAACGACATGGTCGTCCGTACAGTGCTTCGAACGGAGCCATACCGATACTCGCGTGATAACTATTGTTATAGGCAAATTCAACCAAAGGCAAGTGTGTCTCCCAAGATTCTTCAAAATCGATCACACAAGCCCTAAGCATATCCTCCATGATCTGATTCACACGCTCAGTTTGTCCATCTGTCTGAGGGTGAAAAGCAGTACTCATCTTGAGCGAGGTTCCCATAGCTTCTTGCAGACTTTCCCAAAATCCAGAGGTAAAACGCGCGTCACGATCTGACACAATTGACACAGGTGCACCATGAAGTCGCACAACTTGTTGTATGTACATCCGGCTCATCCTCTCCACCGGATATGTCATACTATAAGCAATGAAATGGGCTGATTTCGTCAGTCGATCCACAACTACCCAAATAGCATCATGGTTCTGTTGAGATCGAGGCAATCCCACTACAAAATCCATGGTTATGTGCTCCCACTTCCAACCAGGAATAGGTAATGGTTGCAACAGTCCTGAGGGTCTCTGATGTTCGGCCTTGACTTGCTGACACGTCAAACACTTGGATACAAACTCGGCCACATCCTTCTTCATGCCTTCCCACCAGAAATTTCTCTTCAAATCTTTATACATCTTAGTTCCTCCCGGGTGAACTGTATACCTTGATTTATGTGCTTCTTCCAGAATATCTTTTCTCAAATTCCCACAATCTGGTACACATAATCTGTCTCTGCATCGATACCCTCCGTCACTCCCCACCTTCCATTCGGTCGGGTCTTTTTCTGACATTTTTACAAACCATGTCTGAAACTTCTCATCTTCTTTCTGAGCTTCAATAACGCGGTCGATAAGAACAGGCTGTAGGATAAGACATCCAAAAAGTTGTCCTTCTCCTCTTTCAGCACTCTGTACATCGAACTCCACCAACGTCTCCAAAGCTCGCCACTCTCTAACCATTAAGGAGGCGATCGTCTCCCGAGTCTGCCTACTCAAAGCATCAGCGACCACATTAGCTTTACCAGGGTGGTATTCCAACGTGAAGTCGTAATCTTTGATCAACTCCATCCATCTGCGCTGCCTCATGTTCAACTCTTTCTGTGTGAACAAATACTTCAGACTCTTGTGATCGGAGAACAAATCAAACTTCTCACCGTAGAGATAATGTCTCCAAATCTTGAGTGCAAATACCACTGCTGCCAACTCCAAATCATGAATAGGATAGTTCAACTCATTCGGCTTCAGCTGTCTAGATCCATAGGCTATAACTTTACCATCTTGCATAAGTACACACCCTAGTCCTTGATATGATGCGTCACTAAAGATAGTGAACTTCTCACCAGGCTTGGGTATTGCTAGTACTGGTGCGGTAGTGAGTCTCTCTTTCAACTCTAGAAAGGCTCGCTCATGCTTCTCTGTCCATTCGAATTTCAAATTCTTCTTCGTCAATCCAGTCAATGGTGCGGCTATTTTAGAGAATCCTTCAACAAATCTTCTGTAATAGCCTGCGAGTCCAAGAAAACTCCGAACTTCTGTAGGGTTGCTTGGCCTAACCCAGTTGGATACAGCATCGATCTTGGACGAATCCACAGAAATTCCTTGAGATGACACCTTGTGTCCCAAAAATTTCACTTCTTGCAACCAGAACTCACACTTACTGAACTTGGCATACAAGTGGTGGTCCTTAAGCGTCTGCATCGTAATCCGTAGATGTTGCTCGTGTTCTTCTCTTGACTTAGAATAGATCAAAATATCATCAATAAAGACGATGACAAACTGATCTAAATAAGGCTTGAACACTCTGTTCATCAGATCCATAAACACTGCCGGGGCGTTCGTCAATCCAAACGGCATCACCAGAAATTCATAATGACCATATCGGGTTCTGAAAGCAGTCTTAGGTATGTCTTCCTTCCGTACCCTCAACTGATGATATCCCGACCTAAGGTCTATATTGGAAAATATCGTAGCTCCTTGTAGTTGATCAAATAAATCGTCGATCCGAGGCAAAGGATACTTGTTCTTGATTGTCACTCGATTCAATTCTCTGTAGTCGATACACAGCCTGAGCGTCCCGTCCTTCTTCTTCACAAATAACACCGGTGCTCCCCAAGGCGATGTACTTGGACGTACAAAACCTAGGTTCTCGAGCTCTTGTACTTGTCCCTTTAATTCTAGCAGTTCTGTGGGGGCCATTCTGTAGGGAACCTTGGTAATTGGTACGGTACCCGGTATAAGCTCAATACAGAACTCTATACTTCTCTCGGGCGGTAATCCAGAAATGTCTTGAAATACTTCTTCGAAGTCCTTGACTACAGGTATAGATGATGCTGTCACCTCTGTACTGACGACTTCGATGTTGGCTAAACATCTTGTGAGGAACATATCTCCCGAAGGGTTACATTGAAAATCAAAGGGTTGATTCTCATTGTCGGAGAATGTAATTCTCTTCCTCGCGCAATCCAACTTCACTTGATTCTGAGACAGCCAATCCATTCCTAGGATTATGTCGAACTCCTTCATCGATAGGACGATCAACCTTGCAGGGATTTCTCGGTCTCCAATCCGTAGAGGACAATCCTTGCATACATGTCCTAAACTGACCGCAGCTCCTATTGGTGATGTAGCCTTCAAAGCTTTCTCTAAGCGATGAGGTAAGATACCCAATCTCCGAATTGTATTAATGGATATGAATGAAAGAGCAGCACCCGTATCAAATAATACTCTAACATGGGAGTTAAATAGAGTCAATGTACCTTCCACTGCTTGCTGATCAGGTTGAACTTCTCCAAGATCTCCATCTTCATATGCAGCTCCATCATCACCCGCGGCATCAGGAATAACAGCATTCAAGCGGGTCTGACCCTGTTGTCCATAAGTCGCTTGCTTAGGAGCAGTGCAGAACCTGCTGATGTGACCTGGTTCACCACAGTTGAAGCAGACTATTCCTGGCTGAGCAGCACGCCTTGGTGCCCTGCAGTCCCGAGCCACATGTCCAGGATTGCCACAGTTGAAGCACTTTACTCCACTACTTCCTTCTCCTACTCGGGGTTGAGTCGGATGGGTAATAGCTTGTGCCTTCTTGCTCCCATCAAAGTTCCTCTTCTGCCCTTGGGTACGATTCATTGGTGGTCTATTCCCAAAATTACCCCTCTGAGGCGGTCGGAATTCAAATTGTTTGCGATATACTCGAGCATCTTCTTCCAGATCGGTAGCCAGGCCGACTAGTCCTTCAAACGTCTTGTCTAGATGGCCGAGAGTCAGGCGACGAATCTGCGGTGCCAACCCTTGGTTATACTTCCGGATCTTCTTCTCCTCAGTATCAACCATGTGCGGGGCAAACCGTGACAGCCTCTCGAACTGTGTGGTATACTCTTGCACCGTCTTGGTTCCTTGCGTCAGATCCATAAATTCCTTCTCTCTTCTGTGCCTCTCCGTAGCCGGGAAGTACTTCTCCAGGAATCTCCCTTTGAACGCCGTCCACGTCATCCCCATAGCAGCGGTGTTTCCGATAGTGGCTATGACCGAGTCCCACCAATCTGCAGCGGCGTCGGTTAGTTGAAAAGTAGCCAATCTCCTTTTGTCCATCTCGTTGCATTGGACAGCTTCAAACATGCGGTCCATCTGTCTTAACCATTGTTCTGCCTTCCAGGGATCCGTGGTACCCGCAAATTGCTCGGGTCTGAGCGCACAGAATCTCTCCAGCAGCTTATCTCCCGTCTGGCGGTCTCGTTGGTTTTCATTCGCATTACTAACCCTCTCGAGACGTCTGATAAAAGCTTCAAATATTCCCGTGGGGTCGGCAGCCTCGGGCGCTCCTTCAATCAGATTTCTGTTCCTCCTTGGTCTTCCAGCCATTCTATGCATGATAGGGGTAGTAGAATGAGAAACATGCATGCAACAGTACTATGACGAAAATTTTCAAAGGAGTATTTATCACTATATCACATACTCGTATTATCACATAAGCATACAATAAAATATATATTAAGTACATATAATACTCGTATTCGAACTAGGGCTGTCTAATAGCAAAGAGGTCGTATTCTTATCCTCTAGACTCTGGGTTGTGGGCCATACTGACTGTTCCGAGATTTGACTCAGGAAGTTGGTCAGTGCCTAAGCTATTAATGAGGGCTATGGTATGCTTTAACTCCTTAGAAACTCGGCTACTATATGTCTGTAGGGGCATCGTAAAATATGGCTATCTCGGCTAATCCTAAATGGATATGTCTGAAGGTATATGGAAATTGCTATCATTCTTGTCGATGTGACAAGACAAACGGGTAATCATTTCTATGATAAAACCAACTTAGAATTTTAGTTTCTGAACTAAGAGTAATCCGTACTAAACTAACACTAGAACTTGGTTGTATAGCTTAGTAAAACTTAAGGGTAACCTATGTCACTAATCTATGGCGTGAATAACTGAGCCTGGTCAATCTAGAAAACCTATGGCTCTGATACCACCAAATCCTGTCACGCCCCGACGTAGCATAAATATGGAAAGCGTTTAATTTCCTTTATGGACCCGTAGGTCGCGACAGTTTGAAGGATCGATTCCGTCCCAAAAACTTCTAACAACATAAAACT
Organism: Hydrangea macrophylla; assembly: GCA_033977485.1. Lineage (NCBI taxonomy): Eukaryota > Viridiplantae > Streptophyta > Magnoliopsida > Cornales > Hydrangeaceae > Hydrangea > Hydrangea macrophylla. The sequence continues at coordinate 109,857,620 of CM066991.1, forward strand.
ATTAATCAGAGTAGGGCAAACAGGGCTCATAAAAATTTTTCTAACTTATTAAAACTTATGGTACGGGGTTAACTAAGGCACAGACCGCCTTAAAATAAAAAAATAACTTAAAGTCTATTACAGTCATCCTTATTACAAAACCAAATCATATCTTAAAGCACATAAACATAAAGCATATAAAAGTAAATTCTCTTCTCAGCAGTTGATCTCAATTAGCATAGTCATATGGTTCATCCTGATTATAACCTGCAAAGCCTGAACACGAATGTCCAGGACGCATCAACGCCGTCAGCTTCAAGAAGCTGGTGAGTATTAAAAACATAACTCTGAATGTAAAACATACTCATTTACCTTTTTCCCATTTCCATTTAAATACCACAAGTTTATATTTATGATAAAAAGCTCGTTTTTAGAAAACAACCACAACATTATATAAAAGATAATTTCATACATATGTGACCGTGTATGAGAACAATGCACCATCTCATCTATCCGACTCTTCTCTCTCGACAACACCCAACAACCCTCTATCCTACTCCTGGTATCTTTGAAATACTAAGATAGCCACACTTTAGCAACGGGGCGCCAGGGAGTGTCCAGTTTGCCTCACACTTTGGTCCGGGGTACCAGGGAGTGTCCAATGCCTCACACTTTGAATACCCTAACCGCCATGCAAATACCGGGGCAACCCCCACACAGGTATCCAGACTCGAGTCATTCAGGGAGTGTCTATAGGCCACACTTTAGCACTTCCATGGGTGCCAGTGAGTGTCCAAGTTCGGCTTCACACACTTTAACGCTTCCATGGGCGTCAGGGAGTGTCCATTTTTGCCACCTTCGCATTTCAAAGACACCCTCATCCTCTTTTTCAACTCCAACCACAATCACATCCACAACCACAACCATAACCACAGCCACAATTACAACCACAACCACAACCACAACCACAACTCAAACTCATACTCTTTCCACACAATCATTACTCTTTTCCACACTATTATTACTCTTTTACACATTACCAACACTCACCATGCATGTACAACTGACTCCACATGAATGTCATCAAACTTTAAACATAAAGGAATTCACAGAATTAAAGAAATAATATGCGTACGGGGATTGAAAATTCGTAATTCATTGCCTTAATCATTTTAAACATAACTAATAGCATTTTAAAAACTGCTACTGAAATCCTCATTTTCTGTCCAAACGGTGCAGAATCTGAGAAAATTGCATTAGACAAAAAGTGTGCAGAATCGAGTTTTGCTTGGGACAGCGTGGGCAGAACCTTAAATTTCATTCGTTTTCCTAACAAAAATCTGAAAACAAAATTCTGCTACTGTTAAAATTAAAAGAGAAAATATTAGATTGAATTTCTAATATACTTTTTCTGCTACTGTAATCCTCATTTTCTGCCCAAACGGTGCAAAATCTGAGAAAATTGCATTAGACGAAAAGTGTGCAGAATCGAGTTTTACTTGGGACAACGCGGGCAGAACCTTAAATTTCATTCGTTTTCTAACAAAAATCTGAAAACAAAATTCTGCTACTGTTAAAATTAACTACCTAAATCAGTAAATAAGGAATGAGTTACATTTGGAGTGAGTTAGTAATACTCACCGTGATGTAGATTGAAGAAGTTGTTGAGAAAGAAATACAAGAATTAAGAATCTCCAATTTCAAGCTTGGCTATGGAGGATTGAGCTCTTCAAATACTGAAATTATTATCTCTCTATGTGACTCTCTCAAGCTCTCTATGTTAGGAGTGTAGAATGTGTAGTGTGGTTGGGTGTATAAATACTCAAACTCCCACTTAGAAAACATTTGCCTAACATCCCACTCATTCTCCATTAATCTCCACTAATTACAAAGAAAGTGCAGCAATGATGTGTAAATATACACTTGCAATTCATAATGCTCCATTGATAATTGAAAGGGTAGGTGGAGTTGGTGTGGGTCAAGGTGTGTTTGGAAATCAAGCTTATGGCATTAGGACAACACACATACTACAAGCATTTGCCAAACAAGGCCTAAGGGAAAACTTTAGCAATAATAATTGGGTATAAAGAAATTTGTCCAATCAGTTACTCCCAAAATTCTGTGGAAGTTTAACACTGCGCGGTCAGTTTTAAACCTAAACTAGTATTTTCGTGACACGGTGTTTATCACAAAAATACAGAAAATTCATTTTAATGTTAGAAATAGTTTTCTGATTTTATAAAAATACAGTTTGAGTTTTAAAAGAAATAATTCCACCGTTTTGAAATACAGATTTGAAATTTAACACAGGTATTGCCAGTTTTTATGAAAATTGCATTTTGACCCCAAAAGTAATTTCAATTATGAAATTAGTCAAGAATTAAACTTTTCACATAAGAATTAACATATAAACAGACAATATATATTAAATTTTAAATATGATAATGCAAATGATAATGAAAATTTTAAATATAATAATGCATGAAAATGCAGGTTATTACACCATTACAACCCCAAGCATATCAGATGGACTAAGCTTGACATTGACACCGCCAATCCTGAAAGCTTAATGCTTGCTCTTATCTTGTTTAATGATACGCATAGAGATATCATCGTGCTTTCGGTGTTCAACGATCTCTTTGTGATAACAGCTTCAAAAAGGTGCCACTTAAAACCTGTTGTAAAATACATAGTTAGTTCTTTTTATATAAGTTGATGATAGCCGAAATATTAAAAAAAAATTGAGAAACTGTAATTAATTTACAATCTTTTGTAAATTTTTCATTAAAAGACTGAGAAATTCTCACTTTTTGGTGAAATCCCTAATTAAAATACTGAGAAATTCTCATTCCTTTGTGAAGTTTCTGATCCAATAAACTGAGAAATTACGCATAAATAATATCATTAGTTCTAGCAAGGAATCACACAAATGGATAACAGGTCTATCTAACAAGATGTGAGAAACAGATACTTTACCAAGTAAAATTGCAAAACAATTTGTGAAATATCAATGTTATCATGTTTTTTCGCTAATTTTTTCTGAGTAATTTCCAGTAATAAGTTTTCTATTGACATGAACTTTCTTAGTTAACTGAACAACGATGAACAATTCCTAAATCAAAAATCAGATATAAAACACTGAGATATTATAAGAAATTTCAAATATGATCAGTATTTTGCGAAATTTCTCATTAAACTACTGAGAAATTCACACTCTTTTGTGAAATTTTTGAGAACTTATGCTCCATTTCAACTACTAAGTATACAAGTCATTAAACTACTAAGTATACAAACCAAACTATCGCATCCAAAAGAAAAATAGGGAGGTTATGCTCCATTACAACCCCAAGCATATCAAATGGACTAAGCTTGACATTGACACCACCAATCCTGAAAGCTTGATGCTTGCTCTTGTATTGTTTAATGATACGCACAGAGATATCATCGTGCTTTCGGTGTTCAACGATCTCTTTGTGATAACAGCTTCAAAAAGGTGCCACCTAAAACCTGTTGTAAAATACATAGTTAGTTCTTTTGTATAAGTTGATGATAGCCGAAATATAAAAAAAAAAATTGAGAAACTGTAATTAATTTACAACCTTTTGTGAAATTTCTCATTAAAAGACTAAGAAATTCCCACTATTTTGGGGAATTTCTCGTTAGAAAACTGAGAAATTCCGACTCTTTTGTAAAATCCCTGATTAAAATACTGAAAAATTCTCACTCCTTTGTGAAATTTCTGATCCAATAAACTGAGAAATTACACAAAAACAATAACATTAGTTCAGCAAGGAATCACACAAATGGATAGCAGGTCTATCCAACAAGATGTGAGAAACAGATACTTTACCAAGTAAAATTGCAAAACAATTGTGAAATATCAATGTTATTATGTTTGTTCGCAAACTTTTTTCTGAGTAATTTCCAGTAATGGATTTTTTTATTGACATGAACTTTCTCAGTTAACTAACGATGAGCAATTCCTCAATCAAAAATCAGATATAAAACTTTGAATATGATCAATATTTTGCGAAATTTCTCATTAAACTACTGATAAATTCACTCTCTTTTGTGAAATTTTTTATCCGAAAAAAAATGAGAAATCTCTAATTATAAGTATTTACCAATTTCCCAGTTTATTGAACAACAATGATTAATGATGACAAATTTCTCAATTAAGTGAACTACGATGGACAAAAATAAGCCATAAAAGAGAGAGAGATGAAATATGATTACATGACAAACCCTAGATATGAAAATTGTAGACAACAAACAATGGTGGGTGGTGACTGGTGAGAGTGTTTATTTGATGTCTAAATCGTTGAAGTTGTCTTCAAAGGAGTTGAAGAAGTCTGCGTCGGCGAGCTTGTAGTCAATTGTGAATGGGCCATCGCCGAAGACATCGAGTCCATCAACATCATCCACGTCCATCGCCATAGTCGATCCCTGCCATAGTCGATCCCTGCTCGTCCATTTCCCCAGAGTAGTCCACCGGCATTGGCTTCATCTACAATTCTCTCTCTCTCTCTCTCTCTCTCTCTCTCTAGCGATCTCGATCTCGATAGAAGAACTCGAAGTGATGTATAAAGACAATAGAAATATAAGAATCTGATTTTCAAAATTCAAAACCCAATATATATATATAGAGAGAGAGAGAGAATCTACAATTATATATATAGAGAGAGAGAGGATAATATAGGGGTATTTATGTCTTTAGCAACACAAAGGGACTAATTTCTAGATTCAGATATAGGAAGGAACTATTTCTAGAAAAAGCTAGGATTGGGGACTAAATCCTACTTTACCCTTGTTCTTATCTATACTATTCTTTAAAGAGAAAGGGAGGGGTTCCCAAACTCTATTTTCTATCGCACTTATTTACACTAGAGGAGTGTCAGTCACTTTGTGAGTGCAAGTGGGTGGTTGAGAGAAGTTTTTTTTTTTTTAAAAAAGCTTTTTTTAGAGGACATAATTTCCATACCCTTGTGAAATAATTTTGATTAGAAAACTATAATGTTTATAATATAATTATTGGTGTTAGGAAAATTTCTTTGGGTACCCCTCCCTTTCTCTTTCTATATTAGTATAGATTATAACCAATATCATTGACCCATTAAAATATAAATACTAGAGGGTTAAATTATCATGTACAAATTAACTGCCAACTCAATTCTGCACATACAAATTACATACAGTTATCTCTCATAATATATCTCTAATTATTCAAACAAGTAGGGTTAATCGTCTCTCTCTAAAAATGAAACATAATTTACCACTTTCCTAATATCTTCCTAGCTAATATACAACCGCCCCTCTCTTAGAGCAACTCCAATGCAGCAGCCAGCATGTCATTTTTATCATCTCCAAATTTGAGAGAAGATTTGACTTTGTCAAATTATGAGAGCATGGTGTTGGAGAAGAGATAAAGTGGATTGGCTGCCAAAATTTTGTTTTGGTAGCCTAATTGGCATTGCGCTGGGGTTGCTCTCACTATCTATCTCTAATTATTTAAAATAAATAAATAAATAAAGAGATAGATTTGCCTTCCCAACTCATTTATTCCCTTCCCCTCCCAATACCCTCCTCCCTCCCTCTCTCTCTCTCTCTCTCTCTCTCTCTCTCTCTCTCTCTCTCTCCATTTTGAAAACCGCAAATGATCTTACACATAGCTTCCTATCCACAAATTTCTACACCAGTGGCTTCCCCCCCCCCCCCCCTACACACTCACACACTCTCTCTCTCTCTCTCTCTCTCTCTCTCTCTCTCTCTCTCTCTCTCTCTCCCTCAAAGTACTAAATAGAAACCAAAACACCATCTCACTCTGGAAGCATGGGTTGTTGGATTTACGAAACCTTTCGCTCCAAGTTCATTCTGTTGGAATACAATTTGTGTAGAGTTCACTAGCAATATAGGATCAAAGAATTCTCGGAGAATTCAAAGAACAACTCTCAGCAAAATCAGAATTCTCGGAGAATTCAAAGAACAACTCTCTCTCTCTCTCTCTCTCTCTCTCTCTCTCTCTCTCAGCCCTAATTGGAAACCCCCATCTCTACCCCTCTCCACCATAGCGCCGGACAACCCCCTTCCCTCCCCTCGTTGGCGATCGGATCCAGAATGGTGGCTACCCAAGAGAAAGAGGTCTACTTTTAGGCCTAAAAGCAAAGACATGAGAGCAGCTTAGATCAGAGGTTCTCAGGGTACAGTTGCTAAAGAGACTGTCAATGTCGTTAATTCACAATTGGAAGCTCACAGAATGTGGTTGTAGAACCATCCAAGCCTCCAAAGTCATCGAGGAAGAAGTCCAGGAAATAATTGGAAAAGAAAACCATAGTTTTTGTTGATTAGATTTTTCTCCCAATTTCTCAATACTTGACCACATTTTGTTTTGGGTATCATTGGGGACTAATACGATATGAGAGAGAGAGACAGAGACAGAGACAGAGACAGAGACAGAGAGAAGAATGAACTAATGAGAGAGAGAGAGAGAGAGCGTGTGTGTGTGTGTGTGTGTGTGTGTGTGTGTGTGTATGTTCTGCGTATCTCTTCTATGTTCTGCGATATCAAAAGAGAGAGAGAGAGAGAGAGGGGGGGGGGGGGGGGGGGGGGGGGGAGGGGAGGGGGGGATGGTTAGGTTAGGTTAGGTTACAAACACTTAACTCTATATGGGTTAAATTGTGTGGTTAACTATGATGGGTCCTATTATGTCAACTAGACTTTCCACTTAGTTTGTGGAAGTTGTTTGTGGCCTTTTGTGCCTAAAGCATTATTGGTTTTTTCTTTACCTTTATTGTGTCGATGCAATTGGTAAAACCCTTTGTCTATTTCAATTGTGCAGTTAAAAAAGGAAATGAAAATAAGAGGTATAGTTCTCTGTGTTTCTGTATGGTATTTCATTACAGGGATTATTACATTTACAACTAAGGTAAAATATTGTTAAGACATGGAGCCATTTGCATGATGAATATCATAGTTAACCCAATTGAATTTTCTACCCATCAAAAACCATTCGAATTCAATTTGATAGGAAATTATACATAGTGACAATTTATGTTCAAACCGGTACCTCATTTCCCCAATCCTTTTGATTTTTGTTAGTGACTCTCATGCATGTTCTCTCTGTCCAATTCTCTAGTGCTTTTTCATTATAGTCCTTCCAGCAACCCTTTAAAAAAAAGACACAATGGTTATTCCTAACAAGCTAATATGGCTGAAATATAATGGCGGATTAGGTCATATGTGGTTGGTGATACAGTGAATGATAGGAATAATTAAATCTTCAAAATGCTTCATCAGAAATATTAATTTCAAAAAACTAAACTACATGGTTTCAGTGTTTGAACTAATCATCTGAAGCAAAATCATATGATGTAAAATTGAAAACTTGAATGGAAGGCACATGCTAAACTTTGAAAAAATTCTCTCCTTCTTCCCCATCTACCCCCTGGAGCCTCTTCTGAAAGGCTCGAGGCATGTCAATAATCACCAATTCTTGAGGGAGGTAAATTGGAATAAGGGTGACAATACATATGCATGCAAGCATATATGTCACACTCCATCCCGCTACGCACGGATTAGGACCGTGTAACAAAGGGTTATCCACTCTAAGACACCAATTATTGATGTGTTTTAGGAAAATACCAGTTAGATTAATGATAAACAGTTGTATTGTTAAACTAGCGAATCCAGTCGACTGGTCGGGAGTCCAGTCGACTGAAAATGCAAGATACAGAGAGCTCAATCCTAAAAAGTAACTGTCCGGTCGACTGGCTTGGTCCAGTCAACTGAACTTTTTGGGGTCCGGTCGACTGAACTTCAGTTCGTTTGACTGGAAATGCAAATTGCTGAGAGTTTAACCTGCAAAAACGATGATCCAGTCGATTGTACGCCTGATCAGTCGACTGGTTTGCAGCAGCGGAACATTCTGCAGCAAACTAATAAGCGAAAACCCAAGCAAATCTAAGGCATAAAACGCAGGTGAATTCAAGCTAGAACTTATCAAATATACCCACAACGTAGCTAAACATTTCCAAGCTCCAAAATAAGTCTTAGATTACAAAACCACATAATTCACAAGATTCCAATTTTACAAAAGTAAACATATTACAACTTAAGTTCAGGAAGAACTTTCCTAAACAACAAATACATGTTTAACCAAGTTTATAACATAACAAGCAACTCCCAAGCTTGTTCTCAATCCCAACGTATACGTCACCTCCTTTCTGAGCCTTGCTCTGAACCTGCAGTGGTTGTTATGTACCACAACAGAAATAGGAAAATGATTTTCTTAAGCATTACACTTAGTGAATTAACTAATGTGCTTTAACGACATGGCATGTATAATGCAACAATTTAAGCACATAAGCATACGTAATCACAGAATAATTGGGTTAATGGTTCACTCAGACTCGATGACCTTTCCCATGACCCCGTGGTCACTTCTATTCCTTGGGCTACAGTTCCAAAATGGTTCTTCTCCTTCTCCTTCCTTATTTCACCACAATGAACCATTACTCTCAAATATTCATTGACCACTTAATACACATAAGCACATAGCCACATAACATGATAATCACTTCACTAAATTAACTTGAAATTGGAACTATAACATGATTTCAACTATTAAATTCAGAATCATCATCTTCCACCTAGTAATTGTAGCACATAACATGTACCCACATCAAAGCTTAAGTTAGAAAACTCACCTTAACAGAATTCTACCCCAAATCAAGCTAGGAAAGCTGAATTTCACCAAATCCTAGCCCAATTCTCTCTCTGGAGTAAATCCTACACGAACTCGGCGAACCACGTGTTACCAATTATAATGGGTGACACACCCCGAATCCACTTTCTAAAATAATTGAAATATTTACCAATGAATTTTCATTAAAAATAAAATAGTTCCACTTGTAAAGAAACTACAAGAACTCCTTTGACATAATAAATACTCAAAAGCTTAGACCCCCACGCTACTCTATACGGCGCTCGAATTGACTTTATTCTATTTCTTCCATTTCCTCAGCTACTGGTGCTATCTGCATTTACCAATAACACACGGGGAAGTATACAATATGATAGAAATAATCAGCTTAAAAGCATAACAAATACACAATTTGACAGATTTAAAAATACACCTATCCCTTAGTCAACCGCTCACCCCCCAAGAGCATCATACCAGGATTCCTCGTGGTAATATAGCAAGAGTCACCTTACCTCACCTCACCTTTTACCAAGCCATTCATTACTTTTCTGGTCTCTAGACTATTGGCTCTTGGTAGGTGCTCCTTACTCATATACCCATCAGTTCCATGGCATTTCGCCAACACACTTTCTACCAACACATTTACCAGAAATTCATAGATTCTAAATGAAAATACAGTATAACTCCAAAGAGTACAAGAGAGATAATAAAGAAATACTCCTGAGATTTGGAAGCATATTATACACCCCTGTACCTTATATTTGTATTTTGGGATAATTCCCAAACTCTTCCTATTTTCATTTCCAAATTTACATCCAAACAATAACTAGCTACTCCATCTTTTTCTCTCTATTTGGCCGAACATTGCGTGTCTTATGAGTGTATTTGTGGAAGTGATAAGGTGATGTTTTATACATATAGAGGATAGTGAGGTAAATGGAGGGTGACAATAGAGGTGATTTGTATTGTCACCATAATTGTGGTGCATGATGCCATCCATGAGTCACGAGGTGGAGAACTAGGGAGTTGTATGACTCCCCAAAGCACACACGTGGGGTGTGACTCATACTACATGCACTACATATATATACACACGTGTGTACGTGTGAGTCCCATAAGGGTATGTACATAATATGTTAGGATGTGTTTGGATACAACCTAAAAGTCAGGGCTGTTACAATGGGTCTCCAATATTTGACGATTAAAACAAAATTGAAAGGTATACAAATGATCGTCTTACCTCCACGAGTCCGAATATGGCTTTGGTTCGCGAATTGGACAACAAACGGCGAATTAACGGCAATGGAGCTTCTCTCTCTCTCTCTCACACACACACACACACACACACACACTCTTTCTCTCTCTCGCCTACAGTTTTTCTTTTCTTTTAATTTTTATAAATTTTTGTATTTCCTATTTTGGAGAAGACTCTCCCCCTCTTGACACACACACATGCACAAGCATGAGGTGTCTCCACCTTAATTTCTTTTCTCTTCGTTTAAACCCCAGAATTTCTTAAGTTCTTATTATGAAATCCCCCAAACATAATATTAACTACCCAATTATCTAAGTGAGTGTTTGTCTAAGTCCCGTCTGGGTCCTACACGTGGTCCCAAATATTTATGAAATTGCTAACGTACCTTCTAATTATGAATCATTTTCATTTATACCCTTATACGATTACCCAAACTGGTTTTAAAAGCTAACATATTTAAACAATATGATAGGAAAGCTATTAACACATATTTCCAATTAATCACATAAAATACATCTATTCATTTAAATGCAAGTTATATTGTCCGGACCCTTCACTGGGTCCCACGTCATTACCTGTCCTACCTCACTAGGGACTTTTCCAATTGTGCTCCTTACTGAACACTTTTCTACGGGCAAGTCCAAAGCCTCCCCTTAATCCATTATACACACTAATTATATTAATTAATGCATATTTAGATAATAATTAACCCTTTTTCTGGGTACGGGTGTTACAATATGTGTCTCTTTTGGAAAACACAATTGGAAAAGAGAAGAGAGAGTGAACCGAGAGCTTCGAGAAAGACGAAAAAGTTTCACACGACGTTTTCATGCCATTCCATCACCGTTCGAAGTCGAATTTGCAAACCGAGACCATATTTAGATTCATGGAGGTAAGATGATCGCATGCATGTCTTTTATTTTTAGTTTTGATAACATTTTTCTGGCGACCACTCTTGGTTGATAACTCTTGATATGTCAAAACCATGTAGGATTATCACCTGTTAGAATTTGAGGTGAAATTTGAAAGAGGTTGGGGTATTCTAGGCTTAATTTGCTTATATTCCAAAGAGGTAAGTGTTCTAATCCCAAAATTGGGTGATTAGATATGTTAATGTGATAATTGGTATCAAAGAATGCTTAGTTCATGTTTATATGTTTATATGATGGTGAATTTGGAGTAAAGCATGCCAATTATGTGTAAATTGTATTGTTATATGCCTAATTGCTTAATTGCCTATGTGAATCAAATGGAAGTCAAGTAGTGACCACAATTTATAGGTCCCATATGTAAGGAATAGAAAGTCATCACGAGAAGGGCGTGGTGACAACCATAATGACATGATTGTGATGCCTTCGGGGTCACGAGAGTGTGTGGTATGCTATATTCATCCAAAAGTGAGTAAGATCCGAGGTGAGAAGGACCTTGTAGACACCCCATTTTGTCGGCTATCAGATTTAAAAGACTCATAGCTCGGTGGTTCACGATGATGGAAAAAAACTCGAAAAGGACTCCACTTTCAAAATACTTAGAAAGTGATTCAAATAACCAAAATGCCCCTGAAAGCCCAAACACCCCCAGATTTGGACCAAAAGGTCTAGAAACAAGCTACGTTATAAGAAAAGTGATAAAATGAGTTTTAAAAAAAAACGGATGAAATCGTTAACTCCCAGAGATCCCCGGAAGTTCCCGGAAAGTCCCTGTTGAATGGTTTGACCGATGTTTAACCAAGGTCTGACCGAAATCATTTGAATTCGCCTGAAAGTTCCAAGATCATCCTAGATCATGTGAAAAGTACTAAAACAAGTTTTAAAAGAAAATCGGACAAAAACGTCAGCTCCTGGGAGCTCCTAGAGGTTTCTAGAACTTCCTGGAGGTCCCCGGTTTGACTGATTTGACCTAAAAGTTGGCTTTGAGACCGGAGCACCGTATCATTTTTCAAAAATTTTTTATGGATACTAGAGTTCAATAGCATTCCAACGGCATATCGCACATAATTTCTGGACTTAAAACGGATTTATTATGAATTTCCAAAAACGAAAAAGGTGATCAAATAAGCTTTTATCGCGAATACCGCAAAACTTTTCAAAGTGACCTGACTCTGAACTATTTTTTTTATGTAAAGTACACTCCACTACCTTTCCAATGGTACATCACAAGCTCAGTTTGGAGTTCGTGCGCATTTTCTGTGAATTTCAGACGAAATAGGGCATTTTCGCGAATACCAGAACCTCTAGGGGCCTAAACGTAATTTTTTGATCGTCTGAGGAGCAGTGCCCCCGCAGCACTAGCCCACTGCCACCGCGGCACAGACCCAGTGCCATAGCGGCACTCTTTCCCAGAAGCTCCATTTTTGTAATTTTGATTTGGGGTTCCAAATTGAATAATTAAAAGCCAATACGACATAGTTTCTTATTCATAGAAGTTTGGCAGGGCCGGCCCTGAGTTATTGGGGACCCCATACGAGATTAGTAGACCGGGGCCCTTTACACAATGAGGGTTTGGGGGCAGCGCTCTTGAAGCAAATTTTTTTGGTCTATTTACATATATTTGCAAGTATATTTATATATATATATTATAGTTTGATTGTGAGTTATTAACCGGTATTTTTTGAGAAATCAAAGGTTTAGTTAATGTAGTATGTATCAAAAATCAAATACACATAGACAACATATGTACATATATAGGCCTGGAGAGCAATTTGGGGGCTCTTTTGTATGGTGGGCCCCAAGCCCAAGCATGTGTCGCATGTGCTCAGGACCGGGCCTGACGTTTGGGACCAGTGGGAGCATTTTTTAAATCCCAAAACCATCCCAAATTGGCCTATGTAAACCCCCCTTTGCTCTTCATTTTGGGGGGGCCAAGTGCAAAGCTTGAGAAAGTTGTAGAGAAAGAGAAGAGAGAGAGATAGAGATAGATTTAGAAGTGAGAAATTCTACAGAAAGTGAGTTCTAAACTCAAGTTCTTCCATTCCTACTCTTCATTTCTTACATTCAAATACCCCCCCCCCCCCAACCACCATTCTTGAGTAGTCATGAGTTAGGAATCTAATTCCATGTCCAAATGTCAATATATATAGGTGAACACCAAGTTACAAGTGATCATCATCTATTGATTGCTATTTGCTTGCTTGTTTATATATGTCATCTCTTCTTACCTCATTTATTTTTTATTTTCTTTGTTTACTTACTAATTCATAATCATCTAGATGATGACATGGTGTTTAAGGTGAGTGAATTCTTATGGATAGTGGTTCTTGACCTCAAAAACATGTTTAATAGATGATGATTCTAACTTCAATACTTCCCAAGTATTCTTGAAGTTATGTTCAAGATAAAACAATGCTCTCCAACAATCTTGGAAGTTCTTGATATGAGCTTGAAGTTCATTTTCCATGTGGTTATAAACTCCATTTAGTGCTGGAAATATGTTCCCAAAACCCCCATTTCAAAACCCCTCTTAAACCCCTTATTTTGATTTCAAGAATTAAAACACTTGTTTTCTAAAAAATCTTCAAAATAGTGAGTTATTTTACTTGAAAATAGTATTCTGGGTTCAATACCTAATGGATGATCATCCTACCACTTGGAAAGTCTTCCTAACTCATTAAGGAATGACCATGGTTTTTGGTTCGATTTAAAAACACTTGGAAGGGTTCCATTTTGATCCAAACATTCTTTCCAAGCATTATGTTTTTCTGTCACATTCTCCAGAAAACTTTTCCAATAAGAGTGGTCCCAACTCATTTTCCCCTTTAACTTCAATGTCTTAGGGAACTTTCTGTATAATGGGCTTCCAAATGTTTTGTTTTCATTTTCTAAGATATTTCTACATTTCAGTCGACAGTATAGATTCTGTTTCTGAGCAACCTCTCTTGTTTGTATGATTGCTCTCATTATGTAACTTTAATCTTGATTTGGCTTTTTGATATATGTTCTAGACACAGTAGGGATGATCTCCATAAAAAATCATGAATTGTGCACACCCCTAACCTCACTTTTCCATTTTTACAAAATCAGTTCACTATTATGTCCAATATTCATTGCAAGCATGTTTCAGCTTATATTATTTGATTAGATATTTACATGCATTCTAAATTAACTCATATCTTAGGAAGTAGTTCATACTACATTTGAACATATCTTACAATAACATTCTTCATTCATTCATGCATACTTTAGATTTCGAAGTCACTTTAGAAAATCAATGAACACAAACACACTACAACCTTGCACATTCTAGGCTCATCCATTGCATTCATGCAAGATTTGGGATTTTTGCAACTCCCAATCTAAGAAGATCAAAAGGAACGAAATCGATCACACGTTCATGCACACCCCCCCACCCCCCGATCAAATCGTCATTTCTCATCCGTCCCGGAGATTGAGAAGTCTTATTTTCTCAAGATTTAACATGCATCATACTAGTTTGCTAAGCATCTTCATTTTCTTTGATTTATTTGTTTCAAGAACAATTCATGTCCCCTTTAGATTAGGAAAACTGTATTACTTGATATATGATTAGACGATTGTTCCTAAGTTTGTTTGTGTGATCTTTCACTTTTGCATTGTGTGATATTTGGCTTAGATCTTATGCATAATATCTTATCGTTTGATCTTCTATTTTCAAGATTCTTGTGAGATGTAATATATTTATCATAATATTAACTGTCGAACCAAACGTAGTATAAGATGATTATTTGGATGCTAATTGAGGGCCGTCGAGAGACGAGGCGAGTTGAGGGTGCTTTAGTCATGACAAAGGCTCCTTCCTCTCTCGTATCGAAATCCCAATCCAAGTTCTTTGGTTATGAAGGGCTGGTGCCCTTTATCCATTTGGGTGAGTCAAATTGGGTTTCTTGGTTCCCTAAAGACCAAGTGGCCACTCTATATCTGTTTTCACTGACTTTCTTTTTTCAAATATTTCAAAGGAAAATCAATTCCGAAACCCCAGAGGCTGCGTGTCCACAGACCCAGGGGTGGTGGCTGGAGTTACTTGACTTTCCGGAGATCATTTTGTTGTTGTCTATGATAATTGTTGCATTTACATGTTGAGCATTCCAATAGCATGACTAGTTCTCTCACTAAGCGAAAGCTTAAACAAATCTATGTTTCTGTGCGGTTATTGAATAACCACAACAAGTACGGAATGGGAAGAGGAGAGGAAATGATTAGCACGACGGTTTGGAAATAGGAGATGTGGATATGTAGATAAGTTCATGTGCTAGGCGTTTTGATTTCCGGTTGTAGCTTTGTAATCAAGATGTTTGAATAACTTATGTTTTGGGAAGTTCTTGTAATATGTCAAGTTAGATTTTGATGTTGGTTATGCCTTATGATGTGAGTTGCACTTGCAAGTCACAAGTCATGTTTATTGGAAGAGACTTGGAAAGTTAAGTAACTTTTGATGTAAATTAAACTTAGTTTTTCTTGTTTGAGTGTTTATGCTTATGTTGGGATTAAATGTGGATTTGATGCATGCTTGAGCTCCTAGTTGGAGCATTATGAATTTTGTGTGTTAATAGCTAATCAATTGTTTGAAAATGATTTTGGAAACTCTCATGATGTTTGGGTTGAAGTTTGGATACACTTGGTGTAAGTTGGGAACATTTGGGTATGTTTTGAAAGGATTTTTGGAAGTTTTCAAATGGTTTGGTTTGGTTTTGGTATTATTTTGATCATGCAAAACAGGGAAAATTGGTGCAAAAACAAGTTCTGTAGGATCCGGGTCTGGTGCGGATCGATCCGCATCAGTTTATGAAAATTGAATTTCCATTTGCCAAAACAGGATCGATCCCCTTTTTGGGCGGATCGATCCGCATGTTTGTTTTCAGCCCAACGACTTTTACGGAAACAGACGTAACTCTTTCTAGAAAATTTAAAATTGCGCGCCATTTTTTGCGTTAGAACCCAGACTCGAAGGGCTATCTTTTGATATAAAATTGACCATATTTTCTAAATGACCATTTTTCCCTTGGACTGTTTTGTCTTCACATAGTTCTTTTAATGTGTTTAGTTCATGTTTGCCTTAGTAATTAGTACAGATTTGGCACAAATGGCATTGTCACATGTGTCCAAATCCGCCTAAGGCGGGTTGGGGTGTGACACATATTCACAACTTGATCCCTCTTATTCGACATTTAGTGTGATTTAAATCCCCTGCAAAACATCTTTCATTTCCCAATGCTGCGATATACAAGCCCAAGCAAGACCATCAAAATGTTGCCGGGTATCACTATGATGGTATACTTTTCTTGCAGAAAGACCACCCATGCAAAAAATTGAAATAACTTGGTAATCATCGCATTTACACAGTAAAATTTTCACTAACTGATTTATCTCTTCCTCCAACCCAAACATAAGTTTGCAAGCTTGCAGTGAGGTTAGAGCTATAAGATTTAATAGTTCCAATCTCCGAATTATCAACATAGTTGAGGGATATACCTTCACTCAAAATGCCTGTATATCTTTTGAGTGCTCATCCTTTTCTCCGAGACAAAACTTTGAGGACAAACTTTTCAATGACATCCTCAACATCAAAAGCGACTTCTCTAATCTCCACATCTTAGTTGCAAACTATATCATCTTCAACTTGTCTACCGGTTTGCATCTCCTAAGAAGGATTGCATCAGTTTTAGCTCTGTTTGAATCTCCACAACTTGGCCACTCACACCATGAAGAAACTTTGCTTCAGTAATCAATACATCATGAACTCTTCGCAATTCAAAGAAGAAGACAGACTAGACCATATCTTTTTCTTGAACGATAATCCGTAAGGGTTTTTATTTGAAATTTATAGAGAAAATCTTGTGTGTCCCTTTAGGCAAGTTTCGGTTCATGTAGTTCTGTAATCCCAAAAATCAACGACAATAATAGGATATGGATAACTAGCACAACTGGTTGTTGCACTAGTGGACTTTAATTAGAGAAATTGGAAGTGAGCAGCATGAATGCAACATGAGTAAGGAAAAAATATTTCATTTTGAAGATATAATGTTCCCTTTTTCCGTATAGGATGGAAAAGTGAAAAACAGTTGTCAAAAGTGCAATAAAATTGCATGGAAATTTTTATTCAAAAATTGTATATTTGTGAGCTAGAGATAATCCTCTTCGCCATAAATGTGCATATATTGATGGCATTGTTCAAGATATAAAATGTTAGTTAAATCCTTCTCTAATTACTTAAACTATTGGAATAAATGGTGTCTAAAATGGTTAATAAGTCCCAACGCAAATTTCATAGATGAAATAGTCACGGAACCTAGACATGGGTTGCCAATTGTTTTAACAATAAATTAACAACTCTGCAAGTAGAGTAAAGCTTTTGCTTATTTGAATTGAGCTGTAAGGTTGGAAGGTTTCGAATAGTTGATTTTGACTTTGAATGGGCAAATTAAAATCAAAGTCGTCTGCCTCTTCGTGTAAGGATTTGGTTAACAAGGTTCCTCAAGAATTAGCAAGCGCTAGTTTTGCCTTTGAATGTCTAATTTGGTGTCACATTCCATGTAATTTAGTAACAAAAAAAGTGACGGATGAGGTGGTTGATATGACGACCAGAACACCCCCGTAGAGAGTGTTGTTTTGATACTATATGATTTAATTTGGATCTCTATATTGGTGTTTCTATTTTAGAGGGCAGATATAATGTATGTATATGCGATAATAGATATGTACATATGTACTCAACAACAATTGAGTTCCTAGTCTTGTAGGTCTGTTTTTAATAATTACGTTAGTTAGACTAGTGAGAAATGAAAGAATTCATTGGATTTACCTTATAAATTTGCGTCGGAGATTAAGCTGACGAAGAACAACAAATCAGAGAAGAAGAAAAAGAGCATAGGTCGATAGGCATTTTTTTGCAATTCGAGAGGGAGAGTAAAATTTGCTCTTTGCTGTGCAAATCTGATATGATCATTAGTTAAGAAAATATTCATTGTAAATATTATTTTGACGACGTGGTGTAACAAGCTGATAAAATCTCATATTTTAAAGACATTTGGGTCTTCTAAAATTTGGTAAAACTTCCTTGTACTCCAGAAATACACTCAAGTGTATACGTATGGTTACATAAATGACGTAGTATCACCGTTACAACAAATATTTTCTTGTCATTAATTTATTTGAAGCATTTTATCTAGCAAAGGGATTTGCTATATATTTCTCATGAATATGAGAATTTGATCAAAACTCGTCACCCATATGGCCAGATGAACGCGTGAAGGTGACGTAAGGCACATGTCTGACTTTGTCAAAATCTTCTCCTTCTTTCCCATCTTTCTCTTGAAGTACTCCAACCCTATCTATAAAAGCTTCAGGCATCCCTTTAAGCTCCAACTCCTTGAGGGTAGTGACAAATCTCAATCCATCTGGAACCATCTTCAGATTCTTACACCAATCAATGGTTAAATGAGTAAGACAGGGCATTGCTCCTTCATCCACCCTCCAGTTCTCTAAGTTAGACAAGTTATAGAGCGTTAGAGACTTGAGCCGGGGGAAACCCATTGTAGAGCACACCATTTCTTTCCTCATAAAGGACTGATATTTCAACGACAAGATTAACAACAGAGGCAGCTTCTCCAGTGTTTCCATGGGATCTTCATCGAGCATCGTAAACCACAAGCTCAACTCGGTGATGCTTGGCGAGAAAATGCGTGGTAATTTGTCTATAGGATTATATAAGTGAAGCTCATGCAGATGATGACACACTAACAGTTGTGTTGAAGCAGCTACCCACTTTTCTGGACCCAGCTGTTCCTCGCCACAATTTATGTGAACGCATGAATGGCGAAGAAGGCGATTTGCTGAGGTGACGTCATCGTTTAAGTACTTGATGATGATTTCCAATTCCTCGAGCTTCCATTTGCTGTTGATTATCAATTTCAGTTTCCGAAGATTGGTTAATTTGAAAAGATCTTTAGCACGACACACATACGGGTCGAAGTTTTCTAGTGTTTCTAGGTTGCTCAACCCATCCAATTTCAGTTTGTTTGTTAGAGTCTCAGCAACACGCTCGGGGAGATACAAATGCATCAATCGTCTCATCTTCCATAGGACATTTGGGAAACATGGAACATTCTCATCCACCCGTAAATCAAGGGTCTGCAAATACGCCAAGTTGCCCAAAGATGATGGAAACTTCGTGAAATAAGAACCTCTTACGCTCAAGTACCTCAAGTGTATTAGGCTTCCGATTCCATTTGGTAAGCTCAAACTATCATCTATAAAGTAATCACCAAAACTTTCGAGAATCAAAACTCTGAGAAACTTGAAGTCTCTAAAGTATGATTTGATTACTTTCGGGATATATTTAGCCTCTCCATCTTCAGGGGTAAAGAACATAAGTGAGCGAAGATGGTGAGTACTTGTACCCTGTTTGGGTGGAACAAATCCCTTAACGTTTACATCCAAGTATACTGAGAGTCTCCAAACTTTACTAATAGATGATGAAGCAGAGGAGGAGGATGAGGAATCCACAATATCTTCCTTTACTCCATCTGATCGAATAATATCAATAAACTTCAAGAAATTTTCTTCTTTTCCCTTTGACAGGCATAGTTCTCGCATCATATCATGAAGCCGACATGAAAAAATTCTCCCAGTTAGGTCTATTTGCAACTCAACCATGAACCTCGCTGCCAATTCACCTAAATATCGCTCAGCAACATCCGTCAATGTTTCTTTGTCTGCTTTGTCATCCGCCAATACCATACCTTCAGCCATCCATACTTTATAAAGTTTATCCACTTCAATATCAGAATCCTCTGGGAAATTACCTAGACAAAGAAAGCATGGCTTTAAATGATATGGTAAGTCACTGTAGCTTAAAGCTAAAACTTGTGGAACACTTCCATGTTGTTCTCCAATCTTGTTGCCGCGATTTAAATAAAAATTAATGTTCTGGTCCACCATCTCCCACTCCCTCAAGGTGTGTTTCGTTCCCAAAAGTCCTCCCAGCACCACAACAGCCAGTGGTAGACCTCCACAATGTCCAACCAATTTTTTTCCTAATCGCTCCATGCTTTTCTCCTCTCCTGGATCTGCAAAACAAAAAATAGTTAAGAAAAAAAAAATGTAAATTTCTTGTAAGCATACGAGCGCTCTTGTAAATGTGACTCTTCATATTTGTAGAAGTGTACAAAAGATATCATAATGGATGAATTTTCATGATTCACTAGATAATAATCATATATATATATATATATACACCCACAAGTTGATAAATTTGACACAAGGCTGCTTCAGGAACGGTTGGTATGGAAATTCAATCCCAAAGGTTTTTTCTTGGTAAAATCTTTCAGTTTAGCAGCTGAAAACAAAAGGATGTTGCCTTCTTCTCTAGTGAGGGCCACTAAAAGAATTTGGCATAGCCATGCTTGATGCTCCCCCTAAGGTTGAAAAATTTTGTTGGCAGAAGAGTTACTAAAGAGGGGTGCCAACTAGGTAGGGATACTCTATGCAATTTTTCGTGATGACCATCCTGAAGATCATAATCACCTCTTTCTTCTTTGCAAACACTCTTGTAAACTCTGGTCTTCATGCCTAGGGTGGTTGAATGTATCGTGTGCTCTTCCTTCCAGTATCTATGATCGTTTTCTTCCATGGCCTTTTCTATGTCCAGGAGTCCGATTTGCTGCAGCCTGGGAACTCCTATTTATTGCTATCATCTGGTCCTTGAGGCTTTCTAGAATTGAAGTTTACTTCCAACAAGGTTTGGTTGCTTAAAGCAAAGAATGGTGAAGTTACATATACATGTTAATCAACTTCGTTGAAGTTGTTGCTTCCTCTTCTGATCCAAAATGGGTTCCGGTTTGCCATTGGCTACCTCTACCTGCTGGATCTCTCAAATTTAATGTTTGAATTCAGGATTCAAAGGCAATTGAATTGTTAGCAATCCGAGAAGCCCTTCTGCTCATTTCTTCTTTTTCAAAAGCATCTCTAATGATTTTGTCATTGAAAATGATTCATAGGTAGCCGTTTCTTGGGTAAACGATTGTCCATGAAAGCTATGGAGGCTTAACTTAGCGTTTAACAAAATTTATGACTTTCTTTCCTCTCAAAGCTTAACTGGGCGAATTCATATTCACACACTCGCAGGGGGGTAACTAATTAGCGGAATTACTTGCAAAGGCTGGGGTCAATAGATCCTCCATTCTTTGTTTGTCCTTTCAAGTTGTTTGGGACTTCATCTATGGGGGGGGGGGAGGGGGGGGCGTGTGTGTTTGTTGAATTTCTACTTGGCCGATTCTTTGGGTGTGTGTGTCTTTGGCGTGTCTTTCAGTTTTGTGCTTGGTGTGTTTTTCCTTTCAATGTGTACAAGTGTTTTGGTGCATCGGCCAGATATGTGTGTGTGTGTGTGCGCGCGCCCGTGCACACCTTTTTAGGTCTTCTTTATTGTGATCAATAATATGTGGCTCTGGCTTATCAATGGTTGCTGATGAAAATTCCACCATTCTCTTGCTGGCTTATATCAATTGCTTCCATGGGATTTTGCTGCGCTGCTGCTCTGATCTTTCTTTGAAGGCCTTTCTTGAATACTATCCATCTTGGTTGGAGGCCTTTCTCTTGCTGGCGTCTCAAGCTGTGGGACTTATTAAGTGGATGCTTCTACTCCTTTGATGCTATTCTTTGTGGCTGCTATATAGATGCTTGCCCTTTGCTGGCCAACTCATATATCAGGTTCCTCAAGTATTGGGATGCAGTAGATGTTCTAATTGGGCTGGATGATCAAATGCAATGTCAAAGTAACGTATTGGCTGCTGTCTTGGAGTTGATCAATTACAATGCCCAAGTGATCCGAGTATGATGATCTTCTTTTCTTTTTACCTTGACTATTGTGTTTCGTGTATCACTTTGCGTTTTATGTTTTTATTCTGCGTTAGTGCGTTTCTATGTCTGTATTATTCTCTTCTTTTTAGCTGTGTTTGGTTGGGTTGTGTTGTCAGGCATGTCTGGGATGGGTGTTTGTTAAGATGCTATAGTAAGGTGTAGGCTCCTCTGCAATGATCTGTTTGTGGTACTAGGGTGTGCTACTGCAAGATACTGTAACTACTGTTGTTCTTGATGTCTTTGATTTATTATAAATTAAATTCTGATGTTCAAAAAAAAAATTCCCACTTCGAATATGTAGCAGTACTAATACTAAATAGTGTAAAAGTTGTATCCATAATATCTCAACTCAACCATATATCATATCCCTCTTCAAATGCATTTAACTATATTATCAAATGTGATAATAACCTAAGCATAGAAGTTACAAAACTCAAGATACCAGATTAAGGCTTAGTTTGGCCCCCACGTGGTGCTTCTCCTTTTTTAAAGCACAATTTAATGTTAATTCATTTGGTAACTAGTTTATGAGCTTTGCAAAAATTGAACTTAGGGCTTTTTTGGAGGGAGCTTTTAAAAGCTCTAAAATGGAGCTTTTAAAAGCCCACAGTTGCTTTTTTGTTTCATGATGTCTTTTTGAAGAGTAGTGTGCCACTTGTATAAAATTATCAAAGAACTTAGTAATAAATTTCATAAGCTCCTTTTAAAAAGCCACATGGGGGCCAAACTAAGCCTAAGGGTGATCAGAAACTAGAAGTAAACAGTCATTTTATTAACATTAAAACAACTTGGAGAGGGGGTGATAAACTACCTGATTGGAGTCCTTTTGTAAATGCCTTTTTCTGAAGTAGCTCCCAACTTTCATCATCAGTCAAATACCGTTGTTTATGGTGGAAACCGTGTGGATCCACACTCTCAGCCACGTTTATGTTACGAGTTGTAAGCAGAATTTTGCTACCTGTCTCTTTAATTGGAAAGGCATGTTTCAGGCAGTCCCATGCGTCACTTAACCAAATATCATCAAGAACTACCAAGCATTTCTTATTTTTTTGGACTTCAAAGAGACACTTGACTAGCTCATCGTCGTTCTTTTTCTTAAGATCCTCGCTCTTTTCGCCGGTAAGTCTGCTTAGGAGCCCGCACAGAACATCTTTCGTTTGTTGTTGCTGAAATTGCTCAGATATACAAGCCCAAGCACAACCATCAAAATGACGTTGAACACGGATATCCTTATAAACCTTCCGGGCAAGGGTGGTCTTTCCGATACCACCCATCCCAGATATGGAAAGATATGGAAACAACTCGACAATTTTTACTTTTTTCAATCAACTGTGTCACCAATTCCTTAACATTTTCCTGCATTCCAACAAACTCCTCCTCATCAGTATGTGAATAGGTCCTCCTCATTAATGGAAGTTTCCTTTGGGATATTGCAGAGCCACTTGTGCCTTGTCTAATTAGTTCATAAGCTTGTAGACCCCTGGCGATACTAGTGATCCTGTTTTGAATACCTTGAAGCTCCGTACCAATCTTGTGACGTTCTATACACTCATTCAAGATGCAAGCATATCTTTGAAGGCTGTTGAGAATACTTCTTCCAGCTCCTCCTCTCCTCCTAGATGCAACTTTCAGGACAAAAGTTTCAACTACATCTTCTGTTTTATAAGAAAGGTCTCTGATCTCTTCAACTCTGTTGTGGACCCTTTCACTTTCATCTTGTATCCGATCTGCGTCTATTAAGAAGCTGTTCATCCGTCTTAGCTCTAATAGAATTTCCTTAACTTGGTCACTCACTCCATGTAATAATTTTGTTTCTTCAAGAAATAAACCAAATGCTCTTTCCACGACGAATGAAACAGACCCTCCCACTATCTCCATGAGTACTGATATCAGGAAGAACAATTAATAGGAGCTCAGTTGGCTTCTGTCTTTAGAATTTGGGTGTAAAACTTACTATCTGTTTAGTGTGTTTATAGTTGAACTCCTTTGTTTTCCTAGAATGAATGGGTGTAAAACTTAGCTGGCTCATGTATTCCTACTCCATTCATTATTCTAAAGGTGGGGACAAAACTTAGAAAGCTAGTCATCCCATTCCCACCCAACACTATATTCTTGACTTTTTGCTCAATAAATATATATCAACCAATCTCAAATCTTTCTAATTGATATAAAATGCTTAAACCATCAGGTCAATTATTAATTGGTGGCTTACTGGGTCCTAATCATTTGAAATTAAAATACACTCAATAGTCTCCGTCTTTCTGGACAATAATTGAACCAATTGTCCCCACAATGTTAAAGCAAATAGTGAAATGTATAAGACTCTTGACAGTGTGGTCCTCCCTAGCAACGATTGATAGTGAACTACTAACCAACACTCAACATCATCTAGAGTGTGTGGAGGGGAATGAGAATACTATTTTATTATTAATTTTTTCCTCTATACATAATTTCCAAATTCCACAAGGCTTAAATACATAATATACCTCTGAAATTTGCTCCTGTCTCATTTTAATTCTTGTAGTTTCAATTGAATCAATTTTGCCCATGAAGTTTTTAATTAGAAGCAATACAGACCAAATGTGCCATTTTGTCAAAAACAAAATTGGTGGAATTCACCCGCTGCTACGCACAATTCCGCTGATATGCAGGTGGAGAGATTGATAGTGTTCATTTTTTACCCGAAAAAAGCGTGTCGGTACATATAATGTGAGTATATTCTGTCAACTTTTCTCACCGAATTGGACATTTAGACCACATTGCTTCAATTTAAAAACTTAAAGGACTAAAATGAGACAATGACCAAACTTCAAAGCTATACTTTAAATTCCACAATGAAAATAACCCTTAATTATTACAAATTCAAAGTCTACATATGAGTCTATTCTTTGTCTGATACATAGTGATTCTATGCAGGAAAGTAAACTTCTTGCCTTTCTTAGAATCTTAAGTCGGATGTGACTTCATATTTTTCAACAAGCCCTCTTCCTAAATTGTGGCTTACTGAGTCCTAATCAGTAATGGAAGCAATTGTCCCAACCATCATAGAATAAGAGCAGCTAGCTAGCTTCATTAGACCAGTTTGGGCGGCCTTAATATGGAGATTAACTGGAATTCTTTGGGGTGGATTAGAACATAATAAGAATTTCATTTGGGTTGGATTAGAAAATATTCTTTATCCACTAAAGTGAATTTGACAACCGTAACAGACCACCACTAGTTCTGTTGGGTGTGGTCCTCCCTAGGGAGGCAAGGGAGGCGGAGGCCACCCTTAACTTTGTCTGTCAATTTTTACAGCTCAAAATGGAGCAATTGTCAATTGTCAGTTTTGTTAAACTATTTCTAATTGACACATATTTATTATGTAGGTTTAATAAGTTTTTGACAGATTGATTGGAGAGATGTATACTAGCATCTCCCGCCCACTATCTCCATGAGTGATATCAGGATTCAGGAAAAACAATAGGAGCTCAATTGGCTTCTTCCTTTAGATTTTGGTTGTGAAACTTATCTGTTTCGTGTATGTACTTCATCCATTTGTAACTCTTTCGTTTCTTGATAATAAAATAATGGTGGTTTCTTTGAATTATAGTGGGTGGGTTAGAATATTACTCCATCATCACTAAAGTGAACGTGTCATTATTATTCATCAGGGGTATGCTTTGCATAGTGCTATTGAATTTAGGGCCTCATACCTACTGGTTCTACTCCCTTCATAATTCTAAGGCAAATCATCCCACACAACACTCTATTAATTCAATAAATACCAACCACCATTCTTAAATAAATATCAACAACCATTCTTAAATTATTCAATAAATATCATCCCACCTAACACTGTAGTAGGTTCTACTACCTAATGGTCCTACTCTTTTCTTTTTGTTCAATAAATATCAACCAATCTTAAATTATTCTAATTGAAAATAAAATGCTTAAACCATCAGGTCATTACTAAATAATGGCTTACTCATGTGTCTAAATCATTTGAAATCGAAAGACACCAATATAGTCTCTGTCTTTCTGGTCAGTAATAATGGAAACAATTGTCCATACTTCACTCATAATAAAATAAGAGCATGACGCTAGCTAGCTTATAACTCAAAAGTTTGAATGGTAATAATTAATATTACTAATTGTCAGAGATTTAATAGTGCAACGGTAAATTGATGGTATGGTATTTCATATGAAGGGTCGGTTATTATTTGTTATAATGTATTACCATTGAAATTTGAATATCTGAGTAAGGCCATGAATTTTTAGCAGTATCTATAGAAGGAATACTCTAAAACAAATCTGCTTCAGCAGCGAATTACAACAAAAAAGAAATTTTCATTCTTTGTTTTTCAGAACAGCGTAGAATTTATTTGTTCTTCTTTTTGCTTCCTATGTTCTTACAAAATGAGTAAACGAACTCTCCATTAGTTCATTGTTTCAAATTGTTTTTTTTTTTTGGATATATAATTTATGCTAGCTTCATTGATTATTCATTTGAGCAGTTTGGGCTATCTTAATATGGAGGTTCACTGCATTCTTTGGGTAGATAGAATTATATTCTTTACCCGCTAAAGTACACTTTAAACGTTTCTTTCAAGCTGAATGCTTTGCCTTTTGCTTTCACTTTTTTGTTTTGGACTCATCGTTCATGGCGGGCACCACTTTTTTTGTTGCTTTCCATTCATCATTCAATGGTGAGAACTTTTGCACTGTTGTAAACTACATTCACCTCACTTCAGTTTTTTCACAAGTTTTTCTTGCATATTTTAAATTGAGTAATGCTAGGTACGCATAAACGGACACTTAAATAATATACATGTTGATATGGATTTTTAAAATTATTTAAGAATTATTATTAGACAAAGTTCACATTAATTTCAAAACTGTCACGATATATCAACAGGTGAATAGTATAAATGCACAAAATCGATGTACTTAGCATTTACCTTTTAAATTACACTGACCTTCTTTAACATTTATATTTGTTTTAGCATTTACCCTTAGTTTATTTTGGGTCAAACTATTGCCTTACTACTAGTAATTTTTTTTTTGGTACAGAATTGTTGCCTTAGATAGCTATAATCAAAAGTGTACTTCGTTGTTAGATTTTAAAAAGACCATTTTACCCTCATCAAGCACCTATCACGGCATTCTATCTCTGCTTCCTATCTCTGGTATATTACAGGTAAGTGATACCATGTTTTCACAGAGGACAGCACTTGGGTGCTTTTCACTTTGTGTTTTTCGTGCTGTTCTCTCTCACAGAAGTGAGACCTAGCACTTTAAAACAGTTATTTAAAAACTATCCTAGATCCCACTTCTGTGAGAGAGAACATTACAAAAAACACCGAGTGAAAAGCACCCAAATGTTCTCCAATTTAATACCCGTTTCATTGAATATTTGGCCATCTGTTTCTCATCCCTGTCATCACTGGTTCTGTTGGGAGTGGTGGGGGATGCAACCACAAAAGTCCAGAATGGAGGCCACTCCTAACTTGATCTGTCAATTATTGCATTACAGCTCCAAATGGCGCAATTGTCAAAAAGGCAATGTTAGGTTAGTTGCAATATTTTTTTAAAAGCATATATGGCGACAAAGCAATATTTATTTATATCTTGGGTTCCAATGATACCTTACAATAATGTGTGGATCTCGAGGGAAAAATTGGATTTTTGTTGAGATGAATGGTGCCCTGACTATCACAATAAAGAACATACTAGTCCTTGTTTTGGCCCAATTCTTGTAGGTGTTTGAAGAATATTTCGTAATTATATCATGATTTTGTAGAGTGAAATATATGAAAATGTTTTAAGGATTAATTTCTGTTATGATGTTATTTGATTTTTATATCTTGGTGATTCTAGTTTCACCCTATGTATAGGATCTAATTCCTGCAATATGGCAATATAAAAGAATATTACTCCATCCTTGTTTGAGAGTATTTTTGCTCACACTTTTTTGGTTTATGACTCACGCAAGTTTTTATGGGGTGACATGAACCTTATTTCATTCCCATTTTGTTAATATACTATGAACATAATTATTGTAATGAGACACATCTCACCCAGTGAAGGTCTGAGTGAGCAATTGTGAACCAAAATTGAGTGAGCAAAAATGCTCTCTCCTCATTTACCAAAAAAATAAATAAATAACACTACATTCTCATTTGTTTTCTACATGGTATCATATATCATTATTGTGAAAACTTCTTTGTCTTCCATGCAGTTGTTTTTTTTTTGTTGAAATTTACTCGATTATATATGGTTCTATTTTAGAAGAGAAAAAGCGTGTTAATTTTCAGTTTTAATGTATGTTTAATATATTAGCATTTAACATATTTTATTACTCATAATCATGGCCGGCCCAATGGGGGGGCCAGTGGGGCAACCGCCCCGGGCCACCAAAGTTTATCAAATTTTGAGGGCCCTCATAAAATTTTCATAATTACATTTTTACTTTGAGTTTTTTTTAGCATTTTACATTAGGTCTCCCTTAATTATGCTAAGTCTCTCCTCAACATATGTTTAGGCCCCAAAGGGGCCCAATCTCTAATTTAGTGTCATCAACTACATATATATTGATATACATACATATAAAACTCAAAAGCAAAGGCCCCTAGAATTTTGAAAATTACACTTTTAGTTCAAGAATTTGTTGAGTTTTAGAAATAGGCCTCCCAAGAATTTTGAAAGACACCGTACAATATTTAAGTTTTACAAATAGATTCTCGTATTATAAGTAGATCCCAAAAAAATCGCCAATTATGTATAAGTAAACCCGAAAAAAATAGCCAATTATGTATAAGTAGACCCCAAAAAAATTATCTCGGAGGCGCTGCCCCCGAACCCCCGAATAAGGGCCTCCCTTTTAGTAGTTCGTCCCGGGCCTCCAAATACTCGGGACCGGCCCTGCTCATAATTATATTTCATACCTTATGAGTAGCCAATAAGTAACGTTAGAATTTTCAGTTTTCAGTTTTTTCGTTTCCTTATGCAAGCATATCTTTGAAGGCTGTTGAGAATACTTCTTCTAGCTCCTCTCCTCCTATATGCAACTTTCAGGACAAAACTTAGAAAGCTAATCATCCCATTCTCACCCAACACTATACTCTTTGTCTTTTTGCTCAATAAATATCAACCAATCTTAAATCTTTCTAATTGAAATAAATTGCTTAAACCATCAGGTCAGTTACTAATTGGTGGTTTACTGAGTCCTAATCATTTGAAATCAAAAGACACTCAATAGTCTCTGTCTTTCTGGTCAATAATTGAAGCATTTCTCCCCCACAATGTTAAAGCAAATACTGAAATGTATAAGATTCTGACAGTGTGGTCCTCCCTAACAACGATTGATACTTAGAATCATTTCCATATGTCAGATTCATGAAGATATATATCAGTTTAAATTCATGTGGTTAGCATTAATAGTGGACTACTAGTCTACTAACCAACACTCAACATCATCCAGAGTGTTTGAAGGGGAATGAGAATACTATTTTTTTTTTGTTCTTATTATTATTATTTTTCCTCTATACAAGATTTCCAAATTCCACAAGGCTTAAATACATAATATATCCCTGAAATTTGGTCTTCTCATTTTAAATCTTGCAGTTTCAATTGCAACAATTTGGTCCCTGAAGTTTTTAATTAGAAGCAATACAGTCCAAAAATGTGCCATTTTGTCAAAAAAAAAAAAAAAATTTGGCAGAATTCACCCGCTGCTATCTACAATTCCGCTGATACACTGGTGGGGAGATTGGTCGTGTTTCATTTTTTCCCGGAGAAGCGTTACAGTACATAGAGTGAGAGTAAATTCTGTCAACTTTTCTCACCGAATTGGACATTTGGCCCACATTGCTTGAATTTAAAAACTTCAAAGACCAAATTTATACAATTGAAACTACAAGGATTAAAATGAGACACGGACCAAACTTCAAGGGTATACTTCAAATTCCACAATGAAAATGACCCTTAATTATTACAAATTCAAAGTCTACATATGAGACTATTCTTAGTCTGATACATAGTAATTCTATGCAGGAAAGTAGACTTCATGCCTTTCATAGAATCTTCAGAAGGATGTGACTTCAGATTTTTCAACAAGCCCTCTTCCTAAATGGTGGCTTACTGAGTCATGGAAGCAATTGTCCCTACCATTATAGAATAAGAGCAGCTATATATCTAATTACTCAAAAGTTTGAATGGTAATACATATTACTAATTGTCATAGCTTTTATTGTTTAATTGTACATAGATGGTATGGTATTTCATGAACGGTGTATTTTTTTTTTTTTTTTTTTAAAGAAGAGTATGTAGTACCATTGAAATCTGAATATCTCAGTAAGGCCTTGAATATATAGCAGTATCTATAGGAATACTCTAAAACAACTCTGATTCAGCTTCATACTAGCTCTATCGACTATCGGCATCCATGTTGGCCAACAAGAAGTGATATAATTTCAACTAGATTACTTTCCTTCGTCGCAATCCTCCCAAAAAAAAAAAAAGGGTTTTTCTTCCTTTGTATTTTAGAACTGTGTGGAGTTTTTTTTTTTTTTCTTCTTTTTGCTTCCTATGCTCTTACAAAGTGATTAAAAGAACTCTAGATTAGTCTACAATTTCAAATTGGTTTTAGTATTTCCCATTTATATTTGCTTCATTAGATTATTCATTTCAACTGTTTGGGATGCCTTAATATGGAGATTAATTGGAATTCTTTGGGGATGGATTAGAATATAATCAGGATTTCATTTGGGTTGGATTAGAATATAATCAAGATTTCATTTGACAGACCACCACTAGTTCTGTTGGGTGTGGCCCTCCCTAGGGAGGCAACCACGAAAGTCAAGTAGGGAGGCCACCATTAATTTTTAATTCTTAATTTCCAACTTGAACAAACACGACATTAATCGTTCTCCCTAATAACGATTGGTACTTAGAATTTCAACTATATTACTTTTCTGTGTCGCAGTCCACCGAAAAAAGGGATTTTCATCCTTTTTTTTTTTTTTCAGAATTGCAGAATTTATTTGTTCTTCTTTTTGCTTCCTATGTTCTTACAAAATGATTTAAAGAACTCTAGATTAGGCCACAATATCAAATTGGTTTTTGTATTTCCCATTTATGTTAGCTTCATTAGATTATTCATAACAGTTTGGGCTGCCTTAATATGGAGATTAACTGAAATTCTTTGAGGTGGACTAGAACATAATCAGGATTTCATTTGGGTGGATTAGAACTAAAGTGCACATGATAACTGTAACAGACTACAACTAGTTCTATTGGGTGTGGCCCTCCCTAGGGAGGCAACCACGAAAGTCAAGAAGGGAGGCCACCCCTAACTTGGTCTGTCCATTTTTACAGATCAAAGTGGAGCAATTGTCAATTGTAAGTTTTTGACAGATTGGTTGGAGAGATGTATACAAAAAGCAAATCTGTCAAAAAATGGTTTCTGAATCAATTTTAATAGATGTCTATTTGTTTCAATTTATGACCATTGCTTTCAATATAGTCGACAAGGATCACAACTGTGCTAATGTAAGAATAACTGGTATTAAGTGACGAAGTTGATAATATATTATCTAATTGTAAGTCCTACATTTTGTGATAGTACTGGTAGGTTGTACTGCTACATAATATATATCTGATAAAGCATTTGAGAATTAAGGGTACGACCATTACTTTCAATAGTCCACAAGGACCACATAGATGCTTTTAATTTAGAGAGATATCAATTTATCGTTAAGTTAATAATAATTATTAAACGAGATTATTAAGTTTTAGATGGTTTGTTAGTTGTACCACGTATTTGAGATAGTGATCAGCTGAACAATATGATATAGACTAGTGCTCTCAATGAAATTAGCTTTTGAACCAATTTTGATCGGTTACAATGTTTATCACGGTGGTTACTATGTTTTCATCGGTTATAGTTTTTTTCTCATTGTGGTTACAAATTTTTATTATCAAGTTGCAATTTTTCTTATCAAATTACACATTTTTCTCATCAAAGTGACTAGTGGTTGCGCTACGTACAACCTCACATTTCTCTTCTCATGCAATCATGCCATACACAAACCACCAGAGCGCGCACCATAGAGTTTTCCAGCTGTTAGGCTTAGATGCTGTAATTTGATGGTTTATATGAAATATGGTTTCTGACTTCAATTGTTACAATAATTGCTTGTAGTAGCTTTTCTCTGGAGAAAGATAGCTCTATGTGTTTTGCAATCTGTCTGCAAGTGTGAGCTTTGATGCTCAAGTTAATTGGGTCTTTAGTGTCCATTTAAAACTTGGATACAAATCAAAACCAAGCCATTCAAACATCAAAACGAATAATTTAAGTTAATTAGGCCTTTAGTACCCGTTTAAAACTTGGATACAAATCAAAACCAAGCCATTCGAACATAGAAACGAACCGTTTAAGTTAATTAGGCCTTTAGTGTCCATTTAAAACTTGGATATAAATCAAAACCAAGCCATTCAAACATGGAAACGAAAAGTTCGGCTAGAAGCCCGTCGTTTGAGATTGGTTTTTGAGAAATACGACTAAAGTTTGAGCACATTTTGGTTTACCGAGCTTGGCTCACTTAAGATCAACTTGGTTAGATTGTTCGCTTGGGGTGGATGCCGAAATTTAAAGTTGGGATGGCTTTGTAAGGGTGGCTGAGTTTATGGGGATTCAGGGGCAATATCCGCGTGATGATGTTTTTGAGTCTATATATGCATATTTTTGAACATATGATATAAACTAATAATATAAATATACGAAAGTGTAGCAACAAATGGCAGCTAAAAAATACAGCTAAATGGCACATTTTTCTTGATGGTGCATTAGAAAAGTTACTACTACCTGGCGGCAAAAGTACATCAAAATGGCACATTGTCACTACAAATTGAGACCAATAAATTGGATGTAGCATACAACCAATAGTACTTGGTTGTATTGTAGAATTTTCCAAAGCAAATACTAATTAATAATATATAAAAAAAGAAGGGAGTTTTCATAATTTGTTGGAGGGCTTAAGTGTAAAAAAAAATCTTTTTTATTGGGGTACGTCTGAAATTTTTCCATAATC
The DNA here is from genome assembly GCA_033977485.1 of Hydrangea macrophylla. Lineage (NCBI taxonomy): Eukaryota > Viridiplantae > Streptophyta > Magnoliopsida > Cornales > Hydrangeaceae > Hydrangea > Hydrangea macrophylla. The sequence continues at coordinate 109,890,452 of CM066991.1, forward strand.
TAGATCCCCCCCTTGTCCCTTAGAGTCTTACTACATCCGGCCATGCTTGCTTGAAGAGATAAATGAGCCAAGCTTTATTAAGTTTTGTGAGTCATTTTTTCCTCCTCTTTTCACTAGTTTTCATATTATTTTTAAAAATTTTAATTTCTAATGTCATTTAAACATGGAGGAGAACACTTATCTACTTCAAAATAAAAACTGAAAAGTGCAAAATTTTGCGACGAAATATTAGCTTTTGAACCAAATTGAAACACTTATCAAACATATATGGGGGACTAATTGAAAGTATAGGAGAGTAAAATGAAATTGACTACAAAATCTAAGGGTGAAATATGTAATTTACTCGCTAAATGATATGAATACAATCACATCCCCATATCTACTTCTATTTGAAACTGTTTGACAAGGTGGAATTAGACTCATTAAGTTGGAACTGTATAAAACATCAACACAACTTTGAATTAAAATTTTCCGACGAGTTCCATGAAAAATAAAATCCTCAATTCCATATTGTCAACAAAATAAAATACCGAGTAACATCAATATCAGTTTCTTTAATTTCAGTAAAAAGATTAGGAAATTGAATATAGTTAGCATCTGGGAAGAGAACTATTGCACTACTAATATTACAATGTGGGGTGGGATGATGATAAGTAGCTCCCAGATGGAGGGCCTGACTGCATTCAAACTCAAAAATGATCGAAGTAATGAAAGTTCTCGGTCCATCAGTTATCCATTACATTATTTGTATATCACTATTCAGAGTGCAGATAACAGGCCTTAGAAAAGTTCATGAATGCTGTTAATTAATGATCCTCATAACATCCTCATATTTACTGTTGGAATATATATTTATTATAATCAAACGTATTCACAGACTGATTAGGAATAGATTGATTGTAATTTATTATAGTTGTCTATTTCCTTTTTCTTTTCTTTCCTTTTCTTCTCTTTGTTTCCTTTTTCTGTCTTTCCTAACTTGTATATATACATACTCTTTGTGAATGAATAAAATCATCAATTCTTCTATCTTTCTTCTTGGTATCAGAGCAAACAACAAAAACACCAAACCCTAGCTCCCCACCACCAGCCGCCGCCACCCACAGCCTCTCCTAGGCTCGCCGCACCACCTCCCACCCTCAGCCCACCTCGGCGCAGCCTCCCACCACCAGCCGAGGGTCCCACAAGCCCCCCAGGGCTCCGGCGCACTTCCCAGGTCTCCACCGAGGCCCTTGTGCCTCTCCGACAGCCTCTGCGCTGTCCTCCGCCCCTCTGTGGGCCTCTCCTGCATCCCTGTGATGCATTAGAGCCTTAGTGCTCTTTCTTATCTCTCTCTCAGACCTTTATTTGGTCTCCGGTTGCCCCATCTGTGCTTCATCTGTTCTGGGCAGCCCTTCGTCTTCTCGATTTTCCAAAGTTTAGTTGGTTTTCTCTTGGGTTCAGGCACTTCGGTATGGCTCTAGACGGAAAAGATACTGATCCTATTACTCCTGCTCGTCCAGATTTGTCTCTTTCTCAACACACCCCTGCTCAACGGGTTACTAGTGTGTTGTTGAGTGGAAGGAACTTTGCCGCATGGTCCCGTTCTTTCCGTCTCTATCTTGGAGGCAAAGGCAAGTCTGGATGGATTCTAGGCACTGTACCCAAACCAGCGCTCTCTGATCCTACATTTGCTCAGTGGGATATTGATAACTGCACCATTTTGGGGTGGTTATTTAACTCTATGGAAGATCGAATTTATCATATGTTCATGTTTCATGATACTGTTTCCAGCCTATGGACCTCTCTGACTCAAATGTATGCTCATGAGTGCAATGATTCCCGTATCTTCGAACTTTATCGGGATGTTGCACAGGCTTCTCAGGCTACATTAGGTCTTTCAGTTGCTGATTATTTTGGTTACCTTCAGTCCCGTTGGGAGGAACTGGCTCAGTATGAGCCTCTTAGTGAATTTCCGCTTGAAGCAGCTACTATTGCTCTCCGACGTCTCAATCGCCATCACACCTACCAGTTCTTGATGGGTCTAAAACCTGAGTTCGAATCTCTCCGGACTCAGATTTTAAACACATCCCCTATGCCTTCTTTATTTGAGGCTTTTGCTACTATTGATGGAGATGAGAGACGTCGTCGCTTGCTTCAACCTCCGGCTGTTCCTGAGCCAACTCAAGTGCCTGATCAGATGGCTCTTGCTGCCCCAACGGGCCCATTCACTCGTCCTCCTGGATCTGGTAATCGCCCTTTCTGCACTCACTGTGGTAATCTTGGTCACATTAAGGATCGCTGCTTCAAACTCCATCCTGAACTTCGTGAGAAAGGTGCCCGCAACAAAGGAAAGGGTCCATCCCGTACTGCTGCTATGGTTGAGACTACTCCTACTCTGGATCTCCTTCAACTCCAGACTCAGATGGGCCACCTTCAATCTCAAATAGGGGCATTACTTCAGCAAGGTTCTCATTCTGGCACCACTCCCACTGCTACTTTGGCTTCAGGTACTCCTTCTACTGCACTCCATGTTGGGTCTAGCAACCCCTCGTGGATTCTGGATTCTGGTGCCAGTGATCATATGACTGGTAAGTTGTCCTTGTTTCATCCTCTTTGGTTCCCATCTCCCAATCTGTACGTTGCCGACGGGTCCACTATCTATGTCAAAAGTAAAGGCGATGTTTGCCTCTCTCCTAGTATCTCTTTATCTTCTGTTCTTCATGTCCCTAGCTTTCCTTATAATCTTCTTTCAGTTAGTCGTCTTGCAAAATCTCTTAATTGTGAAATTGTGTTCTTACCAGATTGTTGTCATTTGCAGGACCGGATTTCGAAGAAGATTTTTGGCAGGGGATATGAGCGGGATGGCCTTTACTATTTTGGTGATCCACCTGGCGGAGGTTTAAGTGTGTCGTCGTCGAGTCTCCAGGCGTCTGTTTTGCCTGAGTCTTCTAAGTCTTCTAGTTTTTCTTTAGAGTCAATAAAATTGTGGCACGCCCGCTTGGGCCATGCAAACTTTCATTATCTTTGTCAACTTTTTCCATTATTAAATAAAGCCTGCCAGAAATTTAAATTCAATTGTGTGGTGTGTGAATTATCTAAGCATACTCGTTCTCATTACATACCTCACATGAATCGTGCACCGTCTGTTTTTGATATTATCCATACTGATGTGTGGGGCCCTTCCCCAATTACTGCTATTTCTGGTTACCGTTATTATGTTACATTCATTGATGATTACACTAGGTGTACATGGGTTTATTTGCTTAAGAAGAAATCAGAAGTTTTCTCCTTGTTTTCTAACTTCTTACAAATGGTTAAGACCCAATTTAGTACAGTTGTTCGTAATCTTCGTTCTGATAATGTTCGTGAATACATTACTAATGAGTTTCGGGCTGAGCTTAATAAACAGGGTATTCTCCAGCAACTCACTTGTCCCTACACTCCAGAACAGAATGGTGTGGCGGAACGAAAGAACCGCTCTATCATGTCTGTTGTTAGGTGTCTTCTGTGTGGAATGAATGTACCCAAATACTTCTGGCATCTGGCCGTTCTTACTGCTACTTTTCTTCTTAACCGGACTCCAAGTCGTGTTTTACATAGAAAGGCACCTCTGCAACTTCTTCAGCCCGACAAAACCCTCTTTCCTCTCCTACCTCGGGTCTTTGGTTGTACATGCTTTGTTCAAGATCGCAGTCCTACTCGAACAAAATTAGATAACAAGGCTGTCCGCTGCATCTTCTTAGGTTATTCACCTATGTCAAAAGGTTACAGGTGTTATGATCCGATTACTCGTCATATGTATCATTCTATGGATGTTACGTTTTTGGAGGATACTCCATTTTTTGCAGGTCCTCAGTCGGTTCCTGCTCCTTCTCATCCTAATTTATCAGGAGATAGTGAGTTGCTTCCCCGTCCTGTTCCTCTGTTTGAACCATCTTCAGAGACTTCCTCCTCCCTTCCTCCGGTCATTACCACCGCTCCTACTCAAGTGTATTCTCGCCGGCCTCCTGCTCAGACTCCACTTCCAAGGTCTTCCCCGGAATCTGGTAATGCTTCTACTCCTTTACCTACTAGACATTCCACATGGCTTCGTCGTCCTCCTAATCGCTATGGTTTTTCTGTTAGTACTAATCATCCCATTGATCAGTATGTTTCTTATCAGGGACTTTCAGGTTCCTATTACTCTTTTCTTAGTCAGGTTGACTCCACATCCATCCCTCGGTCTGTCTCTGAAGCTCTCCAGGATCCACAGTGGGTGGCTGCCATGACCTTGGAAATGGATGCCCTTCAACGTAATCAGACTTGGGAACTTGTGCCTCTCCCCCCTGGTGAGAAAACTGTTGGGTGTAAGTGGGTCTTCACTATCAAGTATCAGGCTGATGGTACTATCGAGCGCTATAAGGCACGTCTAGTGGCCAAGGGCTTTACTCAAATCCCGGGCAAGGACTTTAGCGCTACCTTTGCTCCCGTAGCCAAATTGACATCTGTTCGGCTTATAATCTCTTTGGCTGCATCTCACAACTGGCCCCTACATCAATTGGATGTTAAAAATGCCTTTCTGAATGGGGATTTGGATGAGATTATTTATATGGATCCTCCTCCGGGTTTTCGGGCTGAGGGGGAGTATTCAGGGAAGGTATGTCGTCTTCGAAAATCTTTATACGGACTTAAGCAATCAACTCGAGCTTGGTTCAACCGTTTTAGTGAGGTCATTTTATCTTTGGGCTTCACTCGATGCCACTCTGATCACACTTGTTTCACCCATCATCGACCTGATGGCCGGTCAGTTATTATTCTGGAATATGTTGATGATATCATTATTACAGGGGATGATGCTCCAGGCATTACCAAAGTCAAGAAGGCTCTTAGTCAATCTTTTGATGTTAAGGACTTGGGGCCTCTTCGATACTTTCTCGGGATAGAAGTTGCCCGCTCTCGTCGAGGTATATCACTGTCTCAACGAAAATATACTCTGGATCTCCTGCAGGATACAGGTATGATGGGATGTCGTCCTGCCTCTACTCCTATGGATCCCAATCATAAGCTGACTAATGAGTCTGGGGAACTTCTTCCTGATGCTTCGATATATCAGCGCTTTGTTGGCCGTCTTATTTACTTGACCAACACTCGACCCGACATTACACTTGCAGTCAGTGTTGTGAGTCAATTTATGCATGCTCCACGATCATCTCATCTTGATGCTGTTCATCATATACTCCGGTATCTCAAGACTTGTCCGGGTCTTGGAATATTTTATTCTGCAGGTACACAGTCTGGGGTGTCCTGCTTCACTGATGCTGATTATGCTGGGTCTCAGAGTGATCGTCGGTCCACATCCGGATTCTGCACTTTCTATGGGAGTCATCTTCTCTCATGGAAAAGCAAGAAACAAGCTGTAGTTTCTCGTTCTTCCGCTGAGGCAGAGTATCGGGCCATGGCACAAGGGACATGTGAGCTTCTATGGGTGCGTTCTATTCTGAAAGAGTTGGGATATCCGGTTAATGGCTCATCTACGTTGTTCTGTGACAACAAGTCTGCCCTTGTGCTTGCTTCTGACTCGGTTCTCCATGAACGTACTAAGCATATTGAAGTGGATGTTCATTTCATTAGAGAGAAAGTTCGTTTTGGAATCATTGTCCCAGAATTTGTGCCCTCTTCCAATCAAGCTGCTGATATGTTTACAAAGTCTGTTGGTCCCTCTCTCCTGAAGTCGTCTTTGATCAAGCTGGGTCTCATTGATATTTTTGCTCCATCTCCAACTGAGGGGGAGTGTTGGAATATATATTTATTATAGTCAAACGTATTCACGGACTGATTAGGAATAGATTGATTGTAATTTATTATAGTTGTCTATTTCCTTTTTCTTTTCTTTCCTTTTCTTCTCTTTGTTTCCTTTTTCTGTCTTTCCTAACTTGTATATATACATACTCTTTGTGAATGAATAAAATCATCAATTCTTCTATCTTTCTTCTTTTACTTTTGACTTAAAGTTGTTTGACAATGAGGAATTAGAGTTGTGAAATGGAAATCTGTATGGAATTATGTAAACTCAATTAAATTTTGAAATCTTTTCTGTCCAGTTTCACATAAGGCGTCGATTCCATATTCCCAAATGCAACAAAATGCAAAAAAATATCTGGACCTAAAAATAGTTTCCTGAGAATAGAGGAATATTGCACTACTAATAAAACTGTGGATTGGAATGATAAAGTACCAGTATTTTCTCTACATGGAAATGCTTTCTTTTGATGTAGCTCCCAGCTGTCATCTTCATGGTTCATGGATAAAACCATTTGGATCCATATGTAAAGCCACTTCTCTAACAGGGGTTTTAAGCAAAATTTTGCTCCCAGTCTTTCCTTTTGGGAATGCAAGTCCTAGGCTGTCCCAGACATATCCACGGACAAAATGTCATCAACCACCACTAAAACATTTTTTTCTTTTGCTAAACTTCATAAAGTTGCTTGACTAACTCTTCTTCTGTCATATTCACAAATTGATCCATCTTCTCCGGAGTAAGTATGATTGCAATCCCTTGCAAAGCATCTTAAATTTTCCAATGCTTCGATATACAAGCCCAAGCAAAAGCATTAAAATGTCGCCGGGTATCACTATGATGGTATACTTTTCTTGGAAGGATGGTCTTTCCTAGACCACCCATGCCATAAATGGAAACAACTTGGTTATAATCATCGCCTTCATAGAGTAACATTTCCACTAATTGATTTATCTCTTCCTCCAACCTAACCAGATCGTCTTCAACAACATGAGAATAAGCCCGCCTTAGCCATTTTTGTTTTTCATATGAAGAATTTGAGCATTCGCCTTCTGTTATTGCCTTCATGCCAATAAGTTTGCAATCTTGCAGTGAGGCAATATTTCCAATCTCCGAACTAACATAGTGGCGTTTAAACCTTCACTCAAAATGTTAGCATATCTTCTGAGTGCTCCTCGTTTTCTCCTAGACAGAACTTTGAGGACAAACTTTTCAATGATATCCTCAACGTCATAAGCAACTTCTCTAATCTCCACTGAACCGTCTCATCTTCTACTTATCTCGCGCCTGCATATCTTGAGAAGCATTGCATCCGCTTTAGCTCTATTTGAATTCCCACCACTTGGTTACTCACATGTACACCATGAAGAAACTTTGCTTCATGAATCAACAAAATGTGAACTCTTTGCCATGCAAAGAAGACAACAGACTCGACCATTTCTTTTTCCTGAACGGTAAGCTGAAAGGACTTTGTTTGAAAAATTGTGTGTGTACCTTTAGGCAGGATTCAGTTCCTGTAGATCTGTAATCCAAGAAGTCAACAAGAAGTTGCATATGGACAACTAGAATAAAATGGTGGTTGCACCAGTTGACTTTACTTAGAGAAATTAGAGGTGAGCTCAGCATGAATGCAACACGAGTAAGGAAAAATATGCTAAATTTTGAAGATTTAATTTTCCCCTTTCTGTATATAGGATGGAGAAGTGAAAAACACCCGTGAAAAGTGCAATAAAAATGATGTATAAGGCAGTTGATATGATGAGCAAAACAACCCCTTTACATAGGGGGTACTGTTTTGATACTAAAAGATTTGATTTTGATTTCTATATTGGTGTTTCTATTTCAGAGGGCGGATGCATTGTACGTATATGTGACAATATATATGTACATACTACATATATACTTGACAACAATTGAGTTCCTAGTCTTGTAGTTGTAGGTCTGCTTTTAATAATTTTTAATTTTATTCAGCCTCGGGAGAAATTAAAGAATTCACTTGATTATAGAACTTACCGGCAGATTTGTGTCGGAGATGAAGCTGACTACGAAGAACAAACCAGAGAGGAAGAAGAAGAGCATAGGCTGATAGGCATAATTGATTTTGTGGTAAAACCTAATTATATTATTTACAATCACAATCATGAGGTTTATAAAGATTACAAGGATTACTTATAAAAGGAAACTAATTAAAGAGAATAATCTCATAATAATTATGGTCAACATGACCTATATAAAATCCCGTAATAACTCTCTAATTCCAACACTCCCCCTCAAGCTGGAGCGAAGACATCAACGAGACCCAGCTTGCCAATAGAAGATTGAAGAAGCGATGGACCAACAGATTTAGTAAACACATCAGCAGTTTGATCAGACAACCGAACAAAGCTTGGTATAATAACCCCAGATCGCACTTTTTCCCGAATAAAATGAACATCAACCTCCACATGTTTAGTTCTCTCATGAAGAACGGAGTCAGATGACAACATAATGGCGGACTTATTATCACAAAACAAAGTGGATGAACCCACAATTGGAAAGCCCAACTCATCAATAAGGGATCGAAGCCATATAAGCTCACATGTGCCCTGAGCCATGGCACGATATTCAGCTTCAGTAGAAGAGCGCGAAACAACAGCTTGCTTCTTACTCTTCCAAGATATAAGATGATCCCCATGGAAAGTACAGAAACCAGACGTAGAACGCCAATCACTCCTAGAGCCTACATAATCTGCGTCTGTAAAGCAAGAAAGGCTAGACTGTGCTCCTGCGTTAAAGAAATGCCCAAGACCAGGACAAGTCTTGAGATATCTGAGGATATGGTAGACAGCATCCAAGTGAGAAGTGCGTGGAGAATGCATGAATTGGCTCACAACACTAACAGCAAAAGTAAGATCTGGCCTTGTGTTCGTCAAATAGATTAGACGACCCACAAGACGCTGATATATCGAAGGATCAGGCAAAAGCTCTCCCATTTCTGAAGTTAACTTCACGTTTGGGTCCATAGGAGAAGAAGCAGGCCTACACCCAAGCATACCCGTGTCCTGAAGAAGATCAAGTGAATACTTCCTTTGAGATAAGGATATACCTTGGCAAGACCTAGCAACCTCAATACCAAGAAAGTAACGAAGAGGACCCAAATCCTTAACATCGAATGATTTACCAAGATCACACTTCACTTGAACTATTCCAGATGCATCATCACCAGTAATAATAATATCATCAACATATACTGACACAATAATGCATTTTCCTTGAGACTGGCGACGAATAAAGCATGTGTGATCTGAATGACACCGAGAAAATCCCATGCTAAGAATCACATCACTAAACCGACTAAACCATGCACGGGGAGACTGCTTCAGACCATAGAGAGACTTCCTTAGGTGACAAACTTTCCCAGAACACTCCCCCCTGAGCCCGAAAACCTGGCGGAGGATCCATATAAATAGTCTCAGACAGATCACCATTAAGAAATGCATTTTTGACGTCAAGTTGGTGTAGAGGCCAAGAATAGGAAGCAGCTAAGGAAACCAGAAGGCGAACATTCGTCAGTTTAGCCACAGGTGCAAAAGTGGCACCAAAATCTTTGCCAGGAACTTGAGTAAAACCCTTAGCAACCAGTCTAGCCTTATAGCGATCAACTGTCCCATCAGCTATAAATTTAAGGCTGAAAACCCATTTACAACCAACTGTGCGCTCACCAGCCGGAAGGTCAACTAGTTCCCACGTCTTATTGCGCTGCAGGGCATCCATTTATACTTGCATAGCAGCTACCCACTGAGGATCCTGGAGAGCCTCACGAACAGAACGAGGAATAGGAACAGAATCCACTTAACTAAGAAATGACTGATAAGATGCCGATAGACCCTGATAAGAGACATACTTGGAAATGGGATGGTTAGAACTATCAGCCAAAAGAAAACGAGCAGGGGGGCGATGAACACGAGTGGGATAACGGGGAGGAACAAGGTTAGGAGTGGCAGTAGTAGATAAAGGAGGAGGAGAGATACCTGAATCTGGAGAAGTTGTTGGCAGGGGGTCAGCAAGGCATGGACGGCGAGAGTATACCTGAGATGGATCACTAGTGATAACAGGTGGCAGAGAGTCACTGGTGGAGTCAAGAATTGGAACCGGACACGGTAAAATAGAATCATCATCCGCCACGGCCTCTACCGGTGCCTCTGCCATAGAAGGAGACGAACCTGGAAAGAAAGGAACATCTTCCAAAAAAGTCACATCCAAAGAATGATATAAATGACGAGTGACAGGATCATAACACCGATATCCCTTGGACATAGAGGAATACCCCAAAAAATGCAACGAACAGCCTTATTATCAAGTTTGGTGCGAGAAGGACTCCTATTCTGAACAAAGCATGTACAACCAAACACACGTGGTAAAATAGGAAAAAGAATAGCATCGGGCTTAAGGACATGAAGAGGTGGCTGTCCATTGAGGACACGGCTGGGAGTACGGTTAATAAGGTAGGTAGCAGTAAGGACAGCCATATGCCAAAAATATTTGGGGACATTCATACCGCATAAGAGACATCGAATTGCAGCCATGATGTGACGGTTCTTACGCTCCGCCACACCATTCTGTTCAGGAGTGTAGGGACATGTAAGTTGTTGGAGTATCCCATCTTTATTAAGAACGGCCCTAAATTCATCAGTGATGTATTCTCGACCATTATCTGACCGCATATTACACACAATAGTTTTAAATTGAGTTTTAACCATTTGTAGAAAATTTCTAAAGTAAGAAAACACTTCAGATTTTTTCTTCATAAGATAGACCCAAGTGCACCTAGTGTAGTCATCAATGAATGTGACATAATAACGATGTTGGGACAAAGCGGTAACAGGTGAAGGGCCCCATATATCAGAATGAATAAGATCGAACGCACTAGGTGCTCTATGCATGCGTGGAATATATGAAGTACGAGTATGCTTAGACAATTCACAAACCACACATTTAAATTTAAAGTCTTTGCAAGCTTTATTTAAAGGAGGGAATAACCAACATAAATACTGAAAATTTGCATGTCCAAGACGAGCATGCCACAAGTCTAAAGTCTTAAGGGAAAAAACATATTTATTTGAGTCTGGTAAGACAGAACTAAGAGAAAAAGGTAAAACAGTAGCTTGCAAGCTAGAGGACACCCGGGAAGACGAAGGAGCATCAAAGTAATAGAGGCCATCACGCTCATACCCCCTGCCAAAAATCTTCTTCGAAGTCAGGTCCTGCAAATAGCAACACGTAGGTAAGAACACAACAGCACAATTATGATCTTTAGCAAGACGATTGACTGAAAGAAGACTATATGTAAAGTTAGGAATAAAATAGACCGAGGAGAGAGTGATATCGGGAGACAACTGAGCATCACCCTGACTCCGAACAAGAACAGAAGTGCCATCAGCAATACATACAGACTGATCAATTGAGGTAAACGAAGAGACAAAAATAGAAGACTCACCAGTCATATGGTTATTAGCACCAGAATCCAGAATCCAGGTGGGTTGAGCTGACTTACCATGAAGAGCAGTAGGTGTACCTGTGGCAATGGTAGCCGTGGGACTAGAAGATGAGGAGGAAGAACCCAGGCCCAAATGAGACTGCAGCTGAGCAATCTAGGCCTGAAGCTGCCCAAAATCAACGGAAGGTGAAGTGACCTCAACCACAGCCCCTGTGCGAGGAGTACCTTTCCCACGACCGACAGGAGGTCGGCTCCTAGCAAATTGTTGTTTCAACTCTGGATGAAGCTCAAAACAACGATCAATGGTATGACCGGGCTTATGACAGTGCTTGTAGAAAAAACGAGACCCAGTGGGACGAGGGCCAGAAGGAGCAGCAAATGCCATCTGATCAGGCACAGACGGAGAAGAAGGTGGTGCAGGAGCCGGCATAGGAGAACTGATACGACTACGGCGCTCATCACCTTCCACAGTGGCAAAAGCCTCAAATAAAGAGGGGCAATGGGACAGTATTAAGGATCTGGGTGCGAAGAGCCTCAAATTCGGGCTTCAGTCCCATCAAAAATTGGTAGGTATATCGACGGTCAAGGCGCCTGGACTCCACAGCACCATCATTAGGGAAGTCAGTAATGGGCTCATACTGAGAGAGCTCCTCCCAACGCGTCTGCAGATACCCAAAAAAGTCTGCTACAGAGAGTCCCAAGGTGGACTGGGAAGCATGTGAGATATCCTGGTAGAGCTCAAAAATGCGGGAATCGCTGTGAGCATGAGCATACATCTTATTTAGGGCAGTCAAGAGGTCGAAAACATTGCGGTGGTACATAAACATGTTGTAAACACGCTCATCCATAGAGTTGAACATCCATCCCAAAATGATACAGTTGTCGGTATACCAATCATCATACTTAGGATCACTTTCAGCAGGTGACTTCTCCTTGCCCAATAACCACCCAATCTTACGCTTTCCGCCGAGAAAGAGGCGAAAAGAATTAGATCAAGCGTGAAAATTCTTCCCATTGAGCAATACACTGGTAACACGTTGGGTAAGTCCAGTATGGGGAAGAGAGAGATCAGGGCGCGAAGCCTTAACAGCGGAAGAAGAATCCTTATCTGTCCCAGTGGTAGCCATGAAAGCACAACAACAACAAGCAAATAACCGCAAAACAGTGGGCAGCCGGACACTCGGCTAAAAAATAATGGGCAGCCGGACACTCGGCGAAAGAATAATAAGCAGCCGGACACTCGGCTAAACAAATAGAAGAAAAAGAGCACACATATGCTCTAATACATCACCCCAGAGAGATGAGACAGCAGCCCAACAGGCTGTGAACAAGGGACAGCAGCCAAAGGCTGCGAAAAAAACTAGGAGGAGAGAGACAGGGGCTCGCTGCCTCTGTGGGGGGTTCCGGGCTAGGATGGGAGGGAAGAAAAGGGTCGGCTAGGGCTGGGAGGGGCGGCGACAAGGGCAGGGAAGTGGTGGTGGTGTTGCGTCTGGGCTGGGAGGTAGTGGTGGTGTTGCGGCTGGGCTGGGAGGTGGTAGGCTCTGATACCAAGTTGATTTTGTGGTAAAACCTAATTGTATTATTTACAATCACAATCATGAGGTTTATAAAGATTACAAGGATTACTTATAAAAGGAAACTAATTAAAGAGAATAATCTCATAATAATTATGGTCAACATGACCTATATAAAATCCCGTAATAACTCTCTAATTCCAACAGGCATGGTTATAGCCGGAGAGGGAGAGAAAAATTTGCTCTTTGCTATGCAAATCTGATTCGGTCATTAGTTGAGAAAATATTCATTGTAACGGTTATTCTGACGTCGTGGCGTAACAACCAATAAAAACTCATTATTTGAACATTTGTGCCTCATACAACTAGGGAAAACATCCTAATACACCAGAAATACAACCAAGTATATTAGTTATGATTATATGGATGACGTGTTATCACATCACCGTTACAACAAATATTTTTTCGTCATTAGTCTGTCTGAAGTATATATATCTAGGAAAGGCATTATTAACATCCCTTTTGCTATATGTATTCATGAATCTGAGAATTTTGATAAATACAACGACATGAATTCCAATGCTTTTCGTGAATCTTTATCCAAACATTTGACAGTTTAACTTGAGGTCATCAATGCTTTGACCTAGTAGGCAATGTTGGCTCTAAACTGTGTCTTAGTACTGCTGGTTTAGTGTATACCCTCTCTGGTTGAGTGCTGCAATTTTCGGAGAAATCCAGGACTAAAATAGTTGTAAATTCAGCACCCATAGATAAATGACAAAACAATCCTAAAAATACATAAAAACTCAAACTTTTACAACCAACAAAGGTCATTTGAGTAATAAAAAAAAACTATCACAAAGATGAAAGTGTGATGTAAGGCACATGTCTAGCTTTGTAAAAATCTTCCCCTTCTTTCCCATCTTTCTCTTGAACTCGAACCCTATCTGAAAAAACTTGAGGCATGGATATAAGTTTCAACACCTTGAGGGTAGTAACAAATCTCAATCCATTTGGAACCATCTCCAGCTTATAACACCGCTGAATGGATAAATGAGTAAGACGGAGCATTGCTCCTTCATCCACCCCTCCAGTTCTCTAAGTTAAGCAGCGAACTAAGCTTTAAAGACTTAAGCCGAGGGAAACTCATGGCAGAGCATACCATTTCTTTAAAGAACCCAACTTCCAATGAGAGGCTCGTTAATCGAGGCACCTTCTCCAGTATTTCCATGGGATCTTCATCATCGCTCACGAAACCTTCCAAGGCCAACTTGGTGATGCTTGGCAAGAAAGTACGTGGTAATTTGTATGTATGACCAGATAAGAACAGATCATCCACATGATGACACCCTAACAGTTGTGTTAAAGCAGCTACCCTCTCTTCTGTAAGGAGGATTCCTAAATAACATATGCGAACGCTTGAATGGCGGAGGTGATTTGAGGTGACGTTTAAGTACTTGCTGATGAGTACCAATTCCTCAAGTTCCCATCTTTGATGGTGATGTTCAATATCAGTTTTCGAAGATTGTTTAATTTGAAAAGATCTATAGCAGAACACATACATGGGTAAGTTTTCTAGTGTTTCTAAGTTTCTCAAGCCATCCAATATAAGTTTGTCTAGTAGAGTCTTAGCGTTCCTGGGGAGATACAAATGCACCAATCTTCTCATCTTCCACAGGACATTTGGGAAACATAAAACAAATTCCATCACCCGTAAATCAAGGGTCTGCATATAAGCCAAGTTGCCCAAAGATGATGGAAACTTCATGAACTGAGAATCTTTTATGCTCAAGTACCTCAAGTGTATTAGGCTTCCTATTCCCTTTGGTAAGCTACCATTAAATTTAAAACCACAACACCCTTCTTCTTCAAGTTTACCAAACTAAAAAAAATGCTTCGAGAATCAACACTCTAAGAAACATGAAGTCTTTAAAGTATGATTTGATTACTTTCGGGATAAGTACTCCACCGTGAGGGGTAATGAACAAAAATGAGCAGGATTTTGCTTCTTGTCTCTTTCATTGGAAAGGCATGTTTCAGGCAGTCCCACGCATAGTGTTAGCCCCTTCCATTAGTTGAATGGATAATTTTGATGATAAACAAACTACTTATTAGTGGCTTCTAATTATCTCAAGTTGATTAAGTTGCAGGAGACATCTGTTCACATGATCATATAACTTTTTCTCATACATGGTGATTAATGCTCTTGATTTCAAGCCAAACGAAGCTTTACAAGTTGAAGAATCTTGTTTTTAATCATTCTCTAGGTCTCTATGTAAGCAAATTATTTATGTGATCATCTTACTTAAGGGCTCAAATTTGATTATAAAAAGGTTTCACATAATTAACCCAACCTTCCCTTTGAAAATCTACAAAGAGCAGTCGACTGTCAAGTCGATTCAGTCGACTGATAATCCAGTCGACTGTATGGTCGACCTGGGTACACAGAGATTCTATATGAACAAACCAGTCGACTGCCCTTGCGACACAGTCGACTGATCTTCGTATTTTACTATATCCTTTTGAAAAGCAGTCGACTGCCCTATGAAGTCAGTCGACTGAATGACTGCGATAAACACAGTAACGGCTAGTTTACTGCATTTAATGTAGCATTAATTGCTCCCAACTACCCCCAACGGTTGGAAATCAAAAGGAAGTTATAAATACATTTATTTGAACTTCATTAAAGTCTCTCTTTGAAAAATCTAACCAAGAATTTCATCACATTTATTTCTTGAGCCCTAGTTTGGTGAGATCATAAATTCTATTGCTCTAGCCTTCATTTGTATATCTTGAGAGCATTTTATTGTGGAGCTTAAATCTTGTATTCATCCACTCTATTGAGAGAGTCTTCAATTCTTGTATCAAACTCTATTTATAAAGGTAGTGTGTATTAAGGGTTGGTGTAACCCTAGTTCAAGTGAAGAGGATTTTCTTCCTTGAAGAGATTGTAAGGGTTTAATCTTCACCCAAAGGAGATTGTGATAGTGAAATCCTCAAGAGGTGTTCTTGAGGGGTGGAAGTAGGGCGCGGCATGCGGTTTCCCGAACCACCTAAAATCGGTTTGCTTTGTATCTCTTCCCTTGCTCTTTACTTTGCTTTTGTGATTTCTCTTATTGGGCATTCAATTTGAACAATTTATAAATTAATTTTTTAAAACCTTATTCACCCCCCCCCCCCTCTAAGGTTTCCTTCTTGGGCCAATAATTGGTATCAGAGCCTCGGCTCAAATTTCTAACGTTTTTGAGTTAAAGATCAAATGGAAACCACCTCTAATACTATCATCTATAGTGAGGGACAATCCTCAAATAGACCTCATTGTTTTAATGGTTCAAATTATGCCTATTGGAAAAATCGAATGAGAATCTACATGATTGCCCAAGATTTTGATCTTTGGCAACTTGTTGTGAATGGGCCTCACATTCCCATCAAGATTGTAGACGGTATTGAAATTGAGAAAACTATTGAGGAATACAATGACATTGATAAAAGGCTTATCAAAATGAATGCAAATGCTATGAATATTTTATATTGTGGATTAGACCCAAATGAGTATAATAGAATTTCTTCTTGCGAATCCGCAAAGGAAATTTGGGATAAACTTGAGGTTGCTCATGAAGGTACTAATCAAGTTAAGAAATCAAAAATAAATCTACTTGTTCAATCTTATGAGATGTTTAAAATGTCCTCTAATGAAACTATTAGTGAAATGTTCACTCGTTTCACAATTATTATCAATAGTTTAAAAAGTCTTGGTAAAACATATACTAATGAGGAGATGATTGAGAAATTGCTTAGGTCTCTTTCAAAGCATTGGCAACCTAAAGTGACGGCAATCCGAGAAGCCAAGGAACTCTCAACACTCTCATTGGAGCAACTCTTGGGCTCTCTCGTCACCCACGAAATGGAATTGGCGGTATTTGATAAGGAAGACAAGAAAAAGAACATTGCTCTCAAAACATCTCATGACAATGAAGAAGATAGTGATAGCAATGAAGATGATGAGATGGCTATGATCACTAGGAAATTCAAAAGATTCTTGAAGAAGGATAAGAACTTCACTAGGAGAACTCCTAAGGCGATAGAAGCTAAAAAGGATCCAATTATATGCTTCAAATGCAAAAAGCCGGGCCATGTCAAAGCCGATTGTCCTTTAATGAAGAATAACTACAAGAAAACCAAGAAAAGGGCAATGAAGGCAACTTGGGATGATTCCGATAGTGATTCATCAAAAGATGACTCAAGTGATGAAGAAGTGGCAAATATTTGTCTTATTTCTCACTTGAATGAGGTAAATGATCCTACTCCCGATGCTTATTTTGATTCTAAAAAATATGATGAACTCCAAAATGCTTTTGAGGAATTACATCAAGAATTGGAAAACTTGGGAGCAAAGTATGTTTCTCTTAAAAAGAATTTTTCATTACTTTCAAATGAACTAAGTGATTTGAAAATTCAAAATGATCTTTTGAGAAAGGAAAATGAAGCTCTAATTGACCTAAAATCTCAAAACGATTTATTGAGAAAAGAAAAGGAAAAGCTTTCATTAAACGATTTTTCTTCAAGTATCTTAAAGAAAGAAAATGAAGATTTGAAGAAGCAAGTGGAAGACTTAACCAAAACAATAACAAAATTCACTCTTGGGGAACAAAATTTAAATATGCTTTTGGGAAAACAAAGGTGTGTTTTTGAAAAAGCCGGTTTAGGGTTCAATCCTACCTTCAAAGAAAAGAAATTCAATAACTTCTTTTCAAAAGGTGCTTCCACTAGCTCTAACACAAATCAAGTAAAAAATTCTCATCAAAATTTCTTTGTAAAAGAAGTCTCCTCAAGTATATCCAATCCTAATATTACATGCCATTATTGCTTGAGAAAAGGACATGTTAACTACAAATGTCCAAACAAAAGAAATCTCAAAATGGTGTGGATTAAAAAGGGAACAACACCTCCCTTTGCTAACAAAGTTGGACCCAACGAATATTGGGTACCAAAGAGGATCACTTAAGCTTGTCTTGTAGGTTTGTCTCAAATCTTCTAGCAAGGATAGATGGTTCTTGGACAGTGGTTGCTCGAGACATATGACCGGAGACAAATCCAAGTTCTCATCTCTCTCTCCAAAGGATGGAGGGAATGTCACTTTTGGAGACAACTCTAAAGGAAGAATCATCGGTATAGGTAATATTGGTAAGAACTCCTTATTAACTATTGAAAATGTACTTTTGGTTGAAGGTCTAAAACACAACTTGCTTAGCATTAGTCAATTGTGTGATAAAGGTTTTCAAGTTGTATTTGAATCAAATTATTGCATGATTAAATATGCTAGTTGTGATAAAACATTGTTTATTGCTTATAGAGAAGACAATGTGTATGCAATTGATTTTGATGATATTTCTTCTCAAGATGTTAAGTGTTTTGCCGCCTTGAATGAAACAAGTTGGCTTTGGCATAGAAGATTGGGTCATGCTAGCATTGACTTACTTTCAAATTTATCTAAAAATGAATTGGTCAAAGGTTTGCCAAAAACAAAATTTGTCAAAGATAAAGTTTGTGATGCTTGTCAACTTGGAAAGCAAATCAAAACATCTTTCAAAAAGAAAAAGGAAATATCAACTTGTAGACCTCTAGAGTTACTTCATATGGATTTATTTGGTCCAAATCGAGTTGCTAGTATGAGTGGCAAAATCTATGCCTTTGTCATTGTTGATGATTTCTCTAGATTCACTTGGGTGTTCTTTCTTGCACATAAGGATGAAGCTTTTACACTCTTTGTTAATTTTTGTAAACGTGTTCAAAATGAAAAAGGGTATGCGATTAACAACATAAGAAGTGATAGAGGCCGAGAATTTGATAATAATGAGATTACTTCTTTTTGTGAAGAAAATGGTTTTGGTCACAATTTTTCGGCACCTAGAACTCCTCAACAAAATGGGGTTGTTGAAAGGAAAAATAGATCTCTTCAAGAAATGGCAAGAACCATGTTAAATGAATTCTCTTTACCAAAATACTTTTGGGCCGAGGCCACTAGCACTTCATGCTATGTTATTAATCGTGTGGTCATTAGAAACAAGCTTAATAAGACCCCATATGAGCTTTGGAAAGGAAGAAAGCCCAACATAAGCTATTTCAAAGTTTTTGGATGTAAGTGTTTCATCTTGAACACTAAGGACAACTTGGGAAAATTTGATGCTAAATCGGATGAAGGCATTTTTCTTGGATATTCTCAAATTAGCAAAGCTTATAGAGTTTTTAATAAAAGAACATTGATTGTAGAAGAATCAATGCACGTTGTTTTTGATGAAGCAAATCCATTTAAAAAAGTCTTAGACGATGACATTGAGACTTCCAAAGATACTTCAAATAATGTTGAAAACAATAGCTCAAACTCTTTACCTCTTGAAAACTCTAAGGAAGAAGATTCTCTTTCCATTGAACCACCTAGAGTGGAATCTACAAGTGATCTTCCTTTTGAATGAAAAAATGTGCCTAATCATCCTATTGATCAAATTCTAGGAGATCCTAGTCAAGGTGTAGCTACTAGATCATCTCTCAAAAATAGTTGTAATAACTTAGCATTTCTATCTCAAATTGAACCCAAGAACTTTGATGAAGCCGAGAACGATGAAAATTGGTTATTGGCTATGCAAGAAGAGCTTAATCAATTTGAGAGAAATGAAGTTTGGACCCTTGTTCCTAAACCAAATGATCACACTATTATTGGAACAAAATGGGTTTTTCGAAACTAAAAGGATGAATCCGGCATTGTTGTGAGAAACAAGGCTAGATTAGTTGCCCAAGGCTACAATCAAGAAGAATGTATAGACTACGAGGAGACCTATGCTCCCGTAGCTAGACTCGAAGCCATTAGAATGCTTCTTGCCTTTGCTTGTTATAAAAATTTCAAACTTTTTCAAATGGATGTGAAAAGTGCCTTTCTAAATGGCTTTATCTCTGAGGAAGTCTATGTTAAACAACCCCCCGGTTTTGAAAATCCACATCTTTCGGATCATGTTTTTAAACTCACAAAAGCTTTATATGGTTTAAAACAAGCTCCACGTGCTTGGTATGATAGATTAAGTAAATATCTTATTGATCTTGGTTTTAATCGAGGAAAAATTGATACTACTCTTTTTGTTAAAACCTCAAATGAAGATATCTTGCTTGTTCAAATTTATGTGGACGATACAATCTTTGGAGTTACAAATGAGAAGATGTGTGAAGAATTTTCATCATGTATGCAAAATGAATTTGAAATGAGTTTGATGGGGGAGCTAAACTTCTTTCTTGGACTTCAAATAAATCAACATAAAGATGGTATTTTCATAAATCAATCCAAGTACATTAAAGATCTTTTAAAAAGATTTGGATTAGAAGGAAGCAAAGTTTTTCAAACCCCTATGAGTTCTACTCTAAAACTTGATAAAGATGAAACCGGCAAGCCGGTAGATTGTAAGCTATTTCGGGGAATGATTGGTAGTCTATTGTATCTCACCGCAAGTAGACCGGATATCATGTTTAGCGTATGCCTTTGTGCTAGATTTCAAGCTTCACCCAAGGAATCACATGTCATTGCGGTTAAACGTATTTTTCGTTATCTTCTAGGTACTATAGACTTAGGTCTTTGGTATCCTAAAAATACCTCTTTTGAATTAACAAGTTTTTCGGATGCGGATTTTGCCGGTTGTAAAATTGATCGTAAAAGTACTAGTGGCACGTATCATTTCTTAGGACACTCGCTTGTCTCATGGTTTAGCAAGAAACAAAATTCGGTAGCTTTATCTACGGCAGAAGCCGAATATATAGCTGCTGGAAGTTGTTGTGCTCAAACACTTTATATGAAACAACAATTAGAATATTTTGGACTTTATTATGACCATATTCCCATAAATTGTGATAATACTAGTGCCATATGCTTATCCAAAAATCCTATCCAACACTCAAGGACTAAACACATTGAGATTCGTCATCATTTTATTCGCGATCATGTTCAAAAGGGGGATGTTGATCTTGTTTTCATCAACACCGATCGTCAATGGGCTGATATTTTCACAAAACCCCTTCCCGAAGAACGTCTTTGTGTTATTAGAAGAGAATTAGGCTTGTCCTATTTGAATGATGTGCTATAAATTTCTGCATCTGGACTGACTCACTCCTTCTGTGTAATTTTTAGCCAAAGCAATCGACTGACTTCCCGTCACAGTCGACTGGTTCTATACATTCTCCTTTGATCCCTTGTTTCTGATCACATCAGTCGACTGAGGCGTCGACCGTGGCGTCGACTTCTTTTAAACTCTTAATCCCTGCCTACTCCCGTCGACTGAGGAGTCGACTGTTTTGGCACACTAAATCCCTGCCCACTCCCGTCGACTGTTTTTAATTTTTTGAATCCCTGCCTACTTCAGTCGACTGCGGCGTCGACTGAGACTCTGTTAGCCCCAATTTTTGAGCCCTAATTTGATGTCCAGTCGACTGCTTATGCGACGCAGTCGACTGCTCCTCTTTATTCTATATATATCGCGCCTTCTCTTTTTTTTTTCTTCACCGGTTCTTCTTCGGCGATTTCTGTTCTCCTTCTTTCTTCCTTCTTTCCCATCCTAAATCCCCCATATCCTCTCTATCCTTTGACTTCCTTTTCTTCTTCCTCCTCTCCCTTAAACACCCTGAACCTCATTATCTCGTTCTCCCTCCTCTTCCTTCCCCTGTGACCCTTTTTCTCTCTCCTCTCTGTCGCTATCTAACCTTACTCTATAGCATGGCTCCCAAGCTTAAACGGAAGACCCCTGCTAGTGGTCCATCATCTACTCCTCAGGCAACCAAAGCCAAGCGCTTCCCTACTCAAGAGGAGCAAGAAAGCTTTGACGAAGTCTTCGCTCACAGGAATGTGGTGTTTGGTAAGATTCTTCCCATTCCTTTTTCTAAATCGGCTAATCTTCGATTAGGATTTCTACTTGAACGTCTAGGATGGCATCTCTTTACCAGTCTTAACCAACCATGCTATTCCACACTCGTTAAGGAGTTTTATTGTAATATGACTTTTGGACATCGTGCAGACTCTCTTAACACTTTCGTTCGTGGTGTTAAAATTCATTTGGATCCGGACTCTGTTTCTTCTATTTTTCATATTCGTCGTGGAGATATTACTGAATATAATATTAATACTTGGAATCAAGGGCACGGATTCGACCCTCTCATTGCTTGCCGTCTTATCACCGGCAACAATGAATTGTCATATCCCGTGAAGCCCAAGGCTTCTGCCCTAACCTTTGAGGCACGTCTTATTCACCATCTTCTCACATATACCCTTCTGCCCCGTGCTGGCGGTCGAGACTCTGTCTCCTTCTTGGATGTTTTTCTAATTTGGTGCCTTCTAGAAAATAAATCTTATGATTTACCGTATCTCTTTTGCCGCCACATTTGTGAATGTCAAAAGAAGTCCAAAACCAGTTCTTTACCTTATGATTTTGCTTTGACTACTGTTTTTCGTCACTTCAAGGTTCCCTTGGAGGACGAATTTGATCGACATGACCCTATTTCCACTGATTTATACTCCTCCACTATTCTATCCCTGATGGGATACAAACTCGTGGGAAATGCATTTGTTCCCAAGGTCTCTGCTGATCCCACAACACCTACTGCTTCTACCCCTTCCATTCCTACTCCTTCTTCTCATCCGTCTTCATCTTCCGCTCCTCCTCCTCCACCTGCTGTTGATACACCCTCTCCTGACATTTTGGAGCAGCTATCCATTCTTTCTGCTCAGGTTCTGAGCCTCTCTACCTCCATCTCTTCTCTCTCTGTCTCTCACACCCAGTCTCTTGAGACTATGCAGGCTTCCTTATCTTCCTCACAGCAGGAGGCAGCTGAGCATCACCAACGCGCCATCGCATCCTTACGAGCCGATGTTTTTGAGATTGGTGGCTCTCTGGACACTTTGCGCACTTCCACTGCTGCTACTCAGGAGCTTCTTGATCGTCGTCTATCGTCTCTTCAGGCTTCTGTTGATGATGCTCGTGAGGAGATCCGTATTATCCGGACTCGCTTACACTTTTGACTGTGTCGTTCTTGGTGTGTTGGACAAGATTTTGGGTAGATGAATGGTCATTGTAATTTTTGCAAATTTACTGATCTTACAATTCTTTTTGGATCTTGACATATTTAGTTTGCCCTGTAACTCTCTTTTGGCTGTACAGTTTTATCTTGGAAATTTAAATGTTTATATGACAAAATTCAGTATTAATGCAATCTTTTGTTTATATTGCATCATCTCTTTTCATTGTTGTCTTGCTTGCATCCCTTTGCCTTTTAGTATTGATTCTTTGCCTCCTTATCTGTTTTTTGTTAATGACAAAGGGGGAGAAAAAGTATCATAGAACATGAGATCATTATAAATTTTTTTTGGGCAACAAGTAGTTTGTCATCATCAAAAAGGGGGAGATTGTTAGCCCCTTCCATTAGTTGAATGGATAATTTTGATGATAAACAAACTACTTATTAGTGGCTTCTAATTATCTCAAGTTGATTAAGTTGCAGGAGACATCTGTTCACATGATCATATAACTTTTTCTCATACATGGTGATTAATGCTCTTGATTTCAAGCCAAACGAAGCTTTACAAGTTGAAGAATCTTGTTTTTAATCATTCTCTAGGTCTCTATGTAAGCAAATTATTTATGTGATCATCTTACTTAAGGGCTCAAATTTGATTAAAAAAAGGTTTCACATAATTAACCCAACCTTTCCTTTGAAAATCTACAAAGAGCAGTCGACTGTCAAGTCGATTCAGTCGACTGATAATCCAGTCGACTGTATGGTCGACCTGGGTACACAGAGATTCTATATGAACAAACCAGTCGACTGCCCTTGCGACACAGTCGACTGATCTTCGTATTTTACTATATCCTTTTGAAAAGCAGTCGACTGCCCTGTGAAGTCAGTCGACTGAATGACTGCGATAAACACAGTAACGGCTAGTTTACTGCATTTAATGTAGCATTAATTGCTCCCAACTACCCCCAACGGTTGGAAATCAAAAGGAAGTTATAAATACATTTATTTGAACTTCATTAAAGTCTCTCTTTGAAAAATCTAACCAAGAATTTCATCACATTTATTTCTTGAGCCCTAGTTTGGTGAGATCATAAATTCTATTGCTCTAGCCTTCATTTGTATATCTTGAGAGCATTTTATTGTGGAGCTTAAATCTTGTATTCATCCACTCTATTGAGAGAGTCTTCAATTCTTGTATCAAACTCTATTTATAAAGGTAGTGTGTATTAAGGGTTGGTGTAACCCTAGTTCAAGTGAAGAGGATTTTCTTCCTTGAAGAGATTGTAAGGGTTTAATCTTCACCCAAAGGAGATTGTGATAGTGAAATCCTCAAGAGGTGTTCTTGAGGGGTGGAAGTAGGGCGCGATGTGCGGTTTCCCGAACCACCTAAAATCGGTTTGCTTTGTATCTCTTCCCTTGCTCTTTACTTTGCTTTTGTGATTTCTCTTATTGGGCATTCAATTTGAACAATTTATAAATTAATTTTTTAAAACCTTATTCACCCCCCCCCTCTAAGGTTTCCTTCTTGGGCCAACACATAGCTTGACCAAATGTCGTCAAGAATTACCAAGCATTTATTTTATTTTTACATTTGAAAGAGATATCTGGCTAGCTCAACGTCACTCTTTTTCTTAAGATCCTCACTCATTTCGCCAGTAAGTCTGCTTAGGATCCCACACAGAACATCTTTCATTTGTCTTTGCTGAAATTGCTCAGATATACAAGCCCAAGCACAATGATCAAAATGACCTTGAACATGGATATTCTTGTAAACCTTCCTAGCAAGGGTGGTCTTTCCGATACCACCCATCCCACAAATGGAAACAATTCGAAAGTTTTTACTTTCGTCAACCAACTGTGCCACCATTTCTTCAACATTTTCCTGCAGCCCAACAAACTCCTCCTTCTCAGTATGTGAATAGGACCTCCTTGTTGGAATTTCTTTTGAGATGTAGAGCTTGAGCCTTCTCCTTCAAATTTAGTACTTAATTTATAAGTTTATAGACTCTTGGTGATCTCACTGATCCTGTGTTTAATAGCTTGAAGCTCCTTACCAATGTTGTGACGTTTTACACACTCATTCAAGATGCAAGTGTATCTTTGAAGGATGCAAAGAATACTTCATCCTCTCCTCTTGAATGCAGCTTTCAGGACAAGCGTTTCAACGACATATTTTTCTGTTTTATTTTTATAAGAAAGTTCTCTAATCTCTTCAACTCTGTTGTGGACCGTTGCGCTTTCGTCTTGTATCCTATCTTCATCACTTAAGAAGCTGATAATCCGCCATAGCTCTGCTCGAATGTCCTCAACCTGGTCACTTACTCTATGTAATAATTTTGCTTCTTCAAACAATAAATCATACGCTTTTTCTAATACAAATGAGACAATAAAATCACCCAATTTTTCCATGAATGGTATCAGGAAGAACAATAGGAGCTCAATTGGCTTCTTTTTTTAGAATTGGGTGTAAAACTTATATGTTTGATGTATATACTTTATCCATTTGAACTCTTTTGTTTCCTTAAAATGGTGGTTTCTTGGAATTCTTAGTGGCTGGGTTAAAATATTACTTCCACCATTAAAGTGCACTTGTCTTGGTTCTTCATTAGGGGCATGCTTTGCCTTTTGCATTCAATTTAGGCTTTACACCTAATTGTGGGAATTGGAAGATTTCTTGTTTGAGGTTATCTTTGTGATGTTAAGCGTGTTTAGCTAGCTTAATTTCACATGTTTAGTATAATTTTAGCAATTGATGATGTAATTGTGTGAATATGTGGTGAAATGTTATGTGAACATGTTGAGTTGAATATGTGGCTCAAAGGGGAACTTGTATTTGCCACCGGGTATTGTGATAGAGCCGATTTGGCTATGAGGTCGCACGTCTGAATGAGAGAGGTGTGGGTCTCGGCTAGTCACATGGACTTGTGGAGAAGTCACGGGCTAGTGTGAAATGGTGGTTAGTACTACTCGTGTTCTCGGAGACCATAGTTATGTGTAAAGAGATGAAATTGGGCATGTTATTATCCATGAACATAATTGCTGTTATTCACTAAGCGTATAGCTTATATATTGTAGTGGTTATTGAATAACCATTGTAGGTGATAAAGGGGAAGCATCGAATTGCTTGTAGTTGCCATGGAACCACAAACCTCAGCTATGATACCACTTGTTGGGATATACTGGTAATCAAGCAATATACACGCCCAAGACCTCTCCTTTTGTGGTTCACGACAATCACAATACAATCACACGAACAAGACAATAGAAAAGCAAGCAAAAGAATTAAGGCAAATACGACTTCTCTCTATTGATAATAAACCCTACAAGACAATCAATCCCCCACCTCACTCTTCTATATTGTTCTTCCTCACTCTTTTTATAGAGTCTCTTTATTCTCTAGGAAAATACAATGTGTGGGATTCTCTCTCCTCTACAGAATTGGGATCACATCTCCTATGGATTTGGTTCTATATTTATACTGACACAAATCCTAGTCCTATAATAATAGGAAACTCTTCTTCCACAAGAAACCATATAGGAATTGGAAACTCTCTCTCTCTTTGATAACCTAAACTTGTTGGAATATATTTATATATTATGGTCAAACTCAATCACGGATTGATTATGATTAGATTAATTGTAATTGATTATAATTGTCTATTTCCTTTCTTTTCCGTTCTTTCCTTTTCTTGTTTTTTTAGCTTGTATATATACATACACATTGTGATTGAATATATCTATCAATTTACTCTTCCATCATTCTTTCTTCTTGGTATTAGAGCCAAAAACTCCAAACCCTAGCCCCCCCCCCCCACCACCAGCCATCGCCACACCCAGCCTCCTCTAGGCTCGCCGCACCAACCATAACCCCAACCCACCTCGGCGCAGCCCCCCCCCCCCCACCCCACCTCTAGTCGAGGGTCCCAGCAACCCCCTAGGGCTTCGGCGCACCTCACCGAGGCCTCTGTGCCTCTCTGAAAGCCTCTGTGCTATCTGACACGAGAAAAATCTTGTGCGCTCTTGTGCAATACCCAAGTGTAGGTAGACGTGCAAGTAATATCTGGTAAGACCAGGTCGATCCCACAGGGAAGGTGTTGACCTATTGAATTAGACTATCCTCTAAAAGAAAGCAAAATAAAATGAATAAGTTTGAACGATGGTGCAGAACACAAAGTTCCACAAACTAGGATTACTAATGAAAATAATTAAAATTAACTAAACAATCTAACTAGCTAATTAAAACAGTACTTGAAATTAGGGTGTTTAACTTTAAAAGAAAATGTTGGGATTACACGAATCCGCAGTAACCTAGCCATCTACCATGCATTTGCCTTGAAGCACAATGGAGTACATTACCTACAGTTTTCCGTATTCCTCTAAAAATAAAGAATCCATGGCCCTTTCATGACCGGGACCATATCATCACAGTTAAATTAAAATACGCAAAAGCGGTTTAATTCAATAGTTAAGACTCGCATCCTCAATGGTATTAGCATTGAAGATGGTTTGCAAAATGTATTGAAAGAAAATGCCTTAGGGCCTTAGTTTTAAAACTGTTTTGACAAACTGAGCATTTATTTGGGACAGAATGATAACAAATCTTAAGACAAAAAGGTCCTGGAATACTGCAGGGAACATCCTCAAGAATCAGGGAGTTCGATCGATCGACGCGCCTTCGATCGATCGAAGACCTTCATCCCTCAATCGATCGAACTGACTTCGATCGCTTGACTGTCTCTGGTTCGATCGATCGAACTAACTTCGATCGATCGAACACAGCGATTATTCTGCTGCATGGCAGAGGCTGGAGATCACTGTTTCATCGTGTTCTCCCAACCTGAGACTACTCAGACATCGTCTGGAGTGTCACAGAATTATTTTTAACGTAAGAAAACATTAATACCCTGTTTGATTGTGAGTTTTTCATAAGAAATCTAAAAACTATGGTTTTATCAATATTTAGCATGCAACACTACAAAACGAGCGATTAAACTACGACTACCAAGTGCAAGATATGAATAAACAATAAATATATAACCTGGAATGAAGAATACTAGTATTAACTCAGAGAAATCCAATCCACAATGTAAAGATTCAATGAAAACCTACAAAACACAAGCAAAACTCTCTATCTCTCTCTCTAAACTGTAAAAATGTAAAGTGGGCGTCCCCCTGGACGTGTACAATACTCCTATATATATAAGAAAACCTAAGAAACTAGGGTTAAAACCCGCATTCTGCTGCGCACGCAAATGTTACTGGAAATACCCCGTTCGATCGATCGAACTGATCTCGATCGATCGAACCCTTGATCTTCAAGCGCTTCAACACTCTTCAAGCGATCGAATGCTCGATCGATCGAACCTTCTTAGATCGATCGAACTCCACATTTCAGCTTTGACTTCTTTTGTTTGCCTTCCAGCATTCCATTTATTCTGATGTTCATCTGTTTAGTCCGCACAGCAGTGATCTGCATAAACAACAGCTAAAACAATACAACTTATCATAGATTAATCATAATGTATAAAAATTAGCCTTGTAATGCAAATTGCGGATAACACGGGAAGTTGTGATAAAAACTAATACAATTCTTCCTTTTAGCGCGGTTGTATTTTACAAATACCCCCGCTTTGCACAACCCCCAACTAGCTTATTGCTAGTCCCTAGCGATAAAGCGAAAATAAAATAAAAACTCCTAAACTAATACTACCACGACTAAGAAACAAAGAAGAACTAAAAACAACCTAAACTAAGATAGAGAGAAAAATCCTAACTCACTTTCGCAGGAATCGCGGTTGCATTTAGCGAATGCAACGAGCCGTTAAACCCCTAGGTTCCCCTTAGTGGACGAGTGTTGTCTCGTTAGGGTTTGCAGTGAATATACCCACAAAATTCCAATTTTAAGCTCAAAAAGATTTAGAATAACTTGTAGAATTTTCCCTTCCATTTACCTGTTAATTCAACTCTACAATAATATAATATCCTCTATCAACCCATGAAAGAGATCCACATGCTCCCCTATATTACCAAGTAAAATATACAAATGTATTACCATCATGCACCTGTGTGTGTGTGAAATTAACAACCATGCGTCCAACCCTTATTAAGAGTTATCTAGATTATTGTACTTTGGAAACTTGCAGTTTTAGCTCAATTCTCACATTGGTCACACTCAAAAAGAACGTCTCTCAGAAACTTGCTTTACAATGATCGCACATCGTATGAAAGCTTTGATAAGGATGGTATTCTCAGTGCTAATGCTTTCATACTTGACTCTATGAAAAACGGACATTTAAGAGTGTATAGTCTCATGAATGGAACACTACTTACTAGAGGAGCGAAATACCGTGGACAACTCAACTCACACTTTCATGTTCAAACCAATTGTTGAGAATCTTCAAGACTTTGAATTATGGCTTTTATTTAGTAGGTGGGGGTGTTGTAGAGAAGAGTGTGCTTTTTAGTATGTGATGGAATTTCCACTTCTCTTGTTATTCTTTATTCTTTTCTCCACCCAATCTCCCATTCATTTCATATACTCTTTTTCTCTTTTTTTTTTTTTTTTATTAACCTGGAATATCCCACAACAACTTCCTTCCATTTCACAAACTTTGATGACTCATTCTCAATAAATTTATCAAACGGTTCAATGAGGTCAAGGTATAGATCAAGGATTTGGATTCTTGTGATTTTATTGGAAATATTTAATTGAGGTGGGATCAGGGGTGAAACGATTCAATGAATGAGGGTGAGCTATATTAGGTAAAGGAATGGGTAAACGATGGCTTGAATCATTTTCTCAACTTTCAATTTTTTAGCACTTAAGTGTTCATCGAGTGTAATTGGTAAATCCTGAACGTTCTCCTCTAACAAGCAGTCAAAATTTTTAACGAAGACTGAGACTTAACAACGAATTCACCAAGTATATGCAAGAAAGATCATTCGACAATGTGTGATAATTCCCTCAGAAATGACGATTGGCTCAATAGCTCACAAAGGGTTATTAGCTTCCACTACTTGTTCTTTTCGTACAATATTCATTTTAACTCAATTTTCAGGTTTTCTACATAGCTGCCAATTAGTGTGCACAAGTATTGGGTACATACTAGCTTTACAGATGCAATTCATTTCAGTGATACAGAAAAAACGCGTGGATTTAATCCATAAAAAGATAAGAATACTACAAATGTGTCATTGTCTAATTAACAAGCAGGAGAGGTTATTCAGAGTTATTCTACCAATACGTTTCAATAAAAAATTTTCAAAATTTTCACAGACTGTGTTCTCATTAAGTTTAAAACATATCTAAGTGCAAAACCTAATCATTACGGGTGTATACCTATCTATTATCTCCTACCCCCAACTGAAAACAACAAAGTCCCCAGAAGTTGATTTTCAATAAATAAAATAGATGGGTATCACCTGTATGGAGCAAATTGATGATCTCGAGCGAGCAACCTAGCATAGAAAAGTAGAACACAATCTCCAAAACAGACAGGATCAATAGATAAAAGTAATACGATAAAACCATGATCCAAACAAACTAAACCACGGGAATATGAACAGAATAAACTAAAATAAAAGCAGTGATAAATACTGTCCATACAAAACGAACTAACTAAATAATCCAACCCAAAACCACCAACATATACAACCAACCAAAACCAAACCCAAAATCAGTACAATAACTAACCAAAAATACATAAATACCACCTCCCCAACTAAAACTAATCGACCCCAGACGGCGTATCATCAGCTACATCAGAAGGGATGTCGATGGGAGCAGGCGGCAATACGGTAGTAGTAGGAGCAGTAGTGGATAGTGGATCGGCAATGGTGGAAACAGGATCAGTAGCCTCAGAATCTGGGGCAGCAGATGATGGATCAGTAAGTGGTGGATCTGTAGGAGTAGCAACATGCGATGGATCAGCAACAGGCGGAGCAGAAGGGGTGGCTGTGGGATGGTGAGCAGAGTGAACAGCCTGATCAACCCCTATCTGAATCAATATGGACTCCAGCAAGGTCTGGATCTGATCCATCCGGCCCTCGAGTCTAATCCTGGCCTCTCTCTCCTCCAATAGTAGCGCGTGAACTGTCGGGAGAGGCACAGAAGAAGAAGACTCTCCCTGGGCCTGAGTCTGCGACCGCTGTCGCAGCTCAAACTGCCGAACCGCAGCAACTGGATCATCCTCATCATCATCCGAATCAAGCTCCTCCACCTCGGTGGGTGTCCCTGAAGCTCCCGCCTCCGTGTCCGTACCACCACGCCTCTTCTTCCTCCCCCTCACCCTCGCTTTCCCTTTCCCCTTTCGCTTCCTCTTCTGACCATCGGAGCGGCGAGCAGCCGCCTCGCTAAATCTGCGGGGAGAAGGGCGAACATTGTCTCCAGCGAGCTCGACGAACCCGGCATCAGCCATAACCCTCTGAATAGCCCAAGCACCCTTCAGGTGCTTCTTGGACGAGATATAACGGGTGGGGTGGACCATAAAGTCGATATATAGGCGTGGTAGACAAACTGGCTGTCCCGTCCCCACTGCATATAAAACTCGCGCAAACCAAGCCGCGAACTTCTCTCGATAGGATGTCACTAGGAGGCAGTTGCTGAGGACCAAATAAAGCATGTGGTAGTCATCAGTGAGAAAGTGGTCCTCGATCAAAGCATCGCCATCCCAAGATGGAATGGCGCCTCCAGTGAGCTCTCGGATAATAGTAGATGGTGGGGTCACTGGTGCATCAGGCCGGTGGGGGCAAACATAATCAGGTACCTCTGGTACCCCCAATGCGGCTGAAACGGTAGCGGGACTGATGATGAACGGGCGACTCCGGAAGAAGGCATGGTAGGTGAATGGTGTATACGGGTCGCTGATCATAGTCGCACACGCACCTCGAATCCAGGATAGATTGACCCTCTTGGCCAATGAAAGGAGATGGAACCAGTGAGGCATAGAGCGGATCCGTGTAAGGAACCATGGGCTCTCTGTCCAGATGTGCTCAATAGGTCGCTCGACCATCACCATCCGTGTCTGAAAATACCGCTCGTACCAAAGCTTGTCCTCGTCATTCCGGAACCCGTGTGCGGGTACCGGATCTGGTATAATACGGCTGAGAGGCTTAGACTTATGGTAGCCCGTCACTGGATTCATCTAGCTGTCCTGAAAATAAGACCACACAGATAAGAACAGGGAGAAAAAGAAACAAAACTAACACTGCTGAAGTTCGATCGATTGAACTGGATTCGATCGATCGAACTGGAGTAGACTTCGATCGCTTGAAAATTGTTCGATCGATCGAACATCTTCCCTTCGATCGCTCGAAACCAGTTCAAGCGATCGAACACAGCGAATGCAGAAACGAAAAGGAAACAAAAGTTACGCTAACAAAAGAAAATCCTAAGACCAAGGGGACACCCCCTTGGGATTTTCTAACACGAACATAGAGGAAAAGAAAAACACAAACGAGTGGGGCCTACCTCGGTGAAGAACCCGCAGTGGAGATGGAGAGGATGATGATGTGACGATGAGAATGACCAGAGGGTTGATCAGGGTGTCTTTTTGGATGTCAGAAATCGGAAATTGCCGAATCGCCCCCCCCCCCCCCCCCCCCCTCTGTCTTCAAGCGATTGAAAGTGAGAGTGAGGGAAATGAAGAGGTGTCCTGAAGACGCCTCGTTTAAATGCTTCGTTCGATCGCTCGAACTATGTTCGATCGATCGAACACAAATCCCTCAATCGATTGAACATAAACTACAAGCGCTTGAACATCCAGGTTTCGATCGATCGAACTGGGTTCGATCGATCGAACACAAAAATTCCAGAATTCAATGGGATATGAACCACATCACTCCCAACTATCAAAAACAAATCTGGACATGCAGAGAGACTGAAAGAACAGTTGAAGAACAAGCATGTAGGACAGAAATTCATCCTCAGAATAGAAAATCACAATTTATATAAAAATAAAACTTTATAATTTCATCCAAATTGCAACATTATCATCCCCAACTGTGGTTAAAACCTTATTTAACTAAAGAAAACCAAAAATAAAACTAAAACTAAAACCAAAAACATTTTGTCAAGGATTACACTCCAGTTGATAAACAAAAATTGAAATTGAACAGAAACAACTGAAATGTAGCACTAATCTTCGAGTATAAAGATTTCCTCTTCCACAATCTCTTCATAATTCGCCGAATCTTCAGAAGTGAAGTCCAAACTCGATGATTCCCTTTCCCAGAACAATCGAAAAGCAGCAAGGACATCATCAAACAAGTCTGGAGTCTCCAAGGAATTGAAAGCCCATGCAAGAGGTGATCCGGATGGAGACAAAGATAACGGAGTGTGATTGCGCAACGGACTGTCCTCTCGCGGCGGAGTGAGTGGGGGCCTTATGTAGGGCCCAAGACCATGAATCAGTTGATGTGGAAGGAATACCGGGATGCCATTTAGGAACATAGTGACAATCCTGGACAAAAGACAACAAACTGAAATTAAAACAACAGAATACAAGAAACACGAATAGAAAAAACAAAGAACAGAAACGAAAAATACAAAGAAATGTGACAAGTTCCATCCTCACTATTGGCATAGGTTCCCAAAATGCACTAGCTGGTAAGGGGCATTGGAGCCTAAATAGCAGGTAGCTCAGGTGCACATAGTGGTATGGGACCAACTCAGGAACAAGGAAGTCATCCACAAAAACAAAGACGGCATTGTGGCGATCTGGGACGACATCCTGAAGGTCATGATCTTCCCATGGCTCCCACATATCATCATTTTCCCACTGTGCCATGAGTGCATCATCCACCATTCGTCCCATGTACAGGTCTTCTTCCTCATCCACCTCTTCGTAATCCTGAAATCCCATATTTTCGTATGGATTGATGTCCAGGAGGGCTGGTGGATATGGAATGTACCCTTGTGCAGCATCAATGAGAGAATGAGCTTCAGGGTCTTGATGCAGCAAGGGGCAAGGTATGAGTTCACCCTCAGTCCAGGTGCCACAGCGACATTCTGAATCAGCCCAAGAACCGACAGAATGAACATCATCACCTCGCATCTATGCACCTGCAACAGAGTGGTTTAAAGAATAATGGATTAGAACTAGATCACAAACTCGAAAGAACAACAAAAACTAAACACAAAAGAAAGAAAGAAACTAAAATGCAGGGAAAGAAGAGAAATACAACAACAAATTTTGAACTCCACTTTGAATTTAAGTGTGAGAATAGTTGGGCTCATCCAACTGGATATGCTCAACCTCAGTTTGGAAGTTCTCCAAGAACGGCTTCAATCTTTGGCCATTGACCTTGAAACAATCGTCGTTCTTTGGATTGACAATCTCAACCGCCCTATGTGGAAAGACAGTTTTCACAGTGAATGGTCCTGTCCAACGGGAACGGAGTTTTCCTGGGAAAAGGTGGAGGCGAGAGTCATACAGCAACACCTTCTGCCCCGGCTCAAATGATTTACGAAAGATCGTACGATCGTGGCGAGCCTTCAACCTTTCCTTATGCAACTTTGCAGAGTCATACGCATCTCGTCGTATTTCCTCTAACTCTGCAAGTTGGAGCTTGCGTAGCTGACCTCCCTCTTGAATGTCAAAGTTCAATGAGCGTGTCGCCCAATAAGCTTTATGTTCAATTTCAACAGGAAGGTGGCAAGCTTTCCCGTAAACTAGTCTATACGGGGACATACCAAGGTTAGTCTTATAGGCAGTACGGTATGCCCATAACGCATCAGTCAATTTGTATGCCCAGTCTTTCCGATTAGAACTAACCGTCTTCTCGAGAATATGCTTAATTTCTCGGTTAGCCAATTCAGCTTGCCCATTTGACTGTGGATGATAGGCAAGAGCGATTTTATGATGGACCCCGTATTTCTTGAGAAGTGACTCCAAGGGCTTATTGCAGAAATGCTTGCCTTGGTCACTTAGTAAAGCTTTCGGAGTACCAAAACGAGACAGAATATGCTCTCTGAGAAATGACATGACCGTTCTGTGGTCATTTCGTCTCGTTGGTATCGCTTCTACCCATTTCGATACATACTCCACAGCAAGGAGTATGTATTCACAGTTATTCGACCTGGGAAATGGGCCCATAAAGTCTATGCCCCAACAATCAAATATCTCAATTGTAATGATAGGGGTTAAAGGCATAGAATTCCTTTTAGAAATGGTCCCAAGCTTTTGACAGCGTTGGCATGTCTTACAAAAGGAATAAGCATCTTTGAAGACTGTGGGCCAGTAAAAACCGCTTTGTAAGACTTTTTGTGCGGTCTTCTGTGACGCAAAGTGGCCACCGCATGCCTCAGAATGGCATGACGCTAATATTACGGTTATATCCTCGTTAGGAACGCAGCGCCTGATGACCTGATCAGCACAGTACTTAAAAAGGTATGGGTCATCAAAGAAGAAATGGCGCGCGAACGAGAGGAACCGTTTCCTATCTTGGTTCGACCAATGAGTCGGTGTCTCACCCGTGACAAGGTAGTTTACCACATCAGCATACCAAGGCAGACTACTTACTGCCAGTAGCTGTTCATCTGGGAACTCATCTTTAATGGATTGGGATTCAGTGTTGTCGATAAAAGTCAACCGGGATAAATGATCCGCAACCACATTCTCTACTCCCTTCTTGTCCTTGATTGTTAAATCAAACTCTTGGAGTAAGAGTATCCAGCGAATAAGCCGTTGTTTAGTGTCTTTCTTTGACAAAAGATACTTGAGGGCCGAATGATCTGTAAAACAGACGATTGGCGACCCTATCAGGTAAGACCTAAACTTGTCCAGAGCGAATACTACGGCCAGCAGTTCCTTTTCAGTAGTAGTGTAATTCATTTGAGCTTCATTTAAAGTTCGGCTGGCGTAGTATATCACATGTGGCTTATTGTCCTTTCTCTGGCCTAGGACTGCGCCAATGGCGTAATCACTAGCATCGCACATTAATTCAAAAGGCAAACTCCAGTCGGGTGCCTGTATTATAGGTGCGGAGGTGAGGAGATCTTTTAGATCCTCAAAGGACTTTTGGCAACTCTCTGACCACTCGAAAGGTGCATCTTTGACAAGAAGTTGACAAAGGGGTCGAGAGATTGCACTGAAATTCTGGATAAATCGACGATAAAAACCTGCATGCCCCAAAAATGAACGAATGTCTCGCACTGTACGGGGGACAGGTAGATTTGATATTATGTCGATCTTAGCCTTATCCACTTGGATTCCTTCATCGGATATTATGTGGCCTAGAACTATACCCTTGGTCACCATAAAGTGACACTTCTCCCAATTCAAGACTAGGTGTTTGTCCTCACACCTCATTAGAACCTGCTCGAGATTGCTAGGCAATCTTCAAAGCTATGGCCAAATACTGAAAAGTCATCCATGAATACTTCAAGGATGTTTTCGACCATATCACTGAATATACTAAGCATGCACCGCTGAAAGGTAGCCGGTGCATTACATAGGCCAAACGGCATTCTTCGGTAGGCAAAAGTACCGAATGGACACGTGAAAGTGGTTTTCTCCTGATCTTCAGGAGCAATTTCAATTTGATTGTATCCACTGTATCCATCCAAAAAACAGTAATACTTATGACCCGCCACTCGTTCTAGCATTTGATCCATGAATGGCAAAGGAAAATGGTCCTTTCGGGTCACAGTATTTAGCTTCCTGTAGTCAATACACATCCTCCATCCAGTGGGGACACGTGTTGGTACTAATTCACCCTCTTTGTTCGGAATGACCGTTATGCCCGCTTTCTTTGGAACTACTTGGGTAGGACTAACCCAAGGACTGTCAGATATCGGATATATCATCCCAACATCAAGCAGTTTAAGCACTTCCTTTTTAACCACTTCTTGCATGTTGGGATTCAGACGCCTTTGCATTTGCCTTGAGGGTTTAGCGTCTTCCTCCAGATATATCCTATGCATGCATATGGATGGGCTAATACCTTTGAGGTCAGCAATTGTCCATCCCATAGCATCCTTATGCTTAGTCAGCATTTCCACTAGCTTACTTTCCTGTTCATGAGTTAAAGCCGATGAAATAATTACAGGATAAGTTTTTCCAGCCCCTAGGAATGCGTATTTTAGCTCTTTGGGAAGCTCCTTCAATTCTAACTCCGGGAACTGGAAACTAGAAGGCATTACCAACTTGGTTTTAGGAGGCAGTTGTTCATATGGCATTACCCACATGCAATCGGCTCTATCCTCCTCTATCGTATCCATCATAAGACACGTCTGGTTCAGGTCAGCATCCAATGGAGTTGACTCTGCAGGCTGATAGCTATCGCCGAATTGAGTCATCACAACCTCCAAAGGATCTTTGTAGTCGACCAAGTCAACTTCATCTTCAATGACCGTGTCTAGATAATGGATTTCTTCCTCATCATCGTATTCTTCAGGTCGGGGATTAGAAAAAATCTTGACATTCAATGTCATGTTCCCGAATACGATAGTCATGATACCACTTCTAATCTTGATTGTGGCATCAATGGTGTTGAGGAACGGCCGTCCAAAGATAACCGGGATATGTGCACCAGGATTAGACACAGGTTCTGTGTCCAATATCACGAAATCAACCGGAAAGACAAAAGAGTCTATTTGGACCAGGACGTCCTCTAATACCCCTCTAGGGTACTTCACAGATCTGTCTGCCAATTGTAAAGCGACTCGGGTGGGTTTAAGTTCACCCAACCCTAGCTGTTTATAGACTGAATATGGCAGCAGGTTCACGCTTGCTCCTAAATCGAGGAGTGCGTTGTCTATCTTTTGATTCCCAATTCTGCATGAGACAGTAGGTGTACCGGGATCTTTGAGTTTTGGAGGCAACTCATTTTGAATGATCGCGCTTGCTTGGCACGCGACATACGCATGTTTCTTCACGCTTTGCCTCCTCTTGACCGTGCATAGATCTTTGAGATACTTAGCATAGGCCGGCACTTGCTTGATAGCATCTAGGAGTGGAAGGTTAATCTTAACTTGCTTAAACAATTCCAAAAACTCCTGATTCTTTGTCTCATTCTTGGGTTTCTTCAACCGTTGAGGATAAGGTGCAGGAAAGGGGCATTTTGGTGGTTCCTCCTTAACAGATTCCTTTCCAGGCCTTCGCTCAACTTCTTCTTCTACTCTGGGAGCTTCAATGTTTTCCTTTATTGGTTCGTCATTAGTAGACGGCTCCTCCTCTCGAGTAGATGGTAGCCCAACTTCTTCATCCAGCACTTCCCCCTCTTTGTACACTTCGGGAGTGGACAGAGGCATGCTTTTCTCTATGATTTTTCCACTTCTCAGTGTGGTCACAGCTTTAGCATGTTCTTGATTGTTAGGACCATTGTTATGTCCCTTGGGGTTCTGAAGTGGTTGGGCAGGGAATGTTCCTCCTGAGCTCTCTTGCCGTGCATCTATCCTCTCTAATGTAGCAGACATTCTACTCATCATTTGGATGAGTTGCTGCGTTAGATTGGCATTAGCAAGTGGCTCCTCTTCTTGTACCTTCTTGTGCGGGGGCACATAGGCATTAGTTTGTGGTGCATTGGAGGGTTGAGCTTGATTGTAATTATTAGTTCTGTTTTGATTGTAATGCTGAGACGGCCTATTGTTTTGCCCTTGATATTGATTGTTGTTGTAGGGCTGCTGTTGATATTGATTTTGGGCCCCAGCATTATTTCTCCAATCAAAACCGGGGTGATTCCATCTATTATTACTTTGAAAATTATTGTTGGAATTCCCCGCCCCTCGAAAACCTTGCATGGCATTCATCTCTACAGGGGCTTGCTCTTGAAAATATGGCACATTAGGACAATATTGAGTTGTATGTCCCAACATGTTGCATGTGCCACATGGTTCCTCAGGCATGACTTGCCTAGAACTCTCTCCTTTCATGCTTAACTCCTCTACCTTCTTTTCTAGCTCTGCATACTTAGTCATGAGGTGATCTTCACTAGTTAGCTGGTATAGGCTTTTCTCCTCTACACAGGATATCTTTGAGCGTGAGACATTGTCAGAATTTGACCATTCATGAGCGTATTCAGCTAACCATTCGAAATGAGCTTCAGCCTCTTCGGTGTTTTTACGCAGAAATGGTCCAGAGCTCATCGTTTCCACCAACTTCTTTGTTTCACCATTCAATCCTTGATAAAAGAAGCTGATAGTTCGCCATTTCTCAAACCCATGGTGTGGGCACGAGAGAAGCAAATCTTTGAAACGTTCCCACGCTTGTGTGAAGGTTTCATTGCTCTTTTGTTTATAGGAATTAATTTGACGCTGCAGGTCTGTGGTCATGCGAGTAGGATAGAATTTCTTCAGAAACGCGGTGCTCATCGCATGCCAGGTGAAAATTGAATTAGGCTTTAGGGAGTGAAGCCACGCCTTCGCTTTATCTTTCAAAGTGAAAGGGAATAGCATTAAATGCGTCACCTCCCTAGGACAATTTTGCGAGAATGTTTTGCAAACATCCTCGAAATCGGTGACATGTAAATACGCCTTCTCACTTTCCATCCCATGAAAAGTGGGAAGCAATTGAATCATCCCATTTCGAAACTGAAATTCGCCATTATGCGGTGGGATTTGAATGCAAGAGGGCGTAGGTGCATGTTCTGGTTGCATAAGATCGCAAAGAGGACGGAGTGCCTCATCAATTGGCACCACAACATTGTCACCATTTTCACTCTGATGATCATCCATTGATGCAGTTGGAGTGGCTATTGGGTTGATGGAGCTATCAGAGTCAGACAGGTAGAAAGGGTTTCCAAAAATTCCTTCAATAGAATTATTGGACATGAACTGGGAGGGTCCCTAGGGTGAGTACTTACCCAAAAGAACTGAAAAGAAGAGAAAATAAAACAGAAAGAGATGAAGAGAGACCGAGGTTATAACACCCGCATTTGTGTTATTGCATTTGCATTACATTGTCATGCATGATAATGTGATGTGGCGTGTCTTATGACACATGGTTGAGTGAGTTTTGACTCACGAGTTGATTTGGGTGTCTGTATTAGAGAACCCTTTGAGACTGTTGTGATTGAAGAGTTATTGTTTGTGACATCTCTCCGAGTGTGAGACGGTCACTGTGGAACACTTTAAATGTTTATCTGAAAATAAATGTTTACCTGTGTATTTCAATATCTGTATTATTTTCTGGCTTAGAATATATTTCTGATGTTAGATTTAGTATCCTGGTGAGGACGAATGAACACGCTATAAATTTGGTAGGCTAATTAGCAACTTCGGAAACGTCATATAGAAATTCGCGTTTTAGCGACCAAACGAAACTTAGTCGAAAACTTTTATAATTTTGAAGTTTTACTTATAAAGCTAAGAATAAGCTGTATAGAAAGTTTCAGAGACTGATTTAGAGTTTTGAAAACTCGTGGGGAGGTAAACGTAATTCCCCGAGAATGTTGCCTATATATAGGAAGTGATGAACTTAGGTTTTTCATAAGTTTTTTAACCTAATTCTAAAAGGAGGCCAAAAGGGGGCTAAAGAGAGATTTTGAAGCTTAGAGCTTTGCGACGCCAAACGACGACCTTCCGTCAGTCTGGTTTCTCCCATATTTCATATTCGAGCTCCTCGAGGTAAGAGCTTCGTTTTGATATATGTTAGGGCTTGTTTGGCCAAGTTTTCCGAAAAGTTGTTTTCTAGAATTTTTCATAAAAGTTGATAAATGGAATTCTGATCCATAGGAATTGTACTAGACGGACTTCTGCACGTTCTTTGTGCACGGGTTTTCTTTGGATCGTATTATAAGTGCGTAAATCGGAGGTGAGTGATTCAACTATGTTTTGGAATGATTTCTTGGCATGTATTCATGTTATGTTTGAATAGCATGTATTAATTTCTAGAGATATATTGTGTAGTTCATGTTGGGCATTTATATTGATAAGTAGGTTCAATAGCACGGTGATATGTTTTAATTACCGCGAGCATGGTGTTATGTATTTGAGCATGTTAAGTTGCTTATTTGGGTCAGAAGGAGCACGTGGTCACCGTACCATTTTGTGGAGCCAGTTTAGGGCATTAAGGTCGCACGATTGAAGAAAAGAATCGTGGGTCTTACCCTTTCGCGTGGACTTATTGGCGAGGAGTCGCGGATTGGGAATATGGACGGGCACGTGAGTCTCCGGCGACTAGTATGAATTGTAGAGATGTGAATGCGGACATGTTTATCATTCATGTTCATATGTTGATTTATTCACTAAGCTTTAGCTTAAACAAATCGAAATATGTGTGGTTATTCAAATAACCATTGCAGGTGTAATTGCTGGCGAGGAATCGCAGAAGTGAGTACGGGGGTTGGGAGCTCGCTTGTGAGGCAACTTGAATGTAAATCTTGTAGTTTTGGGATGATATGAATGTTGTAATAAGAATTTGAGTGTTTTAACACATGTTTAATTTAGTATGTAAGAATGGATTTTAAACCATTGTAATAGTTAGTAAGATGTTGTAATCCTGCTTTAGAAACGTTTTAATACAGCTAGAATTACTTTGGGTTAAGTTTGGTTTGGGTGGTTGATCTTTGGTGATAGTTAGAAAGCTTCAAAACCTTGAAATTCTGCAGATTGGGCTGCTGCCAGGGGAGCAGTCGACTGAGCAGTCGACTGAACCCCTGTGTCTGTTAGCTACTGCTTCTTATTTTAACAAAAGCAGTCGACTGGACCCCTCAGCAGTCGACTGGACCCCTCAGCAGTCGACTGGACCCCAGTATCAGTCGACTGGAATTGACATTTAAATCCCTGCCTAACTCCGTCGACTGAGCAGTCGACTGAGCAGTCGACTGAGCAGTCGACTGAACCTCTGGTTTTAAAATGTGTTTTGTTTTCCGCTGCGTGTGTTCTTCAAACCTAATTTTTGGGAACGTTAATGAATTGGTTTAGCCTCGGTGGCGTGCCACGGGCTCCGGTTCCGCTATTGTGGGACCGGGCTGTGACATTTAGTGGTATCAGAGCATTAGGTTTAGAGCCTTGGGAACGAGTGACGTTATATATGCTGAACGACGTCGAGTGGAGTGTGTAATTGTAAAGATAATTGTTATCATTGTAGAAATGCTTCATGCATTTGCATTTGTTGATTGTGATGAACTGTGCACATATATCTATATTGTGGCATAGCATGCATGGTCATTATGCATTGAACTCAACAGGGGAAATATTTAAAACGTTATGGCTGATCTACCAAGAGAATTGTCACCGCATTCGCGGATGGACCAAATAGTGAATATGGTGGGAAGTTTCATACAAGCGGTAAGTGAAAGGGAACAGATGAACGTTCAGCCTCCACAAGTGGAAATTCGTTATGTCAATGCACCATCGACACCGCGACCTCAACACACAATCGTAGAACAGTTTCATAAACGGAAACCGACCTTGTATCATGGACAAGTCGACATAGACTTGGCCGATCATTGGATGATGGACATGGAAAGACATTTCCGTCAGGTAATATGTACCGATGAGGAGAAAATTTTGTGCGCATCCGATACGTTGATGGGCGAAGCATTGGATTGGTGGAACAATGTACTTGAACAAGGGAAGCCAACCACGTGGGAAGTATTTAAAGAGGAATTCAACAAACGTTTCTTCCCGCAATCTGCTTATACTCAGAAACGTCAAGAGTTTGCAAGTTTGGTTCAGGGAGATATGACCGTGGGTGAGTATGTTTCTCGTTTCAATGCTTTGTTACGATTTGGGAAGACTACTGTTCCAACCGATAGGGATAAAGCTCGTAAGTTCGAGGAAGGGCTTAGAGAGAATATCCGTGGCCGTGTGGATATGTTACAACACCCGACCGTTTCTCTCGTTGAGGAAGCTTCTCGGATTGCTGAGAAAAGTGTCGACAGATATCGACAAGGGCAACAAGGAAAGAGGTCAAATGACAATAGGGGTAAGAGTCAAGGGAATGCGAAGAAACCGTTTACACAAGGTTCGGGATCGCATATGAGTAGCCAAGGAGGGAGTACGTTCATGGGGGACTCGAGACCGTTGTGTTCAACATGTAACCAACGACACAGAGGAACCTGCCATCAATTGATCACTTGCTATATTTGTAAACAATTGGGGCATGTGTCTAGGAATTGTCCTTTGAACGCAAATTCGACTACACCAAATACCTTTTCAAATACGAAGAACTACAACCCAGAGATAAGAGGGAAATGTTTTGAGTGTGGCCAACCGGGGCATATAGCGAAGAATTGCCCGAGTAAGAGACAACCGGGAATGAGTACCGGGGCATCGAGTGTGCCAAGCGGATCAAGAATAGAACCTCGAGTGGATAAAGGGAAAGGAGTCGCACAACAACAAGGACGATACTTCCAACTCAGGCCGGGGAATACGGATGATACCGTCGTATCAGGTATTCTTCCTATTTGTTCGTATCCTGCACGTATACTTATGGATTCTGGTTCAACGCATTCATTTGTATCACGTGATTTTGTTAAGCATTTAACTGTTAAGTCAGAACCGCTAGGATATGAATTGTGTGTATCATTGCCTAGTAGTGAACCGCTAGTTACTTCTTCGATATTCAAGTCATGTGAGATCAAGATAGGTGATAAAGTCTTGAGCGTTGATTTGATTCCGTTGACGGTGAACTACTTTGATGTTATCTTGGGTATGGATTGGTTGTCGGTTAATCAAGCCAGAATCGATTGTGAACAGAAACGGGTTAGTTTCTATCCGTCAGGGCGAGAAGAGTTTACTTTTCAGGGTAAGGGAGTGATCGTACCGCCGTACTTGATATCGGCGATTCAAGCAAGTAAGATGTTAAAGAAGGGTTGTTCGGGTTTCTTATGTTCAATTGTCGACACGAGAGTTCTTGGACCACTAATAGAAGACATTTCAGTAGTTCGAGAATTTCCAGATGTTTTTCCCGATGAGTTACCCGACGTATTGATTGAAAGAGAGCTTGAGTTCACAATAGAAGTAGTACCAGGGTCACAACCGGTATCCAAAGCACCGTACCGAATGGCACCGATAGAGTTGAAAGAATTGAAAGTTCAGTTAGAAGAACTGTTGGAGAAGGGTTTTATTCGACCGAGTGTTTCGCCGTGGGGAGCACCAGTCTTGTTTGTGAAGAAGAAAGATGGAACAATGCGTATGTGCATCGACTACCGGGAATTGAATAAGTTGACCGTCAAGAACAAGTATCCATTGCCACGAATAGATGACTTGTTTGATCAGTTACAAGGGGCTCAGGTATTTTCAAAGATCGACTTGAGATCCGGTTACCACCAGCTGAAAGTCAAGGAGGAGGATGTTGAGAAGACAGCTTTCAGAACTCGATATGGTCACTTTGAATTTTTGGTTATGCCATTTGGAGTGACTAATGCACCAGCTACTTTCATGGACTTAATGAACCGTGTCTTCAAAGATTATTTAGATGAGTTTGTTATCGTGTTCATAGATGACATCCTAATCTACTCCAAAAGCGTTGAAGATCACGAGCATCATTTGCGATTAGCTTTGCAACGATTGCGTGAAAAGAGATTATTCGGCAAATTGAAGAAGTGTGAGTTTTGGTTGACAGAGATAGCTTTTCTTGGGCATATAGTATCGGCAAAGGGAATTTCTGTAGACCCTCAGAAGATTGAAGCAGTTACCAATTGGGTGAGACCAACGAATGTGACAGACATCAGAAGTTTCCTAGGATTAGCTGGGTACTAT
The DNA here is from genome assembly GCA_033977485.1 of Hydrangea macrophylla. NCBI lineage: Eukaryota > Viridiplantae > Streptophyta > Magnoliopsida > Cornales > Hydrangeaceae > Hydrangea > Hydrangea macrophylla. The sequence goes on from CM066991.1 coordinate 109,934,893, forward strand.
CGGAGATTTGTAAAAGACTTTTCGCGTATAGCAATGCCGATGACACAGTTAATGAGGAAAGATATTGCTTTTGTTTGGAGTCCAGAATGTGAAGAAAGTTTTCAAGAGTTGAAGAACCGACTAGTGAAAGCACCAATATTAGCCGTTCCGTCAGGGACTGAAGGGTTTATCATTTACAGTGATGCTTCATATAGAGGTTTAGGTTGCGTTCTTATGCAGGGTGATAAAGTTATTGCGTATGCATCGAGACAACTTAGACCGCACGAGAAGAATTATCCAACACATGATCTAGAATTGGCCGCCGTGATTTTTGCATTGAAGATTTGGCGTCATTACCTATACGGGGAGAAATGTGAGATCTATACGGATCACAAGAGTTTGAAGTACTTGTTTACACAACGAGATTTGAACATGAGGCAAAGGAGATGGTTAGAGTTGATGAAAGACTATGACTTGTCAATTCAGTATCATCCGGGCAAAGCGAACGTTGTCGCCGATGCTCTTAGTCGTAAGGTACCAACCAATACCGCATCAGATTTGACTTCTCAGAAAGAATTGATAAGAGATATGGATAATTTGGAGCTTGAGGTGATTCCGAGGATTGAAAGTGGTTTGATGTCGACAATGGTGGCACAACCACTCTTGATTCACGAGATCACGGAGAAACAACTTCAAGACGTGGCTTTGAAGAAGATTTGTGATGAGATTCCAATGGGCAAACAACCGGGATTCACGTTTGAGAACAATGTGTTGAGATTGAGGGGTAGAATTTGTGTACCTAGTGAGAAAGAGTTGAAACGGAACATCCTAGAGGAAGCACACAACACGAAGTATACCGTTCACCCGGGAAGCACCAAGATGTATAGAGATTTGAGACATGTTTATTGGTGGCCGGGAATGAAGAGGGAAATAGCACGATATGTTTCACGTTGTACTAGTTGTCAACAAGTAAAGGCCGAACGCCAAGTACCCTCGGGATTATTACAACCGTTACCGATAGCCGAGTGGAAATGGGAACACATAACAATGGACTTTGTTAGTGGGTTTCCGAGATCGAAGAGATCGAACACTATTATTTGGGTGATTGTTGACCGTTTGACGAAGTCGTCGCACTTCCTACCACTTCGAACAACTAAGCCGATACCGTTAGCTAAGTTGTATATTCGCGAAATTGTGAGACTACATGGTATCCCAGTTTCTATCGTTTCGGATAGGGATAGTAGTTTTACATCGAAGTTTTGGAGAGCCTTGCAAGAAGCAATGGGTACCAAATTGCACTTTAGTACAGCTTTTCATCCTCAGACCGATGGTCAATCAGAAAGAGTAATCCAGATTTTGGAAGACATGCTTAGGCTATGTGTACTTGATTTTCAGGGCGACTGGGAAGACCATTTGCCGTTGATTGAGTTCGCATATAATAACAGTTTTCAGTCGAGTATTGGGATGGCTCCTTATGAAGCTTTATATGGTCGTGTATGTCGTTCCCCAATTAGTTGGACAGAGGTGGGAGAAAGAAAGATTGAAGGGCCGAAAATTGTACAAGAAACGACGGATAAGATAAAAGTAATTAGACAACGGTTACTGACAGCCCAGAGTAGGTACAAGAGTTATGCCGACAAGCGCAGACGGCCGTTGGAATTTGATGTGGGAGACTTGGTGTATTTGAAGGTGTCACCTTCAAAGGGAATAACCAGATTTGGTAGATACGGGAAACTCAATCCGAGATATGTAGGACCTTTTGAAATCATTGGAAAGGTTGGACCCGTAGCTTATCGTTTGAACTTGCCGAGCGAGTATGCTCAAGTTCATAACGTGTTCCATGTATCGTTGTTACGCAAACAATTAGTGGAAGATAGAGATCAAGTGATGACTCCGACATCGGATGAGATTCAGAGTGATTTGACGTATGTCGCATATCCGGTAGAGATCTTGGATCGAAAGGATCAAGTCTTACGAAATAAAGTACTAGCGAAAGTGAAAGTGTTATGGCGTAGCCAAACTACGGAAGAGATGACGTGGGAGATAGAAGATGAGATGCGTACTCAGTATCCGCACCTTTTCGAGACTTGAGGTATAAGTTTGGGGACAAACTTCTTTTAAGGGGGAGAGTATTATAACACCCGTATTTGTGTTATTGCATTTGCATTACATTGTCATGCATGATAATGTGATGTGGCGTGTCTTATGACACATGGTTGAGTGAGTTTTGACTCACGAGTTGATTTGGGTGTCTGTATTAGAGAACCCTTTGAGACTGTTGTGATTGAAGAGTTATTGTTTGTGACATCTCTCCGAGTGTGAGACGGTCACTGTGGAACACTTTAAATGTTTATCTGAAAATAAATGTTTACCTGTGTATTTCAATATCTGTATTATTTTCTGGCTTAGAATATATTTCTGATGTTAGATTTAGTATCCTGGTGAGGACGAATGAACACGCTATAAATTTGGTAGGCTAATTAGCAACTTCGGAAACGTCATATAGAAATTCGCGTTTTAGCGACCAAACGAAACTTAGTCGAAAACTTTTATAATTTTGAAGTTTTACTTATAAAGCTAAGAATAAGCTGTATAGAAAGTTTCAGAGACTGATTTAGAGTTTTGAAAACTCGTGGGGAGGTAAACGTAATTCCCCGAGAATGTTGCCTATATATAGGAAGTGATGAACTTAGGTTTTTCATAAGTTTTTTAACCTAATTCTAAAAGGAGGCCAAAAGGGGGCTAAAGAGAGATTTTGAAGCTTAGAGCTTTGCGACGCCAAACGACGACCTTCCGTCAGTCTGGTTTCTCCCATATTTCATATTCGAGCTCCTCGAGGTAAGAGCTTCGTTTTGATATATGTTAGGGCTTGTTTGGCCAAGTTTTCCGAAAAGTTGTTTTCTAGAATTTTTCATAAAAGTTGATAAATGGAATTCTGATCCATAGGAATTGTACTAGACGGACTTCTGCACGTTCTTTGTGCACGGGTTTTCTTTGGATCGTATTATAAGTGCGTAAATCGGAGGTGAGTGATTCAACTATGTTTTGGAATGATTTCTTGGCATGTATTCATGTTATGTTTGAATAGCATGTATTAATTTCTAGAGATATATTGTGTAGTTCATGTTGGGCATTTATATTGATAAGTAGGTTCAATAGCACGGTGATATGTTTTAATTACCGCGAGCATGGTGTTATGTATTTGAGCATGTTAAGTTGCTTATTTGGGTCAGAAGGAGCACGTGGTCACCGTACCATTTTGTGGAGCCAGTTTAGGGCATTAAGGTCGCACGATTGAAGAAAAGAATCGTGGGTCTTACCCTTTCGCGTGGACTTATTGGCGAGGAGTCGCGGATTGGGAATATGGACGGGCACGTGAGTCTCCGGCGACTAGTATGAATTGTAGAGATGTGAATGCGGACATGTTTATCATTCATGTTCATATGTTGATTTATTCACTAAGCTTTAGCTTAAACAAATCGAAATATGTGTGGTTATTCAAATAACCATTGCAGGTGTAATTGCTGGCGAGGAATCGCAGAAGTGAGTACGGGGGTTGGGAGCTCGCTTGTGAGGCAACTTGAATGTAAATCTTGTAGTTTTGGGATGATATGAATGTTGTAATAAGAATTTGAGTGTTTTAACACATGTTTAATTTAGTATGTAAGAATGGATTTTAAACCATTGTAATAGTTAGTAAGATGTTGTAATCCTGCTTTAGAAACGTTTTAATACAGCTAGAATTACTTTGGGTTAAGTTTGGTTTGGGTGGTTGATCTTTGGTGATAGTTAGAAAGCTTCAAAACCTTGAAATTCTGCAGATTGGGCTGCTGCCAGGGGAGCAGTCGACTGAGCAGTCGACTGAACCCCTGTGTCTGTTAGCTACTGCTTCTTATTTTAACAAAAGCAGTCGACTGGACCCCTCAGCAGTCGACTGGACCCCTCAGCAGTCGACTGGACCCCAGTATTAGTCGACTGGAATTGACATTTAAATCCCTGCCTAACTCCGTCGACTGAGCAGTCGACTGAGCAGTCGACTGAGCAGTCGACTGAACCTCTGGTTTTAAAATGTGTTTTGTTTTCCGCTGCGTGTGTTCTTCAAACCTAATTTTTGGGAACGTTAATGAATTGGTTTAGCCTCGGTGGCGTGCCACGGGCTCCGGTTCCGCTATTGTGGGACCGGGCTGTGACAGAGGTAATCTAAAGAATTGATCGTCGCCTTCCCCGGCAACGGCGCCAAAAACTTGACACGAGAAAAATCTTGTGCGCTCTTGTGCAATACCCAAGTGTAGGTAGACGTGCAAGTAATATCTGGTAAGACCAGGTCGATCCCACAGGGAAGGTGTTGACCTATTGAATTAGACTATCCTCTAAAAGAAAGCAAAATAAAATGAATAAGTTTGAACGATGGTGCAGAACACAAAGTTCCACAAACTAGGATTACTAATGAAAATAATTAAAATTAACTAAACAATCTAACTAGCTAATTAAAACAGTACTTGAAATTAGGGTATTTAACTTTAAAAGAAAATGTTGGGATTACACGAATCTGCAGTAACCTAGCCATCTACCATGCATTTGCCTTGAAGCACAATGGAGTACATTACCTACAGTTTTCCGTATTCCTCTAAAAATAAAGAATCCATGGCCCTTTCATGACCGGGACCATATCATCACAGTTAAATTAAAATACGCAAAAGCGGTTTAATTCAATAGTTAAGACTCGCATCCTCAATGGTATTAGCATTGAAGATGGTTTGCAAAATGTATTGAAAGAAAATGCCTTAGGGCCTTAGTTTTAAAACTGTTTTGACAAACTGAGCATTTATTTGGGACAGAATGATAACAAATCTTAAGACAAAAAGGTCCTGGAATACTGCAGGGAACATCCTCAAGAATCAGGGAGTTCGATCGATCGACGCGCCTTCTCGATCGAACCAGAGACAGTCAAGCGATCGAAGTCAGTTCGATCGATTGAGGGATGAAGGTCTTCGATCGATCGACGCGCCTTCGATCGATCGAAGACCTTCATCCCTCAATCGATCGAACTGACTTCGATCGCTTGACTGTCTCTGGTTCGATCGATTGAACTAACTTCGATCGATTGAACACAGCGATTATTCTGCTGCATGGCAGAGGCTGGAGATCACTGTTTCATCGTGTTCTCCCAACCTGAGACTACTCAGACATCGTCTGGAGTGTCACAGAATTATTTTTAACGTAAGAAAACATTAATACCCTGTTTGATTGTGAGTTTTTCATAAGAAATCTAAAAACTATGGTTTTATCAATATTTAGCATGCAACACTACAAAACGAGCGATTAAACTACGACTACCAAGTGCAAGATATGAATAAACAATAAATATATAACCTGGAATGAAGAATACTAGTATTAACTCAGAGAAATCCAATCCACAATGTAAAGATTCAATGAAAACCTACAAAACACAAGCAAAACTCTCTATCTCTCTCTCTAAACTGTAAAAATGTAAAGTGGGCGTCCCCCTGGACGTGTACAATACTCCTATATATATAAGAAAACCTAAGAAACTAGGGTTAAAACCCGCATTCTGCTGCGCACGCAAATGTTACTGGAAATACCCCGTTCGATCGATCGAACTGATCTCGATCGATCGAACCCTTGATCTTCAAGCGCTTCAACACTCTTCAAGCGATCGAATGCTCGATCGATCGAACCTTCTTAGATCGATCGAACTCCACATTTCAGCTTTGACTTCTTTTGTTTGCCTTCCAGCATTCCATTTATTCTGATGTTCATCTGTTTAGTCCGCACAGCAGTGATCTGCATAAACAACAGCTAAAACAATACAACTTATCATAGATTAATCATAATGTATAAAAATTAGCCTTGTAATGCAAATTGCGGATAACACGGGAAGTTGTGATAAAAACTAATACAATTCTTCCTTTTAGCGCGGTTGTATTTTACAAATACCCCCGCTTTGCACTATCCTCTGCCTCTTTGTGGGCCTCTCCTGCATCCCTGTGATGTGTTAGAGCCTTAGTGCTCCATCATCTCTCTTTTAGGCCATTATTTGGCCTCCAGTTGCCCCATCTGTGCTTCAATTGTTCTGGGCAGTTGTAGACACCCCATTTTGTCGGCTATTAGATTTAGGAGACCCATAGCTTGGTGGTTCACAATGATCGAAACAGACTCAAAAAGGATTCCTGGAAGTTAGTTCTACCTCTCAAAATGCTCAGAATGACCAAAATACCCCTAAAAGCCCAAAAACTCCCAGATTCAGACTGAAAGCTCTGAAAACATACTACGTCATAAAAAAAGTGGTAAAATGAGTTTTGAATCAAAATCGGATGAAATCGTCAGCTCACAGAGACCCCCCAGAAGTCCCGGAAGTTCCCGGAAAGTCTCCGTTGAGCGGTTTGACCTTGGTTTGAGCAGGTTTGACCGAAATCATCCAAATTTGCCAAAACGTTTTCTAGATTATGTGAAAAGTACTAAAATGAGTTTTAAAAGAAAATCGGATGAAAATGTCAGCTCCTGGGAGCTCCCAGAGGTTCCCAAAACTTCCTGGAGATCCTAGGTTTGACTGATTTGACATAAAAGCTGACTTTGAAACCGGAACGCCATTTCATTTTTTAAACATTTTTCATGGATACTAGAGGTCAATAGCTTTCCAACGGTATATCGTACATAATTTCTGGATTCAAAACGAATTTATTATGAATTTTCGAAGGTGAAAAAGACGATCAAATCGGCTTTTATCGCGAATACCGCAAACCTTTTCAAAGTGACCTGACTCCAAACTATTTTTTATGAAAATTAGACTCCATTACCTTTCCAACGGTATATCACAAGCTCAATTTGGAGTTCGTACACATTTTCTGTGAGTTTCAGACGAAATAGGGCCTTTTCGCGAGTACCGGGACCTCTGGGGGCCTAAACGTAATTTTTTGGGCATCTGAGGAGCAGTGCCGCAGCAACACTGGGCCATTGCCACGGCGGCACATGGCCAGTGCCGCGGCGGCACTCAACCTCCGCAGAACCCATTTTGTAATTTATTTTGGGGGTCCAAATTGAATAATTAAAGACCAAAATGATGTAGTTTTATGTTCACAAATGTTTGGGACCAATGGGAGCACTTTTTAAATCCCAAAATCACCCCCAAATTGGCCTATATAAACCCCCATTTACTCTTCATTTGAGGAGGGGGGCAAGTGCAAAGCTTGAGAAAGTTGTAGAGAGAAAGAGAGATACAGATAGGTTTAGAGTAGAGAAAGGGAGCTTCTCCCACTGATTTTCTATACGAAAGTGAGTTCTAATCTTGTTTTCTTCCATTACCTCTCTTATACTTCACATTCAAATACCCCCCAATCACCATTCTTGAGTTAGGAAGCTACTTCCATGTCCAAATGTCAATATCTATGAGTGAAACACCAAGCTACAAGTCCAATATCACATTAATTATCATCTATTGATTGCTATTTACTTGCTTGTTTATATATTTTTTTATCTCTTCTTACCTCATTTCTTTTTTATAATTTCTTTATTTTCGTACTTGTTCATCATCATCTAGGTGATGACATGAAATTTGAGGTAAGTGAATCCTTATGGATAGTAGCTCTTGACCTCAAAAACATGTTTGATAGATGATGATTATAACCTCAATACTTCCAAAGTATTCTTGAGGTTATGCCCAAAATAAAACAAACCTTTCCAATAATATTGGAGGTTTTCTAAATGAGTTAGAGGTCGATATTAAAAGTGGTTTTAATCCTCTTTGAGTGTTGAAAATATACTTTCAAAATCCATATTTCAAAGCCCTTCTAAAACCCCCAATATTGGGATTCCAAGCAATAAACATTGTTTTTCTCAAAAATCTTCAAAACAGTGAGTTATTTAACTTCAATGAATTATTATGAGTTCAATACTCAATATATAAATGTAAGATCACTTGGAATGTCTTCCTAACTCATTAGAGAACACCCATGATTTTTGGTTTGACTTGGAAATACTTGGAAGGATTCCATTTTGGTCCAAACATTCTCTCCAGATATTCTGCCGTTACTGTCACAGCAGCTTGGTTGACTTTTAACTTGTTTTACAGAAAACTTTTCCAAAATGTGTGATCCCAACTCATTTTTTACTTGAACTTCAGTGTCTTAGGGAACTTTCTGTATAATATGGGCCTCTAGATGTTTTGTTTTCATTTTCTAAGATTTTTTGACATTTCAGTCGACAGTATGGATTCTGTTTCTGAGTGACCTCTATTGTTTATATGATTTCTCTCAATCTGTAATAGTTATTGAGGATTGGATTTTTGATATGTGTTCTAGAGACAATAAGGATGATCTCCATAAAAAATCATGCATTGAAAACATTTCTAACCCTACTTTCCGAATTCTACAACATCAAGTCACTGTTCTGTCCACTATTCACAGCAAGTATACCTTTACTTCCATCCTTTGATTTGATGCTTATATGCACTTCAAATTAGTTCATATCTTAGGAAGTGGTCCATACTATATTTGTATATATACCATGATGATTTCCTCCATGCATTCATTCATATTCTAGACTTGTAAGTCACATTAGAAAACCCATGTTCACAAACACACTACAACCTTTGCACATTCTAAGACCATGCATTGCATCCATGCAAGATTCGGAGTTTTCGTGACTCCTAATCCAAGAAGATTATAAGGAATGAATTCGATCACACGTTCATGCTTCCCTCGATCTAATCTTCCTTTCTCATCCGTCACGGGAATTGAGAGGTCTTCTTTCCTCAAAAATTAACATGCATCATTCTAGCTTGCTAAGCACATTTTGATCTCTTTGTTTATTTGTTTCAAGAACAATTCATGTCCCCCTTAGATTAGGAAAACTTAATTACTTGATATGTGATTAGACTATTTTTTTCTAGGTTTATTTGTGTGATCTTTCGCTTTTGCATTGTATGATATTCGGCTTAGATCTTGTGAATGATATATTATCTTTTGATCTTCCACTTCAAAATTCTTGTGTGATGTAATATACTATCATAGTATTAATTGTCGAACCATACATAATATAAGATGATTATTCGGATGCTAATTGAGGCCGTCGAGAGACGGGGCGAGTTGAGGGTGTTTTAGTCGTGACAAAGGCTCCTTCCTCTCTCTTACCAAAACCCCGAGCCAAGTTCTTTGGATATGAAAGGCTGGTGCCCTTTATTCGTTTGGATAAGTCAAATTAGGTTTCTTGGTTCCTTAAAAACCAAGTGGCGACTCTGTATCTGTTTTCAACAGACCTTTTCTTTTCCTTTCAAAACAATCTCAAACAAACAAGAAGTGGAATTCCGCGTGTTCACAGCAGTCCTACATCTTCTCAATTTCTAGAACTTTATTGGTTTTTTCTTGGGTTCAGACACTCCAGTATGGCTAACAACGATAAGGATACTGATCCTATTCCAGCTATTACTCATGCTCATTCAGATCTGTCTCTCTTTCAACACACCTCTGCTTAACGGATTGCTAGTGTGTTGTTGAGTAGAAAGAACTTTGCTGCTTGGTCCCGTTCTTTCCGTTTCTATCTTGGGGGCAAGGCAAGTCTGGATGGATTCTAAGTACTGTACCCAAGGCAGCACTCTCTGATCCTACATTTTCTCAATGGAATATTGATAATTGCTCCATTTTGTGGTGGTTATTTAACTCTATCGAAGATCGGATTTATCGTATGTTCATGTTTCATGATACTCTTTCCAGCCTACGGACCTCTCTGACTCAACTGTGTTTTTTGTGTTCTCTCGCCCTTACAATCTTGCACGTATTTACCTTTGAGAATGGGGTCAGTAGCTGATTTCTAAATTATTCCTATTATTTTGTATGATGATTCCCACTTCATGAAGATCTTTCTAAAACAAGGTGCACCAATTCCAAAGGTTGTGCCATGGTGGTATAAAATTCGATCTGAAGATGCAACTAATTGGGAAGTTTTGGTAAATCCCATGGTTAACGATTGGGAAGATCATGTCAATTGTCCATAGTTTAATTTATTTTGGTAACTTTAAAATTTGATTTTTTTTGGGTATATTTATTGTCAATGTGGATTTTGTTTGATATGATTTTTTTGGGTATTTTTATAGTCAGTGTGAATTTTGTTTGATAGATCTTATTTTGTATATTCCGAATATATAAATTTTGTTGAAAATAGAGTTGTGGATTGAAAGTCATGGCATTTTGAAGAGAAAAAAAAAAAAAAAAAGGAAACAGGGACTTTTGGGGTTAGAAACCTATTTGAAAAATGTTCATTATAGGGACTTATGGCTGAATGACCCAACTTAAACCATTACAGAACTAAAAATTAAAAATATTTTTTCGATTCTGTAATGATAAGAGCCACTATTTCTTATTTCGTAACCCAGAATTGCTCACATTTTGCTTATCCTCTTTTCCCATTACATTGTAGTGGGGTTCAGTATTTTACACTATTAATTAATTCTCATTTAATTTTGAGTCACACTGCATTAGCAAATAAGAAAAGAGAGTGAACAATTTTGAAACAATTTTGGAGTGAGCAAAAATGTATTCAATTCGAAACAATAGATAAAGCAAATTAAAGAGGGTCACACCAGTCAACTAGTCACGTGAAAGCAAACAAGAGACATAATGCTTCATTAAACGAAGATAGAGAATGTCAGCAATGTTAAAAAAAAAAAAAAAGGGAAGAAAGATTAGCTATGCATCTCCACCACTAATTGTGTGTGTTGTCCAATAGGCTAAAGGCTTTTGACACATGTCACTATTTAGTTGGATACAGGGTACCACACCATCTTTTCATTAGAATTATATGAATTAGTCCTCCTTTTCGAGAGGATAACAGATTAAGTCCAATTGGTATGTGAGTTTTGAAATTGGACCCCCTATATACCATAAATCAAGAATTAGTCCTTCCCCAAATTTTGGTGGGTGATTTATGGACCTAAATGCCCTTTTTGTTGTTTAAAATTGTTCTTTTTGAAAATATTCTATTATTAGTTAGTATAATTATTGATGCTGAATTCTTGGCACAATATATAACTGTTGTAATTTGTTGCTGATTTTGAGGGATGTGGAGATGTATCCTTCAATTAAGTTGATTCGAAAAAAAATCTTGGGATTAAATCTTGCTGTTTTAAAAATCAAAAGTCCAACAGTTTTGTTACCAAAAAGGGCGTATATCTTCTTGCCTCTTGTTGAGGTAGTGAGCTTCCATCCATTCCTGGATTTTTTTTCAATCAATGGGTGGTGAAATAACTGAAGCTCGTTGTTCAATATATATATATATATATATATAAGGGCCAAAAATAAAGAATTGGAAGAGAGAGAAAAAGAAGTTGGGCTGTTAATTTCTGGGTTCGAATTGGATCTATACACAAATGATGAGATGATGAAGACTTGAGACCAAAGCACTTTCTCTATCTCTCTCTACAGTGAGACTTCTGGAAGATTTTTTAAATGAAGAGTATCCTTTTTTAATTGTTCGTTCTCTCTCTCTCTCTCTCTCTCTCTAAAACTCTCTCTGAATATCTCCCCACAACTGTATTTTCGCTTCAAATTGTTTACTCGGACTGTTCAATGATCGGAACCCTAAATTTGCCTTCTATACTATCCCTCAAATTCTCGACCGAAAACTACTGCTCTCGCCGGAACAACCAATCTGACCGAAAAATGTCGTTTGCCACCAGAATCTCCTGTAAAGCTGCGATTCACTCCTTCGCCGAGACGATGCCGTCGATGGTGGAGACGAGAAGACACACAAAAAAAAATGTCTTTGTGAAGGGGAGTAATTTGTTTTTTTTTTTTTTTTTTGTTAAGGTGAGAATTTTTTTTTTTTTTTTATAGTTCTTTTTTTGGTGAGAAATTTCTCACCATTATGATATTGAGTAATGTCTCACTTTTGGTCACTGATGTGTATTAAAGTGATGAATTTCTCATTATGGTGGAAAGTGATATCATCATCATCACTTTTGTTTGTTTTCGTGAGAAATTTGTATTATTAATGAGAAATATATGGTTTACTAAGCATAAAGAGAAATTTCTCACTTATGGTTAGTGTGCATTTTAAAGTGAGAAATTTCTCATTATAGTTAGAAGTGAGACTTTCTCACGATAATATATAGAATTTCATACCATGTTATTGAGAAATTTCTCACTTCTGTTATTTTAAAGTGAGGAATTTCTCACCTTTCAGTTTCTATTGTATAATTTTTCTCTGCTAATTCTCTATTTCTTTCTCTCTCTCTATATATATATATATATATATATATGTTCAAAACAACAAATTTGGGTTTTAAATTTCAAAACCCTGATTTATGGGAGTATTTCTCTCTCTCTCTCTATATATATAGCAATATATATATATAACAAATCTGGGGTTTGAATTTAATAACATTGATTTATGGGAGTAGGGGTATTTTGGTCTTCAAAATAGGTGAGGGACTAATTTTTAAGTTGACTTATGAAATGGATCAATTTCTAGAAACGGCTACAATAAAGGACTGAAATCTAAAGAACCCTCTTTTCATGTGGTATGGTGTGGTACTCTTAACATATGCAAAAATTTCTCACCAACATTTAACAGTTTTGAGGCATGAATTCAACTTTTAGTTTAGTTTAGTTTAACACATATAAGGAAATCTTTTTGTGTTCTCAGCTTCCCAAAAAAGGTTATTTAAGTAAAACCAAATAAAAACTCTCAAAACTCTGAAGGCTTGAATGTGATGTAAGGCACATGTCTGACTTTGTCAAAATCTTCTCCTTCTTTCCCATCTTTCTCTTGAAGTACTCCAACCCTATCTATAAAAGCTTCAGGCATCCTTATAAGCTTCAACTCCTTGAGGGTAGTGACAAATCTCAATCCATCTGGAACCATCTTCAGATTCTCACATTCCTTAATGGTTAAATGAGTAAGACACGGCATTGCTCCTTCATCCACCCTCCAGTTCTCTAAGTTAGGCAAATAAGACAGATATAGAGACTTAAGGCCAGGGAAACCCATGGCAGAGCACACCATTTCTTTTCCCATAAAGGACTGAAATTCCAACGACAAGATTAACAAGCTATGCAGCTTCTCCAGTGTTTCCATGGGATCTTCATCGAGCATCGTATTGATCAAGGTCAACTTGGTGATGCTTGGCGAGAAAATGCTTGGTAATTTGTCTATACAACGACCCAATAAGAACAGCTCATGCAGATGATGACACACTATCAGTTGTGTTGAAGCAGCTACCCACTTTTCTGGACCCAGCTGTTCGTTGAAACAATCTATGACAACATATGAATGGCGAAGAAGGCGATTTGATGAGGTGACGTCGTCGTTTAAGTACTTGATGATGATTTCCAATTCCTCGAGCTTGCATTTTCTGTTGATTTTCAAATCCAGTTTCCGAAGATTGGTTAATTTGAAAAGATCTTTAGCACGACACACACTCGGGTTGAAGTTTTCTAGTGTTTCTAGGTTGCTCAACCCATCCAATTTCAGTTTCTTTATTAGAGTCGTAAAATCACGGGGGAGATACAAGTGCATCAATCGTCTCATCTTCCATAGGACATTTGGGAAACATGAAACAGAAGACAACACACGTAAATCCAGGGTCTGCAAATACGCCAAGTTGCCCAAAGATGATGGTAACTTCTCGAACCAAGAATCTCTTACGCTCAAGTACCTCAAGTGTATTAGGCTTCCGATTCCATTTGGTAAGCTCAGTTCATCAGAGGAACCACAAAAGTTTTCGAGAATCAAAACTCTGAGAAACTTGAAGTCTCTATAGTATGATTTGATTACTTTCGGGATATATTTAGCCCATCCATCTTCAGGGGTAAAGAACAAAAGTGAGCGAAGATGGTGAGTACTACTTGTACCCTGTTCGGGTGGAACAAATCCCTCAACGTTTTCATCCAAGTATACTGAGAGTCTCCGAACTTTACTAATAGATGATGAAGAGGAGGAGGATGAGGAATCCACAATATCTTCCTTTACTCCATCTGATCGAATATCAATAAACTTCAAGAAATTTTCTTCTTTTCCCATTGACAGGCATAGTTCTCGCATCAGATCATGAAGCCGACATGAAAAAATTCTCCCAGTTAGGTTTATTTGCAACTCAACCATGAACCTCGCTGCCAATTCACCTAAATATCGCTCAGCAACATCCGTCAATGTTTCTTTGTCTGCTTTGTCATCCGCCAATACCATACCTTCAGCCATCCATACTTTATAAAGTTTATCCACTTCAATATCAGAATCCTCTGGGAAATTACCTAGACAAAGAAAGCATGGCTTTAAATGATATGGTAAGTCACTGTAGCTTAAAGCTAAAACTTGTGGAACACTTCCATGTTGTTGTCCTATCTTGTTGCCGCGATTTAAATAAAAATTAATGTTCTGGTCCACCATCTCCCACTCCCTCAAGGTGTGTTTCGTTCCCAAAAGTCCTCCCAGCACCACAACAGCCAGTGGTAGACCTCCACAATGTCCAACCAATTTTTTTCCTAATCGCTCCATGCTTTTCTCCTCTCCTGGATCTGCAAAACAAAAAATAGTTAAGAAAAAAAAAATGTAAATTTCTTGTAAGCATACGAGCGCTCTTGTAAATGTGACTCTTCATATTTGTAGAAGTGTACAAAAGATATCATAATGGATGAATTTTCATGATTCACTAGATAATAATCATATATATATATATATATATATACACCCACAAGTTGATAAATTTGACACAAGGCTGCTTCAGGAACGGTTGGTATGGAAATTCAATCCCAAAGGTTTTTTCTTGGTAAAATCTTTCAGTTTAGCAGCTGAAAACAAAAGGATGTTGCCTTCTTCTCTAGTGAGGGCCACTAAAAGAATTTGGCATAGCCATGCTTGATGCTCCCCCTAAGGTTGAAAAATTTTGTTGGCAGAAGAGTTACTAAAGAGGGGTGCCAACTAGGTAGGGATACTCTATGCAATTTTTCGTGATGACCATCCTGAAGATCATAATCACCTCTTTCTTCTTTGCAAACACTCTTGTAAACTCTGATCTTCATGCCTAGGGTGGTTGAATGTATCGTGTGCTCTTCCTTCCAGTATCTATGATCTTTTTCTTCATTGGCCTTTTCTATGTCCAGGAGTCCGATTTGCTGCAGCCTGGGAACTCCTATTTTTTGCTATCGTCTGGTCCTTGAGGCTTTCTAGAATTGAAGTTTTACTTCCAACAAGGTTTGGTTGCTTAAAGCAAAGAATGGTGAAGTTACATATACATGTTAATCAACTTCGTTGAAGTTGTTGCTTTCTCTTCTCATCCAAAATGGGTTCCGGTTTGCCATTGGCTACCTCTACCTGCTGGATCTCTCAAATTTAATGTTTGAATTCAGGATTCAAAGGCAATTGAATTGTTAGCAATCCGAGAAGCCCTTCTGCTCATTTCTTCTTTTTCAAAAGCACCTCTAATGATTGTCTTTGAAAATGATTCATAGGTATCCGTTTCTTGGGTAAATGATTGTCCGTCAAAGCTATGGAGGCTTAACTTAGCGTTTAACAAAATTCATGACCTTCTCTCCTCTCAAAGCTTAACTGGGCGAATTCATGTTCACACACTCGCAGGGGGGTAACTAATTAGCGGATTCACTTGCAAAGGCTGGGGTCAATAGATCCTCCATTCTTTGTTTGTCCTTTGTGGTTGGGGGCGGGGTCGCATGTGTGTGTTTGTTGAATTTCTACTTGGCCGATTCTTTGGGTGTGTGTGTCTTTGGCGTGTCTTTCAGTTTTGTGCTTGGTGTGTTTTTCCTTTCAATGTGTACAAGTGTTTTGGTGCATCGGCCAGATATGTGTGTGTGTGTGTGCGCCCGCCCGTGCACACCTTTTTAGGTCTTCTTTATTGTGATCAATAATATGTGGCTCTGGCTTATCAATGGTTGCTGATGAAAATTCCACCATTCTCTTGCTGGCTTATCAATTGCCTCCATGGGATTTTGCTGCGCTGCTTCTCTGATCTTTCTTTGAAGGCCTTTCTTGAATACTATCTATCTTGGTTGGAGGCCTTTCTCTTGCTGGCGTCTCAAGCTGTGGGACTTATTAAGTGGATGCTTCTACTCCTTCGATGCTATTCTTTGTGGCTGCTATATAGATGGTTGCCCTTTGCTGGCCAACTCATATATCAGGTTCCTCAAGTATTGGGATCCAGCAGATGTTCTAATTGGGCTGGATCAAATGCAATGTCAAAGTAACGTATTGGCTGCTGTCTTGGAGTTGATCAATTACAATGCCCAAGTGATGCTACGTCCGAGTATGATGATCTTCTTTTCTTTTTATCTTGACTATAGTGTTTCGTGTATCACTTTGCGTTTTATGTTTTTATTCTGCATTAGTGCGTTTCTATGTCTGTATTATTCTCTTCTTTTTAGCTGTGTTAGGTTGGGTGGTGTTGTCAGGCTTTTCTGGGATGGGTGTTTGTTAAGAAGCTATAGTAAGGTGTAGGCTCCTCTGCAATGATCTGATTGTGGTACTAGGGTGTGCTACTGCAAGATATTGTTGTTCTTGATGTCTTTGATTGATTATAAATTAAATTCTGATGTTAAAAAAAAAAAAAAAAAAAAAAATTCCCACTTCGAATATGTAGTAGCACTAATACTAAATAGTGTAAAAGTTGTATCCATAATATCTCAACTCAACCATCTATCATATCCCTCTTCAAATGCTTTTAACTATATTATCAAATGTGATAATAACCTAAGCATAGAAGATACAAAACTCAAGATACCAGATTAAGGGTGATCAGAAACTAGAAGTAAACAGTCATTTTATTAACATTAAAACAACTTGGAGAGGGGGTGATAAACTACCTGATTGGAGTCCTTTTGTAAATGCCTTTTTCTGAAGTAGCTCCCAACTTTCATCATCAGTCAAATACCGTTGTTTATGGTGGAAACCGTGTGGATCCACACTCTCAGCCACGTTTATGTTACGAGTTGTAAGCAGAATTTTGCTACCTGTCTCTTTAATTGGGAAGGCATGTTTCAGGCAGTCCCATGCGTCGCTTAACCAAATATCATCAAGAACTACCAAGCATTTCTTATTTTTTTGGACTTCAAAGAGACACTTGACTAGCTCATCGTCATTCTTTTTCTTAAGATCCTCACTCTTTTCGCCGGTAAGTCTGCTTAGGATCCCGCACAGAACATCTTTCGTTTGTTGTTGATGAAATTGCTCAGATATGCAAGCCCAAGCACAACCATCAAAATGATGTTGAACACGGATATCCTTATAAACCTTCCGGGCAAGGGTGGTTTTTCCGATACCACCCATCCCAGAAATGGAAACAACTCGACAGTTTTTACTTTTTTCAACCAACTGTGTCACCAATTCCTTAACATTTTCCTGCATTCCAACAAACTCCTCCTCATCAGTATGTGAATAGGTCCTCCTCATTATTGGAAATTTCCTTTGGGATGCAGAGCTTGAGCCTTCTCTTTGTTCATAAGTTTGTAGTCTCCTGGTGATTTCAGTGATCCTGTTTTTAATACCTTGAAGCTCCAAACCAACCTTATGACGCTCTCTACATTCAGTCAAGATGCAAGCATATCTTTGAAGGACGCTGAGAAAAATTCCTCCACTCCTCCTAGATGCAACTTTCAGGACAAAAGTTTCGACAACATCTTCTGTTTTTAAAGAAAGGTCTCTGACCTCTTCAACTTTGGTGTGGAGCATTGCGCTTTCATCTTGTATCCGATCTGCGTCTATTAAAAAGCTATTCATCCACCTTAGCTCTGCTCGAATTTCCTCAAGCTGGTCACTCACTCCATGTAAGAATTGTACTTCTTCAAGCAATAAACCTAATGATCTTTCCACGACGAAAGAGACAACTGACTCGCCCACCTTCTCCATGAGTGATATATCAGGAAGAACAATAGGAGCTCAGTTGGCTTCTTTCTTTAGAATTTGGGTGTAAAACTTACTATCTGTTATTCTGTTTAGTGTGTTTATAGTTGAACTCCTTTGTTTCCCTAGAATGGGAGTAAAACTTATCTGGCTCGTGTATTCCTACTCCATTCATTATTCTAAAGGTGGGGACAAAACTTAGAAAGCTAGTCAATTGAATCAATTTTGCCCCTGAAGTTTTTACTTAGAAGCAATACAGACCAAATGTGCCATTTTGTCAAAAAAAAAAATTTGGTGGAATTCACCCACTGCTACACACAATTCCGCTGATATGCATGTGGAGAGGTTGGTGGTGTTCAATTTTTGCCCGAAAAAAACGTGTCGGTACATATAATGTGAGTAAATTTTGTCAACTTTTCTCACCGAATTAGACATGTGGACCATATTGGTTCAATTTAAAAACTTAAAAGGACTAAAATGAGACAATGACCAAACTTCAAGGCTATACTTTAAATTCCACAACGAAAATAACCCTTAATTATTACAAATTCAAAGTCTACATATGAGTCTATTCTTAGTCTGATACATAGTGATTCTATGCAGGAAAGTAGACTTCATGCCTTTCATAGAATCTTAAGAAGGATGTGACTTCAAATTTTTCAACAAGCCCTCTTCCTAAATTGTGGCTTACTGAGTCCTAATCAGTAATGGAAGCAATTGTCCCAACCATCATAGCATAAGAGCAGCTAGCTAGCTTCATTAGAACAGTTTGGGCGGCCTTAATATGGAGATTAACTGGAATTCTTTGGGGTGGATTAGAACATAATAAGAATTTCATTTGGGTTGGATTAGAAAATATTCTTTATCCACTAAAGTGAATTTGACAACAGTAACAGACCACCACTAGTTCTGTTGGGTGTGGTCCTCCCTAGGGAGGCAAGGGAGGCCACCCTTAACTTGGTCTGTCAATTTTTACAGCTCAAAATGGAGCAATTGTCAATTGTCAGTTTTGTTAAACTATTTCTAATTGACACATATTTATTATGTAGGTTTAATAAGTTTTTGACATATTGATTGGAGAGATGTATACTAGCATCTCCCGCCCACTATCTCCATAAGTGAATATGTCAGGATTCAGGAAAAACAATAGGAGCTCTTCCTTTAGATTTTGGTTGTGAAACTTATCTGTTTCGTGTATGTACTTCATCCATTTGTAACTCTTTCGTTTCTTGATAATAAAATAATGGTGGTTTCTTTGAATTATAGTGTGTGGGTTAGAATATTACTCCATCATCACTAAAGTGATCGTGTCATTATTATTCATCAGGGGTATGCTTTGCATAGTGCTATTGAATTTAGGGCCTCATACCTACTGGTTCTACTCCCTTCATAATTCTAAGGCAAATCATCCCACACAACACTCTATTAATTCAATAAAGACCAACCACCATTCTTAAATAAATATCAACAACCATTCTTAAATTATTCAATAAATATCATCCCACCTAACACTGTAGTAGGTTCAACTACCTAATGGTCCTACTCTTTTCTTTTTGTTCAATAAATATCAACCAATCTTAAATTATTCTAATTGAAAATAAAATGCTTAAACCATTAGGTCATTACTAAATAATGGCTTACTCATGTGTCTAAATCATTTGAAATCGAAAGACACCAATATAGTCTCTGTCTTTCTGGTCAGTAATAATGGAAACAATTGTCCATACTTCACTCATAATAAAATAAGAGCATGACGCTAGCTAGCTTATAACTCAAAAGTTTGAATGGTAATAATTAATATTACTAATTGTCAGAGATTTAATAGTGCAACGGTAAATTGATGGTATGGTATTTCATGAAGGGTCGGTTATTATTTGTTATAATGTATTACCATTGAAATTTGAATATCTGAGTAAGGCCATGAATTTTTAGCAGTATCTATAAAAGGAATACTCTAAAACAAATCTGCTTCAGCAGCGAATTACAACAAAAAAGGAATTTTCATTCTTTGTTTTTCAGAACAGCGTAGAATTTATTTGTTCTTCTTTTTGCTTCCTATGTTCTTACAAAATGAGTAAACGAACTCTCCATTAGTTCATTATTTCAAATTGGTTTTTTTTTGGATATCTAATTTATGTTAGCTTCATTGATTATTCATTTGAGCAGTTTGGGCTATCTTAATATGGAGGTTCACTGCATTCTTTGGGTAGATAGAATTATATTCTTTACCCACTAAAGTACACTTTAAACGTTTCTTTCAAGCTGAATGCTTTGCCTTTTGCTTTCACTTTTTTGTTTTGGACTCATCGTTCATGGCGGGCACCACTTTTTTTGTTGCTTTCCATTCATCATTCAATGGTGAGAACTTTTGCACTGTTGTAAACTACATTGACCTCACTTCAGTTTTTTCACAAGTCTTTCTTGCATATTTTAAATTGAGTAATGTTAGGTATGCATAAACGGACACTTAAATAATATACATGTTGATATGGATTTTTAAAATTATTTAAGAATTATTATTAGACAAAGTTCACTTTAATTTCAAAACTGTCACGATATATCAACAGGTGAATAGTATAAATGCACAAAATCGATGTACTTAGCATTTACCTTTTAAATTACACTGACCTTCTTTAACATTTATATTTGTTTTAGCATTTACCCTTAGTTTATTTTGGGTCAAACTATTGCCTTACTACTAGTAAATTTTTTTTTGGTACAGAATTGTTACCTTAGTTAGCTATAATCAAAAGTGTACTTCGTTGTTAGATTTTAAAAAGACCGTTTTACCCTCATCCAGCACCTATCACGGCATTCTTTCTCATCCCTATGTTTCTCTCTCCTTCCTATCTCTGCTTCGAGTAAATATTCAGTGATATAGGGATATCATGTCAGCATCTACCCCTTTTATTGTGATGATGTGAAAGGATGATTCTTTTGAAAATAGAGGATAGGTAGATTACTTATGGGATATTACAGGTAAGTGATACCGTGTTTTCAAAAAGGATAGCACTTGGGTGTTTTTCACTTCGTGCTTTTTGTGCTGTTCTCCCTCACAGAAGTGAGACCTAGCACTTTAAAACAGTTATTTAAAAACTGTCCTGGATCCCACTTCTGTGAGAGAGAACATTACAAAAAACACTGAGTGAAAAGCATCCAAATGTTCTCCAATTTAATACCCGTTTCATTGAATATTTGGCCATCTGTTTCTCATCCCTGTCATCACTGGTTCTGTTGGGAGTGGTGGGGGATGCAACCACAAAAGTCCAGAATTGAGGCCACTCCTAACTTGATCTGTCAATTATTGCATTACAGCTCCAAATGGCGCAATTGTCAAAAAGGCAATGTTAGGTTAGGTGAAATATTTTTTTAAAAGCATATATGGCGACAAAGCAATATTTATTTATATCTTGGGTTCCAATGATACCTTACAATAATGTGTGGATCTCGAGGGAAAAATTGGATTTTTGTTGAGATGAATGGTGCCCTGACTATCACAATAAAGAACATACTAGTCCTTGTTTTGGCCCAATTCTTGTAGGTGTTTGAAGAATATTTCGTAATTATATAATGATTTTGTAGAGTGAAATATATGAAAATGTTTAAGAATTAATTTCTGTTATGATGTTATTTGATTTTTATATCTTGGTGATTCTAGTTTCACCCTATGTATAGGATCTAATTCCTGCAATATGGCAATATAAAAGAATATTACTCCATCCTCGTTTGAGAGTATTTTTGCTCACACTTTTTTGGTTTATGGCTCACACAAGTTTTTATTGGGTGACATGAACCTTATTTCATTCCCATTTTGTTCATATACTATCAACATAATTATTGGAATGAGACACATCTCACCCAGTGAAGATCTGAGTGAGCAATTGTGAACCAAAATTGAGTGAGCAAAAATGCTCTCACCTCATTTACCAATAAATAAATAACACTACATTCTCATTTGTTTTCTACATGGTATCAGATATCATTATTGTGAAAACTTCTCTGTCTTCAATCCAGTTGATTTTTTTTTGTTGAAATTTACTCGATTATATATGGTTCTATTTTAGAAGAGAAAAAGCATGTTAATTTTCAGTTTTAATGTATGTTTAATATATTAGCATTTAACATATTTTATTACTCATAATTATATTTCATTCCTTATGAGTATCCTTATGAGTGGCCAATAAGTAACGTTAGAATTTTAACTTCCAATAGGTAGTATCCTCTTATGTATATAGATACATATCAATCTGAGGTTATGTATATAGAGATATAGTTCAATACTTTTTCGGGGATGATCCTTACCTTGATAACAAAAAATCACCAATTATAAAGGACTTCTTGAATCTCCGCCGTTGGATTAGACAGTGACGATTTTCACCGTTGATTGGTCTGACCATTGATTTGTTTGAGGCTAAATAGAATTTCAATAACTGCAATTTTAGCGAAATTTTATTTTGAGTTCTGTATTTTTAAATGTAACATTTAAGTCTCTCGAGTTTCAAAACCGTGTCAATTTAGTAGTAACAATAATGCTGAAACTACATAATTCAAAGTAGAAAATTTGTTCCGTAAGAGGATCAAAATAATACATTTAAAAATACAGGGTCTAAAATAAAATTTTGTTAAATTACAGGTACTGAAATGTTTATTTGCCGACGTCAAAGAATTTCATGCCAATGATATCATGACAATGGGTCCTATTTGGCGTCTCTAAGACGTTCAATATGAACCGTCTATGTGCATTTGAAATTTAATTTGATTCAGTTTAACGGTCCATATGGAGAGACTGAATTTAGCAGAGGCACATTGCTTACATCAGCAATGTGCTGATACGCTTGCACAGAGGCACATCCGCACATAGCAATGTGATGACATCAGTTGATGTCACTAACGCGCGAGCTTATTCATGTCCAAAAAAATTTTTGGGACTTGAGAAGGAGTTAAAAAATGTTATGAATCCAATCAGGTAGATGCTATTGCCTAAAGACTTTAAACCAAGTATCTCATTATAAAATTGTCATATTAAGCACATTTCTTTTATATTTTTGTATTAATTATAAAAGCCCTCTTCCCTCTTATATTATTTATACAAAATATACAAAAATATATATATAAACAGGTCCAAACTAATTTTTTTCGGGGCATCATGCAAATCTCTGTCAAACTCCCCTGTATTAATTTTCTATATCCGCCCCTGCACAGGAGGCTTTTATTTGTTCTGAGTTCGGTTGATTATATCAACAATGTTAAACGAAGATTAGTTCCCATGTTTTTGCTAAACCATGAGTGATTGGAGAGATGAATACTAGCATCTCCCGCCGACTATCTCCATGGGTGATGTCAGGATTCAGGAAAAACAATAGGAGCTTAATTGGCTTCTTTCTTTAGATTTTGGTTGTGAAACTTATCTGTTTCGTGTATGTACTTCATCCATTTGTAACTCTTTCGTTTCCTGATAATAAAATAATGGTGGTTTCTTTGAATTATAGTGGGTGGGTTAGAATATTACTCCATCACTACTGGGGGTGAAAATAAAACCGATCAGACCGAAAGAATCGACCGAATCGAGCCGAATTTATGAGTTTCGGTCGATTTGTACATATTGCCAATCGGTTTCGGTTTTCTTCTTTATAAAATATCTGTATTCGGTTCGCGGCGGTTCTCATATATTTCACACCAACACCGACCGAACCGAACCGATTTAACTACTCCCTCCGTCCCATTTTATGTGTCCATCTTTCCTTTTTGGGATGTCTCAAAATTGTTGTCCACTTTCCTAAATTAGTATATAAATTTTACTTAGTTTCCCCAACTACCCTTCCTTGCAATCAATACCAAAATAAAATAATAATAAAAAAGTGCAATGATTATGGGCAATTGTGGAAAGTAGGTGTAGATTCTTTTTGTCCCCTTAAATAGTTGGACTCCCCAAGATGGACACATAAAATGGGACGGAGGGAGTACTTTTTATATATACCGTGAATATATATGCTTGTCTTTAGTATTCTCACTTATAACCCAACACAATATAATATACATATAACAAAGCCCAAGGACTGAATCCCACGACCCAACACTACAAAAGACTGAAAACCCACAACCCAACACATAATATATTAATATTAAGTACACATAACAACCCCAAAGACCGAATTCCACCGTCCAACACTGCATAAAGTAATAATCACATGCACACCAGCTAACACCTTTCTTCACACAACCCAACATATGGACGTCTCTCTCTCTCTCTCTCTCTCTCTCTCTCTCACACACACACACATAACACTTCCCTATCTCCCTCTTTGAAAACAATATTGCTACAATCACCGATCAGTACTGAGAGATTACACCGAAAATAGCTGGACCCCACTATTTGATACACATTGCTTGTTTGAAAACAAATGGGTCGGATCATACAAAAAAACCCAGCGATTTTATATAATTAAAAAAACCCGCCCAATTCATGACCCGCCCAATTCATTCCGTGGGTTTACAAGTGTGGGCTCCACACATTAAGTCGGTGCAATATTTCGGTTCCAATCGGTGGACGTAGCATTATTGCTTTGAAAACAATATTGCTACAATCACCGATCAGTACCGAGAGATTACACCGAAAATAGTTGGACCCCACTATTTGATACACATTGCTTGTTTGTAAACAAATGGGTCGGATCATAAAAAAAAACCCAGCAATTTTATATAATTAAAATAACCCGCCCAATTCATGACCCGCCCAATTCATTCCGTGGGTTTACAAGTGTGGGCTCCACACATTAAGTCGGTGCAATATTTCGGTTCCAATCGGTGGACGTAACATTATTGCTTTGAAAACAATATTGCTACAATCACCGACCAGTACCGAGAGATTACACCGAAAATAGCTGGACCCCACTATTTGATACACATTGCTTATTTGAAAACAAATGGGTCGGATCATAAAAAAAAACCCAGCGATTTTATATAATTAAAAAAACTCGCCCAATTCATTCCGTGGGTTTACAAGTATGGGCTCCACACATTAAGTCGGTGCAATATTTCGGTTCCAATCGGTGGACGTAGCATTATTGCTTTGAAAACAATATTGCTACAATCACCGACCAGTACCGAGAGATTACACCGAAAATAGCTGGACCCCACTATTTGATACACATTGCTTGTTTGAAAACAAATGGGTCGGATCATAAAAAAAAAAACACATAGCTGGACCCCACTATAATTCTAACATTGCTTGGGGCACAATCAAAGCCACAATCTTTTGCCCACAACCTTCATTTTGTGTCTATCTCTCTCCTAATGGGCCCCACAATGCCAATGACCCCACGGTGCTCATTAGGAGAGAGATAGACACAAAATGGAGGTTGTGGGCAAAAGATTGTGACTTTGGTTGTGCCCCAAGTATTACTCTACTTTAAATTGAGCACTGCTAGGTATGCATAAACGGACATTTAAATAATATGCATGTTAATCATATGGATTTTCAAAATTATATAAGAATTATTACTAAACAAAGTTCACATTAATTTCAAAACTACCACGATATATCAATAAATGAATAGTATAAATGCACAAAATCGATATACTTAGTATTTACCTTTTAAATTACACTGACCTTCTTTAACATTTATATTTGTTTTAGCATTTACCCTTAGTTTATTTGGGGTCAAACTATTGCCTTACTACTAGTAAATTTTTTTTCCTGGTACAGAACTGTTGCCTTAGTTAGCTATAATCAAAAATGTACTTCTTTGTTAGATTTTAAAAAGACCATTTTACCCTCATCAAGCACCTATGACGGCATTCTTTCTCATCCCTATGTTTCTCTCTCCTTCCTATCTCTGCTTCAAGCTATCTCTGCTTCAAGTAAATATGCAGTGAATCAGAGATACCACGACAATATCTATTCCTTCTCACATATTTTGAAATTGTAATGATGTAGAAGGATGATTCTCTTAAAAATAGAAGACAGATAAATTAATTATGAGATATTACAAGTAAGTGATACCATGTCATCGAAAATATCCGTTTCATTGAATATTTTGGCCCTCTGTTTCTCATCCCTCTCACCACTGGTTCTGTTGGGAGTGGTCGGGGATGCAACCACAAAAGTCCAGAATGGAGGCCACTCCTTAACTTGGTCTGTCAATTATTGCATTACAGCTCCCAATGTCGCAATTGTCAAAAAGGCAATGTTAGGTTAGGTGCAATATTTTTCGAAAAGATTATATGGCGACAAAGCAATATTTATTTAGTGCATGCACAGGCGCAGAGGAAAATGATACGACCGGATTCCAATGATACATTACAATAATGTGTGGATCTCGAGGGAAAAATTGGATTTTTGTTGAGATTAATGGTACCCTGACTATCACAATAAAGAACATACTAGTTCTTGTTTTGGCCCAATTCTTGTAGGTGTTCGAAGAAAATTTCGTAATTATATCATGATTTTGTAGAGTGAAATATATGAAATGTTTAAGGATTAATTTCTGTTATGATGTTATTTGATTTTTATATCTTGGTGATTCTAGTTTCACCCTATGTATAGGATCTAATTCCTGCAATATGGCAATATAAAAGAATATTACTCCATCGTCGTTTGAGAGTATTTTTGCTCACACTTTTTTGGTTTATGGCTCACGCAAGTTTTTATTAGGTGACATGAACCTTATTTCATTCTCATTTTGTTAATATACTATCAACATAATTATTGGAATGAGACACATCTCACCCAGTGAAGGTCTGAGTGAGCAATTGTGAACCAAAATTGAGTGAGCAAAAATGCTCTCTCCTCACTTACCAAAAAAAATAAATAAATAACACTACATTCTCATTTGTTTTCTACATGGTATCAGATATCATTATTGTGAAAACTTCTCTGTCTTCAATCCAGTTGATTTTTTTTTGTTGAAATTTACTCGATTATATATGGTTCTATTTTAGAAGAGAAAAAGCATGTTAATTTTCAGTTTTAATGTATGTTTAATATATTAGCATTTAACAGATTTTATTACTCATAATTATATTTCATACCTTATGAGTAGCCAATAAGTAACGTTAGAATTTTAAGTTTTCAGTTTTTTCGTTTCCTTATGCAAGCATATCTTTGAAGTCTGTTGAGAATACTTCTTCTAGCTCCTCTCCTCCTAGATGCAACTTTCAGGACAAAAGTTTCAACTACATCTTCTGTTTTATAAGAAAGGCCTCTGATCTCTTCAATTCTGTTGTGGAACCTTTCACTTTCATCTTGTTGCTGCAGAAAGTAAAAGGAACAATTTTACCAATATCAGTAGCCTGTGACGTTTTTCTTGGGATGAGTCGCGGACTTAGTCGCTCTCTTTAAGACGCTTCGCGGCTCTGCCCAAGTTGTGCAAGCAGTTCGGATGAAGGCCACGACGTCCCCAGGATAAAGCAGCCCAGAAATCGCCTCTGTCTCGAAAATCCTTGCACGGAGGATGATCGGAAAACCCACACCCTTTCAGAAATTGTTGCTCAGAAACTTGTATATAGAAACTGTGTATAAAAATATTTCTGTAACACTTCTCTCTGTAAACTGTCTTTTTTTTCTGTAAGCAGTTTGTGTATATATAAAGAATATATTGTGAACGTTGGGAAAGTTAACGTTGTAGAACGTGGAGAGAACTCTGGAGAAAAAACAACGTGGAGGAGTTGGTTGGGAGACTTGGTCTCCAACTGAAAATAAACTCTTTATAATTTAAATTATTTTCCAAATAAATTTTGTATAAAAAGATATATAGGGGTAGTAACAAACCCAAACCCAAACCCAAGCCCGGCCCGGAACGGAACGGAGCGGAGCGGCGGGCGCGTGTGTGTTTTGTGGTAAACCCAATTGGGCCTAGGTCCTCCCCCTTCACAAAACTTGGTACCCCCAAGGGGCCCAACCCTTACTCCAATCTCCACTTATATATGTCCTTCCCACTTCCTCTAATTTTCCTATGTGGGACAAGCAAAAATATCATTTGGGTTAGTTTGTGAATAAGACAAAACTCAAAACCAAATTTCAAAGTTTTTCCCTCAACCTTTCCCTCCAAATTTTAAAAATACACTTTCTTTCAACAATCCCCCACTTGTATTTTAAAAATTGATTTAAGATCATTGAGCAACGTATCATAAGACTGTGCATAAGTAAATGTGTTTTTCAACTTGAACCTTTATGTAGTGATAGTGCTTCCGATTATACTAGAGTAACCGTATTTTTGAACTCTATCTCAGATAACACCACACACACAATCCTACTAGGGTGAAGTTCAAAAACCAGCACTTTACGGCCGTGTGCTTATATCCCAGTATAGCAAATGATCTAGAGAATTTGCCCAAAATTTCATAGGAAGCGGCCTCACTTCCACATTCGCCTAGGTGAGTCCAACAAGCTAGGATTCTCCTGTAGCTAGGTATCCCACTCCAAATGGAGTTTAGATCTCATTAAGAGTTATAAATAACTCAACCTTCTGTCCTTCAGAATGTCATGCTTCGTAGGGATGGACTTGGAGTGTTACCCCCATATATATATATATATATTAGCATGATTCTATTCATATCACTTCATAACTTGTTATTACCCTTTGAACATATTTCTTGGGATCTCCAGTCTATAGGTTGGGTTACTATCACAAGTGACTCAGCTATCTAAGGGCTTTAGACCCATCCCTTTCGAGGTTTTACAAACCTTCTCTCGTGCTAGTCCTTTCGTCAAAGGATCAGCCAAGTTCTCCTCAGACCGTACATAATCCACTCTTACAGCTCCAGAAGAGAGAAACTCTCTAATAGTGCTGTGCTTGCGACGTATTTGTCGCTTCTTGCCGTTATAGTAACGGTTCTCAACTTTTGCAATAGCCGCGGTACTATCACAGTGAATTAGGACAGCTGGTATCGGTCTCTCCCATAAAGGGGTATCTGATAGCAGATTTCTCAGCCAACCTGCCTCCTCACTAGCTGTAGCTAGTGCTATCATCTCTGACTCCATAGTAGACTGAGCCAATATACTCTGTTTCTTAGACTTCCATGAAACTGCGCCTCCAGCAATACAAAAAATGTATCCACTAGTGGCCTTGGAGTCATCTGATAGGGTATTCCAATCAGCATCGCTATATCCTTCAATGACAGCGGAAAACTTCTGATAGTGTAATTTTAGGTTCATCGTCCTTTTTAGGTAACGCATGACCCTTTCAATAGCATGCCAATGCTCCATACTAGGTCTATTAGTAAACCTACATAGTACTCCAACATCATAAGCTATATCTGGCCTAGTGCAATCAGTAGCATAACGGAGGCTACCAATGATGCTCGCATACTCAGTTTGTCTAACACTGTCACCAGTGTTCTTGAACAATTTTACACTAGGGTCATATGGAGTACATGCTGGTTTACAGTTAAAGTAATTGTATTTCTTTAGAATCTTTTCAATGTAATGAGATTGATCTAAAGAAAGTCCCTTTTCTGACCTAGTAATATTAATTCCAAGAATTACACTAGCTTCTCCTAAATCTTTCATATTAAAGTTGGCACATAAGAAAGATTTAACTTCATTAATGACATGAATATTTGATCCAAAAATAAGTAAGTCATCCACATATAAGCAAATAATAGTGCAAGTATTGTTTTCAAATTTGTAATAAATACATTTGTCACTTTCATTTATTTTAAAACCATTTGAGATGACTAAACTATCAAATTTATCATGCCATTGTTTAGGAGCTTGTTTCAAACCATAAAGAGATTTATCCAATTTGCAAACTTTATTTTCTTGACCAAAAATAATAAAACCTTCTGGTTGGTCCATATAAATCTCTTCTTCTAATTAACCATTTAAAAAAGTTGTTTTAACATCCATTTGGTGTACTACTAAGTCATGAATAGCGGCTAAAGCAAATAGTACACGAATAGAAGTAATTCTAGTGACAGGTGAATAAGTATCAAAGAAATCAATATTTTCTCTTTGTCTATAACCCTTAGCTACAAGACGTGCCTTATATTTATCTATCGTGCCATCGGGTTTCAATTTCTTTTTAAGAATCCATTTACAACCTATTGTCTTACAACCAGGTGGAAGATCTACTAAGTGCCAAGTTTTATTTGATTCCAATGATTCCATTTCATCGTTTATAGCTTCTTGCCATAAATCAGCATCTATAGAAGTCAAAGCTTCTTGGAGGGTGTTAGGATCCTCCTCTAAGTTGTAAGTATAAAAGTCGGTCCAAAAATCTTTCGCGATTCGGGCTCTTTTACTTTTTCTAGGCTCTAGTTCATATTCGTTTGGTTCTACTAATCTAGGCATATCATATGATGTTGAACCCCCACTATTTTTAAATTTAAAAGGAAATTTATTTTCGAAAAAATCAACATTACTAGATTCAATTATAACATGATTCTTTAAGTCATAAAATCTGTAAGCTTTACTATTAATAGCATAACCAATAAAAACACACTCATAAGCTCTACTAGCTAATTTGGACCTTTTAGGGTCTGGAATTCTAACATATGCCAAACAACCCCATGTTCTAAAATAATCCACATTTGGTTTTCTTCTTTTCCAAAATTCATAAGGGGAAATATTAGTTTTAGAGTTAGGAACTCTATTTAAAACATGACAAACAGTTAATAATATTTCCTCCCACCAAACAGCATAAGCTATATGTGGCCTAGTGCAATCAGTAGCATAACGGAGGCTACCAATGATGCTTGCATACTCAGTTTGTCTAAAATATAATTAAAATTATACGGAGGCTACCAATACTTAATTATAAACTCTTTATAATTAAAATTATTTTCCAAATAAATTTTGTATAAAAAGATATATAGGAGTAGGACCACATCCAAACCCAAGCCCGGCCCGGAATGGAACGGAGCGGAGCGGCGGCGGCGCGCGCGCGTGTGTGTTTTGTGGTAAACCCAATTGGGCTTAGGTCCTCCCCCTTCACAAAACTTGGTACCCCCAAGGGGCCCAACCCTTACTCCAATCTCCACTTATATATGTCCTTCCCACTTCCTCTAATTTTCCTATGTGGGACAAGCAAAAATATCATTTGAGTTAGTTTGTGAATAAGACAAAACTCAAAACCAAATTTCAAAGTTTTTCCCTCAACCTTTCCCTCCAAATTTTTAAAATACACTTTTTTTCAACACATCTTGTATCCGATCTGCGTCTATTAAGAAGCTGTTCATCCGCCTTAGCTCTAATAGAATTTCCTCAACCTGGTCACTCACTCCATGTAATAATTTTGTTTCTTCAAGAAATTAACCAAATGCTCTTTCCACGACGAATGAGACAACAGACCCCCCCACTATCTCCACGAGTACTGATATCAGGAAGAACAATAGGAGCTCAATAGGCTTCGTTCTTTAGAATTTTAGTGTAAACCTTACTATCCGTTTAGTGTTTATAGTTAGTTGAACTCTTTCTTTAGAATTAGGGTGTAAAACCTTCATCCGATTCATGTATTCCTACTCCATTCATTATTCTAAAGGTGGGGACAAAATTTAGAAAGCTAATCATCCCATTCCCACCCAACACTATACTCTTTGTCTTTTTGCTCAATAAATATCAACCAATATGTCAGATTCATGAAGATATATACCCCCTCCGTCCCATTTTATGTGTCCATATTGGAGAATTCAACTATTTAAGGGAACAAAAAGAATCTACACCTACTTTCCACAATTGCTTATAATCATTGCACTTTCTTTTTATGTTTTGTTTTGGTGTTAATTGCAAGAAAGGGTAGTTTGGGAAACTAAGTAAAATTTGTATATTAATTTAGGAAAGTGGACAACAATTTTGGGACATCTTAAAAAGGAAAGATGGACACATAAAATGGAACGGAGGGAGTGTCAGTTTAAATTCACGTGGTTAGCATTAATAGTGGACTACTAACCAACACTCAACATCATCCAGAGTGTTTGAAGGGGAATGAGAATACTATTTTTTTTTTTGTTCTTATTATTATTTTTTTTCCTCTATACAAGATTTCCAAATTCCACAAGGCTTAAATACATAATATATCCCTGAAATTTGGTCTCATTTTAAATCTTGCAGTTTCAATTGCAACAATTTGGTCCGTGAAGTTTTTAATTAGAAGCAATACAGTCCAAATGTGCCATTTTGTCAAAAAAAAAAAATTGGCAGAATTCACCCACTGCTATCTACAATTCCACTGATACACTGGTGGGGAGATTGGTCGTGTTTCATTTTTTCCCGGAGAAGCATTACAGTACATAGAGTGAGAGTAAATTCTGTCAACTTTTCTCACCGAATTGGACATTTGGCCCACGTTGTTTGAATTTAAAAATTTCAAAGACCAAATTTATACAATTGAAACTACAAGAATTAAAATAAGACACGGACCAAACTTCAAGAGTATATACTTCAAATTCCACAATGAAAGTGACCCTTAATTATTACAAATTCAAAGTCTACATACGAGACTATTCTTAGTCTGATACATAGTAATTCTATGCAGGAAAGTAGACTTCATGCCTTTCATAGAATCTTCAGAAGGATGTGACTTCAGATTTTTCAACAAGCCCTCTTCCTAAATGGTGCCTTACTGAGTCATGGAAGCAATTGCCCCTAACATTATAGAATAAGAGCAGCTATATATCTAATTACTCAAAAGTTTGAATGGTAATACATATTACTAATTGTCAGAGCTTTTATTGTTTAATTGTACATTGATGGTATGGTATTTCATGAACGGTGTATTTTTCTTTTAAAAAGAAGAGTATGTAGTACCATTGAAATATGAATATCTCAATAAGGCCTTGAATATATAGCAGTATCTATAGAAATACTCTAAAACAACTCTGATTCAGCTTCATACTAGCTCTATCGACTATCGGCATCCATGTTGGCCAACAAGAAGTGATATAATTTCAACTAGATTACTTTCCTTCGTCGCAATCCTCCGAAAAAAAAAAGGGATTTTCTTCCTTTGTATTTTAGAACTGTGTGGAGTTTTTTTTTTTTTTTTTTTTTTCTTCTTCTTTTTGCTTCCTATGCTCTTACAAAGTGATTAAAAGAACTCTAGATTAATTGGAATTCTTTGGGGGTGGATTAGAAAATAATCAGGATTTCATTAATTTGACAGACCACCATTAGTTCTGTTGGGTGTGGCCCTCCCTAGGGAGGCAACCACGAAAGTCAAGAAGGGAGGCCACCCTTAACTTGGTCTGTCCATTTTTATAGCTCAAAATGGAGCATTGTCAATTGTCAGTTTTTGACATATTGGTTGGAGAGATGTATACTAGCGTCTCCACAGACTCCACTCGAGCTACTAGTTTACATCTCTCCAACCAATCTGTCAAAAATTGACAAGTGTTCTCAAATGAAATTAGCTTTTGAACTAATTTTGATCGGTTATGATGCTTATCATGGTAGTTACAATGTTTTCATCGGTTATAGTTTTTTTTTCTCATTGTGGTTACAATTTTCATCATGATGTTACAATTTTTTATCATCAAGTTACAATTTTTCTTATCAAGTTACACTTTTTTTCTCATCAAAGTGACTAGTGGTTGCGCTAAAACCTCACATTTCTCTTCTCATACACGCATGACGTGCACAAACCACCAGCGCGCACCATAGAGTTTTCCCAGGAGTGTGGTAGATGCTCTCTCCTTGGAGCCTGTTTAATTACCATGTATGACAGAGGTTTCTTGTACAGTTGTACGTAAAAGTTATTGTAGTAATGGTTGAGTAGTTGCCTCCAAAATAGCATAATGCTTTTTTCCCCATTTTTATCAGAACTAATTAGGAGACCCGGCAATTGACTCAGATCCATACTTTGAAACCTGGAACCAGCTGTTAGGCTCAGATGCTATAATTTGATGGTTTGTATGAAACATGGTGTTTGACTTGAATTGTTACAATAATTGCTTGTAGTAGCTTTTGCTTGGAGAAAGATAGCTCTATGTGTTTTGCAATATGTCTGAAATTGTGAGCTTTGATGCTTTAGTGAATTAGGCATTTAGTGTCAATTTAAAACTTGGATACTGTATAAATCAAAACCAAGCCTATATTATTGTCTTTTTGCCCAATAAATATCAACCAATCTTAAATTATTAAACTAATTGACATAAAATGCTTAAACCATCAGGTCATTACTAATTGGCCGGTGTCTTTCTAAGTCCTAATCATTTGAAATCGAAAGACACTCAATAGTCTCTATGTATAGTAGTGGAAGCAATTGTCCCTACCACCATTAAATAAGAGCAGTTGGCTAATTACTCAAAAGTTTAAATGGTATTGTCAGAGCTTTTATAGTACAATTGTACCCGGGACCTTATAGTCTAGTGGTATGCCCTCCCTCTCCCCTTTGAAGAGGTGCAGGGTTTGAGCCTTCTTTGTAAGCGAGATGTGGTTCTGTCCATATGAAATAGACGGCAAGCTAGTGACCCACTCTCATACGGTCACAGGTTTCCACCTTGAACACCCCCTAACATACTAACAGCTAACTACTGATGTATTTACCTTCGATAAAAAAAAAAAAAAATTAGTACAACTGCAAATTGATGGTATAGAATTGCAAGAAGTGGTTTTTGTGTGTGTGTGTGCGTGTGTGTGTGTGTGTGTGTGTGTGTGAGAGAGAGAGAGAGAGAGAGAGAGAGAGAGAGAGAGAGAGAGATGAGTATGTACTACCATTGAAATGCATATCACGATATTCTTTCTCATCCCTTTGTTTCTCTTTATGACCACCACTAGTTCTGTTGGGTGTGGACCGTGTGATCCCTCTCTTAGGGAGGCAACCACAAAAGCCAAGAAGGGAGGCCACCATTAATTTTTAATTCTTAATTTTCAATTTGATCAAACACGACATTAATTGTTCTCCCTAATAACGATTGGTACTTAGAATTTCAACTATATTACTTTTCTGTGTCACAGTCCACTGAAAAAAGGGATTTTCATCCCTTTTTTTTTTTTTTTTTTTTCAGAACTGTATAATTTATTTTTTGTTCTTCTTTTTGCTTCCTATGTTCTTCCAAAATGATTTAAAGAACTCTAGATTAGTCCACAATATCAAATTGGTTTTTTTATTTCCCATTTATGTTAGTTTCATTAGATTATTCATTACAACAGTTTGGGCTGCCTTAATATGGAGATTAACTAGAATTCCTTGAGGTGGACTAGAACATAATCAGGATTTCATTTTGGTGGATTAGAACTAAAGTGCACTTGATAACTATAACAGACCACAACTAGTTCTGTTGGGTGTGGCCCTCCCTAGGAAGGCAACCACGAAAGTCAAGAAGGGAGGCCACCCCTAACTTGGTCTGTCCATTTTTACAGCTCAAAGTGGAGCAATTGTCAATTGCCAATTTTTGACAGATTGGTTGGAGAGATGTATACAAAAAGCAAATCTGTCAAAAACTGACTAGTGCTCTCAATGAAATTAGCTTTTGAACCAATTTTGATCGGTTACAATGTTTATCATGGTGGTTACTATGTTTTCATCGGTTATAGTTTTTTTCTCATTGTGGTTACAATTTTTTATCATCAAGTTTGATGATTTGTATGAAACATGGTTTTTGACTTCAATTGTTACAATAATTGGTTGTAGCAGCTTTTCTCTGGAGAAAGATAGCTCTATGTGTTTTGCAATCTGTCTGCAAGTGTGAGCTTTGATGCTTAAGTTAATTAGGTCTTTAGTGTCCATTTAAAACTTGGATTCAAATCAAAACCAAGCCATTCAAACATCAAAACGAACAGTTTAAGTTAATTAGGCCTTTAGTGCCCGTTTAAACTTGGAAACAAATCAAAACCAAGCCATTCGAACATAGAAACAAACCATTTAAGTTAATTAGGCATTTAGTGTCCATTTAAAACTTAGATATAAATCAAAACCAAGCCATTCAAACATGAAACGAACGGTTCGGCTAGAGGCCCGTTACAGATTGGTTTATGAGAAATACGACTAAAGTTTGAGCACATTTTGGTTTACCAAGCTTGGCTCACTTAAGATCAGCTTGGTTAGATTGTTCGCTTGGGGTGGATGCAGAAATTTAAAATTGAGGTGGCTTTGTAGGTGCGAAATTAGGAAGTTGAACCTGAGGGTGGCTGAGTTTATGGGTATTCAGGGGCAACATCCGCATGATGATGTTTTTGAGTCTATATATGCATATTTTTGAACAATATAAGCTAATAATATAAAAATACGAAAGTGTAACAACAAATGGCAGCTAAAAAATACAGCTAAATGGCACATTTTTCTTGCCAACTGATATATTAGAAAAGTTACTACTAACTGGCGACAAAGGTACATCAAAATGGCACATTGTCACTACAAATTGAGACCAATAAATAGGATGTAGCATACAACAAATAGCACTTGGTTGTATTGTAGAATTTTCCAAAGCAGATACTAATTAATAAAAAAAGGGAGTTTTCAGAATTTGTTGGAGCGCTTAAGTGTAAAAAATCTTTTTTATTGGGGTACGTCTGAAATTTTTCAGTAATCTAGAGCCCACATCCGGCCATGCTTGCTTGAAGAGATAAATGAGCCAAGCTTTATTAAGTTTTATGAGTCATTTTTTCCTCCTCTTTTCACTAGTTTTTATATTATTTTTAAAAATTTCAACTTCTAATGTCATTTAAACATGGAGGAGAACACTTATCTACTTCAAAACAAAAAATGAAAAGTGCAAAATTTGCGACGAAATATTAGCTTTTGAACCAAATTGAAACACATATCAAACACGGGGGGCTAAATTGTAACAACTGAAAGTATAGGAGAGAAAAATGAAATTGACTACAAAGTCTAAGGGTGAAATATGTAATTTACTCGCTTAATTTGGAATTGACTACAAAGTCTAAGGGTGAACATCCATATCTACTTCTATTTGAAACTGTTTGACAAGGTGGAATTAGACTCATTAAGTTGGAACTGTATAAAACATCGACACAACTTTGAATTAAAATTTTCCGATGAGTTCCATGAAAAATAAAAATCCTCAATTCCATATTGTTAAATGCAACAAAATAAAAACCGAGTAACATGAATATCAGTTTCTTTAATTTCAGTAAAAAATATTGGAAAATTAAATAGTTAGCATCTGGGAAGAGAACTATTGCACTACTAATATTACAATGTGGGGTGGGATGATAAGTAGCTCCCAGATGGAGGGCCTGACTGCATTCAAACTCAAAAATGATAACAGGCCTTAGAAAAGTTCATGAATGCTGTTAATTAATGATCCTAATAACATCCTCATATTTACTTTGACTTAAAAGTTGTTTGACAATGAGGAATTAGAGTTGTGAAATGGAAATCTGTATGGAATTATGTAAACTCAATTAAATTTTGAAATCATTTCTGCCCAGTTTCCCATAATTCAAACTCCAAGGCGTCGATTCCATATTCCCAAATGCAACAAAAAGCAAAAAAAAAATATCTGGACCTAAAAATAGTTTCCTGAGAATAGAGAAATTTTTCACTTTACTAATAAAACTGTGGATTGGAATGATAAAAGTACCAGTATTTTCTGTACTTGGAAATGCTTTCTTTTGAAGTAGCTCCTAGCGCTCATCTTCATGGTTCATGGATGAAACCATTTGGATCCATATGTAAAGCCACTTCTCTAACAGGGGTTTTAAGCAAAATTTTGCTCCCAGTCTTTCGTTTTGGGAATGCAGGTCGTAGGCTGTCCCAGACATATCCACTGGCAAAATGTCATTAACAACCACCAAAACATTTTTTCTTTTGCTGAACTTCATAAAGTTGCTTGACTAACTCTTCTTCTCTCATATTCACAAATTGATTCCTCTTCTCCATAATAATTATGATTACAATCGCTTGCAAAACATCTTTCATTTCCCAACGCTTCGATATACAAGCCCAATCAAAAGCATTAAAATGTCGACGGGTATCACTATGATGGTATACTTTTCTTGCAAGCATGGTCTTTCCTAGACCAACCATGCCAAAAATGGAAACAACTTGGTTATAATCATCGCCTTCATAGAGTAACATTTCCACTAATTGATTTATCTCTTCCTCCAACCTAACCAGATCGTCTTCAACATGAGAATAAGCCCGCCTTAGGCATTTTTGTTTTTCATACGAAGAATTAGAGCTTTCAACTTCTCTTATTGCCTTCATGCCATAAGTTGTTTGCAAGCTTGCAGTGAGGCAATATTTCCAATCTCCGAACTAACATAGTGGTGTTAAACCTTCACTCAAAATGTCAGCATATCTTCTTAGTGCTCCTCGTTTTCTCCTAGACAGAACTTTGAGGAAAAACTTTTCAATGACATCCTCAACGTCATAAGCAACTTCTCTAATATCCACTGAATCGTCTCATCTTCTACTTATCTCGCGCCTGCATATCTTGAGAAGCATTGCATCCGCTTTAGCTTTGTTTGAATTCCCACCACTTGGCTGCTCACACCATGAAGAAACTTTGCTTCATGAATCAACAAATTGTGAACTCTTCGCAAAGCAAAGAAGACAACAGACTCGGCCATTTCTTTTTCTTGAATGGTAAGCTGCAAGGACTTTGTTTGAAATTTATAAAGAAAAACGTGTGTACCTTTAGGAAGGATTCAGTTCCTGTAGTTCTGTAATCCAAGAAGTCAACAAGAAGTCAACAAGAAGTTGCATATGGACAACTAGAATAAAATGGTTGTTGCACCAGTTGACTTTAGTTAGAGAAATTGGAGGTGAGCTCAGCATGAATGCAACGCGAGTAAGGAAAAAATGTTAAATTTTGAAGATTTAATTTTCCCTTTTCTGTATATAGGATGGAGAAGTGAAAAACAACCGTGAAAAGTGCAATAAAATTGATGTATAAGGCAGTTGATATGATGAGCAAAACAACCCCTTTACATAGGGGGTACTGTTTTGATACTAAAAGATTTGATTTTGATTTCTATATTGGTGTTTCTATTTCAGAGGGCGGATGCATGGTACGTATATGTGACAATAGATATGTACATACTACATATATACTTGACAACAATTGAGTTCCTAGTCTTGTAGTTGTAGGTCTGCTTTTAATAATTTTTAATTTTATTCAGCCTCGGGAGAAATTAAAGAAATCACTTGATTATAGAACTTACCGGCAGATTTGTGTCAGAGATGAAGCAGACTACGAAGAACAAACCAGAGAGGAAGAAGAAGAACATAGGCTGATAGGCATGGTTATAGTTGGAGAGGGAGAGAAAAATTTGCTCTTTGCTGTGCAAATCTGATTCGGTCATTAGTCGAGAAAATATTCAATGTAACGGTTATTCTGGCGTCGTGGCGTAACAACCCAATAAAAACACATTATTTGAACATTTGTGCCTCTTACAACTAGGAAAAACATCCTTATACACAAGCAATACAACCAAGTATATTAGTTATGGTTATATGGATGACGTGGTATCACATCACCGTTGCAACAAATATTTTTTCGTCATTAGTCTGTCTGAAGTATATTTATCTAGGAAAAGAATTATTAACATCCCTTTTGCTATATGTATTCATGAATTTGAGAATTTTGATCAATACTACGACATGAATTCCAATGCTTTTCGTGAATCTTTTGCCAAACATTTGACAGTTTAACTTGAGGTCATCAATGCTTTGACCCAGTAGGCAATGTTGGCTCTAAACTGTGTTTTAGCACTGCTGGTTTAGTGTATACCCTCTCTGGTTGAATGATGCAATTTTCGGAGAAATCCAGGATTGAAATAGTTGTAAATTCAGCACCCATAGATAAAATGACAAAACAATCCTAAAAATACTTAAAAACTCAAACTTTTACAACCAAACAAAGGTCATTTGAGTAATAAAAAATAACAAAAAAAAACTATCACATAGATGAAAGTGTGATGTAAGGCACATGTTTAGCTTTGTAAAAATCTTCTCCTTCTTTCCCATCTTTCTCTTGAACTCGAACCCTATCTGAAAAAACTTGAGGCATGGATATAAGATTCAACACCTTGAGGGTAGTAACAAATCTCAATCCATTTGGAACCATCTCCAGCTTATAACACCGCTGAATGGATAAATGAGTAAGACGGGGCATTGCTCCTTCATCCACTCCTCCAGTTCTCTAAGTTAAGCAGCGAACTAAGCTTTAAAGACTTAAGCCGAGGGAAACTCATGGCAGGGCACACCATTTCTTTAAAGAACCCAACTTCCAATGAGAGGCTCGTTAATCGAGGCAACTTCTCTAGTATTTCAATGGGATCTTCATCATCGCTCATGAAACCTGTTAATAGTGTGTATTACCGTATATGTGTTGTCCCACATCGCTTAGTTAGTGATTTAG
Source organism: Hydrangea macrophylla (assembly GCA_033977485.1). Classification (NCBI taxonomy): domain Eukaryota; kingdom Viridiplantae; phylum Streptophyta; class Magnoliopsida; order Cornales; family Hydrangeaceae; genus Hydrangea; species Hydrangea macrophylla. The sequence goes on from CM066991.1 coordinate 109,975,000, forward strand.
TCTAGGTGTTGGAAGCCTATATATAGGCTCTTGTAATCTTCTTTTTATTCATTCAATATATTGTGATTCCACACATTTACATGGTATCAGAGCAATCGTTCTTGGGTTTGCTCATCTTACCGATCCTTAGTTAGGATTCGAGAGTTCATTATCATTGTCGGATTTCCGTATGAAATTCGAGAGTTTCTTTCTCACTCAACCGCAGCCCCTACAGTCAAAACCCTAACCCTAGCAGTCAAAGAAGCAGCCGCAGCCACAAAGGAAGCAGCCGCAGCCCACCCAAGCAACCGAAGCACCAACCCTTCAGCCCACCCTCTGGCGACCTTCGCCTGAGAATGGCGACCCTCGCCTGACTACGGTGACCCTCCAGCAGCTCCGGCGACCCTCCGACAGTCTTTTGGCTCCTTTTTTCAAGGTTTTTGGGCTCCAATCTGCTTCTATGTTACGTTTTTTGGCTTCTTTGCGCTTCTATTTTGTTTCTTTCAATCTCCATGGAGTCCAAAGCTCTTCCTCAACTCACCACTAGGAAGTTAAATGGATCCAATTTTCTCCAATGGTCCCGGGCTGTCAATATTGCTCTCACTGGCGTGGGGTTTGATGATCACCTTACCGAGTCTTCTCCCACCACCGATGACAAAGCCATCAAGACATGGAAACAAATGGATGCCCAAATCGTTGCCCTACTTTGGAACTGTATGGAACCATATATTGCGGATATGTGTGGTCACTTGGGCACCTGTAAGGATATTTGGGATTATGCACATCTTTTATTCTCCAGCGATCTCACTCGGATGTATGATCTCTCCTCTCAGTATTTTCAATTGCAGCAAAGTGATCTCTCAGTTACTGAGTATTTTGCCTCTTTTAAACGGTTAGTTGAAGAATTGAACGGTGTTATGCCCAGTACTACTGATGCAAAAAAATAGCAAGAACAGCGGGAGCAAATGGCCGTAATGAAGTTTCTTGCTGGTTTAAAACCTGATTTTGAGCTTATTCGATCCCAGATTCTAGGGGGTGCCTCTCTGCCTTCTCTTGCTGAGACTTACCAGCGTGTTCCCCGGAGTACGTCTTGTGATCAGGGTTCTAATTCCTCTGTTACTGATCATTCTGCCTTAGTTACTTAGGCTCCGCCATCCACTACTGGTCGGGGTGAAGGTAATCCCAGTCATTGCCGTGGTGGTTACCGTGGTGGTAATCGTGGTGGTCGTCCTCATTGCACCAATTGCGATAAGGACGGTCATTATAAGGAGACATGTTGGGATCTTGTTGGTCGCCCTACTCGATTTGCACATGTTGTTGTCTCTAGCGATGCTTCGCCATCTTCTCATGCTCCTGCTGCGGGTGATCCGATTTCCATCTCTGGTGAAGAGTACTCTCAATTCCTTCAGTTCCAGGCCTCTCAGCATGCCTCTGCTCCTAGTACCTCGCTTGCTCAGAAAGGTACCTCTACTGCTTGTCTTACTTCTCGTACTCGTCCTTGGGTAATTGACTCTGCTGCCGCCGATCATCTCACAGGTATATCCACCTTTTTTTCGTCTCTTGAACTGTCCTCATCTTTACCTCCCGTTACTTTGGTAGATGGCTCTTCTATGCCCGTTGAAGGCATAGGGACTGTCCAATTATCCTCGTCTTTATCCTTATCATTTGTTCTTTTTATTTTTCGTTCACCCTTTAATTTGATATCTGTTGTGAAGTTGACTAAAGATCTTAATGCTTGTGTTTTCTTTTTCCCTGATTCTGTTCTTATTCAGGATTTGACGACTCGGAGGACGATTGGCGTCGGGCATAAATTCGAAGCGTGTCCTGCCATTGTGTCTCCTCACCAGATCCATTACTGTCTTGGTCATCCTTCCTTGGCCAATCTGAAGCTTTTAGTACCTAGTTTAAGTAATTTATCTACTTTAGAGTGTGAGTCCTGTCAATTGGGGAAGCATCACCGTGTCCAATTTGCTCCCCGAGTTAATAAACGTGTGACTAGTCCATTTCAATTAGTGCATTCCGATGTTTGGGGTCCACACCGTATTACCTCTGTTAAGGGATATCGGTATTTTGTTAGTTTTGTTGATGATTTTTTCCTGAACTACGTGGCTTTATTTAATGAAAAATTGTTCAGAGTTATTTTCTATTTTTTCTACATTCTGTAATGAAATAAAGACTCAGTTTAATGTTCCTATTAAAATTCTCCGTAGTGACAATGCACAAGAATATTTTTCCCATCCTTTCACCACATATATGGCACAATATGGCATGCTTCATCAATCCTCGTGTATTCATACCCCTCAGCAAAATGGGGTTGCAGAAAGAAAAAATCGTTACTTATTAGAAGTCACCCGTACATTGTTGTTTGAGATGAGGGTACCCAAGAATTTCTAGGGAGATACAGTTCTTACTACTTGCCATTTAATTAATCGTATGCCGTCTTCCATCCTTGATGGGGGCACACCCCATGCCACTTTGTTTCCTACTACCCCACCTTTCCCTGTTGCTCCACGTGTGTTCGAGTGTGTCTGTTTTGTGCATCAACTTACTCCAGGTACCGATAAATTGGATCCCCGTGCTATCAAGTGTGTGTTCTTGGGGTACTCCAAAACAAAGAAGGGTTATCTTTATTATAGTCCTTCCTTGCGTTGCTTCTTTGTTTCTGCTAATGTTACCTTCTTTGAATCTATTCCATATTACTCTGAGTCTCACTCTATTACTGATCCTAACTTTATGGTTCCCCTTCCCCTTCCCCTCTCCCTACCTCCCAAAGCTGGGCTGGACCGTCCTGACCTCCCGACATACACCCGCCGTCATCAGAATGTTGAGACTATTTTGGATTCAGCTACTGCGCCTGTGGCCTCTGTGTCTTCAGATCCGCCTCCGTCAGACTCAGACCTTCCGATTGCTCTCAGGAAGGGTAAGCGTACTTGTACTTCTCATCCTATTTTAAATTTTGTCTCTTATGATCATTTGTCTCCTACCTTCTCTTCGTTTGTTGCGTCTTTGTCTACTTTCTCTATTCCTAAGTCTACAGTAGAGGCACTTTCCCATTCATGATGGAAACAAGCTATGGAGGATGAGATGCTTGCCTTGACAAAAACTGGTACTTGGGAATTGGTACCTCTTCCTTCTGGGAAATCTGTGGTTGGGTGTCGTTGGATTTTTATTGTTAAAATGCATCCTGATGGTACCCTTGATCGATTGAAAGCACGTCTTGTTGCCAAGGGCTATACTCAGGTTTATGGTCTTGATTATTCTGAGACGTTCTCTCCGGTTGCCAAGATTGCTTCCGTTCGTCTCTTTATCTCTTTTGCTGCTACTTATCACTGGCCGTTACATCAGTTAGATGTCAAAAATGCCTTTCTCAATGGCACTCTTTTGGAGGAGGTTTATATGGAGCAACCACCTGGGTTTGTTGCTCAGGGGGAGTCTAGTATGGTTTGTCGGTTGAAGAAGTCCCTATATAGTCTGAAACAGTCCCCTCGTGCTTGGTTTGGAAGATTTAGTGAAGTCGTTGCACAATTTGGTCTCCAGCGGTGTGGTGTTGATCATTCTGTCTTTTATAAGCACTCTTCGGCAGGTAAAATCCTACTTGTTGTTTATATTGATGATATTGTTATAACTGGAGATGATTCCAAGGGAATTCAGGAGTTGAAGCACTTCTTGCAAAAGCAGTTCCAAACTAAAGACTTGGGATAAATTAGATACTTTCTGGGCATTGAAGTGGCTAGATCTAGTGAAGGGATTTGTCTCTCTCAAAGAAAGTATGTTCTTGATCTCCTCTCTGAAACAGGCATGTTAGGATCCAAGCCCTTGGATTCTCCTATGGATCCTCATATTAAGTTGTTACCAGATCAGGGAGAGCTCATTGATGACCCAGGACAGTACAGACGTCTAGTAGGGAAGCTTAATTATCTAACAGTAACTAGACCTAATATTGCATTCGTTGTGAGTGTGATTAGCCAATTTATGGATTGTCCTCGAACAACCCATTAGGATGCAGTGATGCACATTTTGAGATATCTCAAAGGTGCTCCAGGACGTGGTTTGTTATACAAAGACCATGGTCACATACGAGTTGAAGGTTACACTGATGCAGATTGGGCAGGTTCTCCTGGTGATAGGAGATCCACTACTGGCTATTGTGTTATCATTGGGGGAAACCTTGTTTCATGGAAAAGCAAGAAACAAACCGTGGTAGCTCGGTCTAGCGCAAAATCGAAGTACAGAGCAATGGCACACACTACTTGTGAGCTAGTATGGATGAAGCATTTATTAGAGGAACTTGGGTTTACTCAAACTACCCCAATGAGTTTATTTTGTGATAATTAAGCTGCAGTTCATATTGCTTCTAATCCCCTTTTTCATGAAAGGACAAAGCACATTGAAGTCGATTGTCACTTTGTTCGAGAGGATCTTTTGGAAAATGTTATTCATACAGTGCATGTGAAGTCTGTCGATCAGTTAGCCGATTTATTTACTAAAGCATTAGGAGGGATTTGAGTGAAATATATTTGTAACAAGCTTGGTGCATATGAAACGTATGATCCAGCTTGAGGGGGAGTGTTAATAGTGTGTATTACTGTATATGTGTTGTCCCACATCACTTAGTTAGTGATTTAGTCTAGGTGTTGGAAGCCTATATATAGGCTCTTGTAATCTTCTTTTTATTCATTCAATATATTGTGATTCCACACATTTACAAAACCTTCCAAGGCCAACTTGGTGTTGCTTGGCGAGAAAGTGCGTGGTAATTTGTATGTATGACCAGATAAGAACAGATCATCCACATGATGACACCCTAGCAGTTGTGTTAAAGCAACTACCCTCTCTTCTGTAAGGAGGATTCCTAAATAACATATGAGAACACTTGAATGGCGGAGGTGACTTGAGGTGACGTTTAAGTACTTGCTGTTGAGTACCAATTCCTCAAGTTCACATTTGATGGTGATGTTCAATTTCAGTTTCCGAAGATTGTTTAATTTGAAAAGATCTTTAGCACAACACACACATGGGTAAGTTTTCTGGTGTTTTTAAGTTGCTCAATCAAGGGTCTGCATATACGCCAAGTTGCCCAAAGATGATGGAAACTTCATGAACTGAGAATCTCTTATGCTCAAGTACCTCAAGTGTATTAGGCTTCCTATTCCCTTTGGTAAGCTACCATTAAATTTAAAACCCCAACACCCTTCTTCTTCAAGCTTACCAAACTGAAAAAAAATGATTCGAGAATCAACACTCTAAGAAACATGAAATCTTTAAAGTATGATTTGATTACTTTCGGGATAAGTGGTCCACCGTGGGGGGTAATGAACAAAAATGAGCAGGATTTTTCTTCATGTCTCTTTCATTGGAAAGGAATGTTTCAGGCAGTCCCACGCATAGCTTGACCAAATGTTGTCAAGAACTACCAAGCATTTCTTTTCTTTTTGCATTTGAAAGAGATATCTGGCTAACTCATCGTCACCCTTTTCCTTAAGATCCTCACTCGTTTCAATTCGCCAGTAAGTCTGCTTAGGATCCTACACAGAACATCTTTCATTTGTCTTGGCTGAAATTGCTCAGATATACAAGCCCAAGCACAACGATCAAAATGACCTTGAACATGGATATTCTTGTAAACCTTCCTGGCAAGGGTGGTCTTTCCGATACCACCCATCCCACAAATGGAAACAATTCGAAAGTTTTTACTTTCTTCAACCAACTGCGCCACCATTTCTTCAACATTTTCCTGCAGCCCAACAAACTTCTCCTCATCAATATGTGAATTGGACCTCCTTGTTGGAATTTCCTTTGAGATGTAGAGCTTGAGCCTTCTCATTCAGATTTAGTACTTAATTTATAAGTTTATAGACTCCTGGTGATCTCACTGATCCTGTGTTTAATACTTTGAAGCTCCTTAGCAATGTTGTGACATTTTACACACTCATTTAAGATGCAAGTGTATCTTTGAAGGATGCAGAGAATATTTCCTCCTCTCCTCTTGGATGCAGCTTTCAGGACAAGTGTTTCAACGACATCTTTAATTTTATTTTTATAAGAAAGTTCTCTAATCTCTTCTACTTTGTTGTGGACCATTGCACTTTCGTCTTGTATCCTATCTGCATCACTTAAGAAGTTGATCATCCGCCTTAGCTCTGCTCGAATGTCCTCAACCTGGTCACTTACTCTATGTAATAATTTTGCTTCTTCCAACAATAAATCAAACGCTTTTTCCAATACAAATGAGATAATTAGAATCACCCAATTTCTCCATGAATGGTATCAGGAAGAACAATAGGAGCTCAATTGCCTTCTTTCTTTAGAATTTGGGTGTAAAACTTATAAGTTTGATGTATATGCTTTATCCATTTAAACTCTTTTGTTCCCTTAAAATTGTGGTTTCTTGGAATTCTTAGTGGGTGGGTTAAATATTACTTCCACGATTCTACCATTAAAGTGCACTTGTCTTGGTTCTTCATTAGGGGTATGCTTTGCCGTTTGCTTTCAATTTAGGCTTTATACCTAATTGTGGGAATTGGAAGATTTCTTGTTTCAGGTTATCTTTGTGATGTTAAGCGTGTTTAGCTAGCTTAACTTTACATGTTTAGTATAATTTTAGCAATTCATGATGTAATTGTGTGAATATATGGTGAAATGTTATGTGAACATGTTGAGTTGAATATGTGGCTCAACGGGGAACTTGTATTTGCCACCGGGTATTGTGATAGAGCCGATTTGGCTATGAGGTCGCACATCTGAATGAGAGAGGTGTGGATCTCGGCTAGTCACGTGGACTTGTGGAGAAGTCACAGGCTAGTGTGAAATGGTGGTTAGTACTACTCGTGTTCTCGAAGACCATAGTTATGTGTAAAGAGATGAAATTGGGCATGTTGTTATCCATGACCATAATTGTTGTTATTCACTAACACTGTGTTTGGATTAAGAGAATCAGAGAGAAGGGAAGAGAACCTCATTAAGAGAAGAGAAGAGAAGAGAAGAGAAAGAATGCTAGTTTGGATGGAGAGAAGAGAAGAGAAGAGAAACATAAGGTTCTCTTGTTTGTTTAGCTTTCATAAGAGAAGAGAAGAGAAAGAATTTAAAATCAATTTACTCTTTTATCCTCTATTAAATAATAGTAATTCTTGTAAGGCCCAGCCCATTCAACTCCGTAAAGCCCAGGTGTTAAGGAGAGGGGAACTAAAGCCTTATAAACCGCACAGAGGGGCCATAAATGGGCGATGTGGGACATTCCAACACACCCCCTGAACCACAGGAGCCGGACACTCGGTATACCCTAGACCACAGCAGCCGGACACTCAGCATGCCAGAAGACAAGCCCAACCAAGCTCTGATACCATGTTAAATTGGAGCATCCAACCCAAAACCAATTGGCAGTGAGTGGAGTAGCCCCTTGAACTTATATATTAAGTAGTTAGGTTAAAAGTCCCCGATGTGGGATAGACAATCTCAACACGCCCCGGCACGTGTGACATGACTGAGAACCAAACACGTGGATTACTGAGATACGGTGATGTGGAGCACACATGGACAAATTGGCCCAACAATAACCTGCTCTGATACCACTTGTAAGGCCCAGCCCATTCAACTCCTTAAAACCCAAGTGTTAAGGAGAGGGGAACTAAAGCCTTGTAAACCGCACAGAGGGGCCATAAATGGGCGATGTGGGACATTCCAACAGTAATAAATTAGAATAAGATTAAACATTGAGGATATATTGGTCATTTTATTAATATTTTATTATGGTTCTCTTCTCTTCTCTCCTCAGTCTCTCCATTTTGAAGAGAACCAAAATTGGGTTCTTTTTCTCCACACGTTCTCTCCAGTTCTCTCCATTAACGTTCTTTTCTCTCCCAACTTAAATATCCAAACGAGAGAACTAGAGAAAAATTGGTTATTTAATAACCATTGTAGGTGATAAAGGGGAAGCATCGAATTGCTTGTAGTTGCCATGGAACCACGAACCTCAGCTATGATACCACTTGTTGGGATATCTGGTGATCAAGCAATATACACGCCCAAGACCTCTCCTTTTGTGGTTCACGACAATCACAAAACAATCACACAAACAAGACAATAGAAAAGCAAGCAAAAGAATTAAGGCAAATACGACTTCTCTCTATTGATAATAAACCCTACAAGACAATCAATCCCTCACCTCACTCTTCTCTATTGTTCTTCCTCACTCTTTTTATAGAGTCTCTTTATTCTCTAGGAAAATACAATGTGTGGGATTCTCTCTCCTCTACAGAATTGGGATCACATCTCCTATGGATTTGGTTCTATATTTATAGTGACACAAATCCTAGTCCTATAATAATAGGAAACTCTTCTTCCACAAAAAACCATATAGGAATAGGAAACTCTCTTTCTTTGGTACCCTAAACCTGTTGGAATATATTTATATATTATGGTTAAACTCAATCACAGACTGATTAGGATTAGATTAATTGTAATTGATTATAATTGTCTATTTCCTTTCTTTTCTTTATTTCCTTTTCTGTTCTTTCCTTTTCATGTTTTCTTAGCTTGTATATATACAAACATTGTGAATGAATAAATCTATCAATTTACTCTTCCATCTTTTTTTCTTAGTATCAGAGCCAAAAACACCAAACCCTAGCCCCCCCACCACTAGCTGTCGCCACACCCAGCCTCCTCTAGGCTCGCCGTACCAACCCCCAACCCCATCCCACCTCGGTGCAGCCCCCCCCCCCACCTTTAGTCGAGGGTCCTAGCTGTTAGGGATATGTACTAAAAACCATGCTTTATGTAGTTAATTTATTATTCATTCAATAAAATCAGTTATTCCATTTTTATGAGAATCTGTGTGGGCAATGTTTGTATTATATTATTTATTTAATATTATGCATGTGTGTCTCTCATTCTATATAGTAGGTGGTTTGGTGTGTAGAGTTTGGCTTACACACGGAAGATCAGGCCATCAGATATTATAGACTGTAAGATTTTGGTTTACAGTCTTAGATGGGATCGGACACACCATCGGTAGGACTGCAGCATGGTGTTGTAGTAAGTTTGTCTTACCTACGGAAAACAGTATAGTTTCAACTCACTATGCTGGTACACTTTGTGTATTAAACGGGACTGACTTGAGGTAATTATCTTTATAATGACTTATAAGATAATTAATACCTCATGGCTATTATGAGTGCTTATGCTCTAAATCCTAAGTTAATTTGTAGACACGTACATTTGATATTTATACTTTGATCCCTAAAAGGGTGAGATCCTTAAATGGGTCAATATCTCATTGGATTAGGTGGCAATATTAATTGTGTGGTGGATATTAATTAATGATGGAATCCATGTCTCAATTTTGGGATTGATGATATCCCCTTGAGAAAGCTTATAAGTTTTGATTATGTCAAACCCTGCAGGTGGATTTTGTATCCGACATATCAGATAAGTTAAGCAGAGGATCTTAAGGAATTTTAAGAAATTAATTAAATATGATTGTCAGTAGTTATATTTAATTAATGAATATCTGTAATCTTAACGTGGGGAGATAATAAGCATTTAATAACATGGAGCTCGAAATATATTTTTGAGATAAGGGTAGGAGTGCAATTATAATTCTTTAGTGGTATGAATTATAATTTATGGAAATAGAAATCTGATTCAGTTCGAATTAGGGTTTCCTAATTCCATAAGGAAGCCTATTCCTTATTGACTTCTTATGGTCCCTATCGTAGCCTATATATATGCTGGTTTGGCTCTCTTCTCAGTTGGCGTTTTTCTATATAGAGAATTATAACTCGGAATAGAAAAGAGAGCGTAAAAGAGGGAGAGCAGAAAACAGAAAGGATTTCGAAAGAGCCCACACTCAGTTTGATATTCTGGCAGCCGAGGAATACGGTAGAAGATCGTGAGCTGTTATCGGGCATGTGTTCTCGATTCGTCTACTACAGCAATCCGTTTTTGCAGTTCAAGGTAACCCTAGTTCCGCCCTTGTAGGGTTATTATAGATTTCACGAAATTTTTTGCAGTACCAACTTATACGCACTGTCAACAGATTCTGGGAACGCAGTTTCCTAACAGTGGTATCAGAGCAACGTTGATTCTGCGTATAGGTTGGACGCAACCATGTTGTCCAGTAATACAGATCTTATGCGTGCATTGATGGATGGATATAACGTAGATCTGTGCTAACCCTTGTTTTGCAGCGTTCTTATTCCACTATTATGGTCATTGGTTTTGTGTGATTGGATCCCACGATGGGTTTATTCGTGGTTAATATTGTTGTTTTGATATAGCATGTGAACTCCTTTATGGAGGCATAGGATTTGTATGTATTAGATCCCACGCTTGATTGATGCGTGGTTAATTTACTACAAATATATAGCATGTGAACTCCATTATGGAGGCATAGAGTTTATGTAATATATCTTAAGTAAATCCGTGAAGATAGTTCGTGAGAGCAGTTTTACAAGCAGTTTTCGAAAGCGATCTAGAAGCAGTTTCAGAAGGAGGTTTTAGAAGACTGTTTCAGAAAATAGTTCTGGAAGGCAGTTGCTGATGGTAGATCGGATTTAGCTTCCGGGCAGCTCGATCCCCGCGAGCTGACCGGGCAGCTCGAACCCCGTGCGTAGTGGCGACATAGAGCTAATCGGGTTCAATGAAGATTTCTTCACAAGAGTTGCAGCTTGACCATAATAGTGGGATTCCTATTTTAATGTGGTTTCCTTATTTATGTGTGATTGAATGATTATTATTGTTTCTTGTTTAATGAATAGGACAACATGGATAAATTGTTCTAGACCTATTTCAGATGTCTAGCTGCATGTTTAATTTATATTAATTTAAAATGATGGACAACTACAAGTGTATTTAGAAATAAAACTAATTTCATATTTTGAAAACATAAGTACTTATTTTCTAAAATCATGATAATAGAATAATTTTATTATCTACACATGTGTGTTTGACAAGTAAGGATGGACTAATCCATGTCAAGTGTTCCATTATTTTTTATTAATTAAATTAAAAGTTTTTCTAAATATTATAACCCTCAATTTTTTTAAAATTCTAAGTGGGAGAGGGAATTTATCAAGTGTAAATCACATGGTCTCCATCACTGGTCTGTAAATGATATGATTAATTTTGTGTGATGGCTCTAGTGACTTCCTCCCCATCGGATGCAGTTGATCATGGAATCATCGGTACAAACTTCTTTAAAAGAATGTTTTGGGTGATTGTTAGTGTGGGTCTCCTCTCCATCAGAGGTGTTCCTCATAGAACTCTTGACCTAGAATTAAGTGATGGTATACACTTAGCTATAAATAATAATATCCTCTTCATCTGAGTCACTGTTATTATTTATACGACCAAAGCAAGTCAACAGTTTAATTTTATTAGGCAAAGTACATTGCCTGGATAGTAAAATTAAAAGGCAATTGTCTATCTGAACAAATGATGGATAGTATATGGCTTCCCATCGAGTCATACTATTCGCGGTGTATCAGGTTGCTGGCGGATTCCTTTCAAATATGGTAGAGGGAACCAATATTTTCAACTCGAATCCATAGTAATTTTTGCCCAAACGTAATTATTTATGTTATGTGATTCTCAGGCTTTTAAATGGGTACTTTCAATCCACTTGCTGTTATACTTAAAGAAAACAAACTTACTGGACCAAACTATATAGACTGAAAAATGAATTTAGATATTGTGTTAACTGCTGAAGAGTACAAGTTTGTGCTTACTCAAGAATGTCCTGAGCAACCTGGTGAGGGGGCAACCGCTGAGGAAACCCAGGCTCACAAGAAATGGGTCAAGGCTGATGAGATGGCACGGTGTTACATTTTGGCATCCATGTCAAATGTTCTGCAACATCAGCATCAGTCAATGACCAGTGCCTATGACATGATGGAGAGCCTCCGAGAGATGTCCAGGGATCAAAGTCGTGCTGCTAGGCAGGTTGCTATGAAAGACTTGATGAACACAACCATGGCTGAGGGGACGCCTGTAAGGGATCATGTTCTTAAGATGATATCTCTTCTTAATGAACTAGAGATCCGAGCTGAAATCGACGGGGAAACCCAGGTCGATATCGTACTCCAGTCACTGCCAGAGTCTTTTAAGCAATTCCGCCTCAATTACAACATGAATAAATTTAAATATACCTTGGCGGAGCTGCTTAAAGAACTCCAGGCAGCTGAGGGTCTCAACAGAAAGTCAGGGAGTGCTCTTGTGTTTGAGAAAGGTTCTGCTTCAAAGCCGAAAGGCAAGAAGAAAATAAAAAAGGCTCAAAAGAAGGCCGCGGATCCTCTGCCAATCCAAAGGCCAAGAGGACAACCGGGAAAGCCTAAAGGCAAATGTTTTGTTTGCAAGCAGCCAGGACACGGGAAGAAGCAATGTCCGGTTTATCTCGCCAGACAGAATAATCAAGGTAAATCTCATTTACTAGTTGTTGAATCGTGTTTAGCAGTCCGATCTACCGGTACCTGGTGTGTAGATACGGGAGCCACTGATCATGTATGCAATTCTTTGCAGGGGTTCCAGGGAACCAGGCAGCTCAGTGATGGAGAGGTTTATCTATATATGGGGAATGCTACGAGAGTAGCAGCAGTTGCAATAGGAGATCTACATCTTAGTTTTAGTGGAGATAGGATTTTAATATTAAGAAATTGCCTTTTTGTACCTTCTATAAGAAGGAATTTAGTTTCAGTTTCAAGTTTAGTAAAGAATGGATATTCAGTTCATTTTAATAAAATAGTAGTTATTAAAGAAAATAAACGTTTTATTTGTTCTGGTCTATTGGTGGATGATCTTTATATTATAAATCCTGTCTCTCCTATACTACAACTTAATGAATTGAATAACACAAATAGTTTTCCATTTAAGAGAAAAGAACCTTCGAGGATGAACCAAACGCATCTTTGGCACTTACGCCTTGGTCATATTAATTTGAAAAGGATTCAAAGACTGGTTCAAAATGGGCCATTAGGTTCATTGGAAGTGGAGGCACTTCCAGTTTGTGAATCCTGCTTGGAAGGTAAAATGACCAAGAGGCCGTTCTCGGCCAAGGGCTATAGAGCTAAAGAGCCGTTGGAACTGGTTCACTCTGATTTGTGTGGTTCTATGACTGTCCAAGCAAGAGGGGGATTTAAGTACTTTGTCACTTTCATCGATGATTACTCAAGGTATGGGTACATTTACTTGATGCAGCGTAAGTCTGAATGCTTTGAGAAATTCAAAGACTTCAAGGCTGAAACGGAAAAACGTCTAAGTAAATGTATCAAGACACTACGATCTGATCATGGTGGAGAGTACCTCTTGGGAGAGTTTAGGGAATACTTATTGGAGCAAGGGATTACATCCCAATTGTCTGCACCCCGTATGCCTCAGCAGAACGGTGTAGCAGAAAGAAGGAACAGGACTCTTATGGACATGGTAAGATCTATGATGAGTTATTCGGATTTACGAATTTCCTTTTGGGGACACGCATTAGAGACAGCCACATACATTCTAAACTTGGTACTAGGGCTGCACAAAAAACTCATTACCCGAAGACCCGAACCGATTGGGTCGGGTCTGAAATGAAATGGGTCGGGTCCGATTCGGGTCCAGGCGTATGTTAATTGTTTTGGGTCGGGTCGGGTCTGGGTCGGGTCGGGTCTGTTCTGGTCCGGTTAATAGACAAACTATTTTTGCTAATTAATTATTTATTTTGGTGACAAAGTACTCATTTTTTTTTCATTATATCCATGAGTATATAAAACATAACCACCTTATTAATTTGAAGTTTTATAGGTTGCACATTATTATATCCATGAATATATAAAACATTATATCCATTTTCTAATGGTGGGAATTAATTTTTATGACTCTCCACCCTCATCAATCTTTTTAATGGATATATTATACATAGAAGAATAGGTATCCACTAATGAATATAAATATAAATATAAATAACAATAAAATAAAATATAAGAAAAAATATATATTTAAAAAAAAAAAAAACTGGGTTGTGGCCCAGACCCGACCCGACCCGACCCGACCCGACCCGACCCGACCCGACCCGACCCGAACCAAAGTTACTGGGTCGGGTCGGTCCGGGTCCAAACCTCATCGGTTCGGGTCTGGGTCTCAAAACGTTGAACCATTCATAATCGGGTCGGTTCCAGTTCTGTAGAGACCCGACCCGACCCATGTGCAGCCCTACTTGGTACCATCTAAGTCAATACCTACTACTTCCACGGAATTGTGGACTGGGCGAAAGCCTAGTCTGCGGCACGTTCGGATCTGGGGTAGTCCAGTACATGTGCTTAAAGGGAATGCAGAAAAGTTGGAATCGAGAACAGAAGTATGTTTCTTTGTTGGGTATCCAAGAGGAACTAAAGGTGGTCTGTTTTATAGTCCTAAGGATCAAAAGGTTATTGTTAGCACCAATGCCACATTCTTAGAAGAGGACTATGTTATGGACCACAAGCCCAGAAGACGTATTGTTCTAGAGGAAATGAGAGGAGAGACACCGAGACATACTTCTTCGATACCAATGGTACGAGAAGAAACACCACAAGAAAAAGTTATCAATATTCTATTACCACGTCGTAGTGGGAGGATTTTCGAAACTCGTGTAGATCCCGAACCAACCATTAACACGCAGGTTCCTGAACCAATACAACGTGTAGATAATGGTGTATTAAGTTCAGAATCTTCACAACGAAATATCAGTGATACACAGAAATGGGTTGTGCCTCGTCGTAGTGGGAGGGTTATTATTCAACCTGACCGGTATATGTTCTTGGGAGAGTCTTATAACCGGGTCCCTGATGAATAAGGTACCAACCCCTGTAACTACAATGAAGCACTCCAAGATAAAGATGCAGATCTTTGGCAAAAGGCTATGAAATCTGAAATGGAGTCTATGTACTCCAATCAAGTCTGGGATCTTGTAGAACCATTCAATGAAATAAAACCCATTAGATGTAAGTGGATCTATAAGAAAAAGAGAGGAGCAGATGGTAAGGTGGAAACCTTTAAAGCTAGGCTTGTTGCGAAAGGGTTCACTCAAAAAGAAGGAATCGATTATGAGGAAACTTTTTTGCCGGTGGCAATGCTGAAGTCTATCCGGATTCTCTTATCCATTACTGCACATTTCGATTATGAAATTTGGCAAATGGATGTCAAGACAGCATTTCTTAATAGGAATCTTGACGAGTGCATCTATATGGTGCAACCAGACGGGTTCATCGCAAAGGGCCAAGAACACATGTTGTGCAAGCTTAAGAAGTCCATTTATGGACTTAAGCAGGCATCTAGGTCTTGGAATATCCGCTTTGATCAAGCAATCAAGTCTTTTGGTTTTGATCAATGTGCGGATGAATCCCGTGTGTACAAGAAACATGATGGAAGCGTGGTGGTGTTCTTAGTACTATATATGGATGATATCTTGTTAATCGGAAATGATGTGGGGGTATTATCTTCTATAAGGGTATGGTTATCCAGTCAATTCGATATGAAGGTCTTGGGAGAAGCTGGTCACATCCTAGGAATCAAGCTTATGCGAGATCGCAAGAATAGGATGTTGGGCTTATCACAAGGCACTTATATTGACAATATTCTTGCAAGGTTTAGCATGCAAGATTCCAAGAAGGGATTCTTTCCCTTCAGACATGGAATTACTTTATCTAAGGATCAGTGTCCTAAGACACCTGATGAGATAGAGAAGATGAAGGCAGTTCCTTATGCCTCGGCAGTAGGAAGCCTAATGTATGCTATGCTATGTACTAGACCTAACATCTGCTTTGTTGTTGGCATGGTTAGTAGATATCAGTCTAATCCAGGGCAAGAACATTGGAATGCTGTGAAAAATATTCTCAAGTACCTGAAAAGGACTCGAGACTATATGTTAGTTTACCAAGCAGACAGTCTTGTACTCATCGGGTACACAGATTCTGATTTCATGTCAAATAGGGATTCCAGAAAGTCTACCTCAGGATATGTGTTTACCCTAGGAGGTGGAGCCATAACTTGGAGGAGTATCAAGCAGTCATGTATTGCTGATTCCACCATAGAAGCCGAGTATGTGGCTGCTTCGGAAGCCGCTAAGAAGGCCGTTTGGCTCAGAAACTTTCTTATGGATCTAAGAGTAGTACCTGCGATACAATCGGTTGTTACCCTTTATTGCGATAATAGCGGAACAGTTGCTAACTCAAAGGAACCCAGGGCCCATAAGAAGGGAAAACACATTGAGCGTAACTATCACCTGATACGAGAGATCGTGCAAAGAGGTGATGTTGAAGTGACCAAGATAGCATCAGCAAATAACCTGGTAGATCCTTTCACCAAGAGCTTACCGGCCAAGACTTTTGATAGTCACATACAAGGGATAGAAGTGAGGTGCGTCGCATCATGGCTTTGAGTCTAAGTGGGAGATTGTTAGGGATATGTACTAAAAGTCATGCTTTATGTAGTTGATTTATTATTCATTCAATAAAATCAGTTATTCTATTTTTATGAGAATCTGTGTGGGCAATGTTTGTATTATATTATTTATTTAATATTATGCATGTGTGTCTCTCATTCTATATAGTAGGTGGTTTGGTGTGTAGAGTTCGGCTTACACATGGAAGATCAGGCCATCAGATATTATAGAATGTAAGATTTTGGTTTACAGTCTTAAATGGGATTGGACACACTATTGGTAGGACTGCAGCATGGTGTTGTAGTAGGTTTGTCTTGCCTACGGAAAACGGTATAGTTTCAACTCACTATGCTAGTACACTTTGTGTATTAAACGGGACTGACTTGAGGTAATTATCTTTATAATGACTTATAAGATAATTAATACCTCATGGCTATTATGAGTGCTTATGCTCTAAATCCTAAGTTAATTTGTAGACACGTACATTTGATATTTATACTTTGATCCCTAAAAGGGTGAGATCCTTAAATGGGTCAATATCTCATTGGATTAGGTGGCAATATTAATTGTGTGGTGGATATTAATTAATGATGGAATCCATGTCTCAATTTTGGGATTGATGATATCCCCTTGAGAAAGCTTATAAGTTTTGATTATGTCAAACCCTGCAGGTGGATTTTGTATCCGACATATCAGATAAGTTAAGCAGAGGATCTTAAGGAATTTTAAGAAATTAATTAAATATGATTGTCAGTAGTTATATTTAATTAATGGATATCTGTAATCTTAACGTGGGGAGATAATAAGCATTTAATAACATGGAGCTCGAAATATATTTTTGAGATAAGGGTAGGAGTGCAATTATAATTCTTTAGTGGTATGAATTATAATTTATGGAAATAGAAATCTGATTCAGTTCGAATTAGGGTTTCCTAATTCCATAAGGAAGCCTATTCCTTATTGACTTCTTATGGTCCCTATCGTAGCCTATATATATGCTGCTTTGGCGTTTTTCTATATAGAGAATTATAACTCGGAATAGAAAAGAGAGCGTAAAAGAGGGAGAGCAGAAAACAGACAGGATTTTGAAAGAGTCCACACTCAGTTCGATATTCTGGCAGCGGAGGAATACGGTAGAAGATCGTGAGCTGTTATCGAGCCCGTGTTCTCGATTCGTCTACTACAGCAATCCGTTTTTGCAATTCAAGGTAACCCTAGTTCCGCCCTTGTAGGGTTATTATAGATTTCACGAAATGTTTTGCAGTACCAACTTATACGCACTGTCAACGGATTCTGGGAACGCAGTTTCCTAACACCAGCAACCACCTAGGGCTTCGGCGCACCTCAGCACCTCACCGAGGCCTCTGTGTCTCTCCGACAGCCTTCGTGCTGTCCTCTGCCCCTGTCACGCCCCGACGTAGCATAATACAGGAAAGCATTTAATTTCCTTTATGGACTCGTAGGTCGTGACAAGTGAGTATGACCAAGTGTCCCTGCAACAAATAACTTAACAACATTTCTAGAGCAAAGGATACTAACAAAACATAAGCTCCAAAATTAAAACTTACTAACTATTACAACAGTCATAAATTTAGGCACAAGACGCCTTATTCAAAAGTCTAAACTAGTTTATTACAACCCAAATTAAAAGACATAGGAAATATGAAACAGCTTCCTGGAAAGTCCCCTTCCTCTAACTAGCATAGTTGAAATACCCTGGCTGCTCCTGACCCTGAAAATCTGGACATACAGCCTAGGACGCATCAACGCCGTCAGCTTATGAAAGCTGGTGAGCAAAATAAACAAGTGCTCGCAATGTATATATAAGCATATAAGCAACGGTACAATTTAACTTTAAAAGCAATAGATTCAAGGTTCCAATTCCAACATAAGTCACGGGGGAATAATGTAAGCAATAAATATGCGACCATGCATGAACAATGTAACATCTCATCTTTCTGACTCTTTTCTCTCAACTAGACTCGACTCAACTCAACCAAACCATTACCTCAGATACCAGGAATAATATCCGATCGATATCCAAAACAGCACACCATACCATTGCTTCAGATACCAGGAATAATATCCGATCGATATCTAAACCGCACTCAATACCATCGTTTCGGATACCAGGAATAATATCCGATCGATATCCGAAACGAGCGCCCTAGATACCAGGAATAATATCCGATCGATATCTAAGCCGTAACTCAATACCATCATTTCGGATACCAGGAATAATATCCGATCGATATCTAAGCCGTAACTCAATACCATCATTTCGGATACCAGGAATAATATCCGATCGATATCCGAAACAAGCGCCCTAGATACCAGGAATAATATCCGATCGATATCTAAGCCGTACACAACACTGTCGCCTCCAATACCAGGAATAATATCTGATCAATATTGAGGTCACACACGAGACCGCCACTCTTTACTCTTTTCACATTTTCTCACACACCATGTATGTCGACTCCACCTCAACCCTACATGTATGTCAATGTCCATGAAATGTAACACCAAACAAAAGTACGAGAAATCAAGTCTTTTTTTTATTTTTCTTTTATTAACAAGGTACAATATACTTAGAATCATTGAGTTAGCACCCATGATCTAAATTATCAAGTCATATATGAAACAACATGTAAATTTATCAAAAACTACTTTAACACGCTTTTACAGCTACTAGTACACAAGCAGGTCCACTTTAAAGCAATGCCCTTAAAAATGAGTTATAATTTTTATGGATGAATTACATATCAAATGAAAGGTCTTTGAGTCTAGTTTCCAACGCTTCGAACGGTGCGCGTTTTCGAGTTTTCTAGAGGAAGTTATGGTCGTTTTAGTAAAAGCCGTCAATGCTGAAAAATATCAATCGATTGACAAAAGTGTCAATCGATTGAATGACATGTCAATCGATTGGAACACATGTCAATCGATTGGATGACATGTCAATCGATTGGATATGTTTCCAATCGATTGGTATCAGCAGTTTCTCCTCTGTTACGAGTTTGAAGCCTGTTTTTGACCCATTTCTCAATTCTGTTTCAATCAAGACATGTAATATATGGATTTCTTTATTTTTCCGCAAGGATTACAAATACGTGATCGGTTTTAACTAATTTCAATCGTAGCTCTCGGATTTCACGTAAAACCGAGGGGTGACAAAACTTTAAATCAACGGTACGTCGCGATACGGATGAATTAAGCCGTAGTATTCGAACCGCAGCTTATTGGGACTAAGATCTTTCATTCCCAATTCACGGAATTGATTTTGGTTAACTTTGTAAAACTCAAATTTTCAAGCTTTAATGGTGTATCTATATATATACACATATACACACATATATACACTGAAATATACATATATATATATACGTTGGGAGTGAGTTTATAATACTCACTGAGGTGATTATACATAGAATTAGAGGCCGAGAACTTCCGTTGTTAAATCCGTCGTCTAAGAATTTCTCCTCCGTTCTCTTGATTTTGAGATATATATAGCTATGTATGTATGTAAGTGTATATGTATATACTATATGTGTGTGTTTGTGTGTGTTGATCTTGAGAGAGTAGAGAGAAATGAGAGAGAATTAGAGAGATGCAGAGAGTTGTGAGGGAGAGAATGAGAGACTGATATAGTGATATATAGATAGCCCAAAATTGGGCTCCAAGCAATGACTAGAAATCATATGGTGTGGTTGAGCTCACGTGCTCCCACACCCGTATCGCAATAAAGACGCAGATTTAAATCAAAACTAGTATTTTACGGTTGAAATAAAAATGCAGAAAATAATATTAGTGTAGGAAATAAATTCCCGGTTGTACAAAAATATAGATATCGATTTTGAAACCATAGAAAATATTTTCTATATTTATGAAAATTACAGTTTGGCCCCAAGTTAATTATTTATAAATAGAAATTAAAACAATTACTCATGGAAATGAAATGCAGTATTTATTTATTAGCGAAAAAATAATTACAGGGTGTTACAGCCCCTCTGTGGCCCTCACCTGCATCTCTATGATGCGTTAGAGCCTTAGTGCTCCATCGTCTCTCTTTCAGGCCATTATTTGGCCTCCGGTTGCCCCATCTGTGCTTCAATTGTTCTGGGCTGTCCTCCATCTTCTCGATTTTCCATAACTTTGTTGGTTTTTTCTTGGGTTCAGATACTCCAGTATGGCTAACAACGGTAAGGATACTGATCCTATTCCTGCTATTACTCATGCTCGTCCAGATCTGTCTCTCTTTCAACACACCTCTGCTCAACGGGTTGCTAGTGTGTTGTTGAGTGGAAGGAACTTTGCTGCTTGGTCCCAGACTTTCCGTCTCTATCTTGGGGGTAAAGACAAGTTTGAATGGATTCTAGTTACTGTACCCAAGCCAGCACTCTCTGATCTTACATTTTCTCAGTGGGATATTGATAACTGATCCGTTTTGGGGTGGTTATTTAACTCTATCGAATATTGGATTTATCATATGTTCATGTTTCATGATACTATTTCTAGCCTATGGACCTCTCTAACTCAAATGTATGCCCATGAGTGCAACGATTCTCGTATCTTCGAACTTTATCGGGATGTTGTACAGGTTTCTCAAGCTACATTAGGTCTTTCTATTGCTGATTACGTTGTCTACCTTCAGTCCCGTTGGGAGGAACTGGCTCAGTATGAGCCCCTAAGTGAATTTCCAACTGAAGCAGTTACTACTGCTCTCCGACGTCTCAATCGCCATCACACCTACCAGTTCTTGATGGGTCTAAAACCTGAGTTCGAATCTCTGCGGACTCAGATTTTAAACACATCTCCTATGCCCTCTTTATTTGAGACTTTTGCTACTATTGATGGAGATGAGCGGCGTCGTCACTTGCTTAAGCCTCCGGCTTTAACTGAGCCAACTCCAGTGCCTGATCAGATGGCTCTTGCTGCCCCGTTTGGCCCATTCACCCATCCTCTTGGATTTGGTAACCGCCATTTCTGCACTTATTGTGGGAATCTTGGTCACGTTAGGATCCTTGCTTCAAACTCCATCATGAACTTCGTGAGAAAGGTGCCCGAAATAAAGGAAAGGGCCCATACCGCACTGCTGTAGTGGTTGAGACTGCTTCTACTCCGGATCTTCTTCAGTTCCAGACTTAGATGTGCCAACTTCAATCTCAACTAGGGTCATTACTTCAGCAAGGTTCTCATTCTGGCACTACTCCCACTACTACTTTGGCTTCAGGTACTCCTTCTACTACACTTCATGTTGGGTCTAGCAACCCCTCATGGATTCTGGATTCTGGTGCCAATGATCATATGACTGGTAAGTTATTCCGATTTTCTTCCTCTTTGGTTCCCATCTCCCAGTCTGTGCGTATTGCCGACGGATCCACTATCTATGTCAAAAGTAAAGGCTCTGTTTGCCTCTCTCCTAGTTTCTCTTTATCTTCTGTTCTTCATATCCTTAGTTTTCCTTATAATCTTCTTTCAGTTAGTCGTCTTGCAAAATCTCTTAATTGTGAAGTTGTATTCTTACCTGATTATTGTCATTTGCAGGACCGAATTTTGAAGAAGATTTTTGGCAGGGGATATGAGCAGGATGGCCTTTACTGTTTTGGTGATCCACCTGGCGGAAGTTTAACTTTGTCATCTTCGAATCTTCAAGCGTTTGTTTTGCCTGAATCTTCTAAGTCTTCTAGTTTTTCTTTAGAGTCAATAAAATTGTGGCACGCCCACTTGGGCCATGCAAACTTTCATTATCTTTGTCAACTTTTTCCATTATTAAATAAAGCCTGCCAGAAATTTAAATTCAATTATGTGGTGTGTGAATTATCTAAGCATACTCGTTCTCATTATATACCTTGCATGCATCATGTCCCGTCTGCTTTTGATATTATCCATACTGATGTGTGGGGTCCTTCCCCAATTACTGCTATTTCTGGTTATCGTTATTATGTCACATTCATTGATGATTACACTAGGTGTACATAGGTTTATCTGCTTAAAAAGAAATCAGAAGTTTTCTCCTTGTTTTCTAACTTCTTACAAATGGTTAAGACCCAATTTAGCACTGTTGTTCATAATCTACGTTCTGGTAATGGTCGTGAATACATTACTAATGAGTTTCGGGCTGAACTTCATAAACAAGGTATTCTCAAGCAATTCACTTGTCCCTACACTCCAGAACAGAATGGTATGGCAGAACGAAAGAATCGCTCCATCATGTCTACTGTTAGGTGCCTTCTGTGTGGAATGAATGTACCCAAATATTTCTAGCATCTGGCCATTCTTATAGCCACCTTTCTACTTAACTGGACTCCAAGTCGTGTTTTACAAGGAAAGACACCTTTGCAACTTCTTCATCCCGACAAAACCCTTTTTCTTATCCGACCTCGAGTCTTTGGTTGTACATGCTTTGTCCAAGATCGCAGTCCAATTCGCACAAAATTAGATAACAAAGATGTCTGATGCATCTTCTTAGGTTATTCACCTATGTCAAAAGGTTACAAGTGATATGATCCTACCACTCGTCATATGTATCATTCTCTGGATGTCACTTTTCTGGAAGATACTGCATTTTTTGCAAGTCCTCAATCTGTTTTTGATCCTCCTTCTACTGAAGTCTCTGAGGATTTAAACTCTCTTCAGCGTCCCGTTCCTCTGTTTGAACAACTTCTGGAGACTTCTTCCAACCTTCCTCCGGTCATCACTACTGCTCTTACTCAGGTGTACTCTCGTCGACCTCTTGCTCAGACTCCACTTCCAATATCTTCATCGGAATCTAGTAATGTTTCTACTCCTTTACCTTCTCTTTTATCTAGATATCCCTCTAGACTTCATCGCCCTCCTAATCGTTAAGGTTTTTCTATTAGTACTAATCACCCCATTGATCAGTATATGTCTTACCAGGGACTCTCAGATTCCTATTGCTTTTTTCTTAGTCAGGTTGACTCCACATCTATCCCTCGATCT
Organism: Hydrangea macrophylla; assembly: GCA_033977485.1. Taxonomy (NCBI): domain Eukaryota; kingdom Viridiplantae; phylum Streptophyta; class Magnoliopsida; order Cornales; family Hydrangeaceae; genus Hydrangea; species Hydrangea macrophylla. Next base: position 109,998,332 of record CM066991.1, read on the forward strand.
GTCTCTGAAGCCGTCCAGGATCCATAGTGGGTGGCTGCCATGGCCTTGGAAATGGATGCTCTTTAACGTAATCAGACTTGGGAACTTGTGCCTCCTCCCCTGGGTGAGAAAACTGTTGGGTATAATTTGGTCTTCACTATTAAGTATCAGGCTGATGATACTATTGAGCGATAGAAGGCACATCTAGTGGCCAAGGGCTTTACTCAAATCTCGGGCAAGGATTTTAGTGCTACCTTTGCTCCTGTAGCCAAATTGACATCTATTCGGCTTATAATCTCTTTGGATGCATCTCACAACTGGCCCCTGCATCAAATTGATGTTAAAAATGCCTTCTTAAATGGGGATTTAGATGAGATCATTTATTTGGATCCTACACTGGGTTTTCGGACTAAGGGGGAGTATTCAGAGAAGGTATGTCATCTTCAAAAATCTTTATATGGAGTTAAGCAGTCTCCCCGAGCTTGGTTCAACTGCTTTAGTGAGGTGATTTTATCTTTAGGCTTCATTCGGTGCCATTCTTCACACTTGTTTCACCCATTATCAACCTGATGGCCGAACAGTTATTATTCTGGTATATGTTGATGATATCATTATTACAGGGGATGATCCTCCGGGCATTACCAAAGTCAAGAAGGCTCTTAGTTAATCTTTTGATGTTAAGGACTTGGGTCCTCTTCGATACTTTCTTAGGATAGAAGTTGCTTGCTCTCGTCGAGGTGTATCACTGTCTCAACGAAAGTACACTCTGGATCTTCTACAGGATACAGGTATGATGGGATGTCGTCTTGCCTCCACTCCTATGGATCCCAGTCATAAGCTGTCTAATGAGTCTGGGGAACTTCTTCCTGATGCTTCAGTATATCAACGCTTTGTTGGCCGTCTTATCTACTTGACCAACACTCGGCCCGACATTACATTTGTAGTCAATGTTGTGAGTCAATTTATACATGCTCCACGGTCATCTCATCTTGATATTGGTCATCATATACTCTGGTATCTCAAGACTTGTTTCGATCTTGGATTATTTTATTCAGCAGGAACACAGTCTAGAGTGTCCTGTTTCACTGATGCTGATTATGCTGGGTCTAAGAGTGATCGTCGGTCCACATCCAGATTCTGCACTTTCTATGGGGATCATCTTCTCTCATGGAAAAGTAAAAAATAAGTTATTGTTTCTTGTTCTTTCACTGAGGCAGAGTATCAAGCCATGGCACAGGGAACATGTGAGCTTCTATGGGTGCGTTCTATTCTAAAAGAGTTGGGTTATCCGGTTAATGGCTCATCTACGCTGTTCTATGATAACAAATCTGCCCTTATGCTTGCTCTGACTCGGTTCTCCATGAGCGTACTAAGCATATTGAAGTGGATGTTAATTTCATTAGAGAAAAAGTTTGTTCAGAATCATTGCCCCAGAGTTTGTGCCCTCTTCCAATCAAGCTACCGATATGTTTACAAAGTCTGTCGGTCCCTCTCTCCTGAAGTCGTCTCTAAACAAGCTGGGTCTCATTGATATCTTTTGCTCCATCTCCAGCTTGAAATGGAGTGTTGGAATATGTTTTATTATAGTCAAACTCAATCACGGACTAATTAGGATTATATTAATTGTAATTGATTATAATTGTCTATTTCCTTTCTTTTCTTTATTTCCTTTTCCGTTCTTTCATTTTCTTGTTTTCTTAGCTTGTATATATACATACATATTGTGAATGAATAAATCTATCAATTTATTCTTCCATCTTTCTTTCTTCTAAATCTAATAGGAAACAAGAAGATCTGTTGTTGCTCCCCATTCCCGCTTGAGCGGCCCGCTTGGGCGGATCCTCCCTCAAGCGACATTCTAGAATGTCCAATAGATCACCTCGCCCGCCTGCCCGCTCGAGCGGTCTTCACCTCCTTGGCTTATTGTCTTCATCTCCTTGGCTTATTGTCTTCATCTTCGTCTTCGTATTCTTATGAGTTTTTATCACAAAACCCAACAACTGTATCATCTTCAACTTGTCTACCATTTGCATCTCTTAAGAAGAATTGCATCAGTTTTAGCTCTGTTTGAATCTCCACAACTTGGCCACTCACACCATGAAGGCACTTTGCTTTAGTAATCAACAAATTATGAACTCTTTGCAATGCAAAGAAGATGACAGACTAGACCATATCTTTTTCTTGAACAATAATCTGTAAGGGCTTTATTTAAAATTTATAAAGAAAATCTTGTATATCCCTTTATGCAGGTTTCAGTTCATGTAGTTCTGTAATCCCAGAAATCAACGACAAGCTGCATAATAGGTTATGGATAACTAGCATAACTGGTTGTTGCACCAGTGGACTTTAATTAGAGAAATTGGAAGTGAGCAGCATGAATGAAACATGAGTACGTAAGGAAAAAGTATTTCATTTTGAAGATATAATGTTCCCTTTTTCCGTATGTAGGAAGGAAGAGTGAAAAACAATTGTGAAAAGTGCAATAAAATTGCATGAAAAATTTTATTCAAAAAATGCATATTTAGGAGTTGCCAACCATTTTAACAATAAATTAACAACTCTACAAGTAGAGTAAAGCTTTTGCTTATTGAATCGAGCTGTAAGGTTTGAAGGTTTGGAATAGTTGATTTTGACTTTGAATGGGCATATTAAAATCAAAGTCGTCAGCCTCTTCGTGTAAGGATTGGGTTAACAGGGTTCCTCAAGAATTAGTATGAGCGAGTTTTGTCTTTGAATGTCTAATTTGGTGTCACATTCCAATGATTCCATGCAATTTAGTAACAAAAAAAGTGATCGTCATAGAGAGCGGTGTTTTGATATTATATGATTTAATTTGGATCTCTATATTGGTGTTTCTATTTTAGAAGGAAGATGTAATGTATGTATATGCGATAATAGATATGTACATATATACTCAACAAAAATTGAGTTCCTAGTCTTATAGATTTGTTTTTAATAATTACAAATTTTAGTCAGGCAGGCTCGTGAGAAATGAAAGAATTCATTCGATTTACCTTGTAGATTTGATCGAGTCGGAGATGAAGCTAACGAAGGAGAACAAATCATAGAGGAAGAAAAAGAGCATAGGCTGATAGGCATTGTTTACAGTTCCAGAGGGAGAGTAAAATTTGTTCCTTGCTGTGCAAATGTGATATGGTCATTAGTCAAGAAAAATATTCATTGTAAAGGTTATTGTGCCGACGTGGTGTGACAAGCTGATAAAATCTCATTTTTGAATATTTGTGTCTTCTAAAATTTGGGAAAACTTCCTTATACATTAGGAATACACTCAAGTGTATACGTATGGTTACATAAATGACTTGTATCACCGTCACAACAAATATTTTCTCGTCATTAATCCATTTGAAGTATTTATCTAGGTATATATTTCTCATGAATCTGAGAATTTTGATCAAAACTACGACATGAATTCCAACGTTTTTTCATGAATCTTTTACCAAGCATTTGACAGTTTAACTTCAGGTCATCAATGCTTTGACATAGTAGGCAGTAGTTATTAGTTGGCTCTAAAATGTTTTTTTTAGAGCTGATTGAGTTTGTGTGTGTGTGTGTGTGTGTGTTTGTGTATGTGCGTGTGTGCGTGTGTGTGTGTGTGTGAGAGAGAGAGAGAGAGAGAGAGAGAGAGAGAGAGAGAGAGATAAACAATCCAGGGTTGAATATGGTACTAGTAAAAGCAAGAATAAGGCATAGGTTGGTATAGCTCAAGTGACAAATAGCTTAACATATATAAGTCCCCTCCAATGCATAGGTTCAGAGTTCGAACCTCATTCCCTCCCCATACAAAAAATAAATAAATAAATAAAAATAAAACAAAACAAAATAAAAAATATAAGACATAAGAATGAACCAAAAAGGAAGAATTAAGTAAAAAACTTACAAATGGTGAAGATACAGAGCAATACTTAAAACTCATAGATTGTAAAAGGGTAATACTTGGTACACACCAAAAAATATAATTTTTGGAACACAACCCAATTAATGTGTCTATTTCTCTCATCACAGGAGAGAAATAAACACATTAATTGAGTTGTATCCATAAATACATTAATTAAGTTGTGTCCTAAAAATCATGTGTTAAGTGTCTCCCAATCTTTACTCTTAATAAAATGACACAACAGTCCTACAAACAATACTTAAAACTCAAATTTCAGTTCTGCAAAACCCAAGAAAGGTGATTTAAGTAAAACCAAAAAACTCTAAAAAAAAGATGAAATCATGAACGCGTGAATGTGATGTAAGGCACATGTCTGACTTTGTCAAAATCTTCTCCATCTTTCCCATCTTTCTCTTGAAGTACTCCAACCCTATCTATAAAAGCTTCAGGCATGTATATAAGCTTCAACTCCTTGAGGGTAGTGACAAATCTCAATCCATCTGGAACCATCTTCAGATTGTTACATTGCTCAATGGATAAATGAGTAAGACAGGGCATCGCTCCTTCATCCACCCTCCACTTCTCTAAGAGAGTCAAGCTATTGAGGTATAGAGACTTAAGGCGAGGGAAACCCATGGCAGAGCACACCATTTCTTTCCCCATAAAGGAGTATGTTTTCAACGACAAGATTAACAACCGAGGCAGCTTCTCCAGTGTTTCCATGGGATCTTCATCGAGCATCGTACGCCACAAGTTCAACTTGGTGATGCTTGGCGAGAAAATGCTTGGTAATTTGTCTATACAACGACCAAATAAGGACAGCTCATGCAGATGATGACACCCTAACAGTTGTGTTGAAGCAGCTACCCACTTTTCTGGACCCAGCTGTTCCTTGAAACAATCTATGGTAACGCATGAATGGCGAAGAAGGCGATTTGATGAGGTGACGTCGTTTAAGTACTTGATGATGATTTCCAATTCCTCGAGCTTGCATTTTCTGTTGATTTTCAATGTTAGATTTCGAAGATTGGTTAATTTGAAAAGATCTTTAGCACGACACACATTCGGGTTGAAGTTTTCTAGTGTTTCTAGGTTGCTCAACCCATCCAATTTCAGTTTCTTTGGCAGAGCCTTATTAATGCCATCGGGGAGATACAAATGCATCAATCGTCTCATCTTCCATAGGACATTTGGGAAACATGAAACAGTTGTATGCATCCGTAAATCAAGGGTCTGCAAATACGCCAAGTTGCCTAAAGATGATGGTAACTTGTTGAACCAAGAACCTCGTACGCTCAAGTACCTCAAGTGTATTAGGCTTCCGATTCCATTTGGTAAACTCCTTTCATCATAGGAACCACGAAAGTTTTCGAGAATCAAAACTCTGAGAAACTTGAAGTCTCTAAAGTATGATTTGATTACTTTTGGGATATATTTAGCCTCTCCATATTGAGGGGTAAAGAAGAACATGAGTGAGCGAAGATGCTGAGTACTTGTACCCTGTTCGGGTGGAGCAAATCCCTCAACGTTTTCATCCAAGTATACTGAGAGTCTCCGAACTTTACTAATAGATAATGAAGTGGAGGATGAGGCACCTGATCGAATATCAATAGACTTCAAGAAATTTTCTTCTTTTCCCTTTAACAGACATAGTTCTCGCATCATATCATGAAGCCGACATAATAAAAATCTCCCAGTTAGTTCTTCATGGTCTGTTTTCAACTCAACCATAAACCTCTTTCCCAACTCGCCTAAATATCGCTCCGCAACATCCATCAAGGTTTCTTCGTCTGCTCGGTCATTTGATAATACCATACCTTCAGCCATCCATACTTTATATAGTTTATCCACCTCAATATCAGAATCCTCTGGGAAATTACCTAGACAAAGAAAACATGACTTCAACTGATATGGTAAGTCACTATAACTTAAAGCTAAAACCTCTTGAACATTTCCATGTGGTTGTCCAATGCCTTTGTCACGCTTTAAATATGAATTAATGCTTCGTTCCACCATCTCCCACTCCCTCAATGTGTGTTTTGTTACCAAAAGGCCTCCCAGCACCACAACTGCCAATGGTAAACCTCCACAATGTCCAACCATTTTTTTCCCTAATTGCTCCATGCTTTTCTCCTCTCCTGGATCTGCAAAACAAACAACAGTTAAAATGATTGTTAAATTTCTTGTAAACATATGAGCGCTCTTGTAAAAGTGAATCTTCGTATTTGCAGAAGTGTACAAAAGATATCATAATAGATGAATTTTCATGACTGACTAGATAAAGAAACAAATACACACACACACACACACACACACACAAGTTGATGAATTTGAAAATCAACGGGAAAAGGCAAAGAATTTGGCATTCAACTGTGGGAGCTACAAGTTAAAGTGCCTTGAAACTCAATATTTTAAAAGTTGTGTCCATAAGATCTGAGTTCTAACCACTATAAACTATGTGTGGAAGTTCAACATTCATCTTCGCCGAAACCCATTTAATTGGGAGCATAATCAATGGTCTTCCCTCATTTCTACTATCAATGACATAAGACTGAGCTCTCGGCTTCAGGAAATCAAACCGCCATTTAATTGGGAGCATAATCAATGGTCTTCCCTCATTTTTCTTCTATGGCCTTTTCTATGTCCAGAAATCCGATTTGCTACAGCCTAGTGTTTGTGATTAAAATATTCAGCCAATGCAGGTTTGACACGCAAGATGTGATGTGGCAGGATAATTGGTGGATACTGATGGATCTTGGAACCGTTATAAGCGGTTGAAGATTGATTTATTTTGTTTAAATAATTAACTGATGGAATACACGTGTTGACCATCATGGAGTAATTAAAGGACAGTTGTCAACATGAGAAAATGCCACGGATAAGAGCAGTTATTAGTTTGAAAAGAGGAGGGAACATTCAAATCAAGTTGCTGAGACTTCGACGTCTATAAATAGAAGGATTGTGTATTCGAAGGGGATCCATCGATCAAACATCAAAATATATCTCTCAATACATCTACTGTATTGTTATCTAGATACTTAGAATTAGGAGTAGAACACCTTCGAAGTCATCTTCAAGGTTAGATTGTAGTTTCTTTAACAAAAGTAGTTCAATTACTTTTAGTCATTTTACTGTTTTTATTTAGGAGTAGATTTTAATTTAGTCAGTTCGAAGTTCTTCAGTTAGTTACATCTTTACACAATTAAAGTCCTGTTCAAGGCATCGAACGTCACCACAATCTCCCTGGTGAGGCGCAGTTTGGATAATCACACTTACACATTGGCAATTTGCTTGCCTGGCACGCTCGCACACACTTATAAATTTTCCAACCAAACATTTTTGGCACGCCCGGTGGGACCCTAGTGTCAAAGGATGGCAAACAGAAACCTTCGAAGCAATAGGTCTGTTGATAATGCCAATGTTGGTGTTAATATTGCTGAAATTGGTGGTTCTTCACACCAAGATCCTCAGAATAGCAATACTGGAAATCATACAACCAATGAAAATCCAGAAGTGGGGGTTGAAAATTTAAACTCGATTCAAAATAATGGGAATGCTGGTTCAGAAAATCAACATGATTTAGTGAGTCAGTTGACACCAATATTTGATCACTTGGGAAATATGCTTCAGAATGTTAATGTTCTGATCACTACCCTTAATAAAAGTTTACCACAATTTGCACCAACAATGGTGCCAAGTGGAAATCCTTCTATGATTCGACAGAATGAAAGAAGTCATAGTCATGGCTTGTTTCAGCCAAATTCTATGAATCATATAAATGGGCCTCCTCTTAGGCCTAATTCACAAGAAAGTTTTTATGTGTCTGTCCCTAATAATACATTCCCAGTATTCGAAGGGATCCAAGGAAACCATGTGAATGGTCAAGATCATGGTTATAGAACAATAAATATCGAAGAACCAAGGCCTAGAGAAAACATGATAGGTCAGAATAGGAGAATAAATAATAATCCTATGTTCGAACCAGACCCTACTGGGATAGGAGTGGGTCGAAGGAATGAAAATCCTAGGAGGATGGATAATAATCCTCAACCACCACCAGTACCACCAATGAACCATCTTTTTGGCCAGCCAGGTCATCAACAACCATTTAATATGGTTGATAGGAATGACATGATTAATTTAATCCATGAGGTTTGTGGACCTATGGTTCGGGGTGTACAAACTCCAGTTTATAGGAAGCCTTATCCTGATTGGGTTGATAGGATCGAATTCCCCAGGGGATTTAAATTCCCTACTTTTGCTATGTTTGCAGGGGATGGGAGTCAATCCACAGTTGAACATATAGCAAAATTCATCAGTCAGTGTGCTGATGCAGGAAATAATGAATATCTTAGGCTTCGTTTGTTTCCTAGTTCATTAACAAATACTGCATTTGCTTGGTTTACTAATCTAGCCTCTAATTCGATCTATAGTTGGGCTCAGATGGAAGAATCTTTCCATACTCAGTTTTTCCAGACAGAACCAGAAGTATCAATGGCTGATTTAGCCAGATTATGTCAAAAGCCTGATGAAAAGGCTACTCAATTCATAAACAGGTTTAAAAGGGCTAGAACAAAATGTAAAATCATGTTACCTGAATCTGAATTTGTTAAGTTGGCTCAAAATGGCCTCGAATTTAGACTTAGAAAGAAATTCGATGCTTTGGAATTTAGAGATCTTGTTGAATTGAGTGCTCGAGTCTCTAGATATGAAGCTTCATTGGAAGAAGAAAATGAAAGAAATGCTTTCTTCAATAAAAACATATTTTCTCTCAAAAAAAAAAAAATAAATAAAAACATATTATAAGGATCCTAATTATGAGATAGATGCTGCAGAAATAATAGGCAAAGAGCCTTTTACATGCAAGAGTCTTGTAAAGAAAAATGTTTCTGCTGAAGTATATAAATCAAAAGGATCTTTTAAGAAATATTCATTCGATGTTTATAGATTGGATGAAATATTTGATCACCTATTAGAAGGAAAAATTATTAAATTGTCCGATGGGACAAAATTACCTTCGAATGATGAATTAAAGGGTAAGAAATACTGCAAATGGCATAGTTCTGGGACCCATTCGACTAATAATTGTACTGTTTTTCGAGACAGGATTCAAGATCTGATCAAGAAAGGGAAATTGAAATTCCCTGAAAAACAAATGGGGGTTGATGTAGATCCATTCCCAGCAGTACAGGAGGTGTCAATCAATGTTCATGACATTTCCTTTGGAGATCTGGTCAAAGAAAGGGAGAGTGCAAAGTCAGAAGACCATATGAAAAGACTCGAAGAAATAACAAGAAAAAATCCTGATGTATCAGTTTTCAACCATGAATATGCAAAGAATCTATGCATTGGTTGTGGAAAAAGATATGCTGAAATCTATGATGAAAGGGTTGGGATCAAAGCAGGCAGGAAAAACAAACACCCTTTGTTCGAACAAAGGAAACCAAGTACAACTGGTGAGTCTCTTTTCCAACCAATCATGAATGTTGGGAGAGGACAGTTTAGAGGACCAATTTATCAAGCTTCAACATATACTGGACCTATGACAATAAGGTATGCTTCAAAACCAGTGGCTCCTTTTAAAGCCAATTTTTCAAGAAACTTCCATCTTGATAGTTATGTTCGACCATCAAGAAACATGCAATATGTGAGGCCAGGTTTCTTTCATACACCAAAGAAACATTATAGGTGGCAGAGAGAAAAGCAGATTCAGTTTATATCATCAAAAGTGGTACCAGCACATGTGGTGCAGGTTGAAAAAAATATGGAAGTATTAAAGGAATCACCAAAAGTTGGTGAGACATCACAAGGTGAGTCTACATTGGTACCAGGAGTGCCAAATTGGTTTGTTTTGCAAGATGATAGGGTAAAAAATATGATCGAACAGCAAGGTCCTCAAAACAAAAATAGGATGATCAAACCTCCTCATGTTGAAAAAAATACATGGCATGTACTTCAACATCCCAAAGGAAAAAACCAGAACATGGCCCCTATGATAAATAGGACTCAACAAAGAAGACTGCAGAGGAAGTTTACCATGTGGAAGGAATTTTCTAATATGCAGGCTAGAAGCCAGGAGTTAGGAAGTGAAATGAAAAAGGATTCCAGTGATGATTCGACGCCTAATCCTAGGTTCGATCGAAATCCAAAGGGGGATACTGATACTATGTCTGAGGAAAGTATCATTAAAGCTAAAGTATTGGAATTAGAAAAGGCTATGAGTATTGATGATGAGGATGAAGCAATGACAATGGTGAAATCTCAGGATTTGGGAAATGCTGAAATGAAATTGGAAAATGAGGTGGTTAATGATGAGAGTATCCTCATTCAATTTGGTACATTTCTAGAACAAATGGAAGTTAACACTGCTACATTTGTGTTGCCAAAAATTTTCGAAGCAACAGAAGATCAACAGTTAGTTGAAGAAATGGAAGTGGAAACATCTACTGAGGATGTTTCTGAGGTAAATCTTCCTGAGTTTATTTTTAATGATTGTAATTTTGTTTATTCATTCGAAGAACCATCCGCAGAAATGACTAGACACCTTAAACCATTATACATAAAGGCTTGTTTAAATGGTGTTATTTTAAACAAGATATTGGTTGATAATGGTGCTGCTGTCAACATTATTCCCCAGAATACTTTAAAAAAGATCAATAAACAAAATGTAAAATTAATAAAAACCCATATTATGATTTCAGGATTTACTGGTGATAAGAAAAACACCAAAGGGGTAATACCTATTGAAACCATAGTAGGTTCGAATAAATCCAAAACCGCTTTCTTTGTGGTAGATGCTAATCCTAGTTATCATGCCTTATTAGGAAGAGATTGGATTCATGCTAATAAATGTGTTCCTTCTTCAATGCATCAGAAATTGTTGCTAGTAAAGGAAAACTGTGAAATTGAAACAGTAAAGGCTGATGTCCAGCCTTTTCATACAAGTTCCAATTGTGTCGAAGCTCAGTTGTATCAAGAGGATGTCAAGCCAATCGACTTAAAAGAGTCAGAAGACGAATCTCCAGAAGAAAATTGGGATATTTTGGCTGAAATGCCATTTGGTTCTTTGGAACCATTGGGTGATGACAAAATAATTTGATGACTCATACATCTATGGCAATGAAAGATATAGAAGAGACCATTCGACTGGTCTTGCAAAAGTTGATGATAACAGATTTAGAGTCAAAAATTGAAAAAGATTCGACCATAAATTGGTCAGATTATGTTTTTGAAGAAGATTCACAAGAACCAAAAAATGGTGGTGGCAAGGAAGAATTATCTGTATTGCCAGAAAATTCAGTACAGGAAGAATCCCAGGATCCTCTTTTCGAAGTCAATTTAGGATCAAATCAACAAAAAAGAGTTAGTTACTTAAGTTCCAAACTTGGAAAGTATGACCAGTATAAATTGGTCGAGTTGTTGAAAGAATTTCAAGATTGTTTCGCTTGGGATTATGATGAATTGCCAGGACTCGAAAGAAGCTTAGTAGAGCATAAATTGCCTATCAAAGCTGGCTACAAACCAGTGAAACAACAACCTCGAAGGATGACTCCAGAAGTCACTTTGAAGATTAAAGAAGAAATTGAAAGATTGCTTAAGGCAGGATTCATTAGAACTGCCAGGTATGTTGAATGGCTATCGAATGTTGTTCCAGTAATGAAGAAAAATGGTAAATTAAGAGTTTGTATTGATTATAGAAACCTTAATTTAGCCACACCTAAGGATGAATATCCTATGCCAATGGTTGATTTATTAATTGATAGATCTGCTGGAAATACTATAATGTCCATGATGGATGGTCACTCAGGATATAATCAAATATCTATCGCTGAGGAAGACATTCATAAAACTGCATTTAGATGTCCAGGTAGTATAGGTACTTTCGAGTGGGTTCAAATGCCTTTTGGTTTAAAAAATACAGGGGCTACTTATCAAAGAGCCATGAATACTATTTTCCATGATATGATTGGAACATTCTTAGAATGTTATATAGATGATATAATTGTTAAATCAAAAACATTCGATGATCATCTTATTCACATGAAATCAACATTCGAAAGAATGAGGTTTTTCAAACTTAAGTTAAATCCATTAAAATGTGCCTTTGGAGTCAGTACTGGAAATTTTCTAGGATATTTGGTACATGAAAGGGGAATTCAAGTGGATAAGAATAAGGCACAAGCAATCATTCGAAATAAACCTCCTTCGACCAAAAAAGAATTGCAAAGATTCTTAGGACAAGTCAATTTTATTCGAAGATTTATTTCCAATACTGCTGGAAAAACTTTGATTTTTTCTCCCTTCTTGAAATTGAAGGATCATGAAGAGTTGAAGTGGGAAGATAAACATCAGATTGCCTTTCAAGCCTTGAAGGATTATTTGGTGAAGCCACCAGTGTTAATGCCTCCAAGAAAAGATAAGCCTATGAAGTTATATATCTCAGCAGCAGAAGCATCTATAGGGGTTTTGTTAGCCCAGGATAATGATGATAAAAAAGAACAAGCTGTGTATTACCTTAGTAGGTTTTTAAATTCTGTTGAATGCAAATATTCCTTTATAGAAAAGTTATGTTTGTCTTTGTATTTTGCAGTTATGAAATTAAGATACTATCTTCTTCCCACTGAAGTTTATGTGATTGCTAAGTTTGACTTGATTAAGTATATGTTGACTCGACCTTTTCTGAGAAATCGAATTGGTAAATGGATTCTGGCCTTGTCAGAATTTTGTTTGTTTTATGTGCCACAAAAGGCAGTAAAAGGTCAGGTTTTGGCAGATTTTTTGGCTGATCATCCAAATTGCTTTGAAACAGAAGGAGATTATGAAATTGGACAAATAAATATAAGTCCATGGAAATTATGGTTCGATGGTTCAAAAACTGAATTTGCTGCAGGTATTGGTTTTGTCATTGAATCACCTGAGAAAATTAAAACCAAATATGGTTTTAAACTAGATTCGAATCAATGTACCAACAATCAAGTTGAATATGAAGCTCTTATCATGGGTCTTGAAACTTTGTTAAATCTTAAAGCTACATTTGTAGATATATTTGGAGATTCCCAGTTGGTCATAAATCATATGAATGGGACATATAAATGTATGAGTAGTGCATTAAAGATGTACTATGAAACTACAATGGGGCTGTTATCCAAATTCGATAATGTAAATCTGTTGCAGGTTCCTAGAAGTTTGAATGAAGAAGCTAATGATGTAGCTCAGAAGGCATCTGGATTTAAGACAAATGATGAAAATATTGAAATGGAACAAGTGACTTATAGGAAATTATTACCAATATTGGTAAATAGATTATCTTCTGTTGGTATCTTAAATATAGAGGTTCAAGATGATTGGAGAAAACCAATCATAGACTATCTCTCAGGATATAATGAAAAGCATGATCGAGTTATAAGGCTAAAATCTGTCAATTACATCTTGTACAGCAAGAAATTATTCAAAAGAGGAAGTGATGGATTATTACTGGAGTGTTTAAGCAAACTCGAAGGATTAGAAGCTATAGCTCAAATTCATGAGGGATTATGTGGAGCTCATCAGTCTGGAATTAAGATGAGATGGTTGCTTCGAAGACATAACATTTATTGGCCAACTATTTTAAAAGATTGTATTGAGTTTGCTAAAAGATGTCAGGAATGTCAAAAACATGGTCCTTTGAAGCATTTACCAACTGTTGATCTTCAATATGTGGTAAAACCTTGGCCTTTTAGAGGATGGGCTATAGACATAATAGGGAAAATCAGTCCTCCTTCTTCGAAGGGTCATGGATTCATTATTTTGGCCACGGATTATTTTACTAAATGGGTGGAAGCAGAACCTATGCAAACTGTGACTCAATCAATGGTTGTAAAGTTTTTAGAAAACATAGTATATAGATTTGGTATTCCTCAAACTTTTGTATCTGATAATGCCTCTATATTCGAAGGGGATGTGATTGCATTTGCAAATAAGTTAGGAATAACAATGTCAAAATCAACCCCATATTATGCTCAATCAAATGGACAGGCTGAAGCCACCAACAAAGTCATAAAAGAAAATATGGCTAAAGTCATAAAAAATAATCCAAGAATATGGCATGAAGTTTTGCCAGAAGTTTTATGGGCATATAGGACTTCAAAGCGAACAAGTACAGGTGTATCTCCTTATGCCTTAACTTTTGGACATGAGGCAGTTTTGCCTATTGAAATAAAGATTAATTCTCTTCGAGTGATGAAACAGAATCAGTTATCTTTGGATGATTATCAAACATCCATGGCTATTGAGTTGGAAGATATTGATGAAGAGAGAATTAAAGCTCTTAATAATATTTTGATACAAAAGAGAATAGTATCGAAGGCATATAATAAAAAAGTACAGCCAAGAACCTTTGATGAAGAGGATTTGGTTTGGAAGACAATATTGCCTATTGGATTCAAGGACCCAAAGTTTGGGAAATGGTCACCTAAATGGGAAGGCCCTTTCCAAGTTAATAAGGTTTTTAAAGGAGGATTTTATCATTTGAAAATTTTGAATGGATATGTCCATTTAAGGAAAATCAATGGTAAATTTCTCAAGCAATATTATCCCACTATTTGGGAAGCAAGAAATTTAGAATAAAGCATTCGAAAAAGAACTTGTATTTCATAGAAAGATAAAATACAAAAACCAGCAATTGGTAAATTACAAAATCTACATTGATATAGATTATTCATACCAACTTTGTTATAAATTGGGCTTTTAACCTAAAGTTATCCCAAGACCTGGTATACAGTTTTGATTGACTAATGATGAACTTTTGCCTTGAAATTGATTCTTGAGTCTTTAGAGGCTTCGATTCAAATTCTGTCTTTAAAACTTGAAGTTTTGCCTCAACACCTTGTTGTTTAACCTTCAGGTTTGCCAATTCAGTTTCTGCAAATGCAAGATCCTTTTTTAATTGATTCACTTTGGCAGATGCTTTTTCAATAGACATGTTGTTTCCTTCAAATTCTGTCAAAGTTTGATCCATCTCAAGAGTTTTCTCTGTTGTGTACTCCATGTCAACTTCTAATTTCTTTCTTTCTTCGATGACCTTTTCTAACAAAAAGCAATCAAAATCAAAAGTTGACATGATTGCAGAAATTGTTTCCTTGTCTGGAACAGAAATGTTGGGACTTTCTAACATGAATTGGCATAAGACCTTCATAGCTCTTTGTACTTCCTTGTCCTCAAAAACCTCAAAAGAAATTTGACTAAAAAGCCTCAAGGTAGCAAGAGCAGCCACTGGATCTATTGAAGGTGTTTTTGGTTTGCTTCGACCTGTCATTTGTTGGAAGAATTCTTGAACATTGGTCGAAGTGACATCCTCCATCTTCAGAACATACTTCAAACTCTTTTTAAAATCTTTGACTTCTTCAGGATTCAAGTTAGGAGGAAGAGGCAGGTGAAATTCTTCAGAGCTTGAGGTAGCTTGAGATTTAAATGAAGTAAAAGTAGGAACAGCTTTAGGATCAGAACTTGCACTTGGCTTCGAAGAGCTAACCCCAGTCTCAGGAACAGATTCAACCTGTTCAACAAAGAGTTAGGAATTTAGTTCAGAATTTATTTATGAAAGGAAATCAGGAGTCAAAGGATTTTGGAAAGGATTTTGAATGTCTTACCATTGGTTGGTACTCAAGTAATGTAGTATGAGTGTCCAAAGAAGGAGATTTTGGGATTTCTGGGAACTTTGGACTCTGAGTTTTTGTTTCTGGAATTGTTGGCGTTGTTTTATGCTCAGGATGGGGTGCTACCTTCGAAATAGGAACTGCTAAAATAGGTATTGTTTTTATGATCTCTGTGCCAGCAGGAGGTTCATTGGCTTTTTTGGCTTTCTTTTTCTTGTGAATAAGTGAGGAGATTGGACTGGTGTCTTTTTCTTCTTCAGAATCAGCATGTCCGGAGGCTACAGGGGAACTTTCTGTTGATAGGATTAGTTTCCTTTTTGGTTTAGGAGAAGATGGAGCAGGAACCTTTGAAGCTTTCGAGGGGGTCTGAATGCTTGTTTTTGCTTTCGAAGCTCTGGTTGTTGGTGAAGAACTTTCTCCAGCTGTTACCCCTGTGTTATGAAGTTCAAACAATCATAAGTCAAAGTTCTTTCAATCATTTAAAAAGAAAAGGATTCGGTAAGAGTTATGGTTACCTGGTTGCCTCGAATCAATGTATCTCAGAAGATGGCATTTGTCCATCTCAACTGACATTAAATTTTTCCACCAACTTGAGAAGGCAGGAGTGCAAGTGGTATACACTGGTAAAGAAGTGAATTCCAAGTTGCTGACTTTGTTCTGATAAACTGCTAATGCAGCAGTTATCACAGGTTCTGGCACCTTCGAATGAGTTTTATAGGCCATGAGTATATTGGCTTGACTTCTGATTGGGAAAGGAATTGACTGAGTAAGTCCAAATTGCCTCGAAAATTGATTGGGGAGGTAGAGTTCACCCTGAGATTTGAAGCTAAGGGTGTTCCCAAAGAATAAGTCCCTACTAATTAGGAAACTTCCCCATGCAGCTTTTAGTTCAAGAGCATTTGCTGCTCTATCCAAAATTTGACAAAGCCAATGGGGGGAAAGAGGAGACCTGTCTTCAGAGCTGTAGAGGATTTCGAATGGTTGGAATAGTTTGTTTGACCTCATTTCAGGAAGATTGAAAAAGAGAGAGAGGCATTCTTTGAAAGTTTTATCAACATTTGGCAATAAAGCAAAAAAGGTACCATGTGCCACAGTATTAGATAGAGGTCCTAAGTTATGAATTTCTGGGAAGTAAGCATATAACCATAATTGCAAAATCCAGAAAGGGCCACCTTGGGTGAGAATGAAAGGATCGAAGCATAAATCAGAAAAAGATCTATAGAGAGATCCTAGAACAAAAGGTGCTAAGGCTAACCTTCGACCGGCAGCCAGAGCTTTGGCAATATTAGAAAATTCGAGGACAACCCTCTGAGAAGAAGTACAAAATAGATGCTTCGAAAGCCAATACAGAAGAAAGCAATAATATTCTTTATCAGTCACTGCTCCTGATGTTTTTCTGTGGGCAATTAGGAAATTGGTGTACCCTAATGATTTGGAGTCGGTGTTGATTGAAGGACTATCAGACTCAGCCATATAGGGATGAGCATCTTCCCCATGGGATAGAAACCCTAATAAATGACAAATATCTAAAACAGTTGGACCTATTGGACCAAATCGAAGTTGGAAGTGATTGAAAATGGAGTTCCAAAAACAGAGAGCTGCGGCTATTAAGTTAGGACTGGATTCGATGGGAAATTTCGAAAGATTGATAGCATGATAAACCCCTGTAGTGATCAAAATTTCTCTCCTATTCTCCAAAATTCTATCTACCCATTCAGGCCAATCCTTTGCAGGTTTAGGCCAGTGTCTGAATATCCAGTCATACTTGGGATTTGGGAGTTCTCGTTGGTAAGTCAAGCGTTGTTCCCCTAATCTAGGGTAATAGACATAGAGTCTCAAACTTGGAATGCTTAGGCAAGGACCTACAGCAATTGAAGATTCCTGGTTGGGAAGAGTAATGGGAACAAGAATTTCGTGAACCAGAGAAGTCTCTTGCCCCCTCGAATAGCGATCTTGTTCATCTTTTATGATCTTTTCAAAATCATCGTAAATCTTTTGAAGTTGGGTATTGTCATCAGATTTTGTCATTTTTTAGATTGCGAAGAAATAAACAGGAAGGAAAAGCAAAGTGCGAAACAAATGGGTTAGGGCAAAGCAAATTGGTGAAGTGAGAAGGTTTATCTCTCTTTGTGCTTATCTATTTATAACCTTTGATGAACCTTTGGTGACGTTTGGAAAGAGTTGCATTTATTGAAAAATAGCCGTTAGATTCGGTTAATCTTTTTGGACCGTTATTTCAAAGATAAAAGACATACTGGTTCAGAATGAACTAATCTATTTGAAGGAATGTGAATGTTCCATTATTCATTACATTAAGAAGAAAATGCAGTTACAATTCAAAGACATAATTGGTAAAAGTGGGGAAACCCATAAGTAACTAAATTGTGAAACATAGCCCAATAATAGGCAAAATACTCTGCCTCTAGTTCTATTTCGAAACATAGGTTTCTGGTTTCTAATGCCAGTTTATCTTCACTTCGAAGGGTGAGGTAAGCTTCCTTGAGTTGTTCTTCATATTGGCTTAATTGAGAATTGATCTTGAATAGAGCTTTGCGGAGACTTCGAAATTCTTTGGCCAATGGAGTTTTGCCTCGAAGGGAAATACCAGCAGCTTTGGCTTCATCTTTGAGATATGCAATTCGATTTTCGAGATCGGGCTTCGAATAATGGGAAATGGTGCTTTCTTCATCAGAGCTGCCACAACCATAAATATACTTCTCTTTGAATTCTAGAACTTCATCAAGGAGTGCATTGGGGGTTTCTTTGAGCCTTTCATAGAGATCTAATAGATAATTTAGATGATGGATACTTTCTTGATGATGAGAATACCATCTCATGTGGGAAGCCAAAGTTCGAAGGGTAAAATCCATTTGAGTTCGAACAAGCGTTGAAATATTCCATTCATGACATAAGATGTGACAGCTCCATTCGAAATTGATTCGAGCCCTCGAATTTTGCAGAATAGAGAATGGAAGATGAGAAAAGGCAACTAATAGCCTTTGAGCTTGAATAATCAGGCATGGAGAGGGTGATGTAGTAGATGGAGTATGCTCGAATGTAGGACCATGTCTACACAATTGGTCTAGCTTTAAAAAAGAATCACTAATGTCTTCAGTAGGATCTATTACCTGAACTTTGGTGTCAGGAAAGCCTAATACAGAATGATCAAAGAGAAGTACCCTCTCTTCATAATCTTTTTCAAAAAGTTTGCATTTCGAAAGGAAAGCTGAGGAGTAATGTTCATTGGAAAAATTTTCATGAGATGTCCTTACATATGTGTGGATAGGAGGTCTGCCTTGAGGAATTAAGACATTACCTCTTTGGAATCTCTCACCAGGAGGACTGGTTGAAGAGATCAGCCAGGCATTCAACAGATTTTGCTCTCGAGAAAGACGATTCGAAAATGGATAGTATGGTTTTATTGTCCTACTTCGAATAACACCTTCAGTCTCAGGATACTCGAAGCTTGGATGAACAACTGAAGGTACTGTGATCGGGGTTTCGAGCTTCATTCCCTTGTAATATCCTACTCCTTCACCATGGGAAATATGTTGTTCCCAAGCAGGAGGAAACGTTTGATTATTGTAAATTGATTTAGAAGAGCTCAAGGATGAATGCTGCTTTGATGAAGAAACACTTGGTTTGTTTAATATCTCATGCCATTTTCCCCATTTCGAGTAGGTAAAAGGTTCGGGAGGAACCTCAAGAGGATCCCAATTGGTTCGAAGAGGAATGTCAGGGCGTTTGGTTAACAGCATCACTTCTTCGGGAAGATCAATAGGAAAGCTATCGCTAACGTCGAATGAAGATTGAGAAGAAGACATGATCAAGAGAATGAATTCAAAGTAACAGGGGCTCAAGGATCAAGCAAATGCGATGGTTTGGAATGAATTGAAGAGATGGTCATGCAATTTAAGAACATTCAAAGATTGCATAAGATAATAACTGCCCAGTATGGTCTAACCACGATCACCATTATCTTTTTTAAACTCAAAAGGAAAATGGCGCGGGGGGTAATGTTTGTGATTAAAATATTCAGCCAATGCAGGTTTGACATGCAAGATGTGATGTGGCAGGATAATTGGTGGATACTGATGGATCTTGGAACCGTTATAAGCGGTTGAAGATTGATTTATTTTGTTTAAATAATTAACTGATGGAATACACGTGTTGACCATCATGGAGTAATTAAAGGACAGTTGTCAACATGAGAAAATGCCACGGATAAGAGCAGTTATTAGTTTGAAAAGAGGAGGGAACATTCAAATCAAGTTGCTGAGACTTCGACGTATATAAATAGAAGGATTATGTATTCGAAGGGGATCCATCGATCAAACATCAATATATATCTCTCAATACATCTACTGTATTGTTATCTAGATACTTAGAATTAGGAGTAGAACACCTTCGAAATCATCTTCAAGGTTAGATTGTAGTTTCTTTAATAAAAGTAGTTCAATTACTTTTAGTCATTTTACTGTTTTTATTTAGAAGTAGATATTAATTTAGTCAGTTCGAAGTTCTTCAGTTAGTTACATCTTTACACAATTAAAGTCCTGTTCAAGGCATCGAACGTCACCACAATCTCCCTGGTGAGGCGCAGTTTGGATAATCACACTTACACATTGGCAATTTGCTTGCCTGGCACGCTCGCACACACTTATAAATTTTCCAACCAAACACCTAGGAACTCCTATTTTTTGCTATCATCTGGTCCTTATGGCTTTCTCGAAATGAAGTTTGCTTCAAACAAGGTTTATTCAATGCTGGGGAATCATTAGATCTCACTAAATTTTGACTAATTTGGTTTCTAAAAGCAAAGAATGGTGAAGTGGACCTCACTATTAATGACATGTTAATCAACTTTGTTGAAGTTGTTGCTTCCTCTTCTCATCCAAAATCGATTCCACTTTGCCATTGGCTATCTCCACGGCTCCACCTGCTGGATCTCTCAAATTCAATGTTGGCTGTTCAATCCGGTAAGCCAAGCCCAACAGGAATTGGTGGAGCGTTGCGAGATACTTATGTTGATATCATTGGCTTTATTTCCAAGATGGATTCAAAGGCAACTGAATTGCTAGTAATCCGAGAATCCCTTCTGCTCATTTCTTCTTTTCATCAGAGCACCTCTTATGATTTTGTTATTGAAAGTGATTCAAAGGTAGCGGTTTCTTAGGGAAACAATTGTCCCTCAAAGCTATGGAAGCTTAGCTGTGCTTTTAGCGAAATTCATGACATTCTCTCCTCTCAAATCTTAACTGGGAGAATTCATATTTCACACACTCTCAAAGGGGGGTAACTAATTAGCGGATTCACTTGCAGAGGCTGGGTCGATAGATCCTCCACTCTTTGTTTGTCCTTTCAAGTTGTTCGGGTCTTCATCTATGTGCGGGGGTGTATGTGTTTGTTGGTTGTATTTCTACTTGGCTGATTCTTTAGGTGTGTGTGTCTTTGGCGTGTGTTTTCTTTAAGTTTTGTGCTTGGTGTGTGTTTGCTTTCAATGTGTACAAGTGTTTTGGTGCATCGGCTGTATGTGTGTGTGTGTATGTGTATGCGTGCGCGCACACGCCATGTTAGGTCTTCTCGCCTTCTACTGCAATCAATAATATGTGGCTCTGGCTTATCAACGGTTGCTGATGAAAATTCTACCATTCCTTCAATTGCTTCAATGGGATTATGCTGTTTTCTTCTCTGATCTTTCCTTGAAGGAGTCTGCTGGTGCTTCTTGAATACTATCTATCTTGGTTGGAGACGTTTCTCTTGCTGACATCTCAAGTTGTGGGTATTAAGTGGATGCTTCTACTCCTTCGATGCTATTCTTTGTGGCTGTTATATAGATGATTGCCCTTTGCTGGCCAACTCATATATCAGGTTCCTCAGGTATTGGGATGCAGTAGATGTTCTAATTGGGCTAGATGATCAAATGCAATGTCAAAGTAACGTATTGGCTGTTGTCTTGGAGTTGATCAATTACAATGCCCAAGTGATGCTACGTCCAAGTATGATGATCTTCTTTTCTTTTTACCTTGGCTATAGTGGTTCATGTATCACTTTGCGTTTTATGTTTTTATGCTGCGTTTCTACGTCTGTATTATTATCTTCTTTTTAGCTGTGATTATGAGTGAGCCTTGTGTTAGGTTGGGTGGTGTTATCAGGCTTTCTTTAGGTGTCCTTGGGGTGGGTGTTTGTTAAGATGCTATAGTAAGGTGTAGGCTCCTCTGCAATGATCTGATTGTGGTACTAGGGTGTGCTACTGCAAGATACTGTAACTACTGTTGTTCTTGATGTTCAAAAAAAAAAAATCCCACTTCGAATACATAGAAGTACTAATACTAACTCAATAGTGTAAAAGTTGTGTCCAGAATATCTCAACTCTACCATCTATCATATCCCACTTCAACTACCTAGCACTACTTATACTTTTAACTAATTATCAAATGTGATAATAACCTAAGCATAGAAGATACAAAACTTAAGATACCAGATTAAGGGTGATCCGAAACTAGAAGTAAACAATCATTTTATTAAGATAAACTACCTGATCTGTGTTCTTCTGTAAATGCCTTTTTCTGAAGCAGCTCCCAACTTTCATCATCTGTCAAATACCGTTGTTCAAGGTGGAAACCTCGTGAATCCACACTCTCAGCCACCTCTTTGTTACGCGTTGTGAGCAGGATTTTGCTACCTGTCTCTTTCATCGGAAAGGCATGTTTCAGGCAGTCCCATGCATCGCTTGACCAAATATCATCAAGAACTACCAAGCATTTCTTATTTTTTTGGACTTCAAAGAGACGCTTGACTAGCTCGTCTTCACTCTTTTCGCCGGTAAGTCTGCTTAGGATCCCGTGCAGAACATCTTTCGTTTGCTGTTGCTGAAATTGCTCAGATATACAAGCCCAAGCACAACCATCAAAATAACGTTGAACACGAATATCCTTATAAACCTTCCGGGCAAGGGTGGTCTTTCCGATACCACCCATCCCAGAAATGGAAACAACTCGACAATTTTTTCTCTCGTCCACCAACTGTGTCACCAATTCCTCAACATTTTTCTGCATCCCAACAAACTCCTCCTCATCAGTATGTGAATAGGTCCTCCTCATTATTGGAAATTTCCTTTGGGATGCAGTGCTTGAGCCTTCTCTTTGTTCATAAGTTTGCAGTCTCCTGGTGATTTCAGTGATCCTGTTTTTAATACCTTGAAGCTCCAAACCAACCTTATGACGCTCTATACATTCAGTCAAGATGCAAGTATATCTTTGAAGGACGCTGAGAAAAATTCCTCCTCTCCTCCTAGATGCAACTTTCAGGACAAAAGTTTCGACGACATCTTCTGTTTTTAAAGAAAGGTCTCTGACCTCTTCAACTTTGGTGTGGAGCATTGCGCTTTCATCTTGTATCCGATCTGCGTCTATTAAGAAGCTATTCATCCACCTTAGCTCTGCTCGAATTTCCTCAACCTGGTCACTCACTCCATGTAAGAATTTTACTTCTTCAAGCAATAAACATAATGATCTTTCCAAGACGAAAGAGACAACTGACTCACCCACCTTCTCCATGAGTGATATATCAGGAAGAACAATAGGAGCTCAATTGGCTTCTTTCTTTAGAATTTGGGTGTAAAACTTATCAGTTTCATGTATGTGTGCATATATATAGACACACTTTATCCATTGGGAGGTTTCTTAGAATTCTTAGTGGGTGGGTTAGAATATATACTTTAAACACTAAATTGCACTTGATATGATTCTTCATCAGGGGTATGCTTTGCCTTTTGCTTTCAATTTAGGCTTTATACCTTACTCCGTTCATAATTCTAAGGTGGGTACGAAACTTACAAAGCTAAGCCAACACTATATTCTTTTCTTTTTGCTCAATCTTAAATTATTCTAATTGAAATAAAATGCTTAAACCATCAGGTCATTACTAAATAGTGGCTTACTGAGTCCTAATCATGTGAAATCGAAAGACACTCATATACACACTCTGTCTTTTTGGTCAGTAATGGAAGCAATTGCATGTCCCTACCATCATAAAATAAGAGAGCTAGCTAATTATTCAATAAGTTTGAATGGTATAGTAATACATATTACTAATTGTCAGAACTTTATAGTCCAATTGTAAATTCATGGTTTGGTATTTCAAGAAGGGTCGGTTTTTTTTTAAACGAATAAGTAATACCATTGAAATCTGAATATCTGAGTAAGGCCTTCAATTTTTAGCAGTATCTATACAAGGAATACTCTTCAATAGCTCTGATTCAGCTTCATATATACTAGCTCTATCGGCCTCCATATTGCACTTCTTTTTGTTTCCTATATTCACACAATATGATTAAAAGAACTCTACAACTAATAGTCCATGTTTTTAAAATTGATTTTTGAAATTCCCATTTGTGTTAGCTTTCATTAGATTATATGACTTCATTGTTCATCTTTGTCTCATACCTAAAAACTTCAACAAGCTCTATTTGTCTTGCGTGAGCACTTTGGCTGCCTTAAAATGGAGGTTTACTTGAATTCTTTAGGGGTGGATTAGTATATATTCTGGATTTCATTTGGAGGTGGATTAGAATTTATTCTTTACCCACTAAAGTGCACTTGACATGGTTAATTAGAGGTTGAATGCTTTTGCCTTTGCTTTCACTTCTCTGCTTTATCCTTTATTCTATTCATCATTCTATGGTGGGATTTTTTGCCCTGATGTAACACAAAGTTAACCAATCAACCCACAGCACTGTTATATATACATATATATATTTTGCTGAACAAAAAAGCCATTTTATAGATGAATCCAAGGCAAACAAAACTACCTCAACAAGCCAGACAAACATGGCAAACCACAAGACCTCCAGAACAACCTTTAGCATATCCATACCATTATAGCAGAACCCCCACAAACGTTTACATGAAAGCCCAACACCAAAAGCAAAATCAGAATTTGCAACATCACACATAGAACGCAGAAGCCAAATGCACACATGCTGCAGAGAACTCTTCAATAGCATCATATCACAAATTCTGCAGCAGAAATGTAGCAGCAACCAAAAGCACAAAATTCTGCAGAAAAGTCTTCAAAAACAGCCCAGACAAATGTAACAAACAGCCCAGCAGCAAAACCAGAAACCAAGTTAAATTAACCATCCTAATCTTACAAAGAGATCAGTTTTAAGGCCCAAACTTCACTTCACAAATTGAGCAGCAAACCCCAATGAAATAGCAACCAACTGCACAAAATCTGCAGAAATCATATTGAGGTGACTTCATTTTTATCACTAATCTTTCTTGCATACTTTAAACTTGACCTCCCTCTCCCTTAGTTGATATTTACATTTATCGCAACACTAGAAACATACACGTGCAAGTCACGTATTTATTATATTGTTAGGTGTACAAGAAAGTACAACGAATAATCCCTTTCACAGAGAAATGATTGCATATTGCGTGAAGACCACTGTGATCTCTTCAATTCTTTAAGATTCACGTAGGACTAACAGAAAACTCCAATCATAATGAAGGTCACACAGATGTGATGGTCAGAAAGGATAATCTCTCCTCCCATCAATCACATGACTTATTCCACATGGTACTTCTAAACCCAATAACCACATCGTGCACATTGCACACCCTAGCTATTAATTGCATTTATTCAGAGGTCAGAAGAATCAACGACTCGACGGTGAATTCAGGACGCACTATGTAATCTCTGAAATGATATTAATTGCATTTATTCAGAGGTCAGAAGAATCAACGACTCGACGGTGAATTCAGGACGCACTATGTAATCTCTGAAATGAAATAATGGCCAACACAAATACAAAACGCTAGAAAGTGTACATTGTTTCCCTTTTATAATTGATTTTACTGAAATACCCTTCAAACGATGGACATCTGTGGACAAAATAGTCTTTCAATTAATCAGGCCATACTCTTTTTTCTTAAGCGAAAATTCTACTTTACTCTCTGCACTCACTCTCTACACCCACTATTTGTCCAAAAATAACCATGGCCTTCATCTCTCTACACCCACAATCTTGCTACACCCAGACGATAATCTTTTAATCCCTACACACAGACATATATGTATGTGGGTTCTCAAATATATTTGTATTCACGTATAAAATTGTGTATTAATCTTTCTGAATCTAACTCCATTTTATAAGACAATAACGTTTTTTTTCCTCACAATTCACAACTCATCACTTAATTTTTAAGTTTCAGCTAACCCAAATGGGGTCGAATCATCTTTGTTTCTTTCCTAAAATAGTTAAAATCAATAACAACAGTACTATAACAAATCCCTTTGTGTTTATAAAGGATGAACCTTGCTAAAATTAATTTCCATGAAAACTTCAAATTTTTGCATGCAAACAATATTTTTTTTCTCTTTTCTTTCTTGGGTTTTTGGTTGTGATATAATTTTAGCCAGAAAAGTCTCAAGCAATTGATGTCGAGAATAAGCAAATAAAAGGACATAGATACAATATAAGTTTAATTTGCATTTGAAACATTATTATATATTCTTGAAAAGGAGGTAAGAAGGTCATTTCAATTTTTCATTTTAATTTTCAGCATCAAAAAGCTGTTAATTACATCTTCCACAGCTAGCATGAACATTTCAGAGAGTCAAACTCAATCAAACGATCACTTTCTCTTTATTACAAATGCAAAAAAAAATAATAATAATAAATAAATAATCACAGCCATGAAAATAACTTTGCTAAGCAAAGCCCCTGTTTCCACAATAAAAGATCAACAATGCTAGACCCACACAAAATTTCACACAAAATTCTATACGAAAACAATCATGGCTCTTGATTCTAGTGTGCCCCGTGTGGGGAACACATGGGTCTCACACGGGATCGACCAGAATCAAGAACCAGAATTGTTTTGTGTGAATTTTTGTGTGAATCTAGCATTACTCATAAAAGATAACTGAGATGAGAGACAATACACCTTGCTTTCCTGAGACATTGATACCATTATTATGATAACTAGCTATATAGCATCAAAAGATCAACTCCATCAGTACCAGCTTTGCTAGAGAATGCAGGATCACAATTCACTTTGATGCTATCTTCTTCAAGAGTACTCCAAGATATTGGACAAACAGAGGACTTGAAACTAGGCAGTATGGGGATGCTAAATCAACATAACCTTGCAGGGATTGCTTCTAAAAGAGAGAGAGAGAGAGAGAGAGAGAGAGAGAGAGAGAGAGAGAGAGAGAGAGAGAGAGAGAGAAACATCAGTCACAAAAATTGAAATGATAAATTTCCTGATTTGTACTACTTTTTAGCTATACATCAACCTAGTTAGGAGGGGAAGACAAAACAATTTACGTTGCAATAAAAAGAGCTACCGTTCCCCATTGAGAAATAAGTGAACTAAGGTTTGAAGAAAGCAAATATGCTGCAAGAAACACTTATCAAGTCTAAGGCTCTGTTTGGTTTGTGGATTTAGTGAGGAAAAGAAAGGAAGACACAAAAGAAGCCATTTTTCTTTGTTTTGTTACCAAGGATAATAGTGAGCGAAAGAAAGGATAGTCGAACCTAGATTAAACTTCTGAATTCTGTGAGTCACCTTCCTCTCTTTTTCTGTAAATTACAATAATATTTGGAAGTTTTTTTTAACTTTTAATGTTATTTGAACAAGCAAGAAAACACAACGGAAATAGTTCTTTATTTTGATTTGCTTTATCTTCTCTTTTCCGTAGCTGAATCCGCAACCCAAACAAAGCCCAAATTGTTTTGTCAAAACTAAGCCAGAATAGCAACGCATTTTGACAAAAGGGAGATTCTCATCCTTCCTTCCATTGTTCATAACAGTGTGGAATTTATTTGAATTTCTTTTCGCTTCCCAAGTTCTTACAAAATGACTAAAAGAACTCCAGAATAGTCCAATAGTTTAAATGAATCTTTTTTGTGTTTCCCATTTAAGTTAGCTTCATTATATTACGTGATTCCGTTGTTCATCTTGTTTCATGCCTAAAAGCTTCAAAAAGTTTTATTTATTTGGTGATAATGGATGCATACTAACACTTTATCTGCCTTAAAATGTAGGTCTATTGGAATTCTTGTGGGTTGATTGGAATATATATTCTTGGATTTCTTAGGGGAGTGCATTAGAATTTGTTCTTTACCCATTAAACTGCCCTTGACATGTTT
The DNA here is from genome assembly GCA_033977485.1 of Hydrangea macrophylla. Lineage (NCBI taxonomy): Eukaryota > Viridiplantae > Streptophyta > Magnoliopsida > Cornales > Hydrangeaceae > Hydrangea > Hydrangea macrophylla. The sequence goes on from CM066991.1 coordinate 110,026,002, forward strand.
CATTAGAAGCTGATTGCTTTTCAGTTTTATCATGCATCTTTCGTGTATGTTCTAAAAATTACACTGACCTCCCTTGATATTTATATTTATGTAACATTTACCTTTTTGTCTGGCCTTAGCGATAAAACTGAATTCTTTCCTAAAGATTTCTTTAAAAAGTTGTTTAAACTTAGCCAGGAAAAAAAAAATAGTGTCAAATCCCCCGTTATGGAAAGTTATTGGTTAAAGAATACAATGAAATTTTTTTTGTAAAAAGTCCTTCAACCCAAGTATTTTGTTAGAGTAAGGGGTCACTCTAACCAAAAATCCCGACGAGTTATGAAATTTCACTAAAAAAAGTTTTATGAAATTTCACAACGCCATCTGGATTGTGTCCAGTTTTATATGTGAGAGACCTTTCCTTGAAAATTTCTACTTGTTGGACCTAAATGATTAAAAAGTACTCTAAGATGGACTAAACTCTAATTACCCATTAAAAATAAAATAAATAATATAGCAAAATTATATAACTAATATCCCTCACATTCTATGTTTCTCTCTCCTTCCTCCATAACTCAATTCCCAAGCATTGTCTCGAGATTACTCATTATCATCTTCATCTTTGTTTCTTTCCTAATTATAACTAATCAAATTACAACAGGATCATTAGACTAACCCTAACAATCCCTTTGTTTTTTTTTTCATAAACACCATTGAACGTTTGTTACTCTATTTCACCCCCCCCCCCCCCCCCCCCCCCCCGCCTTTTTGGTGTATGGCTAGGGATTCGAAAAAACTCCCAATTGGTTGAAACTATTGGAAAATTTTTGAGAAAGACTATAGAAACATTAACCATAAAGCGCTTCCCTTACATTCAAAGGAATGTAAAAATCCCAGATGATGCATGAATCTGTTTACACCCTAAAATATATAAAAATATAAAAATATATTTTTATATTTATGACCGGCTGTGTGTTATACGAGTGGCAAATTAACCATACACTTAGTGGGGGAGTTTCGCTAGTGGGTAATGGTTAATGGATTTGGAAGTGGCCAACTAAGTGGGGAAGTGGCCAACTTAGTGAGGGAGTTATTTTCAGCACATCTATATATACACAAAGACAATCAACATTTGAGAGAGGCTAACACACAGCCACACAGCCCCCTGTGGCTCAAAGCAGTCTATTGCTCACCCATTACTGTTTTTTTTTTTCTTTTCACGTTTACTTGCTACTGTCAAGATCATATGTTGTTTTACTTTTCTCCTTTTTCCTCCAGCCGTGTACAAGACTTGTCTTGTTAATGTCTTTTCTTTTCTTTTTTATGTATTAGTGTTGCTGCTTGTTCAATGTAAACATATCAATTACAGTGCATCACTTGTTCAAATCTATTGATTAGAATTTTGTATTCAGTTTCATCGCTAAACTAAATTACTCGCATCAGAGTGATTGGACCTTAAGGGAAAGGTCATCCCTACTTCCCAATATCACCTAATCCATCTCAAACCACGCTTAGGGATCGTTTTGGTTACGCGTTTGGATCTTCGTACAAAGCCCCTGGCACGCCCGGTCAATTAAATTTTTAGCCAAAACAGAATCTGATAATTACAAATTGTACAAATGTGTTCATACGAATAAACTGTTGAAGATAATACCTGCAAATGTGCACGCGACGATGATGAATTTGAGAGGGGTCTTGCTGAGGAAAAAGAAAGAAGACGAAGAGCTCCTTCCCAGTGCCACTATACAGGAATCCGGACTTTTGGCGGGAAGATGGGTAGAACCAAAGTATGATCCAAAATGGGTTTCAAGTAAAAAATAAAATAAAATGATCCAAATTGGGTTGGCAAAGGTGCAACCCTCATTTGTAAGGACTTGGAGGGTGTTTTTGCATCAGCTTTTGGAGTTCACATGGAATTATGAAATACTAAAAGTTAAAGTGAAATTGTTTAGGAAATTAGATTATGCGATTATATCGCAAGAAAGATGTGAGTAAATGGCACAAATTTGCTTTTAATCATAGCATTTTTTTAAGATTAAATTGCATAAACATATGCCAAACAGGTCCTAAGAAACCTAAACATTTTGGGGCCTTAGGCGAGCTCTTGAAGTGAAGCCCCAGTAGCAGAGTCACAAGAGAGTTCAGGGGCAGCGAGTCAGCGACTTCGAGGTGATTTTTTTTTTGGTCCATTTATATTCATTTTGGGGTAGGATTTTTTTGTATAAAAGAACATTGTAGTTTTTTTCTATGAAGCTTTATATGCATTTTGAAAGTTGTGAGGTTTTGGTGTTTGAAAGAAACACGTTGTTCCCTGTTTAGTGAGTAAGGAAAGTGAAGAAAGTAAAAAAGACGAGAAAATATACTGATAAATAAAGGACAATGCTAGAGGCACCGAACGATCGGTGCCGTCCATCTCGGTGGGCCCCACGCGATCAGAGCATGGATCGCGTGGGGCCCACCGAGATGGACGGCACCGATCGTTCGGTGCACCTCGTCAGTGCCTAAATCTTTACTCATAAATAAATTTAAAAACAAAAGAAAAAATATCTTAGCATAGATGAAAACACAAGAAAAAATACAAGGGAATTAATTTTTCTTTTTGTTTAATCATTATCTCACTTCCCTCACTAAATCAGTGAACCAAACAAAACCTAATAATGGTTGATTGTTAATTGTAATTTGTAAAATTCAGACTAATGACAAAACAATAAGGGCGTGTTTGAGGTCCTTTGGACTTAAAAACTAACACTACTAAAAATATATTGCTTAGGATTTGGGAGCTCTTAAATTGCCCATTACTTTAGGGACCTTAGGCAGTAGCCTACTTTTCCAAAAGCAGAGCCTGGCCTGCCTACGAAATATTTCCAATCCAACCATGGGTTAGGAGGGAGAGTCATTTTTGAAATTTGTCTCTTGATAAAATAAGTGGCTCATTTTCTGGCTTATTTAGTTAAAATGGACTAATAATCATGTGTCTTATTATCGACCCTAATGTCAGACTGTTAATCCATTTTAATTTAATAAGTCAACCACATCCCAAACCACATCCTATGCTTTAAATATATGTAACCTGTGGAGGGTGTCTCTTGTAACCTTTAGGGTTTCGAAGAGGGAGTCTGGGTTTGTCCCACGTTTTGTCACCTTGAGGTTTTCTCAATGGTGTTTGTGTGAATCGGTTCATTATTTTAATCCTTTTGATCTTCTGGTTCGAGTATGGATCCTGATTTTGACAAACAATTTTCTAATCTACATCTTACCACAGAGGAGCGCAAAGATCTTTCCCTAGAAGATAATGTTTTTACTAGGGTTAAGGAGAAAGAAGGTTTGTGTATCATGGGCTATCTTTTTGCACCAAGGCAGATCACCGTGGAGAACTTGAGGAAGGCGTTTCTCCCACTTTGGAAAGGAAAAGGATGCGTAATCCAGGAGATGGGGATAAATCGTTTTCTTGTGGAGTTTAAAGATGTCAGCGATAAAGAAAGGGTTCTACGGATGGAACCTTGGACATTCGATAACCATTTGCTGTGTCTTGCGGATCTTGATGTTACTATGGCTGCGAATGCCATATCCTTCAAGTACATGTCAATATGGGTACAGACCCATTATTTACCAATTGGAAGCATGTCCAACGAGGTGGGTTTGCGGCTTGGGTGCCGCATTGGAGAAGTCATTCTGGTGGACACAAATGTAGTTGGAGATGGATGGGGCGAATGCCTTCGAGTTCGTGTCAAGATTGATATTTTGAAGCCATTAAAGAGAGGAGCAATGATCAAGTATACTAATCAGTCTAGATTGGCTCGCTTCAAATATGAGCGTTTTCCAAACTTTTGTTTCAGATGTGGTAGGATAGGGCACTCGGAGAAGGACTCTGAGTATGGATTCCGTGGGGACCTGCGGCACATGCAATCACAAACTAAAAGTGCTGATGTCATATCGTCGAAAATATGATCTTGGACTCTCGTCCGGAAGAAGACATGAGGGCTAGATCTTCGTGGAAGCGTAAAGCACGCGAAGTTTCCAAAATTAGCACACTGGAGCACCCCTCTAGTAAAAAAACGTCAATCTACAAGAGACTGTTATGCTTGGAAGAAGAGCCGGGGTAGTCTCAAGAGGATTTAAAGAAATCTCGTGTAGACCCTTCTTTGTCAGTTCCTGATTTTAGACTAGAGGCGGTGAGTGGGGTTCCAGCACCGCCTAACCCAATGAATCTATTATGTTGGAATTGATGAGGGCTTGGGAACCCTCGTGCAGTTCATGCACTTTACCAACTGATAAAGGACGAAGATCCCAGTCTAGTCTTCTTGTCGAAGACTCGTTCAATTGGTTCTCGAGTTCAAGCTATTAGTCGTTTTGTGGGTTTGAGAAATTATGTTTCTATCTGTGGTATGGGTAACGGGGGTGGGCTTGCTCTGTTGTGGAATGATGATGTGGTTGTTTCCCTTCATAGCATGTCCCCCTATCACATTGATGTGGTGATTGAGGAGAGTAATAGGGATGATTGGTGGCATTTTACGGGTTTCTACGGGAACCCAGAAACTTCTCGACGACAGAGTATGTAGAATCTTCTGAAGCATCTGAAGTCGGTATCGAATCTGCCGTGGCTCGTGGGTGGTGATTTTAATGAAATTTTATATTTGTAGGAAAAGGAAGGCAGCAACATTCGGGATTTCCGGTTACTGAATGCTTTTCGAGAGACTTTAAATTTCTGTGAACTCACGGATCTTCAATTTCAAGGTAACATGCACACTTGGCAAGGTAATCGGGGCAATGGTATGTTTATTCAAGAGCGTTTGGATCGTTTTGTATCCTCAAGTAGTTAGAGGGCTTGCTTTTCCTTAGCTAATGTTCATCACCTTTCAACTCTTTATTCGGATCATAGCCCCATTGTGATTCGTTTGAAAGGTCGAAAGTCACCTTTTATTAGTAGACGGAGACGATTCCGCTTTGAAGCTATGTGGGACAATCATGAGCAATGTGAGGATGTTGTTTCTACTACTTGGGCCGGTACAATGACCCACAATGATATTATGGAAAAAATTAAAATGTGTGGAGGAAGCCTAGACTCTTGGAATCGTACCACTTTTGGTAATGTCCAACGGCAACTGAAAACCAAAAAAGAAGCTCTCTCTCGCCTCAAAGGAAATCCAATTCATCAGAAGGATCTTAAGGCTGAACGTTTTCTTTCCTCTGAGATTAACTCTCTTCTTGAAAGAGAGGAAATTATGTGGAAACAACGATCAAGGCAAGCGTGGTTGAAGGAGGGTGATCGTAATACAACTTTCTTCCATGAAAAAGCTTCTCACCGGAAAAGAAGAAATTTCATTGAAGGTCTAGTGGATAAGAATGGTGTTGGCCCAAATGTGGAAACCTTAGAGGGGGGGTGAATAAGGTTTTAGCGGAAATTAACCTTTTTAAAACTTGATAGTAAATTAAAACACAATCACAAGAGATAATATGAAGAGATAAGGGAAGAGATACTTGCAAACCAATTTTTCAAGTGGTTCGGCAATCGCACCCCGCGGCCTACGTCCACCCCTCAAGAACACCTCTTGAGGATTCCTTTAATTCGATCTACTTCACGGGTGTAGACCAAACTGTTACAAGAGCCTTCAATCTCTCCCAAAGAAGAAAACCTCTTCTTTGCAATCAAGGATTACTAACCCCCACTCATTACAAATAATTTGGGTACAAATTGAGCTCTTTCTCTCTAGAGTGGATAATACAATTTAAAGCTTACACAATAACTCCTTGTTGAGTATATGATACAAATAAAAGCTCACTACAATTTACTCTCAAAGAAATACAAATTAAGAACTAGAGCAAATTGATAAACTCACACAACTAGGGCTCAAATATGAATGATTAGAAATCAACAAGTTGTGTGATTTAAATAGATGTTTTCCAATGGATTGATCAACATAAAATGGTGTGGAAAAACATGTATTCATAGGCCAAGAAAGATTATAGCCGTTGGAAGTGGTTAGGGGGTGTAAAAACAATTTTTGGAGAGTTTAAAAACTAGCCGTTATGTGTATTAGCGCAGTCCAGTCGACTGGATCGAAGGTTCAGTCGACTGGGAAGTTTATAGCAGTGAAGAGGCATTTTCAGTGCTGTCCAGTCGACTGAAAAGTTCATCCAGTCGACTGATTTTACAATCCAGTCGACTGGACATGAAATAAATCAGTCGACTGGTTTTAAGCAGTTTTTTGCAGACTGACACCTCTTTACTAAAACGGCCATAACTCCCTCTACAAAACTCGTATTCGTGATCCGTTTGAAGATTCGGAAACTAGATTCAAATACCTTTCCAACCATATAAAACTCAAGATCTAATTCCTTATAAATTGGATCAGGTTTGCATTTAAAGTTGACCTATCTACGCAAAGGTACTTTCTTTTGACTTAGCCACTTGAAAGCTTTTGTGAAATGAATTTAATTGAGTGGTCTAAGTATGTTTAGGTCCTTGAAAAAATTTTAAAGTGTGAGAGAAAGGAACCTAAAATCCAATCAAAGTTACTTGAGCCCCTATGAGTGATTGATCAAAATGCTTACACGTAAATCCTAGTCTTCAACAAAGGATGAAAAATCTTCAAGTCTTCAAGCTTGATCCTTATTGAGCTCCATCACTATTGGGCTTCACCATATGCTATCTCAGGATCTTAAACAAAGTTAGAACATTTAAGTACATGAATCAAGAGATTAGCATACCGAAAATGACATGATAATTGATTAAAAACAGAACCAATGAAAGCATGCAATTATCACAGGATTTGTCATCATCAAAACAAAACAAAAATAATGCCTTAAATAAAGTCAAGGCTAACAAATGGAGTTTGGGGGTCGACGGAAAATCACATCCACTCGGTGGCAGTTGATTATTTTGTTGAGATTTTTACTTCTTCGCTCCCCTATAATATGGATGATATGCTTGAAGCAGTTGAACCGCGGGTGACAGAAGAGATAAATATCCGCCTTTTGAGACCAGTGTCTTTGGAGGAAGTGAGGATTGCACTCTTTCAGGTGGGACCCACGAAGGCTCCAGGACCTGACGGTATGTGTGCTTTGTTTTACCAGCGTTTCTGGCATGTTGTGGGCCAGGATGTCTTTCGGGTGGTTAGAAATTTTTTTGTTCATGGAGTCTTGCCAAAAGGGATTAATTTTACATATATTGCCCTTATCCCGAAAGTTAAGACCCCGAAGAGTGTTTGTGAATTTAGACCGATCTCTTTGTGTAATGTGATGTACAAGATCATATCCAAGGTGATTGCAAACAGACTCATGATCTTCCTCCCTAACATTGTTTCTCAAAATCAAAGTGCGTTTGTTCCAGGGAGGCTTATTTCTGATAATGTTATTGTTGCGTTTGAGGTGATGCATTATCTAAAATCAAAATCCAAGGGAAATAATTTTCCAGATGGCATTTAAACTTGATATGAGTAAGGCCTATGACCGTCTGGAGTGGGCTTTCATTGAAGGAACTCTGACTAGACTTGGATTTCGCAAACAGTGGGTGGATCGTATTATGAAATGTATTAGATCGGTCTCTTTTGCCATTTTGTACAATGGTAATACATCAGATTGTTTTGTGCCGAGCCGTGGAATTCGACAAGGGGATCCGCTCTCTCCTTATTTATTCATTTTATGTACTGATGTCCTCTCTTCCGTGTTGACCCGTGAAAGTTTAAGGGGAGCGATTGGGGGTGTTAAAATGGCCAGAAATTGTCCGAGTATTACTCACTTGTTCTTTGCAGATGATAGTTTACTCCAGTGTTACCAGAAAACTATCAAACCCTAGCGATCCCCGTTTTGGTACGACCGTTCCGAAACGTGGTACACTAGCGAATTGGAACGCCATTCTGAGCGTTCCCGCTTTAAAGCACCTAATATTGTAATAACAAATCCAAAATCTAGTGAACTTATAACACTACATAATTCACAACAATTATATTTTCTCATTTTGAACTTTATTTGACAATAAATTATTTAAAAAATCGTTTTACATTTTAATCTATTATACTACATTCCCTCCTAAGATCAGAAGAAGTATACCCCCACCGTACCACGTTTTATAGCACGTGGCGATCCGCGTTCCCGATCCCGTTCCTCGTACCAGTCGATCCACGATCCAGGTAACCTTGGTTTACTCTTCTGTCGTGCTCGGGAGGAAGAATGTTCTCACCTGATGAATATTCTTAATCGCTATGAGGAGGTTTCAGGTCATAAATAAATGTAAATAAATCGAACACCGGCTGAGATTTCCACAAATATTAAAGCTATTTTGGGTGTCGACTCTCTTATGCTTCATGAAAAATATCTTGGTTTACCATCTCTTATTGGTCGGTTGAAGAAGCAATTTTTGCAAGTATTCGCGATAGAGTAGCATGCAAAGTGAAAGGATGGAAGGAGCGGCTCTTGTCAAAAGGGGGTAGAGATGTCCTTATCAAAGCTGTTGCTCAGACAATCCCCACTTATGCCATGTCTTGTTTCAAGCTCCCTTATTCTTTTTGTCATGATATCACACGGCTTCTCGCTAGGTTCTAGTGGGGTAGTTTGGGGGAAAAGCGGAAAATCCATTGGGCATCATGGGATAGACTGTGTAAATCAAAGAAAGAGTTGGGGTTTAGGGATCTGGAGGTTTTGTATTTAGCCCTTCTTGCTAAAAGATTATGGCGACTATCCAAAATGCAAAACTCGCTTCTTTTTAAGGTGCTTAAGGCACGGTATTTTCCTAACAATGATCTTTTCTCGGCAAATGTGGGTTCACACCCATCATTCTCTTGGCGATGGGGGGCTATGGACTTATTCAAAAGGGGTGTGAAATGGCGCATTGGTAATGGTAACAATGTGCATGTGGGGTTGGATCCGTGGATCCCATGTCCCTCAACTTTCAGATCGGTTTCTCCAATTCCAGAAAGTTTAAAGGGTAACAAGGTGGCAACTCTTATTGATAGTCAGACAGGGGTATTGCGGGAGAATGTGCTTCGAGAATTTTTTATTCCACATGAGGTTGAGACGATTTTAGGTATTCCCATCCATCCGAGTACTACTTCGGATACTTTGATCTGGCATTGGGACTCCAGGGGTTTATTCACTGTCAAATCGGCTTACCATGTGGGGCTTGATATGAAAAGATCTGTGCAAGGGCGAGGTGAATCTTTGGGTCTCCATGATGGCTCTTTTTTACGGAAACTTTGGGACCTCCACATTCCTTTAAAAATTAAAATCTTTGGTTGGTCTATCCTTCATAATTTTCTTCCTTGTAACAGGAACCTGGTTTATAAATCTGTCAATATCTCGCCTAGGTGCATCCGATGTGGTGATGATGAAAGTGCCACACATGCTCTGAGGGCTTGTCGTTTCTGCATGGAGGTATGGTAAAGCAATTTTAACGCCTCTTTGACTACCAATGGTTCTCGTGTTTGGATGGAGGATTGGTTGAGGCATGTCTTGATGACCGAGAACCCAGACTGAGCTTCACTCTTTCTAATCATGGCGTGGGCACTGTGGGGGGAGAGAGAGAAACAAATTGGTTTTTGATGGTGAAGGATTCTCCATTGTTTCAATTTTGCATTTTGTGGACCGTTATTGAATGAATTGTGTCAAATCTGGGAAACCCATCTGTTTGGGAGGGAAGTGGCTCCGCCTGTGACTTGGCAAGCACCATCTTAGGGAGTGATTAAAATTAATGTGGATGGGGCATGTTTCAAAGACCTAAATGGCTATGGGATGGGGGCGGTGGTTCAGGATCATCATGGTCATGTTATTATCGGTCTCTCTTTTTTTGTAGCGGGTAATCTTGAACCTTTGGTGAGCGAGGCAATGGCGGTTCTTCGTACTTGTGATGCTTTGGACGAGACTGGTATTACGGGGGATAGCTTAGAACTCGACTCCTTAAATGTGGTGAATCTTTTGAAGGAGGACGTCTCATCCTTAGCTCCATATGGGCATATTATCGATGCAGCAAAGCTAAAACTCTCCAGATCAACTATTTCAAAGGTTGTTCATGTGCGTAGGGAGGGGAATAAAGTGGCTCACGCATTGGCTCGTTTGGCTAGTGTTCATAGAATGGATGTTTTGTTTTTTAATGAGTTTCCCTCTTGTATTCAGCCTCTGATTGCTCAAGAGCCTGTCCGCTATTGATTTTGAATGAAATCCACTTTTCAATAATAAAAAATTAAAAAAAAATTGAATAAGTCAATCCCCTTATCCCCACTTAATCCCGTTGGCCATGGGATTTTGTGTGCGAAAAGCAAAGAACAATTTTTTTAAAAGGAGGTGGAGAACACCTTTAAGGAAAGTACATCATGGGCCCATGTAGTACCTGTGAAATCCGTACTGCTTTATTAATAATATAATTTCCTAATTTGTTAATTTCTAAGACGAACCTTGTATGTTAATATTATATATTTAGTTGTCGCTTAATTATATTTATGGAATTCTTAATTTCTCGTGTTGCTTAATTTATTTCTATAGGATATATCTTATATATTTGCCGTCACATTAATATTATAAAATACATGCTATTATAGTTCGTTGCCGCTAATTTTATAATTATAGAATATTATATATTTTCAGTGTCGCTTAATTTCAGAATTTATAAATCTGGCCCCGTATATTAATTTCATTTTGTAATATTTAATTGTCGCTTAATATTCTAATTATGAATTATATCATATAGTTCGCTACTATTAATTTTATAACCTTATGTTATAATGTACGTTTTCAGTGTCACCTAAATTTAGACCCGACCCCATGTATTAATATTACATGATTTAATATTTGGTGGTCATTAATATTATGACCATAGGTTATATTCTTTTCGGTCCCGATAGTTCCGAGACTATAGTTGTGATTATTAGTGTAATCGACATATGCTCGTGAACCCGGACTGATTTACACGCGGACTTGTAGAACTGGTATTACCTAGACTGTACGGCACGTGACTCGAGACGAGGGCCCCACCACTGCCACATGGCAGCCATGCGGCTACCACCCCCCACGTGGCCACCATGCACCCCACCAATGCCACCCGTCCCTGCCACCCACACCCTCTTGAAAGTACCGCCGGACACAAGCACTCAAGGACACCCACGTTTGTAGATATTGTGTGTATGTGTGCATTGTGTACTGTGTTACACATATATATTCATATAGTCTGCTTGTATGTGTTAATGTAGTATATATATGTACAGATAGTGAGAGAGAGTTACGGGTAGTGAGAGAGAGAGCGTTAGAGAGAGAGGAAGACAAACCCAAACCCACAAACACAACCCTCACCCTCTCTGCCCCCTCACTCTCATCATACACACAAATACACACAGGCCACAGGGAAGGAGGAAGAAGGAGACGCAGGAAGAAGAGAGAAAGAGACCACGTTAGAGAAAGAGCCGCGGAAAGCCGAGATAGACGCCGAGGCCGAGACCCGAAAGGTAAAAACCATTCCACCTCCACTTTATACTTTCTGCACACTCACATACTCACACACACCACCACACGCAGCCCTGGACAGAGCTTAGAGCTCCGGCCATGGCCGTCGGCCATTAAAGCTCGTACGAGCTCGATTTTTCGACCGTCACCTAATTGCATAAAACCAACGCCAAAATGACCCAACCGGCCCCCGTAAGACACTCGATGAATGGCTCGAAGATTAAGTTGCGTTTGGACCACCCACGATTGAATTATTCTTTTTGGGTCGTGACTGTTTTTGCCCCCGTACGCGCAGACCGTTAAGATTCAGACTTCAAGACCTATACCGTTAGATCCGGCTCGTCGAGGCACTCGATTTCGACTTAAAGTTTGTGTAATTTCGTTAAAAATTGAGTGAGTTATGACCGTTTCAAGTTTGTGTATAAATGTGTGTATATATATATCGTGTACATATATATACTGCACGTCCAAACTTCCTCAATGAGGAAGAAGACCATGGGCTTAGGCCCGTTTGCCAAAACCAGCTTATGAGCAAGTTATCTGTGTTAAAAACTTGGGTTGCCAAACAAACCTTAGGCTTTATTTACCAATTGATTTTATTAGTTAACCCAAATAAATTATATTATTATTGTTTAAATTAGTTTTTATAATCCTAAAATATTATTATTTATAAATATTATATATTCTGAAATTATGTATTATATAATTATGTATTGTAACTATTATTTATTTAGTTATAAATAAATAATAAATCATAGTTTAATTAAAATAAAATAGATACTAGTTATTGTTTAATGTTTAAAAATTATTTTATGGTATTTTTAAGTAGTTTTTAATATTCTGAGATATAATATTATATTATGAAATTATATGTTATTATTCATATAGTATGCTTATTATTTATTAGGTTAAATAAATAATTAAAATTAGTTTTAAAGGGGTGATAATTAGGTATTAAAAACCTAATGGCCATTATAAATTCCATAAAAATATATTATTATTACCAAGGCCAAATATCACTGTTTTATAAATTATTTAATTATAAAACTAAGTGGTAGTATTTATTTAGTAAATACGAAATTGTTTACTATTGTCGTAATTATTGTAAATACCAAACGAGTCCCGAAAATTATGAAAAAAATATCACTAGCTTATTTTAAGGTCTAGTGTTTAATAAAAATATTTCTAAGGACCTCTTGTCCTTTTAAATTATATTTTATAATTATGGGACTCTAAGGACTATAAATATATTAATGGGACTTCGATAATTCGCAGTAAATAAATCGTAGCTCAGAAAAATACGCGGCCAGTTCCCAGAGTCTTAGAATAATACCTAGAACGTCCCCTTAAAGTTTGATGACCTTTTGACATGGTCAAAAATACAGCTTACCTGTAGGGTCCACACTGGTATAGAAAACCCAGCCTTTTATGTGGCGGACTCCGATTTGAGTCTAGTCAATGGCGTTGGACTTAGAATGACACATAGATCACTACCTTGAGGTTTATATCCTCATTTGGTAAAATTACCATTATGCTCTTATTATTAACACATACGTTTCATCACCGTTATTCTATTGTACGTTGTAGGATTGTGACTTATCCGCTGTTCGGAGAGTCATAAGCTTGTCAAGACCTCCAGGTGAGTGTTTCTAACCTCACTCTCAATATGCATAATGACTGCTAGAGTATTTGTATGTATATACCGTACGTATAATGGTTATTCGATGTGCCTTGATGGTTACGTTGTATATATGTTATGGAATTAATTGCTATGAGACAAGCATGTTAGATATTACTATGATATATTGATAAGAAGTAAAAGAAAAGAACTATATGTGAAGGAATGTTTAGCCATGTGTATGTTGTGACGGATAATCAATTATGGAACGTTAGTTTGAATATTTTATATATCAATGTTGATTTTATGAGCACGTTGTTATCATTGATTTGATATCCATGCCTAAATGTGCAAATGAGAATAACGAGCATGTTAAAGAGTTTATCTATATGTCTTGCCTAATGTAATTGTGTCATTGAGAATCATGTAACTGAATGTCACATCATGGTGTCAGTACACGTAGTCAATGTCAAGCAGTGACTCCGGCCAGGTGAGGTAGTGAGTTGAAGTAATTGGGAGTCTTGGGAATTGGGAGTTAATACAATTGAGATTCTTGTATCGTGGGTCAGGAGTTGTTATGATTTGGAGACCTTACGAGTTGATAAAGATACGTGATAATGGGACAGAATGATTGAGATACAGAATATGGTGATGGTGATTGTGACTGTGATTGTAATAGTAAGAGAACAGTTAGAGCTGCTATTGTGCCAGTCGTCCTTGTAAAATGCCGGAGATGGTACATGCTTCTGGGTTTACCGTCGCACTGCTTAGCAGTTAGCACTCTAATGTACTAGTCGTCCGAGGGGCTTTGCCGGAGATAGTACACACGTTGTATGGGTTACCGTCGTGCTGTATATCATGCGCTAGTCAGTTACTAATGTACCGTCCTCTGCGGTGGGATTCCGTGATAGTACACATGATGCGTGCCTTTGCCGCCATGCTTGCCGTTTCGCAGTTAGTATTCTGACGTGCAACTCGTCTGATGATGATTCACCAGTGAGGGTATAGACGATCGAGCCAATTCCGCCATCGTGCTATTTGGATTATGAGGCCGTAAGGCGACGATGCTACTATGAGGCCGTAAGGCGACGACGTTACTATAAGGCCGTAAGGCGACGATGTTACTATGAGGCCGTAAGGCAACGATGTTACAGTATCAAAGTGGCGCAGCGGAAGCGTGGTTTGCATTATGAAAGCAAGTTCATAGTAAGTTGTCGTTGTGGGTGTTATAACCCGATGTTATTGAGTTGCATTGGTTACTGGATTTTATATTCCAGAGTTTGGGTTTGAGTTCATTGAGTACGCATTTACATGCACGAGCATAATAGAAATGAGAAATTGATTAGTACGAATATATTGTTATGATTTCGAGAACTAGACAAGCATGTTCTGAATTATATTGATCCTGTTATTTGATTAATGGTAGATGTTTATATTTATTAATTGCATCATATGTTAATTGATACCTTTGCTATGTCCGTGGGAGCGACGTCAATCGATAATGGACTAACCGCACCCTAAGATGCAAAGTAATAACGTGAGATAAGTAGTTAGTGTATGTATATTGGTGGTGAATATGGTTATGAGCGCCCACTCAGCTTTGTTGCAAAGCTGACGGCATATTACGCCTGGGCAATCCAATGTCCAGATTTCCTTGCAGGTTGGTCAGAGGACAATTCAATCTTGAGAGTAAGATGCTAAGGAACACTGGAAGTGTAAAGCTAAACTGAAGACCAAAGATAGCCGACAGCATTATGTATTCAGAATAGTCTATTGTATTAGTACTGGGACCTGTGATTTGTAATTGTTAAATTGTTCAGATTGAAGTTTAAGTTACAATTAGCTTTCTCCCCTTTACTTTTATGTTGTTTATAGTGTTAGAGGACAGGACGACTTTGTAACTCGTCATTCCCTATGGGTCCAAAAAGGAAATTTTAAATTTTCCCTATTTTTGGCTACTCCGGGGCGTGACAGGATTTTTGGTATCAGAGCCTAGGTTTAGGCTTTTACCGTCTGTCCAACACACTTAAGCTATGAACCAGGTCATAGTTAGTTTTGTTAAGTAGGTGCGCTATGGAACCATACATACTACCAGACGTCT
Source organism: Hydrangea macrophylla (assembly GCA_033977485.1). Classification (NCBI taxonomy): domain Eukaryota; kingdom Viridiplantae; phylum Streptophyta; class Magnoliopsida; order Cornales; family Hydrangeaceae; genus Hydrangea; species Hydrangea macrophylla. The sequence continues at coordinate 110,041,127 of CM066991.1, forward strand.
TCGCAGGATATAAGGTTAGCCGTTAGACGATAGACGCTTAGTATATGGATAGCTTCCTTAGATATTTTGTTAGAGCGACTTGTTATATCGACAAGAAGTTTAGGCCCTGACGAACTTCCTGAGACGGGTCTCGGAACAGTCAGCTTAGCCTAGAGTCTAGAAAAGACTAAGGATAAGATACCTCATCACCTTAAGTTACATGTTAGTTGAGTTGTTCCACTTGTAAGTTAGATAGCGTCAGAGCACGAAACTCGGGAATAGGAATTCCCTAGTTGTATATAGAAATACAAATAGGCCTTGTAGATAGATAGACACCTTATACGCTTGGATTGCTCTATATTCCTTAGATAGTATGTGATATACGAAGTAGAATAAGCTGAGATATCATTATAGACATCAACTCATACATATGAACGCGCGGATTTTCACAACGTCTGCTATAATTGCAATCTGCCAGGACACAACACAAAGATTGTCGAACTTCGAAGATCTACCGTCGACCAGATGCCATTTACTAGTACTGCAGCAAGAAGGGACATCTTCTCAAGGACCATTTGATGCTGAGGGCACACAACGACAATGATTTTCTACAAGCAAGGAGCACATGAGAAATCGGCTTAATTGAATACCTGAGTCGATGGAAGACGCGAGAGTAGAACGTACTTTCAACAGATCGAATGACCTCATAAACTGCTGACATCGACCATGTTCAATCACAACGAACGACTCGCACCGGGAACATTAGTAAAGATGAGTACTACATTCCACCTTCAAGCCAACGACCCGATCAAGCACAGGGCCTACCAAGAGAAGACGCGTTTTGGGTTTACAACATCAACGTTCCATCAACACGCTGAAGAGATGCATCTTTGACCCTTGTGTATGTTACAAATTATAACCATATAAGGCTGAGTAATTGTATTCCTTTTTCTGATTTAACTCCGCTTGAGTAAATCCACTATTTTCTATCATTGGTTGCGTCAGATCGATTACCCTTATGATGAATCTTGGACATCCTTTATTGTTCCACTAATCGACACTTATTCGTTGACCCCTCTAATTTCACTTAACAAGAGTTTGGATCATTCTGATCAATGATAAATCCAATTGTGAGTTCATCTGCTTTCTATTACCATAAGTCACCTCTTTGGACTTATTATCATGTAAATCGATTCCAACAATTCATTTACAAACCAATCGCTGTAAGTCATTTGGACTTATGATCTGTTAAATTAATCTCTATAAATCGTTTGGACTATCAACCGTTTGACCAACTTTTGCAAGTGCGTATCCCGTGACACTATCGCAAAGGAGCTCTCTGTATTCGTTCGCCTAAGGGACTCCAGCATATTGCACCCATTTGTAAACTAGTCTTCAATTCCTTTCGTTTCATAAAATTTTCTTATTGGTAACCTTAATTTTTATCATTAAAACTTCACCTGAATTATTGGCTCAGGAGACAAGGAATTCTTATTTCATACCTTGGAGGCCTTACGCCTTTAGTCATTGCATTACTATAATTTTTCCTATAGTAATCATCTGTTGATTGTTCACAGATACTCATTAATCTATACATTGTAATCCTGCGAGTGAGTGATTATGTACCTCTTCGTTTTCTAACTCAGTACATAATGAGTATTCATTTTGTTATGAATTCAACTTCTTACAAGTAAATTTGATCCTACTTCAATTACCAGTAACACCTTATATGCTATGTATTAAGTAACGCACGGGGAAAATTTCTTAACGGCTTGTGTCATCGCCTACGAAGCCGAAACTCCACAACGATTTCATGTCGACACGCGAAGGAACTCAATCACAGCAACACGGTTAAGAGGAAGCCACGACTCCTACAAGTTATCAAAGACAACTGTGAGACTAACTACCTGTCCTACCTCACTGGGGACTCCCAACTGTGTTCCTTACTGAACACTTTTCTACGGGCGAGTCCAAAGCCTCCTCTTAATCCATTTTTATACACTAATTATGACAATTAATACATACCAATATGAATATTTATTCCTTTTCCCGGGTCCGGGTGTTACATTTCTCCTTCCCTAAAAGAAAGTTTGGTCCCCAAACTTACTCTTACCTCAAGTAATAAGTATCGAACAAGTGCGGGTACTTGGCTCGGATTTCATCCTCCCGCTCCCAAGTAGCTTCTTCGACTGAATGGCTACGCCATTGAACCATCACAAGAGGAATCACTTTGGTTCTCAACACTTGATCCTTTCTGTCAATGATTTGCACGGGATGCTCTACATAGGTCATATCTTCCCGAATCTTTAACGGTTCTGGAGTAATGATATGTTTTGAATCTGATACACAATGTCAAAGCATCGACGTGTGGAATACATTGTAAACATTCGCCAACTCTTATGGCAATTCTAGGTGATAAGCTAGCGGTCCAACTCGATTTAAAATCAAATAAGGTCCAACATACCTCGGACCTCGCTTGCCTCGCTTGCCAAAACGTGATATGCCTTTTGAAGGCGATACTTTCAAAAACATATAATCACCTACCTCGAATTCCAACGGTCTTTTACCCATATCTGCATAACTTTTATAATGACTCTAAGCTATTTGCAACCGTTGTTTATCAATCAAATCTTGTCGGTAGTGATTTGAACTATCTCCGATCCCAAAAGTTGTTTCTTACCAACTTCTGTCCAACAAAATGGCAATCTACACTTTATTCCGTACAATGCCTCGTAAGGCGCCATTCCAATACTACTTTGAAAACTGTTATTGTAGAAAAACTCTATTAATGGCAAAAAAGTCTCCGAATCAGCTTTGAAATCCATAACACACACCCTCAACATATCTTCCAAAATTTGAATTACCCTCTCAGATTAACCATCGGTCTGGGGATGAATGTGGTACTAAAATGTAAAGTCGTCCCTATGGCGCTCTGTAAGCTCTCCCAAAATCTCGACATAAATTGAGTGTTACGGTTCGACACTATCGACACTGGTGCCCCGTGAAGTCTAACAATCTCTCTGATATAAATCTCTGCAAGTTTTGACGGATTCTTGGTTTTGATTGGTAGAAAATGGGCTGACTTAGTCAACCGGTCAACAATAATCCAAATACTATCATTTGACTTTAGAGATTTTGGAAAACCTGATACAAAGTCCATTGTAATATGCTTCTACTTCTACTCCAGCATCTTTAAAGGGTGTAGTTCTCCTCTAGGTCGTTGATGTTCGATTTTCACTTGTTGGCTAGTCATACACTTAGCAACAAATTTTACTACTTCTCATTTCATACCACTCCACCAATAAACTTTCCGTAAATCTCCGTACATTTTTGTGCTACCCCAGATGCACTGAATATCTGGTATTGTGAGCTTTATCCACAACCCTGTCTTAGTTCTCCAATGTTGGGAACACATAATCGATTGATGTACTTCAAAACACCATTTTGGAAACTGAATTATGGCCTTCTACCCTCAGGTAATTCATCCACAATCTTCTTGAGATCATGATCTAGAAGCTGATTAGACTTTATTTCACCAATTAAACTTGGATGTGCCACAATTACAACCCTTAAACCACCTTCAATTCTAAGAATCACTTCAAGTTTCAGTTGTTCAAATTCTTTTATCAACTTTTCCTGTCGCGTCAAGGTATAAGCTAAGTTTTCTGATGACTTCCAGCTTAAGGCATCGACGACCACATTCGCCTTCCCAGGGTGATATTGAATCTTTAAGTCATAGTCTTTCATAAACTCCAACCACATTCTTTGTCTCATATTAAGATCCATCTGAGTAAATTGATATTTCAGACTTTTATGGTCGGTGAAGATTTCACAAGTCTCCACGGATAGGTAATGCCTCCAAATCTTCAAAGTGAAAATTATGGCCAACTCCAAGTCATGGGTTGGATAGTTCTTCTCGTGAGGTCTTAATTGTCTCGAGGCATAAGCTATCACCTTGTCATCTTGTGTCAAAATACATCCCAAGCCTTGATGATAAGCATCACTATAAATTCTAAAATTTTCAATACTTGTTAGAATTACAAGTATCGGTGTCGTTATCAACTTTTCCCTCAATGCTAGAAAACACTCTTCACAGTCCTTGTTCCACTCAAATGGTACGTATTTTCTCATCAACCCTATCATTGGAGTTGCAATTCTAGAGAAGTTTTTGACAAACCTTCTATAATATCCCGCCAACCCCAAGAAACTTCAAATCTCTGACACATTCGTTGGCCTTAACCAATTCATAACGGCTTCAATCTTCTGTGGGTCTACAGAAATACCTTCTTTGGAGATCACGTGTCCTAGAAAAGTGACACTTGTCAACCAAAACTCACTTTTTTCAACTTTCCAAACACCTGTTTCTCTCTGAGCTGATGTAAAACTAACCTCAAGTGTTGTTAATGTTATGGACTCTTGGAATAAATCAAGATATCATCAATAATCACAATCACAAATTTATCCAAGTAAGATTTGAAAACACGATTCATCAAATCCAGAAAGGCAGCTGGTGCATTAGTAACCCCAAATGACATCACTAGGAATTCATAGTGCCCATAGCAGGTCCTAAAGGTCGTCTTCTCCACATCCCCTTCCTTAACTTTCAGTTGATGGTAGCCTGACCTCAAGCCAATCTTTGAGAATACCTGAGTCCCTTGAAGCTGATTGAATAGATCATCGATACGTGGCAACAGATATTTGTTCTTGATTGTTACCTTATTGATTTCCCGATAATCAATGCACATACGCATTGTTTCATCCTTCTTCTTTACAAACAATACCGGTGTACCCCACGGAGACATACTAGGCTAAATAAAACCCTTGTCTAACAACTCTTGCAACTGATCTTCAATTCTTTTAACTCAACTGGTGCCATTCGATACGGTGCTCGTGAAATAGGTTGAGCTCCCGGCATAACATCGATACCAAACTCAATCTCCCTCTCAATCAACACACTAGGCAGTTCTTCTAGAAATACATCTGGAAATTCTCGAACTATCAGAATATTCTCAAGTTTAAGATCAACGCCCCTAGTATCAAGTATACTACACAAAAACCCTGGACAACCCTTCTTTAATAAGCGACAAGCCTCAATACCTGACACAATATATGGCAGCAATTCAACACCCTTGCCTTGAAAATAAAATACATCTTCGAAATACAGAATACTACCACTTTATTGTTACAATCGATGTTCGTATGATTAGCCGCTAACCAATTCATACCCAATATAACATTAAAATGCTGAATAATTAATGGTACTAGATCAACTGTCAACTCCTTACCATTAATATTTATCTTACATTTATTAAACACACCCGAACTAATCATCGGAGCTCCCAATGGTATTGCAACAGATAGATCATAATCTAAAAACTCTAATGGTTTATCTAGATGCTTAAAAAAATGTTGTGATACGAATGAATGTATGGATCCTGAATCTATAAGTACATTTGCTTGGTGTGAGCAAATGGGAGCCATGCCTGAAACAACGGTATCAACTGAAGCGGTCTCTCCCAGCCTGAGCTGATATGATCTTGCCTCCCGCTGTTCTCTTCTCAGAGGTTGTTGAGTAGCTCTCGGTGTAATAGCACTAGCTGCGGAAGAACCAGAACCTGAAGGTCACTAATGCTTTGTAGGGCAGTCTTTGGTTTGATGTCCAAATTCTCTACAAATCAAGCACCAAACCCTCATATTCATACTCAGATTTGGACAATTTCTTGCTACATGCCTCGGTTGTCAGCAAAGCTTACACGTATTCAGATTTGGGAGTTGATTATACCGTCCCCAATGAAACTTTTGGCAGGTCTGACACCTCGGCTTATTCCCGCTAGAACCACTACCACTACTTGCTGATGAACCTACCAGACTCTACCTCTTGGCACTCCCTTGACGCTAAACTGACTCGACCTTGCTCTTTTGCTTGATTGATTTGGTGGTGTTGGCATGGTTGAAGTATACCCAATATCTTTTCTGCAATAGAGGCAATATCTAGTACTTTGGAATAGGTCTCTAGCTGAAATACAGTCATTCGTCCCCCGGATATCACCCAGGAGTCCCGCTACAAACTTTCTTACTTTAACCTTTTCGGTTGTTACCATATCCCCATTAAATCTTCCCAAGCTTGTATATTACGTCGAATATGTAGTAGCCCGTATTTTCATGTTTAAATTGACGATTAGACTTCGTGTTCGATTTTAGAAAAATTGGTCACAGGGGTATTTTGGTCATTTTTCTAATTTTGTAAGTCATGAACTGAAAATATAATTTTTGGGAAAAGTTGCGTAAGGTTAAATGATTTGATATTCGTGTTGGAAATTAAAAGTTTTCATTCTCCGTTTAGAAGACATCTCGATTTTAGTAATTTTGAGAAAATACCCGTTTTGTATTTATACGACATTTTTGTATTTATACGACTTTTTAATTATATTATTTAATAATTTAATTACAAGAATAATAATTATAATGAAAGATTATATTTTTCTAACTAGATTTCCTAAACTATACTAGCCAACTCATATGCATTTGTGTGGTGTATGTGTTGTAGATGTGTTCATTTGTGTAGTGTATGTGTTGTGCATGTGTTCATTTGTGTGCTATGCATTTGTGTGGTGTGTGTGTTGTGCATGTGTTCATTTAAGGGCTATGCATTTATGTGGTGTATGTATTGTGCGTGTGTTCATTTGAGGGCTATGCATTTGTGTGGTGTGTCTATTGTGTGTGTGTTTGTGTTGGGGACCACAAGTCCCAACTTGGTGACCAAGTTTCCCAAGTCTATAAATAAATTCCTTTCATTTCATTCAATTTACTAATTCCTTTACACGTCTCTATCTCCCTCACCTCAAGTCTCTCTCTCTCTCAGCAACTCTTACTCCCACATATTATATATACACACACATCATATATATAGCTTTGATATACATATAGTTCGCTACTATTAATTTTATAACCTTATGTTATAATGTACGTTTTCAGTGTCACCTAAATTTAGACCCGACCCCATGTATTAATATTACATGATTTAATATTTGGTGGTCATTAATATTATGACCATAGGTTATATTCTTTTCGGTCCCGATAGTTCCGAGACTATAGTTGTGATTATTAGTGTAATCGACATATGCTCGTGAACCCGGACTGATTTACACGCGGACTTGTAGAACTGGTATTACCTAGACTGTACGGCACGTGACTCGAGACGAGGGCCCCACCACTGCCACATGGCAGCCATGCGGCTACCACCCCCCACGTGGCCACCATGCACCCCACCAATGCCACCCGTCCCTGCCACCCACACCCTCTTGAAAGTACCGCCGGACACAAGCACTCAAGGACACCCACGTTTGTAGATATTGTGTGTATGTGTGCATTGTGTACTGTGTTACACATATATATTCATATAGTCTGCTTGTATGTGTTAATGTAGTATATATATGTACAGATAGTGAGAGAGAGTTACGGGTAGTGAGAGAGAGAGCGTTAGAGAGAGAGGAAGACAAACCCAAACCCACAAACACAACCCTCACCCTCTCTGCCCCCTCACTCTCATCATACACACAAATACACACAGGCCACAGGGAAGGAGGAAGAAGGAGACGCAGGAAGAAGAGAGAAAGAGACCACGTTAGAGAAAGAGCCGCGGAAAGCCGAGATAGACGCCGAGGCCGAGACCCGAAAGGTAAAAACCATTCCACCTCCACTTTATACTTTCTGCACACTCACATACTCACACACACCACCACACGCAGCCCTGGACAGAGCTTAGAGCTCCGGCCATGGCCGTCGGCCATTAAAGCTCGTACGAGCTCGATTTTTCGACCGTCACCTAATTGCATAAAACCAACGCCAAAATGACCCAACCGGCCCCCGTAAGACACTCGATGAATGGCTCGAAGATTAAGTTGCGTTTGGACCACCCACGATTGAATTATTCTTTTTGGGTCGTGACTGTTTTTGCCCCCGTACGCGCAGACCGTTAAGATTCAGACTTCAAGACCTATACCGTTAGATCCGGCTCGTCGAGGCACTCGATTTCGACTTAAAGTTTGTGTAATTTCGTTAAAAATTGAGTGAGTTATGACCGTTTCAAGTTTGTGTATAAATGTGTGTATATATATATCGTGTACATATATATACTGCACGTCCAAACTTCCTCAATGAGGAAGAAGACCATGGGCTTAGGCCCGTTTGCCAAAACCAGCTTATGAGCAAGTTATCTGTGTTAAAAACTTGGGTTGCCAAACAAACCTTAGGCTTTATTTACCAATTGATTTTATTAGTTAACCCAAATAAATTATATTATTATTGTTTAAATTAGTTTTTATAATCCTAAAATATTATTATTTATAAATATTATATATTCTGAAATTATGTATTATATAATTATGTATTGTAACTATTATTTATTTAGTTATAAATAAATAATAAATCATAGTTTAATTAAAATAAAATAGATACTAGTTATTGTTTAATGTTTAAAAATTATTTTATGGTATTTTTAAGTAGTTTTTAATATTCTGAGATATAATATTATATTATGAAATTATATGTTATTATTCATATAGTATGCTTATTATTTATTAGGTTAAATAAATAATTAAAATTAGTTTTAAAGGGGTGATAATTAGGTATTAAAAACCTAATGGCCATTATAAATTCCATAAAAATATATTATTATTACCAAGGCCAAATATCACTGTTTTATAAATTATTTAATTATAAAACTAAGTGGTAGTATTTATTTAGTAAATACGAAATTGTTTACTATTGTCGTAATTATTGTAAATACCAAACGAGTCCCGAAAATTATGAAAAAAATATCACTAGCTTATTTTAAGGTCTAGTGTTTAATAAAAATATTTCTAAGGACCTCTTGTCCTTTTAAATTATATTTTATAATTATGGGACTCTAAGGACTATAAATATATTAATGGGACTTCGATAATTCGCAGTAAATAAATCGTAGCTCAGAAAAATACGCGGCCAGTTCCCAGAATCTTAGAATAATACCTAGAACGTCCCCTTAAAGTTTGATGACCTTTTGACATGGTCAAAAATACAGCTTACCTGTAGGGTCCACACTGGTATAGAAAACCCAGCCTTTTATGTGGCGGACTCCGATTTGAGTCTAGTCAATGGCGTTGGACTTAGAATGACACATAGATCACTACCTTGAGGTTTATATCCTCATTTGGTAAAATTACCATTATGCTCTTATTATTAACACATACGTTTCATCACCGTTATTCTATTGTACGTTGTAGGATTGTGACTTATCCGCTGTTCGGAGAGTCATAAGCTTGTCAAGACCTCCAGGTGAGTGTTTCTAACCTCACTCTCAATATGCATAATGACTGCTAGAGTATTTGTATGTATATACCGTACGTATAATGGTTATTCGATGTGCCTTGATGGTTACGTTGTATATATGTTATGGAATTAATTGCTATGAGACAAGCATGTTAGATATTACTATGATATATTGATAAGAAGTAAAAGAAAAGAACTATATGTGAAGGAATGTTTAGCCATGTGTATGTTGTGACGGATAATCAATTATGGAACGTTAGTTTGAATATTTTATATATCAATGTTGATTTTATGAGCACGTTGTTATCATTGATTTGATATCCATGCCTAAATGTGCAAATGAGAATAACGAGCATGTTAAAGAGTTTATCTATATGTCTTGCCTAATGTAATTGTGTCATTGAGAATCATGTAACTGAATGTCACATCATGGTGTCAGTACACGTAGTCAATGTCAAGCAGTGACTCCGGCCAGGTGAGGTAGTGAGTTGAAGTAATTGGGAGTCTTGGGAATTGGGAGTTAATACAATTGAGATTCTTGTATCGTGGGTCAGGAGTTGTTATGATTTGGAGACCTTACGAGTTGATAAAGATACGTGATAATGGGACAGAATGATTGAGATACAGAATATGGTGATGGTGATTGTGACTGTGATTGTAATAGTAAGAGAACAGTTAGAGCTGCTATTGTGCCAGTCGTCCTTGTAAAATGCCGGAGATGGTACATGCTTCTGGGTTTACCGTCGCACTGCTTAGCAGTTAGCACTCTAATGTACTAGTCGTCCGAGGGGCTTTGCCGGAGATAGTACACACGTTGTATGGGTTACCGTCGTGCTGTATATCATGCGCTAGTCAGTTACTAATGTACCGTCCTCTGCGGTGGGATTCCGTGATAGTACACATGATGCGTGCCTTTGCCGCCATGCTTGCCGTTTCGCAGTTAGTATTCTGACGTGCAACTCGTCTGATGATGATTCACCAGTGAGGGTATAGACGATCGAGCCAATTCCGCCATCGTGCTATTTGGATTATGAGGCCGTAAGGCGACGATGCTACTATGAGGCCGTAAGGCGACGACGTTACTATAAGGCCGTAAGGCGACGATGTTACTATGAGGCCGTAAGGCAACGATGTTACAGTATCAAAGTGGCGCAGCGGAAGCGTGGTTTGCATTATGAAAGCAAGTTCATAGTAAGTTGTCGTTGTGGGTGTTATAACCCGATGTTATTGAGTTGCATTGGTTACTGGATTTTATATTCCAGAGTTTGGGTTTGAGTTCATTGAGTACGCATTTACATGCACGAGCATAATAGAAATGAGAAATTGATTAGTACGAATATATTGTTATGATTTCGAGAACTAGACAAGCATGTTCTGAATTATATTGATCCTGTTATTTGATTAATGGTAGATGTTTATATTTATTAATTGCATCATATGTTAATTGATACCTTTGCTATGTCCGTGGGAGCGACGTCAATCGATAATGGACTAACCGCACCCTAAGATGCAAAGTAATAACGTGAGATAAGTAGTTAGTGTATGTATATTGGTGGTGAATATGGTTATGAGCGCCCACTCAGCTTTGTTGCAAAGCTGACGGCATATTACGCCTGGGCAATCCAATGTCCAGATTTCCTTGCAGGTTGGTCAGAGGACAATTCAATCTTGAGAGTAAGATGCTAAGGAACACTGGAAGTGTAAAGCTAAACTGAAGACCAAAGATAGCCGACAACATTATGTATTCAGAATAGTCTATTGTATTAGTACTGGGACCTGTGATTTGTAATTGTTAAATTGTTCAGATTGAAGTTTAAGTTACAATTAGCTTTCTCCCCTTTACTTTTATGTTGTTTATAGTGTTAGAGGACAGGACGACTTTGTAACTCGTCATTCCCTATGGGTCCAAAAAGGAAATTTTAAATTTTCCCTATTTTTGGCTACTCCGGGGCGTGACAGCCCAACTAAAAAGAAAGGACACCCACACAAAACACAAAAGAAGCCCAAGACAAGTACAAATCAACATAGGAGCAACCTGACAAGCCCCAACAACACAACAAACAAAGCCCAGGGACTTAGGGAGCAATAGCTCAAAGTGAAGTAATTTGGAAATTCAAACAAAAAAAAAAAGGAAAAAAGGAAAAAAATTACTTAATGTCTGACCAAATAAAATAGTAGTTGATGAGTAAAGAAAGATATCAGTCGGTTTTTCTGGATTTTTCAAAATTTCAAAATCGACCAAATGTCAGTTTGATCGGATTTCCTTGGTTTCGTCAATTTTTAAGCTTATGGTGCGTTTGATAACTAATTAAGTGCTGAAAATGAAACCTTTCAGCACTTATTCTATTTCAATACATTTGATAATATTTCACTTAATTGAAACAACGGCGAAAAACTAACTGAAACTAAAAGTGAATAATTTCTATTGAAAATAATCACTAAATGCAATCTATTTTCGGTACTTCAAACGCTGTTTCATTATTGCAAACTCAATCGCTTCAAATTTTCAGTATTTAAAATTCAACACTTAATTTTCAATTTTACAAATGGACCTTTAATACATTTTTTTTAAAAAACCGACCGAGCCAATCGATTCAGCCGATTGGTTCGGTCCAATCGATTTTTGTAACACCCCTAATATCAACCCAAACAAAATCATTCTATTAGGGGTTGATTATTGGTGTTACAAATGAACGAATATAGTAATATACCATAGCAAATTCAATTTCACGAAACAAAAGAAAAAAGAAAATTTGTTGTGCCACATTAAAAGGAGAGGTTTCAACCATACAAACAAATGAAGATATCAAATTTGATATCTACCTCTTGCATAGTAACAAATTAGCCATGTCTTGATAAATTCAACAAATCTTTCTTTGAATCTATCGCTTATTAGATGGGAAACTTAGAGAGAGAAGCTCCTCCCTCTCTCTAGTTTTCTAAGTGTGTTCTCCTATGGGGAAAAGAGATAGACTTAAGAGATCTCCAACTCACTCAAAAATTCAACTACCGTTGAAGGAACTAAAGGAAGTGGTCGCTCCTTCTTCTATTGCAACATCACATGTTTCTTATGCTATTGATGAGCTTTCGGATGAGGACCCTATTTGTTGGGAATTTAACACGCGGAACTAAATTCCCCCCCAAATAAACACACACACACGAGCAGTAATTAAACATGCACACCAAATAAAAGACACATAGATTTCTACGTGGTTCGGCCAAACACCTGCCTACGTCCACTCCCAAGAGATCCATTCTTTCACTATTGAGTAAAACATGGTACAAGTTACATGAATTAAATCCCATAACCCAATTACAAAACCCTTGTACTCTCCCCACTCAATACCCCAAAGAACCTGACACAATTAATCACTGTAACATAGAGAAATCACAGAGATAAAGAAATACATATCCCTACCTCACATCCCCATAACGCTGTGAACACCCCTCACAGAAAACCCCAATGATTAATCTCTCTCACCCTAGACCATGCACCCCCATGAGGGGAGACCCCCAACTTGGTACACCAAGGGCTTACATAAATTCCTATACAACATCCCTATATATAGAGCTTACAACCCATTACTTATTGGACAAGTAATACAACTCTATCATAAAGGAAACCAAATCACATTAGGAATCTAGCCAAATCACAATCCCTAAATTAATGGGATTATCCCACATGTAATATAATCCTAACAATCACCCCCTCTATCACTTGTGGGGAAACTGTCCAACCATTCTATCACACATGATCAGCACCCCCTCACCCACAAAGCTAACGACTTTGTAACCGTCTGCCATTGACTGTCTTCCATACCATCGTGCACACCTCGAATCAATATGGTCTCAACACTTCTGATTCGTCAAAACGCGGCCAATACATGTGCAGCTGCCCCAAGTTGATTATACCCATTAACTCCACCAGAGAAGAGTCTCGACCTCTTTTTCTCCCAAACAGGATTTCCCCTCACCATCGTCTGAACCGTTAACAAACCATCCACGCACTCACTTATATAAGAATTTTTCATCGAGGACTTGGGAGTACAACTCTACCAACCAGACGACACAAACCATCCACATTTCTCTCAATTGCCGTGTGTGATTTCAGCAACAATATTAGATTCTTCCGCAACTTTGGGATCAATATCACACCACCCAAATAGCGAACCTACTCCAAAAATATTTGATCAACGTTCCTACGTGCAGTATCCTAACAATTACCTCTGTCGGATAATTGTGCCTGTGTCTGTCCCCGTCTTCTTGGAACTCATCAAATTATTTTCTCCAGAAGCATATACTTACCGTACCCAGAATCTAACAACCCAAGAGAAATGCCCGTATGAGTGGAATGTGAGAACCTCTCCACCATACGCAACCTGCTATAATCACAGTAGTATCAAAATTATTTTTTGACCCTAGATTCCAACCTATTGCAATATATATAGAATCTATCACCAAGAAAAATAATCTCAATTCATGCAGAATATCGCAAATCTGTACCCACCGGTGAATCCGCAGCGCCTGAAAACCTTAGGAACCATCTCCGACCCGAATTCCAAGTAACATAGCTATTCACACTAACCACTTGAATTCTAACCAATCAAAAACTTAAATTTAGTACACCTTACCACACCATATCACATCCCATGCCAAGTAACCCTTAACTTTAATTACACTAACATGACAGGGCTGAGCCAAGTCATATGGCCACTGCCGCAGAGATTTCGTGTGCCGCAATGTTGACATCGAACGTGTCCCACACACAGTCACGCTACTTCCACCGATTTGCCAATTCTTTTTTTTTCTTCATCCCGTGTTATCTTTTAACCACCGTGCTGCTAATCTCCACTATCACTGTGCGCCTCTGTCACCATGATCTGACAACCATAGCTCTGATACCACTTGTTGGGAATTTAACACGCGGAACTAAATTCCCTCCCAAACAAACTCACACACATGAGCAGTAATTAAACATGCACACCAAAGAAAAGACACACAGATTTCTACGTGGTTCGGCCAAACACCTGCCTACGTCCACACCCGAGAGATCCATTCTTTCACTATTGAGTAAAACATGATACAAGTTACATGAATTAAATCCCATAACCCAATTACAAAACCCTTGTACTCTCCCCACTCAATATCCCAAAGAACCTGACACAATTAATCACTGTAACATAGAGAAATCACAGAGATAAAGAAATACCCATCCCTACCTCACATCCTTATAACGCTGTGAACACCCCTCACAGAAAACCCCAATGATTAATCTCTCTCACCCTAGACCATGCACCCCCATGAGGGGAGACCCCCAACTTGGTACACCAAGGGTTTACATATATTCCTATACAACATCCCTATATATAGAGCTTACAACCCATTACTTATTGGACAAGTAATACAACTCTATCATAAAGGAACCAAATCACATTAGGAATCTAGCCAAATCACAATCCCTAAATTAATGGGATTATCCCACATGTGATATAATCCTAAGACTATTGGATTCGAAGGTATTACAAATGAAAGCAAGCTTCGACGCTCCCTCAGATTGAAAGGCCCCCCAAAGGATTCATTTGTTGATGATTTTGTGGGGGATCTATGGAAGCAGCGAAGAGCTAAGCCTGTTGTTTTTAGCTATGGTGATCAGTCCGCTGCTAGGCCTGTTGTGCCTAATGGAAGTCCTACGCAGATTACCTCCAGTGGTGGTGGCACTGATATTTTGTGTTTAAATGACATTAATGTGTTCTCCATCTCGGCTAAAACTACTAATCTACAGCTTAAGATTGAAGAACTTAAAGGTAAATTGATTAATGACCTTGGTCATTCAAATGCTGAGGTCTCTGACCTTCCAGTTTGCTCGGGCAACAAAGATGAAGGTGGTATTCAACTTGCTGGTACTAAGGACCATTCTGATATTATTTATTTAGGGCCCATCAAGTTTGAATCGTTCTTATTGGAAGTTCTTCAGGTCGATGCTAAGGTTAGTGTCCCAAGCTCACATCTTGTGCCTGTGGATGATTCTGGTTTTCCTAAACAATGCTCAGATTTTGCTCTTTGTGTTGATCTGGATCCTTCTGAAACTCATATTCAGAATGCCCTTGATGAAAACAATTGTGAAAGCACACTTTTTGATCCAAAAGATGATAGTGTTCCTAGTCCTATGTTGTTTCCAACAAGTGTGTTGCACGCGTCTGGCTCACCTGAACCCATCAGTCAGGTTTTGCCCTCTGTATGCAGCTAGTCTCATGATGGGCACATCAGCGGCTACAACTGTCTTTGTTGCTCCACACACGCAAGGTAATGGAGACTTGATGGGTCCCAGCGGTCAGCAACAAGATTCTTCACGTGGTGGGAAACTTTCTTCTTTTGTTGACCCAACATCTGTTGTTGCTTTGCCAGCGACGTCAAACTCTTGTAAGGATTATACTGATGCTGCATTACCTACTCCTAGCATTGACATGCATAGTCAACCAATGCACAATGGCTCACATGATATAGTTGGCCCAGCCACTAACACGCCATCCCCCCTTCTTAAGCCTTTTAATCAGCTGTTTAAACAGACCTATGAACCGCCCCTTGATCTTGATCATAAAGTTTTATTTTCTGGTCTTTCTAAGTCGGTTCCTGAGGACGTGGGTCCAGATTGTAAGCTTGGCACTTTTTGTCTTGACTTTGTTCCCCACGGTCCACGTAATGAAAGTTTGACTTTAAAGGTTCCCACTGATATGATAGATGAAGGCATGAAGGACTGGGAAACCTCTTTGGTGGGGTATTTTGTGGGTAGAAATTTACCTTACTCCCTTGTCTCTATGGTAACTAAAAGGCTCTGGACTGAAAAAGGTCTAATTGATTTCCTTGCAACTGATTCAGGTTCTTTCGTCTTCACCTTCTCGACTGTGGAGGCACGGGTTTCTATTTTGGAGGATGGCCCTTGGTACATTGCTGGCCAACCCCTCATCTTGAGACCTTGGAAAATGAACCCTAAGCTTGATAAGGAGGCCGTTCATACCCTTCCTATCTAGGTCAATCTCTTCGGTGTTTCGTTGGAACTTTGGAACCCTAGAGGTCTTAGCTTTATTGCAAGTTTTATTGGTAAGCCTTTGAGAGTGGATCGAATGACGGCCAGTCGAAGACGTATTTCCTACACTCGTGTTTGTGTTGAGGTTAGTGGTGATCAAGAACTAATCAAAATGTTTACCCTTGAAACTGCAAATGAAAGGGGATATGTTGTTTTTACGGATATCAATGTGGAGTACCAATGGTTTCCTCCCCGATGTTCCAAGTGTTCTACGTTTGGACATGATTGTTCCTTAGTTGTTAACTCAAAACCAGTCCCTCATACCCATTATTCCAGCTCGAACTATCATCGGTTTCAACCAAAGAGTACCTACAAAAAAAGGAAGAGATTGGTGTTTGGCAAGTTGTTAACAGGAAGGATAAAAGAAAAATGGTAATTGATGAGACCTCTCTTATTCCCAAAGATGTGAATCACAAGGGCAACACCACTAGTGTCAGCAATGTTTTCTCAGTTCTTACCCCATGCAATGATGAGATTGTTCATAATACAAGGATAGTCGAAACTGTTGATCTAGCAAGGTTTTCTTGCACAAGGGCTAGCTCCTCTAATCACCCTTCTGCTTCCCAAGAAGATACCTTTTTGGAGGATCCTGTGTTCTCTACCGAAGTGGTTAAGGGTGAAGTTGATGTCTCTTTTGGAATTAAAGCTGTAGCAGCGGACCTAATCTCGGATAGCCCCATTTCTGGTAAACAAAAGAAAAGAGAAGCTAAGATGAAGTTCATGAGTGGAAGTCGGCCCAAGGGTCGACGCAAACTTCGACAATTTTTTCTTGTTTCTTGTTTCCTTTCCATGTTTTTGCACTTGTCTTGTGCTTAGGTGAGGTGGGGTGGGGTGGGCTTCTTTCTTTGCCTTGAGCTCGAGAAAGTCTTTCATCCTATGTTGCATAGTTTGTTTCTATGCTTGCTTTGCTTTGTGCCTATTGTTTTAATCTTATGGGTATGCCCCTTGTACGCATATACATCTTTTCTTTTATTTGATTTAACCTTTTTTCCCCAAAAAAAAAAAAAAAATCTTTCTTTGCAATTTTTTCCTTGTCTTGATAGATTTCATTTTTGTTCATTTCGATAAAGTTAAATAAATAACAAAAAAATAAATTTTCCTAGGTTGTAGCCTGTACGGCTAAACTTCTTGATGAATCAAATTTGTCAATTTCAAAAAAAGGAGACGTAAGTGTAATTTACCTAAAATATTTTCAAAGAGAGAGAAATAAAAAAAAGACAATTATCGAATGAAAGACCATTTGTTATTGGGTAGTATTTGTTATTCGAGCGATTGTCACATCACGTGCGTTTGAATCTTTGTTACGTACGCGTACTACACTTTTTATATGTTTGTTTGAAGACTTCGAACCAAAAGCCGAGAAATAGAAGAGTAAATGCTTTGCAGTTGCCTTGGCCAGTGTTTTACATACACACACACACACACACACTTTCTTTCACCAACTAACATCCTACTACTCATTTATTTATTCCCATTTCCGTCTCTAGAGGCGGCAGTGTTGAAAGTTTTCAACTAGCTAGAGAGAGAGAAAGAGAGAGAACTGAGATTGAAAACTCACGATGTCTGAGATCGTCAAAGAAGCTTGGAAGAAGTATCTGTTAGAACTCCAACTTCACCCTCTCAGAACCAAGGTCTCTTTTTAAACTTTTACCCACATACATAAAACACATCTCTACATACATGTAGTATTTGGATTTTTTTTATTCTATATTTTTCGAACTAATTTTTTGATTGTTGTTTGATTTGAATGTTCATGGTGTTGAATGTATTTTTTCATGTACTTTTTCTTTTATTGCTAGGCAATTAGTGCTGGGGTTTTGATTGGGTGTAGTGACATAGTTGCTCAAAAGATTTCTGGGGTCAAAAAGCTTCAATTGAGAAGATTGCTTCTTTTAATGGTATTATTTCTACTTTGCTAATCTATTTCATTTTGCTTCATAATACTTGATTTTGGGTCTTTTATGTTACTAATTTCATTAAATAAGGGTGTATAGGTGTAGTTTTTTTTTTTTTTTTTCTTGATTTGGTTAAATGATTAGTTTTGAACCATTTGAAAGTCAATTGCTTTACAGTTCTATGGATTTGCATATTCGGGACCATTTGGGCACTTCCTACACAAATTGATGGATATCATTTTCAGAGGAAAGAAGGGCAACGAAACTGTTGCAAAGAAGGTCAACCCTTTTAATGAATAAATATATGAATGCTCTGTTGCGCGCGCGCGCGCGCACACACACACACACACACACACACACACACACAATGCTAATTCAAGCCTTTGAAGTTTCTAAGATGGGTTTTTGGTGCAGAACTCAGAGCTCACTTATTATGGTATATATCGTAAGAGAATTTACTTTTTGCCCCTTTAGGTCTTGTTGGAACAATTGACATCTTCACCTTGGAACAACTTGTTTTTCATGATGTACTACGGGTTAGTAGTTGAAGGTATGTTCAATAATTAAGTGGTATTATGGGACTTAAAATCCCAAATACTTTCTGTTTTTGCTCGAGCGGATGCTAGACAGATTATTTATTCTGTTTTTGTTTTTCTTTCTTCTTGTTTAGTTATTTTCAACTCCAAGGGCTTCTTAGATCTACCAAAGATTATATTAATAACATTAAATCCCTTGAGAAGTCTAACAAGTATAAATTAGAGAGCTAAATATGCAATATTACTCCACCCATCAAACATCATGCATGGTTGTTGTATAGTACTTGTATACAATTTAATTTCCTTTGGTGGATGATACATTTAGTTGTGGATTTGGGGCATGACAATTTTGGTAATAGTTTCGAAATATGAATCTACATGGAGTAATGTAATTATTTTTTCATTGTTAGGTGGTTTTTACTTTTTATTGAAGCAATATTTGCAATTTCTCTGTCTGTGAACTTAGGAAACTTCTATCTAGATTATTTGTTGTCACTTGTCATTGTTGATGGAAAAGTTATTGTATCAGGAAAAAAGTTTCTTTGGTTTCTCCACTTCCTGTTCTTGAGTTCTTTAGTTATTGATTCTTCACTTCAGGCTCTGTTGGGTTCATGGATTTACTGAGAGAAAAGAAAAGAAAATATAGAGGAAAACACTTTCTTCCGTTTTGTTCATTAGGGAAATGGCAAGGAAATAGGAAGCAAAAGAAAATATGGTGAAAAATATTTTTATTTTTAAAAAATTCGAGTCGCATTACTTCCTCTTCTCTTAAGTTTCAATTATATTTTGAAAAATCCTAAAACCTTGTGATTCAATCGTGGAGGAAAACATAAGGGAAAATACTTGGGAAACAATTTTCTTTATAATTTTCAGTTCCTTTTCCTTCTCCAAATCTGCAAACCAAACAGAGCCTAAAATCTGAGGTTTAATTAGAATTGCAGATTGCATATGCTTTAATAGACACTCAACGATGGGGATATTTTGAAATTTTGATTTGGTAAAAAAGTTGGCTTATGAGTCTTAGCTTTGAAAGTATCCTCGTGATTTTTTTCTCAAGACGATGGCTTTACATCCTTATTAACCCATGTCCCCTTTCCTCAACTCCATCCAATTGCAAAGAACACAGATGGAGAAGAACAGAGAAGCACAATTCTTATTCCAATTAAATTTTAATGAATTCAAGGTTAGTAATATTTATTGCAATAGGATCTTCCTAGTTTCTAGTAGTTCGACATTATCAGTAAAAAAAAGTTGGCATTTTTAATTACAGTTGATTGGGAAATTGAAAGAGGATTATTCTTGAAGTCAAAATGTATTTTTTGAAGATTTGAACCATAACATGGTCGAGTCGCTAGAGGATTGATTAACTATCGATTTATGTTTATCGTGAAAAATGCTTCTGCTATAGGAATTTTGTGGGCAATCAAGAACTATATTGTAACTAGGAAAAATGCTGTAGTTTCTTCTCAATCCTATCAAGTATCAAGTGATTAAAGCTGTCATCATGTGTTTCAGGAAGACCATGGAGTCTAGTGAAGAGTAAAGTCCGAAAAGACTATCCCTCTGTTCAGTTGACTGCATGGAAGGTATCAAAATATATAGCTTATCTTCTATGTATGATGTATGTCGTGATATGCGATTGTTTAATGAAGCCGTACTAAAGTCATGATGCTACTATTTTCAGTTCTGGCCTATAGTTGGTTGGATCAACTACCAGTATATGCCTCCACAGTTCCGAGTCTTATTCCATAGCTTTATTGCTTCTTGCTGGTGCGCCCGTTTTACTCTCTCTCTCTCTCTCTCTCTCAAATGAAAATTCACCTTTTGGGATGGAAGTGCAACCCATGTACAGATGAGGTATACATGGGCCATGGAAAGAAATACTGAAATAGAAAAGGTCATAGTTGAGCAACTCCCAGAAATTCCAGTAGAAAAATTATAGAAGAAGTACACTCTTTGAAAAGTGTGGAAATATAAGACTATCTAAAATAAAAACTTCAACCTACAAGATCGGGGATCGAATCCATCAAATATTCCATGTAACTTTCTTGCCAAAGAAGGATCTAGAAAGATTTTGTAGTGGTGACCAAATTGAAAGTATTAAGACACAGATTAAGAAAATTGAAAAAAATTATTTCTATCCTCCTTCCAAATAGATGATTCAATATTAAGAAATTGATAAAATTGTATAAAGGTCAATGCATGAAAAAATAACCAAACAGTTCAACAGGTATATCGCAAGGTAAACTTTGACACAGGTCTCCACAAAAAAGAGAGACAACTCGGGAAAATTTAATTATTTAGTAGTTGTTCCTTGTGCTCCTTTAAAAAGCTGAAAATACACTACCAGACCATTCGTGAGGAAACCATCTTCCGGCTTGTTTCAAAGCCCTTTTGATTTAATAATATTCATAGCCGAAAAATTCTTGTTTGGTATTTGCTATTGAAACTAAAAGAGTCAATACAAGGTGGATCAGTCTATCAGCAAGAGGATCAATCATTGCCTTTCCTGTTTCCATCAGTCCTCAATAAAGTTCAGCAACCGTTGGCATGTTCTTTAAATCTTGGTGTTGAGTAACATCAAGACCATAGTGTTGCAACTGATAAAACTTTCCTGGTAAATCTTTTTACGAGTTTTCAATATTGAGTAATCTATATAAGTCTTTGGAATCTAAAGATGAGCCAAAAGTAAATGGTTCAACCGCACGCTTATTGAAACTCTTCTGCAGTTCCTGCAATTGATACTAATTACAGCAATGAATATCTCAATTCAACATTAATGTAGCATAGTTCATCATATATTCCAAATACATGGGACTGCTCCTTCCTTAAAATTCCAGTTCCAAAACTTGCACCAATCTGGGGTTACTTTATACCTTCATTGTTGCAAGTTAGTTTGCTTAGGAAAATTCTAAATGCAGCCGCAATTTTTTTTTCTCCCCCTCTATACCCACGTCCGTATAGACTATAGAGGAGCTATGCAACATCCCTTGTTGTGCATGTAGTTGTAGCGAGCAAAATTGCGGGTGCATCTAGAATTTCCTGTTTTTTAACTGATGATTAGTCATGCATTTTAGTAGCATGAAACTATATGGTTTTTGTAATATGTTTAGGGAATTGTTATTGCCACTTCATCATTGAACCAAGGCACTCCATGGTACCACTCTCAGAGCATGTGGTACAATGTGTGCAATGCCTGACTTGCATTGTACCACATGCTTTAAAAGTGGTACCATGGAGTGCCTTAGTGGTACCATGTGTGCAATGCACGACATGCATTGTACCACATGCTTTAAAAGTGGTACCATGGAGTGCCTTAGTTCAATGATGGAGTGGCAATAGCATCACCCTATGTTTAATATAAATGGGCGTGAATGATTGTTACTAACTTACTTATCCCTTTTTTTTTTTTTTTGTCTGCGTTTACCTTCAGGGCGATCTTTCTGAATCTGAAAGCAAGATCAGTTGCCATTAAGAAGGCCTAGAACTTCTCTCAAAAAAAAAAAAAAAGAAGGCCGAAATATGGTTTTTGTGATAAATTTTTCTTCCACTTCTGTGTTTCGACTTTAGCTTACAACTCTTACGTTGCGACAGTTCCAATACCTCACTTATGTAATAGGCTTCTTTTAAATGTTTTGCATTATGGAATTTGTATAAATATCATGGGTGATATGTCAGTAAATGTAAGCTAGGCTTAAGCAGACTTGGCCCTGTTTAGTGCCTGCTTAATTTCAGCTTTTGTAATCTTCAATGGGAAATAATATTTGGGCTTATTACACAAAGGTAAGCAGACTGTTTTGGTCATTTTTGCATTATTCTCATAGCAATCTACTACAGATATAAATTGTTTTGGGAAGTAGCTTTCATCATAGTTTTATGTTTTTTAAAAGCTATTGATAAACTACAATAAACAAAGGTTTAGGCAAATTTACAGGAGGGAAAAGATGAACAGACGAGTCATTGTAAAATAATTTGATACTAGATTTTTCAAGATGTTAATTAATTCTCTCCCTTTGTTAATTCAATCGTTAAAATGAAAATTTGTATAACAAGGTTTTTTTTTTTTATAACCTGGATAACAAGTTTCTGGTTGCAATTGAATCAGATTTAATTTCAAATACAGTTCGATTAACATCCAAATTCAATTAAGTATAGTTATGATATTTATATATTCACTTTGAAATAATAATAATAATAATAATAATAATAATAATAATAATAATAATAATAATAATAATAATAATAATAATAATAATAATAAGCTACTAATTTAATGCTAACACTTGATTAATAAATTAGGTGTAGTATTATATCTGTTATTTGAGGGCATTCCTATTTCAAATTGAATTTTTAATTCCCACCCAACTATTAAGATCCGTTGAGTTTTGGGTCAAATTTGGAACTTCGCCTGATTCACATTAGGACTAATATAAGAATGGACAGTGCTGTTATTCTGTTTCGAAAAAAAAAACACAATTCTTTAAAGGTTGTACTGTGCAGACTGTTGCACAGAACTTAGGAAAAAGTAGGTGTGTAAAGTGGGTCGAATTGGCTCAGCTCACCCCGTTTATGCAACTCACGAATAAAATATTTTTATTTAATTATTTTCAAATAAACTATTTATTAATAAACAGTTTTATTATACTTTCATGTAGAAAATAAATATAATTTTTTTAAAAAAATTAAAACAGTCTTCAAATACTTTTTTTAAAAATAAAGTGTTTTATTAAACTATATTTCAGAAAATAATGATTTATTTTTAAACTGTTTCTAATAAAATTTTAATAAATTGTTTTGCAGGACACAATTTTTAGTAATTTATTTTTTAATTAAAAGTTTTTAATAAACTGTTTTTTTAACAACTATTATCAAATAAATTTTTTAATAAATGATTTAAGAAGTTATTTTTATTAAAAATAAAATAGGCTTTTGCAATTAACCCGCGGGCTAACTCGTGGGCTAATTTGCCAACCAACCCGCAAGTCGCCCTGGCTCGCCTCGCCCTATTGACCCACGAATTAGTAGGGTTGGGCGAGTCACCCTATATCCCTTACCAAACTTATTTCACCCTGTCCCGTGGCTCACCAAAATTCGCCCAACTCGTCAAGGTGGGGGATGGGACGGGGCGGGCCACCCTGTTTGATATCTCTAGGAAAAAGCATTGAATTGTTGTCCAGTAAGAATAATGATATGCTTTAAAATTTCGAAGTGCATTTTAAAACGTATAAAAACATACACGTTTTGTGTCGTAGAAACAAGTTTGGACCAGAACGTACGTTTGAGAAATGATTTCCAAACATGGCTTTAGTGCTAGTGCATGCTTTGAGTTTGAGTATTTGGTCATTTTGCCTTTTGGTTAATTACTAATTGCGATTTTTGTTTTTCATGTAGCAAATGAGATATGTGAGAAGTTGGCTGTGATGGTGGGGTTTGCCGGTTTGGTAATAATATGATAAGCTATTTGATAGAACAGCCACATATGCCAATAACAAAAGCTGCTAATGCTCTCACTAACTTCAATGGAACTGCAAGCTTAACGCCCTTAATTGGCGCGCGCCTTCATTGCCGATTCATTTGCCGGACCCTTAAATCTGAACTATTACACTGGGTTCAATTATGTACCAGATAGTAAGAGCAATACTCACTTACAAACTTACAATAAACAAAACCAATGAATATATAGTCCTATGCTATATATATACTAGTAATGACCCCATGCAATGCACGGGAAAGTTAGCAAGACAAAGTATTACATGACAAAAAATAATTTTAAATTAAAAAATAGAAGTAAGATATTGCAAGTGATTTAAATTGATAAAGAAAAAAAAATTTGTATATGTACTTGTGTAAATGTCTCATAAAAGAGAGATATTGTCCAACTAAAAGTTTTAAAAAATATTTAAATTATATTTTTTTTAGAGAAGTCACCCAATTACATCTTTTCTTTTCCTTTTTCCTTGAGAAGCATGAAAAAAAAAATGACTTATTCTTTTTAAGTTTGTTTTCCTCAAACTGCAAAAGTCTAACTTGGTCTATATTTATATAATTTTTTTTGAAAGACAAAAAATCAAAGAGACAAATAAATGAAAAGAGAGAAAAAGGAAAAATCAATATAAAAAAAGACTTTAGGCTTTATCTGAATCCTTTTAAATGTAAAGGATGTGTTTGCCTCTTTGTGATCAAAATATAGAAAAACCTAAAGGTTAACACCTAGAAAACAAAAATGAAATAAGCCAATAAAGCATCTATATATTTTTTAATTTTCATTTTTTTAATTATTTTCAAACTCTTGAAAAAAAAAACCAATATGACCTTTTCTTTTCCTGTTTCCCTCAAAAACTCTTAAAAAGCTAACTTGGTCCCTCTTTTCCATTTGATACAAAAATGGAAAACAGAAAAGAATACAAAAAGAGAAAAAAAGGAAAATCAATTTAGAGCCCAAACAAACTTTAGGCTCTTTTAGTTCCTTCTAAATGTTTGGATTTGATGCTCAGCTTGGTTGCTTGAAATCAAACCCTGTGGAACCTAAAGGTTAACAATGAAAAAAAGGAAAACAAAAGCATTAAATTAAGACTATATAAAGAAGCAAATTCAATAATTACAAAACCTATAAAAACCTTTGTGGTAGCACTGGCATATATGTCGGTGACTTGGTGGTGGTTGTGGCCCTCATAGGTGGTCTTAGTGGGATCGATGGGGACTTTTTGGGAGAGAGAAAGAGGCATAGATTAATATAACCTTTTTAAACAAATATATAATTAAATTATGGATATTCATTATATATAGACAGATATATTATTTGTGGGTGTGGGGGTGGGGGTGGGGGTGGGGGTGGGTATGTCTAAATTGCCTAAGTTCCAAATAAATGAGTTGTTCATTACAAAAATTTATATTAGTTTCTCTCAATTATGAATTAACATTAATGACTCTGTATTATCATAATAATTTCAAAAATTTTGAAAGTTATAATGATTTGGGGAATAATAAATGTCCCTAATTTGCGGATATGTAATACTACAAATTGTATACATTTGTCTAAAAAAGTTATGCAAGTGACATGAAGATATATGTGCATCACATATGTTCGTGACTCATGTGATAGGAAGCTTGCCAGATTAAGAATTGTAACAACTCCTTTATATAAGAAATGAAAGAGAGTACTATTGCACTGTTTATATATAAAGAAATAAGTTTAAATTGTAAACCTCAAAAAGTTTTAATCATGTACCTTTCTTAATACTGTTATAAATTTTCATTTTTAATAGATATACGAAAAACCTAAGTGACAACTTTTTGTTCAAATTTTAACATTTTTTAAAAATTATTTATGTATTTTTTCGTATCTTAAAGGTTAATTAATATATTTTTTATAATATTTTATTTTCCAATTAAGCTCTCGTGCATTGCACGGGGTTCACATCTTGTGAGTAATATATACTTGTGACACAACCTTCACACAACCTTCCTAAAAGAGACTTGCCATGTAATAATCATCATGCATGATAAACACAAGTGTCATGATCTTAATTACGGATAAGTTCTAAAATATGCAATTTTTCCAAGTCGATGGTTGATTCAACATAAATTATTTGGCCGTTAGATTAGTCAATTCCAAAAAGATCGTTTGAACGACATTATCTTCTTCGGTGATTTTTTTTTTTTTTTTCCATTTATTATAGGTACGGGTGTAGTAACAAATCAAAAATAAAAAATTGACCAAAATTGATTAATCAAAAAATTGATTGGTCGATTTTTTAAATATATGTTCAAGTTAAAATCGATTAAAAAAATCGACTGAATGCTTCAAAAATCGACCGATCACCATTATTGATCAATTTTTTTTATTTTTATTTTACAAAAAAATAGACCAAAATTGACCGAGTACGCCCTTAATTACAGGACAGTATGAGTATTGAAAAAATCTAGCAGTTTTCTAATTTGTAGGATGCTACTCCCTTAAGGGCTATTTAAAAAGTCTAAGAGTTGATTCTATATGTTTAATAAGTGAACATATTTTATATATTAAAATACTTGGTTAATGCTTTTTTATTACGTAGTAGTCTGTGTACATTCTAAAATCACATGGCTTAAATCAGGTTCTTTATCAAACCCATTTATAGTATTTCTTTCATATAAATCAGATTGGAAAAAAATAAAGAAAAAAGAAAAAGAAAAACAAGGCTCGGGCTAGAGGTGATCTTAATTTTATGCAGTTTCAAACAAAAAATAATATTGAATAATAGACATTCTGTCAAGGTCTGATATGCTTAATTAACAATATGATCAGGGTACGATATGCTTAACAATATGGCAACACTACCACAGTTGAGACCTCCCCCATGTAAAGATGAACAAGTGTGCCAACAGGCCGATTCCGGCCAGTTGGCAATTTTCTACATATCTCTCCTCCTAACTGCGGTGGGAGTGGGTGGAATCAAGCCGTGCGTGGTGGCATTCGGGGCTGAACAATACTACGAAACAGATCCAAAACAAAAGACCAAAACATGGAAGTTCTTCAACTAGTACTATTTCGGCCTGGGGATATCTATTCTTTGCAGTGACAGTGATTGTGTATGTACAAGATTATGTTGATTGGGGTTGGGGTCTTGGGATTCCAACCATCTTGATGGGGATCTCGATTATCGCATTTATAGTCTGGATATCCTCTGTATCGAATTTTGGATCCTGTGGTGAGCCCGTTTATGCAATTGTTACAAGTTTGTGTGGCGGCGTTTAGAAAGATAAATGTGATCATGATTTCTGATGTGATGTTTTCATTGTACGAGCATAAAGAGCTTGATGCTTTGATTTCCGTGGTGGAACTCACAATGATCATTCCATCAATGGAGGATGAGAAGTCATTTCAAGATGACTATCGCATCACGTCGTCGTGCTGATATTGTGTGATAGGGGTGAAAGTCGGTAGGTTCGATCGGGGTTTTTCCATTATTTTCCACCGAACTGAAGTTATTGGTGTGCTAGAATTAGAGACCGAAACTGACCGATGAGTGTTCGGTTCGGTCAGGGTCGGGGTTGTTCGGTTTTGGTCGGGGTTACGGGGTGGTTCGGTGTGGTTCGGGGTGGGCTTCTAGAAGATGGCCTACTGGTTTGGGCCAACTTTTTTGGGCCTAAATGTTTAATGTATTTTTATTTTTATTTTTTGGGTTTGGGTCAATGATTTAAAGCCATGTTCGTGGGTTTGGGCCAATTATTTTATGTCAACTAATAACAATGAAATGGTCCAAACAAAAACCATTCTCCAACAAAAAAATACATGCTTTTGAACTATGATTGTCCCAAAAATACGAAATTAAAATGTCAATCAGTAGTCTAAGATCATCACCACTAGTTCACCACTATTCAATACCAATAATAAGTAATACTAACAAACAAAATGTCCAAGTGCATACTCCATTGTCTCCATACTCCATAGTCCATGGTAACTTAGTAAATAAAAACAGTCATAAGTCCGAACAATAATAATAATAATAAAAAAAGAAAAACTAAAAAGTCCTACAAACACAGTCCAAAATTAAAAACTCAATTCCCACTCCAAGAAGCTGCTGCTTTGATTAACTTGATTAAGAGGACAAACCTGAAAGGATCAAAAGGAGAAGAAATGCTGAATTTAGAAACTCAATAATGTCCACAATTAAAAAGGCTTAAAAAAGTAAGCCAACAAATAAATTACCTCTCGTTTAGCAAAATAAGATGCTTAATCATCAACGTTTATAGACTCTGATGAAGGCCTTTCCACATGAACTAAAAAAATAAAAATTAAACATGTCAAAGTATTTAAAAATACTAGCAAACATGTTAACAGACACAATTACCCGATTCAAGCATTTTGAGTTGCTCTATATCATCCATAGCTTCACAAAGACAAACGAATGAAGACCGCAACCAATTTTGTCTGCAAATAAGTGCCTCGACCATGTTCGGAGACAATGACTACGGAAGAGATCAAGTATATGACCTCCAGTGCTAAATGCCGACTCCGAGGCAACAGTAGACACATGAATTCCTAGTACATCTCTAGCTATTTCGCTAACAATGGTGTATTTGTCGGAATGGTCTTCCACCAACTCAATATATCAAAATTAGGAGAATCATATTCATATCCTTCGTTCAAGTATCTTTTCAATTCATTCTTGGATCCCATATCACTTTCACTTTCCAAGTGCATCTGAAAGTCTAAATCAAAAGATGCCCTAAATTCTTCATCATCCTCATCAACATCCGTAACCCCCGATAATTTATTCACATTTAACTTCACATTTGCATTAGGATCGTTCTTAGCATAACACTAGTATAGAATAGTCAACTCCCTAGATTCATCATCTTCCTCTTTCTTTCTTTCTCTTTTTTTTTTCCTCTTACAGGAATAATTTGAGCATGCCTTGAGTTTTGGAACTTGGGAGACCTTTCTGTCCTTTTGACGAGTCATTGTCATATTGTCACGCCCCGGAACCACTCAGATGATCCTAGGACACGTGGCACGCCACCAAGGCTTAATCCCAATCATTAAAGTTCCAAAAATAAATTTAAAATAAACTTAAACCAAAGAAGCTCAACAATAATAAATAAATAAATAAAAAATCATGTCTTTGTAATCAACCAAAATAACCCTGTTTTAACAAATAATAACTTCTCAAATAACATTACCAAATCCTAGTCATGAGCTCCCAAAGTCCAAGCAAGAGTTTTTAAATACTTTAAGAGAAATACTAAATATAACCATTTACAACCATCCCAATAAATAAATCTCCAAGTTCAAACGTCCCAATCTAATAACATTAATCATGGTAACACTACGAACAAACAAACCCAGCTAACATAGTCCAACTTTATATTACAGGAGTTAGGTTACAATCCAACTAAAGTATAAAGTTTAACTAGAAATATTACATAAGCCTTAAACCAACCAAAGTATGACTCGTACTACAACCCAGATTAAACCGATTAAGTACAACTATATTGCAAGCTTTAAACTGAAAAGCAGATAACTATTAACAAAATTACAACAACTTCCCAAAATCTCGCCAAGCCACTCCCCAGCTCACTTCCCCGATTCCTCGCCACGATCACCTACGATGGTTATTCAATAACCATTACAATATATAAGCTATATGCTTAGTGGGTAATGCTAATCATGATTATGGATAGTAAACATGCTCAATTCAACATATTACAAATAACTATAGTCTCTGGCAATTACTAGTTCACTCCCACCACTACCGGCTAGCCCGCGGCTCCACTCCCCAAGCCCACGTGACTAGTCATGACCCACGCCCTCACACGTGCGGTCCCATAGGCCTCTGGCGGCCGTGGTCGTCACCACAAAGATTACCTCATGGTGGTATAGAACTAGCAATTTTCATTGACCCAAATAGGCAACTCAACATGCTCATTTAATCATTACACCGTGCTTCCACAATCAAATTGGGCCTAATTTAACCACATGAATTTTGCCCAATAATAATCTAAATAAATTAAATTACGCTAATTAGGCATGTTTTGGCATCACAATTGAATCCAACATGGAAATCATCCAAATAACAAAATTAACATCACTCACCTCTTGGGTTTCGCTCCTAATCTTGAAATTAAAGACCTATTAAGAACCAGGTACAAATCCTATATAAAAATTACAAGTTATGAGCTAAAATCTCAAAATGGGTCGCGGAAAAACTGTCACAGAACTCAATAAAATTAATACCAATAGATTAGACTCACCCCCAGGAGTCCGAATATGTAGCCTGTTTTAAAAACCGATGTTGTTCGGCACGTCAATCGGCGTCGAAGACGTCACCGTCAAACCTGTAACTCTCGTGCTTAACTCTTTGCAATATACCTATACTAACTTAGACTAGAACTAATTTGGATGAAGAGTCATCCATCTTAGGTTAGGTGGCTTAGTTACATAAGTTTACCCATTTTATTATGAAACCCCCACTAGTTCGCTAGTTTTGCATTTACGCCCCTACTTATTATGGAACTATATTAAAACTATCCCAAACCTAAAGGGGTATTTGTCTATGTCTCGCATGGGTCCCATAAGTGGTCCCATATAATTATCTGAAGTTGCTAATTACCCTACTAATTATATAACGTATTCAATTCGTGCTCACAAAGGTACCCCTAATTGACCCCAAAAGTGGTCACTACCTAATAACATGATATTATCAACAGTAAAATAATAAATCATTTAAGCCTTAATAAACATTTAGGCACATAGGGTGTTCCACATATAATGTCCCATCTCAACTGGGACCCATCAACACACATCCCAACTTGGGATTGCCATACTAGCAACAACTGGGTTCCCAACTGGACACCCATAATCAACTTAGTGGGTTAATTCCCACTTTCAATAAGTGTCACATAACACATTAATTAACATTAACTCATGATTATGCATGCTAAAGCAATAATAAATATAAACCGCGGGAGCGGGTGTCACATCTCTCCCCTCCTTAAAAAGGAGTTTGTCCCCAAACTCATAGTACCTCATGTTTCGAACAAGAACGGATACTTCTCCTTCATTTCATCTTCTCTTTCCCACGTGGCTTCCTCAATGGAATGATTCCGCCATAGCACCATAACCAAAGGAATAGTCTTTGTCCTCAGAACTTGTTCTTTTCTGTCAAGAATCTTGACTGGCTGCTCGACATAAGTCAAGTCTTCCCTGACTTCCAACGGCTCTGGAATAATCACTTTCTTTGGATCTGATACACATTTCCTTAACATTGATATGTGAAAAACATCATGCACATTAGCTAATTCGGGTGGTAATTCTAACCGATAAGCTACTGGTCCAACTCTGCCAATGATCTCAAATGGCCCAACATACCTTGGATTCAACTTCCCACGTTTCCCAAACCTTGTAATACCCTTTGAAGGTGATACTTTCAAAAATACAAAATCCCTAACTTCAAACTCCATCGGTCTTCTTTTCAAGTCCGCATAGCTTTTATACCTACTTTGGGCTGTTTGAAGTCGTTGTTGTATTACCTTTATCTTCTCTGTGGTCTGCTGAACAATTTCAGGCCCTATCAATCTCCTCTCACCAACCTCGGTCCAACAAAGTGGAGAACGACACTTACGCCCATATAAAGCCTCAAAAGGCGCCATCCCAATACTGGATTGATAACTATTATTATAAGCAAATTCAGCCAATGGCAAGTGCTCTTCCCAATCACCTTTGAAATCCAAAACACAAAGTCGAAGCATATCTTCTAGTATTTGAATTACACGTTCTGATTGGCCATTGGTTTGAGGATGAAAAGCTGTACTGAAACTCAATCTTGTACCCATCGCTCTCTGCATTCCTTGCCAAAATCTTGATGTAAATGCAGTATCTCGATCAGAGACTATAGATACTGGAACTCCATGAAGTCTCACAATTTCTTGAACATACAATTCAGCTAACTTCTTTGGATCATTGGTCTTGATTGGTAGAAAATGTGCAGACTTAGTCAATCGATCAACGATTACCCATACACTGTCATTTGACTTTCTAGATCTTGGTAAACCTCCCACGAAGTCCATTGTGATATTTTCCCATTTCCACTCTGGTATAGGTAATGGTTCCAATTTTCCCGCTGGTTTATGATGTTCTACCTTCACCCTCTGACAAGCCACACACTTTGCCACATGTTCTGCCACTTCACGTTTCATCCCTGACCACCAATAGATCTCTCGCAAATCACGATACATCTTAGTACTACCCGGATGGATTGAGTACCTCGTATTGTGCGCCTCTTCCAAAATTACTTCCTTGATACCATCTATATTGGGTATACAAACCCGATTCCTGAATTTCAATACACCATTCTCAAAAATAAATTCTGGTTGCTTACCTTCAGGTATCTCATCATGAATCTTCTTCAATATTGGATCTTGAAGCTGTTTGGCTCGAATTTCATCAATAAGAGACGGCTGTGCAATAATAGCTGACATTAAAGCACCTCTGGTTTCTGGAATCACCTCCAACTTTAGCTGCTCCATTTCCCGAATTAACTTTTCTTGTGAAGTCAAAGCATAAGCCAAATTGCTTGTAGACTTTCGACTCAGCGCATCGGCCACCACATTAGCTTTCCCTGGATGATATTGGATTGTCAAGTCATAATCCTTCATTAGCTCTAACCACCTCCTCTGTCTCATATTCAAATCCCGTTGTGTAAACAAATACTTTAGACTTTTATGATCAGTGTAAATTTCACACTTTTCCCCGTAGAGATAATGCCTCCAAATCTTCAAAGCAAAGATAACTGCCGCTAACTCAAGATCATGAGTCGGATAATTCACTTCATGTGGCCTTAACTGTCGTGAGGCATAGGCAATCACCTTGTTGTTTTGCATTAGTACACAACCCAAACCTCGGTATGAAGCATCACTGTAAATCACAAACCCTGTAGTACCTGAGGGATGGTCAATATTGGTGCTGTCATCAAACGAGTCTTCAATTCAACGAAACATTCTTCACATTCTGGACTCCAAACAAAAGGAACATCTTTTCGCATAAGTTGTGTCATTGGCATTGCAATTCTTGAAAAATTTTCCACGAACCTTCGGTAATATCCAGCTAATCCCAAGAAGCTTCGTACCTCTGGCACACTTGTTGGCGACTTCCAATTGGCTACAGCTTCAATTTTCTGTGGATCTACTGATACACCCTCCTTTGAAATCACGTGCCCCAAAAATGCTATCTCAGTTAACCAGAATTCACATTTCTTCAACTTTCCAAATAGCTTCTTTTCACGAAGTCGCTGTAAAACCAACCGTAGATGCCTCTCGTGATCTTCTACACCCTTGGAATATATTAGGATATCATCTATGAAGACGATGACAAACTCGTCCAGATAGTCTTTGAACACTCGATTCATCAAATCCATAAATGCTGCCAGTGCGTTTGTAACTCCAAAAGGCATAACAAGAAATTCATAATAACCATAACGGGTCATGAATGCTGTCTTCTCCACGTCTTCTTCTTTGACCTTTAACTGGTGATAACCCGATCGCAAATCAATCTTAGAAAACACTTGGGCTCCTTGAAGTTGATCAAACAAGTCGTCGATCCTAGGCAACGGATATTTGTTCTTGATAGTTAACTTGTTGAGTTCTCGATAATCGATACACATCCTCATAGTCCCGTCTTTCTTCTTGACAAACAATACTGGTGCACCCCACGGCGATACACCAGGTCGAATGAATCCCTTATCTAGAAGATCTTGCAATTGAATCTTCAGTTCTTTCAACTCCACCGGTGCCATTCTATACAGTGTTTTCGATACTGGCTGAGACCCAGAGGCTACTTCAATAGTAAATTCAATTTCTCGCTCAACTAGTACATCAGGTAGATCTTCAGGAAAGACATCTGGAAACTCTCGCACAACTGAAATATCTTCTACTCTAGTCCCTGTGACCCGTGTGTCAATTATTGAACATAAGAACCCCCGACAACCTTGTTTCAACAACTTGCCTACCCGTATTGCTGAAACCAAATATGGCGGTGCTACAACACTAGTTCCCTGAAAACTAAACTCCCCTTGTCCCATTTGTCGAAAAGTAACTATTTTCTGTTCACAATCGATTGTAGCTTGGTTCGCGGATAACCAATCCATACCCAAAATTACGTCAAAATAATTAACGGCCAACGGAATTAAATCCACTGTCAAAATCCTATCATTTATCCTGATGTCACATGCTTTAAATATTGATGAGGTCACCATAGATTTGCTTAAGGGTAAAGATATCGACAAATCATACCCCAAAGGTTCTGACATGCTGTCTAAATGTCTAACAAATTCATGTGCAACAAAAGAATGTGTTGACCCTGAATCTATTAAAACATGCGCCGGGTGTGAACAAATGAGTAATGTACCTGATACCACAGAATCGGCAGCTACAGCATCTCCCTATGTTAGACGGAAATACCTTCCTTGTCTTTGTTCAGGCCCTTTCCCTTTATCCACATTTGTCCCTGGTTTTGTCCAAGTTGAAGCTACAGAACATGTCCCTCGCTGTCGTTTTGTTGGGCAATCTTTTGCTTGATGTCCAGATTGTCCACATTCGAAACATTTTCCTCTCATGTCTGGATTGATACTCCCCATACTCTGAGTTCGAGCTTGTGGCCAATTTCTTACTATATGTCCCTTCTGCTTGCAGATATTGCACACTAGTGTCAAGTGGCATACTCCCCAATGTTGACGATTGCACGTTGGACATAATGGGAGACTCTCCCCAGATAAGGAACTTCCCCTTTGAACTCCTGAGCTAGAACCAGAACCTCGCAAGAACGGCTTCTTAAAGAAACCCTGTCCTTTACCTTTTCCCTCAGCTGGCCGCTTATTTTGTTGGCTCTGTTTGTACTTGTCGATATCTCTTTCTGCTATCAAGGCAACATCTTGTACATCGGAAACTTTTCGAAGTTGGTGTGTATCAACTCGGCTTCTAATGTTATCCCGTAGTCCCTCCTCAAATTTTCGTGCTCTATCCACTTCTCTTGGTACTGTTCGATGTGCAAACCGAAGTAGACTATTGTACTTAGCTGCATACTCATTTACTGTCATATCCCCTTGTTGTAGATTAGCAAACTCTCGACCCATCTGAGTCTTGACGGATGCTGGAAAGTACTGCTTATAGAAAACTTTCACAAATCTGTTCCAGGTCTCTGGTGCCCCTTGCTCGATCACATTTACCCACCAGTTCTGGGCTTCACCTTTCAAAGTATCGGTAGCACACATTATCTTCTCCCCATAAGTACACTCCACCGCCCGAAAGATACGTTCCATATCCATTACCCAATGATCAGCTTGTGATGGATCTGGGCCTCCATCAAATTGACTTGGTTTTCTTTTATAGAATTGTTCAATGACTCCTCGTTCAGTCCGTGGTTGTGGGTTTGCAGGTCTATCACCACCCATTCGATCACTTACTGTCCTTACGAAATTACTTACCACTTCTTCTAGATGGTCCATCCTCGAATGAGGTGAACGTTCCCGATTATGATCCATTCTTTACCTGTCAGTCATTTCAAATAAATATTTTGCATGCTATGCCAACATGTTATATAACAACATAGCAGTAATTACTCATATGCATTCATGAAATGCATCTACATGCTCAACATTTACACGTACTCTCAATCGTCGTCTCTCGTACCCAAGGCTCTAAGCCTAATGCTCTGATACCACTAAATGTCACGCCCCGGAACCACTCAGATGATCCTAGGACACGTGGCACGCCACCAAGGCTTAACCCCAATCATTAAAGTTCCAAAAATAAATTTAAAATAAACTTAAACCAAAGAAGCTCAACAATAATAAATAAATAAATAAAAAAACAAAATCATGTCTTTGCAATCAACCAAAATAACCCTGTTTTAACAAATAATAACTTCTCAAATAACATTACCAAATCCTAGTCATGAGCTCCCAAAGTCCAAGTAAGAGTTTTTAAATACTTTAAGAGAAATACTAAATATAACCATTTACAACCATCCCAATAAATAAATCTCCAAGTTCAAACGTCCCAATCTAATAACATTAATCATGGTAACACTACGAACAAACAAACCCAGCTAACATAGTCCAACTTTATATTACAGGAGTTAGGTACAATCCAACTAAAGTATAAAGTTTAACTAGAAATATTACATAAGCCTTAAACCAACCAAAGTATGACTCGTACTACAACCCAGATTAAACCGATTAAGTACAACTATATTGCAAGCTTTAAACTAAAAAGCAGATAACTATTAACAAAATTACAACAACTTCCCAAAACCTCGCCAAGCCACTCCCCAGCTCACTTCCCCGATTTCTCGCCACGATCACCTACGATGGTTATTCAATAACCATTACAATATATAAGCTATATGCTTAGTGGGTAATGCTAATCATGATTATGGATAATAAACATGCTCAATTCAACATATTACAAATAACTATAGTCTCTGGCAATTACTAGTTCACTCCCACCACTACCGGCTAGCCCGCGGCTCCACTCCCCAAGCCCACGTGACTAGTCATGACCCACGCCCTCACACGTGCGGTCCCATAGGCCTCTGGCGGCCGTGGTCGTCACCACATAGATTACCTCATGGTGGTATAGAACTAGCAATTTTTATTGACCCAAATAGGCAACTCAACATGCTCATTTAATCATTACACCGTGCTTCCACAATCAAATTGGGCCTAATTTAACCACATGAATTTTGCCCAATAATAATCTAAATAAATTAAATTACGCTAATTAGGCATGCTTTGGCATCACAATTGAATCCAACATGGAAATCATCCAAATATAAAAATTAACATCACTCACCTCTTGGGTTTCGCTCCTAATCTTGAAATTAAAGACCTATTAAGAACCAGGTACAAATCCTATATAAAAATTACAAGTTATGAGCTAAAATCCCAAAATGGGTCGCGGAAAAACTGTCACAGAACTCAATAAAATTAATATCAATAGATTAGACTCACCCCCAGGAGTCCGAATATGTAGCCTGTTTTAAAAACCGATGTTGTTCGGCACGTCAATCGGCGTCGAAGACGTCACCGTCAAACCTGTAACTCTCGTG
This sequence comes from Hydrangea macrophylla, assembly GCA_033977485.1. Taxonomy (NCBI): domain Eukaryota; kingdom Viridiplantae; phylum Streptophyta; class Magnoliopsida; order Cornales; family Hydrangeaceae; genus Hydrangea; species Hydrangea macrophylla. The sequence continues at coordinate 110,078,516 of CM066991.1, forward strand.
CTTAACTCTTTGCAATATACCTATACTAACTTAGACTAGAACTAATTTGGATGAAGAGTCATCCATCTTAGGTTAGGTGGCTTAGTTATATAAGTTTACCCATTTTATTATGAAACCCCCACTAGTTCGCTAGTTTTGCATTTACGCCCCTACTTATTATGGAACTATATTAAAACTATCCCAAACCTAAAGGGGTATTTGTCTATGTCTCGCATGGGTCCCATAAGTGGTCCCATATAATTATCTGAAGTTGCTAATTACCCTACTAATTATATAACGTGTTCAATTCGTGCTCACAAAGGTACCCCTAATTGACCCAAAAAGTGGTCACTACCTAATAACATGATATTATCAACAGTAAAATAATAAATCATTTAAGCCTTAATAAACATTTAGGCACATAGGGTGTTCCACATATAATGTCCCATCTCAACTGGGACCCATCAACACACATCCCAACTTGGGATTGCCATACTAGCAACAACTGAGTTCCCAACTGGACACCCATAATCAACTTAGTGGGTTAATTCCCACTTTCAATAAGTGTCACATAACACATTAATTAACATTAACTCATGATTATGCATGCTAAAACAATAATAAATATAAACCGCGGGAACGGGTGTCACACATATACTCATAGCATATGTGACTATATTTCACCAAAGATTGTTACGCCCACTATGTTTTTGTCCTTCACAGACATGTATAGCAATAATGTGTGTATATATATATATTAATTCCATTTCATTGACTTTAGTAAAATGATGTGAGTGAAAAAAATGTTGAAAAGCGAGAGAAATGTATTGAACTCTATTGAATATGAGTAATGTTATGCTTTTTAAATTTAAATTTTAAATTTTTATTTTAAGTGATGTGATAGTGGGTTTACTATATTTTAATTGGAGGGTGTTGAAGGGACCCCACAATGGTCAGTGAACCCACTAAATTTTGATTGGTGCCACATCATTTGAGATTGAGATTTAGAATTTATTGGATCGAAACAATCACACGCAAACAATATATGAAAAACAGAAAGATTAAAGAAACACAGAGATTTATCACGTGGTTCGACAATGTACCTACGTCCACACTGGAGAGCCAGAAGTTTTCCACTATCAAAAACGATTTAGGGTTACATCATATAAATCCCCTATATGTACATGGCAAAATCCCCAATAGTCAAGGGGAGGGCCCTGTGGCCCATAGATCCTCCCCTTGACTCTTGGACCTAGAATAACAGATCCATTACAATATGAGTCACACCCAATAGAATTTGAATTTAAAAAGAACAGCATTACTTATTGAATATTGATCTATTGTCCAAAACTTTGATGTATATAACTTATTATCACACATAAAGAAAATTAATTATTCAACTGATCGTACTGTGTATACTAACTTCTCGTCCATTTTCTACCAAATTTGATGTCAAATGTTTTAAAGCACTTAATGGCTGAGCATCTTTGACTTTGTTTCTAAGATTTTTTTTTCTCCCCTCAAGATGCTAGTTAAAGAATCATAGATGAGAATGGAAGTAATAGGACCATATCATAGTGAGAAAGTAAAGTGAAAGATTCAGCCTTTATTCTGAAATAAAGTCTAGATTAGCCATTTATGCGTGGTTGAGACTTGAGAGATCATGCGCTCTAGCTTCCTCAACTGAATATTTGTAATTAGATATTGGTGGATATGAGTAATGCTATACTTTTCATATTTATTAATCTTAAATTCTTTGTTTCGTGTATCATGTATATGCAGTGGCATATGGTACCAGCATGGCCGGCTCAAAGGGGGGGCGAGAGGGGCAACCGCACCGGGCCACCAAAGTTCATCACATTTTGAGAGCCCCTATAAAATTTTCATAATTTCATTTTTACCTTTAGATTTTTTTAGCATTTTACAGTAGGTCTCCCTCAATTATGTTTAAGCTTCTCCTCAATTTATGTTTAGGCCCCCAAAGGTGCCCAATGCCCAATTTAGTGTCATCAACTATATATATATATATTGATATACATATATATATATACATAACTCAAAAGGCAAGGTCCCTAGAATTTTGAAAATTACACTTCTAGTTTAAGAATTTTTTTAGTTTTAGAAATAGGCCTCCCTAGAATTTTGAAAGATACCATACAATATTTAAGTTTCACAAATAGACTCATATTATAAGTAGACTCCAAAAAAATCGCCAATTATGTAAAAGTAAACCCTAAAAAAATAGCCAATTATGTATAAGTAGACCCTAAAAAAATTGTCTCGGGAGCGCTGCCCCCGAACCCCCGTATAAGGGCCTCCCTTTTACTAGTTCGTCCCGGGCCTCCAAATACTCGGGACCGGCCCTGGGTACCAGTAATCACTAATACAACATGTGATATAAGTGTTAAAGCATTTAGGAATCAAATTTGAATTCAATTTAATAAGTACTTAGAAACCAAATTTGAAAAGAATAGCATTATTGTTGGATATTGAGGGCTAATGGATTGATGAAATAAAGTCTAGAATTTCTTTTGTTCGTTTTTCAGTGGGTTAAATACATTTTACACCTTTGTAGTTTATCACTTGTGTCAGTTTGATCCCTATAATTTAGAAAGTGTCACTTTAGTCCCTGTCGTTTCATAAGTGTGTCAAATAAGTCCAATAAGTCCTTTAGTGACGAATAATTTTGTCACTGAAAGTAAAAAAAAATTGTCACAAAAAGTGTTTGAGGGACTAAAATGACACACTTATGAAACTACAGGGACTAAAATGACAATTTCTAAACTACAGGGACCAACTTGACACAAAGGGTAAACTATGTGGGTGTAAAATATAGTTAAACCTTTTTCAGTCGAGGGAGGGAGGGGTAAATGTTGAGTGGAATTAACATCATCTCTACTCTGTACATCAAACTTGATATAGCAAATTGATCATTTGCTATATCAAAGAATGGTTCTCCAATCCATGTAGTAATTAATGTTGTGTATTTTATCATCTTTGTCTGTGGATGTGTCTGCATGAGAGATTAAAAACAAAATTGAGAAACTAATATTTGCAGCATCACTCTAACACAACAACTTTGTCTTGCAAGTAGAGGGGGGCTGGTGTCAAATTTTATGTATGTTTATTGTGTGAATTGGAGAACTCAAATCTGATGTAACACGTCAAATTAGGTGCAAATTATGTTTGATGTATGAGTGAAAGAAGGTCTTAGTGAGGAGTCGTTTGGTACAACGTCAGCTTTCGCAATTTAATCACGACAAAAAAAAATAATAATTTACTTTTGGTTAAAAGCCTCCAAAGGTAACTTTTGACAAATCACAAATTTTTGCGATAGACACATTTTTTACAATTAGATTGTAAAATCTGGTTTTTCTAATAATTTCTGTTGGAGTATTTTAATTAAAAAAAAATACATGTGCTTGTATTTTGTAACCCCCCACACTTTTTGCAACTTTTTAATTATGAGCATATTCAATCGCATTTGTTTATAACAGCCATTTGAATGTGGTCATTGAAATATAAGTTTTTTCTTATTTGTTGGACTAACATTTGTATCAACAACTTTTCTATTCAAAACATGTGATACATGCTCAATTTATTGGACTTCATTACTGATTCAGCTTTGACAAATTTGTAATAGTTGGTGTTTAGCATCACGTTTTTCTCCATGTCCTACTTGTCTTTATGAATTTTTAGTACTATTCATTATATTATTAATTTGGTTCAGAAAATATTTGTTTTGAAATGATTTTGTATTCACTTTTTGAGGTCTCATCCTTCTCTTACAAATAGTGACATCCTCTAGGATTTCTAGTGTGTTAAAAAAATACAGAAAAACAACATTGAGTTACATTTCTCTCTTATACTCTCTCTTATGATTCTCTAAATATTCTGGGCTATAATAAGATGTCATGAGAAGTTTTGGCTTCCTTTGTTGTGCAGATAAAGTGAAGCTATAGTCATTGGCTGGGTTGACTGTACCCTAGAGGCGACACGTACGTCTTATACCCGTTGCGCCGATCAATATCCGTAGGGGGGCACGAATCGTCTTAAGAGAGCGATTTTGTCCGCGCATCACCCTGCCTATACTTTTTCGGATTTCATTGCATCAATTTTATTTTCCAACAATTTCATTTTTAAAATTCCATAATCACTTGTACATTCTAAAAATTGAAACCAAACGGGGCTTAAAGGGAAGGGAGAGTCAAGATATCGAATTTCATCTCTATCAAAAAGAAAGCAATCGCAAGAAACCAAGAAAAACAAGATTGGGGTCCTCAGCAGCAGCCAATAAGCTGTCGAGGATCTTTTCTCGATAAAACATTAGCATGTAAAATTAGAAAATGATTTAGACATAAAGCGCCCGCGCCATAAAATGACCCAAGTGTCAACAGTACCACAGAATTGTGGGGAGAGGAGTTATAATTAAGAATCTATTGAAAGATTCAAACTCAAAATGTCAACAAAGTGACAAAAGATTCATTGCACAGAGAATCACTTTCACTAGTCTGAACTTTGAAAGTCCAAATAAAAAAAAGTAATGGAAGCTAGGTACACTTAAATGGGACATCTAAATTATCTATCTATTAATGTGAATTTTTAAATTTATTCATTAGTTATCATATAAAGTTCGAATTAATTTTAAAATTGTCATGTCACGACACATCAACATGTGGATAGTTTAGGTACACAAAACCGGTTTACTTAACAATTTTAAAATAAAAAGGTCCCTATTTAATCACCTAACCAATACCGCATGCATGTGATCAATCTTTTTCATGTACACTAATAATTACTCCCTCCGTCCCATAATAAGTGTCCACTTCCACTTTGCACATTGTTTAAGAAAGTTGTAATATATTAGTTTATTTGGTTCATTAAAGGGTCACTTTTCAATTTTACCCTTAGATGTGATGGGTGTTTGACTTTTTACTTGTTTTGAGACCACTAATAAATGCTACTTTGTCTTTATTATATGGGTAGTTTTGGAAAGTAAATAAAAGCTATATGCCAATTTAAGAAAGTGGACACTTATTGTGGGACATCCAAAAAAGGAAATGTGGACACTTATTATGGGACGGAGGGAGTACATAATAAACTTAAAACTCACGAAACTCACGAATTGAAGTTGTATCTTGCCTGCCATGAAATTTAAATGTATTACCTAAAGAGAATTCAGAGATAATTTTCCATATCATGCAAGGTTCAAGATCAAGATGTGCATATTTTAAGAGAGGGATATTGATGTAAAAGTCGTCAATTAGGATAACAGAAATTCTTTATAACTTATTATTATTATTATTATTATTATTATTATCATTTTGACAAAATATTTTTGTTAAAACTGACTATAATTTTTTTAACCGAATATATCTCATGTCTTTTCTCCAACCAGCTTCTCCCTCTGTCACAAATTAAGAATAAATTATTTCGTATGACCGTCACTAATGTCTATTGTGATCTGAGTATTCTGTGAATTCCACGTAAGTTCTACAGTAAGAAGAGATCACAGTGACCATCACACAGTCACATAGATAAAATTCTCCAAATCAAGGTCCCTCTTTTAGAATTTGAGGAAACTTACTTTATTATTACAAAATTTTCAATTTTCTATTATTGTCCTTCGTGTTGGTTTAAAATTTCAATGTCTTAGAGAGAGAAAAAAAAAAAAAAAAAACCTTATTTGATAGAAGGTAAACTTAGGAAGTAAGTATCCAATTAAAATGAAAAATACCAAGTGCACCAGATGTAGATACTTAAATTATTTACCTGATGATGCGTCAATGACAAATTTGAATATTCTGTAGTTAAAGAAAAGCTTTAATTATCCACGTAAATAATGATCTTATTTAGGTGTAATACAATTAAAAATAGATTGACTGGTCTTATTTAGGGGTCTTTTTAGGTGTAATACAATAAAATAGATTGACAGGCTGACTCTTCTTTTAAAAAAGAGCTGTTCAATTGTGTAACATGACTCTTAATTTGAGACGAATGGGAGTGTCTCAGAAGGCAAAGAATACACGACCTTCATTCGTTGGTTAAATCTCAAAAAACTAAGAATCCACCAAGTTCATCAATACCATGTCTAATGATCACTCTTTAAGTACTACTGGTACTGCTCAACCAAACCCTCTCATCACGCAAACCGCACATATCACAATCTTCACCTACCCTCTCCATCTACTGAAACATACAAACTTCATATATATACACACATCGATTATATACGTTTGTAAACATTTTCACTGACATATACACACAACAATCAATTAATACAATTCATGCACCTTCCAGTCACATTTACGCACACGAAAAGACACAACATAATTCGTGCATGCATTTCCAACTGTGAATGTGTGTATTGTCGTGTTCAGTGTTCACATATATTTATGCTATATGTGATGTAGAAAATGAAAGAGACTAAAAGCGTCAAGAAAACAAAATCATACATAGATCCATTAACAAAAACTAAAACAAACAGAAGAAGAATGGACTGATTAAAGGGTTTCTCCATCATGCATTATATGGGTCTTATGTACTCCCAGATACCACGTGACATGCTGACATGGTACTGCAACAGTTAATAAGAGTGAATTATTTGACCGGAATTCATGTCTTAAGACCTATAAATAATGGGACCCATATATACACGAGCTTAATTTCTACACAAATCACACACTGTAATTCACAGCAAAGTACCACATCAACATATCACGTGATACTCTCAAAATACCTAAAAACTTCTCGTGACTCAAATAAAATGCAATGAGGTACGGTATATAGTACAAACATGAGAAAAAAGCTAACCCAATTAACAATCACCTCGTACCCCCAAAACCTTCTCTTTTTCGACTGTTTTTTTTTACATCTGAATCCACCGAGCCAATTGTGTGGGATTCACAACCCCTTGAATGTGGGCCCCATCACTACTCAACAACCTCGCCACCTCACCGTAGCTCTGCTGCGGCACCTTCAGCCTCCCGCTCGATTGACCACCATCGGCTGAGCTGATCATCGACACTTCCCGTACAGGCTCGGCCAGCTGAGCCGAGTCCCACTCCTTACCCAAAACAGTGCCCTTAGTTAAAAACTCGTGAGCCATGCAGCCGGCTAGGAGCAGATTAGATGAATCCAGCACGGCTGCCCTAGACGACGTCCTAGTTGTCACCACCGTAGGCGGTGGCGGTTTGACGGAGTAGGATGTTTCTCTCTCTTTCCGTTTTCGTGAAGACCCAGGGGTCAAGATTTGACGGGAATGGAGGCTCATCCTAGCCGTCCGTTAGATCTATTTCATGCCACGTCACAAACTAACGCTTCAGCCTACTTTGGTAATATTTGGCTTTGTGTGGGGATAAAAGCGTCAAACCGAACGGCCAAAATGGGGGTAAATTAGTAAAACAACTGGAGCCGGTTAAAGAGGGATGTAAATTTCATGAAAACAGAGGGTAGATGTGTAAAATCGATGCAAACATCTTGTCCACAGACAAAACGAGAGAAAATAAAAAAAAAACTATTGGAAATGGGAGAGAGAGAGAGAGAGAGAGAGAGAGGGAGAGGAGAAAATGGATCTGGGGACCGATGACCGGAATCTGGAAATTGGTGGATCTAGGTGTGGGGATAAACGTGCTGCCGCCGGGAGTGGCGGAGGAGAGAGAGAGTGTGAGAGGACTACTAGAGAGAGAGAGAGAGAGAGAGAGGGAAAAGGGAGGTGAGAGAGAGAGTAAGAGGACAGGGAGGAGATTGGGATTTTATAGATAAAAGAGCGAAAGGGCAGGGACGAGCGGCGTGTTTCGACAGTTTATATCACCATGGTTCACAAATACCCCTCTTCTTGACCGAAACAACCTGAAATGCCATCAAGAGAGAGCATATCTGAATTCTGACCCTGCAATATTTATCTGTCGTTTTTGAGTTATTGGCTTTGAGCCCAAAGGAAAGTACCATAAAGGCCCTCCTCTCATTTCTGCAAGGAAAAATGCTTGAGGCACCGACGAAGTGGACTGAAATGGTGCACCGAACGGTCGTTGAGTGTAGCAATACTCTTCTGCAAATATACAGAGTGAAGTGGCCGTTGGGTAAGCGCCTAGGGGTACTTCTTTAGGTCTTGCATTCGAATCCTCTTGGAAGTTGCCTATGTAATTCATCAGGACGCCCTAACCTCCTGAAATTAGTAAGGGTGTGCGCAAGCTGGCTTGGACACCCGTAATTAAAAAAAAAAAAAAAAAAATTGGAGGTGTAGCACATGGAGAGGGGTTCTCTGGTCTTTTAACCAACACCAAGGAATGACCCAAGAAAATAGCAGCAATGGCCAATGTGAAGGAACGGTTTATGTTATCTCAAAAATAAAAGAAATTAAAAAAAAGAAAGTGTTTTTCATATTTAAATCTCAAATAATTTCACATATTTACCACGGTAGAGAAGTGAATGAACTCAATTGAATCCACTAAAATTTGATAATAAAAGATTTATATACACAATTTTAATATTTTAAAAATTCGTATTTTTTTTTAGTTAACTCACTAAAATAAAGTAAATATATGAGAGGGACATTAGATCTCTAATTTGATGAGGTTCAAACTAACTATTATATTTCACAATCGAATTGTATGTTCGATTAAATGGTTTGGTAGTGCACCCATATATATATATATATATTGCGGTGTCACCTTATGTTTGCTGTAATTATGGTTCGGGCGTGCCAGAGCCTTGTTAGGTAGACCCAAATTAATAACACAAAATTTTCTAAAAGCACTTGTGTGAGTGATACACAAGGTTTTCAAAAAATCTAACTTCTAATAGGCAATTGTGTGAGGTGAGTAGGAAAGTACCATCACCAAAAGTCCCTAGACAGTGCTGAAGCGCACAAGCCTAACAAGTAATGAACACAAGCAAGAAAAATTAAATAAAAAGAGCATTTTTATTTAATTGGGAAGAAAAGAGAAATTACAAGGATGTAATTATAACTAAGAAAGTTTAGGAAAATAAAAAGAATGCTAGGAGCGCTATTTAGAATGCATTGGGATGCTTTTGTCGAGGAGACGCGGAGTGATCTGAATGCTTGGCCTGCCTGTTAATTTATAGCGGCCATGGAGGTCTTCTAGATAGGGTAGGAAATCTGATGAGAATCATTATCTGGTAAAAAATACCAGTTTATTTCCATAAACTGATAATATCTGCTATATCTTGAAACCTTCCATATCTGCGAAATATATATATATATATATGTGCGTATATATATTGAATGTGGTCCACATGTTAGCCTTGTACGTCTTGCTTCCCCTCCAAGTAAAAGATATGCACAATAAAGTGATAATATTATCTCCCAAATCAGATAATATCTTGAAATATTATCTTTCCTTAAGTGATAATGTTTCCCAAATTGATTAGAACACTGACTGCACAGAACAAGTTGCCAATTTGGAACAACTATGTAGTGGCCGGCTCACTTTGATATGTGCAGTGAAATGAGGTGGCAGCCCGTGGTGCAAGCATAATGGAAGCCCGATATTATCACATACACAGTCCGATGGCACTGAGCTGCCAAATAAGGCCTAGTCAGACTGAATAAATACCCAAAATTGGTCAATCCGATCACAGTGATGCCCGATATAATGATGATCAGCCCGATTAAGTACTGGTACCAGCCCGATCAACCAGTGGTTAGTCCGAATGAACAATGGTGCTAGCCCGATGGCGATGCAATACAGCCATATTGAAGCAGGGCCCACTTTGTGTAGCAGCCCGATGAAATGGTGATGAGCCCGATAGAAGATATTTTATTTAGCTCGAGCACTCTGACTTGGCCCTACCACGTTTGGCAATATACACAATCGGTCTATAAGTCCGAATTTATGTATTAGTCAGCCCGATCAAAGAGTGATCAGTCCGAGTGAGCAATAGTACTAGCGCAACGGTAGTAAGCCCGATCAACTCGTAGTTAGTCCGATCAACTTTTAACCAATCAGTTAGTCATTATTTTGCAATCGGTCTCATGAGTCCGATTAAAAAAAATTCAATCGGCCTTAAACAACTTTGATTTTAAAAAATGTATTTTTTAGGTGCAAACAATTGCCCCCTGGCCGTTTAAAATAAAAGCAAGTGAAATTTTGAATGGCCATGTTTTATCTAGAGACCGATTACCTTCAGACTACGATCGGGCTTATCATGTAGACCGATGATCTTTGGACTAACATCGGGCTTGGCCAAGAGACCGATTATAATTGTCAGCTGCCAACCATGTAATAACATCTTTGGGCCCACCGTTGTTTGAGCTTTCAACAACTTACTGCCGACATGTTAGTCACCTTGGTACCACCTCCATGTAATCGGGCTTCACCACTTGACTGTTATACCGGTACTTTTGACACTACACCATCGGCCTCTATGTCCGATTCAGCATCCCAAGCATCCTTCTAGCATTACTTTATTTATTATTATTATTCTTGCTTTCGGTCTTGTGAGTCCGAATAGTCTATTGACTGAAGTAATTCAGACTGGTCTTCAGCACTTTTTCAGTCTTTTGATAATACCATTGTTGCAAAAAATGCCACCAAATAACCTTTAGTTTTTGGTGACATCCACTCAGCCACCGTGGATGTAGATCAACCCATGCCAAATAATTAATTGGCTTAAAATAAAAATAACAATCGTTCACAACAAAGAGACCGAAAAATTGGAACAACTCCTTGAGGCTAAGTTTCCTCAAAGGAATATTTTCAAAAACTTCATGGACCGATTTAGAATCAATCGGTCTCGGCGAAGCTTGCCCCCCGAGCCCTTCATCGCCGATTTCTTCATCATCAAGAGGGTCTTCATCATCATCGTCCTCATCACTAGGAGGCTCTATGGCCGATACAAGATCACTCGGCCTATCACACTTTTCTTCTTCAGCCTCAACAGAATTTTGAGGCTCGTCTTGAATTTGCCCCCCGAGCTCTTCTTCGTCTTCAACATCAGGGAGGGGCTGTATGGCCGATACAAGATTATTCGGCTCTTTATTTAATTTTTCGCCGTCTTCTTGCCCCCCGAGTGGCTTGGACAGCGTGAAATCAATATGACCAGAGACATCGGCCTCTTGGTTCATCGTGATAACATCGGCCTTCTTGGGCCGTTGAAATTTTAGGAGTTTAAGTTGAAGAGCGATATCATTAAGGACATTACTACGGCTGTAATACCTGTACCCAGAAAATGGAAGTAATATTTATTTTTCAAGCATTAATTAATATAATTAATTGCATGTGATATTTGGGTAAGTTCCAGTTACCCAGATGTGATAAGTGCTTGATAAAGGGCACAGTTTGATAGATATGACGTGGGACCCACGGGAGGTCCAGATTGGATAAATTGCATTTAGTTGCATTTATGTGATTAAACGAATATTTGTTAAATTGTTTTAATATTTTATTGTTAGTTGTAGCCTTTTATGGTACTAGTTTGGGCACCCGTGTGAGGGCGAATTGGAATATGATTCATAACTAGTAGGCTAATTAGCAACTTCATAAAATATTTGGGACCACTTTTGGGACTCATACGTGACATAGACACATACCCACTTAGATATTTGGTAGTTAATATAAAGTTTAAGGGGTTTCATAATAAGAACTTTAGAAATTTGTAGGAGTGTTAGTGTGAATATTGCTAAGTTTATATAGACCGAGAAGCACCGTAACATTTCTCGAATCCATATCTTGTTAAAACATAAAACTTAACAAATCTAAAACATAAAGTCAAGGACGCAGAGAGTAGGTCGGCGGAAGAGAAGGGAAGAAAAAAAAAAAAGAGTTCGTGCCGTTTCGTCGCCGTAACTTCACCGTTCGACCTCTATTTCGCGAACCGAAGTCATATTCGGACTCGTGAAGGTAAGAGGAATATTTCTATATCTTTCTTTTTCAATTTTGGTAATGTTTTTCACCGACCCATTTTAAGGGGTGATACATATATGTGACCTATATATGTAGGAATGTCATTGGGAGTACCTAGAGCTAGTTTTGTGAAGGAACTTGGGAATTCTTAGCTTATTTTGGACCTATTCGTGAGGTGAGTGTCCTAATCCCAAAATTGGATGTTTAATGTCTTTTAATTTTTATTAAATGCTTAGAATGCTTAATTTATGATTAAGTAGAAAAGCATGTGATTATTTATTATTTAACATGTCTAAAATGTTGAAATTGCCATGTTGACATGTTGAGTTGCTTATGTGCTTATTTGGGTCAAAGGGTCTCAAGTGATAATCACCATTAGTTAGCCCATATATAAGGGACAGAGAGATGTTGAAATCCTCAGAGAAAAGGGGATAGTGGTGGCGACCACATGAACGAATTGACTACGGTCACAAATAAATGAGTGTGATTTCGCTATATGCGACAGAAAAAGTGAGAATGGCCCAGAATCAAGGGTCCAGAACGATGGTGGTTGATTACTTGACACGCCTACGACCATTTATTACTGTGATTGCATAATTGGTGATATGATTCATTAAATACTCCAATTGCATGATTAGCACCACGTACTCACTAAGCGAAAGCTTAATCAATTTTTGTGGCTAATGACCACGCAGGTTCGGACGAATATCACAGTGAGAAGCGCTGAATTGTGGGGGGGTCGATCTGGAATAGCTCGAGATAAATAATTTTTGTTTAATATGTTCATATGTAAATAATTTTAACTGAGTAATTATATTCCTAGTGTTTAAATTTTGGAGATAAGTTTGTGTTTTAGTTTTATTAAATCCTTGTAATATGAACTGTGGATTGAAGCTTTAAAAGTATTTTCCAAGTGCTTTGGTGATATTTTGGTATTTGAAATATTTGTTTAACAGGGGGAAATGGTGCTGTAATAGGGGAAACTCTGTCCAAGTACCATTCGATGGTTTTAAAACTTTATTTTATTTATTTTGTTTCATTCAAATAAGGAATATTTTACCCCTGGTATTTCACTTTAAAATGTTATTTTTGGAACGTTAAAAATGATTGTTTGGTTTGTTGGCTTGTTACACGTGTCCTAGTCCGCGGGGCGGGTTGGGGTGTGACAATTTTTGGTATCAGAGCAATAGGCTAGAGCCTTGGGTACGAGTGACGACGCGTGAGTGTGCACACAATGACACATAGTAGTACGATCATGCATCCATGTTTATTTAGCATGCTTTAAAATGTTATTTAGCATGCATTGTAATTTATTTAAAAGTAACATGTATATATATACTTTGCTGTGGGTGCCAGGCAAGGATGTCTGGAGGTGAGAACCCATCTTCGGCCCGTATGGACAGAATTGAAATAGTTATGGAAAAGTTGGTAAAAGTGGCTGAAACTCGAGTTACCGAGGAGAGACCGAGCTCATCAAATCCAGAACAAAGAACAGAATCAACAACTATTGCCATGTTCTACAAGCAAAAGCCAGGGCAATTTAAAGGAGAACCTGATTCGATGAAGGCTGACCATTGGTTGACCGATATGAAGAGAATTTTTCGTGCTTTACCATGTATAGAGGAACAGAAGGTCTTGTTTGCCTCAGATACTCTGAAAGAAGAAGCACAAAATTGGTGGACATCAGTACTAAGGCAAGGAGCACCAGCTACTTGGAATGGGTTTATGGAGGAGTTTTCAAAGCAATATATTCCTCGATCGTTTAGTGATCAGAAGGCCCGAGAATTTTCTCATCTCAGTCAAGGTAATATGACCGTTAGGGACTACGCAGCTCAGTTTACAAGTTTGGCCAGATTTGCAATGGATTTGATTCCGAACGAGTTTATTCGGGCAAGACGATTCGAAGAAGGACTTCGTGATGAAATTAGGGAAAAAGTAGATACACACCGGCTATCAACGTATTCAGAAGTGTTAGATGTGGCCTTAATTGCTGAGCGAGGTGTATTGTCATCCGGGCAAAGTCAACAATTCAAGAGGCCAGGAGGTAGTCAATTCCAGGGACAGGGCAGTTCCAAAAGACAGAATTTGGGTAGTTCAAGTGGAAGCAACAAGCCTAGATGTCAGACTTGTGGTAAGTATCATTGGGGAGTGTGCAATTTATCTCCTATTATTTGCAACAATTGTCGACGACCAGGACACGTGGCAAGAGATTGTCCTAATCTATCAAGGCAAAGTACACCAAGACAAGGTATCACTCCGAGGCAAATTATCGATGACAGCCGAGTAAGGTGTTTCGCTTGTGGTAATATGGGGCATCGGGAACGTGATTGTCCCAAGAAAGGACCCGGGAGTTTTAGCTCATCTGTGGGAAGTGCACCAAGTCAGAGGCCACCTCAGCAACAATCTCAAGGGAGGGAGCAACGACAAGGGAGGTACTTCCAGCTCAAGCCTGGAGAGACCACTGCCGCTGACACTGTGGTTTCAGGTATACTTTCTATTTGTTCACAACCTGCTAGAGTATTGCTGGATTCAGGATCAACTCACTCTTTTGTTTCACACCCATTTGCTAAATATTTGGATAAGCCCTTAGAACTACTAGATTTTGATTTGTCTGTTTCACTTCCATCGGGAGCTCCACTAGTAAGTTCGGGTGTCTTTAAAGCTTGTGGGATTGATGTGAATGGTAGAGTTTTGACTGTTGACTTAGTGCCATTGGTTATTCAACATTTTGATGTTATTTTGGGGATGGACTGGTTATCTGCACACCACGCCATTATCGATTGTGAGAATAAAAGAGTAACATTTCAATTACCCAATCAGGATGTATTTTGTTTTCAAGGGACAGGTGTAGCATCACCGCCTTATATGATATCAGCTGTCAGAGCTTGCCGTTTGTTGAAAAAGGGATGTCGAGGATTCTTGTGTAGTATACTTGACACTAGAAGTACTGAACTGAAATTGGAGGATATACCAGTAGTAAAAGAATTTCCAGACGTCTTTCCAGAAGATTTGCCTAGTGTGTTGATTGAAAGGGAAATTGAGTTTGGGATAGATGTGATGCCAGGAACTCAACCAATTTCACGGGCACCGTATAGAATGGCTCCGGTAGAGTTGAAGGAGTTGAAGACTCAACTGCAAGATTTACTAGATAAGGGGTTCATTCGGCCTAGTGTATCACCATGGGGAGCACCGATTTTGTTTGTTAAGAAGAAGGATGGAACAATGAGAATGTGCATTGACTATCGAGAAATCAACAAGGTGACTATAAAGAACAAGTATCCACTGCCGCGTATTGATGACTTGTTTGATCAGTTGCAAGGGGCACAAGTATTTTCTAAAGTTGACTTGAGATCTGGGTATCACCAATTGAAGGTAAAAGCTGAAGATGTTGAGAAGACAGCTTTCAGGACTCGGTACGGGCACTACGAATTTCTTGTCATGCCATTTGGGGTTACGAATGCACCAGCCGCTTTTATGGACTTGATGAATCGGGTGTTCAAGACTTATCTAGACGAGTTTGTGATAGTATTCATTGATGATATTTTAATATATTCTCGAAGTCCAGAGGAACACGAACGACACTTGAGATTGGTTTTGCAACGACTTAGAGAAAAGCAACTATTTGGAAAGTTGAAGAAAAGTGAATTCTGGTTGACAAATGTTACTTTTCTTGGCCATGTGATCTCTAAGGATGGTGTATCTGTGGACCCACAGAAGATTGAAGCTGTTAAGAACTGGTCGAGACCGACAAATGTTTCTGAAATTCGAAGCTTCTTGGGGTTAGCTGGGTACTACAGAAGGTTCGTTCAAGACTTCTCTAGAATTGCGACTCCGATGACTCAATTGATGAGAAAGGATGTACCATTTGTGTGGAATAAAGAATGTGAAGACTGTTTCCAGAAGTTGAAAGATAAATTGACCTCAGCGCCAATATTAGCTATTCCGTCGGGTACTGGAGGTTTCAGTATATACAGTGATGCTTCTCATCAGGGCCTGGGATGTGTTCTAATGCAAGAGGGTAAAGTTATAGCTTATGCTTCGAGGCAGTTGAGGACACACGAGAAGAATTATCCGACTCATGATCTAGAATTGGCAGCGGTGATCTTTGCGTTAAAGATTTGGCGTCACTACTTGTACGGGGAAACATGTGAAATATTCACCGATCATAAGAGTCTGAAATATTTGTTTACCCAGAGAGAACTGAATATGAGACAGAGAAGATGGCTTGAATTGATGAAAGACTATGATTTAAAGATTCAATACCATCCAGGTAAAGCTAACGTGGTTGCCGATGCGTTAAGTCGAAAGTCATCAGAAAATTTGATTTATTCTTTAACAGCTCAAGCAACATTGGTAAAAGAATTTGAACAGCTGGAATTGGAAGTAATTCCCAGAATCCAGGGTGGTTTAATGGCAGCTATCATCGCACAACCGAGCTTAATTGAAGAAATCAAGACAAATCAACTCATGGACCCAAATTTCAAGAAAATAGTTGAAGAATTACCTGAGGGTAGACGGCCGGAATTCAGTTTTCAGAATAATGTATTGAGGTATATTAATCGATTATGTGTTCCAAACATTCAAGAGTTGAAAGATAAGATCATGGAAGAAGCTCACAGTACGAGGTATTCCGTACATCCTGGGAGTACCAAGATGTATAGAGATTTGCGAGAAGTATATTGGTGGAGTGGTATGAAACGGGAAGTCGCCGAGTTTGTAGCTAAGTGTACGACTTGTCAACAAGTAAAATTGGAACATCAACGACCCGCTGGTGAATTGCAACCGTTGGAAATACCAGAATAGAAATGGGAGCATATCACGATGGACTTTGTGTCAGGTTTGCCACGATCTCCTAAGTCTAATGATAGTATTTGGGTGATCGTTGACCGATTGACTAAATCAGCTCATTTCTTGCCAATTAAGACTCGTGATCCTACAAAGTTAGCAGAGCTTTATGTCAGAGAAGTTATCAGGCTACACGGGGCACCGGTATCCATTGTGTCAGATCGAGACACACGATTTGTGTCTAGGTTTTGGGAAGGGTTACAAAAGGCAATGGGGACGACTTTGCATTTTAGCACAGCATTTCATCCTCAAACAGACGGCCAATCCGAGCGAGTTATTCAGATTCTGGAAGATATGCTTCGAGGTTGTGTTATGGATTTCAAATCAGATTGGGAGACCCACTTGCCATTAGTGGAATTCTCTTACAATAATAGCTTTCAAACGAGTATTGGTATGGCGCCTTACGAGGCATTGTATGGTCGAAAGTGTAGATCACCAGTGTGTTGGACAGAAATTGGGGAAAAGCAACTTATAGGGCCTGAAATTGTACAAATCACTACCGACAAAATCAAGTTAGTTAAACAACGGCTACAAATAGCACAGAGTCGTTACAAAAGCTACGCAGATACAGGTAGAAGACCGTTAGAATTCGAGGTAGGTGATTATGTTTTCTTGAAAGTATCGCCTTCGAAAGGTATCGCACGGTTTGGTAAGCGGGGCAAGTTAAGTCCAAGGTTTGTAGGGCCTTATCTGATTTTGGATAGAGTTGGTCCAGTTGCATATCGGTTGGAATTACCAGAAGAGTTGGCTAATGTTCATAATGTGTTTCACGTTTCTATGTTGCGACGTTGTCTATCAGATTTGAGTCACCGTATCACTCCGGAACCATTGATGGTTCGAGAAGACTTGACTTATATTGAACATCCAGTTCGAATCCTAGATAGGAAGGATCAGGTGCTCAGAACTAAAGTCATTCCTCTAGTTATGGTGTTATGGCGTAATCATTCAGTAGAGGAGGCAACTTGGGAACGTGAAGACGAGATCCGAGAGAAATATCCTCACCTATTTGACACTTGAGGTAAGAAAAGTTTGGGGACAAACTTCCTAAAAGGGAGGGAGAGATGTAATACCTGTACCCAGAAAATGGAAGTAATATTTATTTTTCAAGCATTAATTAATATAATTAATTGCATGTGATATTTGGGTAAGTTCCAGTTACCCAGATGTGATAAGTGCTTGATAAAGGGCACAGTTTGATAGATATGACGTGGGACCCACGGGAGGTCCAGATTGGATAAATTGCATTTAGTTGCATTTATGTGATTAAACGAATATTTGTTAAATTGTTTTAATATTTTATTGTTAGTTGTAGCCTTTTATGGTACTAGTTTGGGCACCCGTGTGAGGGCGAATTGGAATATGATTCATAACTAGTAGGCTAATTAGCAACTTCATAAAATATTTGGGACCACTTTTGGGACTCATACGTGACATAGACACATACCCACTTAGATATTTGGTAGTTAATATAAAGTTTAAGGGGTTTCATAATAAGAACTTTAGAAATTTGTAGGAGTGTTAGTGTGAAAAATGGCTAAGTTTATATAGACCGAGAAGCACCGTAACATTTCTCGAATCCATATCTTGTTAAAACATAAAACTTAACAAATCTAAAACATAAAGTCAAGGACGCAGAGAGTAGGTCGGCGGAAGAGAAGGGAAGAAAAAAAAAAAAGAGTTCGTGCCGTTTCGTCGCCGTAACTTCACCGTTCGACCTCTATTTCGCGAACCGAAGTCATATTCGGACTCGTGAAGGTAAGAGGAATATTTCTATATCTTTCTTTTTCAATTTTGGTAATGTTTTTCACCGACCCATTTTAAGGGGTGATACATATATGTGACCTATATATGTAGGAATGTCATTGGGAGTACCTAGAGTTAGTTTTGTGAAGGAACTTGGGAATTCTTAGCTTATTTTGGACCTATTCGTGAGGTGAGTGTCCTAATCCCAAAATTGGATGTTTAATGTCTTTTAATTTTTATTAAATGCTTAGAATGCTTAATTTATGATTAAGTAGAAAAGCATGTGATTATTTATTATTTAACATGTCTAAAATGTTGAAATTGCCATGTTGACATGTTGAGTTGCTTATGTGCTTATTTGGGTCAAAGGGTCTCAAGTGATAATCACCATTAGTTAGCCCATATATAAGGGACAGAGAGATGTTGAAATCCTCAGAGAAAAGGGGATAGTGGTGACGACCACATGAACGAATTGACTACGGTCACAAATAAATGAGTGTTATTTCGCTATATGCGACAGAAAAAGTGAGAATGGCCCAGAATCAAGGGTCCAGAACGATGGTGGTTGATTACTTGACACGCCTACGACCATTTATTACTGTGATTGCATAATTGGTGATATGATTCATTAAATACTCCAATTGCATGATTAGCACCACGTACTCACTAAGCGGAAGCTTAATCAATTTGTGTGGCTAATGACCACGCAGGTTCGGACGAATATCACAGTGAGAAGCGCTGAATTGTGGGGGGGTCGATCTGGAATAGCTCGAGATAAATAATTTTTGTTTAATATGTTCATATGTAAATAATTTTAACTGAGTAATTATATTCCTAGTGTTTAAATTTTGGAGATAAGTTTGTGTTTTAGTTTTATTAAATCCTTGTAATATGAACTGTGGATTGAAGCTTTAAAAGTATTTTCCAAGTGCTTTGGTGATATTTTGGTATTTGAAATATTTGTTTAACAGGGGGAAATGGTGCTGTAATAGGGGAAACTCTGTCCAAGTACCATTCGATGGTTTTAAAACTTTATTTTATTTATTTTGTTTCATTCAAATAAGGAATATTTTACCCCTGGTATTTCACTTTAAAATGTTATTTTTGGAACGTTAAAAATGATTGTTTGGTTTGTTGGCTTGTTACACGTGTCCTAGTCCGCGGGGCGGGTTGGGGTGTGACAACGGCTTTCTCGAGCAGTAACCGATTCGTCTTGTTCTTCAACCTGCAAATCTGATAGGCCGATTGGTTTTGCTTCCAACCACCATCTAGCAACTCATCCCGAGACATGAAAGAGTTTCTATTGGGGGGTGGACAGTCAGCTCCACTCGCTTGAAGGTGGTCGATACCTTGGGTAAAGTACTTAATATCGGCCTCGAAACACCAGATCTTTTCGTAAAGATCATGGATGGCAGAATCATATGGGGCTACAATAGCGTGCCGATTCGGGTACTGCGGATCCCACGGCTTGTCCCATAAAGCCTTGTAAGTAGCAGATTTATCGTTTTTGAGACAATTAATCTCTTGTTGAAGTTGGCTGATCGATTCATTACACCAACCAATTTGGTTGTAGTAGAATTGCAACCATGCTTCGGTGAACATGATTCATCACTCGGCTGTCCCACCGGGCGTGCCAAATTGTTTGCTGTAATTATGGTTCGGGTGTGCCAGAGCCTTGTTAGGTAGACCCAAACTAATAACACAAATTTTCCTAAAAGCACTTGTGTGAGTGATACACAAGGTTTTCAAAAAATCTAACTTCTAATCGGCAATTGTGTGAGGTGAGTAGGAAGTACCCTCACCAAAAGTCCCTAGACAGTGCTGAAGCGCACAAGCCTAACAAGTGATGAACACAAGCAAGATAAATTAAATAAAAAGAGCATTTTTATTTAATTGGGAAGAAAAGAGAAATTACAAGGATGTAATTATAACTAAGAAAGCCTAGGAAAATAAAAAGAATGCTAGGAGCGCTATTTAGAATGCATTGGGATGATTTTGTCGAGGAGACGCGGAGTGATCTGAATGCTTGGTCTGCCTGTTAATTTATAGCGGCCATGGAGGTCTTCTAGATAGGGTAGGAAATCTGATGAGAATCATTATCTGGTAAAAAATACCAGTTTATTTCCATAAACTGATAATATCTGCTATATCTTGAAACCTTCCATATCTGCGAAATATATATATATATGTGCGTATATATATTGAATGTGGTCCACATGTTGGTCTTGTACGTCTTGCTTCCCCTCCAAGTAAAAGATATGCACAATAAAGTGATAATATTATCTCCCAAATCAGATAATATCTTGAAATATTATCTTTCCTTAAGTGATAATGTTTCCCAAATTGATTAGAACACTAACTGCACAGAACAAGTTGCCAATTTGGAACAACTATGTAGTGGCCGGCTCACTTTGATATGTGCAGTGAAATGAGGTGGTAGCCCGATGGTGCAAGCATAATGGAAACCCGATATTATCACATACACAGTCCGATGGCACTGAATTGCCAAATAAGGCCTAGCCAGACTGAATAAATACCCAAAATTGGTCAGTCCGATCACAGTGATGCCCGATATAATGATGATCAGCCCGATTAAGTACTGGTACCAGCCCGATCAACCAGTGGTTAGTCCGAATGAACAATGGTGCTAGCCCGATGGCGATGCAATACAGCCATATTGAAGCAGGGCCCACTTTGTGTAGCAGCCCGATGAAATGGTGATGAGCCCGATAGAAGATATTTTATTTAGCTCGAGCACTCTGACTTGGCCCTACCACGTTTGGCAATATACACAATCGGTCTATAAGTCCGAATTTATGTATTAGTCAGCCCGATCAAAGAGTGATCAGTCCGAGTGAGCAATAGTACTAGCGCAACGGTAGTAAGCCCGATCAACTCGTAGTTAGTCCGATCAACTTTTAACCAATCAGTTAGTCATTATTTTGCAATCGGTCTCATGAGTCCGATTAAAAAAAATTCAATCGGCCTTAAACAACTTTGATTTTAAAAAAATGTATTTTTTAGGTGCAAACACCTTATATAACACCAATATTTGTGTTATTGCATTTGCATTACATTGTCATGCATGATAATGTGATGTGACGTGTCTTATGACACTTGGTTGAGTGAGTTTTGACTTACGAGTTGATTTGGGTGTCTGTATTAGAGAACCCATTGAAACTGTGGTGATTGAGATTTATTGTTGTGAAGTCTCTCCGAGTATGAGACGGTCACTGTTGAACATTTAAATGTTTATATGAAAATCAATGTTTATCTGTGTATCTCAATATCTGTATTATTTTCTGTTTTAGAATATATTTCTGTTGTTAGATTTAGTATCCTGGTGAGGACGAATTAACACGCTATTAATTTGGTAGGCTAATTAGCAACTTCGGAAACGTTATGTAGAAATTCGCGTTTTAGCGACCAAACGAAACTTAGTCGAAAACTTTTATAATTTTGAAGTTTCACTTATAAAGCTATGAATTAGCTGTGTAGAAAGTTTCAGAGACTAATTAGGAGTTTGGAAAACTCGTGGGGAGGTAAACGTAATTCCCCGAGAGTGTTGCCTATATATAGATAGAGATGAACTTTAGATTTTTCATAAGTTCTAACCTAATTTCATAAGGAGGCCAAAAATGGGGGGCTAGAGGGAGATTTGGGTGCCTAGAGCTTTGCGACGCCAAACGACGACCTTTCATCAGTCTGTTTTCTCCCAGATTTCGTATTCGAGCTCCTCGAGGTAAGAGCTTCGTTTTGATATATGTTAGGGCCTGTTTGGCTAAGTTTTCCGAAAAGTTATTTTCTAGAATTTTTCATAAAAGTTGATAAATGGAATTCTGATCCATAGGAATTGTACTAGACGGACTTCTGCACGTTCTTTGTGCACGGGTTTTCTTCAGATCGAATTATAGGAGCGTTATTTGGAGGTGAGTGATTCAACTATGTTTTGGAATGATTTCTTTGTGTGTATTCATGTTATGTTTGAATAGCATGTATTTATTTCTTAGAGATATATTGTGTAGTTCATATTGGGCAATTATATTGATAAATAGGCTCAATAGCACGGTGATATGTTTTTAATTACCGCGAGTATGATGATATGTATTTGAGCATGTTAAGTTGCTTATGTGGGTCAGAAGGAGCACGTGGTCACCGTGCCATTTTGTGGAGCCGATAAGGCATTAAGGTCGCACGATTGAAGAGAAGAATCGTGGGTCTTACCCTTTCGCGTGGACTTATTGGCGAGGAGTCGCGGATTGGGAGTATGGACGGGCACGTGAGTCTCCGGCGACTAGTATGAAATGTAGAGATGTGAATGCGGACATGTTTATCATTCATGTGCATATGTTGTTTTATTCACTAAGCTTTAGCTTAAACAAATCGAAATATGTGTGGTTATTCAAATAACCATTGCAGGTGTAAATGCTGGCGAGGAATCGCAGAAGTGAGTACGTGGGTTGGGAGTTCGCTTGTGAGGCAACTTGAATGTTAACTTTGTAGTTTTGGAACAATAGGATGTTGTAATAAGAATTTTATTGTTTTAACCATGTTTAATTTGGTATGTTAGAATGGATTTTAAACCGTTGTAATAGTTAGTGATATGTTGTAATCCTGCTTTAGGAATGTTTTAATACAGCTAGAATTACTTTGGGTTAAGTTTGGATTGAATGGTTGATCATTGGTGAAAGTTAGAAAGCTTTTAAACTTGAAATTCTGCAGTTTTGGCTGCTGTCAGAGGAGCAGTCGACGGGGCAGTCGACGGGGCAGTCGACGGGATAGTGCAGTTAACTATTTTGTTCCTTATATTGTAAAAGCAGTCGACGGGGCAGTCGACGGGGCAGTCGACGGATCAGTCGACGGGACAGTGCTGTTCAGCTATTTTTCTTATTTTGGAAAAAGCAGTCGACTGGACCCCAGTCTCAGTCGACTGTAATTGCGATTAAAATCCCTGCCCACTTCCGTCGACTGAGCAGTCGACTGAACCTCTGGTTTTAAAATGTGTTTTGTTTTCCGTTGCGTGTGTTCTTCAAACCTAATTTTTGGGAACGTTAATGAATTGGTTTAGCCTCGGTGGCGTGCCACGGGCTTCGGTTCTGCTACTGTGAGACCGGGCTGTGACACCTTATAACCTGAAATTACATTTTTCATAATGTTTGAAACTCTTCAAATTGCATCCGATTAGGGGTGTAAGCAAAACCAACAAAATCAAACCGAACCAATTGGTTCAATCGGTTTACTATAATATACACACAATCTAAAAACTAAACCAACGAAAATCGACAAAAGTAGAGAAAACCAATCGAATGGTCTGTTTGGTCGATTTTGAAACTTGAGAAAATCGAGAAAAATTGACCGACTTTCACTTCTACACCCTACTACACCCATATTTTGTAATGCGTTTTTTGGTTATAGAATGACACAATTGACAAAAAAAAAATTTTGTTTAGCTACTCCAATGAATGTAGCACCACTGACCACTGCATATGGTACCACTCTCATAGTATTTTGGGATGTCCCAAATTTAGAAATTATAGCATTATTCGGATAAAAAAAATACATTGCTTTCCTAGTTCCCATATTTGCAATTTCTAAAATGTTTTGAAATCGTACCACACGTAGAGACCTGTGGTACCGCGACTACTACAACAACATATAGTACACATGGCAAAGAATTCTGAAACCATATTTAAAATTCAAATTGGTTAAACAACCACAACACCCCCACCCCCCTCCAAAAAAAATAATGTAAGTATGATTGATCGATAATAACTCAGCATACAGCTGCAGCAAGTCCCGTGATGGGCACATCAGAGGCTACAGCTATCGTTTCTCCACACACGCAAGGTAATGGTGACTTGGTGGGTCCCAGCGGTCAGCAAGATTCTGCTACTGTATTACCTACTCCTAGCATTGACATACATAGGCAGCCAATGCACAATGGTTCACATGATATAGTGGGCCGAGCCACTAACACGCCACTCCCCCCTCTTAAGCCTTTTAATCAGCTATTTAAACAGACCCATGGACCGCTCCTTGATCTTGATCACAAAACTTTATTTTCTGGTCTTCCTAAATCAATTCCCGAGGATGTGGGTCCGGATTGTAAGCTTGGCACCTTTTGTCTTGACTTTGTTCCCCATGGTCCACGTAATGAAAGTTTGACTTTAAAGGTTCCCACTGATCTGATAGATGAAGGCAAGAAGGACTGGGAAACCTCTTTGGTGGGGTATTTTGTGGGTAGAAATTTACCTTACTCCCTTGTCTCTACGGTTACTAAAAGGCTCTGGACTGAAAAAGGTCTAGTTGATTTCCTTGCAACTGATTTAGGCTCCTTCGTCTTCACCTTCTCGAATGTGGAGGCACGGGATGCTATTTTGGAGGGTGGCCCTTGGTACATTGCTGGCCAACCCCTCATCTTGAGACCTTGGAAAATAAACACTAAGCTAGATAAGGAGGCCGTTCATACCCTTCCTATCTGGGTCAATCTCTTCGGTGTTCCGTAGGAACTTTGGAATCCTAGAGGTCTTAGCTTTATTGCTAGTTTTATTGGTAAGCCTTTGAGGGTGGATCGAATGACGGCCAGTCGAAGACGTATTTCCTACGCTCGGGTTTGTGTTGAGGTTAGTGGTGATCAAGAACTAATCAAAAAGTTTACCCTCGAAACTGCAAATGAAAGGGGAGATGTTGTTTTTACGGATATCAATGTGGAGTACCAATGGTTTCCTCCCCGATGTTCCAAATGTTCTACGTTTGGACATGATTGTTCCTTAGTTGTTAACTCGAAACCAGTCCCTCATTCCCATTATTCCAGCTCGAACTATCGTCGATTTCAACCAAAGAGTACCTACAAAAAAAAGGAAGAGATTGGTGTTTGGCAAGTTGTTAGCAGGAAGGATAAAGGAAAAATGGCAATTGACGAGACCTCTCTCATTCCCAAAGGTGTGAATCCCAAAGGCAACACCATTAGTGTCAGCAACGTTTTTTCAGTTCTTACCCCATGCAATGATGAGATTGTTCATAATACAAGGATAGCTGAAACTGTTGATCTAGCAAGGTTTGCTTGCACAGGGGCTAGCCTCTCTAATCACCCTTCTGCTTCCCAGGAAGATACCTGTTTGGAGGATCATGTGTTCTCTACCGAAGCGGTTAAGGGTGACGTTGATGTCTCTTTTGGAATTAAAGCTGTAGCAGCGGACCTAATTTCGGATAGCCCCATTTCTGCTAGACAAAAGAAAAGAGAAGCTAAGATGAAGTTCAGTGGAAGTCGGCCCAAGGGTCGACACAGACTTTGACAGTTTTTTTTCTTGTTTCGTTTCCATGTTTTTGCACTTGTCTTGTGCTTGGGATGGAATGGGCTTCTTTCCTTGCCTTGAGTTCGAGAAAGTCTCTCATCCCATGTTGCATAGTCTGTTTCTATGCTTGCTTTGATGCTCTTTTGAGCTTTGTGCTTATTGTTTTAATCCTGGGGTATGCCCCTTGTACACATGTACACTTTTTCTTTTATTTGATTAACCCTTTTTCCGAAAAAAAACTCAGAGCCAGTTTGGGCACCACGTTTGGTTGACCAAAATAGCTTTTTGGTAGCCAATTGCAATTCTGCAATTGTTTGGGTGTTTAAATTCATAAGCCAATCGCAAAAGCAATTGGATTATTTTAGCTTTTGGCCCAAATTTACAAAAGCTGCTGGGATGAGCTTTTGGTCAGAACGCTGGTTTGACCAAGAAAATGCTTTTGCCAAAATGGCCAGATTGCCCCAACCTTTTCATTCTTTTAAAAACCTGTCCTTATCACCAGATAAATTACCCACTGGAAAAATTTGTACAAATTAGGAGATCTTTTTAAAAACTGAATGTTATCTTTGGAAAACAAAACCATTTCTTTGTAAAGCATATGTACTTTAAGGACTAAAAAGCAAAAAAAAAAAAACTCAAAAAAAATTTATTAAAATTTTTTACGAAATTGTGTAACTTTATAGACAATATAAGTTTTATGACGCATTCTGTTTGGTTTTGATGTACTATATACATTCCAAAAATGCCAACTTATCTAACTTAGTGCCCAAAATTTATTTATTGAATACATCTCCTTAAATTACTACTTACTTAATTAAATTTTATTTCTAATTAATAATGTGTTAACAAAATAAACTAACTCTGCATTAAAATTTATTTATTGAATACATCTCCTTAAATTGCTATTGGCTTAATTAAATTTTATTTCCAATTAATAATATGTGTGTTAACAAAATAAACTAACTCTGTTTTCAATATAAGGACACAATTGTCTTTTGGACAATCAAAATAACTTTTGTATATATGTAATCAAACACTGACACAATCTAATTTGCCACCATATCGATCTACTTTTATAATACACTTTCCAAACACTACAAAACTCATAATCTATTCCGACCAAAATCTACTCTGACAAAAGTTATTGCAAGTGCAAAACCTCTGCCCCAAACAAGCTCTCAATTCTTTGGAATAATAAAATTTTTGCAATCTTGGTTTTACCAACCACCCAATTGCGTTTCGAAATCACGTTTACAGCCTCCATAAGCTTAAGCCATCATAGTAACCATGACATAATCAAGATGTTAATGATTCTAAAATTTAGGACATCCTAAGTTGATATATCACTGGATTGTCTTCACTTATACGTGGACTACCTCAAATGCATTAGGACATCCTAAGCTATCCTTTGCATCATCAG
Source organism: Hydrangea macrophylla (assembly GCA_033977485.1). Lineage (NCBI taxonomy): Eukaryota > Viridiplantae > Streptophyta > Magnoliopsida > Cornales > Hydrangeaceae > Hydrangea > Hydrangea macrophylla. The sequence continues at coordinate 110,105,665 of CM066991.1, forward strand.
TTTCAAGGGGCACCTTCCCAGTGAGACAAGTGGCAGGACTCCATTCCCCAGAATTTTTATTTTGGCTATTCTTGTGAAAGACTCCCCACCATCTGGGATTGGATAGCATTTTTCTCTGTTTGGTTTGTTTTGTTTTCTTAAGAATTAAAAAAAAAAAAGTGCATTAGAAATTGTTAAAAAAAATGATAATAATAATAATAGTGATTTCAATGCTTAGCATCCAAATTTGAAATATAAATTAAATTTGACAGCATAGCGCTGCAAAATTAATTGGAAGTTCAAAACCATAGCAATACTTATTCTTCTTCTTCTTCTTCTTCTTTTTTTTTTTTTTTTTGCTAAAGAAGGGCAACTCAATAAACAGAAGAAAGAGGTACGAAAGTCACAAAAATCGGTTTGAGGATTTTCCTCCATGACAAAGGGAGGTAGATCGTCAATCAATCGATACAAGCCCAAAAGAGAACAATCTGCTGCCCAACGAGTAATATTATGAGCAACAAAACACATATAATTTTTGTATCTTTACTTTTTGGTCAAAATGTAAGACAAAAGCTGTCTTCCTTCTAAAAGGAAGTTCAAATCATCACATCACTTGCTCAGAGGAAGTTCAAACTTTGGGTCTTTCTTATTTTTAGGTCAAAGGGTCTTTCCAAACTCACCTTATGCAAATGGCAATATGGTGAACTTTTAGCAAATGACAAGTGCTAAACAGATAATTCTACTAAAGTGTGGTTAATTAAAGAATGTTTAACATGAGCTCACAAGCTTTTCCCCGCCATGTTCTCTTCTTTTTTCCATTTTATCCATGAACTTTAACACATATGTTGTCAGTTCATGCTTGTTTTATTCCTCTTATTTTTGTTTATTTATTTTTGGGTACTCTTACTCATGCGCGGAGTCTCGTTTGTAGTAATTTTTTTTTTGGTATGCCATGTATGGAAAATTAAAGGTTGACTAATCCACGATGTTTCTACAGTTTTAATCAACGAGCATAAAAAACTTTGGGGCCTAGTTTGTGAAATAACACACATAATATAGTTATGTGCATAACTAATTTACAGAGTCACGATTCCACGCACGTACCTACTTCATGAAAGTAAATCAATCGATACTTTTGACTTCGAGATTGTATGTTTTTGTATATTTTATTTATGATTTCAGTGCAATTTAATTAATCCAACATCTGTGAACACATTTGCAGAACCTTTACAACGTCCATAAAAATAAATATGGTCAATTATACTCACCTCCCCTGTATTTTATCTTAATTACACAGATTTTTCTCGCATTTTGAAAAATTACACAGACCTCCCTTAAAATTAGTATTCTATAACAATCTCCCCCTTAAAATTGATATTCTGTAACACTTTCCCCCCCTTAAAGTGTAAAAAAATACTAGGCACAAAGGAGGTCCGTGTAATTTTCCAAAATAAGAGAGAGGTCTGTGTAATTAAGACAAAACATAGGGGAGATGAGTGTAATTAACCCAAATAAATATAAAAAATAAAACCTCACAGCAACCTTACCATTTTTTATTGAGAAATGCTATGCTTTCCAAATTTCTATCCCAAAAGTGCTTCCTAAATGATATGACAATGGGACCAGGTCTAGTACAATAGAACCAGTTGAATTTTGATTAGAAAGTTATTTACCTGACCCCACTGCTACATCATTTGAGAAACACTTTTGGAATAAGAATTTGAGAAACATGCATTACTCTATTTTATTTGCGTAAACGTTCAACTCCACGAATGACCTTAAGTTCGTTCGTAGTCTATTGTGATGCTTTTCTTACTTTTTAGCGTTGAGTTGGGTCATGACTGTAATTTGAGGCCCGAATGCTGGCGTGGTGTGACAGGCTCACTGAATAATTTCTCTTTGGAATAGGCTTGTTACACCTGTCCCATGCCTAAAATCAAGGGATGTTAGATCGATCATAGACTCCTAAAAATTAAGTGAATTATCAAAAAATCCAAACAAATTATAGTGGGACAAGTTGAATTTTGATTAGAAATTATTTACCTGACCTCACTGCCACATCATTTGGTAAGTACTTTTGAAATAAAAATTTGAGAAACATAACATTAATTAATTTTATTTGTGTAAAGTCCAACACCACACATGACCTTTTGTTTGTTCGTAGTCTATTATGATGTTTTTCTTACTTTTTAGCATTGAGTTGAGTCATGACTGTAATTTGAGGCTAGAATGGTGACGTGATGTGATGGACTCATTAAATAATTTTTCTTTGGAATAGGCTTGTTACACCTGTCCCATGCCTGAAATCAAGGGATATTAGATCATTGACCCTAAAAATTAAGTGTATTAGCAAAAAATTCAAACGAATTGACCATTTTTAAAAGCCCCTCGTTACTTTTTTTTCCTTCAGCGAAAGCCTCTGTAACACCCGTACCCGGAGAACGGGTAAATTAATATTTTTATATCCATTAATTAATATAATTAGTGTATAAAATGGATTAAGGGGAGGCTTGGACTCGTCCGTGAAAAGTGTTCAGAGAGGGGCACTAGTTGGAAAAGTCCCCAGTGAGGTGGAACATGTATTGAAATGGAACTCAACAAAGGGTAAATTAGTAATTTGCATTTTAAAATAATTAAATGCATTTTTACGTGATTACATGAATATTTGTTTAAATGCCTTCATATTATATGTTAATGTATGTGTAGCATTTGGAATTAGTTTGGACACCCAAATAAGGGTATAAATAAAAAATATTTAAAATTAGTAGGTGCGATAGCAATTTCACAAAATATGTGGAACCCACATTAGGAGACAAACACTCATTAGATAATTGGGTAGTTAATAGAATGTTTGGGGGATTTCATAATAAGAACTTAGGAAGTTTCGGGGGTGTAAACAAAAATAATGGGAATTGAGGTGATGACACCTCATATACATGCTGTCACGACCCATCCCACTACGCGTGGAAATAGGACACGTGGCACGCCACCAAGGCTCATACAAACGTCAATATAAGTATATACGCAGCGGAAAGAACTTTAAAACAACCCTGGGTATTTAAAACTTAGGGAACATTACCCTCTGAGTTTGTAAAATCCATTGAAATCAGAGTTACAAAAAGGTTTTGCCCAATTAGAAAGTATTCACATCCAAAAATACTCAGTTTTGAAAACAGAGGTTCAGTCGACTGCCCAGTTGACTGTAATAGGGTCCAGTCGACTGTGCCTGGCAGAACCTCAAACCCTAAATCCTCAACAGAGGTCCAGTCGACTGCCCAGTCGACTGTGTTATGCAGAACCAAAATATGACATTAACAAAGGAGGTCCAGTCGACTGATCTGGGGACCCAGTCGACTGCTTTTCCATTATTAGAAGCAGTAGCCAAAATCAACAGTGTTCAGTCGACTGACAAAGGGTCCAGTCGACTGCTTTTCTTACTATTCACTTTCAGTGTCTCAAATACACGGGATCCAGTCGACTGATCCTGGGTCCAGTCGACTGCTCCCCTGCTGGCAGCCCTGTATTGAAAATTTACAACTCATGCTTCTCAATAATCACAAACAATCACAACCAACACCAATAACAACATTTAAAACACAACTACAGGAGTTCAAATTCAAGATTACAATACTGAGAAACTAATCTATGTTTATATTACATCATATTACAAAATCCCAATCCTTACACAAGTTTTAGAATTTAAAACAAAAACATACACAATGTGGATCCCCGGCGTTCATTGTCACGCCCCGACGTAGCATAATTCAGGAAAGCATTTAATTTCCTTTATGGACTCGTAGGTCGTGACAAGTGAGTATGACCAATTGTCCCTGCAACAAATAACTTAACAACATTTCTAAAGCAAAGGATACTAACAGAACATAAGCTCTGAAATAAAAAAACTTACTAAACTATTACAGCAGTCATAGTCTTAGGCACAAAACGCCTTATTCAAAAGTCTAAACTAGTTTATTACAAAACCCAAATTTAAAAGACATAGGAAAATATAAAGCAGCCTCCTGGAAAGTCTCCTGACTCTAAGTAGCATAGTCAAAATACCCTAGCTGCTCCTGACCCTGAAAATCTGGACATACAGTCCAGGACGCATCAACGCCGTCAGCTTATGAAAGCTGGTGAGCAAAATAAACAAGTGCTCGCAATGTATATATAAGCATATAAACAACGGTGCAATTTTAACTTAACAGTAATATATTCAAGGTTCCAATTCCAACATAACCCACGGGGGAAAATAAAGAAAGCAATAAATATGTGACCATGCATGAGCAATGTAATATCTCATCTTTCTGACTCTTTTCTCTCAACAAAACTCAACACAAACAAACCATTATCTCAGATACCAGGAATACTATCCGATCAATATCCAAAACAGCACACCAAACTATCGCTTCAGATACCAGGAATAATATCCGATCAATATCTAAGCCACACTCAATACCATCATTTCGGATACCAGGAATAATATCCGATCAATATCCGAAACAAGCGCCTTAGATACCAGGAATAATATCCGATCGATATCTAAGCCGTACACAACACTACCACCATCGCTTCGGATATCAGGAATACTATCCGATCAATATCCGAAACGCGCGCCTTAGATACCAGGAATATTATCCGATCGATATCTAAGTCGTACACAACACTATCATCTCCAAATACCAAGAATAATATCCGATCGATATTGAGGTCGCACAACTAGAACGCCACTCTTTACTCTTTTCACACTTTCTCACACACATGCATGTTGACACAACCTCAACCCTAATATGTATGTCAATGTTTCATAAATAACACCATTAATAAATCACATGAATGTCATCAAACTTTAAACATAAAGGAATTCACAGAATTAAAGAAATAATACGCGTACGGGGATTGAAAATTCGTAATTCATTGCCTTAATCATTTTAAACATAACTAATAGCATTCTAAAAAAACTGCTACTGAAATCCTCGTTTTCTGTCCAAACGGTGCAGAATCTGAGAAAATTGCATTAGACGAAAAGTGTGCAGAATCGAGTTTTACTTGGGACAACGCGGGCAGAACCTTAAATTTCATTCGTTTTCCTAACAAAAGTCTGAAAACAAAATTCTGCTACTGTTAAAATTAAAAGAGAAAATATTAGATTGAATTTCTAATATACTTTGAAGTAATGCCATTAAAAATGAGTTATAATTTGTATACATGAATTACATATCAACAGAAAGCTCTTTGAGTCTAGTTTCCAACGCTTCAAACCGTGCGCGTTTTCGAGTTTCCTAGAGGAAGTTATGGCCGTTATACTAAAAGTCGTCAGTGCTGAAAAATGCAACCGGTTGGAACAAAAGTGCAACCGGTTGGAACAAAAAAAAGGTGCAACCGGTTGTAAAAAAATGCAACCGGTTGGAACCAGCTGTTTCTTCCCTGTTACGAATTTAGAACCTGTTTTTGACCCATTTCTGAAATCTACTTCAACCAAGACATGTAATATATGGATTTCTTCGTTTTTCCGCAAGGATTACGAATACGCGATCGGTTTTAACTAATTTCAATCGTAGCTCTCGGATTTCACGTAAAACCGAGAGGTGACAAAACTTTAAATCAACGGTACGTCGCGATACGGATGAATTAAGCCGTAGGATTCGAACCGTAGCCTATTGGGATCAATATCTTTCAATTACAATTCACGGATTCGATTTTGATTAACTTTTTCAAAGCTCCATTTTTAAGCTCTAATGGTGTATCATATATATATACACATATATACACATATACATACAGAAATACACATATATAAACATGGCGAGTGAGTTTATAATACTCACAGAGACGATTATACAGAAATTTAAAGGCCGAGAACTTCCGCCGTAATAATCCGTCGTTGAGAATTTCCTCCTCCGTTCTTGATTTTGGTAACCCAATATGTGTATATATATGTGTGTCTAAGTATGTGACTGATTATATATATATAAACTGTATGTGTGTGTTGTGTGATCTTGAGAGAGCAAGAGAGTGATTGAGAGAATTTGAGAGAGTTTGGGAGTGAGAGATGAGAGACTGTGAGTGAGTGATTGAGAGAGAGAGCTGCCGAGAGAGAGATGAACCAAATGGGGGATAAGTGGGTGTATAAATGATATGTAAAGTGCTTAGCACTATGCATATAAAACACACATGACACTCCACACACACTCACATAGCACTACACACACACTGCACTAATTCCTTGGGTGTTTTTCCATGTGTACACAAGATACCCTTGTGTGTGTTGAGCTCACGCAATGATACACACACACAGGTAAAAATATACTGCCCATTCCCAAAACTGGTATTTTACGGTTGAAATAAAAAATACAGAAAATTATATTAATGTAGGAATTCAATTCCCGGTTATACAAAAATATAAATATCGATTTTGAAACCATAGAAAATGTTTTAAAAATTACGGTTTGACCCCAGATAATTATTACAAAGAGAAATTAAATTAAAATACTCATGGAAATAAAATGCAATATTTATTTATTAATGATAATAAAATACAGGGCGTTACACCCTACCCACCTTAACAGAGATTTCGCCCCGAAATCTGAGCTAACTAATCCTGAAACAACTCGGGGTATCTAGTCCTCATGTCTGACTCTAACTCCCACGACGCCTCTCCTTCATCATGATGCCTCCACTGAACTTTAACCAAAGGAACGTCTCTTCTTCTCAGCCTCTTGATACTCTGGTCAAGAATTCTCACAGGTCTATCCTTGTAGACAACATTCTGACTTGTCTCAATATCATCAAAATTAACCACATGTGAAGGATCCCGTATGTATTTCCTTAACATACTGACATGGAACACATTATGAACACCAGACATCTTTGGTGGCAACGCGAGCCGATAAGCCACTTTCCCAACACGCTCCAAAATCTCGAACGGTCCGATGAAACGAGGTGCCAACTTCCCTCTCTTCTGACCAAAACGTACTATTCCACGAACAGGTGAAACCTTAAGGAGTACGTGATCTCCAACACTGAACTCCAAGTCCTTTCGACGTCGATCCGCATAACTCTTGTGTCTACTCTGTGCAGTTTTCATCCTTTCCTTGACCAGTGAAATTTTCTCATTGGTCTCTCTCACCAAATCTGGTCCTAAAAGTTCTGTATCTCCCACTTCAGCCCAACACAATGGAGATCGACATGGCCGTCCGTACAAAGCTTCGAACGGCGCCATTCCAATACTCGAGTGATAACTGTTGTTATACGCAAATTCAACCAAAGGTAAGTGCGTCTCCCAAGATTCTTCAAAGTCAATTGCACAAGCTCTGAGCATATCTTCCATAATCTGATTAACACGCTCGGTCTGCCCATCGGTCTGAGGATGGAATGCAGTACTCATCTTGAGCGAAGTTCCCATAGCCTTCTGCAGACTTTCCCAAAATCCCGAGGTAAAACGTGCATCGCGGTCTGATACAATTGACACAGGCGCACCGTGCAGTCGCACCACTTGCTGTAGGTACATTCGACTCATCCTTTCTACTGGGTAAGTCATATTGTACGCGATAAAGTGTGCAGACTTCGTCAAACGATCCACGATTACCCAAATCGCGTCATGATTCTGTTGTGACCGGGGTAATCCAACCACGAAATCCATAGTTATGTGCTCCCACTTCCATCCTGGGACAGGTAAGGGTTGTAACAATCCCGAGGGTCTCTGATGTTCGGCCTTCACTTGTTGACAAGTCAAACATTTAGACACAAATTCGGCTACTTCTCGTTTCATCCCTTCCCACCAGAAGTTTCTCTTCAGGTCTTTATACATCTTTGTTCCTCCTGGGTGTACTGTCAGTCTTGATTTATGTGCTTCTTCGAGAATTTCTTTTCTCAAACCTCCTGAATCTGGCACACACAATCTGTCTCGACATCGGTATCCTCCATCGGCCCCAACCTTCCATTCTGCCGGGTCCTTCTCTAACATCTTGGCGAACCATGCTTGAAACTTCTCATCTTCCTTCTGGGCTTCGATGATTCGACTCACAAGTGTTGGTTGTACTACCAAGCATCCAAAGTGTTGCCCGATACTTCCCTCAGAAATCTGCACATCAAATTCTGTTATTGTCTCCAAGGCTTTCCATTCCCTCAACATCAATGAAGCAATCATTCCTTGAGGTTTCCGGCTTAGGGCGTCAGCGACTACGTTTGCCTTACCGGGGTGGTACTCTAATGTGAAGTCGTAGTCCTTGATCAGTTCCATCCACCGACGTTGCCTCATGTTCAACTCCTTCTGAGTAAACAAATACTTAAGGCTTTTGTGGTCTGAGAACAAATCAAATTTCTTCCCATAGAGGTAGTGTCTCCAGATCTTAAGCGCGAACACTACTGCTGCCAGCTCTAAATCATGAGTTGGGTAGTTCAATTCATTCGGCTTCAACTGTCTTGAACCATAGGCGATAACCTTTCCGTCTTGCATAAGGACACATCCCAATCCTTGATACGAGGCGTCACTAAAAATAGTGAACTTCTCACCATCCCTTGGTATCGCAAGCACTGGCGCTGTTGTCAATTTCTCTTTCAATTTCAGAAAAGCGCGTTCATGCTTATCAGTCCATTCAAACTTCAAATCTTTCCTTAGTCAAACCAGTTAACGGGGCTGCTATCTTTGAGAAACCTTCCACAAATCTCCGATAGTAACCAGCTAGTCCCAGAAAACTTCTGACTTCTGTAGCATTGGTCGGCCGAGTCCAATTCGCCACTGCATCGGTCTTTGATGAGTCAACCGCGATTCCTTGTTGAGAGATCACATGCCCGAGAAACTTAACTTCCTGAAGCCAGAATTCACACTTGCTGAATTTAGCATACAGGCGGTGATCCTTGAGAGTCTGCAACACGATCCTCAGATGTTGTTCATGCTCTTCCTCTGACTTGGAATAGATCAAAATATCATCAATAAAGACAATAACGAACTGATCTAAGTATGGCTTGAATACTCTGTTCATCAAGTCCATAAACACAGCTGGAGCATTTGTCATCCCAAACGGCATTACTAAGAACTCATAGTGTCCGTATCTCGTCCTGAAAGCAGTCTTAGGTATGTCTTCCTTCCGCACCCTCAACTGGTGATACCCTGACCGTAGATCAATCTTAGAAAAGGTCGTGGCTCCTTGCAACTGATCAAACAGATCGTCTATCCGAGGTAAAGGATACTTATTCTTGATAGTAACCTTATTCAGTTCTCGGTAGTCAATACACAGCCGCATTGACCCATCCTTCTTCTTCACAAACAACACTGGTGCTCCCCAGGGTGAAGTACTTGGACGAACAAAACCCAACTTCTCAAGTTCTTGAACTTGTTCCTTCAGCTCCAACAACTCTGTAGGGGCCATCCTGTAGGGAACCTTGGTTATAGGTCGAGTACCTGGCACTAATTCCACACAGAATTCTATGTCCCTTTCCGGCGGTAATCCTGAAATATCTCGGAATACTTCCTCGAACTCTTTGATTACCGGTATAGATGATACTGTCACCTCTGCACTGACAACCTCAATGTTTGCTAGGCATCTAGTGAGGAACATATCACCCGAAGGGTTACATTGGAAATCGAAGAGTTGATTCCCCTTGTCCGCAAATGTGATCTTTTTCTTTGCACAATCCAACTTCGCATGATTCTTCTCGAGCCAATCCATTCCCAGGATTATATCGAACTCCTTCATCGACAGAACCACCAATCTCGCCAAAAGTTCGCGGTCTCCAAACCGAAGAGGACAATCCTTACACACATGTAATAACTTGACTGTGGTCCCTAAGGGTGAGACAGCACTCAAAGCTTCCTCTAAACGATGCGGTATGATACCCAACTTCTGAACGATCTTAACAGATATAAAAGAATGTGTAGCACCCGTGTCGAATAAAACTTTAACATGAGAGTTAAACAAAGTTAGAGTACCTTCCACTGCTCGTTGCTCAGGCGGTCCCTCCTCATTGGTACCTTCTTCATACCCTGTCTCCTCATAGCCAGCAGCCTCGGGAATGACAGCATTCAGACGGGCTTGTCCTTGTTGACCATAGTTACCTTTCCTAGGAGCCTTGCATTCTGGACTTATGTGACCTGGCATGCCACAATTATAGCACACAACTCCTGAACGATCCGTACGCCTAGGTGCTCTGCAATCTTTAGCTCGATGACCGGGAACTCCACAATTGAAGCAGTTGTTGTTTTTGGCCCCTTCTATTGCTAGAGGCTGATACTGCTGAACTGCTTGTGTCTGTTGAGGTTTCTTCCCTCCATCCCAGGTCCTTTTCTGTCCTTGAGGGTACCCTGGTTTCTGTCCGGGATAACCCTTCTGCGGAGGTCGATTTCCAAGCGGCTTCGAATTCTGACACCCATCATTCTCTAACCCCGTAGCCAATCTCACCAGAGCTTCAAATGACTGGCCCAGATGCCCCATAGTCAAATGTCTGAGAGACAGGTTGAGACCTCGGTGATACTTCTTGATTTTCCTCTGGGGTGTGTCCACCATATGTGGAGCAAAGCGAGACAGACGCTCAAATCGAGTAGTGTACTCTCGGACAGTCAGATTCCCTTGAGTCAACTCCATAAACTCTTTCTCCCTCTTGTCCTTCTCTTCTTCGGGGAAATACTTCTCGAGAAACCTTTCCTTGAACACCACCCACGGCATTCTCCTTGCAGCTTCTTCCCCTATGGTCGCCTTTTCTGCATCCCACCAATCAGCCGCTGTATAAGACAACTGAAAGATAGCCAGACGCTTCTTTTCCAGATCAGTGCACTCTATGGTCTCAAAGATACGCTCCATCTGACGTAGCCACTGTTCCGCTTGCCAGGGTTCATCAGTTCCAGCAAAATACTCAGGTCGTAGAGCGCGAAACTCCTTGAGAAGCTTGTCTCCAGTCTGGTGGGCTTGCCTCCCATTCCCATTGTAATCCCCATTCTGATTATTGTTTCTTGCGTTCTGATCACTAACCCTCTCCAACCTCCTTACAAAAGCTTCGAACATCCCGGTTGGATCTATTACTGGCGGTGCATCTTCAATAGCGGGACGATTCCTGAGATTTCTTCCAGCCATCTGATCGAGAGAACGGTACCTATCCATCAATCAACAGAATTCGGTCAACCTCTTGAGAAGAAAGAAAATTCTAAACGATAGAAAGCGACTAGACACGGAATAAAGTCGAACTATCTTATCTCAATTCTATCTTAACGGAAGATCCTATGTGTTCTGGACAATTGGTCGAGCCATAACCTGGCTCTGATACCAAAAAGCCTGTCACGCCCCGACGTAGCATAATTCAGGAAAGCATTTAATTTCCTTTATGGACTCGTAGGTCGTGACAAGTGAGTATGACCAATTGTCCCTGCAACAAATAACTTAACAACATTTCTAAAGCAAAGGATACTAACAGAACATAAGCTCTGAAATAAAAAAACTTACTAAACTATTACAGCAGTCATAGTCTTAGGCACAAAACGCCTTATTCAAAAGTCTAAACTAGTTTATTACAAAACCCAAATTTAAAAGACATAGGAAAATATAAAGCAGCCTCCTGGAAAGTCTCCTGACTCTAAGTAGCATAGTCAAAATACCCTAGCTGCTCCTGACCCTGAAAATCTGGACATACAGTCCAGGACGCATCAACGCCGTCAGCTTATGAAAGCTGGTGAGCAAAATAAACAAGTGCTCGCAATGTATATATAAGCATATAAACAACGGTGCAATTTTAACTTAACAGTAATATATTCAAGGTTCCAATTCCAACATAACCCACGGGGGAAAATAAAGAAAGCAATAAATATGTGACCATGCATGAGCAATGTAATATCTCATCTTTCTGACTCTTTTCTCTCAACAAAACTCAACACAAACAAACCATTATCTCAGATACCAGGAATACTATCCGATCAATATCCAAAACAGCACACCAAACTATCGCTTCAGATACCAGGAATAATATCCGATCAATATCTAAGCCACACTCAATACCATCATTTCGGATACCAGGAATAATATCCGATCAATATCCGAAACAAGCGCCTTAGATACCAGGAATAATATCCGATCGATATCTAAGCCGTACACAACACTACCACCATCGCTTCGGATATCAGGAATACTATCCGATCAATATCCGAAACGCGCGCCTTAGATACCAGGAATATTATCCGATCGATATCTAAGTCGTACACAACACTATCATCTCCAAATACCAAGAATAATATCCGATCGATATTGAGGTCGCACAACTAGAACGCCACTCTTTACTCTTTTCACACTTTCTCACACACATGCATGTTGACACAACCTCAACCCTAATATGTATGTCAATGTTTCATAAATAACACCATTAATAAATCACATGAATGTCATCAAACTTTAAACATAAAGGAATTCACAGAATTAAAGAAATAATACGCGTACGGGGATTGAAAATTCGTAATTCATTGCCTTAATCATTTTAAACATAACTAATAGCATTCTAAAAAAACTGCTACTGAAATCCTCGTTTTCTGTCCAAACGGTGCAGAATCTGAGAAAATTGCATTAGACGAAAAGTGTGCAGAATCGAGTTTTACTTGGGACAACGCGGGCAGAACCTTAAATTTCATTCGTTTTCCTAACAAAAGTCTGAAAACAAAATTCTGCTACTGTTAAAATTAAAAGAGAAAATATTAGATTGAATTTCTAATATACTTTGAAGTAATGCCATTAAAAATGAGTTATAATTTGTATACATGAATTACATATCAACAGAAAGCTCTTTGAGTCTAGTTTCCAACGCTTCAAACCGTGCGCGTTTTCGAGTTTCCTAGAGGAAGTTATGGCCGTTATACTAAAAGTCGTCAGTGCTGAAAAATGCAACCGGTTGGAACAAAAGTGCAACCGGTTGGAACAAAAAAAAGGTGCAACCGGTTGTAAAAAAATGCAACCGGTTGGAACCAGCTGTTTCTTCCCTGTTACGAATTTAGAACCTGTTTTTGACCCATTTCTGAAATCTACTTCAACCAAGACATGTAATATATGGATTTCTTCGTTTTTCCGCAAGGATTACGAATACGCGATCGGTTTTAACTAATTTCAATCGTAGCTCTCGGATTTCACGTAAAACCGAGAGGTGACAAAACTTTAAATCAACGGTACGTCGCGATACGGATGAATTAAGCCGTAGGATTCGAACCGTAGCCTATTGGGATCAATATCTTTCAATTACAATTCACGGATTCGATTTTGATTAACTTTTTCAAAGCTCCATTTTTAAGCTCTAATGGTGTATCATATATATATACACATATATACACATATACATACAGAAATACACATATATAAACATGGCGAGTGAGTTTATAATACTCACAGAGACGATTATACAGAAATTTAAAGGCCGAGAACTTCCGCCGTAATAATCCGTCGTTGAGAATTTCCTCCTCCGTTCTTGATTTTGGTAACCCAATATGTGTATATATATGTGTGTCTAAGTATGTGACTGATTATATATATATAAACTGTATGTGTGTGTTGTGTGATCTTGAGAGAGCAAGAGAGTGATTGAGAGAATTTGAGAGAGTTTGGGAGTGAGAGATGAGAGACTGTGAGTGAGTGATTGAGAGAGAGAGCTGCCGAGAGAGAGATGAACCAAATGGGGGATAAGTGGGTGTATAAATGATATGTAAAGTGCTTAGCACTATGCATATAAAACACACATGACACTCCACACACACTCACATAGCACTACACACACACTGCACTAATTCCTTGGGTGTTTTTCCATGTGTACACAAGATACCCTTGTGTGTGTTGAGCTCACGCAATGATACACACACACAGGTAAAAATATACTGCCCATTCCCAAAACTGGTATTTTACGGTTGAAATAAAAAATACAGAAAATTATATTAATGTAGGAATTCAATTCCCGGTTATACAAAAATATAAATATCGATTTTGAAACCATAGAAAATGTTTTAAAAATTACGGTTTGACCCCAGATAATTATTACAAAGAGAAATTAAATTAAAATACTCATGGAAATAAAATGCAATATTTATTTATTAATGATAATAAAATACAGGGCGTTACATTCATCGACCTCACTCAACACACTTCTTCTTGTCTTTCTTCTTACCTGTAATGGAGTACATCTCCACTGCTCAGCTATATGCTGAGCGTACAATTCTAAATGTATGCTTATATGACGGTTCATGGTTTAAGCATCTAAGACACATAGAAATAGTCTCTAGGGTGAGTGGTACGCATTCATCCGGTCGATGCCGTAGGAGGCCCACCTCTCCCACGCATCTCGTACACTGGTTGGGCCTTCCTCCATACCAGGTACCGTGTACTGGTTGGGCCCACCTCCAATCCAAACACAACCACAATTCCAATTCCATCACAATCACAATCAAATCACAATCCTCAAGGTTCAAGGAGCTTACCCCGGATGAATTTGCACCAAACTCCCCTTCGACCCAAGTAGACACATAACATGCTCACATAAACAGTTATACGCGCTTTTCGTATAATTTCACGTGCATAATTAACGGGCCTAACTAATACATGAATTTCGCCCGGATCCAAAGATATCAAAAATGATGTTCAAAGCATGTAAACCCATATATTTCATAGATCTAGAATTCATACCTCGTGCGGATCTCTTCAAACTTTGAAGGATCGTCTAGGGAACTAAATAAACGTCGGATTCCAAATTTGAGACGATTCCTACAAGTTTTACTGGGTTTTCCCCAAAAGTCTAGAATTAAGATTTTTACAAAACTTGGCCAAACATGGCCTAAGTAGTACCAAAACGTAGATCTCACCTTCACGAGTTCAAATCTTGAATTTGGTGAAAAACTGACAGACGAACTGTCGCCGTTTGTCGTCGCAAAGCTCGTGGCAACAAGCTCTCTTCTCTCTCCTCTCTCTCTAGATATTTTTAGAAAGTTGTGGATGAGAATGAAATCTCATCCACCTCTATTTATAGGCAAACTTCTCGGACTTTGTGTTTACCTCCCCACGAGTTTCTCAAACTTCTAATTAACTCTCGAAACTTTGCACACGTTCATTTTATGCCTTTACGAGTGAAAACTATAAAGTTCAAAAGTTTCCGACTAAG
The DNA here is from genome assembly GCA_033977485.1 of Hydrangea macrophylla. Taxonomy (NCBI): domain Eukaryota; kingdom Viridiplantae; phylum Streptophyta; class Magnoliopsida; order Cornales; family Hydrangeaceae; genus Hydrangea; species Hydrangea macrophylla. The sequence goes on from CM066991.1 coordinate 110,120,749, forward strand.
TTTCGTTTGGGTCCAAAACTAACGTCCGAAAACTATATTCTGTGGAATCTCTACACAACCTACCTTTTTAATTAACGTGTCACTCACGTTCTCACCACAGTTCTCAAAAAGGCATACCAAAGTATTCAAATACCAGAATTATACTACACAGGTATAATTATTATTCACAAGAATACCAGATAGTCAGATAACATTTAAATCATATAAATGCCATTTACTCATGTCCATGCAATATGAACTGCCATGTTCCTGTGTCCTCACTGACACCTTACCGTTGACTCACAGCCAACCTCAACTCAAATTATTAATAACATTAATAAATTTCAAAATCTCAAATGATGCATTTTCAAAATCAAAATTTTCTGGAACGGGTGTGACAACTCTCCCCTCCAAAAAGGAAGTTTGTCCCCAAACTTTACCTCATGCGTCGAATAAGTACGGATACTCATTCCTCATGTCTTCCTCACTTTCCCATGTAGCCTCTTCCACCGTGTGACTACGCCATAGCACTTTCACCATTGGAATAGTCTTGGTTCTCAAAACTTGTTCCTTTCGATCTAGAATCTCGACCGGTTGTTCCACATAAGTCAAGTCTCTTTGAATCTATAGCGGTTCAGGTACAATGATCTTACTTGTATCAGTTATACAACGTCTCAACATAGACACGTGAAACACATTGTGCACATGTTCCAACTCTGATGACAGGGCCAAACGGTAAGCCACTGGTCCTACCCTCTCTAGGATCTCAAAAGGTCCTATGAATCTCGGATTGAGTTTTCCCCTCTTTCCAAATCGTACAATGCCTTTTGAAGGTGATACTCGTAAGTAAACAAAGTCACCTACTTCGAACGTCATCGGTCTCCGTTTCGAGTCTGCATAACTCTTATATCGGCTCTGAGCTACCTTAAGTCGCTCTTGAATCAACTTCACCTTCTCGGTAGTCACCTGTATTAACTCAGGTCCTAACAACTTTCTTTCTGCTACCTCAGTCCAACAAACCGGTGATCGACATTTACGCCCATACAAAGCTTCATATGGTGCCATATCAATACTTGACTGAAATCCATTGTTATACGCAAATTCAATTAACGACAAATGGTGCTCCCAATCATTCCCAAAGTCTAACACACACAATCTCAACATATCTTCCAAGGTCTGAATCATACGCTCTGACTGTCCGTCGGTCTGAGGATGAAATGCGGTACTAAAACTCAATTTCGTACCCATAGCCTTTTGCAAACTTCTCCAAAACCTTGACGTAAAACTACTATCACGATCGGATATAATCACTGCTGGGACTCCATGTAGCCTTACAATCTTTCTCACATACAATTTCGCTAATTTGGACGGCTTAGTCGTCTTAATCGGTAGAAAATGAGCTGACTTGGTTAATCGGTCGACTATAACCCAAATCTTGTCATTCTTATTACGCGAACGTGGAAATCCTGAAACAAAATCCATCGTAATCTCATCCCATTTCCATTCTGACACTGGCAATGGTTGTAGTAACCCTGCGGGTACTTGTCTCTCTGCCTTGACCTGTTGACATGCCGAACATTCAGATACAAACTTAGCGACTTCACGCTTCATACCTTTCCACCAGAAGTTTTCTCTCAAGTTTCTGTACATCTTATTACTTCCCGGGTGCACTAAATATTTCGTACTATGAGCTTCTTCTAGAATCTTCTCTTTCAAGTCTTTCACATTCGGTACACATAATCAATTTCCCAGTTTCAACGTTCCTTGTTCTAATACAAAACCAGGTCGTCTTCCCAAAGGTATCTCGTCTCTCATTTTGCACAAATAGACATCATTAAATTGTTCTTTCTTGATTTCATCAATAATATCTGGTTGTGCTATGATCGCCATCATTAAGCCATCATTTGTCCCTGGAATCACATCCAATTCTAAACATTCCATCTCTTTTATCAATTCTTTTTGTTGTGTTAGCTCATCGGCTAAATTCCTCGGCGTCTTCCGGCTTAGTGCATCGGCTACTACATTCGCCTTTCCCGGATGATACTCAATTGAAAGATCGTAATCCTTCATCAATTCCAACCATCTTCGCTGTCTCATATTCAAGTCCCGTTGGGTGAAAATATATTTCAAACTCTTATGGTCCGTGAATATCTCACACTTTTCCCCGTACAGATAGTGCCTCCAAATTTTCAAAGCATGAATTACTGCGGCCAATTCGAGATCGTGAGTCAGATAGTTAATCTCATGTGTCTTCAACTGTCTAGAAGCATAAGCAATTACTTTACCACCTTGCATCAACACACATCCCAACCCTTGATGCGACGCATCACTATAGATCACAAACCCCTCGGTTCCGGATGGTATTGTCAGAATAGGTGCTCTCGTCAACCTTGACTTCAACTCCTGAAAATTGTCTTCGCATTCCTGACTCCATTCAAATGTAATTCCTTTCCTCATTAGCTTTGTCATCGGCAATGAAATCTTTGAGAAATGTTCAATAAAACGGCGGTAGTATCCCGCTAATCCCAAGAAACTTCGAATTTCAGATACGGATGTCGGCCTCTGCCAATTAGATACAGCTTCTACTTTGTGAGGATCAACTGATACTCCATTCTTGTCAATTACGTGACCAAGAAAAGTAATACTAGACAACCAAAATTCACATTTCTTGAATTTACCAAATAATTGCTTCTCTCGCAATCTCTGAAGTATCAACCTCAAGTGATTCTCGTGTTCTATCTCACTCGGTGAATAGATAAGAATATCGTCGATGAATACAATCACAAAGTCATCCAAATAATCCTTGAATACTCGATTCATAAGATCCATGAACGCGGCTGGTGCATTTGTAACTCCAAATGACATAACTAAGAACTCATAGTGTCCATAACGCGTTCTGAAAGCTGTTTTCTCAACATCTTCAGCCTTCACTTTCAACTGATGGTAACCCGATCTCAGGTCTATCTTGGAGAATACTTGTGCCCCACGAAGTTGATCAAATAAGTCATCAATTCTCGGTAGTGGATACTTGTTCTTGATAGTCAACTTGTTCAGTTCCCGATAATCCACACACATTCTCATCGAACCATCTTTCTTCTTTACAAACAACACTGGAGCTCCCCACGACGATACATTTGGTCGGATGAAACCTTTATCAAGTAACTCTTGTAGTTGAACTTTCAGTTCCTTCAATTCTACTGGTGCCATTCTATACGGTGCTTTGGATACCGGTATTGAGTCTGGCTTTACTTCAATAGTGAATTCAATTTCCTTCTCAATCAGGACGTCTGGTAAGTTATCGGGAAATACATCCGGATATTCTCGCACTATCGGAATATCTTCTATTATTGATTCGGTCGCTGAGACATCATTCACTGAACATAGAAATCCCTGACATCCCTTTTTCAATAACTTTCTCGCTCGGATAGCTGAAATCAAATACGGCGGCGGTATAACCCCACTCCCTTGGAAACAAAAGTTCCCATGTACCGGTGATCGAAAATTAACCTCTTTCCGTTCACAGTCTATTGTGGCTTGGTTAAGAGCTAGCCAATCCATTCCCAGTATTACATCGAAATGGTTCACCACAATCGGTATAAGGTCTACGGTCATCAACTTCTCACCTAATTTGATCTCACAGTTCTTATATACAGTAGACGTCATTATCGATTTACTAAGTGGCACAGCAATAGACAATTCATATCCTAACGGTGCCGATTTAACATTCAAATGTTCAACAAAAGTATACGATACAAATGAATGCGTAGATCCCGAGTCAACAAGTATGCGTGCTAAGTGTGAACATACAAGCACCATACCTGAGACTACTATCTCAGAAGCAGCCACGTCTCCAGGGTTCATCTGGAATGATCTTCCCTGACGTTGCTCCACCCTTTGTCCTCCGTCACTAGACTGCTTAGGCTTCGAACCACTAGAAGCCATAGAACTTGCCCCTTGTTGAGAACGCTTCTTTGGGCAATCCTTCACTCTATGTCCAAATATTTCACAATCAAAGCACTTGAGTTGTGGGTAAGTCGCAGAACTCACACTGTTTCCCCCTGTAGATCTGTTCTGAAAGTTGGTCAGAAAACATCGACCTGAGTGTGGTCGGTTGCAAAGTGAACACAACAGTATATTACTTGGCGTCCTCTTGAAATCACTGGAACTAGAACCAGAGTCCCGTTGAAACGGCCTCTTGAAAGATCTGCCTTGGTTCCTATCCCCGCTTTCATTGCCTCGTTTACCGTACTGATTCTGCCTCGACCTTTCCATTCCACTCTGGGCCACTAGCGCCGTTTGTTGTACTGCGGCAACAGTCGAATGCTCATAGGTCTCTACTCTCAATCGGATATTATCCCTTAAACCCTCTTCAAATTTTCTCGCTCTATCTTCCTCTTCTGGTACAGAACCCTTTCCAAATCTCAACAAAGCGTTGTACTTGGAAGTATATTCGATTACAGTCATATCTCCCTGCTTCAGGTTATCAAATTCTCTCTTCTTCGCATTATAGGCGGCTCACGGAAAGAATCGGCGATTGAATTCAGCCTTAAACCCCTCCCAAGTAATTTGTGCTCCTTGATCTAGGACATTTATCCACCAGTTCTGGGCTTCACCCCTCAGTACGTCACTTGCGTTTTCAATCTTCTCCCTATCCGACATCGGAATAGATCTAAAAATTCGTTCCATGTCTATGACCCAGTGCTCTGCCAATGTTGTATCAGGCGTCCCATGAAATTCCATTGGTTTCTTCCTCGCAAACTGTTCGGATACGGATCTTATGCCTCTAGTTTCGGGTGCATGTACTACAGTTATTGGTTCCACTTCGATATGGGGCGTAGGAGGTAGTCGCTCCGCTATATTCCGTATCATTTTCCCCATATTTCCCATCATTTCTGCCATTTCATTCATACGTCGAGTGTGTGGCGATAAATTTCGCTCTTCATCACTCATGATCACAATCCTGTAGTTCTCAATGCATAAACACTATGCATGTACAACAAGAACAATATCATGTATGTAAAACAACATACATATGCATATCAAACATCTCTACTATGTATGGATGCAATTTAAAACATGTGACAATTCACGCAGCACTCCACCCGTCGTCGAACGTTCCCAAAGTTTGTTACCTATAGCTCTGATACCAATAAATGTCACGACCCATCCCACTACGCGTGGAAATAGGACACGTGGCACGCCACCAAGGCTCATCCAAACGTCAATATAAGTATATACGCAGCGGAAAGAACTTTAAAACAACCCTGGGTATTTAAAACTTAGGGAACATTACCCTCTGAGTTTGTAAAATCCATTGAAATCAGAGTTACAAAAAGGTTTTGCCCAATTAGAAAGTATTCACATCCAAAAATACTCAGTTTTGAAAACAGAGGTTCAGTCGACTGCCCAGTTGACTGTAATAGGGTCCAGTCGACTGTGCCTGGCAGAACCTCAAACCCTAAATCCTCAACAGAGATCCAGTCGACTGCCCAGTCGACTGTGTTATGCAGAACCAAAATATGACATTAACAAAGGAGGTCCAGTCGACTGATCTGGGGACCCAGTCGACTGCTTTTCCATTATTAGAAGCAGTAGCCAAAATCAACAGTGTTCAGTCGACTGACAAAGGGTCCAGTCGACTGCTTTTCTTACTATTCACTTTCAGTGTCTCAAATACACGGGATCCAGTCGACTGATCCTGGGTCCAGTCGACTCCTCCCCTGCTGGCAGCCCTGTATTGAAAATTTACAACTCATGCTTCTCAATAATCACAAACAATCACAACCAACACCAATAACAACATTTAAAACACAACTACAGGAGTTCAAATTCAAGATTACAATACTGAGAAACTAATCTATGTTTATATTACATCATATTACAAAATCCCAATCCTTACACAAGTTTTAGAATTTAAAACAAAAACATACACAATGTGGATCCCCGGCGTTCATCGGCCTCACTCAACACACTTCTTCTTGTCTTTCTTCTTACTTGCAATGGAGTACATCTCCACTGCTCAGCTATAGGCTGAACGTACAATTCTAAATGTATGCTTATATGACGGTTCATGGTTTAAGCATCTAAGACACATAGAAATAGTCTCTAGGGTGAGTGGTACACATTCATTCGGTCGATGCCGTAGGAGGCCCACCTCTCCCACGCATCTCGTACACTGGTTGGGCCTTCTTCCATACCAGGTACCGTGTACTGGTTGGGCCCACCTCCAATCCAAACACAACCACAATTCCAATTCCATCACAATCACAATCAAATCACAATCCTCAAGGTTCAAGGAGCTTACCCCGGATGAATTTGCACCAAACTCCCCTTCGACCCAAGTAGACACATAACATGCTCACATAAACAGTTATACGTGCTTTTCATATAATTTCACGTGCATAATTAATGGGCCTAACTAATACATGAATTTCGCCCGGATCCAAAGATATCAAAAATGATGTTCAAAGCATGTAAACCCATATATTTCATAGATCTAGAATTCATACCTCGTGCGGATCTCTTCAAACTTTGAAGGATCGTCTAGGGAACTAAATAAACGTCGGATTCCAAATTTGAGACGATTCCTACAAGTTTTACTGGGTTTTCTCCAAAAGTCTAGAATTAAGATTTTTACAAAACTTGGCCAAACATGGCCTAAGTAGTACCAAAATGTAGATCTCAGCTTCACGAGTTTAAATCTTGAATTTGGTGAAAAATTGACAGACGAACGGTCGCCGTTTGTCGTCGCAAAGCCCGTGGCAACAATCTCTCTTCTCTCTCCTCTCTCTCTAGATATTTTTAGAAAGTTGTGGATGAAAATGAAATCTCATCCACCTCTATTCATAGGCAAACTTCTTGGACTTTGTGTTTACCTCCCCACGAGTTTCTCAAACTTCTAATTAACTCTCGAAACTTTGCACACGTTCATTTTATGCCTTTACGAGTGAAAACTATAAAGTTCAAAAGTTTCCAACTAAGTTTCGTTTGGGTCCAAAACTAACGTCCGAAAACTATATTCTGTGGAATCTCTACACAACCTACCTTTTTAATTAATGTGTCACTCACGTTCTCACCACAGTTCTCAAAAAGGTATACCAAAGTATTCAAATACCAGAATTATACTACACAGGTATAATTACTATTCACAAGAATACCAGATAGTCAGATAACATTTAAATTATATAAATGCCATTTACTCATGTCCATGCAATATGAACTGCCATGTTCCTGTGTCCTCACTGACACTTTACCGTTGACTCACAGTCAACCTCAACTTAAATTATTAATGACATTAATAAATTTTGAAATCTCAAATGATGCAGTTTCAAAATCAAAAATTTCTGGAACGGGTGTGACACATGCAAATATGTGTCAAGAGACCAAGGAGTCTCTCATTTGCACAGAAATTAAACAAAATAAGAGAGAGCTCGGGGGAGAAGACGGAGACGAGACGCCGACACCGTTTTTCCGCCGTTCCGTCGCCGTCGTTCGTCGGATTCACGAATCGAAGCCATTTTCGGACTCGTAGAGGTGAGACGAACGTTTTTATACCTTTATTTACGTTCAAATTGCTGGATTTTGGTAGCTCATACTTAACGGTGAGACGTCCTCTACCGAATTCTTGTAGGATTCATTTGGTGTAGAAATTGAGCTCTAATTAGTAAAATTTATCATTTATATAGCTTGAATTTGGGTATAATCTTGCTTAAGGTGAGTTTTCTATATAAACCAAATGATTGTGTTTAATGGGTTCAAAGCTATATGTGATGTTAGAGATGATAATTCATGATTAGGAGTTATAAAGATGTTAATCATGTGAATTCCATGTCAATTATATGAAAATTCTATGTTGATACATGAATATGTGTTTATGTGCTTATATGTCTATGTGGTAGTCAATGGGCACAGGGAAAATGGTTCATTGTTGGGAGTAATAAGGGTGGTGTAGAGGAAGAATCCGATAAATACGGAAGTCTAAAGAATAGAAGTGGCCAAGGGACCAAGGGAGGTCTTCGGGTCTGAATGAACCATATAACCGGTGACTCGGCGATTACGGTTACGTTTTATATATGAATTGTAGCATTGCACGTGTTAATCATACAATCATGTTAGAATGCTCACTAAGCGTAATGCTTAAGGAAACCATTTTCCTATTTCTGTTGTGGTACATAACAACCACCGCAGGTTCGGAGCCATATCTGGAGGGGAAATGACGCGTGCATTGGGAGAGAGATGGGGGAGATTTGAGCTTCATGCTTATGAACTCACTTTGGAGCTTGTAAAATGAAGTAAAGCATGGTTTCTTTTATGTTAATGTTCATATTTGGGGTGTAGGAAAAGAGTTTGAATCCTAAATGTGTATTTTGGTGGTTGGAAGTGAATTTGAGAACCAATGTATAATCTCTCTTGTTTTGCTCAAGTGTGGTGCAAGTAATGGGTTTGACCATCTTGGCAAGTCCGGATGTGTCGCTAGTGTCTTGGACATGTTTCTTTAGTGCTCATAATGCTAGTTATAACATTGAGTTTATCCCTAGCAAGTTTCATGTATTTTGGTTAAGAGTTGAATTTCAAAGTTTAAAAGTTTATTTTAGTTCAAATGAAATGAATTCTTAGTGGAATTGATCAAATGGTGAGTGTGTTTGTGTGATCCATGCTTGACTTGAGCTTAAAAATGTTTGGGAATGTGTTAGAAATGGATTTGAAATAGTTTAATTTCTAATGTCCCATGGAGTTTGATTTGGTTTGGACATGCATTGGTACTGTTTTGACAGCAAAATTTAGCAGCAGGAACTGTTCTGTAAGTCGCGGATTGATCCAGCTTTATGAAGGGATCGATCCGGCCTTTTAAGGGAACATTCTGCCAGAAAAAACAAGGTAATGGATTGATCCGGGTTTTATGAAGGGATCGATCCGCTTGTATTTTTCACAACACGTCTGCTTTTACAGAAACATGCATAACTCTTTCTAGAAAATTCAGATTCGCGCGCCGTTTGTTGCGTTGGAACCGGGACTCAAAAATCTAACGTTTGGTGTAAAACTTTTACATACTTTCTTAATGACCATTTTGCCCTTGGGAGGCTATTTTGTCATAATGAAGTTCTTTAAAGTGGTTTATCTACATTTTCTTTCTAATTAGTGTGTGTTTTGGGTGCGGTTACTCTTGTTACACGTGTCTTAATCTGTCGGGGGTGGGTTGGGGTGTGACAACCTCTCTGACAGATAAAGACAGATAATATTATCTTTTGACATACATATAATATTCATGAAAAAGACTATAATTTTCTCATTTTTTTGGCATTTTGGGATGATTTCTTCTTCTTCTTCTTCTTTAAATTTTTTTTTGGTACTTCT